>CM024583.1:14405502-15888002 GCA_014182395.1 Eucalyptus sp. ANBG9806169 | reverse complement strand
TCTTAAGCACTGAGTCAATTTTGTGTGTGTGTGTGTATATATATATATACATATATGACCTCTATCGTATAAAAGGCAAACTCGCGAGAATTTCAATCTCATGCTTTTGTTTGGAAAAAGCATAAAAAAAGTCATAAATACATTACTTTTTTGACAATTTAGTTATAAACTTTTTAATTGTACTAATTAAATTATAACCTTTTGACAATTTCTTAATGTAGTCTATCCAACTAATTTTAACCGGAAATCACTAACATAGACGTTGGCCGTCCTACATGGTACGACCAACATTTAGAATAATTAATTATTATTTTTTTTAAATTCTATTATTGTTTTTTGTTTTTGTCTTGTTCTTTTTTTTTTTTTTTCTAACTATGGGCCTGCGACCTTGTTGACCGTATACGAGGTCTCCACCCTTGCCTAGATCCACAAGAGGACCATGATCCTCACCAGCCTATAATTGACCGTATACGAGGTCTCCACCCTTGCCTAGTTACACCAAAGATGGTGTGCTTGAGCTGGGCATATGGAGAATAGTTGAGGGCATTTTAGACATTATGCTTGACCAATCTTCATAGATGGGTGCAAATCGGATTGCCTACGCGCATCGAGTAAGACGGTGGCGGACTTGGCTCTCGAAAGTCACCATGAGTCGAAGACTTTATGATTTCTTGATGGAATAACATGTCATATCCAAACCTAACTCTTAAGCACTGAGTCAATTTTGTGTGTGTGTATATATATATATATATATACATATATGACCTCTATCGTATAAAAGGCAAACTCGCGAGAATTTCAATCTCATGCTTTTGTTTGGAAAAAGCATAAAAAAAGTCATAAATACATTACTTTTTTGACAATTTAGTTATAAACTTTTTAATTGTACTAATTAAATTATAACCTTTTGACAATTTCTTAATGTAGTCTATCCAACTAATTTTAACCGGAAATCACTAACATAGACGTTAGCCGTCCTACATGGTACGACCAGCATTTAGAATAATTAATTAATTTTTTTTAAATTCTATTATTGTTTTTTGTTTTTGTCTTGTTCTTCTTTTTTTTTTCTAACTATGGGCCTGCGACCTTGTTGACCGTATACGAGGTCTCCACCCTTGCCTAGATCCACAAGAAGACCATGATCCTCACTAGCCTATAATTGTTAAAAAAAAGAAAAAGAAAACAAAGACAAAAAATAAAATAAAAATAAAAAATTTAGAAACATTAAAAAGCTATGAAATTTGTCCACGTCATCATGCCACGTAGAACGGCTGACATTCTTTTCGCAATTTTAAGCTAAAATTAGGCAAATGGACCACATGGCAAATTATAAAAAAATGTTCAATTGGTACAATTGAAATGTTTAACAGTGAATCAACGTAGGTGCCGCAAATTTAAAAAAAAAATTGGTACTTTTCTTGCTTTTGTCCCAACATTGCATGGAATGTATTATGGTGATATGATATAACATATATATAAGGATCATAATTTATAATAATCAAGATACTAGTTAATTAATGTCATAAGTATTTTACTTTCCAAATCTCTCTCATCATCCAATTTTTTGAGTTTCTTTTTTTTTTTTTAAATTAAGCTGTAATTTAATGTAGTCATGAAAATTTTTAACTAATCCATTGAGTATCTTAGTTTCATATAAGAATAATGTTGCAAAGAGAAATGAGAAATGAGAAATTACTTTAAATTTCTGTCTTCTGATAAAGGTGGTGTAGGGTACATGGTAGGGGGCCATCGTTGTGGCAAGAGACTACCATGGTGTAGAACGCTATCGTTGTGTCACATGACTATCATTGTGATGGGAGCCAATCGTGGCTGCTGTGTAGGCTACGCAACAACAAAAACAGCTGTCATGGTTATTGGACGAGATGGAAATGTTGAGGATTGACGTAGAGAGCGGGATATTAGTAATAACTTAAACAAAAAAGGACAACATAAAAGATGTGCTTGGGGTGTGCACTGATGCTTTTCAAGAAAATCCAACTCTGATGCCAAAATAAAAATAATGTAGAAATGAGAAATGTGTAATTTCCGTATAGAGTAGATGGGGTAACTATATAGGAAACCTTTTTTTTTTTTTTTTTTTAAGTTGACATAGGTAACATGTTTACCAAGGATATGCACAATCTAACAGAGAAGTGGAGTATGTCCTAGATATATGCACCATTACAAAAGATATTCAAATTCAAGGGAAATATTTCATATGTGGCTAACAGATTAAAAAAATATATTTAAATCCCTCTCATATTGCAAGCATTTTGTTTATATTCTAACTCATTTACCATTTTAAACATCTCTCTATCCAAACACATTCGACTTTTTCTTTCACAGGCATAAGTGTATGACTGTTTGGCTAGTAATGAAGAAAAACAACACTCATCGGTGGGAAATCAAATGTGAACTCTGTGGGTCTTTGCTACCTGGAAATCAATACAATTGCCCCAGCCTATACGCCAACAAGAATACACGTGTTATTTAATAGGATTCTTTGATTTGAAGAAGTTTTGTAGCTTTTATGCTAGAGTTTAGCCGACAAAAAGGAGTGTTTTTTCCTTTTGTTGACCAGGAGGATGTAGAGGAGACCACGGAGGAACCTTTAAGGAAAAATTTTGTGAAGCAATATCAATGGATCAATAGTTTTGTTGGGGACCATATGCATTGTTCCATGTTACAATAGAGGGTCGACATTTCGTGTCATGTTAGCATATCATGTCGCATGTCATTGTATGTTCATGCACAAATATTTCAACATGGTGACAAGGTGTTGTTTCTTAAAACCGAAATGGGGGGAACACGCCAAGTTCCAATGAAGTCATATCACATCCCATTGAGTTCTAATTTCTCTAAGTTCATGTTTTGGGAGTCCCATTCTTGTGTCGCAATAGAAATCGCTGCCCTCATGATCAAACTTGAGATTTCTCTTTTTCTGTTGGACGGACCCTTTGAAGAGAGTTCACCCTAACTCCAGACATTCAACCCTGCTAAAGTTCTCTAAATTGAGCTTATCAAAATGTAACATCGAGTACCATTGTGATCTGACCATTAAAGTCATCTCCATTCACTTCCAATTCATATTTTTGCTCCTCTTTTCCTTCTTTCATTCTTTACTAGATTGAGACTCAAAGTAAAGTCCACCAGGGTCATGATCAGACCTATAAAATGGGTTTTAAACTCATATTTGACCCAATTTTTTTTTTTAGAAAAATTGGTTATATTTGGATCACTTCAAATTTGAAAAATCTACTATTAAGAGGTTTTAAAATTTAAAGCCTAAAATAAATGGGTCCAGATCGGTTCAGTTTAGAACTCATTTCCAAACGCACTAGGGTTCAGACTATCTTTTTTCTCCCTCTTTGCTCTCTCCATGTCGTTAGTTGACAAGGTAGGGCTTTGTCGGAATCACTCCTACCCCTTGTAGATGAGGAAGAATCAGTCATCGGCGAGGCCATCGTGCTTGATGATCTCTTTAGCGCAACCAACATCTGCCATGCTAGAGGCGGAGTCGCCATACACGATGCGGAAGCAGAGGTCGTCTGGAGGAGCGTGTGCAGGATCATTTGGTAACGGAACTCAAAGATTAGAAGGGGGAGGATTGCGCCCGAGGAAGACAACAAGGTGGAGGGGGAAGAGCGGGAGCTCAGCGGCATCGGAGGAGGACACAAAGCCGGTGCGGTAGATCTCCGAGGAGAGGCTGAGCACTGGAGAGAGCCCGGTTTTCACCGGCTCCGCCAATGGCGGGAGAGGCCGAAGTGAGAGGAGCCAAAGAGGAGAGATGGGACTGGGGTTTGGGGTTTGGGGTTTGGGGGGAGGAGTAGACGGTGTTGACCCTGGTGGGTATGGTGAAGGAGCTTTTGAGAGAACGAGAGAGGAAAAAATATTAATCGAGAAAAGAAGTGAATTATGTCGGTGAATTTGGATTGGATTTGACATTTAGGGTGCGTTTGTTTTGCGAAAAACAATTTTTGAAAAAACGTTTTCCTCATTTTTCAGCGTTTGGTTCATTTAGAAAAATGACTCAACGGAAAATATTTTCCTTCCAAAACTTAAATTTAGAAAAACGATTTCCCTTTTTAAATAACCGGAAAACATTTTTCAAAATATTTTAAGGTCATTGCTTAATGAAAATTTATTATTAAAAAGAATTTTTAATTAAAATTTTTGAATTTATTATTATTATATCTTTCTTTTTTTCTTGTTTTCTCTTTTCTTTCTTTGCTTGTGAACGTAAACCCTAACTCCTCCTCCCCTCTCTCCTTCTCCTTCGCCCCCTCCCTTCCATCACCGCCACCTCCTCCAACCCTAGCCCCTCTTGCGCTCATGTTGGCTTCGCTCCCTCCTCTTCCTCTTTGTCAGCATCTTCTACACCTTCAATCATTTTTCAAATGCAATCCAAATACTAGAAAATATTTTCAGTTACGTATTACCAAACAAAGAAAAACTAACCGTTTTCCTAGAAAAAGGTTTCCCAGAAAACATTTTTAAAAAACGTTACGTTTTTCGTGAAACAAACACACCATTGAATCGTATAGAAAAGTTATGGTCAATGTGAGTTTCTTTTTTCTTTTTTTCCAGTCAATGTGAATTAAATGAGTGACTTTGGATTGAGCCCATTTATGACCCATTCATACCTAATTTAATTCACCCATTTACCACCTCTAGTCATGATCTAAGTAAATACCAAGTACAATTTTGGTCCACAAGCTCGTAGGTGAAGCCAGAGAGGGAGAGGGAGAGATGAGAACGTAAATTTACACAAAAGTAATGATATTTTCATTATATTTGGGTTTTCTGGAAAATTTACACAAAAACTAGGGATAGTTTGGTTAATTTAGAGGTAATTTACCCCAGGCTCATTTGATGAACATGTTTTTCATTTCGAGCAACACTGTTGATTGCAATTTTTTAAGATTACTATCTTAGAAGGTGTCATGGAGTCGTCTATCCGATCAATTACCCGACGAGAAAGCGGATCCAGACTTTTTATCTCTCTTTGAAAGTAACAGTGAGAGGTGCTTCAACCTTGTGAATCATGAATTTCACAGTGGGAAATTAAAAGAAGAGAGAAAAGTTTACAGTGGAGACTCGAGGAGTCATTGGTCAAAGTTCGGACCCGTTTTCGATCCAGGGTAATCGATACGTTTTGCGGTTTGTCTGAACCAGGACACGACTTCCAGGGATCCGATAGCGTTTTTTCCTTCTTTTACTTGGACCGGTAACGCCCCCACAAGGATCTTCGTCGTCGCCTTCCCGCATTAAAATCCCTCTTCACATTCCTATCGCCTTCCCTCTCTCTCCCTCCCTCTCTCTCTTTCTCTCTCTCTCTCTGGCACGCATATAAAGAAGGGTCGTGTTCGATGGTTATGTGCCAATGGTGGCGTGACGAGAATCTTGCCATCGGACGTCGGGCGAAGAAGATCATCGAGAAGAAACCGGAGGAGGCTTTGATGGTCAAGTTTTTTAGCGAGAGGTCCATCGCCCTCCTGGCCCTCCTGGCGGTATCACTCCTGGTGCTGCCGCTGCTCCTGCCGCCCCTCCCGCCACCCCCAGCGCTGCTGCTCCTCGTGCCCGTCCTCATCATGTCGGTCCTCATCCTCCTCGCCTTCTCGCCCTCACACACGCCCAACTTCTTCGTTACCTCCATCTGATTTCGACTCTCGAGACAAAAAACCATCCGGTCCTCCTGTGGATGAGTGGGACGAAAGATCGAGGGTGTCAGATCCGATGCGCGGGCAGACGAGGATGGCGGAGGCAGAACGTGCGAAAAACCTGCCTACAAGATTGCAAGATCGCGTGACCCGGATGGACAGGCCATCGAGATTCAACAGTTTTGTTACATTGTCTTTCTTCAGATTATCTCTTCAGTGACTGCAACGGTTTTCAAGTTCCAGAGTCGCAGAGTTGGTAACCTACCGCAGCCGCGGCGGGGGCAGCAGGGTCGGCAATTAATGATGCGGATGCACTCAAAAAGTATCCGTAATTGCTGGTTCGAAGCGGCCTTCCTGTATGCTGAATAATGTACATAATCGATAAGCTAGGATTCATACCGCTTGTCTGGAACTTTTGGTTTCCTTCTTTCCTTCTTTCCTTTTTCCATTTTCCCTAGGCTTTGCGATTCCTATCGATTTTTAAACAGTGTTTCGTTGTAAAAATAGCATAAAAAGTTGCCTAGTGCTTCTGGATATTCCTTTGGCTCTGAGGTTTGATTAGGATTTTGGGTGATCTGTGGGCGTGTCTGGTGCATGTCTGGCTGGAAGATCTTTGCCTGCACGGACTAAGCGCCGGGATCAACCAAGGTCATGGAAAAAGAGTACTTCCAGCTCTACATTAATTAATCAATTTATTTATTTAAGTGATTGCACTAAACAGGGTGCTTAAGCTGCGTATATTATAATATATGGAGTTTTTTTTTTTTTGGTGAAGATATTATAATATATGGAGTTTAGCTGAAGGAATTCTAAACATTAGGCTTGATCGGCATTCATGGACAGGTATGAATCGGTTCCGCCCACGTGCGTCGAGTCAGATAAGGATGAGCTTTGGCCCTCGAAAGTTACCACCGGTCAGAGTCTAGGACTTTGTGATTTTTAGCATGGAGACCTAAATCTTCAGCAAATTAACCAACACCGTATGTCCATGCACAAGTACTTCAACTTGATCACAAGTTGATATTCATTAAAAATGGGATTGGCGAAACGCAACCAGTTTTCGAGTTAAGATATTATGTTTTTTGAGTTGCCTTCTCATGTCACCATAGAAACCGCTCCCTCTTTCCTTCTAGTCAGATGGAGCACTTTCAAGTGGGTTCATCCTAACTCCGGATATATAACTCAGTAAAAATTCTTTAAATATCATGCTCATCAGAATATAACGCTGACTATCGTTTTGATCTAACCATTAAGTAATTTCCATTCACTTCCAATTTACATTTCTTTTTTTCTTTCTTCTCTCATTCTTCTCTTGTTCCGCTGCACGAGATTTGACATTCGAATCCTCCATGGTCATAATCAAAGTGAACGCCAAGTACAAATTTTGGTCCACCAAATTATTCTCGGAGCATGGTCGAGCCCTTATCATGAACAATTGGCCGGGCCATTCATCGCGTTGCTTTAGGTCCGAGGATTCAATCCGCGGACGATTTGGGAACAGAGGCGATCCAGCACATCAGGACAGGAGGGAAGTCACATTCCTAGAAGCTTCATGGGATGTACGATGAAGCACTCAAAAGCGACAGGAGAACCGTCGAAAATGGAGAGGGGGCGAACGTTGACAGAGTCAAAGATGGGAAGGAGGCGTTCGGATGAGGAATGAGCAGCCCGGCCTTCCTCTTGGTGAACAGCGAACGAATAGCTAAGAAAAACTCACGGGGCCCTTTTTGACCAATTTGGCCGAAATCATCATCTTCACGGCCGACAGACAGAAAGTTGCCCGGGCTCGAGGTAAGCGATGGAATTGCATTTCACGTGAGTAAAAGAATTGGACGGCACTTCGTTAGGTAAGAAAGTTAATTCGAACCGTACATTTTAAAAAAAAATTGAATTTTTTTATAAAATTTCTTTTTATTAATTTTTTTTTTCTTTCCGTTCTTCATTGTTGCTGGCAAAGGCTTGGGGTGGAGCCATGACTAGGGGTGAGCATCGTCCGAATTGGGCCGGTCCACCCCCTAACCCTAAGACTAACTCACATAGTGCCGGTTTTCAATTTTTGGGACCGAGGACCGATCCTATTGAGCTTGGGACCAAGGACCGGACTGACCTAATGGGTTCGGTCTGGTTCCAGGGCCAACTCGAGACCAACTAATACTTTTTTATTTCATTTTTTGTACTCCTTACAAAAAACGATTAAGGACCGGACTAACCCAATAGGTTTGGTCCGGTTTCAAGATTAACTCAGGACTAACCAATAATTTTTTTATTTCATCAACAAATTGAGTCATTAATGTTAACCCATTTTTACGCCTTTCTTTTTCTTCTCCTCCAAAATAAAATGTACATAATATAAAAGTCGACCAAAATAAATATTGTTAGTGAATACACCATTTATAAACAACACTTTAATGTCATGTTATGTTATTAAACATTTAAGATAAAAATAACATTTTCTCCTCCAAAATAGGATCATTGTTACCTCATACGGGGCATGGAATTTATTGGAATTTTTCATCATCTTATGTAAATAAATTAATAAGTTTGTCGTTTAACGCAGCCACTACCGTTCCCGTCTCCCCTCTCTCTCTCTCGCAGTCCATTTAGGTTTGGCAAAGGGCAACTTTCTTTTAAATTTTCACTTTATTATATTTTTTCCCAAATAATACATATCATTTCCTGTCATATCTCACCCTCTTAAGAGAGGCTCATTTATCCATAAAAATTGTCCTATTTATTAGGGTGTCGATAACTCTGGTTCGGTGCGGGTATCACGGTTTGGATTTCTGCGATACCCAAATCGAACCGAAAACTAAAGGGCATCTTTGCTATGAACCAAATCGAACTAAGACCCAAAGATACCTGAATAAAAATACATTGTTGGATTGGTGTTGGTTCAGGTTTTTTGGTTTTTGCTTTTGTTTAGATCCACCATTTTAAGGCGCAATCATGCTTGATTTCCTACTTTAGAAGAAGAAGAAAATCACAAGAGATATGAGGAGAGGAAGAAAGAGAATTTCCTCTTTTTTGAGTCTTTTCTCCACCAACTATGGCCGCCATCACTCCCCCACTCACGCCCCTCCAATGCCTTCCCTACTCTTCTCATGACCTCCGTGTTTTCGTCTCAAATCGAGGTTTAATCTTCTTTCTCATCTCTCTCTCCTTAAACCCTTTTCTTCAACATTTCAAACCCCTTTCCTCATACTTCGCTTTTCCACTGTTCCAAACTCGCTTCCGGATCCAAACTTTCCATCGTCGACGGGTGGACCACTCGGATTCGACCCCGATCAACGTCGTTCCACGCGGGCTTCCCCTCTCCGTCGCGTTCCGAAAGCCATGGCTACGGCTCACGACAACTGGGAGAGGCTGGTTGGGGCGACATTGAGGAGGGAGTAGCTCGCGAGTGGCCGTCCGAACCCTGAGAGGAACAGAAGCGGCATCGCCGGTGCGGTCCCGCCATTGCTCACTCGCTCGACCAACATCGACATGATCTTGCAGGCCACCGATGAGATTCAGGCAGAGGACACTAATGTTGCGCGGATTCGTAAGGCCTCTTACCTCTTTGTTGACTATGTTCTTGAGCTGAGTTTGAATTCGTTCTTTGGCACGGGTCACTTCTGAATTTGCTTCTGCTTAGAGACGATGGACTTGGGAGGAATTGAAACTGGAAGAGTGTTGGATGTTTTAATGTGTTTGTTTGTGTTTCCTTTCGGTTCGGTTCGGTTCGGTTCAGTTCAGGTAATCGAGCGAGTTACAGTACCTGATTTTCTACATATTACCTGAACATAAAGAGACCAGGACAGAAAATGCCCGAAAAATTCGATTTGGTTCTAGCTGTTTTTTATGTCCTTACTATTTAGTGCTTTATCCGGTCCAACAAACACGCAGTTAGTGTTCAGGGGAGTAATCCTTGACCAACTAAACTAATACCACACAGGGTTCACTAGAATTGATACTTTCACAACAATTGCTGATAACATTTTTTAGGAGTGAAAGAAGATATTTACCATATGTAATATCGATTCTATGGAAGTGTCACTCACATTATCAGTGAAATAAATGTATACTTGTCACTTGAATCTTAGAGAAATTTTCTTTCATTCATAGGTCCCACATGCACAAGCAAAGTTAGATTTTTATCATGAAAATTCATCCAATAACATCTTAGAATACATATAGCAAAAATCCAAGCATGCTTGTGCTTTGGGAAAATATCGTATAAGGCATGGAATGGGGCCGTTTTATTAAAAGAAGTCCTTAGAGTGGACTTCATTTTCATTTAAGACCTTAAAATGGCCAACTTAGTATTAAAGCACACCCTAGCTCGGTTGTCGGGCAAACTTCATCAATCAACTTGTGCATGTGAATCCTGTGCAATGCACGTGCAACTCATGTGTTTATTCCAGATGCTACATCAAGGGCAATTTTGTCCAAAATGTTCTCATTTTACCCAAAAATTTTTTTTTTGTTAGTCCTATTCTATTCCTATTCTACACTCACTCTCAGACTTTTGCTCCGCCTCTTGCGGGGCGTGGGAGTCGAAACCCACTCTTGAAACTTACGCGTCCCCACCCCATCCCCCCTTGAGAAGGTGGAGATTTGAACCCCTCACCTCCCCCTTCCATGTTGGAAGGGTGGCCACTAGGGCGAATCCCAGTGGTTCATTTTACCCAAATTGACGCTACAGTTCTTCTAAGGTTCTTCTTAGGGCAATTTTCCTCCTAATATCACTAACATAGCTTTATCATTTCAATCATGACTGTGATTTTCGCTCTATGATCCAATTGTGAATCAGTTTCATTTAGAGTTTAAGGTTGATTTCTCATGTCCTTGTGACATCCTAAATTTTCATTCTAGTTATTATGTATATTATATAGAAATGAGATTCATATTTCTCCATCAAGCATTGATAATTGTCACATGATTCTCTCCATCTCTGATAGTTGTAATTCATTAGCCACTTTTCACTAATTTGAATGCCACATTCCTTAGTTTATCACCTGGTTTCTTACCTACAAATTACCCATTATTGCTCTTTAAGTTGCAAGCCAAGAGTTCTCATTCATTGTCCCACATCTCCTTCATTTTCAACCATAAGCTTTACCTATAGAATTACATAAAGCATGACCTCATCCTTTTGCTTTAATGATTACAAATCAAATAATGATTCTTATTTATGCATCTACTTAAGCAATGCTCTCTCCAATCATTATGTTCATTTAGCTACTCAAATAATGTCACTTGTAACCTTTTAATTCGCACACCTCTCTCATTCTCATCTATTGATTTTAACCCCATGTCATCATGCCTTATAACTTTATTAATTTACATGTATGTTTTTAACTCATTAGAAACACAAGTCAAGGTATTCCCTATCTCTTTCATTATTGCTTGACTGATTACAAGGCATATAATATATCCTCATTCTTGCATTTTATTTGGCCAATGATGCCCTCCCTCTCTTTCCAATCAAGTATCTTCATCTTTTTTCATTTAAATCATGTCCTTTGTCACTCAAACAGTGATTCACATGCTTTTAGATTGTGACATTCACTATAGCTTTGTCAAATCAGATCGTGCATGACATCATGAATGTAATATTGTTCTCACTCTAGTTACTTTATATCATTATTATAACCCTAGTTAATTAACTTAGTTGAAGTTACTTTTTCAAAATAAGTGAAGGAGGAAGAAAAAATTATTTTTCTATTATCCTCCTTAGAAGAGCAACTTTATCTGTTTATATGAGATGTGATAACATTTTTAAGTGTGAAAAATGTGGAATGGTGGAACTAAACTTGAAAATGATATTTTTATAATCCGACTAAATTACCAAATTCCTGGCTAAGTTTGCCAATTAATCACGTGGTCCATCATTTGAATTGTCGATATTCACGTTGTCAATTATTTGAATTATCCATCTTAGAAAACAAAATGTTGATTTCTGAATAAAGCTACATGTCCATAAATTGTTGATTTATACCCATTGGTTCTTACATTATCAATTCTAAGATTTTGTGGAACCACTGCCAACTGTTTTAAAAGCTTAAGCTGTTAGATGAATGCGTGGTTTATTATTTAAATATTTTAACACTCTCCCTCATGCTTAGTCTGGTCTTTTGCCTAGTACTAAGCGTGGAAATTTAATTGGGGAGGCAAATAGGAGCCTGAAAGATTCGAATTCAGGACCTCCTAACTCTGATACCATGAAGAAAAGAATATGTCTTCTTATTATTTATAGAGTGATTACATTGTGTGGAAATTTAATTAGCTATTAATGATAGAGATTAGAGGCTAAATAGCTATTGATAGAGATTAGAGGCTAATTAGGACCTCCTAACTCTGATGCGGCACAAAGGGCACATCCCATTCTCGTAACTAAGCCATCGGTTCAAGCGAGCCATGTAGAAGATATGGTTGCAGCACTTAAACTCACTCACCTCTTCTTCAGACAGGCGCACCATGCACTCTATGAGTGCCAGGCGACGAATCATTAAACCTGAGGCTGTCCCTCTTCGGCTTGATGGGGACCGGAGGATCAACACAAAGTCGAAGAAATCAACGTCAAGGCTGAGTAGTCCGACGACCTGGGATAGATCCTTTGGGGTGAGGACGCCATCGCCATTCTTGTCAGGGGCTCAGGTACTTAGAGCTGTTAAACGAGTGGGTCGGGTCGGGTTTGGGTCGGGTCATTAATGAGTCGACCCAAATTGACCCATTAACCCATTTATGTCTAATGTAAATTTTTTGACCCATACCCGACCCGACCCATATTAATAAAATATTTTTATATTTAACCAAATTTAGGAAAACTTATTCTTATGTTTTTTTTTAAGGATTATATTACTAAAAAACTTCCAAGCAATACAAATCCAATCAATAATTTTTGAATTTTTTTATAATTTTTCAAAAAAATTATTTCTTATATATATATTTAAAAACTAAAATAGTTTTATACAACACAAATTTAATGGATAATTTTTATAATTTTAAAAATAATTATTTTAAAAATCGAATTTTAATTATTTTTATTTTTAAAATATAATTTTTGATTTTTAATTTTTAATTTTCTTTTTTTTTTTCTTTTTTGTTCTTCTTCTTTGGCCGGCCGCCGACCACGACGACGGCCGGCGGCCGGCCATAGGTGAGCCTCGAGTTCGCCCGGCTCACCGACACCGGCGAGCTCGAGGCTCGCCGGGCGTCGGCGAGGCCTCCGCCTCGCCGGATCGGGCGAGCTCGAGGCTCGTCGGCGTCGGGCGAGCTCGAGCTTGCCCCTCGCCAACTCTAGCGAGGCTCGAGGCGGGCCTCGCCAAATCCGGCGAGCTCGAGCTCGCCGGCCAATCACCGGCCATCGTTGTGCCGGTGACCGAAGGAAGAAGAAAGAAGAAAAAAAAAGGAAAGAAAAAAAAAAAAAAAATAATTATATTTTCGGTTTTTATATAAAAAAAAAAAAAAAAATTGTAAAGTTAAAGAGAAGAGAGAGATTGTGAGGTTTTTGAGTTAAAATAAATTGGTTCATTTTTAATAGGTTGATAAATGGGTCTTAAATGGGTCAAAGAGCTGACCCATTTAAGACCCATATATCTTAATCTTGACCCATTAAAACCAATTATGGGTACTTTAGGAAATAAAGCTTGACCCATTAACGACCCATTTAACAATAAATGGGTCCATAAATGGGTTGCACAACCCATTTAACATCACTAGGTACAGTATACACCGCATGTCAGTTTCGCAGGGATGACAAGATGGCAAGTCCTTTAGGTCAGTTTCGTTCTTGTCTTCAATTTAAGTTGCACGTGCAAGCTAGTCGGTGAAAATTTAGTTGGTCAATAAGTTGAGGATGCACTTTTAGACTATGTTAACTATTTCGAGAACTTATTTAAGATAAGGTAAACTCTGTGAACTTGTTGAGAAAAGTTCTCTTAGTTGAAATTTTTCCTCATGCTTATGCATATGTCCGCAATTTACAAAATAAAAACTCAAATTTATTGTGTTTAATTAGTGGCGTTGACACATATAGGTAGATTATCATAAAAAGAGGATAAATTAAAATTGACAATTTACTCTCTAATATGTAGAGAAATTCTATGGGATTTGACACGTGCCCTGAATTCAACGGGACTACCAACACCTTGAAAAAAAAATTGGAAGTTTGGGCGCTCATGATATCCTTTATTTCTATTCCAAAACTATTTTTCTGTTCAAGAAATAAATTTGGAACTTAAACTCGTTTGGTAATGGAATTTTATTTTCCATTTTTGAAATAAATTTTTAATCTAGAAATAGGTTTAAAACAAAAATGAGAAACAAAAACTCATTTCATCGCATGTCCTCTCTACTAAATGGCTACTCACCCGGCACCGCTCGTCGCTATTGTTCGCCATATGTTGCCGCTCGCCATTCATCGTTGGCCGTCGCTGCCGCCACCACCGCCATCCTGCGGGAGAGAGAAATTTTGTGCCATTATTAAATGAATTTCTTTTTTTTTTTTTTTTTTTTTTTGTCGGTCCTATGCTAATCCTACTCTAACACTCACTTTCGGACTTTTGCCTGCCTCATTGCGGGCGTGGGAGTCGAAACCCACTCCTGAAATGAAATCGTCCCCACTCTTATCCTCCTGAGAATGTGGGGATTTGAATCCCAACCTCCTCGTTCCAAGATGGAAGGGTGGCCACCAGGGCGAACCCCGGTGGTTAATGAATTTCTATTCCAAAGATAAAAAATTTGTATCATTATTAAATGCGTATTTTTACTCAAAAATTTGTCCAAAAATAGAAATAAGAAAATATATTTTTATTCCAAAAATCAATTTATGATTAGAATTGTTATCATTTGAGCCCTAAAGAGCAAAAAAACTACCTTTCTTTTCTTGCTTAAAGCTAAAATATCATTTAATTTCAAAAAATTGAGAACAATATTGTAAATGAATTACGTGTCGAATTCTTATATGTCACTAACCTTTCATGTATCCGAATTGCCGTGTCTCGTTCCTCCAAGCAAAAAGTCCTAGGCCTTAAAATTTCCTGGTCTCTTGTGGTTGGATAGGACCTATAAGAAATATGAATTGTCAGGACCGTTTATTTCTAACATTAATTAGATTCGTATGTTAAAGCATAAATATATATATAATAATCGTTAATACCTCGAATAAGTTGAAATATCTATCACAAAGAATATGAAAAAATTGTTTAGGATCAAGCGTGAAAGCAATCCATCAAAATTTAATATATTCAAATTTCAAAAAATTATGATAATAGCACATGTGAATTTACGTGTCAATATTTGCAGTCTTTTAAAGCTTCTAGCGTTTGGGATTATTTAAAAAAATTCAAAGTGCATGAGTGAGATTTTAATTAAGAAAAAGAGGAAAAAGTAAGAATATATTTAGATAGATCTGAAATTATAATGAACCAAGAAATATAGATAATTAAATTAAATATGCTGCTTTGATGAAAACATGAATTAGCTTTGATCTCTATGCAAGAATTGGAAAGTATTAATGCATCTAAAGTCCAATGCTTCATTATATCTAAAAGATTTTAAATATAATGTCTAAATAAATGATGTTTATCTAAAACTTTACCAAACAATTAGTAATGCAACACGTTCGCTCCTCTTTGATGCGACGGTCCATGAAGACTACTGGCCCTTGCAAGAAAGGTGGGTCGATTCTTTTACTCTGGTAGATTTTCCACTTTGAACATCTTCCATTTCTTTTTTCTCGGTTCATGTCACTTAATTCTCGTCATGACGTAAGAAAAAGGAGAAAAAAAGTCAATCAATTTTCTTCACAGTTTATAACAAATATATTTTAAAATATAAAAACATTAGGTGGGATTGTAATTCTTTTCATGCTGTTCCAGGACCCACCAACTACATTCATCATAGTCGTAGCTTTGTTAGACCGTCATATCCTTGGTTTGTCTATTTCGCTTTTAAAAAACTCGATTAATTTTGCTAGCTTAAAAAGTAGACAACGCATGGTAACATTTCTATTTCTTTGAATTTTTGTTCTTTTGTTCCTCGGAACAAAAAAAGAACAGAAATCCGTTTGATAATGCCAAGTTGTTTTTCTATTTCCCAGAATAAAAACTTAGCTCGAGAATGGTTTTGGAATAGAAATGAGAAACAAAAAAACATTCTTGTTCCCGGGAACAACTTCTAGAAATAAGCTAATTTTCTTTTTTATTTTTCTTTTATTCCTCTCTCTTCTTTGCGGTCACCTCCAACCGCCTACCGCCGTCGCCGTCGCCCGTCGATCGTCGATTGCCGGCCGCCGCCGCCGGCAGACATGTAGCGTCGACCGGGGGTGGCGGTTGACGGTCGGCGATCCGTGAGCAAAAATAAAAAATGAATAAATACAAAAAAGAATCGTTGCGCTACCAAGTGCATTTATATTCTTTTTTTTATTCCAAAAGTAGAAATTTTGTGTAGTTACCAAATGGATTCTTTTACTCAGAAATTGTTCCCTGAAATAAAAAAAAAAATTGTTTCTGAAAAAAAAAAAAACTCTTTCTTAATTAAGAAGTGTTATCATGCGTAGCTTTAGTCAATACGAAGCCGAGGAAAATCCAAGATAATAGAGACAGAAAGGCTGTGAATGGTTGTGGGTCCCTCTTTCAGGTTGAAGACCAAAGATGATTTGTAGTTCTACCCTATGAGCTGGGGCGGCACTCGCTTTTTCTATCATTTCAAGAAGTGAAGTTTGATTTGAGTTGGTGTGTCCCTCTGACTGAACATCACTCTTCCTTGTCGTCATTAGAGGGAAAAACTTTGGAAAAACGCTTTCCTTAGCACTGTTCAGAAAAATTCATAAATGAAACTTATTTTTTGGTTTGAAAAAGGGAAAGATTATTTTCCAAAATTCACTTCAGTCTCACCCATGATCATAATTAATTTGCATGGTCCAAACTAGTCTTAAATGGCCCAACAAGGAGCTGGACCACGGAACTCGGGTCTCCCATGGTCGAGACCATGAGATGAGAGACTGTAGTGCTTGAACTTAAGTCCCTAGCACTGGACATTGACCTTAGTGCTGGGACCTGGATACTCGGCGCTGAGGACTCAACGCCTCGACCCAAATTTCTAGCTCTTGAACCCAGGTTAGGAATGAGGTAGACAACATATACTCAAACCCAAAGAGCCTAACCACCGGGGGTTCGCCCCAGTGGCCACCCTTCCATCTTGAAAGGGGGATGTTGGGGGTTTAAATCCCCACATTCTCAGAGGGGATTGGGGTGGGGAAGATTTTATTTCAGGAGTGGGTTTCGACTCCCACGCTCTGCAAGGAGGCAGGGCAAAAGTCTGAGAGTGAGTGTTAGAGTAGGATTAGCGTAGGATTGACAAAAAAAAAAAAAAAAAACCCAAAGAGCCTAGACTAGGGTCATTTGCAACTTGAGCTGAAATCTTGATTTCAGGATGATGTACATTTGGATCTAGAACCTTGCATTGTGAGCTAGGTCCTCAAAGCTCGAGCCTATAACTGGGTACCTAGAACCTACTCTTGTATTTGAAACCTTGCATTATGACCCGGGTCCCCAAAGCTCAAGCCTGCGATTAGGTCCGCAACAACCACAATCGAACCCAAACATGGAACCCCGGCAACTAGACCCCAAAGCCTCTCTCGGCATCTAGTCACACAGTCACCTGAACCCTGGAACCAAGCCCACAACACTTAGACATGAGACCTTAGAGGCCACACTTAGGTTCCTCATTCGCAAACGCCGGACCCTCGAGTTCAAGCCTAGCGAGAGCCCTAGCACCAAGACCCGGTTCCCCAAGTCTCGCCCAAGTCCTCAAACACCCGAACTTAGGGTCCCATCGGTGTATTCAGGTCCCTTTTGCCAAAAAGCATTCTTTGCTTTAACAAGTTTTCCCGTCTTAATTATATTTAAAAGTTGATTAAAATATAGGAAAACGAAAACGGGTTTGGTTGAGAATAATTTGCTAGGAAAATATTTTTCCATTAAACAAACGGAGTCAATGCAATAGATTTACACTCAAGCGCCGATTCTCCCCTCCTTGTCAAAGAATCTGCCGCTTGAAAAGAGGCTGCACATGAAGGGGAGGCAGCATCACGATTTATCATTAATGCGAGTTCCTCCTCAGGAAGGACAGTCGTCTCTTTCTGATCTACTGCCATAATTAAGCCAAGGAAGAACTGGACTGTCTGCATAGGTACATGCCATTGAGCTCGATCCTGCCGAAAGCCAAACCATCTGTAAAAAGGCCAGGTGTTCCCCTAAACATGCCAACCATGTAACCATCTCTACGCAGTCGAAAGTTTCAGGACAGTACAACTCGATTATTGAAAGCTTCAGGACAAGATCACCAAACCCCCGATCGCCACCTTCTTTGTTTTCTTTCCCAAAACCTCGGTTGACTTCACGGTTGCGTCTTTGAATTTGCTCCCCCACTTTTTAGTGCTCGTCCACCTGCCTAGCAGCAGATTCAAAAGAAAAGAATCGACGCTGGGGTAGGGTTGGCGACTCCAGATGATCATATATTTTATGTGTATGTTCGTACCTGATTCAGAGACGTTTCCTGGGTCCGGGTCAAAGGAAGCATCTTACGTTGTTGCGCTGTGAATTTCCGGCAAGCAAGCGACTATGCAGGCGGCGCGGAAGAAAATGAACAAAGAACAAATAAAAAAAGGCCGATCCAAATCGAGGGATGTGAGTTTCCAACATAGTCCAATTTCCGCAGCACGTCATTAAGCATGTTTGTATCGAGCTTAAACGGGTTATAATCATGAAGGGGTCGATTCGTTTTTACATACATAATCAACGTATTTGATGTGGATTGACCTTATTAACCATTTTTGTGGTGCACTTTGACAAATGTAATTATATAACATAATATGTATTCGTGTCAAGATGACACGTATTTATGCATATAAATACTTTTTACATGTTTATATGTTAAGAGTTAATGTCGAAGAAAATGGATTTTGCTATAAAATATTTTTGGAGAAACTTATTTTTCGAGGATGATGTTTCTTATGTTTGACTGTATTTTACAAATGATATGAAAGTTATTTTTTTATGTGTGATACAATAAAATTGCGAAACACCCCTTGGATAAAAAGTCTTGACTATAACTTAGATTCCTAATTCAGGCATCCGGGTCTTGCGCCTGGGTGTAGGGTGTCGAGCCAAGCACCAACCATCCTTAGGGGACTTGAGCTCAATTGCTAGGGACCGGGGCGTGACCATTGGTTGTCAGGCTTGGCCTTTGAAGACCCAAGCACAGGCTTTAAGGTCTTGAGCTCGACCTTAGGGGACTCAAGCCTTAGGGCGCAAAAGACTCGAGTGCGGGAGCTAGGTACTAGGACTTGACTGTTGGGGTACTTAACATAGGCTCGAGGGTTTGGACCCTACCTGAGGGTCCTGAGCAAGGTTGATAGTGTCCTTGATTTGGCTTTGACCAACCTAAGCTCAAGCATTAAGGTCCCAATCTAAGCTCCGTGACTCACTCATATTTTGATAAATGATTTTTGAGTTTAAAAATGTGAAGTCATCTTCCCATATTTAAGAATAGATTCTTAGTTAACTATGAAAAATGAATTCTATCGATTCATCTTTCTATGGTTAGTACCCCATCAAATCGGTGAAATGACGGGTGTTCCGGGTTCAATTTATTTTATTTTATTTAAAATATATATTAAAAGTGTATTTATTCCAAATTACAACGGATATACGTCGCATTCGTATTATTTTTTTACTCTTACCAATCAAGATTGCACAAAAAGGAAAAACCCCAAAAGCGCCTCTCCTTGGAGAACAAGTTTGCATAAACAAGGAAGAAAGAAATGGTCATAGATGACGTCATCCGAGTTAGGTTAAGAATGCCCTCGATGCCTTGTGGATGATGGTGGATTCTAATGAAAGATTCGGAGTATTCTATTTACCACGACACGAAATGCCAGAGTGAAAATCGATACGCGAAACTCATCATCATTTCCCTCGTTCATTTTCTCGAATTATCGAAAGGCGACAACCGGCGACAACCAAATTAGTTTATTTTAAAGGTGGAACGAGTAGACAGGACTAGGACTAGGACGGGGACGTGAGCTATTGCTCGGGACATCGCGATCCCGCCGTGTTTCTGGGGTCAACTTCTCCGCCCCGTTCGGGTAAGTCCACCATTCACCGCACCGGGAGAGGAGAATCGGGTATTTTCCCAAAGAAATAAAGGAAAAAGAAAGAAGAAAGAAGGGGAAAAAAAAGAAGAGAGAGAGAAGCGTATGTGCTATTTTAGTAATGGTACTTATTCTCTACCCATTTTAAAAATAAAATAAAAATGATAGTAATAAAGAAAAAAACCCAGGAAGATTCGGGGCAGCTTCTTACGCGAAAGCGCGGATTCAAAATGATTTCGGACAGGGCCGACGGCCGCCTTCTAAAATCGAGTCAAATTAAGGGAAAAAAAAAATGTCCGAACAATTCGTATACAATAATAAATAAATAAAAAAGAAGAGTAAGTGGATAAAATAATAATAACAATAAAAAAATTCCCCCCCGACGAAAGCGACGTCCTCGGGAGCTCGGAATCATCTAGACTCCCTCCGTCGCGCTTCTCTCTCTCTCTCTCATCTCTCTCATTCTGTTCGCGTTTCGAGCTTCGGACCGGCGAGTTTCTCCGGGGAAGAGCGGAGGAGCGGCGGCGGCGGCGGCGCCGGGGGGAAAGGCTCCCGACTTTCGCCGTTTCGCGGTCCGTGGAATAGCGACGAGTCGGATTGCGTTGCGTGTCGCGCCTCGCTTCGTATATAAGGGCGGCTGCTGCTGCTGCTGCTGCTGGTCTGAGGAGTCAACCGAGCCCGTGCGTTCCGCGCTTCTCGAAGGTTCCGCTGGCTAGGGTTCTTTTTTTCCCCTCTGTTTTTCCTCCGTTCGGCCGTGGTCGTTGCTCCGCTTTGAGAGGATTGGCGCGATTGAGCTGGGCGGAGTTTGAGGGTTCGGGGCGGCGGAAGTGGAGTGGAGCGCGGGTGGGGGGGGAGGGTGCTCGACATGGTAATCGGGTTCTGACGATGCCGAGCTTTGTTCCAGTGGCACCGGCCTCCAATTCCATGTGATTCTCTCCGTCTCTGTCTCTCTGTCTCTCTATCTCTCTATCTCTCTCCTGAGCTGCTGCTGCTGCTGCTGCTGTTGCTTTTTGGTTTCTCGATTTGTTGACCGATCATTTCGTGAGTTCAATCCGTCCGAAAGTAGGTAGGCGATGCGTTTTCGGGTCGGGAACCCATGTCCGAGCTTAAATTTGTGGTGTTGGAAGTGACTGTGAAGGGTAATTGTGTGGCTCCCTTGCGTTGCGGCGCTCAATTTTAAAGTTTTTAGTGCGATTTGTTGTTTTGGTTGTCTTTCTTGCTTAGTCCGATTATCTTACTGGCTCGGATGCTGTGTAAAGGTGAAATTTTTTAATTTTCAAGGTAGTAAAGCTTCGATTATCTAAAGAAAGGACTGCCTCAGTGCAGTAGGAGAGGGCCCATAAGCGCAGTACTTCTAGGGACCGAGGGCATGAGACTGTCCCTCCTGAATATGGCAGAACTTTGCAGTTTCCTATGTTTATTGTCCCTGGTATTTGTCTTTTGGTCTGATTTGTAATCATTGAAGGAGTTTGTAGATTCAAACAAAGCAAAATATTGCATATAAAAATGGGTGTTGACTATTTTTGAACAGGAGGAATTTTGAGATGGTTAAATCTCATTGCAAGGTCCTTAGTCCTAGAGTGAACTCTTGCTTGCCTTGGAAACAAATTATTTGGAACGTTAAGGTTCTATATAGCTTTCATTCTTCAGCTAATTGGCATCCTTGGAGAAATTCTGACAAATGAAAACTTGAATTGTTGGGGTCTCATTATGTTGATCAGTGTTGCATGCATGGAAAGGATGCTGAAACTTTGAATCATCTTTTAATACAATGTCAAGGGGCCTTTGCAATGTGGTCTTCATTTCCAATTAAAGCTAAAGCGCCTTGTGGGATGCCAAACACTCTTTGGGAGAGAGGTGCAACGGAGTTAGAAATTTAAAATATGACCTGGAGATGTGACTTGCGTTGCATCACATGGAATTCCCTACAGGAGAAAAATTGAAGTTTTAAGGGATCGGAGTTGATAAGATTCTCTCTAACTAGAAACCGTCAACAAAGAATCCATCAACATGATGGATTCTATACATTTGATTTTCATATTGGTGTTGGATTAGGATGTCATTTGACTCTTTTTTTTTTTTTTTTCATAGCTTCTTTACCTGGCTTTTCTTTTCTGCTTCGTCTTATATATACTTCTTGCATACCTGGATAACAGACTTTTTACTTTCTGATCAATTTTCGTTATTGACATAAGTAATAATAAGAACAGAAAGAAATACAATATCTTTCCATAGTATTTGAGTAGTATTTCTTGCTTTCTTCTATTGTGCTGAAGGTTTAATTCCTTTTTGTTAATCCATCATTTTTCATTTGTAACGGGATGTGAATTCTTGGTCTGCTTTCTTGTATATTTGTAAGAGTGATAGACGATTAGTGATTGATTTTGTTAAGTTGGAAATTTATTACAAGTTTCTTTCAATGGTTGCCAATATATAAATGCAATAGAATATGTAAGACTGTGTCACAGAAGTTGACTTTTAATAAGAAAGATGGCTTCTCATGATTCCTTTCCTGGATATGGTTCATCGTTCCTGCTAAATCGTCATTAATAATTTCTTCTTTGTACAGATTTTAGTGTAATTTTGGGATTAGTACTGATGATGCAATATCTGTCTGCCAGTGGTTCGGAGGGAAACATTGTCCAGTCTAATCAAAATACAGATTTTGGGTCGTTTGAGCATTCTCTTGGATTCCGCATAGAGGATGCCATCAACCTTAGCAGAAGTATGTATTTTGCCTCATCATCTTTTGATATATAATATTCTGAACTATTTTGAGAACAGATGACGCCACTTCTCAATCTCTCTTCTATCAGCTATCATGTACCTTTTGTTTATGCTCACGAATCTAGAAAGAGTTGCGGCTCTGTGTCATCTTTTCCAATGACTCAGCCCCTAGTTCATCTGTTTGTGGGCCTAACTGTTCTGTTTAACTTCTATTGGCTGTGTCTGTCACCAGAAATTTGAGCTTCTCTTAACCTGGAATCACCCATCCCATACTCCAACCTCATTCTTGAATGGTCCTTAGGGGTGATTTACCTTTTTTAGTGAGATTATTAGGGTTTGACCAGCAAAATGTCCTGCTAAATCTTGTTGACAAATTGGTGGAAGACACAGTGGAGAATGTATCTAAGTTTCAATTGGTTTAATAGAAAGTAGTTTCTTTGTGGTAAAAAAAGGTGAAATTTTATTCTGGGTGTGCACTAATTGTGATTCCCCTGTATGTTTGCACGTTTTGCCTTTTGTATCGCTGCAAAGTTCTCAACTGACTGCCATCTGATGTTTATGAGCAGATCCTGTCTTTAATCAGATAAAACCAAACGGTCGAGCTCTTGGAACTGACATTCAAGCTCGTGCTCTTAATAAGGTCTCTTTACATTTAAGCTTCTCGTTTTTCTTGTAAATTGTCAAAGCAAAAGCTCTTATTCTCTTTGTTCTGGTCGATTTCAGTCTGTTGTAGCCTCAGAAACAGATCTGTCTTCCACCGCGTCAGCTTCTCAGAGAATACCTTTGCAAAAAGAGTCACAGCCCAATCTGCTTTCCATACCTGGTGGTCATTCTGAAAATTGGGGGGATTCAAATATGGCAGACACCAGTCCAAGGACTGAAACATCAACTGATGACACGGATGACGGAAATCAAAGGGTATGTTTACCACTACAGTTTAGGATCTTTTCTTTCTGACACGTTCTTCAAAACACATATACACGTAGTTTATACTACAAAGGAATGTTGCTTCATTTAGCTTTTTGGATGTGGAATTCAACTGGGATAATTGATGGGTTCTGCTTGGAGTTTCTTTCTACATTTGGCTGTAGCATGGAGGCTTGAAATGCACTAAAGTCTCCATTCTTTCAACAGCTTGAAGCAGGTCCATCAGCTGCTTTGGGAGCTTCTGATTCTAGTGGTAGATCAAAAGAAAAGGTTTCGGATCAGAAGGTATAAGCTCTAATCAAATTCTGATTCTGTGTTGCAGCCTTGTAATATAAGTTTTTAATCAGCAGAGATTGTTTACAGACATTACGCAGACTTGCTCAAAATCGTGAAGCTGCAAGGAAAAGCCGACTAAGGAAAAAAGTAGGTATCACGAGTTCATGTTTTTCTTGTCCAACTAGAGGGGAAGTTGCATTCTACTTGATTCTAGCATACTAGCTACTTGTTTTCATACATGGTATTGTCAAATCACCTCCTGATATTTACTGGAGAGCAGCCCTTTTCTTCTCCTTCATGATATGTAACTCATTGTGTCACAAAATGTGTTTTTTGAAAGACAGATATTTTCTGACCAAAAAAAAGAGACAAATTTAAATTGTTTCAAACTCATGAGATATTTGGATGTCTTCCAAGATTGAATGAGTTTTAAAGAAGAAACATATCAATGTGATGGTGGCATCAATCAAATTTTTGGCCTCATCTCTTTCGTTTTCACAAGCTTTAATCATGTTGAAATTTTGCACTTTTTCTTCATATTCTCTTTCGGCTATCTTCTGCAGGCATATGTACAACAACTAGAGAGTAGCCGTCTGAAATTAACCCAACTTGAACAAGAGCTCCAGAGAGCTCGGCAGCAGGTTTATTCTTTATTCTTAGTTTGCTTTTTTATGAGTTATACTTTTGCTTTGTAATCTAATGTGTTTCTTCAATTGCAGGGAATATTCATTTCTAGCTCTGGTGATCAGTCCCATTCCAGCAGTGGAAATGGTATTTTAGATTTCTTCATGCATCTCCTTTTTTAGAGTGTTCCTCCTCCCTCTAATCCTTCATCCCTTCCTCTTTGCTTTTCTCATCTGAAGATTTTGCAGTCTCTTTTCCCACCTGTAGACTATGCTGATTTTATGCCAAATTGATCTGTAACAACCTCCTTTTAGTGAATTGAGATTAATATCATGTATATTCTCGGTTTCCTCTGTGAGATAAATTGAGGTGTTCATTTGTCTCCCCTTTTTTTTTTTTTTTTCCTTTTGGTTGCCCGCCCCCCCTCTCTCTCTCTCTCTCTCTCTCATTCACGCATGTGTGATAATATGTGCTGAATGAAATTTTTTCTTTTGTGGTATACAAAGGAATATAGTCTTGTCTCTTGTGTGGCTGAATGATATATTTCCCCATTGGGATTGTCTTGATTAGTTGGCGGTGGTTGAGTTGGTTTTATTGTTAGCAGATTGGATCTTAATAGTTGAAATGTGTTATTTAACATCGCAATGGTCCGCAGGTGCCATGGCTTTTGATGTAGAATATGCACGGTGGCTTGAGGAGCAGAACAGGCATATAAACGAGCTGAGAAGTGCTGTAAATTCGCATGTCGGTGACACAGAACTCCGAATAATTGTTGACAATGTCACGACACACTTTGATGACATCTACAGACTGAAAGATACCGCAGCGAAAGCTGATGTTTTCCACATTTTGTCAGGAATGTGGAAGACTCCAGCAGAGCGGTGTTTCTTGTGGATTGGTGGCTTCCGTTCTTCTGAGCTTCTTAAGGTGATATCATCCATTCATGTACTAACTTCTGTAAAGATAATGTGATCCATGAAGGCTTGATAAGTTAAATGCAATTGAAAATGGCATCTCTTGTGAAGTACATTTAGAATTTTTGAAGTGCCTGATGATTAGAATGTTGTGAAACTGGAGGGGACTTGCGGTTCATCTGGGAATCAGTCACTGGTCCAGGCTTGTTGCGAGTCAGAATCGGCTTTGGTCAAAACCTGATTGTCAAACTGGTTCAACTGAAGGACACCAATTGAAACCTGGTCAGCCTGCTGTTTGTGTCATGGGTCACAATGAGAAGTCGTAATTGGCTCGGTTTAGAGTTTGTGGATCTTGGCTTGAAGTTTCCATGTGCTTGTGTTGGGCTGTTCTTGACTTGCTCATGTACCAAAGTGGAAGATGTAGCCATGTGCTTTGAACCTCAAACTTCTTGTAACTTCTCAGTGATGTTCCGCCAACTGTACTGCCAATGAGCCCACTTGACTACTAATCCTCTTGTTTTTTTCCAAACACCTGACAGTACTTCGATTGTCCATTTCTTAAAAAATTAAACAATTCTGGGATTTCTCAGTCCTTGGCCGGTATTAGTTGCAAAACCACTGCCATAAATATATGTTGTTTATCCAGGCAGAAGTTAAAGAGTAACTGTCGTGTCTTCAAAATAGTTAGATGTATACTGAGTTGTCTATTCTATTTGCCGCTGCTTGATTTTCCTTTCTAGTTATGTCGTTGCTGGTACTTTCTTTCAACGAGAGTGTTTATTTTTTTCTGAATTCGGATGCTGTCTTTGTTGCAGCTTCTCATGGGTCAGTTGGAGCCTCTGACAGACCAACAAATGATGGGCCTCTACAACCTACAGCAAACATCTCAACAGGCCGAAGATGCTCTTTCTCAAGGTATGGAGGCATTGCAGCAATCTCTGGCTGAGACGCTGGCCAATTCCCCACCTGGTTCAACTGAATCATCTGGTAATGTGGCAAATTACATGGGACAAATGGCCATGGCAATGGGGAAGCTGGGAACGTTGGAGGGCTTCCTTCGCCAGGTAAATGTGATTTTGTTTCAGCACCGACTACTTGTGCTGGATTCTCCAATTGATTGTTGGTTAGTCATGTTGAGAAAAAACTCAACATGGAACTGGAAAATTTCAGCTGGCTGTTTGCAAACTTCATTCTCAAGTCTCGTTCATGTCAAGTTCATCTAGAACCACTGCATGAGCATGGCAGTGTCTTACCTGCTTTTTATGTACTCTTGGATGCTTTTGCTTTTATGTTATTCATTTGCATGTGGTACTTTTAGGATGGAAGAAGTGCCTAAGGAAAGTAGTATAGAATTCTCTTTATGTAATGGGGAAAACAAAGAAGCAGCTATATTTCTTCGTTTGTCAAAGGCTGTTTTAAATTTTGATCTGGTCTCAACTTAACATAATTTTTTTTCTTTCCTCTAACTAATGATTCATCTTCTCTTCTGGTTTGTTACTCTCTCATTTGCTTATTCTCGTCAGACTTTTCTGACTTGGATGGGCTATTCGTGCCTTGAATCCTTTGTAGAACAATCCAAAGGAGTGGGACAGTTTGTACATATTGCTGTGCCTATTTTCTTGCTGTGCCTATTTTCTTAAGGGAGGCCATTTGCTTTTGTCTTTTTACCAGGCCGATAATCTGCGTCAGCAAACACTACTACAAATGCACCGTACGCTGACAACTCGGCAGTCAGCACGTGCTCTCCTTGCAATACATGATTACTTTTCGAGACTCCGGGCTCTCAGTTCTCTATGGCTCGCAAGGCCACGAGAGTAACAGAAGATCGAGATTTTGTCCTGACTGACTCCCTGTTGGCCGTTATGTTGATAAAGGTGATATCATTCCACAGACAGCGAGTCCTTTGATTGAAAGTGCTGCCGTCGTCACAGCTGCTGGTCTTGAGAGCCTCGGTTTAACTCTAATTAGGGGTGAGCGAAGTCATGTCTCTGTAACAAAATCATGTGCTTGTTGTTGTAGCATTTTAGCTAGTGGTTGTATATTGTTGTAATGCCTCCTTTTAGGACGGTTGAGCTGACAAAACTGTTCAGGTCGAATGTTGTCATTGATTAAAAACAAATCCTATTTGGCAGTGAATAAATAGAGGGTATCATTGTAAAGGTGAATAGATTTACATGTTCCGATGATGGTGCTTCATTCCCTTTCGTGGTAATGCTGTTCTATCCCGACGTGGAAGCTTATTTCATTGGTCCCTGATAGAAACGAGTGAATGAAATAGAAAAGGAATGTAATATCAGTATTCTAATCTCACTTATTTGGTACATAAATTGAAAGAATGTAGATCCTTTTTTAAGGAATTGAATGGCACAAAGATTTCATTGAATTTTGGACGGATTTTACGAGAGAGTTTCGTCTAGTAGGTTCATTAAGACTTTTCAATTGAATTACAAATCAATTAACCAGGCGTTTTTTAAAATCATAACTAATAAATTGATTATATCACAAATGACGATACTTATCTTATTAAAAGTAATGAAATATATTAGTGCAATATCCATAAGGATTTCCCACAATTGTTTTATGATAGGTAAATCATTTTGGTCATGAGCATAGTTTAATTACATATAATAATTAGTGTCATAATCGATGCTGGTTTATTCGAGGGTGGAGAGACGAAATAGGGGAAACCGATGAGAAACACCTATAAACGTGAAAGTGAAAGCTATGGATCAGACCGACCAAAAAAAAAAAAAGCTGTGGATCGGAGTATGCTATGAACTATCAACTATCCGCAAGAACAATACTGTTCAGAGATTCATTTGTATAATGCACGCCGTGCTTTTTTTTTTTTTTTCTAGTCAATCGATGATCGATTCTAAATTTTTTGCGCAAAATGCCACCAGCCCTCACTAGGCTGAAGGAACCATTGGCGTTGCCAACTCCGACCAACTCAATCAAACAAAAGATTGAGTCGGGTGGTGGGGAAGTGACGCCATCTCAGCTCGACCCGACACTGGACCGCCTTTGTTGGTACAAAAGCAAAAATACATGTCCTCAAGTAGGAAGCAATGGCACAAAATGTTGCGGTAGGCTCTTGTATTCGGCCTGTGGGATCGAATTGGGTGGTGGGGGAAGCAAGGTTCTTGTAATAATCATACGTTTTATATGTTGATGTATGTGCCAAGTTTGGACTGTTGGATTGCTAAAGGCCTGCATTATAACGTTTTTATTTCTTTTCTTTTTTTATCCTTTATTCTCCGGAATATAAGAAGAATAGAAATTCATCTAATGATGTTAGTTAATTTTTCTATTCCCGCAATAGAAAAGTGATTAAGGAATAAACTTCAAATAGAAACAAGAAAAAGAAAAAAGTAACTTTTTGTTTTGAGGAACAGTTTCTAGAAATAAGTCATTTTCTTTATTTTCTTTTCTTCTTCCTCTTCTAATTAGCTAGTAGAGACTCGCCGCCTGTCGTTGCCGATCGCCAGCCGTCGTTCGCCACATCTGCCACTACTGACAAGAGGAGGAGAAAGAAAGGAAAAGAAGACGAGAAAAAAAAAAAATCTAAAAAAATTATTAAAAAATTAAAAGAAATTCTACAACACAAATTTTTTTGAATCGTACTAAGTGCACTTTTTCTGTTCCGGTACTAGAAATATTGTGTAGTTATTGAATGCGTTGTTTTATTCAAAAATTATTTAGGTAATAGAAATAGAAAAAAAATCATTTCTGAAAAGAAATTATTTCTCAGAATAAAAATGTTATTAAACACATCTTAAGCTCTTCCAAAGTTGATAGTAGATAGCGTTTAACAGTGAACAGTCAGAGCTATCCCCGTATAGTTTACTTGATTATTTTCTGATCGCATTGCAGATCACAAAGAACATGCTCAAGAATCGAAATCGCTTGAGAGCAAACTCGATGAACGAGACGGCATCGAAAACATTGGCGATTCTGTTCCCTTCATCTAACACGCCTAGTAAAAACCAGGCATCAACCAAACGGAACACGAGTGGTACGAAGAGTAATCCGGGCCGCAGTAAAATGCTTCAACGCTGCCGTCAGCCATATTGTAGACCTCCATGTCCAGTGGTTCTTGTGGATCTGGATCATAATGCCACCGATGCTCGACGCCGTCTCCGGTGAAGTAAACACAGTTGGGTTTGCAGTTCCCGAAGGTGGACGCGCAAATGGACATGGAATAGTGACCGCCGACGAAGTTGGCTCAGTCGCCCAGACTGTCTAACTTCGTTTACTGCTTCTCATCAAAATCAAACTTACACACTTCGAGACGAACGAGCTCGTGCCAGCAGTCGTAAGTGCTGAGGCATTCGAGCTGCTTCACCCTCAGAAGGTCTCCCGACTACTCCAGAAGTTGCTCGCGCTCGCAGTTACCACAGAAGCCCAGGCACCCTGCCTTGGTTTGATCAGGGACAGTTGCTTTGTTGGATAATCTATTGCCATGACCAAGAATGCATTGGTTGCACGGGAAGTTGAGTCCAATGGGTTCTCCTTTATGACAAGGACTTTATACACGCACTTGTACCAGTCCAAGGGTGTAGAAACCTGGGCATTTTGAGATACCAGTAACCGAGACAGATCGATCTTGATCTGAGTTAATGGCTTCAAGAGGTGGAGTCCGAAATCCGAGCCGACCATCATGACCCACCTGAGATATGTTCCCAACACAGCTGTCCTCGAGCTTCGGGTAAGTCGAGTCAGTAAATCTTGCCATTGTGCTAGCTGAAGAAGTCTCTGGTCGCGCTGTTTCGGTCCTCGGACAGCATGAGCCGCGGGTCAAGGAACGAGGAGCCCAGCTCTTGTCGCCATGAACGACAGACCGAGGAAAAGGAAAGAAAATATTCAGTGGCGGCCAGCGAGTTTGCAATCTCTAAGATGAGTTTGAGTGGAAGCAGGGACCAGTTGGCCATGAGGGTGCGTTGCAATGAGTAAGCTCCGAAGGCAGACAGAGCAAGTAGACGCAGGCTGATTATATGTGATCTGAAGATTGATTCTTTAACAAAACCTCGGCGCCGCAGGCCCAAGAAGAAGAAGATAATTGGTCTATTTCCTTGGGTTACAAGAAGAGTTGACATCCTGTATTGTCAACAATAGTATATGATTCCCAATCATTAGTGCTTGGATAGATTATCTGTTAGGTATATCTACAGAAATGTAAACCCTTTAACGCCCAAATTAGTATCCAATGTGTGATTTTCTTACTTCGAACTGCGCAACCGAAGGAGGTGGACTTCCCTACTTAGAGTCGAGGAGCGTGGCACTACGTCCGAGGCGATTTTGGAAATCCTAATCCGCTGCACAAGATATGCAATAGACCTAATCAATGAGCAGGCTGGGTCGAATCTAGTCGGATTTTAGACCACAGAGTCTTTACTGCTTTTGATAAAATGAGGACCAGACCAAGCCTAAGCAGATGAGCACATGCTCAAGAATGAACTTGTCTTGTCTACTATTTCCTTCAGCATGCTCCTGATCAAGTCCGACGTGCAGACGGGAGGGGGTGGCATCGGTGGGCGCGACATGTTGGTCGGCATCATGAATGAATGCTTGGCCGACTTCCTCGTGTTGTCATTAATGATCATTATGCAGAGCCAAGCTTGGAGTTCCCTCACTGGATTGAGCCAATCTGAACATCTAGCCCGTGGCATTGAGTCGAGCAGGGCCGGTGCTTGGTAACTAGTGCATTAACAACCCGTTGGCATTCAAACAATCACCAAAAAGTGCAAGCAAGAGGCTCCAAGATAAAGAAAACAATACTAACAAACGGAGGCACAAAAGAGAAGTATATGGCACATGCAGACACTGCATAACGTGATTTCACGCAAAGTGGGAAATAAAAGCAGACATTTCCGTTTTACAGTCCTGCAAAGCCGTATCAGCATTATCAGGCTCTTTTTTAAATTAAAAAAAGAAAAAAGACACTGTCGCCCGTAGCTGTGCCTCAACAACCCGCACGTTGTTTCATTGTAACTTTACAACTACAGTTTCCTAATGTGAACGCCAGTATTGAGCACTTAGAAGTCCTAAAAAGCATCCAAAGAGGAACAAACCAAAGAGGAATTTTTGACAGCAGCTGGGATCAGAAAATTCGACTTATGATAAATAATAATGATCAACGCTTACAATGCAAAGAGACTATATAAAGTGCCATCCAACCCTCAGTCGAGCAAATCCGACATTGCAGTCTTCCTGAATGGATCAATCTGGGCCAGTTGTGCCTCCATACTTCTAGTTGGAGTAACGCCCTCCACCTTCAACCTCTCTCTAATTCCATAAGCTGGGACTTTCCCTTTTGCATAAGCGTTGAGGAGACACTGGTATTGCCGAATGCGAGACATGTACCCAGACTGTCTCATCCGGTAGAGAATTTTTTCAGTATTATGGACATCGCCCCTTTTGGAATATTGATCCAAGAGAGACATGTAAGAGCTGAACATTGGCTTCATCTGATTCTGTTGTGATGCCTTGGTCAAGACTGAATCAGCCTTCTCCACTTCACCTGATTCCACGTAAAGCTTCACAATAGAATCCCAGGTAATTGGACCAATGCGACATCCACTATCTGCCATTCTCTTGACTAGATCCTTCCCCTTGGTCAGCATCTTGTTGCTCGCATACACCTTCAAAAGTACCGTGTAATGCTTTGATGAGACTTTCCATGTTTTTGACATCCTCTCAAAAACTGCCTCAGCTTCCTGGATTTTCTTCAACTTTCCCCAGGCTTCAATAGCAGCAATGCACTCTTCAAGCCGTGGATTTGGTTCACAGACCTTCCAAACTCTTTCTACTTCATCGGCCTCTCCTAGTTCAGCATAAAGCGGAAGCAAAGACTGGCGAGCCCACCAGTGCTTTTTAAGGTCTCCACCTTCCATCTCCTTCAAGACAGCCTTAGCCTTTTCTATCAATCCACTAGATGCATAGTGCTTCGCCAGGAGAGCTTGAGCGCCAATGTCAGGTTTGATCCCTTCAGCATTCATAGCATCTAAAATTTTTTCCATCCCTGTAATGTCATTCGACTGGCCTTTGGTGTCTATCAGAAGTCTGTAAGTAAGCATTGTTGGCTTGACATTTTCTTTCTCCATCAACAACAATACATCAGCAATTTTCTTCCTGTCGAGCCTCTTGTAAAGGAGAAGCAATTGGTTGAAGGAAAATGATGAAGGAGTGAATCCTCGATCCCTCATTTTGTTAAAAGTTTCCTCTGCTTTTGTGATATTGCTGGCACTAACATAGTTGGCCAACAAGGACCGATGGACTAGTTCCCCTCTGAAGGATTCAGGAATCTTATTAAAGAAGTTCTCAGCCTTAGGGAGTCCACGTACCTTAGCGATCAAATCAAGTCGAGATGCATACTCTCTCTCTGTAAGATCCAATTTCTTGCTACTTTCCACCCACTCTGAAAGCTGCAAACCACCAAGAGGACAAATATAAGAAGAAAGCAACTTGAAAATCATGTTTACAAGAAATTGAGTGAAAAAGGACATAGGAGAACCATCTAACTGCACTGGATCAACTGAGCACATCCAGAAAAGCAATACTACCCAATGGAAAAAAAGAAGAACTAAAGCCCCATTGGTTTTGCACCATCACCTCATAAACTGTCTGCATCATTGGGTAATCTAAAACAAGCTCCATCTCTCATAATCACAACAACCTCGTGTCTTTTTGTTAGTCTTAATCATAAAGCTCCTCATAAATACTTTAATCCAAATGACAAGCTTCTGACAAGGCAATGCAAAAGCACAGTACACTTAATCACTCCAAACTCTTAGCAAAGGGCGGTGTTCACAAACAACATATAGATCTCCCTTTTTTCTTCAAACTTTTTCTTCTTCAAAAAGATCTACAAATCTTGATAGTAAATTAACTAAATTTTTTAACCTTAAAAAACAGAAGCACTTTATAAATCTGTACTATCATATATTGGAAATTCTTTTAGCTGAACCAAATGCCTAAGAAGCAGCTTAGCTGAAATCAAAAGATGATTTGCAGCCAAAATACAGAAACATGATAAGAAATACCTCAGAAGGCACTTCTCCTCTATCGGCTAAATGTTAGCCAATGATTAAACTAGACTAAGAGGAGAAGATGACCAAAAAGAAAATACATAAGGAGAAGAGACTGCAGAATGAGAGTGTTGAGAATTGAGCGTGGCCAATGAGGTTTACCAGCAGAGCCTTCCCATACATTCGACGTTTACGAAAATTGAACATGGCCAGTGAGATCTCTTCCCTGTTGATTTCCTTTCCATCTTCAACACATTTGTCAAGGATTTGCTGCACAGAGAGGCCAGGAGCCCTGTTGATGGCCTCAAACAGTTCCGATGTAGCTCTTTTCCATGATTTTTTCTTAGTCGACTCCATTTCACTCTCTGCTAAATCCAACTCATTCTGAGGGACTTTTTCCGCATCCTCGTCAGCAGAGAGCTCTGGTTCAGAATCTAATTCCTCCTCAATTTCATCTGCTGAATCGACCTTCTGAAAAGCCTTGGTACTGGCAGGCTCTTCAAGTTCAGAAAATGCATCATCTTCTTCTTCTTCTTCTTCTCCGCTGCTCTTAGCACCGGCTTGTGACGAGAGACAACGGCTCCCCATAGACATTTGGTGAGTGAAGCTTGTTACACGGTAAGATCTCTCCAGAGATGGATGTCTCCCTGATGATGCTTGAGAGAACTCAACAACACCAACATTATCTCCAAAACAACTCCAATCGGTTTTAGGAGAAGGAACCCGCAACACTGAAATGCTAAGTCTGTGGTTCCTGAAAGCATAAAGTAAGCATGCTCTAAACATAAGATATAAGCACGCACATGTTGCTAGAAGCAAAGAGTTGTTGATTACTCCATCAACTGTTTTTTCCTGAATGATTACACTAAACATGAACACAGCAGGCAAAAGCAAGAAGAAGAAAAGGGCAGGACAAACAGCAGATTGAGCTGTCAAAGTGCCCAATAACGGGCATCAAATAATCAACGATTGCAGTAACGCAGTTCAAAAGTAGCCTTAGATTGGACAAAAGATATTTCAAACGCCAACAATATCCAAAAGAGAGAGTGAAAGAAAATCAACCCAAAAAGACCAGCAAAACATTCAGCATTCTCCTTGATATCCAGTTCAAGACCACGCATCTAAATCGCTGCATCCAATTCACCTCTCAGAAGCCCCCGCTCAAGGCTACCAGGTAAAAACCCAAAAGCCCCGAATGGAGCAACATCAGGCAAAGCCGAGCAAATGAAGCAGCACACCTCCATGCCGACAACGAAAATTAACAAACGAGAATTTAACAATCTGATATCGCGGGCGGAAATGAATAAGAAGAAGCAAGAAACAGAGCAAAGGAACCAATGAACGGCAAGAACCCCATCTTCTAAACCCAATTGCCCGCTTCATGCAGATAAAATAGAGAGACCCCCCCCAACTCCAAGCAACTTCCACAGAACCAAAAAGACCCAAAGCCTTTCTTCCATCCATTCTACTCTCAGAGAAAAAGAAACAGCAGAAGCGCAAGCATTCACGCGACGAACTGCAGAGAAAGAGAAAGAGAGAGAGAGAGAGAGAGAGAGAGAGAGAGAGAGAGAGAGGGGCAGAGACAGAGGGGAGAGAGAAACATTACTTGAGAGGATGGGCAGCTCGGCGAAGAGCCCACATGACGATGAGCTGCAAAGCTGAAGTCGAAGGAAAGAGAGGAAGAGAGAAAGCAAGAAAATGGAGTGGAGGGGGAGAGGAAAGATCGAAGCTTTTTCGCCCTGATAAACCCTACGAAGCGCGGAGAAGAGGGGGGGTTTCGGGTTTTAGCAGGCGGGTGGCCATCACGTAATTTCGGCGAAAATCTGGGGCAAATCTATGAAGAGAAATTGACTATCTTCTGGATTACCTATGAAAATTCTTACCCCAAAAAAAAAAAAAAAAAAAAAAAAAAACGCGTGTAAATATTTATGCTTTTCGATTTAGGCTCTTTCTCTTTTAGGAGATACAAATGATTTGGAAAATAGTTTTTTTAAATCGATCGCTCATATCACTTACAAAAATGAATAAACAAAAAATATATCCGTAAAAAATGTTTAGAAATGATTGGTTATGAACTCTCGAAATAAGTTAAACATCAAGAGTCAAAAGATTTTGAAAAATTGAATAAGCTGGTAATGATGCCAAAATAATTATCAACTCTTGAACCTCTTAAACAATTTTTGACCTAATTGTAAACTTACATTACAATCCTTAAAAATTTCTCATCTAATTGGAATAGTTAGAATATCATGAGGATTTCACAAGGAATTTGCGTTTGAAAGAGTTGAAGCAATAATTTCTTATCTTATTTATGAGGTTCTTGACTTATAAATGCGATGAAGATAAAATTGGCGCTTGAAAGAGTTGAAGCAATAATTTTTTACCTTATTTGTGAGGTTCATGACTTATAAATGCAATGAAGATAAAATTGATGAATAATTCTTTCTTGGCCTCGAAGTGATTATCTTTTGTATGAACTTTTGACTAAGCCAAGAGAACTTTGAAAAGACATTTTTAATTTGTGAAGATGTATTCATTGTGAATATTTTCAAAAGCCTTCAACACAGGTTGTGTGAGTTACTTGGAATGTTTAAAATTGATTTCCCACATCAATTAATCAGGAAAAAAAAAAAAAAAACCTTTTCGTTGAGAGATTATGAGAATTTCTAACTAAGATACTTCCATTCGGCATCTTTAATGAACTTTTTGAATAAGTCAAGATCATCTTGTAGATGATCCTCCTCCAAAGGAATCTGACAATTGATGGCATTTGTCAATATTGATTGGCAATTTCATAATAACGAATGGTATTCTGAATTTCCCAAATTTTTATGCCAAGTACAATTTTCTACTTGTTGCACTTGTTTTAACATATGCCGTTAGACTATCGAAATGCAATATCGAAATCCTTTCATTGAAATAAATGTTGAATGATTTTTGATGAATGATTTTTAACAAAATATTTCCGATTGAATTCTTGATATTACTACACCCAGTATGCACAAGCAACCAGTGCATTTCAATCTAACGTATTTTGCTAGATGCATAGAGACCATCTCGGAATTTCTTATTAAACAGGTACGGCAAGCTTTTGTTGTCCAAAACTATTTCTACAGGAATCCCCTATTGAGCCGTATTCATTTTCAACACATGGCAAGTCTCTATATTTTAGAGTGTTCTCCTTCCACTTGATGTATAGGGACAACGAGTTTCCGTAAGCCATAGTGTTCTCCTTTCGACAGATGTCCAGATAACATTTTGGAAATTATTTTAATGATGAGTTGTAGCTACAATGAGCTTCTATAACCTTGAAACCACTTCATTGACACGGCGAGTTTTTGTAAACCGAAAGTCCTCATATTTTCTTCATAAACAACATTGGATAAGTATTCTCACCCTTCTTAGTTTCAATTTACTGACAAAACATCTTCCCAAAAACAAAATTCAAGAGAGAGAAGAGTGAGAGCATATTGGCTAAATGCAATTTAAATTATTCAGAGGCTTGAAGTAAGCTCCTAAGGTATGTCCCTAATTGAATGTCGTCATTTTATTTTTGTCCCTTATGTTGAGTTGATCAACAAAAAATTAGGTATTGTTTAGTCTTAGAAATGAATCTCTTCGAGCTCCCTCTCAAAAAAGGGCATGTGTTGACATGAATTTTCGCTAATGGGTCCAATATAGTTAAAATTTGAAACTTGGGATTCCTGACCATGACAAGGCTTGTTTTTTGGCCAAAAATAAATATTTTAGGTGTCATTGGAATCCCATTTGCATATATACATATATATATTTATTATATTAAGATAAATATAACTCATTTCATTTGTATTTGGGTATCATTTTCTTAATAAATCAACATTTTAAGTTGACTTCTCGATCAAACCGAAAGCTTTGACCCTTGATTTAAAATCTCCAAAATTTATTGATTTGATTAGTCTTTAAGACATATGATCTAGAAACAATGACAATTTAGATAAAAAGGCAATTTCAAGGTTTCAAGTTTAGACGAATTGGTCAATTTTCAAGCTTCAGTTTAGAGTTAGGTTAGGTTAATTCAATTTCAATATCAATTTAGACACAATTGAAAGAAAATTGAAGAAATTGAGCTAACAAGGCCAAATTTACCAAGTTGAACCCCACTCAATTAGACCAAGGGACTAAAGCCCAATTCGACCTATGAAGCACGGACACGTTTAGAGATTCTCCATGTCATGTCGGGGTCCGACATACTCTGACACGTGATCAACACATGTCAAAAAATCCGACACGTAATCAATTCTTCCTGACATACTTTGACACGCATGTCTAGAATTGCGAGAGGCATGGTGGGCTTTTGGGGTGGGTCTACAAGTGCAAAGGGAGAGAGAATTGTTGAAGAAGGCGATGGAGGGTGGAGGTGAGGGTGAGGGAGCGGAGGCGAGGCCGCGAGTGACGGTGAGGAAGGGCTAGAGGAAGAGCAACGATTGAGGCGACCAAGGGGCCACGACTGCGACGCCACAATGGAGGGCCGGAAGCGAGGCTACGATTGTGAAGGAGGGAGACCCGGAGGCAAGGCGGCGAGCAACCATGATGAGGCAACCGAGAGGGAGCAGAGATCGAGAGGCAAAGACCGAGCAAGAGGGAGGAGGAGGCGGCTGCTAGGGTTTTTGGGTTGCTACTTTACTGAGGAAGAAATGAGAGGGTAAAACGAGAGGATGAAAAGGATTTGTGATCTTTTTTCCTTTTTTGGAGGGAGGGAAGGGTGAAGCCTCGTGGAGGGTGATTTCAATTTTCAAGAGGGAAGTGACTAGTGGTGGGTAAGCGGAGGAAAGAAAGCAGAGGATGACAAAAATGGGTGGGGTCCATTTACCTTAACAAAAAAAAAAGCACCGAATGTTGACTAGATTTATTAATAAATGGGTAGGGCTAAAAAATAAATAAATAGGTGGGCTAAAAGTTGATTTTGAAAAATAAAAGCAATAAATGTTAAATAATGATAAATTTTGGTTATCGTAGAAAATCATAGATTTGTCTCAATAAGTTGACTTTGATCTCTCATTAGTCATTAATTTCATCGAAAACTTTTGTTAAAGTCAGAAAATGTCTTTCCAAATTTCTTATGAATAAATTTATTAGTGTTATACTTTACCAAAAAAAAAAAATTATTAGTGTAGATTCATTCTAGGTTCTTATTTATTGATTTATTTATTTAAGAATTTGAATTAAATTAATTTGAAAATGCATATATAAAAATATTCATTTAATATACAACGTGTTGGAATTCTCTATTTTTTGAAAAATGACATATCGGTATGTCGTGTCGTGTCGCGTGTTATATGCCCATGTCAGTGTTATCTAGCGTGACCCCTAATGGGACAAGGTCAATGTCCCCCATTGTATCCAGGTACAACGCAAAAGACAATATGTGTGAAATCAACAAATAATATTAGGCGTTAACAAGGTCATTTCTTGAACTAAATGCTAGTAATCGACAGATACCAAGTCACCACGGGGAAGTTACCCTTCGGAGTTGAAAGATGCATGCTTAAGATGAATGAGAAACAACATCACGCGAATTTCATTTATTAAACTATCTACCTCTGGTTTCCCGTATAGATCCACCTTTCTTCAAAATAAAGAAAAAAAAATAGAAAGAAGAAAAAGAGAGATTCTCAGTACCACGAGTAGACTAACAAGAGAGGAACTACGAGTAGAAAATAAGTAGTCACTCTTTTACTTAAATCACCATATTGCGTAAGAGAAAGAGCGAGATATTGAGCGGCCGAAAATGTTATGAAAGGATCGAGGAGGATTCAGGAGGAGAAGGAGGAGTAGTAGGAGTCCGTTTTCTGACGGAATCGAATGATAACGACAAGGATGGAAAAGTTTGAGTGGGCCTGGGTGTTAGCAAGTATGTTCATTGTGCCTGGACTCATTTCTTCAGTTTGTTTGATCCTAGGCGTAAGTTTACTGGTTCAAATGAAGCGGCGATATCTTGGGGAAGGGTAAGAAAGACTCGAAAGGGAAAACAGGCCGCGGCCGCGGGCTCTTGCTGATCCCAGCTTGTTTGAGAACTTTCTTGAGCATTTATATTTTCGTGTTTTTTTATACAAATTTGACCAAGTACTTTTAAAATCACATATATGAATAGAGTAATATAAAATCAATTCAAAACGAGACAGAACCTATAAAAGATGTGACTAGATTCATTTGCCAAAGATATGTGAATGTTCTAAAGATATGTGACTGCACCCCATTCCAATACTCGACACTCAAAGCACCACCAAAATCTTGAAATCCCTCTCATGACATTCAGGGTCCGTTTGTTTCACGGAAAATGGGTCATTTCCGGAAAATATTTTCTCAGAAGTCATTTTCCAGGAAAATGACTATTTTCTGGTGTTAGGCTAAAACCTGAAAATGTTTTGGAAAATGTTTTCCGATGTTTGATAAGGAAAATATTTTCTAACCCTTTTGCTTGGGAATAGTTTAACACAATCTCTATTGCAAAGTTGCTTCCTTTTTTCCTCTGGGTGTTTTCTTGATCGATCGAAGATATGTGGTCACTATATCCATTTAGCCAAATCGGTGCTTTTGTTTCCCGTAGTGAAAACTGTTTGAAGTCTCTTGGCCGAAACTAGCAATTTGAGAATTCACAATTAGAATCACTCCGTGTACTTTGTGCATCATCAGTCCTTTGAAATGGGTCTTTTTATCTGGATGGTTTGAACTGTGGAGATTAGAGTATAATCTATTGGATAGAGTAAATAGAGAAAATGATAAGTAAGAGTGCAAAGGCTTTAAGTTGAATGCAAAGTCCACAGTAAGATCACTAGTCATAGAATTGCAGATGATTATAAGAATGTATTACCTTACTTTGTCTGTGTCAATGTGGATGTCTAGCTTAATCAATTTCTCTTTGTAGATATTTGTAATGTTATCAAGTTTAAAGTGGGAAATATATCATCTTCAAAGAAATATGATTTAACTATAAGGAAATTATGCTTTCTAATATGTCATGGGTAGTGTTCTTGATAAAAAAAATCTCTTTCCTTGTTTATTAGTTGCAATTGTCTCTTCTTGCATACATGAGAGCATGTGTTTGCTAAATTGGGTGTATGACATGTGTTTCTAGTATGATTTTTCATCTATCGGACGCTACCATGATCTAACATGTCATGTTTCCTAAGAGCATGTGCTTGCTAGATGGGTTGCTATCGACATACCGAGACATTGAATTGATAGAACTTATGTATTAATCATGCAAACAAGTATAGTTGCTGAAATATCCACCAATTCTGGAAATGTTAAAGTCCCAACATTTGAATCCCACTATCAAACTAAATGACTGCCAGAAAGGTCATAATATGTCGAGTAGACACTCTTGAAATAGCAAAAAATTGCAGCAATGAACTAAGATAAAAAAAAAATGCCAAAAGTATGAAGTCCAGCACAATTCCATCCATGAGAGACTGATTTTCTACAGCATATTCTATTAAACACTATGACAGAAGATTGTCTACATGCACAAGCCCTTTAGAAAACCAAATAGAAACTTCATGAACCTGATTCACCAAGACTATCCCTCGTCCTTTATAAAGAGTATCGCAAGCAGTGAAAGGTCTTGGATCATCTCACAAGCCTACAATAGCAAACGGGATCCAATCCATGATTGATTGCTCCAACAGAATACGTCATTCCCAACATTTAATAAAAAAACAAAAAGGAAAAAGTTCACAACAAAAATAGGAAGGCCAACATGAACAAATGGGTCCATTCACCCAAGTGAAGTGAAGATTGCGTCTTGAACCACAAAATTTAAACTTTGCAATAAAATCTTGAAGTCGCTCGAGCTTACCTTCCTCTCTCTAGACCCATAACTCAAGTACAAAATATTCACCAACAAGTGAGCTTTCAACAAGTCATGCTAAGATCACAGGAACAAGTCACTCATCCTATATAAAGGGTCGCTGCCTTTTCTCTTGACCAGTAAAACAAACTTTGTTGCATCTCTTAAAGGTTATAATCCAGGAACAACATTTTCAGCATATGCATCCCGAAGACACAACTTATTAACTCCATAATGCATGCAAGGCAAGTCCCATTATGCAAAGTCGAATGAACAATACTGTTGAAAAGAAGATCAGATGAACAAATAGAGAGATACTAGTTCTAAACACAGCGGATATGAGAATCATCACATTGGATACAACAAATTTAAACGAGATTTGTTATAGCACTAAGTAGGAGTGTTGTAGAATGAGAACATACAAGGCACATCTCTATTAATTGCTAGCAGTCAAATTAAAGAAAATCTTTTCACTAATTTGGCCGAATTTTGACCACCCGTAATTTTTCCGTCCAATAACCTATCGACTCAATTTTTACACCTAAGGAAAGCTCATGGCCCGATATTTTCAATTTATCAAATTGGGAAATTTTTTGAAAAATTATATTTTCGTGTGTTTTTCTTTACAAAGTTGACCAAGTACTTTTAAAACCACGTATAACATTGAGGGATAAGTATATTAGAAGTCCTAAAATTTATCATGAAAATGCAATTGAGTCCTAAAATTTTCAAAAAGTGCAATTAAGTCCTAAAACTTATCATGAAAGTTCAATCAAGTCATAAAACTTTCAAAATATTCAATAAAGTCCTAAAACTTATCTCGAAAGTGCAATTGAATCCTAAACCTTTAAAAAAGTGCAATCAATGGAAGGACTTAGATTGAACCATTTTAACAAATTTTAGGACTTAATTGCACTTTTTAAAAGTTTTAAGACTTAATTGCAATTTGTGACAAGTTTTAGATTAATTGTACTTTTTGAAAGTTTTATGACTTAATTGCATTTTCATGACAAATTTTAAGACTTCCAATGCACTTATCCCTAACATTGAATAGAGAAGTATAAAACCAATTCAAAATGAGACAGAATCTATAAAAGATGTGACTGGATTCATTTGCTAAAGATATGTGAATGTCCTAAAGTTGAAAGAGATTTGTTGATATCTAGAGTTCTTTGAGCCTATATGACTTTCCTCCTGACACTTCAAGTGGTGTTGGAGAACAAGTAGCAGGAATGATCACTACAGGACTCCTATTGGGGCCTAACCAATGAGTAAGGTTGTATTTACTGGGCAAGGAACCGTGAAAGGTATCACGGTTACGGGCGCTAGTAACTAAAGCTCATTTCCCTACGCTTGAATGGCCGGTCATTACAAGTGATTATGAAGAAGCATGCCAAGGTATTCTCTATGCCATTCTCAATGCCCATTTTGGAACGCGAATAGTGCTGTTAAGAATGACAGCCATGCAATGAAATTATGGCATGTATAGACAATTGACCTAGTCTTTAGCTGAACATGCACATCCTGACTGTAGAATCGTGTTAGTTAGCCATCCTACGAGCTTTGGAGTGCTCATCTTGCAACACTTTGCCCCAAATATATCTCTTACTCATATTACGGTTATTACTAGAGATGATCACGATAGGATTGCACTAAAATCCTCACAAATTCAACATATGATATGATGACATTCTCACATCGAAAAAGTTAGTTCCTTCATTACCACCGGTATATTCACACTTCTTGGTGCTTATAACAAATTCCCTATCATAACAAACAATAATAGTTGCAAGATTGTCCCCTGTGCCAATGCTGCAACTTAGGAAAAAATTAAGTAGCTTTTGGGACCATAATGTAAAAAAGACAACTTTACATGGGCGTCCCCATAATCGCAACTAATTGATTAAAAAATATTAAGTGGTTGTAGTTTAGTGTAAAGAAAGCAACAAAGCTAGTACTTAATTGATTAAACAAATTGAAATCCCCATAATCACAAATTCCCTTTTTCACGATTATTTCTCTTGTATCGTCATCCCATGATTGCACTAAAAATCATAATTTTTCCCTTTGAGCCACGATTTTGCTCTTCGAGCCTTAATTTCTCCTACAAATTGAGTTAGCGAGAGAAAATGACAAACTTAAATGAATGAGGGTTACAGAGACGGCACGTGAGCAACAATGGCAACTAAACGAGTGATGACAAGAAGGAATTCATAAGCTTGAATGACAGTGACCCTAGCATTATTTTAATATTTCCCATGCAACAAAATTTTGCCCAAAAGTGCTGCGACGTCGTTTTACAAGTCTAGTGGATTGGATTTTTTTGAAAATATGCTAAGTCAAATGAAAAATAGTTGTAAGGCCATGTCATCAATTTGGCCGAATTTTCTAGTCAAAGGCACTTAAGTGATTAGTTTGTTTTTGATTTAGTACTTAAGTGAGCCAGTGAAAACTTTTGATACTAAAATAACCGTTATACACAATTTTTGGCACTTTTAGTATCATTTTTCTGTCTAAGGTATGAGCTCCAATTATTATATTCCAAAGGTTTATCCTAAGATACTTAGGTTGATCATAATGTAAAATTGAAATGTTATGTTTAATATATGATAAATTCTAAGTTATGATATGATTGAATTCAAGTTAACATGAAATTACTTACAAATTTAGAATTGTTATAATAAATGGAATATCGTTGCATGTTATGAAATTTTAGCACTTATTCTTTGCTAGCCATGACTTCCTCAAGTTGAATTAAATGTAATTACATTCTATTAAGTGTAAATTCAAATAGATCTTCCATTTTTAAGTATTCTACTTCAGTAATCCTTAGGAATTAGCTTAATTCAAGCCAATTGAATCTAAATATCATTAATTTCTTTGCCACATCTAGTTATCCAAATTTTTTAAAGTATGAACTTGATGATGATTTGAATGTTAATTTTTCCTAAAATGATATATGTTACATGATGATGATGATTTAAGAGCAATTTTAGATAGTTCATGGTAATCCTTTGAGGTTTGTGATTCACTTGATGGATGTTAAAATTTATTGATTGAATTATTGAAGATATGCTTGAATGTTCAAATAACTTAGTTGAAGGTATGCTAGGCTTAGATGCATGCATATGATCATGAGTTGAATGTTAGAATGATTTCTAAAAATTCATAACTATTCTAACCTTTAGGTATTCAACAATTTTTATGGAAAATCTTCTAGCAAATTGTATTTATGATTCATAACTTTAATTTGGTATAAAATTCATAACATTTGAAGATCATTAAGGCCATGAACATTGAGTCTGAAGTTATTGAATAAACTGGAGTTTGATCTGAATAATCACACTCCACATCAACTCATTTTGTTTTGCAAATAAAAAAATAGTTGGAGAACTAGTTCACAAAAGCTCAAAAACTAAAAGTTGTAAAGTTTATGAGTTATTAGTCCATAAAATTTGGCGCCATTTATTGGTCATTTATCATTATTTCTTAATTTTGAAAGAGTAGGGTCAAAACAAGGCATAATTTGGAGCAATCCAATTAAATTAATTTTTATATTGATTGGTCCATAACTATGGAAAGTGATCTTAATTAAAGTTAAAGTAGACATTTTAAACTTTAATTGACAATTAAAATCACTCAATTTGGAGTTTATTAAGACTATCAATCGGATTTAAACTAAGAATGTTACAATTAGGAGTAAAACAGAGAAGTTGGTCTTTAATAAATTTCATATTTATAAGTCTAATCCCCACTTGCAAGTTCTTCAAACAGTGGCCTAAGTCTCTAAGCATCTAATTCAAGTCTAATCCACATCTCTAATCTACCCTTCAAAGGATTATGTATTGTTAACTGCAATCAATCATTAATTCAATCATAAACAAGATCAATTAAGTATGCATTTAGCATTAATTAATCAACCGCCGGCTAATTATGAGGTTAATGGGTAATTGAGACATCAAATTCTCAAATCAAACTCAACTTTCTTGCTAGATGATCGATTAAATGAACTTGTTGATGTATAGATTGAGTAATTGCATGAAGAGATGATGGGATCGATAATAAAGATTGATGGCCAAGAACTAATAATCAATTAGGCTTAGGTTTCCTAGTTTAGCTTAGTATTAATCAAGCTAACTTAGTTAAAAGACAGAAAAATTCATAATGAAATAGCCTAAAACTTTGTAGTTTAGCTAGAAAATAAAAATCAATTCAAATTTAGAATCACTCTCCTAACAAATGTATAGCTGAGTCTATTTTAGGACTTTCACTTAATAAATTGATAAAAAGTTATGCCCGCCAAAATCTAGCTCAAATTTAGGAACTTGCATTTGTCTCTAGTATCAAGTGTACAAGGATCGTGTATAGGGGCTAAAGAACAAAGCCTTATATATTCTTTATCTAACGCATTATTGGTTTAAGCTCATGAGAATCATATCTCCAGATTTAGAATAAGCCATGCCTATTTTTTAATCTACAAATATCGGATTTTCTTTCTCATGCTTTACTTTGAGCCTTTTTCCAATACCCGGGTGTTTAATTCTTGTATTTTTATTACATTGGTTGTTCTTTTTTAGTTGGTGAGGATAACCTTTAGAATCATAATAAGTCCCTAAAAGCCATGCATGATCACTTATGACTTTTAGAACTCATAATTGGTAACAAAGACCTTTTGATCACTTAGATGAACATATCAAGCAAGTTAGAAGTACCGAAATGGCATTAATAGAAACTACTGATATAATCAAGTCTCCGACCAAAGATAATTTCTAACTGTGTAGGAAGTGAGACAATCTCGCGTATCTAAATTGGTTTCTAGTCGACCCCAATAATTACACTTTTAAGGTAAATCTCAATCTCTCATTATACTATGTCTCAAGAAGGAAATGGCCATGTCTTGTGATTTCTTTAAAAATCATCATTTGTTATGTTCAAACTTGTTTTCCTTTAATGCAAACATCATATCTTAAGTCTTCTCGGGCTTAGTTATGAATTGCAATTTGTAATGATGGCAATAAGTTATTAAATCGATGGATATAACTCATTTGATAAAAGCCCTTTAAGACATGACCGAGAAATTATACATGATGCTATTCAATTTGTGGACGTCTTATTCCAAATAATATAATGTCATTATTGAGTCTTTCATTTCATATTTTGTGTATTCTTGTGGTGCTCAATGGTGTTTGCCAGAGCAGACATGATTTCAAGCCATCAACTTGAGCTCTTATCTCTAGTGATATTTGTGGTTTAATCTTTTACTATTTATCTCTCAATTTTTTGCTCTTCTTGCGTATGTGTGCTTATTACTGCTTGGCAATGTTGGTCATGACTGGAGATGTTCACTGAAATGTAAAAGCTAAAGGTTGTTGATGGATGGAGATGGTGATTTGGTGGAGGTCACTACTAGTGGTGCGTGTATACATGTTCATAGTTTGAAGTTTTGGGTATATTAACCTTCAATCATATCCTCTTGTTCTTCATAATTGACGAAAAAGATGATATAAAAAAAAATTAAAGGATAAGTACATTGAAAGTTCTAAAACTGTTACAAAGATGTTGAGTTTAAAATTTTCAAAAAGTGTATTTAAGTTTTAAAATAAGTCGCAAAGTGTAATTGAGTCCTAAAACTTTAAAAAGTGCAATTAAGTTCTAAAACCAATCAAACTAGTCTAGTTAAGTTCTTCCGTTAATTGTACCTTTCATTAATTTCAAGATTTGATTGCACTTTCATAAAAAAATTTAGAACTTGATTACACTTTTTATAAATTTTAGAACTTAGTTGTACTTTTGTGACAAGTTTAGACTCGATTATACTTTTTAAAATTTTTAGGATTTAATTGTATTTTTATGACAAGTTTAAAGAGTAATGGTGCACTTGCCCAAAAAATCAAAGGATAAGATAAAAGTGGAAATAAGAAAATGAATAAATGAGAAAATGGGCTTTATAATATGAACTAACTTAGTGTGGAGCTTTTATGAGGACATGGGTATAGTTTGGTTTTGTTTAGAAATGGGCTAATGAAGTTTTAGTTGAAATAGGTGCAGTTACTTAGCCCATTTGAGGCCTGTCCTAGGATAATTCAAAATTTGACTTAGCATCATGTGGACTGAACACAGGGGCCCAACTTTCTTCCTTGTGAGCCTGAACCCGACCCAGACTCGTGAAGTTCAAGCCGTGTCCATATTCAGATTGAGCTTTAGTCCCCATTTATCAAAATCGAATAAAAAAATTAATAATATATATATAATATATATATATATATATATATATATGAAAATAGCAAACTAGAAAATTGGTTAGAAAAATAGGCCTTGATTAGGTTGTAGATTTTAGTATTAGAATTAGTTAGTATACATGTGATTTAGGATAATTCATGATTTTCTCTAGTTTAGTTATGGGAAAAATAGTTTTCCTTTTGTAAAATTGAATTTGATTTGAACTAAGCTCATGGAGATCATTTCCTCATGCTTAGAACAAAGCCGCGTATGTTCTTTGTCCGACAAGTACTAGGTTTTCCTTTCCGTAATTTACTTTAAGCATTTCAATACTTGAGTGTTTAATTCTTGTATTTTCATTTTCATTGGTTGTTATATTCTTTTTTAGAATGATTAGGATAAGTCTTAGGACCATAATAAATCCAATGCATGAACATGTAGTGACTTGAAAGACCTGCAGGACTCATAAATGATAACAAAGAACATTTGGCTATTTAGTTGAACATTTCAACCGAATTGGAGGTACCCAAAGGATGTTAATTAGATTATTAGTGTAATCATGTCTCCGATTCTATATAATCTTTAGTTGTAGCAGAAAGTGAGACAATCTCCTATCTTCCGTTGATTTTTAGTTGACTCAAAGAAGCTAGTGGAGACTTAAGTCTCACATATGATCCCTAAGAACTAATTTAAAATTAAAATGAATCAAATGTTGTGCAAAACGATGGCTTGAGAGGGCCTAAAGTTGATTGAGCGCCATCAACTCGTTTTTTGGGCATTACCTCTGAATCTTGTCATTTTCCTTGACGCCCCACGTTGGTGTAAAAGAGGGTTGGGACATTCTTTTTCAGAAAAAGTTTATTTTTTAGGGTAATCAATTTATGATATGGTCCGATTTGCAAGTAGGTAAATGAAACCAATGAAAATTTATGAAAGAGCGAGCGAGTGTGCCATGATGCATAAACTCTCATCGAGGGAATTCTCAATTTGATAAAATCAAGAACAAAATTTGATCAACATAGAGTTAACCACACTCACTCGCTTGGGGACTGTATTAAACAAATTAAAAGTTAAGAGACTACAATAAAGGAAACTAAAAATTCATTTTTCATATTGTATATTGAATTAAAGTTCATGAATTATACTGAGTAAATTAAAAGTTGAGAGACTATTTATGTCATTTTTCCATTTCATTATTTGTGCAATTATGCAATCGAATCCTCTAGCATCTACAATTTATGTAATCGGTATTATCCATAATTGCCATTAGTAGTTACTTAGTGATGACGTATGGCATTGCTGATGTGGAACGAAATAGATATGTACCATTGATGCGGCATCAAATAAGCTCTACATCAATAAACCCAAAATATGAAAAAATAAATAAATAAATAAAGAGAAGTGAGTAATGGTGGGTCTATCATGACTGACTGAGTTCCCGACAAGCCTAGCCTTGCTTAAGTAGAGGCTGGCAAACCCTATGCAAAAAGAAAGAGAGAAAGAAACACTCAGTCGCTATCGAAGGTCCAATGACTTTCGTTCGATACAAATGGGGGTCTAGTGAACCCTATCTTCACAGGCCGGGGGCTGCCTCGTAGCCTAATAAGCGAGACCAAACACTCACCAATATCTCGGGCGTCGATGCTTGGGCGACCTTGTCGCCACGGCCCTGAAAGCCCCTATCTTTCTACTCTCTTTCTCTCCCTCTCTTAGTTTTTTTTTTTTTTTTTTTTTGGTGTTTATAAATATATCACCTAAACAATTTAAAGTCTTGTTATTTCAAGAGAGAACGTCCTCTAACCGTGCAGGTGAAATGCACGTGTATGCCGGCCGCCCGCTTCTACACCGGCGGTCAACAAATGGTGGGGGCTACTCGATGCGCATTCGCTGAGCAAATTGGGATTAACATGCGAAAAGAAAACAAGAGACCGGGGTGTTTTTTAGAATTAGCAAAGAATTTGTGGACCGAAAACATGAAACCAAAAATGTAAGCACGAATGACCCAGAACCAGAAGAAAAAGAGCAGCAGAGAGAGAGAGAGACAGACAGACTTCAAACCGAGGAAGAGGGAATTCAACGAGAACGAAGAAGGTCCGGTGCGAGCGAGCTTCTGCATCTACGAACCCAGGAGCAGGATGATGAACGTGGGCCCTTCTGGTTTCAGTACGCATCTCTCTCTCTCCTTCTCCTCTCTCGGTTTCATCGATTTCTTGTTCGTTAGGCCAGTCCAGCGCGCTCGAATTCTCCCGCATCGATCTTCCCTTTTTCCCGGCCGAATTCCCCCTCCTCAATCGCGCCTTCGGGCTGTTCATCGTTCCTCTTCTTTTGCAGACAATGCGCCGGTCTCCCGAGCGTTCATCGTCGCCTCCGGCGTCTTCACCGTCTTCTTCGGGATCAGGGACCGCGCCAACAAGCTCGGCGTGTCTTACCAGGCAAGTCGGTGGTGGGTTTTTCGCGGGGGAATGCGCGGCTTGGGTTTTGGCGGATTCTTTGGTTTTGAGCTCGTGCTCGCTTGTGGGCTGTTTTCGTGCTTTTGATTTTTTGATCCGCGTCTTGGAAGTGATGGAGGGTGCTTGGTTGATTTTGTCCCTTTGATTGGTTGGTTCCTCGGCTGTGTGTAGATTTCGTTTCTAATGTAGCTCGCACTCTTGGACGATCCTTTTGCTCTCCTTTTCTTTGCTTTGTCAGAAGGATGAATCTGTGTAGTTTTTTTCTTTTTTTCCTGCTCATGGCGCTAATTGAGGTGCGAAAACCGTCGTTTTTTGCTGTATGGTTGATTTGATTCTTCCAGCTGCCCTGGCGGTGTATTTGAAGCTGTTTCACATCTCTCTCTGACGCCATTGCTTGAATTAGCTGTATTCGTGTACGAGCAGCAATTTGGAATTTGGAGTCTTTGTTTATATATTCTGCATGATTGCTGAATTGCTAGAAAGTTTTTTTTATGAGATGATTTCCAATCTAAAGAATGAATTATAGTTTAGTCATAGTATCTCATCTATTTGTCAGACCAGTGTAGGCTGAGGTTTTATGTGGTTCTTTGGGTTGCCAAAATGAATTCAAAGTTTGTCACTTGCAAGGATATTCATTCATATCAAAATTCGAAAGTGAAATAGGATTCTGGTTATTGTGGAGGTTTGCCTATGTCAATAAGAGGGATAGATTTGAGAACTCTCTTTTAATGATTCTATGTCGATGGTAATATCAGATTTTAATATAGCACGCAGAGACACTCATTGGTTGTACATGAGCATAAACAATAGAGATACATAAATCCAAGTCCATTAATTTGGTTATTTGTTGAACTCAATTGCTTATGTACCAACGAATTAGTGAATCAATTTCTTAGTGATGATGTGTGTAGGAAATAACTGTCAGTCATGAAGTCTGCCTAGCTAGTTGTGGGACTGCGTTGAGACCCTCAAGCAAGTCTTCCTCTCTCCTATTCACTTTCTAATATTAAAGAAATAGTTTCTCCATTGACATTCTTTTAGCTTCTTCTTAGGTTTTACTATCAATTTTCTAAATTTTAATTTATCTTCTTGACTTTGATTGAGTTCCTGTGCTGCGGCGGAAACAAGTAAACAACCCTCTTGCAACTCACACTTAGCATTTTGTGGGAGCGTAATGCTTGCCATGTCAATAGCTTCCGATTTATTGTTATTTCTTTGAGAATTGCGCAATCCCTTAAATTCTACAAAGAGGATAGTATCTTACTTCCTTATTCTTTTTATCTTCAATGGCAGGACATTTTCCAAAATATGCAGATGTGGAAGCTAATACCAGCAATCTTTGCCTTTTCTTCAACACCAGAACTGATTTTTGGCCTTTATCTGCTCTACTACTTCAGAATTTTTGAGAGACAGATAGGTTCTAATAAGTTCTTGGTGAGTGATTTTCTCTGTAACAATGTAGAATAAAAAAACTACTAAACACTTCTCTTGGGATTCGGTAAAGTTTTGTTTCTGTTTTGTGCTGAGAGACGGATAGGTTGTATTAAGTCTTTGGAGAGATATTTCTTCATTAGCTATATAGAATCAAAGAAATGCACAACATTTCTGTTGAGTATGACTAAACTTTTGTTTCAGTCTTGTGCTCCACCCTAGGTGTAAAGTTTATATTCAATGTCATAGTGTTAAGATGATGCTTAAGCTAATTGTCTTACGTGAAAAAATGTTGGGGGAGGTACTACTTTTGTCGTAGTTTTTCTTGTCTGTATCTTTAGTCACTCGATTCCAGTTTGTGAGAGAACCTGATTATTTGTGTACAAGTCAAGGTACTTCTGCCAATAGCCTCATCTCAAAATTTGACACTATTATGAGAATGGAACTTGGCATCTGTAACATGCTATCCTATTAGCTGGATTAGTTTCGAATAAATCTAAGAGGTTGATGGAGAAAAGTAAAAATGTGATGCATGAACCGCTAGTAAGATGTGAGATATACAGAAAGGCCAACAATGGGGAAGGCTGCCAGCTTCTTGTCCACTCTTTCTTCTGCAAAGTTAACTGTTCCTTAATTGTGCTTTAGCATCTATGCTATAATGTTCAATGCTATTTTACTTAGAGCAGAATAGATGTAATGGGTATCTGCTTGACAGTCAACTGGTTATTTCATTCCAAAACGTTTTCTTTTCCTTCCATTTGATGTGTATCTAATTCTTTTCTGTGGATACCTAGGTCTTTTCTTTGTTCTCTACAATAGTATCAATGGTCCTTCAAGTCCTCACATTGGCAGTTGTTAATGGTATGTCAATTCGTTTTACCTATGTGGGAGCTTCTTCTTGCTGTCTCTTTTCACTTCATTTATCTGTTTACTGGTATAAATCTGTTTCTATAGTTTGAAATTCCTTCATTTGTGGTTATTTACATTCTACTACTGAATCCGGTACAATTGGTCAGAGAATCCAAAAGATGACTCTGAAAACTGAAACATGACAGTGGGTGAATACTGATGTCCTCTTTTGGTGGATATGAGTCTCTTTCAAAAAAGCAGAAGTGCTATCACCTTTCAATACCTACTTTAGCATTTTTACTTCATATGCAGTCTATATTGGAATGACAAATGTCCTAATTGGCCTTCTTGTACAATTATCACAATTACCCTTTTTGTTTGGAACTGGAAATGTTCGTAAAACAAATGCCTGAATGGGCTATTAAGCTCTTAAACACTTGCTTTGCTTGTCATAAGAATTTAGTAAGTTAGATGTGGGTGATGTGATATCTTTATATGGTCGATGCCATGTTTTGATTCTGAAAGTGGTCCTAACTAGGTTCCTGGTTCTTAATAGCCTTGTTGCACACTTTTTCTTAGTAGCTGCTTTGATCATGATGATTTCAATTGTTGCATTATGCAGTAGTTTCATTGGCTAGAAGTTTCTATTGTGAGAGAAATTGGTATTTCCAAGTTTCAGGAACTAGCAAAGCTTTCTTTTCCATGTTTTGACTCGGAGGCAAACTTGTCTTGAAACTAATATTGAATAAATTGGTCATGGTCAATTGGCCAAATGATGTCGTAACATGGATGTAGACTGTTGATATAAATCATTCCAGATTGGAGATGCCGTCATCAAAGAGTTACTTTCAGAATGTTAATCCAAAAGTCTTTATGTATATATTATGACTATACTTTATACGAAACATATTATTCATGTCAAAGAATGTAAAGAAATTGAAAGAAACAAGTGACGTTCTTCAAACGAATCATAAGCTTTATTGAGATAATTGAACATATGGTACCCCTGTTGACAAATGCTAGAAAGTTAATACGTTCAGCAGAAGAATTTCCCATAAATTTCAGCAAAGACCTACCTTTCCTTGGGGCATGTTACATTGGCTGAAGAGCACTTTTTTTTTTTTTTCACATTTTTCCCGTGAACATATGGGGTGTTCACAAAGCCGACTGATCCTTTATAACGACTAAACTTTCTCCATAATCAGTGGATATCAGAGGAGAAAGTTGACAAATGTTCGGGTACCTGCTAATGTAATGGTTTTAGCAGTTGATTATTCATTATGTACATTGTGCAAGTAACCCTAATGTTATGGTATATTAACACGATTGGCTTAAACTTATAATTTAGCTTATGGGCCAGTAGGTAGAGTAGGAAGGTAGGAACAGAACCCAGGCCCTCTTGATTCTTTTTAAGGGTGGACCATAGTAGACATTTTACTAGTTCCTTAAGCAATGTAAAGGGAGATAAAGATCTTAATTTAAATGCTGTGTAGATAAGATTGCGATGCTACTCTTCTTATCACTCTCCTAGAAATTGTCATGGCTACCTTGAATCTTCTTTTTACCTTTAGCTCAACAATGGACTGTTGAAATTTCTATGCACATTCTTTCATGTCATAATTCTTGAATAATCTTCAAGTCTCCCCATGGCAATACTGATGTAAAATTTCTTCTTTTTATCTGCAGTTCCTTCCTCAAACTTAGTCAGTTCAGGTCCTTATGCTGTTATATTTGCATTGTTCGTACCCTTTTTCTTTGACATTCCGGTTTCAACACGATTTCGAGTGCTAGGCATCAGCTTCTCTGACAAATCTTTCATATATCTAGCTGGTCTGCAGGTAAGTTTTATTGATATATCTGTTTGGTGATTCATGAGCTGTATTAACTTTTTGTGCCTATCAGACACATCCTCTCTGTATATTTCATTTAACCTAGTTTACATATTGCAGCTTTTGTTGTCATCCTGGAAAAGGTCCATCTTGCCAGGGATTTGCGGCATTCTTGCTGGTTCCCTGTATCGTCTCAATGTTTTCGGCATCCGCAAGGCGAAGGTTATACTCAAAAACGTTTATAGCGGACTGTTTCCTTTTTACTATGCAATTAACTGTCGTCTGCTGTGGTGTTTGAATTATCCTTTTCGATCAGTACCATGTGTATATGTGATCTTGTTAGAAGCAAATTTGTGCAAGATCCTTCTACCTTGATTATTTATGAATATAATTTAGCTGAAAATGAATTCTTCTACTTTGTGCGTGTTTTTTCCTCTCTTCTTTTTTTTTTTTTTTTTTTTTGGGGGGGGGGGAGGGGGACGGGGAGGGGGCGGGCAAGGCATTAATACTTTGACAAGCATATGTAATCTTTGTCTAAGTCCGTCATGACTTATGATGATTATTGATTACAGTGTGTGACGGCTACTGCATCTCAATGTTATTGCTGGCGGAATGCTCTTTTATCTTTTTATCTTCTTTTTTTTGTGGTCAAAGGATGCTGATCATTCTTTGAATTTCTGCAGATCTTGAGTCAGAATCATCATTTTTTTTTTTTTTTCTTTGGAAGTCTAGCGAAATCATCCTTGTTTCTCCTGAGAAATAATATGCTTTGCTTAGTTCATGTCATATGAAAGATTACCTCGTGGATGCGTATCTTGAAGGACATCTTGTTGCATGTCATGAGTTATTTTCATGCTACAATTTGCTGAGACTATAAAGTTTTATCCTCCAATATTATATAAGTTTCCTACGAGAGAAGTGGTAGGAAGATTTGTTCTATTTCAAGGGCTTTTCAAGCGTAATGTCATATTTGAAACCTAGAGATTTGCATCATCACTTTTAACAAAGATAAATCTTTTCTGTTAAGGTACCTAAATTTTGTTTTCTAAAATGCCTTGTGTCAGCAGTTTCCAGCGCCAATCTCTTCATTCTTTTCGCGGCTACCAGGAATGTCTACAGGAAGTGCACGTGTCTCACCAACTAGGAATGTTGTGGGAAATATTCCATCTTTTGCGAGTCACCAGGTAATAGTGCATCATATGAATGCTTTGAATATATACATCCGATGTCCTGAGTACATGTGAAATCTCTTTTTACCGTCTCTATCAGCATCATTATTGCCTCTGCCTCAACTTAAATACTCTTCCCTTGCAGCGGAACTATACTTCAGTGCCTTCCACCGCAGAAGCATCAGAGGAATCTGTTGCAACCCTTGTTTCAATGGGCTTCGACAGGAATTCTGCTAGGCAAGCACTTGCACAGGCTAGAAATGATGTCAATACAGCGACAAACATCCTTCTTGAAGCTCAGTCTCACTAATTGCTTAGGAAAAAGTTCTGGTGATGCGACTTGAACTCTGTTAATTAAGTTCAGGGGGAGGATTTGATGGGTGACGAGATCTGTTACCTACACAATAGGCATTTTGACGAGTCGGTCAATCTTCTAACTGGAGCTTCTGAATGTCCTCGCCATGTCGTTCTTGGGACTTTCCCTTCATCGTAGATCCTTCGGTCCCTATAAGCAGTAGGCATTTATTTGCAGCTGAAAGTAATTCACACACAGCATGACCGTTGGGATGAAGCCTCGATGGATTTCGCCCAGAATGAAGACATGGTTAATTATTATCTTTAGAAGAATCCCCTATGGAAAAAACTGTGTACAGTATTTATCTGATTAATTCTTGTCTTCAGCCAGTGACAAGACATTCCTCGGGTTGTCGTTTTCTAGATCGCACAGTGGTCAGTAGTAAATGTACCTTGTTAATAGGTTATGCAAGAGTTAAGTACAATTAATGCTGCAGACTGATATTGGTTGAAATCGGAAGGGGGCGTTTCGTGACCAGCTGGAGTTGGTAGGCTTTTTGTGCGTTTCGGTGCTTGAAAATTTTCATGGGGGTGGTAACTTCGATTATAAAATTTGCAGTGCTCCTCATTCTTATTCTTTTTCCTAATCTTATGATTGGTTAAGTTTCTCTAGGCGGTGGCAAGTTTTCTAAATTGGCCGCGAGGGCCACCAAAACATTAAAGGGAAGGCGACCGTACTAGTCTTTACAACATCTTCCCCATTCCATGGTGAAAAATGGTCATGACTGGCAGGTTCACATCTTTCAAGTTATGCAAGCAATGCTGAAATAAAGCCTGGCTATCGGAAACATTGAGGAAAAGATGTAGACCTGGGAGCTTACTAGCAAATTTTACGGCTATCTACCCTCCATCTTGACCCGATTGGTGCACATTTGACCTCTGGACGTCGACAATATGTTTGATTAGGAAAAATCTGCTCTTAATATAAGAGGGAAAAAACCTCTACTAGGTTATCTTGTACATCCTCCATCACTGCATTTTAAGCTTGGTGCATGTTGTTCAGGACGTTTATTTGGAGAAGGTTTTCCCGTTGAGAAAGAAAATTATGCAGTGGGTAACTTCACACAACGCGCCTATCCCTACTTTGCTATGTACACTCTAGCTGAAAACGCTTCCTCTCTTATCCAATGTGAGAAATTCATCTAGAATGTATCAGAATGCAACTAATGAAAAGAGGGGTACACTTCTGTCCCATTACATGGTGGACTCAGGGATATTGCAAGTAACATTTCTTATTTTGCGTGTCCACTAATTTGCTAAAACACATCCGCAGGATAGCAACCGGATTTAAGAAGAAAAATAAATCAAGACTGGTGGCTAATAGCTATCAAATAAGCCACTGAAATTAGGTTTTCCCTCTATTCCAAGAGGCACAGCCGAAACCATAAACTCTTTTAACTCTGAGTAGAATCCACCACCTTAAAATGCAAAGTCTCAACGAGTTAGCACAGATCAGGAAAAGCCCAGTCTTTATGTAAGTGGCACGGTGTTCTGGTGTATGTAAACAGCCCTAAGGAATGAATCTCTCCAGCAATGTATGTGACAAACAAAACTGGGCACTTGGGAGGGGTTTCTGTGAACAGCACAGCCTCTTTTCCCCATCAAACTGCTCTCTTCACTCATGGGACAAAGAATAACCACACTCCACAATAATAAAAGAAATATATCCCCCTCTCAAATTCTTGATTGTCTGTGTGTCCCTATTTTCGGCGAGTGCATCCTATTATCATGTACAAGGATAGCCAGAAGACACTGTAACATACGCATCGCTCAAATCCTTATTTTGAACGAACTCCCAGGCTAGTCAAGCTCTCAATTAGAATTATCAGCTCTCCTCTTCATCAATTGTATAAACAGGTATTTGCCATATCTTAGTATTCTTCTTTGGGTCATCAGTGAGGCTTAGATCTGTATCATCCTCTTTAAATGTTCTGATAAAAGTTTTTGCTCCCATCATGACAAGCCTCTCAATCATAAACAACTGATAATTGTTCTGAATCAAGGGATCAAGGATCTTGCTAAAATTTGAAGAGTATGCCATCTTGTACCTGTAAAAATTGGTCAAGATAAGTATTTATCATCGATAAAAAAAAAAAAGGGTATCTATCAGCTTCACAACTTCTACCAGGGTTTATAATTATGCAAATACACATATGACATACAATTAAACATAACACGCCTACAATCCAAACGAGGGTAAGAGGCACTTTATTTCAGTGGTTAATCTACAATCCCACTGCATAAAAGGCACTTTCATTTCCTGAGATTTTTTGTACCTGTTCAGCAACTATAAAGTAACTATATGGTCAAAGGCAATTTCATTTCCAGGACACACATTTTATACTCAATCAGTAAGTATAAGGACACGGAAAACCATTCATTGAGTCTCAAATTTAATCATCAGCCAGCATTAAGGAAACAGGTAACAAATGCAATTCTGCGTTCATTCTTCTAGCGTGGATGCAATGAAACCTTTCCTGTCAATGTTGTCATGATCTCAAAAAGAAAGCACCCATCATCTTCATTGCCAGTGTGCTATTAAAACCAGTTACAAAGATGACATCGTCATCATATAAATACAGTTTTTTCATTCACAAATCACATCCCCGGGAACTCTGCTCTACAGCTTCATCAACATCATCTAAAATGGAACCCATTTGCCACCATCAACCATATCTTTACTATATACAACAATAAGCCCAATTGTGTAGCCCATTAACATAATTTTTGGTCTTCATAACCAACAAGAACACACTGGCAACATCCACCCATCTCACTAAATGTCTCACAAACACACTCTAAAACAGTATCCTGTGCATGGTAGTTGCAATTTCTAAACTATCAAGTCAAGATAGAAGTGCAATCACACTTGGCATCATGAAATGCATAGTCCTTAGTGAGTCACCAGACTTACAATTCTCATATCACTGCATCTACATTCAAACCGCGATGGATCAAGACTTAAGCATATTCACTGCATCAGTTAATAGTTATTACATTTCTAGGTGAAAAGACCTAGAAGGTCAGTTCCCACAATTCAAAGATGCATCTAGTTCTTACTTATCAATTAAACCATGCCGAGTCTCTACCTTCCTATGCCCTCTAATTTGTGCAGGTACTTAATGAGTTAGGGATAACTCACCTCGTAGCAAGAGGGGAAAAAAATCCAGGTGTCCTCTCATTTGAAGCAATAAAAAGAGTCCGTCCAGGTGGGACCCACTGTTTAATTCGGCGAAGAATAAACTCTGGATGGGTATCTCTGTCCAGATGAGGGTGTAGACTCCTTTCGACCCCAAACCGGTCTTTCCTGGTTTTCACTTTGTCACCTCGACGAACGTGGATGGCATCATAATCACCAAGAGAGGCTTTAATCTGTGAATTGGAGATTACTCAGATGCCAACTCACATATATACAAAAAGACGTAATAGGGCAATCTTTTAGTATAGTACCTGCAGTATCATGAGATTCATATTTTCACAAGGTCATGAGTTCTATCTATTAACTCTAAGAATACTCACTATAAGGGACTCCACACCAGGGTATTTAGAAAGATGTAAAAAAAAAGTTGGCCGAACTGGAAAATACTCCATATTCATTTTTCAACCAAAACAAGAAGCCTCATCCTACTAGATTGTGTGCATGCTCGGGAGTTCACCACATTAACTCTTCATCAATCTTTATCTCTTATTTTTCCTTTTTAAGACAAACTTCTCTTTAAGTCTTAACTACCTGATTCACAGACCCACTGCTTTTCCCAAACATTACCTTCGAAAATGGATTTATTTCAGTGGGATTGCTTTAGTAAATACCACATTATTTTCCCAAGGACTTCAATTATCTCACTTCCATAGTGTCGTCCAAGTTACAATTAGGTTCTTGCCAGTCCATATAGGGTTTGTTTCATATTTTAAGCTGATAACTGGTAAGTTATTGTGATATCAACTACTGGTACCTTATAGGCAAATTCAATGAGATAGTTCTTTGTTTAAAGAATTTATAAATCTAGACATCCATCCCTTCATGATACTTGACTGAGACTATTTGTTTCTATAAATGGTTTTTCATGATTTCCTATGATATTAGGTTTGTAATGATGGTTCAATACTTGTGCTAATACATCATATTTTATTGTCCCCATCTTTTAGAACCTACATAAAAACAACTTTTACTGGAAGTGAAAGAAAATAGAAGATAATTGTTACCCCAGAAAGAACATTATTCGCTATGTATGAATGTACAGAATTTCTATGCCTCCAGGTAAATTACCAACCTTGGCAGCTACATCTCTTAATTCCTGTTTGGCCATTGAAGGGAGAAATGAATAAGGCAACATTATGGCACTTCGATTTTTTCGATCCTTGCATTCCATAAACCTGTATCAACTTCATGGTCAGTTCCTGAGTGAAAATTAACAATTTGAATCTTCAAAGTACATCTTACAGATACAATGCTTTTAGAGCCTATGAACATCAAAATGTCTATGCCCCTAAAAACAGAATAGCATCAAACGCTGTGTGGAAATATGAAAAAGAGCTCTCAAATACTTAAATCCTTTATCCCAACAAACATGCGACACAATCTCAGGTTCTTCCGTGAAGAATCTAAACTACCGAGACAAAGATCTTGAAGGAGGAAGAAGACTTAGTAACATTTCAAGCAAACAAATAGGAGTAGCATGTTAAAGGAAAGAATACTGCTGAAGACACAACACATGCCTTCAAGTGCCTTAAGCTAAAGGAACAACTTACGCACAAGAATGAAGCTTTGCAGAGAGATAATGTTCCAAATATGAACCCAGAAAAGGCTTACCAAGAAAGTGGACTAGCAGTTTTGTTGATGAGTAAAAGGTTTGAATAGCGTTGATCCTCTTTAAGATCATTCCGACTAAGTCCTTCCACATGAGCAACCCCTCGAGCTCCCAACTTCATGCTTGTTGACAAAACCCGATACCACATTTTCGAATTGTCCAAAATCACAGGAACGGTGTCAGATATCAGTTCTATATCATACAAAGATTCCATCGCACAAGAAGATGCTGCCCACCTACCAAAACAAGTAGATTCGGGTGATTATTGCTCCAACTCTTTTTCTCATTTTTTCCAATCCCAAGGGGGAAGCGTAAGCAGATGAGCAAAAGAAAAACCAATGCAAGAAAACTCTGTGAGATTAAGTGAAGTAACAGTATAGAAACATCAACTTTCCAGAAGGACAAACCATCTGCTAAACGACGACAACCCCACTCTTACTTTTGGTTTGACCATTGAGTTATGCATGGAGGAACTCACCCTTCCTCAGAAGTCATATTTGTGGACTCATGAAGGAGTCCCTTCTTGTTGTGTATAGGGTTGATACACATCCTGGAAGGCATAACAAAAGTCCTGCAAATCAAGGTAAAGGAAATTTTATGAAGGGAGTAAAATTGAGCTAACTGCCAGACACATAACTCAAGCGAATGCGAGCATCTTGTTCAGACCAGAAACCAAGATAGATAAATTCATCTTTCTAAAATGAAGCCAGATCCACGCACTAAAACAGAGAACATTCCCAATCACAGTTTTCGCAAACAACTACTCTTGTGCGAGCTCAAATCCACTTCAATTTAAGCATTTTAATACTTCTCCAGCACAGAACCATCTGCTACGAACACTTCAACAACCACAATGCCATCACTCCTCCCCAGTTAAACAGAGCACGCGAACCAGAACCGCAAAACACCAAACGAGACCGACCCAAAAGCTGCCCAATTCAACAAGAACACGGCGCGAGACGCCTCGAAGCTCGCACCTTTGGAGGAACATTGCCTCCTCCAGGGCGCATCTGAGGCTGGACTCCTGGTGGCCGAGGCCCTCGCAGGAGTCGCAGTGCTTCCCGGGGCAGTCGATCCTGTCGCCCCAGTAGAGGTACTTGTCGTGGAGCGAGTGCTGGTGCTTGTGCCGCCGCAGCAGGCCGACGATCCCGAGGGTCCCGGAGGGCGACAGCGAGGCCCCGAGCGTGGAGGCGAGGGCGGAGAGGAGGAAGAGGAGGGCGACGGCGACGGCGGCCACGGAGGCGACGAGGTAGAACAGCGGGAACCCGGGCCTGGGTTTGGGCTTGTGGGTCTTGTTGACCGCCATGGGAGCTGCAGAGCGGGAGGTGGAGACGATGGAGACGGAGGTGATGGCGATGGCGATGGCGATGGAGATGGAGATGGCGATCAAGAAGGGATCAAGAAGAGCATTGCTTTTTACCCCAAGCGAGATGAAAAGTTAATCTCAAAGAAGGGCATGAAAACGAGGAGAAAAGAAAAGAATTTAAAGCAAATCGCATAAATAAAAATCCTACAAAGATTGCTTAATCACTTTGTTTAAAAGTCCCCAAACTTTTTAAATTATGCAGTGACATCACAGTTTGTTTTGCTTTAGTTAGAGCCGGCATTAATTAGCTTATTTCTCTCCCCACGCGACCGATGTCGCGACACTGATCACGTTTTTCGATTTCCGAACATCGAAGAGACGTCGAGCAGACGGAGAATGTGCCACCGCCGGCGACCGCCATAGTACATGACTGGTGGTCCTGTTCGAATCGAGCTCTAAATCCGAGCCCGAGGAGTTGGAGTTGGAGGGATGGTTGTAATGCGACGGGTCTTTATTCGATCCGGTCATGGTGTTGCGTCGTCCGAGAAGAGGTGAATTGTAGACTTGTAGTATGGTGGTGGAGGAGGCGTTGCCAACAAGGATATCTAAGTTCGACGTGGTAGTGAATGTGGCAAAGATGACGGTCGATAGCTAGATGTGTACATTAAGGATATATATAGTTTGGTTCTTTGCTTCGAATATCTTTTCCTAAATTGGTTAGTGTTGAAAATTTATCGACATCAAAATCAAATTACATCAAATCATAGATACCCTTTTAAGCGTCGACAACACAACCGGATTAAAGAAGATCTCGAACTGGGTGGCCCAATCAACCTGATAGGCTTGGTCTCACCCATTGTTTAGGGGTGTGTTCCGGCCCGACAACCACGCCGGGCCGAACCCATTTAAATTGGTAATTGATTCTAAACCTTTGAAATATGCCAATTAGGGATTGAAATGCACATATAGACTATAACATAAATAAAGAGGTGATTGTTTTCAAGGCGTATAAAAACAATGAATCCACCGGTCGATGAAAGATTCGGGTCGCGGAGAAGTGGGAAACAAAAGCAGGTGGGTGAAAAATGATGATTATTCTACTTATTATCAATTATTTTTATGACCCACTAAACTTTAGGAGTGATCAAATTTTGAAAAGGGTACTTTTTATTGAACTTTCATGGTCAAATTTCATGCACTAGTCGCAAATCCTTTAAATCAATTGTAAAGTAAATGACTTGATGTGGTAGTAAATTTCTTGAGTACATTGCATATTATCAGCAGCAAAAAACAAATCTGATTTTGATTATGATTCTGCCTTTTTATTTACTTTTTATATAAATCAAAACATTATTTCTAAAATTTCTCTTTTGAGCAAATTTCATAGTGTAATTTTTTTATTTTTTTTGGCCCTATATTCACTTAATCTAGTTAAACATTATCACAAGTAGGGGAGAGCACAATCCTCATTGGTCCGGTCCAGCACCTAACCTAAAGATCAATCCGCATAATATTGATTCCCAATTTTTGGGATAGAGGATCGAGCCTATTGAGTCTAAGACCCAGGACTAGACCGGCCTTGTGAGTTCGGTCTCGAAATCAATCACTTTTTTTTTTTTCATTTTTTTGTATTCATCACAAGGACAAACATACTTTTTGGAAGTTATGGTACGTTTAATAACGTTTCTGTTCAAAATTGTTCCAGGGAACAAAAATAGAAAAAACTATTTCTGTTCCAAGGAATAATTTTTGAATAAAAGAACGTGTTTGGTAAACTTGTATAAATTCTGTTCTTGGAATAGAAAAAAAACATAAACACGTTTGGTAAACTTGTATAATTTTTTTGTTTCTTTTACTTTTTTTAATATTTTTATTTTATTTTTCCTTTTTCTTTTTCTTTTTTTATTTTTTTTTTTTATTTTTTCTTCCTTTTCCTTTTGGTGCATTATTTGGCCTCGGCCATGGCCGATGATCAGCCAACGAGGGTTGGCGGCCTTGCCCAGATCCGACGCGGCAAGCTCAACTCACCAGCCGGCGTGAGGTCGGCCTCCCTAGGGGCTGGCAACGCTTCGGCGAGGTCGCCGGCCTTGGTCGGCCAAAGGAAAAAGAAGAAGAAAAGAAAAAAGAAAAAAATATGAGAGAGAAAATTTGTTTTTCTTGTTTCTTGTTTATGTTCCAAATTTGTTCTTGGGAACAAAAATCCAAATAAACGTGTTTCTGTTCTTTTTTTGTTCCCCGAAACAAAAAAACAGAAATTATGTTCATGAACAGACACAAAGAACACAAACATGCAGGGCCTATATATCTATAAACACTGTGGTGATATTGAGCAACATACCAATTTAAATCCAAGCTAAGGAAACACCATAAATCTTGTTAAATATGTCTCGAGTTTGAGTCCAATATAAAATTCAGAATATTCCGAATTGGATATGTTGCGGATGTTCGAAATTGAGTAAAGAAGATTCAAAGATCAACTTCCCAAAGTTTAAATCTGCGTTGGAGAAATTGGCCGCTGAAATAGGAAAGTTCAACTTTGACTTGGATTTGGATTTTGTTTAAAATATATAGAGATATGTTTTGGATAAAATCGTTTTAGATAGGAAACAGAATCCTATTAGAAGTTGGCATAATAATAAGGGTTTTACTTATATATAGACTTGTGGCCGTGGGTGGTAGGTGTGGATCACAAATTGTCTTGAAGCGCCGTCTAGTTGTCGAGTGCTTGTGAGGGATTTTCTTTGTCGTTCTTACTCGTGAATTACATCCAAGAAGTTTAGTGTTTGTAGCCGATTAAATCTTGAGGTAAGATTTGCGTGTAATTCCTTCATGAGATTGAGAGATTATTTCTTAAAGAATTTCGGGGCTAAACATGTGTGAGTTATTGGTTGTAATTGGGGCTTGGGAAACACCGAGAGAGTGTTTGAGTGACTTGAGTGTGTAATCTCCTTGTATCGCTTAATCTATAGTGAAATTCGCTAATGCTCTCCCCGTGGACGTAGGCCTTTACGACTGAATCACGTAAATCTGGTGTCCGATTTATTTTCTTTTTCTGTCTATATTATTGTTCGATCGCTCGCTTAATCGCAACAAATCTTGACTAGTGAAAAGCAATAAATCATAGAAGACAAAGACATGAAATAAAATTAAACGATAAAAAGTTCAAAATATGAAACGTAAATCATGAATAATACCACTTCTTTATCTTCTTCATTCATAAAAGATTGCCTCAACTTATGAACACCTAAAAACAAAACAAACATCTAACAAAATTAATGCTTGATAACAATTGTTAATTGAAATTACTATGAATGCAATTGATAAACATCTCACAATTCATGTTCATTCAACTTTAATGTGTAGACTCTTTTCAGTACTAGCATGTAATTAGTAATTGCCAAATCCGTATATAATCATCATCATCATCATCACAAAATCCAACACAAACCGAGAAATCATAGGATCTTGAACTCTTAGAAAAAGCACAAACAGGAAGCGAAAGTGGAAAACTAAAAAGCTCAGCACAAAGCGATAACTCACGCGAGGTTGAAACTCTCAAATCAAGCACAAATTGGGAACTCACTGGCTGAGCTGTGTTTGTGAGGCAAGCTATGTCACTAGCTAAGTTGCATTCGTGAGGCAAGTGAGGTGAGGCAACACTAACGGGATGTAGCAAAAAGCCATAGAGAGGCAAGCAAAGAGATGCAACACGGATTTTATTTTAAATGCCAGAAGAAAAGGGGGGGCCTAGGATTTTATGGACAAATCCTAAAATCCCAAGACAAGATAGCAACATGCATAGTGCAGATTTCAAAGACCTCGAAATCAAGGACCGACCCAATCTTCTGAGGAATCGGACTAGGGCTAGCTAGGTCGGGCCAGTCTTGGGTCGGTCTAGGGTCAATTATGAACCAACGCTCACCTCTAATCACTGGCAAATAATTGTGCATGCAAAATACATAAGAGGAGAAAAGAACATTTTAAGCATAAGGATCTTTTATGGAACTAAATCAATTCGCTCATCATGAAATCCGAACAAAATTTAAAAAAAAAAAATCATGATCATGATATAAATAACAATAAGTCATTCTTTTTGGAGACAAGTGGTCCAAGGCCACTGTTTTTGAGATGATGATAAATAATAGCTTAGACAAAACCATTATCAGTCTCGTACGACCACTTGATTAAAGAGAGGATTACGCTCGGCCAGAATCAATTGCTCTATCCGTGGAAGTTCACATTCAAACATCCAAATGATTCCCTCCAATCTCATCGGCCAATCTTGGGACCCCGTCTGCTCCAACACGTAACGACAATCCGGGCGCAAAATTCGCGGTAATGATTAAGGACGCGGTCGAAGAGACATATGAACTGTGTCCGGACCTGTCGTCATAACGGGCAATCACTCGGAACGGGCTGTTGATTTTTAAAAAGGTGGTAGTTGTAACCACCCACCTTTGTCTCCAAATTCCCCGTTCCTTTGGGCGATTGAAGCAGTGCACATGCACATGTGCCGTGTACAGATGAAAGGATTCGAGTGACTTGCATCTGCAATCCAGCCAATCGTGGGTGAATGTATTTGATATTAATACAGGTCGTACCTGCAGTTCTAGCGCCGGCAGTGCATTGGGGTTGTGCCTAGATTTAGCACTGCATTGGCCGAGTCACGGCTGCTGTCGAAAGCCACGCCACCATGTGAATTCAATTCACTGAAATTCGATATCACTCCAAAATCTGCACAATCACTTGTGCCATCTGTCGTTAATTTGTCTCTTTCCTTCTTTGGCTTGAAACTTAATCAATAACCTCTTAGGGTGCATTTAATAACGTTTTCTATTAAAAAATTATTCCAGAAAATAAAAAAAAAAAAAAAACTATTTTTATTTCGAGAAATAATTTTTAACGGAAAAACACGTTTGATAAACTTATATAATTTATATTCCTAGAATAGAAAAAAGAACAAAAACACATTTAGTAAACTTGTATAATTTTTTTGTTTCTTTTACTTTTTTTAATATTTTTATTTTATTTTTCCTTTTTTATTATTATTTTTTTCTTCCTTTTGGCCGATCGCTAGCGGCTACGGGCCGAGGGCCTGGCAACCATGGCAAGCCGACAAGGGCCAACGCGTGACCTCACCCAACCATGGCGGCTTAGCTCGGCCTCACCGCACAAGGTCGCATTGCCGGCCAAGGTGAGGCCAAGCCTCGGTGAGCCTCACCGGCCAAAGCCAAAAAAAAGAAGAAAAGAAAGAAAGTAAAAAAATAGAGAGAGAAAATTTGTTTCTTAGAAGTGTTCCAGAAAAATTGTTTTGTTCCAAATTTATTTAGAACAAAAAAAAATAAATTTAGAACAAAAACCCAAACAAACACATTTTTTTTTTTTTTTTTCTCTAGAACAAAAAAACAGAAATTGTGTTCATGAACAGACACAAAGAACACAAACATGCAGGGCCTTAATTCACTTTGGGGAAATACTATGGTTAAGTTGCACTGGACACAACAGCTTGATCTTGTGTTTATGAAGATATCGGGGGCTTGGCGTTTGCCTTTTTCGACATATCGATCGAATTGGATTATATCAACGAGGGAGATTAGTGCGATACAAGCAACCGATATCTGTCTCGCACATGCATCGGTAAGCTTATTTATAGACGCTAAGAGTAAGTTATTCGGAATAATATAATCGAATCGATCCGTCTAGAGACAAGTGTGACACCCTCGAAACTCATTAAGCATTCAGCAGCTTGATGATCCTACATGCATTCAGGGGGATCCATCAACCATCATCTGTACAAGCCCTCTGATCAAAGGCAACAATCATGTGGAAAGGCACGAAAGGCCCCAAAAAGTAAAAGAACTATATAACTCAACCGAAGAGATTAGGCCCGAGAAGGAAAAAAAACAGAGAGACAAATGGTAATGACATACTCGGCAAAGACGGCGTGCCCCAACATCTGTTTCGTTTGTGATAGACGCATTCGACCAGAGTTAGCGACCAGAGTTAGCCTGTCGCACCGGTTCTAAGCATCAAGACAATGGCTGTTTATGATACGTGTGTTGCTGCTCTGCATGCATTCGGTCCCCTTGAGATCTTTTCTTTCAAAGGAGAATTCAGAAGATTGGGAAACTCTAGTCAGACTTCACGTCAAAACTTTTGAACCGTCCGAGAAGAAGCACCATGTAGAAGTCTGATGAATCCGAAGAAACTTAGCTTCCCATCTGAAGGTCGTATCCAGTCCTGCAGAACTACATGGATAGACACTGAAGTGCTAAGCCCGAGTTCCTGGAGATCAAAGTAAAATGAGTCAATTTCGGCGAAAACAAAAGCACATATTAAGCTCAATCCAACTCTATCATTGAAAGACAGGATTGGGGGAGAGAGGTTACTGATGCTAGTTCATCTATCATTATGGGTCTGTTCCCCTCTTTCTCGAAAAGCTCAAAACCCTTCCTTGCATGTTCTTCCCAACTCGCTGTTCCCTCCAGCTGATGGACACTTATGGCAGCCGCACAGAACTCTTCAAAATCTAACTTTCCATATTCAAAACTACTAACCTGACACAAGCATGAAGGCAAATTTTCAACAGTTAATATTCTTTTTGATGAGTTGCTTGTTTGCATGACTCATTTGATGTAATAATATGGGTATCGTCAACCAGCGCTTCCAGGTCACTTGTTAACTATACATAATGAGGAAATGGTTGAATTTTAAAGCATTAATCATGCATATCATGTGAACTAGTGCATTGAAAATTGCGACACTTCGAATTTAGTTGCATAACAAGTGCTCTGGGAATCATATTTCGGAGCCTTACCATGTGGCCATAATCAAGTATCCGTGAATGCTTCATAGCCTCAGTAGAATTCTTTGCCACTGCCTGGTAAATTTACACTGTTACGATGAATTCTCAGTTGAAAGAAAAAAATAGAAAAGCAAAACCAATTAAAGACCCCAAGTAATAGGAAAGCAACTGACCGTCTTGAAATTCTGCATGGAAATAAAACCATTTCTGTTTGGCCCTAATATTGCAAACTGTTCCCTCAGGTAAGCCAACTGAGCCACTGTCAATGTCTTTGCAAGAGCCTGCGATAGTGGTAAACATTCATAAGTTCATTTTCAGAATAGTACATGAAATCTGAACAGTCACAGACTAATACCCGATTTCAAGGCGGAGAAAGAAAATCACTGAAAAGTGAAAATTGTTTCAAAGTATACGAATATTTTCATGCAAGCTCTGTCCATAAGTTCGCAAGTTCATTTTTAGAATAGTACGTGAAATCTGAACAGTCCCAGGCTAAGACCCAATTTTAAGGCAGAGAAAGAAAATCACTGAAAAGTGAAAATTGTTTCATAGTATACGAATATTTTCATGCAAGCTCTGTCCATCTAGTCCAATCATGAAATTCAAGATGCAGCATACAAGCAAAATTAATCTTTTCACAAAAGGAGATAGACAAATGCAGTAAAATCACCACTTACACGCAATGCTTCTTTTCGTAGAGCAGATGACCATATATAGGCTCTTACAAGCCTGTACACAATCATATCTAGTGGTATCTTGACATCTTGGTGAGAAGCCAGCCAAGGATGACCTAATGACAATATGGGAATGTGAAAATCAGATGCAATATCAATCTGCAACCCATCTGAATGGTTTTGATGAGGGATAAGTAGCAACTAACAAGACCAGATTGGCAATGAGAAATTGATTCTTGTTCATTATTATCTAATTCTTGTTTAAATGGCTCTAGAGACTTACACAAAGCCTGGGCAGCAGTTGGCCTCTTTCTGTAATCTTTGTTCAACAATCTCTTCACAAAATCAATTGCCTCAGGGGATAGTGAAGGCCATGGGGTTTCATCAAAACTTGGATCTGCCTTAAGAACTGCCCGGAATATTCCAGATTCAGTCCTTGCCCAAAAGGGTCGACTACCACAGAGTAATATATAGGCGATGACACCAATACTCCACATGTCTGCTTCAGTTCCATAGGATCTATGTAGAACCTCAGGAGATACATAATATGCGCTCCCCACAATATCATTCAACCTTTCATCTGCAGAGATTTCACACTTTAAGCCCAATTCCACATTGTCCACCGATTCAAATAACTTAAAGCTCAATCTGTATTTCTAACCTGGCTTTACATAGTCAGAAAGTCCAAAGTCAATGGCCCTTAGAGGAGCGTTCTCATCTTTTGTCGTGAAAAGAAAATTCTGGAAAGAAAAATCAAGCCACCCTTAGTAGACAGATTCTTGAGGTTTAGACAACTCATTAGGAGGTAGGCAGGACAGGCAAAGTACCCACTGCATTATTCAATATTTATACACTCAAAAGGATGACAGAACACCTGGAGGCTGCAAAGACCTCATATCACACAAGTATTGGCTAAAATAATTACAATGACCTCAGTTATCCAAAATGAGGCATGTTGCCATTCAAGTTCATTAGTTTCTAGTATATAAACATAATGAGAAACCAACATAACAATAATGGGATACTTTGAAATCCCATTGAGAAAGCTTAAACAGGGAAAGCACTACTGTGTCTAAAAATTAAAATCTTATCAAAGCTAACAGCATGATTGTACACTTTGAAACAGAAATATAAGGCTAGCTCAAATGGGAACCAACCTAATTTATCTGAAACAACATAAAGATCAAGATATTAAACTTGAAAGATGATTCATGTTTCATTAAGACATTATGATCAGCAATAGATCCATTACCTCTGGCTTTAGATCACGGTGAACAACTCCTTGGAGATGACAGAAGGCTACAGCGCTCAATATCTGAACCATAATAGCCTTTGCATCTTCTTCAGAGTATTTTCCACCCCTAAACAAGATGAAAATGGCTCCATTCTATAAGGATGTGACAGGTGCACTTAAGCTCAACTTAAAACATTGGAAAAACAAACTTAGGACTTGATTAGCTAGGCATCAGAAGCACTTCTTTACCTTGAAAGTATTCTGTCTAATAATTCACCTCCTTGACACAACCTGGACAGCAGAGAATACACTATATAAACCCCAAAATTCAATGATCAAATATAAATCTACAAATATTCTGCTTAACACAAATTTGAACAACCAGATATTCCATGGTTGAAATGTTTCCCGAGTATAATAAACCAAAAATTTAATGAGTTGCCAAGCACAGTCAAATAGGCTGAAATTTGTTGATTCTTCAGCACTGATTAACCATAACCTTTCCCCAATTCATTGGGAGACTATCAGTTCAGATGAACAGAGTAATGTGCATTTTGTAGGTTAACTACTCATATGTTACTTGTATAATTGCCATGTAATTTTCCCTCATGATCTGGTCTGCCTCCCCTCATGCCAAAATCCCAACGCCTGACTTAATTGAAGTAGTGTTTATGAAATGTTATCAGCTTCACACCAGAAACAATAATGTGACAGAAAACAGAAGGATGGGCAGATGACACAATCGAGACGTACTCCATGACTATGTAGATGTTCTCTTCGTCTTCATAGGCATCATAAAACTGGATTAAATTCTTATGTCCAGTTAATGCCCGCAAAATCTTCACTTCTCTTCTTACATCCTCTATAGCGATTGCTGTTGTCATCTGCAAAAGTACAAAAAAGAGATACATCAATGGTTCCTGCAGACAAATACTCCAAAGCCTTGCACCCTTAGCAGAAACACAAACATATACGTCCCTGTCATCTCTCCATTCACCAGGAATTAAGAGCCACTCTATCGAGCATCTTTGGCGCATGCAAGAGAACTTACTTCCTTAAAAATATCACCGATCATCTTTTTTTTTTCTTTCTCAAGTAAAATATGACTGATGGGCCTCGGAAGTCAAGCGTGTATGACTCGACAGTTCCTTAGCGTACGAGCTATGGCAATTCCACCATGGTATCCAAGAAGCATTCCACCGAACACATGACTCTCTATGAGCTTCTAGATAGATTCCATTCCCTAAACAGAACAGATGGACTCCATTTTCCCAACACTCCAAATGTAAACACATGGGCAGAAATCAAGGGAGTAAGTGAACAAGAAATTTCTCCACCATGGAAAAATTACGCAAAATACGGACAGTTGATGAGACAGATCAACAATAAACAGTAAGTAATCATCACAGTATGGTTATCTGTCGGCCAATGAGGTTTCTACACAAGTAAAAGCAGGCCTATTCTGATAGAAACCCGCACAAGAAGACGACCTTTACAAAGTTTTTGCAGATTTTACACAATGAAGCTACTGAATGAACAAGAATCAGAATCCATATAAAATCCTTTCAAGAAAAACCAAACAACGGAACAAGATCCAAAGAGGGAACACAGAAGAAATCGAAACCTTTGATTTAGGGATGACTTTGACGGCAACTTCAAGGCCCTTCAAGCTGCCCTTCTTGGCCTTGGCCGAGCATGTGTACCCAAAATGGCCCCTCCCAATCTCCTCGCCCATCTCATAATGCGACACGAACTGCTTCGAAAACCCGAAGTTTTTGTCCAAACCAATCTCACATTCGCCCCCTTCAGGGATGGCGGCCTCATTGGGCTTCACAGCACCATACCTCTTGGCAAGGAACGCCTTGATGTGCTTCGCCGGCGATGGGGGCGGGAACGGGCGCTTGAAGATGCGAAGCGGGGTCGAATTCACGCTGCTCGAGTTGCCAACGGCAGGGGAGTTCTTGAAGAGGCTTGGAAGAGGGCTAGGGCTGTAGAATGGGAACTTGGACGACTTGGGTGTCTTGGGGATCTTCGGGGGCTTGTTGTCAGACACTCCTGAGAGACCAGATTGGTGAATCTGCGGAGCTTCATCCGAGAAAGGGCCGTGTTCGAGGGAATTTCCAGTGAGTTGGGATTGAGCCTGCTGGTTTTCGATGGGTTTTCCATGACAGAGTCCCATGGAATTTGGCAAACACAAGAAGCCAAGGACTCGCTAACAAAGCTGAGGAAACTATGATTTATCACAGCACTTGAGTTTCAAGAAAGAATTTTTATCGAACATGAAAGGGAAAAGAAAGAAACTTCCAACTGGATTCGGAAGCTTCAAAATCTTTTCCTATTTCCCAAGATTGACGACCAAAAGCGGGAGTCTTTCAGTGGGTTTTTGAGTTTCAAGGAGGGAACCTTTTTGAGATTGCCAATTCTTTTTTCTTTAATTCGGCTCCTTTCTTTTTACCACCGGCATCAACAAATTTTTGGCTTATGAACCATTTGGAGGACGGAAGAGAAGAGCTCTAGCAGATGAACTAAAAGCTCTCCTAAACCAGCAGCTCCTCATTCTCTGATCTTCCCGGAAAGAGCTAACAAGAACTCAACCGGTGCAAAAAACTCTCAGCAGACTGATCAGGAAAACCCCCCCACAAGCCGGCAACTCTCAGCAGACTGATCAGGAAAGCAACCCAACTCTTTTTTTTCTGTCAAACCCAAAAAAAAAAAAGGGAGCCCAGAAAGGAAGAAGAGCTAACAAGAACTCAACCGGTGCAAAAAACTCAGGCCTGTTATAGAGGGTGAAACCAACAGAACAAGAAACACCTCCAGGGAAAATCTTACGCAAGAAGAAGGAAAGAATAACAAAGAAGAGAGAGAGAGAGAGAGAGAGAGGGGGAAAAAGGTGAGAGAGGTGGGGGGAAAAAAGATGCTTAGCAGGGTCTACAAGGAAAAAGGAAAAGAGAGGAACCCCCAAGGCCCCCTTTTTTCTGCTTTATGCAAGCTTTTTCGTTAATGGAGGTGCAAAGAAATTGGCACACTTTATTGTAACAAGGGAACCGACTTCATTTTCTTTTATTTTCTCCCCTCCCTCCCCCTCTCCCCCTCTCCCTCTCTCGCGCTGCATCTGTCAAATAATAATGGAAGTGGGGGCAGGGAAGTTTTGGATCCTCCCAGCCTGTCCTTTTGCTGATCTGTGGAAAAAAGAAAAGGAAAAAGAGCACTGAGGCAGAGGAGAAGGCAATTTTAATGGCACGGTACAGGGCGTTTGTTATTGAATTGTGCAGCAGGGCTTTTGGTGGCGTTTTTTACATTTAGCAGGGATTACATAAGCTTATTTTTTAGAGCAGTAGGAGAGAGAGGCTTGTCTGTGGTGGTGTGGACCTTTGACCTGCTTTTTGTTTTGTACCCCTTTGAGATGAGAGAGAGAGAGAGAGAGGGCCTTTGTCTTTTGCAATTCTTGTTTTTTTTTGGGCCTCCTCCTCCTTTATCCGGTTTCGCTTTATCCGTTTTTTGGTTCAAATAAAAGGCAGGGCACCACCACGTTTCTTATCAAACTTCAATTCCCACGCCACGAAAAAAAAGAAGCATGCTTTTATACCATCTCACTTTGGAAAATACTAGAATGAAATGGAAAATAATGTCTTAACAAAAAAATTTGAATGAATATTTCTGATGTGCTCGTCTTTTTTTAGAATCGAGATTAGAATTTTACATGATATTTTTAATCGCTCGAATAAAAAGAAACCGAAACCTTATTACTGCATGAACATCTCCCGTTCGTCATATTACTAAATATATTTTTAGATAATTTGAACATGAGGATGTAATATTTGGTTGATGCTTCGCATAAATTGTTGGTAATATCTTTGAAGTCAGCGAATGACCTTTTCTATTACTTAAATTTACCAATCGTGAGCGCAATAAATTGGAAAAACTTTGTGTGATTTTACCGTTAAGATAAATGTTAGAATCCAAGCAAGTTAATATCCTGTGGATTTGCGGTGATACGTAATAATGACATTTCTATATGCAGCGTACCGAAATGTCCTTTCTGTCAAAAGGAATGATGAATGTGGGATTGATTTTTTAACAATTAATTTAAAGGTTAAATCTATTTAAATTAGCTTTTGAAAATCACAAACCAAGAAAAAATTGAGAATTGGCTTTTTAATATTGACTAAGATCCAGTTATGAATAACTTTATAGCTAATCTATATTCGTAATAATGATCTTGATCTTAAATAATACCGACATAAGGGTACATTCAAGAAAAATAAATTAAATAAATTGAGAAGATCAAATAAATTATGCCGTCTCATTAGTGTGCATGATTTCCAAATTAAACATATGCACACGTTGGAGCCATGCATGGATCCTTAAACATTTTGGTAAATATGGAATTCAAATCGTTTTGGCCATATAAAGTATTTAATGTATATCAAAGAAGGGGGAATGTTAGAGTTTTATATAGGGAAAAAACCACAAAAAATCCCAAACTTTATTCAAAGTAACAGATTTACCCCAAACTTTTTTTTTGTGACGTGAAAAACCATAAACTTTGTCAACCGTGACACATTTACCCCAATTTTTTTTGTGACACAAAAAACCCTGAACTTCTGTCATGTGACACATTTACCCTAAACTATAGAGCATTTTGGTATTTTTACTTTTTTTTTTTAAAAAAATTATTCTCTCTTCTCTCCGCCGCCCATGGCGGAGCTGGCTTCCCGACGTTCGGCGAGGGCCTCCCTCACCAGATCTGGGGAGGGCACCCCTCGCTAGGCCCTTGCTCGATGCTAAGGAGGGAGGCCCTAGCCAGCCCAAGCAAGGGTGACCCTTGCCGAACGCCGGCGGGGGAAGAAGAAGAAAAAAAGAAAAAGGAAAAACATAAAAAATAAAACAAAAATGCCTTTGATAGATTAAATGTGTCATAGTTTGAAAAGTTTGGGGTTTTTCATGTTACAAAAAAAAGTTATGGTAAATTTATCATTTTAGGTAAAGTTTGGGATTTTTGGTGGTCTTTTTCCTTTTATTTATCCTCCTGAACTTGCATATTTTTTATTTGTTTATTTATTTATTGGACGAAAGTACTTGCATCTTGTTTCACTCGCTAACGTCATTAACTTTTTATCTCTAGCATGTTCCACGCACCTCTCTTTGAGGGGGTAAAGTGTTGTTGTTTCTTCAACTTTTAATTTAAATACGCTTCCTACCTTTTCAAAGAAGTAACAAGATAGAACTTACCGGAAATACAAATCGACACCACTTAAATTTCAGATTAGTCTAAAAACTTGACGTCAACCCCCAAAACTCCCACACCTAATTCCTTATAATCTAATCTTGACTAGCTCATTCTCCACTAATCACAATTAGATCTAAGGTCAGGCGACTTGAAATTGCGTGTCAACATCGGGGACGATCTAGATTTTTACATTTAGTATTGCCAAATTTAATTTATCATAATTTATATTTTGTCATACGTGGGTGCAATTGGGCTGGACTAAGGTAGCACCAAAAATTTGATGTCACATGTTAGTTTTTTTTTTTTTTTATCATTTTAATATTGTTGGCCAGAATTGTCCCTTTGTTAATTTAGGTAACGTAATCACAGCGGGAGTGGTTGCGCTGCTTACCCAAGGTGACACCCAAGGTGAGGTGACGGATATAAAAAAGGGCAGACGTAGTCGCTAAGGCATGACCCGCGCAACCATATATTATTTTTTATTTTATGCATTGCTTGGCGACCTTTGAATTCATTCACCATGGACTTACATTGCATGGACGCAAAAGAAAAGTTAAATTGGGGAGAATCGCACCATCAATTCCTGCGAAAAAAAAAAACCTAAAATAAAAATAGCGTGTTAATATGTCGTCGACATAGCATTAACACCGGCTGAGTAAGAGTAGTATATGATTATGTGGTGTCTACGTGTTTGCCTGTGACATAATTTCTACCGCCGCCATCGCCACTCCATCCAGCCATCAACGACTAATCAACTACCATCATTCACCGGAAAACGCCAGCCCACCACCTTCACCACCACCAACCACTGCGTCCATCACCACCACGGTTGTTAAATCGAAGTACGGATCATGAATCGAAATGTTAAAACTTATGAATGGATAATCAAATCGAACCAAATTATAGAATTCAGTAAAGTACCTAAAATCAGCACTTTGTGTCGTAGATATCTATAAATTTTACAAACGATATCATGATATGAGAAATTTTGAGTAAGAATTAAGATCATGGAGAAGGAAATATTGATTTGAATGAATGTAATGATCCATCTAAATAATAAAATATAATTTCTCAGCTCATTTTATGTAGGGAACATTTCAAATAAGAGCTTAAAGTGGGGTCAATTTCTCAAAGAGATTTAGAGCGGATCTTATTTTAAATGAGGATATAAAGTGGCAAATTTAGTTTCAAAGTACTTTTGATTCAACTTTCCAAAATGCTTTCGGCCTCCAAAACCCTTTGAGTAAATACTAGAGTCTTTGGTATGCTTTTTGAAATAGCTTTTGGCCACATGCTCGCCTTAGGAATGCTAAAAGCCTAAAGCAAGTAGAGAACAACCTTTTGAAATAGCATTTACGGAATGCCGAAACTAGGGTTAAATACATTTTTTCTTCCAAAACCACCTTCATCAATTCTTCAAATTTTCGATTTTGCCCTGCGTCGCTATTGTTAATCTTTTACTTGAGGGTGGTTGGCAAGGGCCGATGAGGTCAAATCTAACCGGCAAAGAGCTAACAAGAGACCAATGACGGGCTGACAAGATTGCATGACCCATGCAATGGTCACCTAAGGTCGCATGACCCTAGGGAGCCATGGGTTGTGTGACCCTCACCTGAGGTTGCCCAAGGTTGAGTGACCTTGGTTGTCGATGCCAAATCTGGTTCTTCTATGACGTCTACCATTCGTTGGAGTTGGTGAAGGGTTCGATTTCTTTTTAATAAAAAAAAAAGAAAAAGGAAAATTATAGTCAAAGCCCTTTGCAAAAAATTTATACAAAACATTACTTCACCCAAAGTTTTTTTGTAAAGTAGTTTTTACCGAATGCAATTTGCATTTTCTCAAAATGGCTTTAGCTTTCAACATTTGTGTTGCATCCAAAGCCTATTTCCAAAATCGAACCAAACCCACCCTAAAGGCCTAACTTTTCAACTAGCCACAATTGCATGGGTATTTTCATCAAAGGCCTTTTTGAGGTTAATACCACAAAAAGCTTCAAATTGGAACATATGTGATAATTTTACCTTAAACTAATTTGTTATCACGAAAAATCCCAAATTTGTATGTTTGAGATAAATTTAACTAAAAATAATTTATTTACCACAAAAAACATCAGATTAGTACATTTGTGAAAAAATTACTTTTATTAATTTTCGTTAAATTGGATTAATACCAAAAAACACTATAAACTAATATACATATATATATATATATATATATATATATATATATATATATATATGTGTGTGTGTGTGTGTGTGTGTGTGTGTGTGTGTGTATATGTATGTGTGTGTGTGTGTGTGACAAATGGAGAATAAAATTTCTAACTAAATTTATCAACTATCTCATGTTATCAAATTCAATAATTTGATGGTAAAATTTAGGGTAAATTTATGATTATGTATTGGTTTAGGGTAAATTTATCATAAATATATCAATTTGAGATTTTTTATGATATTACTTAAGTGCCGCATGGTAACTTTCCCCAGCCTAAAATTTTTTTTTTTTTTGTTCCCCGGAACAAAAAAAGAATAGAAACCCGTTTGATAACGGCAAGTTGATTTCTATTTCCGAATAGAAAAGTTAGCCCGGGAATATAAACGAGAAAAAAAAAATTGCTTCTTGTCTTAGAACAATTTCTAGAAATAAGCAAATTTTCTTTTTTTTTTTCTTTTTTGTTTTATTTCTCTCTGCCGTGGCCACCTCCAACCGCTCGGAGCCACCGCCGCCGCCGCCGCCGGCCACGTCGCCGCGCCGCGCCACCGCCGACCGTGAGCAAGAATAAAAAAACAAATAAAAATACAAAAATACAAAAATACAAAAATAAATACAAAAATAAAAAAACAAATAAATACAAATAAAAACAAACGCAAGAAAATTAAAAAATACAAAAATAATAAAAATAAAGCAAATAAAGCAAATAAATACAAAAAAACAAATAAAAAACAAAAATAAATACAAAAAAATAAATACAAAAACAAAAAAATACAAATAAAAAACAAACGCAAGAAAATTTAAAAAAACAAATAAAATAAATAAATACAAAAAAACAAATAAAAAATAAAAAACAAAATAATACAAAAACAAATAAATAAACAAATAAACAAATAAATAGAAAAAAAGAATAAAAAACAAGTAAATACAAATAAATACAAAAAAAAAGAATAAAAACAAATACAAAAACAAATAAATACAAAAAGAATAAAAAAACAAATAAAAATAAATAAATATAAAAAGAATCGTTGCGTTACCAAACGCATTTCTATTCTTTTTCTATTCCAAGTAAATTTTGTGCAGCTTATCAAATAGGTTCTTTTGCTCGGTCTGTTCCTCTAATATAAATAGAAAAGAACTATTTTTGGAAAAAAATTCTTCCCCAAGCCTAAGAAATTTTACCATGCGCACCCTTATTATTTAGCTTTCTTCTATTCTCTCTTTTTTCTCTTCTTCTATGTATTGGCTGATGACGGCCAAGTCCTTGGCTGACTTCCTTTGTAATGATTGGCAAAAATAGTGGATGATTTACCTTCTTATAAAGCCTTAATTTTGTTGAGAAGCAGCTGATGATGGAAGATGAAACCACCCGGCAATCACGATTTCTTCTTCTTCTTCTTCTTCTTTTTCTTCTCCTCCTCCTCCTCTTTTGCTTCCCTTGCATAGAGCGACCTCGACATGCTCCTGAAGCTCAAGATCACCTCGGCCACATCTAGCTCTGCCGCCTTTCGCCCTTTGTGATTTGGTCGACTCCTCCTCCTCCTTATCGCCACCTTTTCCGCGTTGCTCCTTCACTGAATTCACGTTTGATGCCAACTCATGGGTCGTCTCCCTCAACCTCACCTCCGTTGGCTTCTTTGGTCACATTCCACAACCCCGCCCGCCCGCCCGCCCGCCCGCCCCCCCCCCCGTCAAAATCGGCCTCCTCCTGACGTCCCTCCAATTTCTCAACCTCTTTGTCAACGTCTTCTCTGAGGCCTTCCTCGGTGGAGTCTTGAGGGCGATGACCGAGCTCATAGTCCTCGACGTGCACAACAACTTCATGCGGCTGCCGCCGCCAAAGTGGGGCTGAAGTTGCCTTAACTTTACATCATCTTAGGGGAAGTCAGCCAGAGATCGTAATAGCCTTAACTTACCATTTTTTAAAGTAAAAATAGTGGATGATCAGCCAATGTGCAAGAGGAAGAATTAAAAGAGAGAACAGAAGGAAAAAAAGGGCCTTTGACAAATACGTATAAATTTATTAGTGAATTGATAGATTTGCTTATAATTCATGTGATTAACGATCCACGTGATAATACATATCACTTAGGGCCTCCAATTGAATTAAATCGTATGATATAGAATGAGAGTAGTGCGATTCTCATAATTACGATCATCACACCGAATTCCACCTGTACCATGGCCAACCACTAGCTTGACCACTGCCATCACCGACAACAACGCCATTGACTAGACTTTCTACCGCCACTAAATTCGTTAGCCGCCCTAGCCAACACCTGCCGCCGCCGCCCTGAAAATCCACCACGGTGGACTAAAATAATTCCAAATCGGTCGTCCTTGAACCAAATAGATCGGATGATCTACTGGCAAAGTAGCGGGCAACCATATTCATCCTGCGCTGTCCATGCTGCGATCGTACCTTAACAAATCTATCCATGCAATCCCGAACAAAGGTTGCACGCAATCTAGACTTGCCGTGTCTATAGATATGTAGAGATTATACTCTCAGTCACCGAAATAAGGACAATGGCAATAATGACGACGCGATCTTGAGCGGACCCAGGAAGACAATAGAGAAAAAGAGAAAAGAAAAGAGAAAGAAATTTTATGTGCTCACTCGGGGAAAAAAAAAAATTACTTGGTCGTCCGAGTCATTATTTTGACCTAATTATGCAGTCCGTGTCAACAAAAATTATCTTGACATAGCGTAGTCAAGTTAATAGAAACCTCACAATGAACGCAATTAAAAAAAAATTGACATACTCTATTAAATAAAAGGTTTATATTCTCAATTGCCAAATCAAGACAAAAATGCAGGTGCTCGAGATGTCATTATCCAAGATAAAAAAAAAATGATAATGTTACAGAATATGCTTATACTCCTAGTCATGGTTCTTAAATTCTTTTAATTGGATTCAAATTAATCTACTCATTACATCCACCCAATTTTGTCACCGTCCGATGTGACAATTTGATTCTACTATCGAAGTGCCTTTTGCTAATGTGACTCTCGAATTTCCACATTAGAAGAAAAAAAAGAGAGAGAGAAAAAGATTATGAGAGAGAGAGAGAGGCGCACTCCCTCATTCAAGGCTCCAGGTCACGGTGATGGTGGCCGACGGGCCCGGGGGTGCAAGAAGAATGGTGGCGCGGCCCCCCTCTCATCCCCCCCATTCATTTGTTTCCCTTCTAATCGTAGCCGATGTGATTGGACAAGCTGGTGACCATGAACCTCACGACTCCAAGAGTGCGTGGACTACTTTGTACAACATCCCTAAAAAGGAAGAAGAAAGAAGAAAGATTCAATTGTGAGAAATCGAAAAGGCTTTCGCATTATCTCATCGTCAGTACGTAACTGGCGAAGTTGAATCGACACACGATGTCGTTTTCGATTCAGCAGTTGATTGGCGAAAAGAACACTAAACCTTTCAAAAGTTCACTGCGTTTTAGTCCCGATGTTTGCACCTTCTTCTCTGTCTTTTTCTGCATGTAACTTGGTGAAGGCACACTCATGTTCAGATATAAAGAGATTTAAAAGGTTGATACGACCAAGGAATGTGGGATAACTGAGTTCAGTGACATGAATAGATTCGGGCTTATCCGGAGTGATATTTCGTTAAGAAAGATGTAACATTTACAAATTCAGTCCAAAACCTTTCAGTTTTATCTATATAATCCTAAACTTTTCTGTGAAATTCCAATGTAGTGATGTTGCATGGAAACCTTTCAGCTAATTGCCATCGGAGATTACTAACATGGTGTCTAGTCATCACCTTCCTCCTATGTGACATTTAACACGAACAACTCATTAATCACTAACTCAATGATAATTGGCCAGAAGTATTATACTGGGATATTGCTCAAAGATTTACGAAAAATTTAAGACTAAATTAACATTTGTACGATAGATTTTGAATTGAAATGATTTTTTTCCTTTAGAATACCATTCTAATTATATCTCATTTGGACTCTATATGTCCTAGAAAACTAAGACTCATATACTAAATGGTTGCAAATTCAAGGCCTATTAATTGGGGGTAAGTAATTCCAAGTTCCTTATCTGAAATCTATCCGTCGAAATGGGTTCTTCATTTTTTTGGAACTTAGAACCTACCCTAGGTTTCAAGGTATTATGGGTTCCTTTTCTTATTTTTTCATTTTTAGTTGAAAAAATGAAAGTAAACACAACAACAAAAATGAATTTTTTTTTTTTTGTTTCAATAGCAGCAATAATTTATAAAAAATAAACATGTAAAATAGTATAAATAATAAAAAAGTTCAAAGCACTTGACATAAAATCTAAACTATAAAATTTCAATCCTCAATCATCTAAGAAAAATTGCTCCAAATTACAACCACCTAAAATCAAAAGAAACACCAATAATATTTAATCACTTAATAATAGTTTTAAATTAAAATCATTGTCACTTAAACTTAAATAATAATTAAACAGTCTCACCACATATATTCTTTCCACTTCAACCTGTAAACCGAGTTTATGTGAAGTAGGCATATTATAGTCCAAATTCAAATGGAGGCTGATAAGGAAAGTATTAAATATTTTTAAGTACTTTTGACCTACTCTTTTTATCTCAAGACCTAATCCAAAATAAAAATACCACTCAAAATTTTTAGTCAATACCCTTTTACACTAGATCAAGCAGTTTCCACGGGTTAGAGACCTAAACTCAATCAATTTACGGAGCTTGCAGCGTATTTCAAGTAACTAGATGGCTCTCTGTGTTGCTATCCTTAGGCTATCAAAAAGTGCTATTTATCTTTTTTAGTCGTACAACTCGTCGTCCTGCATGTTCCCGTAATAGAGATTTTGAATTCATATAGTGTCAAAACCAATATGTTCTTAGATTGGGGGTTAAAAACATCGACACCTTGTCTCAGAGAGAGAGATAAAAAATTATGGAATGCATAATTTAGCCGTTGTATCAAAAGAAGAATAATTTCTTACAAAATGAAAATAGCTTCATTTTTATTTTAGGTTTTTCTCAGTTCTCTCGATTTGGTCTTGAATCTCTATTCGGATCTTAATTCACGATGCGGTTCTCTGTTTCCGATTCAGTTCTCGAGGGAATCGAGAACCGGCGGTTCTAAAAAGAAATGGAATCAGGAATCGGATTAAGGGTGTTGCAATTTGAAATTGATTTGGTTCTTCAATTTTCTAGTTTTACTTTGAAACTATGCTCAAATTCTATTATTAACTCGAATGACCGCTACCCTTTGCCACATCACATTGAGTACTCAAAACCCATTTACTATGTGAGGGTTAGCATCTCTAGGTAGACCTAGGATTTCCCCCATTAATTATATATTGAGCTATTCTCTTTTCTCAAATGCAACATGGCCATTAATTCTAGTCGTGGAAGAAACAGCGACGACAGTGATAATGATGACAAGAACGACTGTCCGGACCAATGACGATAAAGTCGTGTGGTCGAACCATGATTATAAAAGAAAAAAAGACTAGTTGGCTCCAATAATGACAATTATCATAGCAGTAAGAATAATGAATAATAACAAGGGTAATGATTATATGTTATTAAATAAAACCTACAAGCCAAGACCGGTTTGGCTTATGTAAGGAGGAAGAATATCAAACTCTGGCGTTTCCTGTACGCTTGAACGGCGATTAAAATGAATCCATCATTTTACGTGCAAAGAAGTATTAGTTAGGGTTTGGCCGCGATAATCGATGATAATAACTTTTTTATAAAAAGTAAGCATCATTTTTTTTTTTAAAATATTCTTTGAAATATTAGGTGTCACACCTCATTTTTGATATTTTGAAAAATCAGCTTGCGGATAAAAAATCTCTTGTATAATTATTTTTTGGAAGTTCAAGAGAGCATGTTTTCATGCATTTTTTTTAAGTCAAATTGCATGGGTTAAAAAGCTAAATATTCTAAATGAGTTATATATACTTGCGATAGATTTTTCTAAGTGTAAAGACATGCTTCCATAAGAAAGATGAATCTTGCAATTCGTAGGCAAGTCCTCTTCTGACATTCCAAGATTGCTAGTAAAGAAAGTATCAGAATGTTCAGAGCCAGCAACTATGTATTCTAATCCTATTTTTGCAATGCAAAGTGCGTCCAAACAGGACACAGACCGCCAACGTTGTACTGTGCCTCCACATGTATATGCTCGAGGGAATTGAAGTTAGGTTATGCTGATTGTTTAAGTTGAAAGGACGAATGCTCATTGAATATTTCACTAAATCAAGATGCTGATATATACACTCTCGCTAGCTGTTTAATCTTGTGAGATTAGCAATGGTCTGAGATAAGGTCTACACCTTAAATTCGATAAGTTATTGGCGGGTGTGGATTTACATCAATTAAGGGGATATAATTACGTAAATCTGACGCCCCACTTACGCGTCTTATTAGAAAATTTAAATTTAATGGTGTTCACAAAGTAGAACTTCTTCAATATTATAGACGAGTTAAAGGTTAAAGATGGGGTGTCGGACTCATGCTAACCCTAGCTTAAGTTTGGTATAGATAGATACAAAAAGGCCTAGGGCCTTGGAAAATGATAATGTTTTTCTAATGGATGCTTTAACCACAGAAATGAAAGCGAGTGCCTTGGTTCGTAACATGATTTGCTCTAAAAATATTCATAAAGAAACCGAATTCTTATAATCTATGATTCCGTGGCACTTTCTACGGAATAAAATCGATTTTTATGACTCCTCCTTTCCGCTTTTCAAAGCCTCTTGACTTTCAATTCCCTCCAGCGACGAAATTCAGCGATGAGAAATATGACAAAAAATGAACCTTTTCTCACTTACTTCCCCCGAATGAGGTTGCTTTCCCGTCATTGACAAGTGCCCCTCCACCTATTCTCCCTGATCTCGTGCCTTCTGTCCATATCCCAAATCCCACGTATAAACCCGCTAGATTCAAATCCCCCATGAGCGTGCAGATGAATTGACAGCCGAAATAAACAATCAGATCACATTCATGACATAAGCTCGAGTCTTGGATCTTCCATGTGCAGCAGGTGAGGTAGAGAAAAGTGGAGGTTGTTGGGTGTTCGACGGTCATCTTCAGTATTTCTTTTTTTTTTACAAGAGCTTAATCAAGACAAGAGCTAGGTTCGATATTCAAATCGAATGGCGACAACCTTTTTGTCTTGAACAAACCCTAAATCTTATTATTATTGATTATGGAGCCTTTTAAGTGGGCTGTTGTATTAAGAAAGTAGCAGAGTTCATCATGTTTCGGCAACTACATCCCAAATGATAATGATATTCAGTACATTAGAAAGATGTAAAGGAGTGGCGAGAAGGAGGGGATGCGGATGATGCCCTTTTTTGGGCTGAGTGGAGTTTTGTGCCCTAAAAAAGAGAGAATAAATTCTTATTCTTTGATGCCCTTCCTCCTCTTAACTCTCTCTCTCTCTCTCTCTCTCTCTCTTTTCTTTCTTCTTTTTAAAGGGAATAAAGTTGCTATATACGCCCACAGAGAATTTAACCCTCCTTTTCTTTGTACAAGAATCTACTCACAAAAGAAAAAAGAAAAAAGAAAATTTGACATTCGTTGGGTTGTTGAGGGAGCGAGAGGGGTACTCGGAGAATTTTCTTGATATTTTTTGACATGGTATCGTCGGTCGAGCAAGTGTGCTTCGATACCGGGACACGTGCATCACTCGATGTCCGTTGAACAAGAACATTTGATTGTGCCATGGAACTAGCCATCCACATGTCCTGCGGTCTAGGGTTTTCTTATATAGCTTAGGACTCTGGGAGGGTATGATTTAAGAAATTGCTGAGGAACATGCAAGAACATGGAGTACAGATGTTCTCCAGACAGACCTAGAAATTCCCTTTTGCTCTCATCATTTGCGGTCAACTATTTGTTAAAACATATATTGCTTCAGTGGGAATCCAAAGGGCAATGAGAGCGCTAATCACGACAGGAAAAAGGCCACTCTCTCCTTCTCTTACCTCCCTCGCCTCTGGTTACCTGTGTCTGTGAAGAAAAAGGGCTGCTAAATGCACAAAGTCCACAATTGAAGAAAATTACCAACATGTTGAAAATGGGAAATATAGATAAATTATATAGATGTCTTGCTTGCACTCGAATGCCTTGAAGAAGTGTCATTATTATGCATAGAGTGTTGAAATATGATAACCCACTTTATCTGCATTATGATGTTGTTAGGTGACCAGTGACCCACCAGTATTACCCAAGTCCTCATCTTATTTGATACTCTGACCACACAAGACGATGGGAGAGAAGAAAAGTGAAAAATAAAAAAAAAAAATTTGGTAGTCTCAAGACTACTTTTATTAAGTACGGCCTTTGATATGTAGTTCTGTTTCAACACTCGTTCTTTGAAAACAGAGAAGATTAATTTTATAGTTTTTAGCATGCAAGAGTTGGAACCTGCACAATTTTTCTAACCATGAAACTAATTGCGTGAGAGTTCTATAGAGTGTGCCTACCGATAAGCAATTTGATACAACCTAAGTTTCTGTCGCGAAAAAGACTAAAGCCGGACATTATGAACGTAGATTGACTAGCCCTAAATTATCGGCACAAATATGGTGCATGAAAGTGTTTCTTCAACCTTCTAAGAGCTTGTTTAGTATGGATGGAGTAATGTTATAATAACATTGTAGTTTTGTTGTGTTGTACGTACGTTGTAACTCGTTTGTTTGGTGACGAGTGGTTTGAAGCAACATCACTTCGAAGTTAGATGGAGCAGCTTTCTCGAAGTTGACGTGAGGTGTCATGGCGAGGCAACAAAGAAAGGTTGCTAAATGCCTCACAGGATCAAGCTGAAAACACCCAATTAGGCAATTGTAGCTTAGACAATCATAGCCGTTGTGCAAAGATGATACCGAACATGCTTTATATACACATTGAATTGTTCAATTCAGAAACGGGCCTAGCTGCTTCAAGTGAATATAGCTTAAAATGATAATTTGCCTTTGAAGTTGAAGTACGAATGCACGAGATTTTTGTGAAATCTAGGCATATGTATATAAACATCATGAATTTATGCCATTTCAAATGGAGTGACTCATGATTTTGTATTGGTGGCATTGTCTTAAATTTCCTATTCAAATTCAATCTAATTTGTTCTAAGATCGAGTCTCAAAAGCACAATCTTATAGAATATCATTATAATGTCTCGATATCCTGGATAACGTTAATTATATCGATTTCATATTGGGTATGTAAATAAGTTGGATAGATCGGACATATTCGACTTTCAATGAAAAGATCACCATATCACTTAGAGGTATAGCTTTAGACAAGTCAAATTTTATTAAGCTCATCCTTATTCTCTGTGTTGTTCCCGTTTTGGGCCAAACTTGGACCGCCTGCTTGAAAAATCGTAGCTCGCGCCCGGTCTTAAAACCTTCTTTTTCCATTTCTTTATTTCTTCCTATTTTCTTTCAGTGCGAAAAAACCATTAGCCGACACGTGGCCAATGGTCCATTCATCAGAGGATGGGCTGATTCTCTGACTATTCCCTCCTTTGCTTCGAAAGATTTATATGATATATTCTTTGGCTGGACATGCATAGGGATTAGAGATTCTCTGACAGTCCTCCCAAAATGCAAATTTGTTGGTTACCTTTTTTATTTAATTTGATATCAAATTCTTTATTCCCTCTCCAAACCCCTATTATTTTTTGTGATCAGAGGAAAGAAAGACAAAATAAATAAATAAATAAATAAAAATAAAGGCATTGCTTGATTGTGCAAGGCAAGGCATCTTGTTGGCAAAGGTATTGGTGTGGGCCCATAAAGAGAGAAATCAACACCCTTGAGGATTGAGAGATTGGAGGAATCTTCTTGCTTTATGTGATGCTTCTCTTGCACCAAAAGTTTCCAAAACCCTAAATCAAAAAAGGAAAATGGTTTTGTACAATTTAAAAAAATGTCGGAACAATTTGTGCAGCTTGAAAAGCTCCATTTTTTTTTTTTTAATGTATATACGAAACTTTGAGTGGCGAATCGAATGTACATTTTACAATTGATAACCTTTTTTTTTTTTTTTTTGCAATTTATCATTATCTCTATCTTCTACAATAAGGGTACTCAAACATTTCAATTTAAACAATCTTTTTAAGTAGAAAGAGAGAGAAAACTAAAATCTTTTAATCTTTTCAAAAGATTCAAATTAAGTTTGTATTGTGATTTTATGATGTATATAGGGAATAAGAGCTTTTAAAGTAGAGGTGATTACGAGCCTAGTAGCCCATTGGTTAGCTTAAATGATTTTAACATACCTCAATATTGAATAAAGTCCTCGATTCATAACTACAGTTTGAGTAGTGTTTTTGAGTAAATAATCAAATCAATGTATCTTATCCATCCCCCGTTATCGATCAATTTGTCAAAACTAGATATCATTTATCACATGTGGAACAAAAACTTTAACCTAGATATCTTGTTGCTCAAGTTCACTCTAGTTTAGAATCTTTAGATATGTTCGAATGATTTTAACTTTTTGCACCTAAAGACAAGAATGATAGTAACTCCAAGGGAATGCTCATATTCGATCCTCAAAGGAAAAAGCTCGTGATATCTTGATCTTAGCGATTTCTATACCTTAAAATGAAATCGAACAATATGAGGAATGGATTGCCGGCTCCTTTAAGACCTTTGGGTAAAAAGAAGAGAAAAATGTAGCCCGTTGACCATAAAGCGTTTAAGTTTTTGCGAGTTATGATAATTTCTTTATACAAATTGCCCAAAAATAAAAATAAAAAAGCGAGACATTATAGGTCTTGCAATGACGTTATAGGGGGAACATAGAACAGCCGTGCAATGACATTATAGGTGGCCTTGAATTTGTTCTCCCTAGAATGACTTTCAAGTATTCATCTAAATCCGGTGGGCTGAACAAGCCCATTTGATAGTGAGATTGCCCGCTTCTTTCCTTGGGACTCTTTCTCTGCAATAGGAATTTTCCTGGATAGCCTTCAGACTTCAATCTCTTGGTCAAGCTTTCCCTTCAGATCGTGCTTGGAACAGAATAAAGAATGAAGTTGCAGAAAAGAAATAACAAGACTGGAGAAGGCCCAAAAACAGAACTGTAATGGTCGTTTATCGTTCACAGGACGTACTCCTGTCCCCAGCCCGCCCATTGGATTTTTGCTTGTCCGGACGCTCTGGAAAGTCTTTGAGCCGCGTCTACGTCAGTAGATTGCCTCAAAAATGTAGAATTAGACTCCATAGCATCACTCTATACGGAGACTCCGCTACTGCCATGATTATACTCCAACACCACCGAAGTCACGGAACGACGAGTCCCCGCCACCACTTGCCGCCGCTGGAGACCTCGGCACTCGGACTTGAGACACTGGCCGGAGGTCGGGACCTCGACATTAGGGACCTTGGATCCGAGCTGGAGAACCTAGTGCTCAGGCCGGGGACATAACAAAGCTCTAAAAGCGCGGATCGCTCTAAATAAAACATTTTTGATACAGCAGAATCGTCATCACATGTTAGAGATCCTTAAAACCCCAATCCCTCCATTTTGTGTGGGCTCTGTTGATTCTCCTCTATAAACAACAGAAAATGTGATGACTCAGTGCAGCCATTGAGATGCTCCATGCCTTTGGTCCTCCAGCTTCCCCTTTAATAATTATATTCGAGAGAACATAAGCAAAGAACCAACGAAGTGTAGGATTGAGACTGGGTGCCCTAAACTTCAGTGAGTTACATTTAATATATTACATGTAATATGGTATTAAGATATATTCTTTGACAAATATAAATGGAGCGGGGTAGAATAAACAACTTCTATGTACACAAGCCATATACTGTCCCCGCCTCATGCCCCGCCGAATACCTCCAGAGTGCAATTTTCGTGGGGAGAATTTGTTTGGTTCGGTGCTGGGGCACGGATTCCCCTTGCCCATCCTTAGCCTTAAGTTGTCATCACCTTACTAGTTTTCCGTGATGAAAATGTCGATGTATAAAATATGTAACATGTCAGTGTGCTAATGGTTTAAGACATATCGAGAAAAATCTTACCTGATATTTTGAAAATGACAAAATAATCAAAATTTACTAATATGCGTATTTGAACATGCAGCACAAACAACTTCCATGTACACAAATAGTGTTAATAGCAAGATGCCTAAAGCATAGAAAAGCCTTTTACTTTGTAGAAGGAGAACAAGCTATTGGATGGTCTCGAAGGATCTTTGTAGAAGGAGAGCAAGCTATAGAATGCGAGTTTGTTAGAATTTAGATGACCCAATGGAAGGTGAACGATTTATATAACATGAGGATGTCAAATTACTTAGAAGAACCTATTTGTAGAAGGTGGACAGATCATATTACGAAGATTCATGAAATGTCCGAAAGGACTTTTCGGCAATAGAAGTACATGCTACAGAAGAAGTAGATGATTCTAAATACGAGCCTCCATGATCCAAATGAAAAGACCCAACTCTTTAGCATTTTAAATTGGACTTATTGGCATTTTATAGCTATTATCAAGTGTTGGAATTTGCTAAAAAGGGCATGGAGTTGATCAAATCGGATTTGCTATATATGGATAAGTAGAAAAGTGTAGACTGTATAAGCAGAGTGTTCTACTTGGGGGCTTTCCTTTCATGCTTCACAGGACGTTTTGATGATCGAAAAAGGTTAGACCAACAGCTATTTGACTCGATAAAGCTTCCTAACGGATATTTTGAAGCTTGGAAGTCTATAAAAACATCTCAAAAAGGTTGGTGGGATTAAGAAGCTCATGAATAAGTCTCTCTATTGCATCGATTTTTCTTGGTTTCCTTTATGCAAAATAGAATGGTTTTTAATTGTAAATCTCTTAAGAGAATGTGATTGTATAATTGCTCGAATTTGCAGAAGCAACTTTAGGCGCTTCAAGTAAAAGTAGAACATTCTTCACAAGCTACAATATCTCTAGATAACACAGTGAATTCCAGTCTTGTTGAGGCCATTGGAATTTCGAGAGTAAAGTAAAGACAAATAGAAGAGTGAAATACTTTAATCTCATTTCTTCTATTCCTTGAACTCTTTCAATCTTTATCTGATAAGAGACTGTGATTTTGCACAAGCATATAAGTTTTTACGACACTGATGTACCTTTTACATACCATCCATCACGTATTTATGAAAAAGATTTCAAGTTTCCTAAAATAACCAATTTACCCCTTCTATTCATTACACATTTAGCTATGTTTCAATTGATAGACTACAATTTGCACATCATGTAATTGTCATGGTAATAATGCTGCAGGAAGAATATTGTCTCCCACACATGGCGTATGCATGAAGTCATTTTGCAGTTTCATGCGCTACACGGCTTGCATTACATGAATGCATACTAAGATCACCACGCACAAACTCGCTTAGAGAGAGAGAGAAATCCCAAAATCGTAATTGAGGGCAGCCTTACATTGCTAGACATTACTAAGATGGTTCATGAATTTTGATTTAATATGCAATATTGTCATTAAATTTTTAATTTATTTAACGTGATCCCCGAATTGTGATTCAATATTAATTGTGATCCTTGAACTTTTAAATATTTTCATATAATTTAGAGACTATATTGAAGATATATTAATAGTTTAGAAATCACATTGAACAAATTTAAAGTTTTTAGACAATATTGCTTATTAGACCAAGTTCAAAGACCATATTGCATCGATGAAAAGTTTAAGGACGATACATATCAAACAAGGTTCAAGGACCATTTGTACTACTATCCAAAAAAAAAAAAATAGTGTCTCTTTCCATTAAATGACTTTCAAAATGTCCAAAGTGAAATCCCCGGAAAATTTATGATCTTTTTTTCGAAAGAAAGATGCTATCCATGTGTCAAAATAATACTTAAAAGGTACAAGCATAGCAAAACCTAAATAATTGCAGAACAAAGCAAAAGCAAGAAAGCAAATGCTAAAGCACAGTCTGCATTCAAAAGCACACTCTCATCCCCAAAGTTTATGAAATTGGAAAAGCCAAAAGGAAAAAAAAAAGCAGAAGTGTCGCACGGGTTCCGAGCATATCATGACAACGGTTATTTATGATGCGGTCGTCTTTCGTTGTGCATGGCATTTGGTCCCCCTCAGATCTTCTCTTTCAAAGGAGAGTTTAGAAGATCTCTGAAACTCCAGTCGGACCCTTAAATAGTCTGCGAATGATCATGCAGTAGTTTGATGAATTCGTCGAAAGTTGTCTGCCGTCGTGAGGTGCCAACCCTACGTTCCTGGAGATCAGAGTACAACGAGTCAACTATGGAGACAACGAAAGCAAATATCGAGCTCGATCCGACTGCATCAGAGAGAGAGAGAGAGCCTTTTCTCTCATTGTGATTCTGTTCACCTCTTTGGGGAAATGCTTAAAAGCCTCCCTTGCATATTCTTCCAAACTCGCTGTTCCCGCCAGCTGATCAGCACTTATGGCAGCCGCACAGAATTCTTGGAAATCAAACTTTGCTCCATATGCCAAATTAGAAACCTGACACAACCATGAAAGCAATTTTTCCACGGTTAGATATTCTTTTTGAATGAGTTCTCTGTCTGCATATACCAACTAATGTGATGATATGGGTTATTGTTAACAGTTGCTCTCGGAGCACTTGTTAAATATACATAAGGTGGAAATATTAGATTTTTCAAGCATTAATCGTGCATATTACCAGAACAGCTAATGCATTGCTAATTCTTTGCATTTCCATATTTATCATGCTAGTTGTTTGTCTGCATAACCCAAGTGCTCCGGATAAGTTTTCAACAACATCCTACTGATATTTTCAAGCCTTACCTCATTGGCATAATCAAGAGTCCCTGAATGCTTCATAGCCTCGGTGAGACCTCTTTGTCACAGCCTGGTAAATTGACACTAGTCACCATGAATTCTCAATTGAGGAATAAAAAAAGAAAAGCAAAACCAATGACAGGCCACAAGCATCAGGAAAATAGCTGACCTTCTGAAAATACTGCATGGAAATTAAACCATCTCTCTTTGGGCCTAATAATGCAAACTGTCTCTTGAGGTAAGCTAGCTGAGCCTCTGTCAATGTCTTTCCAAGAGCCTGCTCGAGCGGTGAAGATTCATAAGTTCAGTTCTTAGAACAGTACGTGAAAACAGTCACAGACTTGCACCTGATTTTAAGGTGGAGAAAGAAAATGATTGAAAAGTGAAGAAGTATTTCGCAGTGTATGATTATTTTGATGCAATCTCTGTCTATCTGCTGATTAGTCAAATCACGAAATTCAAGATGCAGCATACAAGCAAAATTAGTCTTTGAGACAGCAGACAACAGGAGATAGACAAATTCGGTAAAATCACCACTTACCCGCAAAGCTTCTTTTTGTCGAGGAGATGACCTTATATAGGCTATTACAAACCTACACACCATCATGTCTAGTGGTACATTGACATCGTGGTGAGAAGCCAGCCAAGGATGATCTAATGAAAATTATGGGAATTCAAAGATCAGATGCACCGACCAAAAAAAAAAGATCAGATGCAATATTAATCTGCAACCCTTGCTAATGGTTTTGATTAGGATAAAACTTAGCAAACTAAAAAGGCCAGGTTGGCTATTCTTCTGTATGTTATTCTTTGTTTAAATGGCTCTATAGACTTACACAAAGCCTGGGCAGCGGTCAGTCTCCTTCTGTAATTCTTGTTCAACAATCTCTTCACAAAATCAATTGCCTCAGAGGATCGAGAAGGCCATGGGTCTCCATTAAAACTTGGTTCTTCCTCACAAATCGCCTGGAATATTTCAGATTGATTCTGCCCCCAAAAGGGTGGATCACCACATAGTAACATATAGGCAATGACACCAATACTCCACATGTCTGCTTCAGTTCCGTAGGATGCACATAGAACATCAGGAGCTACAGTAAAGTTGCTTCCCGCAAAATCCTTCAACCTGCCACCTGCAGAAATTTCACACATTAAGTCCAACTCCACACTGTCAACAGATGGGAATATCTTAAAGTTCAATCTGTAGTTCTAACCTGGATTTATATATTCAGAAATTCCAAAGTCAATGAGCTTAAGGGGAGAGTTCTTATCTCCTGTTGCGAAAAGAAAATTCTGGAAAGAAAATCAAGCTACCATTAGTAGACAGGATTGTTGCGGTTTAGATCACTCATTAGTAGGTAGGCAGGGAAGGCAAAGTACCCACTGCATTATTCCATAGTTATACGCTATGATGGAACACCTTCAGGCTGGAATGACCTCATATCACACCAGTATTGGTCAAAACAATAACAATGACCTCATTTATCCAAAATCATGCATATTCCCATTCAAGGTCATTATTTTCTAATACATAACTATAATGAGAAATCAATGTAAATAATGGAAAAATCTGAAATCCCACGAAGAAAGTTTAAACAGGGAAAGCAGTACCGTATCTAAAAGTCAAAATCTTATTAAGGAGCATGACTGTACACTTTGAGACAGAAACATAAAGCTAGATCAGAACAGAGCCAATCTAATGTATCTGAATCAACAGGAGGATCAAGACATTAAACTTTAATGATAGTCTATGTTTAATGAATACATTCTCAAAAAGTATGATCAGCAATTGATCAATTACCTCTGGCTTTAGATCACAGTGAATAACTCCTTGGAGATGACAGAAGGCTACAACACTCAATATCTGAATGATAACAGCCTTTGCATCTTCTTCAGGGTAATCTTTACCACTATACAAGACAAAAATGGTTCCATTCTCTAAGGATTTGAAAGGTGCACTTAAGCTCAACTAAAAACATAGTAAAACAAGCTTAGGATTTGATTAACTAAGCATTAGAAACACAATTTTACCTTGAAGATATTCTGTCAAATAACTCACCTCCTTGACACAACCTGGACAACAGAGAATACACTGGATAAACCCCAAAAGTTTAATGGTCAAATATAAACTGACAGATATTTTGCTTGAGACAAATACAGAACAACCAGAAGTTCCATTGGTTAGAATGTTTTTTGAGTATAATCAACCAAAAATTTACCTACTTACTGAGCACAGTCAAATAGGTCAAAAAATAGTTGATTCTTCAGTGCTGAATAACCATAACCTCTTTACCAAAAATAAAATGAAAAAATAACCATAACCTTCCCCCAATTCTTTGGGATTCTCTCAGTTCAGATGAACAGAATAATCATTTTGCAGGTCGACTACTCCTATGTTACTTGTAAGATTGCTGTGCAATTTCCCCTCATGATCTGGTCTAACTCCCCTCATGCCAAAATCCCAACGCCAGACTTAATTTTAGTAGTAATTATGACATGTTTTATACTGAGAAGCTCACAGCTTCACACCAGAAACAATAAACATGACAGAAAACAGAAGCATTGAAACATACTCCATGACTATGTAAACGTTGTCTCCATCTTCATAGGCATCATAAAACTGGATTAAGTTCTTATGTCCAATTTGTTCAGTTAATGCCCGCAAAATCTGCACTTCTCTTCTCACGTGCTCTACATTGGTTGCTTTTGTCATCTGCAAAGTACAAAAACGAGATAGTTCAATAATTCCTGCAGACAAATGCTACAAAGCGTCACATCCTTTGCAGCAACGCTGATACATACATCCCTGTCATCTTTCCATTTCCCGGGAATGTAAAGCTGCTCTATAGAGAACCTGTGGTTCAGCAAGTTCATATGATCAAGGCAACAGATCTCGCTTTCTTGAAAACTTCACTGATCATCCTAACTTCTTTCTCAAGTGAAGTGAAATATGACTAATGGGCCTCAGAAGTTGAGTGTGTATGACTCAGTAGTTAGTATATAAAGCTCAAGGGATCCAAACTATGAAAATTCAACCATCTTATCCAAGGAGCATTTCACCTAAAATATCTCTTTATGACCTCTCAGATAGACTCCATCTACTAATCGGAAAAAAAGATGGATTCCATTTCCCAAACATGACATATATAAAGACACTGGCACAAATCAAGGCAGCGAGTGAACAAGAGATTTCTCCAAATAACTGAATTACCCAAAATAAGCAGTTGACTGAACAATCAATAATGAACAGTAACCATCACAGTATACTATACACTCATCTGTCAACCACCAGCAGTTTCCACACAAGTAAAAGCAGGTCTATTCTGATAGAAACCCGCACAGAAAAGAGGACCATCACAAAGTTTTTGTTGATTCAAATACACAATGAAGCTACCTACTATATAAGAATCAGAATCCATATAAAATTCTTTCGAGAAAAGGCAAATGACGCAACAAGATCCAAAGAGGGAATACAAAAGAAAACGAAACCTGTGATTTACGGATGACTTTGACAGCAACTTCTTGGCCTTTCAAGCTGCCCTCCTTGGCCTTGGCAGAGCATGTGCGCCCAAAACCGCCCCTCCCAATCTCCTTACCCATCTCGTACTGCGCGGCGAACTGGTTCAAAAACCCGAAATTCTTGTCCAAACCAATCTCACACTCGCGCCCTTCATGGGTTTCGATGGGTATTCCATGACCGGGTTCCATTTAATACTGCAAATCCAATAAGCCAAAATGTCGCTAAATAGGCAAGAAAACTTTTGTTTATCGTTCGACTTGAGTCCCAAGAAAGAATGTTAACTGAAAAAAAATGAACAGCTTCAAAACTTTTTTCTGTTTCCCAAGATTGACGAACACAAGAGGAAGAATTACAGCGGGTTTTGAGTTTCAAGGAGGGAACTTCGATATGAGATTGCAAGTTGTTTTTCTCTATACGGGTCCCTAACAAATTTTCGGATCATGAACCAATTGAAGGACAGAAGAGAAGAGTTCTAGCAGATGAACTGAAGCTCTTCCCAACAAGCAGCTTCTCATTCCGATCTTCCAGGGAAGAGCCAGATTTCGCAAAAATTTTCCCGGAAAATACGCCACAAGCTAGCAATTCTCAGCAGACTAACTAGAAAAGCAACTTACCTCTTTTCTTTTTTCCTGGTCGAACCAAAACAAAATCCCAGAAAGGAAGAAGAAGTAACAAGAAAGGGCGAAGCGCTCAGGCTTCATACAGAGGAGAAACCACCGGTGCAAAAACCGACTCCATCCATTTCATATGCCAAAAAAGAATCTTGGAAAAATACCCGCGGCTGGGGCGTTCCACGACCCTGTCCTTTTGTTTGCTGTCTTCGCAGGACACGAGCGGGGGGAAGCAAAGGTGAAGAAAATGACATGGACAATCCGCAGCAAAAGGCAGGCGTGTTCGCCCGAAATTGGAACGTGGGACTGACGTTTGGTCCAAACGGAAAGACCGAACAAAGCATTTGCGCAGGTGTTATTCGGGGACGATTCGCTCAGAGAAAAGCGACAAAAGTCTTGACTGTTTTCCGCACCTCCCACCGACAGCCGCCATTTCATAAATATCATCTGCTGAATTGGGTAAGAAGTCCTTACCTATTTCATAAAATTATGGTCTCGTTTGAATGTTTCAACGATATCGCCATATTTAAAAAAAAAAAAAAAAAAAAAAAAAAAAAAAACTTTTGATTCTCCATGAATTAGGATATTTTTCTAACTTCACAATGTGCATATGTATATAGCTGATACCTTGGATGGTGAATACTATCTTTTGTTTTGTTTTATTTTATTTTTATATTATAAAAAAAAATCTTAGCTAAAATTAGGGTAGATTTCGGATAAGATAGGGTAGATTTTAATTGATAACTTTGCATGTTAAGATAAGATTGCATATCGATAGATTGTATGTTAAGATAGAGATTATCTAATTAGAGATAACATCTAATTTAAATTGGGATTTGGCCTAATTTAATCATGAAATTGAACTGAATAATATATAAAACTAGGTAATTTATTTTGATTATTTTCTAATTTCGAATTTTCATGGAAAAACACACAAAATATCACATGCATGTCAATGTCATATATTTTAGATCATGTCATATTTTTATGTCATGTGCATGTCATATAGTTTGCATATTAAGCTCATTTAATTAGAAACCACGTGTCATATAGAATTAGGTCTATATATGTCATTTCATGTTGTTTCATCATTATTATATGCTACGTCATCTAAGCTACATCAACGTAGGTCATGCCTGCCATGTCATCGTTGTGTGCCATGTCATTGTACTACGTCATATATGCCATGTTATAACGTATGCCACGTCACGTGCCATGTCATCTTTCATGTCATCATTTGTGTCATGTCATCATGTCATTACTCATATATCATTTACGAATAGCATGGTAGGCCATTTAATTAAATTGCACATCATTGGAGAATGCATGTCATTAAGATTCTGCATAACTAGAAATTGTGTGTCATACTAGAACAATTGCATATTAATTTTTTTCCCATCATGAGAATTAGAATATGTAATAAAATATCATAATTTTTCTACATCATTGCGTTTAGAATAATTATATTGCATAAAGCATGATTTTCATTAAACAAGAGAAAACCTAAAAATGATTTGAGTGAAATTGTTTGTTAATCAGAAATCTTATTTAGCATGATGATGTGATTTTCTAATTAATACTGCAGATGTTTTCGTCACTTCGAGTTAAGTATATTAACTCCATACCCTTGCAATTTATTTGTCGTTTTGGTTTATTGGGCGTTAAATGATAATTGTGCACTCGCATAATCACCTCACACGATAAGGAGTAAATTAAAATCAATGTAAGCTACCTACAAAACATTTTTTTGAGATAAAAGTGAAAATATACCGAAAGGGCGTTAGAAAAATCTAGTAATCAAATCCCCATACCCATAATTTCTAATTCGTAAGAGTAAAATAATTCTCTCGTTCCTTTATTTGAGTTTCTAATTGATTCACCAAAAAATAATTTAGTGACGACTCATAATTGAAAATCATTTGTATGTTAACGACTTGGAACCTTGAATAACGAATTTATATGGACTTGAGAGAGTTAGAGTTAAATCTAAGCTTAATAATCTATTAACTAAATTTAGATGGTGCACCATACGGGAGGTCGAGACGGGATTTCTACTATTTTTTAAAAAGAACTAAAGGAGATATATATATTTCTATTTAATTTTGAAAAACAAATCGAAGTGTAATATTCGAACAAAAAGTACTATATGAAGTATCCGATTGTAACTTTTAAAATAAGTACTACTCCACGTCGCTTTCATCTTTTCATTTGAAGCTTATCCCATCTTCTCCACCGCGTGTAGCTGAGCCGAAGTCCTTTGTCTCTGCCTTCTTTCGATTGTTTCATCCGAATTCCCCTACCAGCAACGCCACACGTCCGAAGCTACTCCATCTCCGTTGCCCCTCCTGCCGTCTCACGCTGCAGCGTCCACCATCTCTTGTCCCTTGCAGTCAACACCATCGAAATTGCTCCCATCTCCTTTGCTGCCAATTTCCTTCGGTTTTCACACCTGCAAGCTGCCGCCTCACGCCCACGCGTCCGAATCTCCATCTTCTTCAGTGAACTCCAGCACCTCTTGAAGACCATCGAAGCTCCGCCTGCAGCAACTCGTTGAAGACCACCGATTTCCCCTCTACCGCGCGTCTTCAGCCCATCAACCCAGCTGCCATCCACGCAATCGAACCACAACCGAAGCTACTTCTCGTCCCCAGCTCCTTCGCCTCGGTCAACGCCTCCTCGGTCTCCACCAGCTCGCCAGCAGCCAGCTTCCATGCCCGTGAGATCCACCGAATTAGCAGGCCCATTCTGTTCAGCCATCTGAAGCCAAAGTCTAGCCCATGCAGTTCTTTTCTTCAGCCCATCTCCAACAGAATTTCAGCCCATGAGCTCAGGCCTAAGTTTAGCCCAAGTTTCCAGATCACTTGAGGCCCGTGTAGTCAAGCCCGCGATTTTGAGGTCCACTTAAAGCTTGCGAAGCAGCCCAACTTGAAGTCCAGCCCAAATCAAGAACAAATCTCAGCCGGCTGAGATTTGTTGGCCCAATTCTAGGCCCGGTCCAAGCTCCGTCGACGCCGTCCCAAACTCAAGTTTTGGCCCGCCGTCGCGCTATCATCGCGGTGAACCGGTTTTTGCGATACACCGGTGAGTATATACATTAAACTCTTCTTAGTATGCTAATGACGTTTAAGAGGTGTTTAGATTTATTTAAGTGTAATTAGTTTAATTATTAGTTAAGTTAGTTAAATTAGGTTAGTTAGATTATTTAATTAGGTGGTTAGAGATTATAGTTAATTAGGTTAGTATGTTGTTATATAGCTAAGATGCTTAGAATAATTTTTTTAGCTCAATAGGTGGTTAGATTAGAATTATTTAGCCGAAGTTAGTGTTTTTAGTTTTTAATATATTTATTTAATTAATTTTCGAAATTATTTAATTATTAATTATTTTTCGGAAATTAGGCCGAGATAGTCGGTGACTGGAATTTCGTGTTGATTGCAATGGTGTGGTTAAATTCTGCAATTGAGTGTTAATTTGTGCAAATTGAGTGCTAATTGAAAATTTGGTGAATTACTTCAAAATTTGTGAATTTTGATATTTATTCAGAAAATCCCGGGTGTCGGGTTTTAACATCGAAAATGGATTTTAAGTACTATACCGAATAGTGGGGTTTGAAAAAGAAATGTATTAGTTTTCTGGTACGAATTGACCGTGTACCCCAAAACGACTATTTTCAGGATGTTTTTAATACGAAGAAAACATGGAAGGATCACTATTTTAATGGAGGCATTTGAATGCAATGCACGGTGTCCTAAGCTAAAATTGATTGATCGTGTGTTGGTTAAAGAGAAACCGTCCTAGCGTTTAAGTCGGACATTACTAAATCTCACTTTCGAGTTACCCATGCATTAGGGTAGCGAGTCGTAGTAGATTCTAGACTTAAACTCCTTCAGGATAGCCGTCAATGTGACATAGCCGTGCTCTATGGGGAAGAAACAATGCATGGTTATGCCAGTAGACTGTCGAACATGGAATTCAACAATGCCTTGAGTGGCTTAATTTACAATTGGAACGCATGATTGTTTGAGTTGATGCGTATGATTATGAGACAAAACTGTGTGGCATGGTATATGATGTGTCATAACGGTTTGGCCTTATAATTGGGACCCTTATGATTAATCGAGTTGATGAGGCATTCCAATTGTTATATGCATTAATTATATGCATTGTGATATGAACTGTGCTGATGTGTATGAAGGGACTAAGGCGAGGTAAGTCCTCTGTGCCAATTGTGTAATTGTGTGGTTAGGACGCTTCTAGGTGTATTTCTCTCTTAATCGAGGTTTAAAGCGTGAACTCGCTGAGATTTATATCTCACCTCGTTGTGGACTCAATTTTTCAGGGCCGTAGAATGGAGGACCCGAGCTGAGCTGTGGTGACTTAAGGAGTAGTTCAGTTAGGACAACTTCTTTCTGAAGAACCGTCTTTTGTAGGCTTATGGTTGTTGACTTTTGTAAATAACTCAGTTGGTTTATAAAAGTATGTTTGTTTGTGAATTTGTTGTCTTGCTTTTTTGTCCCGAGATGATTACTATTAGGGGATTTATTTTCGCATCCGCATGTGCAATAAAAAGAAAGGGTCGGTAATTTAGCCTGGGAAGTCGCAAATTTTATCGACTAGAGAGGGATGAGCATTCGCTCGCGGTTCGGGGCGTGACAACTAGGCTTGGCTTGATTTTTCTTTTAAGGTTTGGGCTTTATTTGAGCTGGACTAGGCCTGTTTATAAGGCTTAGTCCAGCCGAGGTTGGGGGTCGGTGGACCCAGTTCAGTCTTAATGTGGAGATTCGACCTGAGTTCCTTTTTTGGTTAAAGAATCATTTTTAAATATATATATATTAAAAATTAAATAAATACATATATTTTTCATAAAAATATTTCAGTAATTAAGTAAAGTTTAAAAAATTACCAAAAAATTCTAAAATCTTCACAAAAATTGTTTTCAAGAAAATATGTATTAAAAAAATATAGGAAAATTTTGATTTTTTTCTAAAATTGGGAAAAAGCCTAGAAATTAAATTTTGAATAGTTTTCTCTTAAAATGTGTGAAAAACCTTGATAAAAAAGAATTGTGCTAGAAAATGAAAAAGTTCTTAGGGTTTTACAATAAGATTTTGAATTAAGAGACAAATGCTAGATTATTGTTTGCACATTTCCATTTCCATCATTAATTGATTGCGTACTCTTAATATATTGATTGTTGTTTCCCTTTAAGTTGGTTAGGATCAAACCTTAGGATTCAAAATTAATAAGAAGGCTGCCTAAAAATTTAGATTGGTAATTGAACAAGATTATTTATCGAGAGGACACTAGTTAACTAACTTGTGCAATCAAGTCTCTAGTCCTAAATTCTCTAGGTCGTAGAATGTAAGGTATACTCTAATACCTTCTTTAGTTTCTAGTTGACCCCTCTTAAGTTAGTAGCGATTCCTCATAGTGTCAATATGACTTAACATAGAATACCCCGACGTCGCATGAGGTATGAGCTTAGGAGAACTCGAGCCTAATCAAGGGCCATAGGCTCGCATTTTAGGTAGTACTCTTAAACTTATTGTCTTTTTTCCCTTTGGATGAGAAAGGAAGGTCGCGACATATAGTATAGGTGACACGAGAAAAAAATGTTTGAATATTAGTGTCACAATAGGCAAAGTTTAAAATTTTCTTTGTAGATGATATTTTGTTACACAAGTACATGTTTGGGGATTTTGGTGATACAAGAAAAAATTTGAGGTATTGATGTTACAATGGGCATAATTTAGAGTTTTTAGTTGTATTTTTTATATTGATTTTGTAAAATTAGATATCCTAAGTAAATAAAGTTAGATGGTGAGATATATTCAACTATCTATATATCACTTAGGGTGCATTTATTTTATGGGAATTCAAGATTTAAAAATATTTTTTGAAAAATGATCACTTATATCGCTCACAAAAATGAGTAAATGGAAAATGTTTTTTTTATTGACAACAATTGTTTTTATCATTGTTTTGATGACTTCTTAAGGTCATATATTGATCTCAAAAATCAACATACATTTTTTTTTCTTGGCCTTTCAAAATGAAACAAATGGGTTGTTCCATATAAATTTATTCTTCTAGTTCTCCATTGAGAATAACAGTATTTACATACTAGTTACTATTGCTAGAATAAGACGAATTGAGGTAAATCTCATTATAGAATAAAATGTTTTCTTATAATTAATTCATTCCTGTTGATTATACCCCTTCGCCACAAAACAGGCCTCATGTATTTCTATTGAGCCATCAGTTTTACGCTTTATTTTGAAAACTCATTTATTTCCAATAGCTTTGTGTCATTTTGGAGGATCAACTAGTTTCCAAATATGATTTGACTTCATTAACTCAATTTCATCTTCCATTACATGTATCCATTTTTCCTTATTAAGGCAATTTAGAGCTTCATTTTTATTCTTTAGCTCATTTTCATATTGTGGAGCAATTATAGAAATTTCCCCTTTAATTTAAAAACGCCAATGGGGAATACTTTTGCGACTTGTTGGCCATATGAGAGATTATACACTTTGCACGTTATTCTTCATCATGCTCCCACTTGGATTAGATAATGATGATATCGTCTCATTAGGTGGTTGTGATTGAGACTGAGTCAAATTTAATTCCTCACTCATTCTATTACTCCCACTTGAACAAACTTTATTAAGTTAATTATCTTGATCCAATATTTCAAATCGGGAGTAGCCCTCCCCTATTTTGCCATTTTTAGGAAATTCATTTTCTAAGAATGTGACATTCCGTGATTCAAATTCAATTATATTTCCACTTTTGTGCTCACCAATAAATACATACACTTTCAAGTGTTCTAAGTATCTTATAAAAATACTCTTATTGCCTCTAGGATCCAATTTTCCATACTTGTAAGTATGTTCATAAATATAGGTAGTACAACTTTACGGTTTAAGAAAACTTAAGTCAAGTTTTCTACTGTGAAAGTAATTGATTTAGAAGGCACACGGTTAAAAACATAGGCAGCAGTTAATAATGCATCACCAAAAAAATTGATAGGTAAGTTAGCATGTACCATCAGGGACCTAATCATTTCCAGTAGAATTATATTTTTCTTTTTCGCAATACCATTTTGTTGGTGAGTATAGGGTATAGATAATTGTCTTTCTATTCATTTTTCATCATATAAATTTTTGAACTCATTAGATAGATATTCTCGGCTTTGATTGAATCTTAATGCTTTTATTTTCTTATCTACTTGATTTTCTACCAAACTCATAAACTTTTTGAAATAACTTAATGCTTTAGATTTAAGAGAAATCAAATAGACATGTCCAAATCAAGTATAATGATCTATAAATGTGATGAAATAAACAGCCCAATGCATTCCTCTTACATTTATTGGATCACAGATGTCATAATGGATTAATTGTAAAGAAAATTTAACTTTTTTACTTTTTCCAAATGGTTTTCTCGTCGTTTTTCCTATTAGGCAACGCTTACATATGGACAAATCAACTTTTTCAAATTTTATGTAGTTACCATACGTGTTCTTTTACTCAGAAATTGTTTCTCAGAATAGAAATAGAAAATAACTATTTCCGAAAAAAATTCTTCCTCAGCTAAGAAACATTGTCATGTGCAGCTTAACTAGAGCAACCCACCTCTTTTCTTTTTTCTTGGCTAAACCAAAACGAGAAACCCAGAAAAGTAGAAGAACTAACAAGAACTCAACAAGTGCAGAGCTCCAGCTTGATATAGATGTAAAACCAACGGAGCAAGGAACGGCTCCAGGGATTTTCACATGCAAAAAGGAGGATCTTCGAAGAATATGATGAAGCCACTTTATCTGCAGTGTGACCAACTTACCCACGGTTGGTCGCGTCAAGAAGAAGACTCAAACTCGGACAACGGGTTGGTACGTCCCAGGATCGGGTCCGAAAAGCACTCTTGCAGGACCTCGCAAGAGTTCTTTCAAGATCGGATCAAATTATATTCTAATGTCTTGATATTTATACAAGGGTCAATACCATAAAAAATAAATCGAACTATGCCCATCATGACTAATATCCGAACTATTTTTTCATGTTACCAAAAACTGAACTATGCTTACGATTGCATAAATCCTAAATTATACTTACTATGACACTGATACTTGAAATTTTTATCACATTAGTACAAGTTTTAGGGTATTGGTGATACAAGAAAAAAATTTAGGTATTTGTGTCATGATAAGCAAAGTTTAGAATTTTTGTTATAGTATAAGTTTGGAGATTTTGAGGGTATGGGAAAAATTTTGAGGTATTAATGTTATAATAGGTATAATTTAGAGTTTTTGATAATATTCAAATGCTACATATACTGATTTTGTAAAATTGGATATCGCAAGTAAACAAAAGACAGATAGGATATATTGAAATATCTACCATATCACCGAATATCTTATTTTTTTATTTTTTTTTTCCGTTTTGGGCCAAACTTGGACCGCTGACTCTGAAATTGGCGTCTTGTGCCGGTCTAAAACCTTCTTGCAATTTCTTTATTTCTTTCAATTTTCTTTCATTGTTAAAACATTAACTGACACGTGTCCACGGTCCATCCATCATAAGGGCGCTGATTCTCTGACAATTCCCCGTTTGTTTAGAAAGATTTATATGATAGATTCTCGGTGGGACATGCATAGGGATTGGGATTCTTTATTCTCTCCAAATAAACACCACAAACTATATTCATTGTGTTGACACCTAAATTTTTGCCCAAAAATCATTTTCAAAAAAAAAAATTGGAACTTGTTTTTCCACAAAAATATTTCAAGTTAAATTCTTGCATATAGATTATCTAGGCATTTAGTATAGTGTTTTAAATAGAATATGTTTTTCCTTAAAAAAAAATTAAAAAAAAATAAATTAAATATATAAAAAGATAAAAAAAAAAAAAAAAAAAGGGAAAAAGTTCGGGCCAATGATCTAAATGTGACTAGCCAAGCCCGGGAGGTCAGATTGGAATTAAAATGGCAAATTGGGGCTAAAATGCAATTTTCAAAAGTTGAGGGACCAATTCGCAAATTTTGCAAAATTTGCGCCCAAGCCCGTAAATCATCACCTTGGTCACCAATTAAGTTGAAATTGAATTTGGACCAACTCGAATCAATCAAATCGGGCCAAAAAGACCAAGTTGGTATTGAATTGGATATTTTCGGATAAGAAATGGCCAATTTTGAGGGACTTTCTTGCAAAATTGGTTGGGAAAAATTGCGAAATCTGGTAGAGATCTTAAACTACTATGCATGAGCTTGCTAATTGATAAAAAATCGCAGCCAAATTGATGGATTAAAGCACTCAAACGAGCTACCAAAACCCAGCCCACGGTTTAGCCTCAATCCGGAGTTTGAGTAAGCAACTTGGTGGCCCCACCATATCCCACTCAGCCGCCCATCCAGCCTGATCTTTGCACGTGATTGAAGACCATAATGAGTAGTGCCAGTGGACGGAAAATGGCCAGGGATAAGCTGCTGAATGCACGGGAAAGTCGCAGCAAAACCCGCACACTCAACAGCTGCAAAATTTCAGAATTTTGGCTAAGTCAGAGAGTGGGTAGACTGCTCAGTTGGTGGGCTTGGCAGGTGGACAAAAAGCCGACCAAGGGATTGATGATTTCGAGGGATAACATCTAGGAAGCAAGCTCTTTCAGGGGAAGAGAGAGAGAGGAGACGAGAAGGAGAGGAGAGAGCTCGGAATCGTTCCCCAAAGACACCTTCAGAAGCAATTCCAGAAAGCAAAAACCCAGAAATTCCAGACCGACCTTGAGAGAGAAAAACGAGATTTTCACACACCTGCGGCCAAAATTAGCCAAAACCTTCAACTAGAGAGTGAAACTTCACTCAAAGATCTTTCCAAACATAGGTCGCACGTCCCAAATGGAGATCGGGAAGGCCTTCTAAAGCCCCCCGAAAAACTACCCTCCTGGCGGGCCAAAGAAAGTCTGAATTTTTCTAAGTGTTGAGCCCGGTTGGTCACGAGTGAGAGAAAGCGAGTGTTTTTGAGAAAGTTGAGAGACATTAAGGAAAACAAACCTACAAAAAAATTTGCATGGACACTTAGTGGTTTCATAAAGATTATAATTGGTAATCAAGATGATGTGGCCATTTAGATTAAAACCTTCCAAGTTAGTGGTACCGCAAGGGCGCTAATAGAAACATTGGCGTAAACAAGTCCCCGTTCCTAGAAATCTCTGGTTGCGTAGGAATTGAGACAACACTCCCGTGTCTTGATTGGTTTCTAGCCGACCCCAATAGGCTAGTGGCGACTCCTAGAAATATTTAGGTTGTTAAGAACTAAAAAACAAAATCCAACGTCGCGCGAGGTATGGGCTTGGGAGAGCCCGCGCCTAATTTAGGGCCATTGGTCCGCCTCTTTAGGCAAATACCCCTAAACCATTTCTTTCTTTTCCCCCCGAACGGAAAAGAGAGGTCGTGACAGCTTGGCGACTCCACTGGGGACTTGGTTGCAAACCTTAGAGGACTTAGGCCGTAATAACTTTGGTTGGTTGTTCACTAACATGGTCTTCATTTGATAGCGCGTGTCAAAGTCGCGTGGAAAACAAGGTTAGTTCGCTAACAATGTGTTAAATGTTTTTGTAGGTTTGGAGTAATAAGGGGTGGAGTGTTTGTTAACCCATTTCTTTTGCAGGGAGGTGTAGGAATGTATGTTTATATGGATGAAATTGAAGTGTTGTTTGGATATCAATTGTTGTGCATGCCTTCATACTTGCACTACACATTTACACACACAACCCACGATCTAAAACCTCGATCGCATTAGGAAGCCCATAGGAGGTGCCAAAAGATGGAACCCGTGCGGGGAATGACCCATGGTTATCAACTTTTGGTTCCACTCATTTTGATTAATGATAAAGAGAACTGTCCGACATAAGTGCGGAGTGGGATAAACTCTTTTGATCTAATCAAAATGGGGACCTTAAGCCTTTAGAACTCCACCTTTATGCGTCAAACCTCACAAGGTTACATTCGATTGTCTTTGTGATTGAAAAAAAAAAAAATGTCTCTTCACCCACTGTAAGTACGATTTCTCCATCTACTTGCTCACTTCGGATTGAAATTTTCATTTTTTGAGATTCACGGAAATCAATGGAATGCCCTTGAAAAGATAGGCTTGGCACTCACTCTTGATAAACAAACATTTCAAATGCATCTGATCTAGCCTAGATTAGAACATATGTTTTTGTTTAAATTTTCAATTACAAACTCAAAGTCACATTTTTTATAGAAATTCTTCCAAGTCAAGATTACATTTTGGGGCATAGAATTAAAATCAAATTTTCAAGAAAATTCTTGGTCGCATTTTGAAATTCAAATCACATTTTGTGTATTGATTTCTCAAAATAAAAATCACCTCACCTTTGCATGAGTGAAATCGCAAATTAATATTTCAAAATCAATGCCCCATTTGTGTATGAAACTTTTGGAACAGAGTGGGCATTCAATTGATAGCTGTGTATCGATCTTTTAATGAAATCTCCTCTTACTAATAAAATCTTGACTAAATACCAAATTCTCGTAAGTGGATACTACGAAGAAGGTATCGTCGCCTTGATTTCATTGTAAGAGGCGGCTTTATTGAAAGATCAATTTTTCATTCATGTACTGACATTATTTTCTTTTCGCAGGTCATGCGTGACAACCATTCCTTGAACTCCTCTTGCTTGACTATGCCAAAAGTGTGACTTTAAAGCTAGGACGAGAATTGTGCTTATTATGCTCTTCTACGAAAGAGCTTCTTGTACTTTATCCTTGTCATTATTCCTATTAGGAACCGCATTTTGTGTTTTGGGTTTTGATTGTGGACCCAATCAAATGCTTTTGTAAATCATACAACTCACATTTTTTTAATAATGAAGTTAGAGTTCATAAAAGTTATATTCTTTAAAACAGTTGAAGTGTTTCAAACGGACCCTCTGGGTTGAGTTTTATGCCTTAGCTTCAAATTGTTTGAAAATGAGTTTCAAGAAGAACTTGCGCAATATTTTATCTCCTCATTTAATCGCTTTCGCAGGTTGATCCATAGGATGATGCTTGGAGAGGGTAAGGTTGTAATCGTTCCAATAGAGATTTCTTGAGCAACAACTAACTCAGTCATCCATTTTTTGTTAAACAGGCAAAATGACGGTTTTGTTCAAGATTGACATTTACTTTCTTTGGAAGGACAAAAGCGCGGGCCTTTTCCTAATAGAGCAAGTCATGAGATGCACCAATTCAAGCTCATTTACAGGCATATTTGTTTGAGCCATGAACTACAGGAATATTTTCGCAACATATGAATTCAAACGTTGCGATTAAGTGTGAAATGAACCGTTAAAGCCTCGAAGATCACAAATCTACTGGCTTAACAGCAATCTTTATTGCTTCGAAAGTGGCATTCAAACATTGTGATTAAGTGTGAAAAGAGCTGTCAAAGCCTTGAAGTTCACAAATGTAATGACCTAACGAAGTTCCACATCCTGGATGACCTCATGTTAATTTGACATTCTTCGTGGAAGAAGAAATCTGTAGACATTCTTTGGCATCAAACTCCTTCATTGGTTGCAAACAAGAAGCAACTGCAATCCCTACACTTGCAACGGTTTCTTGGCATCCAATCCTGTATGGAGATGATTATTGGTGGTCTGCAAAACAACACTTCAAGATGTAGACGTGCACAAACAAGAATCGGTCATCAAATGTTGCCATCGAATAAAAGGTGGTAATCGTTTCAAGTTAAATTCAATTTATTTTAAGAATGACTTGTCCCTGCACTTTGTGCAGATTTTAGTGAGGCAAATTACTGGCAAGCAATAAGACTACAGGGGGAGAACAACTTGGTTCAGAATCATACGATCTCTAAAAGAAAAGGATTGTGAAGTGGGAAATGCATTGACGCAACAAAAATGGCGAAAGATCACCTAGCCTAAAAGGGGAAATTTTAATTGGGGCAGATGGCCACAACATGGATCAAGGAAACACAATGCTTGAGTCATCCGGCTTCTAAAAAGGGAAAGATTCAAATGGAATAAACATTTGCCAAATGAATTGCTGTCAATCAAGAGAGCAAATCCCTCTCCATAGCCAAGGAAACGAGATGGAGCGATATCATCATATATGCTGTAAAAGGGAGTATATTGTTCCTAAAATGAATCATGTCGAGTATGGAAATAACATATTACGTCTTTTTTCCTTGCAGTTGATAAATGGGGCAAGTCACTCAAAGTAGAGTAACTCTCACCCATGAACAAGATGAAACACAGTTAATTGATTCAGCACAAAAAGGGAGTATCGTTCCTAAATTAGTCCAATTCAATTTTGGAATATAAGTAACATACCCCATCTCTTGTAGGAAAAGGTGCACATTGACCACTGGAGCAACACCTTATACCAAGAAGGCATGCTAAAGCCCAACCATCCATTTTGATGGAATAAATGGAGTAAAACATCCAAGGAGCAATGCCCTCACATGTAGAAACAATGAGTACCCCTCTCCTTTCATCTTTGACGTCCATTTTGAGTGAATTCGATAACATCTTTGATAACAAGATCTTCAAGGAAATGTTAACACCTGAGGAGCAAAGGCACATGAAGAGGAAACACAAGACATTGAAAGTTAGATGTAGGAGAAAGGAAGCATCGGTATTCGAGGAACAAACTCGAGAAACTGACTGAAGCATAATCTATATGGACCAAGCAAGCATATGGAGGTAACACATGTCAAATTCACCTAACTTGGTGGAGTTCAAGAGCCAGTTCAATTGAATAAAAAAGGAAGTGCCCCATGGACACTACCGGTGCTTCAGCCTGGTGGTATGGGGAATGATTGAACGGGTCCGAGAGGTACGAGGTTCGATCCCCAGAAACGGCAACAAGGTTGCCATGTAAAAAAATAAAAATAAAAAAAAACTTTTTGCATCTCTTACTTTTGCAAAATGAGAAAAATGTTTGAACTAATGAGACCAAAGACTTGAGAATCTCTTCAAGTCTTAAAACAATAGGTTCATGCTGTTGTTTGCCGCCAAATGGTGAAACTGACCAAGGGTAATGTTATATCGTTTCCAATTTTATGATCCCTGAGGATTCATATACTAACACATTCCCTTTTGTTCTTCGTAGGGTCGCCTGACTACTAAGGCAAAGGTAAGTAACCTTCTTCTCAAAATCAAATGCAAAACAAATAGAGAATTTTCATTGCAAGAAAGAACATTTAGTGTTTTTCTAGAAACAAGCACAAAAAATGGAAAATGAAGAAACAAGTTTTCCACAAAGTTTGCAAAAATCTTCTTTACCTTTAAATTGTCCATCCACTTGACGGATCACTCATTTTGAATCAAAATTCCTTATGGAGATTAATCCACTCAGATGATCTCAACAAAAATGAAAGGCGATGTTGCTTATGCCAAGCGAGAAACACTTAGGATGAGGAAAGGCAACCCATTTCCAAACATGTCCTTTAAGCACTCTGAGATTCGAGTGAAAAAGAAAACCCGTGTTGTTTAGGGTCAATGAATTCATTCGCAAGCAGTACATAGATCAAGATGATAAGAGGCATTTCCTTCCTCTATCATACACACTACATGTGACAATCGTTAGCCCATTTGAGCCTTTTAATGTGAAGAATTTTCTACAAAATACCCCTGTCAAGAACCACCCCACAATGGGGCAATTATGGAGGTATGGGTTGACATTATTTGGAGAGGAAAGATGAGAAAGATTTCTTTGCTCTCACTTGCATAAATCTTTTTGTGGTAACTTCAGATGAATTCTTATGGAAACTTGAAGCATCCCAAGGTGAAGAAGAGCATTATTTTCTCTACCCAAACACCGATACCCTTTGCTTAAACCATATTGAGCGTAACTATTCATTTCTAAAACCCGAGTGGTGATTATCTCCCCACATTTGGGGCAAGGCATATGATTTGCCAAGGCAAGTGATGCTTACATGAGAATCTGAAAAGCATCTTGAGAGTCCTAAGAGCTCAAAAAGTTCAAAGGAGCAAAAGTCAAGTGAAAATTAAGGGGCATGAAAAAGCGATGTGCCTGGTAAAAGCAAGGCCAATGCCCGAAAAAAAAAAAAAAAGGGAGAGTGGAAGAAAAACAATTGCATCAAGAGGAATATCTCTGCGAAAACAAAAATGGCAAAAAGAAAAAAAAATTGCTTGCATTGAAAAGAAAATCATTGCAAATGCAAAAGCCATTATGTTAAGATGATTAGTCAAAGGACTTTCGAGACAATTTGAATTTTAAAAGTCAAACACCAAAAAGAAAAGAAAAAAGAAAAGAAAAGGGGATGATATGGTAATGATGCCATGATAATCACCAATTCTCAAATCCCCCATCGACAAAAAGATTTAAGCCTTTTGAGCTAAGCCTTTTGAGCTTTTCCCCGAACCAATATTACAACCTATTCCCGAAGTCTCTTGATTGGGATGATTCAAAGTGGAAATAAGGACTTCCCAAAGAAAATGCTGCTCGAAGAAGTGAGAGTAAGGTTGTCTTATCTCATCTCAAGGTTTCTTGACTTGTAAACCTAGCGAAGATGTTGATCAGTGATTAATTCATTTCATAGCCAATGATGCTTATCCATTGCTAAAACCATGACCAAACTTGCACTACGGTCCTTCTAAAAGACCTCTTAGATTGGTCAATGTGTACTTATTGCGAATGATTCAAAGCCTTGCACACTGGAAGAGTGAGATTGAGTGATCAGTTTATTTCTCACATGAATAGATGGGATCAAATAGCCATTTTCTTGAGAATATGCGAGAAGCCCTTTCTGACTAGGTGTCTTTGCTCAGCATACTTAACAGACCTTTCTCATAAGTCAAGGTCATTTCAACAAGGATTTTTCTCCCAAGAGAATTTGACGATTAATGATATCATCCGAGCGTGATGGCAATTGTATGAGTTTGTCAAGTGGTCGAGATTAGTTTGATTTGTTTATGCAATCATGGCATTCTCATTATCGATACACTTTTGATATTTGTTTCTGATGACACGCGCTGAAATCGATCTCATCTAGTATGCTTTCGCTACTAGAATACTTGTCATAATGAATTCTATTTGATGTGCAGTATCCATTTCAGAATATTCTCGAATGACAGGTTCCTCCAGTGAAACCACACAATTCTAAAGGGTTCATGGGTTAGCCTTAAACCATGCATTTTCAAAAGGTTCTTGGTTATCCTTAAACCTTGCAATTTCAAAGGGTTCATGGGTTAGCCTTAAACCATGCATTTTCAAAAGGTTCTTGGTTATCCTTAAACCTTGCAATTTCAAAGGGTTCTTGGTTATCCTTAAACCTTGCAATTCCAAAGGGTTCATGAGTTAGCCTTAAACCATGCATTTTCAAAAGGTTCTTGGTTATCTTTAAACCTTGCAATTTCAAAGGGTTCATACGGTTAACCTTAAACCATGCATTTTGAAGAGATTCTTGGTTATCCTTAAACCTTGCAATTCACAAGGTTTGTGGGTTAACCTTAAATCATGCACTTTCAAGAGTTCTTGGTTACCATTAAACCTTGCAATTCTAAAGGGTTCATGGATTAGCCTTAAACCATGCATTTTCAAAAAGTTCTTGGTTATCCTTAAACCTTGCAATTTCAAAGGGTTCATGGGTTAGCCTTAAACCATGCATTTTCAAGAGGTTCTTGGTCATCCTTAAACCACGCAATAACAAAGGGTTCATGGGTTAGCCTTAAACCATGCATTTTCAAAAGGTTCTTGGTTATCCTTAAACCTTGCAATTTCAAAAGGTTCATGGGTTAGCCTTAAACCATGCATTTTCAAAAGGTTCTTGGTTATCCTTAAACCTTGCAATTTCAAAGGGTTCATGGGTTAGCCTTAAACCATGCATTTTCAAAAGGTTCTTGGTTATTCTTAAACCTTGCAATTTCAAAGGGTTCTTGGTTATCCTTAAACCTTGCAATTTCAAAGGGTTCATGGGTTAGCCTTAAACCATGCATTTTCAAAAGGTTCTTGGTTATCCTTAAACCTTGCAATTTCAAAGGGTTCATGGGTTAGCCTTAAACCATGTATTTTCAAGAGGTTCTTGGTCATCATCAAACCATACACTTCACGGTTCGTGGGACTACCTTAAACCACAAGGTTAGTGGGACTGCCTTAAACCACACGGTTAGTGGATCTGCCTTAAACCACAAGGTTCGTGGGACTGCCTTAAACCACAAGGTTAGTGGGACTACCTTAAACCACACGGTTAGTGGATCTGCCTTAAACCACACGGTTCGTGGGACCTGCCTTAAACCACACGGTTAGTGGGACCGCCTTAAACCACAAGGTTAGTGGGTCTACCTTAAACCACACGGTTAGTGGGGCGCCTTAAACCACAAGGTTCGTGGGTCTGCCTTAAACCACAAGGTTCGTGGGACCGCCTTAAACCAAACTGCCTTAAACCACAAGGTTAGTGGGACTGCCTTAAACCACAAGGTTCGTGGGACTGCCTTAAACCACAAGGTTCGTGGGTGTAGCCTTAAACCACACTTTTCAAAGTATTCATAGGTACATCCCTAAACTACGCTCTTTACATTAAGCTTACTTGCATTTTCATTTTACTATTAAAAACAAAAAACAAAACAAAAAAACAAAAAAAAAAAAAAAAAAAAAAAAAAAAAAAAAAAAAAAAACAAAAAAAACAAAAATTAGGTGTCACCTTATCTTTGAAAGAAATCCCTTTGAGCTTCCTTCCAAAGAGGGGAAATTGTTGACACCTAAATTTTTGCCCAAAAATCATTTCAAAAAAAAAAAAAATTGGAACTTGTTTTTCCACAAAAATATTTCAAGTTAAATTCTTGCATATAGATTATCTAGGCATTTAGTATAGTGTTTTAAATAGAATATGTTTTTCCTAAAAAAAAAAAATTAAAAAAAAATAAATTAAATATATAAAAAGAAAAAAAAATTAAAAAAAAAAAAGGAAAAAGTTCGGGCCAATGATCTAAATGTGACTAGCCAAGCCCGGGAGGTCAGATTGGAATTAAAATGGCAAATTGGGGCTAAAATGCAATTTTCAAAAGTTGAGGGACCAATTCGCAAATTTTGCAAAATTTGCGCCCAAGCCCGTAAATCATCACCTTGGTCACCAATTAAGTTGAAATTGAATTTGGACCAACTCGAATCAATCAAATCGGGCCAAAAAGACCAAGTTGGTATTGAATTGGATATTTTCGGATAAGAAATGGCCAATTTTGAGGGACTTTCTTGCAAAATTGGTTGGGAAAAATTGCGAAATCTAGTAGAGATCTTAAACTACTATGCATGAGCTTGCTAATTGATAAAAAATCGCAGCCAAATTGATGGATTAAAGCACTCAAACGAGCTACCAAAACCCAGCCCACGGTTTAGCCTCAATCCGGAGTTGCTGAGTAAGCAACTTGGTGGCCCCACCATAGCCCACTCAGCCGCCCATCCAGCCTGATCTTTGCACGTGATTGAAGACCATAATGAGTAGTGCCAGTGGACGGAAAATGGCCAGGGATAAGCTGCTGAATGCACGGGAAAGTCGCAGCAAAACCCGCACACTCAACAGCTGCAAAATTTCAGAATTTTGGCTAAGTCAGAGAGTGGGTAGACTGCTCAGTTGGTGGGCTTGGCAGGTGGACAAAAAGCCGACCAAGGGATTGATGATTTCGAGGGATAACATCTAGGAAGCAAGCTCTTTCAGGGGAAGAGAGAGAGGAGACGAGAAGGAGAGGAGAGAGCTCGGAATCGTTCCCCAAAGACACCTTGAAGCAATTCCAGAAAGCAAAAACCCAGAAATTCCAGACCGACCTTGAGAGAGAAAAACGAGATTTTCACACACCTGCGGCCAAAATTAGCCAAAACCTTCAACTAGAGAGTGAAACTTCACTCAAAGATCTTTCCAAACATAGGTCGCACGTCCCAAATGGAGATCGGGAAGGCCTTCTAAAGCCCCCGAAAAACTACCCTCTGGCGGGCCAAAGAAAGTCTGAATTTTTCTAAGTGTTGAGCCCGGTTGGTCACGAGTGAGAGAAAGCGAGTGTTTTTGAGAAAGTTGAGAGACATTAAGGAAAAAAAACCTACAAAAACATTTGCATGGACACTTAGTGGTTTCATAAAGATTATAATTGGTAATCAAGATGATGTGGCCATTTAGATTAAAACCTTCCAAGTTAGTGGTACCGCAAGGGCGCTAATAGAAACATTGGCGTAAACAAGTCCCCGTTCCTAGAAATCTCTGGTTGCGTAGGAATTGAGACAACACTCCCGTGTCTTGATTGGTTTCTAGCCGACCCCAATAGGCTAGTGGCGACTCCTAGAAATATTTAGGTTGTTAAGAACTAAAAAACAAAATCCAACGTCGCGCGAGGTATGGGCTTGGGAGAGCCCGCGCCTAATTTAGGGCCATTGGTCCGCCTCTTTAGGCAAATACCCCTAAACCATTTCTTTCTTTTCCCCCCGAACGGAAAAGAGAGGTCGTGACACATTGTAATATGTTGACCTTAATTTTTTTTCATGATATAAAAAATTCAAACTTAAAGTCCATGTAACATATTTATCTGAACTATTTTTTTATACCACCAAAAACTATAAACATATATTCCCACAACACATTAACAACCATAGAAAATACCATCACTTAATTATCAATACATAAACTTGATCGAGACTAGCATCACGTCTTCACAAACAAAACCATCACCAAATTGTGACCTTTGTAGTCTAAAAGCTCAAATTGTTAAGATAAATCTCAAGCTTGTTAGTCTTCATTCGTTTCGCAAAATATGTGACATTTTCTAATAAATATTTTCTAAGAAGTTATTTTTTTATGTTTAATTAAAATCTGAAAATAAATTGAAAAATATTTTTCACCAACGATATAAAAATCTGATTAGATTTTCTAAAGAAAAATTACAAAAAATTCAATTTTAATTATTCTTTATTTATTTAATTTTTTCCCTTCTTCCTTGGCAAGAGACGAGCTTGCCTAAGACCGGCAAGGCTCGATCTCACCATATTCTCCTCTCCTACACCGTGAAACGCGATTGCTTCCACACCTAGGATTTCGTTTCCATGGAAATCCAATCCCATAGCTCCTTTCCCCTCCCCATCACCACCGTCGACAAATGTCCACTTAGGTACTTGACCTCAAACGCCAGTTCTCTCAATAGCCCTCCCCCATCAAAGGTATCCTTGTCTCTAATAAAATCGTTATATTGTTGGGAAATCCCTTATAATGTTTTGAATATGACACATTAATGTATTTAATGATTGAATAACCTAGTGAAAGATACACAAGCCATTATATAGATGATATTCTAATAGGAACGTCTAAAAGATATGAGTTCTCTAACAAATGGTGAACAAGGCATTAGGCATAGAAATGTCTACAAGCTGGAGATACCTAAATAGAAGGTGAACAAGCTTAAAACGAGGAATTTGGTAAAGCTCGGAAGTGCCATGGATATGTGAATAGCAAGGTGAACCACAACATTATAGACAGTGACATGAAAACAAATGCTTTGAAATCGAGAAGAAACCATGTTGTTAGTATGGCAAACGTCTAAAAGATTGAGTTCTCTATCAATTGGTGAACAAGGCATTAAGCATATAAATGTCTACAAGCTAGAGATACCTAAATGGAAGGTGCACAAGCCTAAAACGGGAAGTTCAGTAAAGTTTGGAAGTACCATGAAATGTGAATAGCAAGGTGGAACCACGATGATAGTGACACGAAAAAAAATGCTTTGAAATTGAGAAGAAACCATGTCGTTAGCATGGTGAGTCACTCTTGCCTTCAAATTTGTTTGGCATAAATCCATTACAAGTTCTATAACTTGTCATGAAATACAATTCGGTCTTAAAATTTTCAAAAATTTCAGTCAAGTCCTAAAACTTATCACAAAAATTTAATTGAGTTTTAGAACTTTCAAAAAGTGCAATCAAGTTTTAAAACTCGTCAAATTGGTCCAATCGAGTAATTCCATTGATTACCCTTTTCGAAAGTCTTGAGACTTAATTTCACTTTGGTGACAAGTTTGAGAACTTGATTGCATTTTTTGAAAATTTGCACTTTCATGACAAATTTTAAGACTTGGTTGCATTTTTTGAAAGCTTACACCTTTATGATAAGTTTTAAATATCACGGTGCACTTATCCCAGTTTATTTTCTTTCTCCACAGTGACTTCGAATATTCAACTACATGCAATGGGCTGAACAAGCCCGGTACATTGTTACAGTGAGATTGCCATTTGTTCCTTTGGCCCAAACACAAGCATCTCTCTCTGCCACTCCTAATGCGCGGTAGGAATTTCCTTGATAGCCTTCAAACTTCAACTTCTTCGCCAAGCTTTTTTTCTGATCTTGTTTGGAATTGGATTACCCGAGAAATGCGAATCCGAATGCCACACGTTTCGAAAGATACCTGGTGGAATAAGATTCACCGACACAAAGGAAATGAAAAGCACCGGTAAACACTCGCAAAACACATGCTCAAAGCATAGAGACAAATGTCTCGATTGTTCTGTATTTCTGAAAAGAGGCAAAAACGAGTTCTTGGAAAGAACATGACATATAAATAGCGTTTCAACTCTAATTCCTAGAAAAAAAAAAAAACTCAGAAAGGCCCGAAAATAGATTAGTGCTCCAAAACGTGCTTGACCGATGGATTTTCAAACCCGAAACCGCTGCAAATGGAGGAACCCAATTTGGCCGCACTACAGCGCTTGGGACGAGCTTTCCGAATTGTAATTATACGCCCCCAAACTCATTTTGAATGAAAAGTTATGGTCGTTTTATCGCTCATTCACATGCATTGTTGTCCCAACGTCGCCTATAGATTTCTAGTTATCCAAACACTTTAGAAAGTCTTCCCATCCATGTCCATGTCAATAGGATTCCCTCAAAATTTGAGATTCCACTATTGCCATAATTAGACTCCATCACCACCCAAATCATGGAAACAAGCCCCACTGCCACAATCGTAGAGACTTGAGACATCGGCACCGGAGGTCGAGACCTTGAGGTCAGGACCCCAGGTCCAAGCCAGATAAACCTAACACTCGAGCCATGGACAAAACGGGGCCTAAAATATGTTTCTCCAAATGAAATGTTTTTAATCAGTCCAAACAATTGAAACCGTTAACTATAGCTTTGAATATGATTACTGGCAATAAGATTTCCTTGGTTGGTTCCTTGTCAATGGAATCAAAGGACAACTAAGTGTGCTATGATCGACCCATAAAATGGGAAAATTACCAAAATAGTCATAAATTTATTGTAATTTTTTCAATTAAATAAAAAACGTTTTGTATTTGTGCCAATTTAGTCAATCAAGCCAGCGTTGATGTGGACGCTGATTGGCATCAACCGTCTAGTTGGCGCTGATCGTCTGGCCAATGTTGACGTGTCAATATTTTATGTTTTTCCTTTTTTCTCTCTCTCTCTCTCTTCTTCTTTCCTTTTTCTAGTAGGTCGATCTTGCCGACGTTGGCAAGGGCGAGCCTTGACCACCGTTGGCAAGGCTTTGCTATCATTGGGCAAGCTCGACCTCTCTTGGCAACGGAAAGGCCTCATTAAGGGTGGTTGAGGCTTGCCCTTGCTAGTGCTGGCAACCTCACCGGCCCTAGCCTTTGGCCGGTCCGGCAATCAACTAGAGGAAAAATGAAAGAAAAAGAAAATCTAAAAAAATGACACATTAGCGTTAGCTGGACGCCCAGCATCCATGTCAGCGTCGAGCGGCCAAAATTGATTGGATGAACTGAATTGGCATAAATACAAATGGTTTAGGACTAAATTAATAAAAAAAGAAATTTAGGACTGAATTAAAAAAATTGCAATGGATTTAAAACTATCATTGGGCAAGCTCAACCTCTTCCAGCAATAGCAAAGCCTCATTAAGGTTGGTCGAGGCTCGCCCTTGCCATTACTAGCGACCTCGCCAGCGCTAGCCTTTGGTTGATCTAGCAACTAGCCAAAAGAAGAAGGAAAGAAAAAAATTAAATAAAAATTAAAAATGACACATCAGCGTCAGTCGGACGCCCAATATCCACATCAATGCCCAACGGCCAAAATTAACTAGATGAACTGAATTGACATAAATACAAAAAATTTAAGACTAAATTGATAAAAGAGAAATTTAGGATTGAATTGAAAAAATTACAATGGATTTAAGACTGTTTTGTTAAACCCACCCACACACATAAAACGTATGGATCCAGCAGCATCGTGCGAGCGAGCTCAGCTAGTAAAGCGTCATCCCACATTAGAGATGCTTTAAGCCCGATCACTTCATTTTGTGTGCACACTATTATTTTATTCCACCCTTGTTTTCGTTCCCCATCGAAACTTCACAATTCCCCATTGAATAAAGCAGAGTTGTCTCTGCCACCTCTACAGACGATTTCCATCCTTGATGGTAAATGTGACGATTCAGGACAGTTGTAAAGTAAAGCTCTATGCCTTTGGTCCTCCCTGCTTCAGCTTCCTCATTGGTAAGAACCGAAAAGGTCGGATTGAGACTGGGCGCCCTGATCTTTAACGAGTTGTATGATGTAGTAATCCTTATTTCCTACATTATTTGTCATATACATTAACATATATTTTTTGACAACTATAATTGGAGCGGGGCATGGCGGGGCTGATGCCGTCCCCTCTTTGTGCCCCTCCAAATACCCCCTAGCTTTAATTTGTCACCATTTTACTAGTTTTTCATGATGAAAATGCCAATATACAATATATGTAACTTGATAGTGCTCGTGTGATCTACAGTTTTACAACAATCAATAAAGTATTTGGATTTGAGACATGTTGAGAAAATCTCCTATAATATTTTGAAAGTGACAAAATAATCAAATGTTATCAATATGTGTATTTAAGTGTGTAGAATGAGCACTTTCTATATACACAAATCACAAATAGATAGTCTTCACGACAACACGTCTAAAGTATAAAAATACTAACTTCATAGAAGGAGAACAAGCTGTAGAACGTGAGTTTGGTAGAACTTAAGATGGACCTATAGAAGCTAAACAATTTATATAATTTGAGGAAATCAATTTGCTTAGAAAAAACCCATTTACCAAAGGCGAACAAATCATAGTACGAAAAATCATGAGAGGTCTGGAAGGATCATTTTGCAGGGCAATACATGCTACGAACTAAGTAAATGATTCTACGTACGAACCTCTATGATCCTAGTGAGAAGACCTAGCTCTTTATTGATTTATATTGGACTTATTAGTGTTTCACAGTAGTCATCAAGTGTTGGAATTCACTAAAAGCAACCGGGAGTGAATCAAACTTGTTTTAGCATGGCATTCTACTTTGGGCGTGGCCTTTAATGCTTTGTAGAGGGACAATCTGATGGTGAAAGAAGGTCAGACCAACAGCTACTTGATTGAATAAAGCTTCCCAAAGGATAATTGGAAGCTTGGAAGCGTGTAAAAACATATCAAAGTGGTTGGTAGAATTAAGAAGCTCATGAACAACTCTCTCTGTTATATTGATAGTTCCTACTTTCTTTTATGCAATAAAGAGTGGTTTCTATTGGTAAATCTCTTTAGGAATGTAAATGTTTATAATTTGAAAAGCAAATGATATAGTACTGTGAGAAGTAGTCAAATTTGTAGAAGCAACCCTAAAAGCTTCAAGTAAAAGAGTACATTCTCCGAAAGCTGTAATACCTCAAGATTACATAGTGAATTCCACTATTGTTAAGGCCGTTAGAACTTGGAGAGTAAAGTTAGACAAGTGGAAGTGTGAACTCCTATAATCTTGATTCACATTTTTTTTCCATCCCTTAAACGTTTTCAATTTCTGCTTGATAGGAAATTTTGATTATGCACAAGCATATGTGTTTTCATAGCGTTGGTGCATCTTTTACACACAATCCATCAGATATCGATGAAAAAGATCTTGAGTTTCGTAAAACAATTAATTACCCCTTCTTGGTTGTCGTGCCTTGTCCGTTACCCATATATCTATGTTTCAATTGAATAGACGACAATGTGCTGCACGAAGATTATTTTCTTCCACCACGTGGTGTATGCATAAAGTTAATTTTGCACTGTCTTCCGCTCCACGGCTTGCATATGAGAGAGAGAGAGAGAGAGAGACAGAGAGAGAGAGAGAGACAGAGAGAGACAGAGGGTCAAATCCCAAAATCATCATTGAGGCAGCCTTACAACTGTTAGACATTAGAAATCATCCACATGTGGCCGGATTGATATGAACTTTAGAATATTCAAATTGATATGGACCTTCTCTTATGATGATGATATATTAAAGAACTGTTCAAATTTAACTTGCGAGAAAATGAATTTTTTTCCTTAGATGAATTTCAGAAATGTCCCGAGTGATATCCCCTGGAAAATTTACGAACTTAGAATTGAAAGGGAGGAAAAAAAAATAGTGTCAGGCACATGCTGGAGAAAGCCCCTTTTAAATATTACTCCCTTCATGCTCAACATGAACACAGTCCAAAACTTAACACACAATCACCAACCCCTCCGGATAAAAGCAGACACAACATTCATATCACCACCAACCCAATACTTAGCATTAATTCTCTTGAACAATATCAATTTCAAGAAGAAGAAGAAGAAGAAGAAAAAGACAAAATAAGAAATATAATCTCATGAACATACAGTTTAACTGCTGCATACACTTCACTTCTTCGCTTACAAAATCTGCAAAGCTAAATTCTATTATAAACATCTTAAGCAATCGTTGAGAGGACTGATCACGAGTGTTTGAGAGAGTCCATGGAAACTCTGTCTCGATCAAGCTTTAGCGAAATGCACATCTTTGCTTGGCAATGGCAAGAACCCAAGAGAAAGAAGAAGAGGGGGAAAAAAGAAAGAAGAACAAAAGAAAAATTTGGGTAAAAAACTAAACTACCAAGAAATGGAGGAGTTAATCGAACTCTTTCGGCACTATCTGTTGTGAAGAGGATTGGGACCTGTGCGGACACGTCTCTTTTCTTCTCCGAACGCTTGATCGCCACCATCTCTTTTCTGTGCATCTCCTCTCGAACTGCCGTGGAAGCGAGCTTTACTGTTCAGCCTGTTGGAGGATGATGAGTCGCCTCTTACTCTGGAGAAGGACCTTCCGTGTCTGTCCGCATAGCATCGAGCCTCCAAGTGCAAAAGCATCAGCAAGAGAAGGGACAAGCAAGCGAGCTTCCTTTTTCCTCCGACCACTTGTAGTTTCCTGCTCACAAGCCAGTCCATAGCATCAGAACTTCTCTAAATCTTCCTCTCACTCGCTCTCTTTCTCTCTCTCTAACAAGAAGCAGAAGTTTTGAAGATGTCTTGGAGACAAAGTGGGATTCCTTTTCTTCGTTTATATAACGGGGGACTATTTGTCTTTCTGCGTGAGTGTGTTTTTTGGAAGCCTAGGAGTTTGAAGAAGAGAGCAGGGTTGGAGTTTAATGTAAGGGTTGGAAGTCAAAGTGCATTGGAGTTGGAGCTATCTTATTTTCCTTTGACAATAGAAAAACTAAAAAAAGAAAGAATAGATTATTCATTGGTAACCTAGTTTTCCGCTATTCATGCACACACAAACATAAACTTTTGAATGCTCTATGTTCGGAAGCCTTTCTGTCATTTGCTGCCTAAAGGGCCTTTTTGTAAGTCCTCCGTAATTTCTTGGTTTACCTAATAATATAGGGTTTGGCATGGAAGACCCATTGCCGATAAGAAACGCAAGAAGGGTCCTGCCTAGCCTAACATCAAATCCTTGGTTATGCCTTTTCAACCTATTCCCTGCTATTTGCCTTTAATATTTCCAACTAGGTGCATCTGCGGAGGTCGAGCCCCTACAATCCATCAAAACACTATGTGTTCCATGGATTTTTCTTGGTCACCTTTCCGATTACAAGCACCTATTTTTTCTATGGTGAGCAACTTCACTTTAGGTAGGTAGAACGCAAGGCAAAACTCGGCAAATGGCCAAAAACTGAGATTCATCTAACCAAACTTGTGCCATGACCTAATCCACGTATGGATATGTTTATTCCTTGATCTTAGATCCTTTGTCCAAGGGATGCTCTCGTTACCCGTCTCATGCATAGCTGCAGACTTGATTCCATAGCACTGGTCCTCTCTCTCTCTCTCTCTCCTACACATATAGAGCAAATTAAGTTGAAGACGGCCAACGATGGTTTGAAATCGAATGGAGCTCAATTGCAACATAAATAGGACATCGTGATTTGAGATCAGGATTTGACGTTCTCCTGAGAGAGAGAGAGAGAGAGAGAGAGAGAGAGAGAGAGAGAAATTATTCGAAGTTCCTTAGTCAACAAAGCTAGCCGTCTCTGAGGGTTTTCATCGTCCTACTTGACCTCCTTTCAAGATCCAAGCACCAGATTTTCCCTGGTTTGGGAAATAAGTACTCACTCAATCTACCAAGACTTAACCTTTTACTTCCTAGTTGGGTGGCATATCCCTCCAGCCGTTATGGGACTTACTTTGTCTTGATGCTCCTACGTTTAAGAACGTTTTGATTCAACAACACTTCTTTGACCCCAAAAAAAAAAAAATCTACCAAGAGCTTGGAGCACCTAACAGCCAAATATCTAACCTTTTCCCTCGCCTCCAGTAAATAGCATTTACCGGATGACTCTTGAGACCAAAACACCTAATTATACTTCATTACAAACATATTGTGGATAACCAGTAGAGTGAGTACTCTCTTTGGATAATAGTTGACATAAACCAATAAACTGAAAAGGTACCCAATTAGCCAAATATGTTTCCACAGGGTTTAGGATCAACTATTTTGATTTCATACTTGAAGTGAAATTACAGCTCGCAGTCGGAATACCATCCGACCGATCACGTAATCAACACAAAAGGAAAATTACAAGGTGAATCTCGAAACCGCACTTTTAATTCTCCGTCACAACTTAAGATGAACTTTCATATTCGGATATGAACTATTATTAACACATTCTATAAAGGTCAATATTTGTATTAAGGTGATGTTGTACCTTGTTACTATCGGCCGTAGACTAGCAGTCCATCATACCAATCAAATCCAAATTTGGTTAGATTTTCGGGGTCCAATTTTTGTTTTCCATCGGCGTTGGGTCATCAACATACGCTATTGGAAGACAATAAATTAACATATTGTAACTTATAAGCTCCACTATTACGCGATGTAGATGCCGTGGCTCTCAAATAGAATAAGAAACTTAGCTTGTCGATAGTTCAATTTAGTCTCGTTCACGAGAGGAATAGACACACACCACTCTTCATGAACACATTTCGTTGAAAAATGGAGCAAAAGAAGGAAACAAACAGGACAAAGAGGTGGGCCAACAAGATTAGTGTGAATGAAGTGGTCGCTTTCTAACACGAAATGATGGTGTTCTTTACCTTTTCTTTATTTTTTTGCCAACTACTTTGCATTTTGTGAAAGTCAGAGACATATTGATGAATTTCGTGCTCCCTGACAAAACATAAAAGGAGCTAAAGTAATTTCTGACCTCATTCATCAATTTAGTGTTTTTTTATTCAGCCTCAAATAAATAACTTATTAGCAGCCCCTCGAGCCAATGTGGAATCATTGTTCAATTTACACTATACGAGACCTATTTTGAGCCGATGTGTCTAGCTGCTACCACATTTCGTATTAGCTTCAAAAGTGTAATCAAGATATCTTATTATCGTAGTAACGTGTTGACTGTGACTCAACTTCATTTTTAAGCTGAACCCTAATTTATAGTTTGATTTGTGAAACTTTCCAGAATGGCTATAATCGAGAATTCTCGCAATTGAAGCGAAAGGTATGGTCTGACGTTTTCTAATGAAAAATCGTAGAGAAATTCAGTAACCCATTTTTTCGTATATTATAATCTGTAAGATGTGGATTTATTGAAGGGGTTAGGGTATTAAACAAAGCTCTTAATTGCACAACTAAAGGGAGAATGGTCAAAGCAATGGCGTAAGTGAACAAGAAAAAAAGGATCGATCGAATCCTTGTCATGGGAGATATCGCCATGATTGCTTTGAATGAATTATTGGTACAAAGAAAACATTGCCTTGCAAGCTACTAGGGCTGCAACCCTCATCATTTTTCCTTCTCCCTCACCTTTATTTCTTCCCACGCCCACACACACGGTCAAACTCTTGCCTCTTTCATCATTGGAATATAGATGTCCACATGACATACTTGTAGGACTTGGTAGCTAATTGCTAGATTACATTGGGGACTGCTAATCTGATGAGTTAATTATGACGTCAGTTCCGATGATATATTACGCACTAGAAAGAGCTACTTAAAATAGGAGTTTTGTCGAGATTAGAGTGGAGGCTACAAAGAAAATTGTATGGCGGTGGGATGGCTTGGCAAAGATAATAAGGTTAATTAATGCAATAATACAAGGTTGAAAAGGTTGATTTGAGGTATGCCCCTAGATGATGTGATAGGAATTTTATTGGTCAACCGTTGTGGGGTAGTCGAAATTATTTGGTTCATGAGGGCGGTCTAATCAGCACTTTGTCCAGGCAAAGCTGTCTCTCGATAATTTGGATGTTGCTTGTCAACTATAGCGTTCTCGATAAAGAAGAAAGAAGGACTGCATAAAAAAGAAGAAGGGCATACAATCGTGGTCCGGTGTTGTGCTTATTTAAAGGAAAGAGATTGATGGAATGAAAGATGATAAATAATAGAAAGATGTTACAATTGCTCAATCATAGAGGAAATTGTTGAAAAGATCCCCACCTTATTATATGACAGTTAATTCAATTCTAAATATTTCAATTATGCCTATTTAGTCTTAAACTTTTTGATAATTTGTCAATTTAGTTATTGTATTTTGATCGGGAATTGTTGACATGATGGTTTAGCTAGTTTTGGATGTCATATGTGACATAACCGGCACCGATGTGAATAATTTTTGCAATTTTCTGGTTTTTTTTCCTTTTCTTTTTCCTTCTACTAGCCATTAGCAAGGGCTCGTTGATCTCAACTATGGGGCCTCGCTAGAGATCGGTGAGAGCTACCCTCACTAGTGGTTGGCGACTTCCGTTGGCCATCATTAAGCCCGACGATGGCTAGGGGAAGAGAAAAAGAAAAAAAAAAAAAGCACAAAGAGGGAAAAAATTCAGAATGCTATAAAAAGAATTACAAAAATTCTTTACGTCAGCGCCACTTCTGTCATGTAAGGTAATCAGTGTTAAATTCGGTCATTACATCCACAATTTCCAGCCAAAATTAACTGAAATAGTTAAATTAACAAATCATCAAAAAGTTAAAGGAAAAATTGACATAATTCAAAAATTTAAGGTTGGATTAGTCACTGTTTAATAGATTTATGAATTTTTGGATAACTTTACATAATTCAAGCCTTTCTCCCATTAAAGCCCTCTCGACTGTTCTTCCCTTAATTTCCCACGATTTAGGCTTAAAGTAAAACCTAGTAAATCGAGCCTTCCTAGTCTGCAGTCCGTGCCTCGGATCGGGAAACCGGGTTTCCTAGGATTGTTGAAGCTCCGTTGTTACCCAAAAAAAAAAAAAAAAAAAAAAAATTCCCTTGGCCAAACTCAAAGTGGTGTTGCGTTCTAGTTTACAGCATAGATTTAGATTGAGCTAAGAAGCCTGGAAACAGTTCTAATTTACTGCCAATACTTTTTAAAACTTAATATAATTGACTCTAAGGGGCTTTTATTATCAAAATAACATTACATCAAGTTTTCCTTGTAGTAGAGCCGCTCAAGTGACTTTATTTTTCAGACAAAAAGTTGTGAGACATGAATGATCGTTTGAATAGTTTGGACACCGTCACCGTCCTTTTCTTGAGTTTTGGGATCAAGTTTATATGGCTACAGTTGAAGGCGGTTTCTGTATTCATAGACTCTGAAAATGAATATGGTTTGTGTTGAGATGGATCTCCTACACTATCAAGTGAAAACACCATTTTGTGTCATCTTGCTGCAGTTTTCATCCACTGCCCACTTTCCTCCGCTCATGAAATAACCCTCCACTTTTCTTTTTGAGGGACTCTCAATAATTCTTTTTTTTTTTAGGTCGATTACTTATGTACGATTCTCATAAAGTAGTGTAGCTCTCATTTATATCCTTTCTAATTTTATTTTATCATAACAATATAAGATATTCGAACTTTTCGATTTGACTAATCTTTGAAAATATATACAAAATGTCTTATCCACGTACATCAGGCAACATATCACCCATCTACCGGGCCACCACTAGTATGATAAACAAGAATGATGTGCCATGAACACGGAAATCGTCGTTGACCGGTCCACCGATCTTGTAGGGATTCACTCCAATCTAATTTCTGGTGTTATCTCTTGTAGGCACTGGGATAGGGGAGCAAGCCAAGTCTAATGGTCTTCAATAAATGAAAAAGTGATAAGCCCTAGTCAACTTTTGGCCATTCTGCAATGCCCAAGTCATAAAATCGCTTCTCGACCTTAGTTGAATGTTTCACATTGGCAGAGGACATTAAGAAAAAACACGATCCGCAATTTTAATATTATTAAGAGTATTAAGTGTTGACAATGTCATGCAATTTGACAAATTTCCCACAAATCTTTCAGTGTGCCCACATGTCTTGGTCATGTTTGGCACAGAGGGGAGACCTTTCACCAAGCACGGGTTGCTGTCAAAGGTACCGGAGCGGGTAGAGAGCATCATTGACCAAGACCTGATAATGCCATGAGGTAAACTTAAAAGAACTGCCAAGCGCATGAGGCAAATAGTGGAGTACAGAGAACAATGAAGGCAAGAACCAATCGTTTTCAGCCAGGACCATGGTTTGATCTGCATAAGTGCAACAGTACTTCCATTGTCCTGGTTGGAGGATGAACGGAAAGGTCGCTTGTTCGCTGCGATAACAGCCTAATCGTGTCACAATCTCACTGCACAGCAAGAGTATCGGTTGTGAATTCTTCAACTCAAAGATGCGGAGCTTCTGGTTATTCGGTTCGTACGTTTGGTGCGAAGCTGGGTCGAGCGAGTGAAGTGCGGACATCGTGTCTTCTGCAGGAAGATGGTTGCCATTCTGCTATCAATCTACCAAAGCGCGCAAAGAAAATTTCCTGGCATGGGGCGAAAAATTTATCAGCACGTGTTTTACTCGTTAGTTAATTGCCTTCCAACAGTTGTGTTTGCCTGTCCAGTTTGGTTCTCAATTTGGGATCTTTCGGTGTGATTTGAGTATGGCCTTTAGACCCTCGATCCGCCAAGGGATTCAAGCTGTCCCTCCCTCTATGGACATCAGTCAACCGAACTAATGAGATTAGGGATCGTGAGATTTGACATCAGGAGGACTTTGTAAATGTTTCATCAGTCAGTTTACTCCTACTGATTTTGATGGGTGGTGGGTGATCGAGTGGGACTAAAGACTTTACGGTTTTGGCTCCCTTATGACCTTCATATCCCTGATCATTCTTCGGGTTCGGTGGTATATCATTGGACATATCCTCATCGCCAACAACTTGGTCTTAAGCGGCGCCTTCATCGGGGATGCGCCATCCCTCGGATCTTGTGGGGTAGCGAACATGTTGATCGACACCCTGATGATTCGTCGAGCATCATCCTTCATTTGGCGATGTTGCATTCTTCATTTCGACCGGTTGCTGAATGTCATTTTTCGTTTGGTGAATACCTTCCTTCAGATCGACCAAGAGCGCCCAAAATTTCACTTTTGGCTTCACTGATGATTTCCTTATTCATCAACTCAACTTGAGAACTAAATCAATAGGCAATGCCCAATTTACACATAACATACATAGCGTTTGACAAAGTATAGACATACCGATAATGATGTGTTGTCGTCCTCCATGGTAAAAGGGGCGCGGAATCGCTCTCTTGGTGCCTCATTAATGGACTACATAGAAGATGAAAAGCATTGTTATGAGATAATGTTCTAATTCTCCGTTTCTGTATTATACATTTTTAAGTAGTTCTTACCTCTTGATAATCAAACTATACCATTTTGACATATTTACATTGAACTATTTTTTTTTATACTAAAAACCCCAAATTATGTCCGTTGTAACACATTTACTCAAAACTTTTTTGTTTTGTGACATCAAAAACCCTAAATTTGTACCCATGTGATATATTTACTTTTCACTATGTTTCCGTAAAAAATCACTATTAAAAGTCTTATGTGATTGCTAACTTGGATGATGGACTTCAAACAGCGTTGACATGGCACTAACGTGGACTAAGTGAAGGAAAACAATGCTATTTTTTATTTGACATAACTGAAATATTAGAGAACATCTTTCGCTTGGGTTCCGTCTATCTTTCCTCCTTGTTCCACATTCTAAACTCTCCATACTCGAGTTCTCCCTACTTGAGCTCCATGCTCTGTCTCTCTCACTGATCAAAGCTTCGTTGCTCCATGCTCAAATGCTTTATTTAAAGCTCCATTTGTCCACACAAACAAAAATGTTTTCGTCTCTCACAATTATTCGATTGAACTCGGTTTGGGGCTTTAAGGTAAGTCTCTCTCTCTCTCAAGGAAGCTTGATTTGTTCAAAGCTTGTTTACTAATCTAATGAGCTTGACCTGTTACTGAAGTGCGAGTTCTCTATGTCTCTCTCTTGATTGCTTCTCATGAGCTTCACAAGAATGTGAAAATGTTTATAACTCAATTGACATGATTAAAAGTAACGATTGAATTGGTAAAAATGCAATAGATTTTTTAAAAAAAATTGACAATTTTCTCCTTATTTTTTTGCCTATTTATTAAGTAAAATTTCAGAATTTTAAAGTGAATAATAAATTATTAGATTGAAAGGACTATCGATTGCACTTGAATGGTTACTATTACTTGTACTTCTCTCCGATGGTCCAAACTTTGTGTAACGTGGAAATTGTAAGGGTTTTTCTATTTATGAACGTCGACTCGGGAAATAGTTTGTGATATGTAAATGTTGCCTTTGGTAATCTATTTGTCGGAAATGAGGTTGTGTGCCTTTTTTTTAAATATCAGTATGGCTTGTATTCTGTTTTGGGTATTAGGCCCAAATTGAGTTTTGTTATCCGAATTGAAATATGCGGTAACCTGATTTGAGAAAAAAAAAATGGAGATTTGATGTTGGTGGCAGAAGGCTTGGGCCATTAGGTATCGACTAGTTCAGCGGGTTCGATCTTTAGTTATCTCATGAAATGAATAAAAAGTTTTTAAATGAAAATTTAGTTTTCACTGCACATTAACAAAAAGGGAAATGAAATAAAAAACATCACTCTAATTTTTTTATAGTATCGATGTAGGATATTCGAATCTTTAAATTTGACTAATCTGTATAGATAGATACAAACTATCTCATCAACGTATAGTAGGCAACATGCCACCCATAGAATGATCGACGTGGCCATTGCTAGCACGTTAAATGCGAATGATGTGCTCTGAATATAGAATTTGTCGTATCTAGACCAGACAATTAGCCAGTCAATAGATCTTTTAGGGGTTCACTCTAATCTAATTTCTGAGTTTACCTCTTATGGGCACTGGGATAGGGCGAGCCATATCTAATGGTCTTCAATAAATGTAAAAGTGATATTCCCAAGTCAACTTTTTGCCATTCTGCAATTCCCAAGTCATATAATCACTTTCTTGACCTTGATTGAATGTTTCACATTGGAAGAGGACATTTAAAAAAAAAAAACACAATCTGCAATTATAAAATATTAAGAGTACTTAGTCATAACAATGCTATGCAATTTGACGAATTTCCCACAAATCTTTCAATGTGCCCACATGTCTTAGTCATGTTTGGCGCAAGGGGGAGACCTTTCACCAAGCACAGGTTGCTGTCAAAGATACCAGAACGGGTAGAAAGCATCGTTGACCAAAGACCTGATAATGCCATGAGGTAAACTTAAAGAACTGCGAAGTGCATGAAGCAAATAGTGCAGAGAATAGTGAAGGCAAGAACCAATCGTGTCCAGCCACGACCATCGTTTGATCTTCATAAGTGCAACAGTAGCGCCATTGTCCTGGTTGGGGATGCACGGAAAGGTCGCTTGTTCGCTGCGATAACAGGCTAAACGTGTCGCCATCTCACTGCACAGCAAGAGTATCGCTTGTGAATTTTTCAACTCAAAGATGCTGAGCTTCAGCTTATCTGGTTCGTAAGTCTGGTGCGTAGCTGGGTCGAGCGAGTGAAATGCGGTCATCTCGTCTTCTGCAGAAAGACAGTTGCCATTCTGTCGCGGGGCAAAAATTTCTTAGCACATGTTTTACTTGTTAGTTCATTGCCTTGCAACGGTTTTGTTTGCCTGTCCAGTTTGGTTCTAAATTTGGGATCTTTCGGTGTAATTTGAGTATGGCACGATCAGCCGAAGGATCGAGCTGTCTATCCCCTCATGTAAAACAACCTAGTGATACAATGAGATTAGGGGATCGTGAGATTTGACATCAGCAGGACTTTGTAAACGTTTCATCTGTCAGTTTGCTCCCCCTGACTACGATGGGTGGTAGGTGATCGAGTGGGACTAAAGACTCTTTGGATTGTGGCTTCCTGATGACTTTCATATACCTGCTCATTCATCGGATTCGGTGGTACATCATCGGACATATCCTCGTTGCCAACAAGTTGGTCATAGTCGGCGTCGTCGTCATCATCTTCACCATCATTATTGCATCTTATGGGGGGGCGTCATCTCTCGAAACCTTATACGGTAGCAAAAATGTTGATCGACACCCTGATGATTCATCGAATATCATCCTTTATTTGGCAATGTTTCATTCTTCAGTTCGACCAGTTGCTGAATGTAATTTATCATTTGGTGAATATCTTCCTTAGATCGACCAAGAGTGCCTGAATTTCACTTTTCACTTCACTGATGATTTTCTTATTCATAGATTTAACTTGAGAACAGATTGCTCTCCACTAAATCAGAACTAAATTGATAGGCAACGCCCAATTAGTTACACATACAATGCATAACATTTGAGAAAGTATAGGCAAACTGATAATGATGTATTGTCGCCCTCCATCGTAAAAAGGTCACGGAATCACTAACTTGGTGCCTCATTAATGAACTATAGAAGACGAAAAGCATTATTATGAGATAATGGTCTAATTCTTCATTTCTTTACTACACATTTTTAAATAGTTCTCACCTCTTGATAATCAAACTATGCCCTTGTGATATATTTACCTTGAATTATTTTTTGTGACACTAAAAACCCCAAATTATGCCTGTTATAACACATTTAACCCAAACATTTTCATTTTGGGACACTAAAAACTCTAAAACTTATACCCGTATGACACATTTATTTTTCATTATGTTTACATTAGAAATCACCGTTAAAAGTCTTACACGATTGCTAACTTGGACAATGGACTTCAAACAGTGTTGACATGATGCTAACATGAGCTAAGTGAAGGAAAATGATGGTTTTATTAGTGATGGGCTTAAGGCTCGTCCGCCCATGTTGGGCCTAAAAGCCCGGCCCACAAAAATAAGGCCCATGGATGGAGGGACGTATAAAAGGGATGAGAGAGAGGGAGAACGTACCTTTTGAACAGTATGTACGTTCTTTCTCTCCCTCCTTTCCCAAAAGAAGAACAAAGATGAAAAGACAACTTCATCTTCCCTTCACGGCAAATTGGCATCATCGGATTGAACATGGCTGAATTCTTTTTCTCTTTTTCGGCGTCAGTGTCTAATCTGTGGCTAACAAGGTACGCTCAAATCCGTGATATGCTTTACGATCGGTGATACATGATTTTTCCTGGGCTTGTCTTCCGCATTCGTTTTAGGGGTTCGATTTAGTGTCGAATCCGCTTTTTGGGGACCCGTTATCCCCAACATTGGTATCAGAGCGCTAGTTCACGTTTTTCCCGACCTGATTGATGTTTTTGATTGATTTTTCACAAAAGTAATTCGGCCGTACGGATCGGGGCGAGAAATCCCGACACCCGAGCGCTGTTTGCCCATTTTTCCGAGTTTTCGTAAGTCGAAATCGAATTCTGATGGCATAGGGAGAAATGGGTCGTCGAAATGAGTCTGGCGATATGTCAAACGCCGCCGGGAGACACCGCACGCGCCCACACGCCGCCGCGTGGGCGCGCCTAGCGCTAGCTCGCCCGGCCGCGTGCGGCACACACGCCGGTTGGTGAACGGCACGCGCCGGTCGACGGACCGGCACGCGCCGGTCGACGAACCGACACATGACGTCACCAAACGGTCGGTAATCGCTGGGATGACGTCATCGATGACGTCGCGCAGACGTCGATTGGCGTGGTGGTCACGGCCGGTGACCCGACCGACCCGACCCGACGCGACCCACGGACGCCTGGCACGCGCGCGGCACGTGCCGGCTGACGTCTGCGTGACGTCAGCCAGCGCACACGCGCGGCACGTGCGGTCGGTTCGTCCGACCGATCCGACGACCTGACGGTTGACCGTTGACCCGTTGATCGTTGACCGACGACCGTTGACCGTTGACCAAAAAAAAAAAGAAGGGAAAAGAATGTGTTTCTTTTTTCAATTAAGTCTATGTGGATTATATGTAATCCCTTATTTGTTCTGCATTTGTTGCAGGAACAATGCCTCCCCTTCAGTTACGTATGCCTATTTGCGTAATTACCGATAAATAAAAGGAAAGACTTTCTAAGTTGATAGCTGAGCTGACTGATTATCGGTGGGAGAATGGTGACTTAATTGATCATGTTCTTGAAGTCAACGAGAAGATACAAAAGGTCATATGGAATGGTCGTCCCATGCCACGGTCGAGAGATGGTGCGATTTTTCATTAACACTCTTCCACCGAATGGCAAGATGTGTTGAATCGCATATGGGATGTCAACAGAGCTGCTTCATATAAGAAAATTGTGATAGATTTTGTAAAAGAATATTACTGCATTGTTACAAGGGAAAAGATCAAGAAATTGAACAAAAGAGGATCTTTCCCAGTTCGTGTGCTGGCTTGGTGTTAGATGTATTAGCTGTTTTTTGTTAAGTGTGCTTTGTGGACATCTTATGTAATGTTTACTACCTGATTGTTGTTGTTGTAGCAACTTATATGTTAGCTGTATTATGTGAAAGTATTATTATTATATTGTATGTCAATTATCTGTTGCTTTCTGTTATTGCTGGTTGCTATGGGTAGTTATAGAAGTTTTTGTAGCTTCATAGAATTGATTTTGCATATGACAATCATATTAATGATAGTTTTAAGTTAGGATTTTTGGAGGATGATTGGAAACGTAGTGACCTTTTGATTCTAAAACCTTACTTGAAATTATTTATTAATATGATGGGTCTGTGCAAAAGGGATGCATAAATGATAGGCATTAATAACTCGTGCATATATGTATGATGTGTTCAAATCAATGGCTTCAGCCACAAAGAGCGTAGTTGCCGAGCTGAACAAAGGTGAAAAGCTCAATGGTGACAACTATGAAATTTGGCAAATGAAAATCCAGTATGTACTAGAAGAGCAAGAAGCACTTGAAGCTCTTAACCTGACCATGGTAGAACCTGAAGAAGGAAACACTGCACAGCACAAGAGAGACAAGGAAGTTTTTGCTACGTGGAAAAGAAGGAACTCTCTTACTCGCATCATGTTGCTGAGCAGCATGGAAAATGACGTCATGCGAGAGTTTAGGCGTTTTGACAATGCCAAAGAAATGTGGGAAGCATTGGCGGCAAGATTTGGTCATACTTCGGTGACTGGGGATCGAGGCAGCTCACTATTAGGTTTGACTCTTATAAGAAGCCTCATGGTCAGACCATGAAGCAACATCTTAGAAAGATGTCAAACATGATAAATGAGCTGAAAGATGCTGGCCATGTCCTGACAGATGAGCAGCAAGTGCAAGCAGTGATTCGTTCCTTGCCTCAGAGTTGGGAGCATATGAAGGTGCACTTGACTCATAATGAAAATATCAAAACATTCGAGGATGCAATGCGTCATCTTGAGCTGGAAGAGGACCGCATGTTGGCGGCTAAGCCGGATGCTAAACTCTATCATACTAGTTCTAGCTCAAATGGAGCTTCGAGCTCCAAGCGCAAGCGCCCTAACTGGTTTGATAAAGGGAAAAACAAGGAAGTAGGTCCTTCAGGGAAGAAACCCAAGTTTAATCAACATGAAAGAGGAAAGCGTCCTCGCATGAAAAAGCTTGCAAGGATGAAATGCTACAACTGTGACAAGAAGGGTCACTATGCTCGCGACTGTCGTGAGCCAAAGAAGGTATGCACCTATTGTATTTTTCAGAACTTTGCTTTTGTGTCGAGTTCTGTATTCTTAACTGAGTCTAATCCTTTGTGGACTGTGGATTCAGGAGCGACAGACCATGTAGCGAAGGATAGAGTATCCTTCGTGGAATTTCGATGAGTACCAACTGGAACTAAGTGGATCTATGTGGGAAATAACTCTAGAGCTGAAGTGAAAGGAATTGGCACATGCCAACTGAATATTCGTGGTGGACGCACTTTGTTCCTACATGATGTGTTGTATGCTCCGGAAATTCGTCAAAATTTAGTGTCTGTTTTAGTGTTGGTTAAGTTTGGTTTTAATGTGAACTTCCACAATAAAAATGTAGATTTGTATTTGGATACAAACTACTATGGTTGTGGTTATTTTCTAGATGGTTTCATTGTATTATACATTGACTATGTTAATGCAGATGTTTGTTATTCCCTTCTCACGTCTTCTAATTCATATGATAATTATGTGAATGTGTGGCATACTAGACTTGGTCATATTGGCCAACAACGTATGAATAGACTAGCCAAAGAGGGCTTGTTGGGCAACATTGAAGAAGTCGATTTGCCCATATGTGAGCATTGCCTAGTAGGGAAAACGACAAGGAAACCATTTGGAAAAGGTAAAAGAGCTGAATTTCCTCTGCATTTAATCCATTCTAACGTCTGTGGTCCAATGAATGTGAGAGGAAGGCATGTGGATGTTTATTTCATCACTTTCATAGATGATTATATTCGATTCGGATATGTCTATTTGATTTCTCATAAATCTGAAGCATTAAGTTGTTTCAAAATGTTTATGAACTTGGTAGAAAATCAATTAGACAAAAAAATAAAAATATTAAGATCTGATCGAGGTCGAAAATATTTATCTGATGAGTTCAGAAAATTATGTGATGAAAAAGGAATAGAAATACAGTTGTCTATTCCATATATTCCTCAACAAAATGGTGTTGCGGAAAGAAGAAACAGAACCCTACTGGAAATGGTTAGGTCCATGATGGCGAATGCTAACTTACCTATCATCTTTTGGAGTGATGCGTTGTTAATTGCTGCCTATATACTTAACCGAGTGCCTTCCAAATCAGTTACTTTTACTCCATATGAGTTATGGACAGGTAGGAAACCGGACTTAAGTTTTCTTAAGCCATGGGGTTGTGCTGCCTATATTCATGAACCCTCTCACAAGTTTAGGAAATTGGGTTCTAGAGGAAGGAAGAGTATTTTCATAAGATACTCCGAACACTCGAAAGGGTATATGTTCATAGGTAAGCAGGAAAGTGATAGTATAACTGAATTTGAATCACGGGATGTCACATTCTTAGAGAATAAATTTCCTAAGAATGATGAAATATGGGAAGATTACTCCCTATTTGAAACATTGGATCAAGATAATGATCTTAGTGGAGTTCGTCCAAGTGGGAGTAATATGAGAAGTGATGAATTGAATTCAACTCATTCTCAATTGCAATCACATAATGAGACGACATCATCATTATCTCATCCAAGTGGGAGCATAATGGGGAATGATGTACAAAGTGTACAATCTCCCATACGACGAAGAAGTCGCCAAAGTATTCCCCGTCAATATTTTGACATTGAAGGGGAAACTTTTATGGTTGCTTCACAAGATGAGGATGAGCCAAGAAATATTAATGAGGCTCTGAATTGCCCTAGTAAGGAAAAATGGATTCATGCAATGGAAGAGGAAATTGAGTCAATGAAATCAAACCAAGTCTGGGAACTGGTTGATCTTCCAAAAAGACGCAGAGCTATTGGGAACAAGTGGGTTCTCAAAATAAAGCGAAATGCTGATGGCTCGATAGAAAGGCATAAGACTCGTCTTGTGGTGAATAGGTATAATCAATAGGAAGAAATTGATTATGAAGATACGTTTTCTCCTATAGTGAGATTTACCTCGATTCGCATTATTCTGGCAATAGTAGCTAGTATGGATCTTGAGTTACATCAGATGGATGTAAAGATTGCTTTTCTCAATGGAGAATTAGAGGAATAAATATACATGGAACAACCTGCTAGTTTCATAGTGAAAGGCCAAGAAGAAAAGGTATGTCGACTTTTGAGATCGATATACGGCCTTAAGCAGTCATCGAGACAATGGTATATACGTTTTCATAATACCATAATGGCATATGATTTTATAATGATTTATGAGGATCATTGTGTATACATCAAAAGATCCAAAGATCAATTTGTGATCATATCATTATATGTTGATGATATACTAATTGCCGGAAGCAATATGGAGTTTGTTAATACCGTCAAGAGTTGGTTGTCTTCCAACTTTGAGATGAAGGATATGGGTGAGGCTGTATACATTCTTGGAGTTAAGATTTCAAGAGATCGTTGTCTCTTTCTCAAGAAACATATATAAATAAAGTTCTTGAACGATTTCGTATGCAAGATTGTAAACCCATAGACACTCCTATTGCGAAAGGTGAAGGATTGAGCCATAGACTGTGTCCGAGGACTCCACAAGAAAAGGAACAAATGAAACATGTTCCTTATGCTAGTGCTGTTGGGAGCTTGATGTATGCTATGATGTGTACCAGACCTGGCATATGTTTTGTAGTTGGAATAGTGAGTAGATACCAATCCAATCCAGGTCAAGCACATTGGAAAGCCGTTAAGAGAATACTGAGGTATCTAAAGGGAACTGCTGATTATACAATGAGTTATCAAGGAAAGGATCTGCGACTCGAAGGCTATTCTGAAACTGATTAGGGAGGAGATTTAGACGAAAGGAAATCTACTTCTAGGTTTGTTTTCTTATTGAATAATGGCACCATATGTTGGAGTAGTAAGAAACAAACGCGTATAGCCTTGTCCACGATGGAAGCTGAGTTCGTGGCATTATCAACAGTAATACAAGAAGGAGTTTGGCTTAAAAGATTTTTGGATAATTTAGGTGTTAATGAAAAAGCTACAAATCCATTATTGGTTAACTGTGATAGCCAAGCAGCTATAGCGTACACCAAAGATCCAAAATATCATAACAAGACCAAACATATAGATACCAAGTATAACTTTTTCAAGGATATGGTTGCACGAAAGGATGTGAACTTACAGTACATATCTACGCATAGAATGGTAGCAGATCCTATGACAAAGCCAATACCTAGAGATGTGTTTTGTGGTCATGTAAAATCTCTAGGATTGCGTAGAGTTTGATGTATTGGATTGTAATTTCCTTGAGTTGTTCATATTTATGAACTAGTGTTGTTTCATTATTAATGCCTATGAATCTTTGTTTGATCTTTATGCATCTTAATGCTCAGTGTATTATTTTAAGTTAAGGAAGTATGTCGGACTAATAAAAGATTAGCCCACTCACACGGGTAATCGCCTCTATTTAATGTGTGATAAATAGAGATAATACTATTTTTAAGCTTATTATCTAAGTGATAATCGAGAGCTCAAGCTTAAAATACGTATGTCGCCTTAACTGAGTGTTAAGATGAAGACATAATACTTACGATGTCGAAAGTAAAATAACCCACATATTTTACTTTATCGTCTAAGATGCCAGATGTGAGTTCGATGAATTTTGTAAATAAGTAGATACGTGAACTCAAGTTAGACATTGGGTATGTCGAACTATAATCTGTACGGTATTGAAAAATGTAGACATACGCTCCATGGGAAAGGAGTTAATACCGTAATACGTATTTCATACTACGTATGCATGAGACGACCAATAAGAGTGGCAAAAGTTTGATCTCAACTTTTATGACGTGTGAGACTCTTGAGGAATAGAATTCCTCAATTTTAGTGCCCTCATGACTTTTACTTATTTTCAAGATTTCTATTTAGTGTTTGCTATCTTAGAATGTTGCCAATGGTCATAAGTTGATTCGATCTAATGGGACATTTCTAGAAAAGCAAGCTGAACTGAAATTGAGAGTTTGAAGGAAAGAGGAAGATCGGATTTTGGAGAATTACATTATACTTTTGTATTCACTGATCGACCAATTATGACTATCTTTGGGATAATCATAATTGTGAATACAATAAATATATCATTGTTCAAAAGAGATCAAGAGAGATATAAATGTGATCGATCGATCTAGGGTACTGCATACTAAATCTACTCAGAGTGTGACGCCAATATGAGCTGCTATATATTCCTAACAGATGTATAGCAACGAGCTCTCAAAGTATGCTGGTCGCACGGATTATTCACCGGTATGAATGTTGAAGAGAGGTAAAGAGAATCCTGTTCGGCCCACCATATGCGAGTGGGAGATGATGGTTTTATTAGTGATGGGCTTAAGGTTCGTCCGCCCATGTTGGGCCTAAAAGCCCGGCCCACAAGAATAAGGCCCGTGAATGGAGGGACGTATAAAAGGGATGAGAGAGAGGCAGAACGTACCTTTTGAACAGTACGTACGTTCTTTCTCTCCCTCTCCTCCCAAAAGAAGAACAAAGATGAAAAGACAACTTCATCTTCCCTTCACGGCGAATTGGCGTCATCGGATCGAACATGGCTGAATTATTTTTCTCTTTTTTGGCGTCGGTGTCTAATTTATGGCTAACAAGGTACGCTCAAATCCGTGGTGTGCTTTACGATCGGTGATACGTGATTTTTCCGGGCTTGTCTTCCGCATTCGTTTTAGGGGTTCGATTTAGTGTCAAATCCGCTTTTTGGAGACCCGTTATCCCCAACAGAAAACAATGCTATTTTTTATTTGACGTGGCTGAAATATTAGAGAACGCCATTCGCTTGGGTTCCGTTTTCTTTACCCATTGCTCTACGTTCCAAACTCTCCCTACTTGAGTTCTCTCTTTGCTTAAGCTCCATGTTTTGTCTCTCTCACTTGCTCCACAATGAAAGCTTCATTGCTTCATGCTCAAATGCTTTATTTGAAGCTCCATTTGTCCACACCAACAACATTGTTTTCATCTCTCACGATTATTCCAATGACCTCGATTTGGGGCTTTAGGGTTAGTATCCCACTGGACTCTCTCTCTCTATCTCTCCCCCTCTCTCATATGGAAGCTCAATTTATTCAAAGCTTGTTTACTAGTTTTTTCCTTTTTTTGTGGGGTTGTCAGAAGCTCATTTACTAGTTTAAGGAGCTCAACTCATGACTGAAGTGCTAGTGCTCTCTATCTCTCCCTCATTGCTCCTCAAATACACCATAAAAACGTCAAAATATTTAGAATTTAATTGATACAATTAAAATTTACAATTGAATTGACAAAAGTATAATAGATTTACAACTTTCTTGACAATTTTTCCCTTTTTTTTTTTCCGATTTGTTCAGTGAAATTTCAGAATTTTAAAGTGAATAAAAATTATTAGATTGAAAGAAGGACTATCGATTGCACTTGAATGGTTACAATTATGAGTGAGCATGGTCCGGATGGGCAGTTTCCATCTTGGAACTAGGAACCGCCAACTAAGGAGTGGTGGCGGTTCCAAAAAATTAAAACTAGGAACAACCTATTGTTCCATGGATCCGTTCGGGGACTGGATCACTGGTCCAGTCCGATTCTTAGGTGTCCATGAAACCGGTCCCCAGTCCCTACAAAATAGCATTCATTAATTAATATCATGATGAACCTAGCTTTTATGTAAAGCACTAAAATTTGTTCAACCTTAAATTCAGGTTGAATTGCGAGCTATTAATTTTGATTAAGGATTGAAACTATAGGGCAGAACGAGTCAACAATATTCATTAGCTTAATTTCTTTAGAGATCATGGTGTGGTCCTCTTACAGTTTCCCGATACTGGAAATATGTGGAGAATTAGACTCTACGCTAGAATTCCTAACCTCCACATAAGTCAAAAACATTAATCATTAATCCATCTTTTTTCAATGTCAACATAATTTAATCCAAGGATGACTAAAACGAGACCTAATTATGCTCTTAAAATAAACCATTGGCTTTTAATTTTGTATCATGATGACAAAGTGCTATAACATTTATGGACATCTCCGATTGGTCTCCTCAATCCTCATCATTTGTTTATTTTCTTTTGACTGAGAAAACAAGTAAATTGATTATTAGAATGAAGGCAAAAAAAGAGTAAAGGAGTTAATCCTATTACACACCTGAAAGACAAAATTGGTCAATAATGTCCAATACTGTAAATATGTATACATGTATATTGGTCTAAAAACTAAAAAATAATTAAGTAATTGAGTTGGAATTTTTCTTTTTAATTTATATATACACTGGTCTGAACCGGGTGGGCATGTTCACTTTCAGAACCAAGAACTAGACCAGTACTTACAAGTTCTAGTAAATTGAAACTAGGAACCGCCAGTTCCGGGCGAGTCCGCTCCGATTTTGGGCAGTCTAGGCTGTTTTCAATTCCTTTGCACATCCCTAATTACGATTTATTGTACTTCAATCCGATAGTCCAAACTTTGTGTAATGTGGAAATTGTAAGAGTTTGTCTATTTATGAATGTCGATTTGAGAGATGGTTGTGCTTTGTGAATGTCGCCTTGGTAGTCTATTTGTCGAAAATGAAATTATGTGTGCACTTCTTCTTCTTTTTTCAGTATGGCTGGTATTCTGTTTCGGGTATTCAGCCCAAAATTGAGTTTTGATACCAATACACAAAATAGAGTTTTGATATCCAAATTGAATTATGTGGTAACCTGACCAGAGAAAAAAAAATGGAGATTTGATGTTGGTAGCAGAAGGCTTGGCTCATTAGGCATCAAGTGAAAATTTACATGCCAACACACATTAACAAAAAAAGAAATTAAATTAATTCTTCTATCATAATGATGTAGGATATTCAAGCTTTTCGGTTTGACTAATCTCTGCAAATAAATACAAACCGTCTCATCAACATATATTAGGCGGCACGCCATCTATAGAGTGATCCATGTGACCACTGCTAGCATGTTAAACGGGAATGATGTGCTCTAAACACGGAATTCATCGTATCTAGACCAAACAATTAGCCGGTTAACCGATCTTTTATGGGCACTGGGATGGGGGAGCAGGCCAAGTCTAATGGTCTTCAACAAATGTAAAAGTGATATACCCAAGTCAACTTTTGGCCATTCCGCAATGCCCAAGTCATATAATCAATTCTTGACCTTGGTTGAATGTTTCGCATTTGAAGTGGACATTAAGAAGAAAAAACAATCTGCAATTATAAAATATTAAAAGTACTTAGTCATGACAAAATCGTGCAATTTGACAAATTTCCCACAAATCTTTCAGTGTGCCCACATGTCCTAATCATGTTTGGCACAGAGGGGAGACCTTTCACCAAGCACGGGTTGCTGTCAAAGATACCGGAGCGGGTAGAGAGCATCATTGACCAAGACCTGATAATGCCATGAGGTAAACTTAAAGAACTGCAAAGTGCATGAAGCAAAGAGTACAGTGCAGAGAATAGTGAAGGCAAGAACCAATCGTTTCCAGCCACGACCATGGTTTGATCTTCATAAGTGCAACAGTAGGGCTATTGTCCTGGTCGGGGGATGCACGGAAAGGTTGCTTGTTCGCTGCGATAACAGGCTAAACGTGTAGTGATCTCACTGCACAGCATCGGTTGTGAATTCTTCAACTCAAAGATGCTGAAATTCTGCTTATTCGGTTCGTACATTTGGTACGAAGGTGAGTCCAGCGAATGTAGTGCGCTCGCATAGTCTTCTGCAGAAAGATGTTTGCCATTCTGCTATCAATCTACCAAAGTGCGCCGAGTGAATTTTCTGGCGTGGGGCGACGGCACAGGTTTTACTAGTTAGTTCATTGCCTTCCCAACAGTTCTGTTTGCTGTACAGTACAGCAACCAACCGATCTAAGATTAGAAGTTCGTGAGATTTGACATCAGGAGAACTTGTGAATCTTTCATCTGTCAGTTTACTCCCATTGAATATGATGGGTGGTGGGTGATCGAGTGGGACCAAAGACTCTTCGGGTTTTGCTTTCTTGATGACCTTCATATCCCTGATCATTCTTCAGATTCGGTTGGACATCATCGGCCATATCCTCATCGCCGACAACTGTGTCTTAGTTGGCATCTTCATCGTCATCTTCACCATCGTTATTGCATCTTATGGGGGTGCGCCATCTCTCAAACCTTGCGCAGTAGCAAACATGTTGATCGACACCCTGATGATTTATCGAACATCATCCTTCATTTGCTGATGTTTCATTCTTCAGGTCGACTGGTTGCTGAATATGATATTTCAATTGGTGAATACCTTCAGATCAAGCAAGACTATTTCACTTCACTGATGATTTCCTCTTTCATGGATTTAACTAACTCTAGAACTGATTACTCTCGACAAATTTACAACTAAATTGATAGCCAAAGCCCAATTAACTACAGATAAGATACATAACATTTGAGAAAGCATAGGCATACCAATAATGATGTATTGACATCCTTCACGGTAAAAGGAGTGCGGAATTTCTCTCTTGGCACCTCGTTAGTGCACTATAGAAAATGAAAGAATTGTCCTGAGATAATATTCTAATCTTGGGTTTCCGTACTATACTCTCGCCTCCTGATAATTAAACTATATCAATTGTGATACATGTATTTTGAACCTTTTTTTTTTTTTTATAAAAAGGCCCTAAATTATGCCGATCATGACACATTTACCTCAAACTTCTTTTTTTTTACACCAAAACCTTAAATATATACTTTTATAACTCATTCAGGGTCTATTTGGTAATCATACTATTTTTCTATTATTTTTTGATTTTTTCAACTCCTTAGAATAGATTAGTGGCTAAATGATAGATTTGGAATAGAAATAAGAATGAAAAAAAAAAAAATAACTACTTCTTTGTTTTTTGGAATAAAAATGAAAAAAAAAATATATTTTGAATAGAAATTGCTCCCGAAAATAGAAAGTTATCAAATACACCCTAAAAAGCCACAAAGCCCCAAACCCCAACTATTTCCCAAATTAGGGCCACATGGGACTAATTATTAGAATTCATAACAATTTTAGGTCTAGATCGCCTTATTGGGATTAACAGATGTGGACCAGCCCAAGTCCAGCCATTACGATGATCTTCCTAAGCGAGTGCAGGCTTATCGCTGGCTACCTCTTTTGTCATGAAGGCCATCCGACTATGGCTAGCACGGCCATGGACAATTCATTCCTTAACTTGGATTGAGGTGTTGGATGTTGATCCGGCTAATTTAAATAATAAATCAATCAAATTAATCAAAATTAAAATCCAACGATGAAAATGAACATCGAAGTAGAGTTCTAGCACTAGATGTTGATCCGGCTAATTTAAATAATAAATCAATCAAATTAATCAAAATTAAAATCCAACGATGAAAATGAACATCGAAGTAGAGTTCTAGCACTAATTTTGTTTTTTGTGTTTTTTTATAAATAATTGGGAAAAGACTTTCAAAAACCCTAAACTTTACCCAAAATAACAAATTTATCCCAAATTTTTTTTTGTGATATGAAAAACCCCGAACTTTGCCGAGCATGACACATTTACTCTAAACTTTTTTTCGTGACAAAAAATCCTAAACTTCATCCGTGTGACACATTTACCATAAACTATAAGGTATTTTGGTTTTTTTACTTTTTAATTTTTTTTTTCTTCTTCTTCTTTCTTCCCTCCGCCAGCCATGGCGGAGCTGACAGAGGGAAGCTGGTGTCGAGCGAGGGTCGCCCTCGCCTGGGCTAGCTAGGGCAGCCCTCACTAACGTTGTGCGAGGGTGGCCCTTAGCTGGGTCAGGTGAGGGAGTCCAACGAGGGCCGTCCTTGCTTGATACTTAGAGAGGGCCGCCCTCGACCCGACCCAGCCAAAGGCTGCCCTTGTCGGCGTCGCCCGACCCAGCCGAGGGTGACCCTCACTCTCCACCAGCTTCCCTTCGTTGGCTCCGCCATGGCCGACGAAAGGAAGAGAGAAGAAGAAGAAAAAAAGAAAAAAAAAATGTCCTTGATGAGGTAAATATGTCACCGTTTGCAAAATTTGAGGATTTTCATATGAAAAAAAAATTAAGGTAAATTTATCACTTTAGATAAAGTTTGAAATTGTTTATCGTCTTTTCCCTAAATAATGTCCATCTTAAAACAAAAAAGTCCAAAACGGGTGAGGAGCGAGTCTTTCCTCTTCCTGCCCCCAACACTCGAGTCTCTTTTTTGAATCAGTAGTCTCTTCGGATCTTCCAGTCTTCCCTCGCTCTCTTCTTCTTCATTCAACGAGAGGATCGCCGGAGAGCGGCACACCCGGCCGTCCAGATCCCCGGCGACCCGCAGGTTAACGATCGATTCTCCGGTAAACCCCCTGATTCCCCCAATCGAATTCGCTCCGCGGCGCTATGGCTTGTTCTCCCTCTTTCCGTTCGCCGCCGACGAATTCGTGAACGCAGGCTAACGCGCGATTCGCGTGGGCAGGTCTCCGGCGCGGACAAGGCATCGATCGACGGCGATGGACCAGGAAGCCGCCCGGACCGCCCGGGAGTCCCTGGATCTCGCGTTCCACATGTCGAACATCCTCGACACCGGGCTCGACCGCCACACCCTCTCCGTCCTCATCGCCCTCTGCGACCTGGGCGTGAACCCCGAGGCGCTCGCGGCGGTCGTCAGGGAGCTCCACCGAGAGCCTTCTGCCGCGGCCGTCCCGATGCCGGCCCCGTATCAGGTTCGTCGCCCATTTCGTGGCCTGATTCCTCGGGCTGGTTCGAGCACTAGGTCTTAGTATGCAATGCCTCTCTTTTCGAAGACTTTCTAGTAGTTTGCTCGGTGTCGTGTCTAATGTTTCGTTCAGATATTGGTCTATTGAGGCCTCTTTGTTCGAGCACTGCGTCAATGACACATAGAAGATAACCCACATTGCACCATATAAGGGGTAAACACTATAATTGCTGACATTGAAGTTTGTTGAGAACTCGCCTGCCATTTCCGGCTTTTTATCCATTAATGTCCACCTGAAACTGCCATTTTCAATTCATTTAGGAGACATTTTCTAGAGGATTCTCTTGGACAGGTCATTGGCTTGTTTTTGAATGTGTCACCTGCAGTATTTAGAAATTTCTTCCCTGGTTGTGGCTGTAGAGTTTTCTGCAGGATGTTTTCCAGCTTGTGTTGTTGTATAATTTAGCAAGATACTATGCAGATATTCTCAAATTACCCTAGCATGATTCATTATTGAGAAAAATGTGAATAGGTTGTCCTGAATTGCATCACTTCTATGCGTAGCATCTTTGGGTATGCTGAAATTTTGAACTTTATGGTAGTTGACTCTTTTTGAGCCTTTGAAGTTCAGTTTTTCCATACAATTTCTGCCCTGCAAGAAAATGGCCAGTAAATGGTACAAGTGGGTCTGTATACCCTTTATCTGCTACTTATCTGGAGGACAAAGTTCAAAACGTATTTGATGGTAAAATATTGTGGTCAGTGAATTAGTGGAAGGCAAGGTAGACTAGAGAGCTGAGGAACTCTTTCACATTTCCTATTAATTTGATCTGCCTGGTCATCCTAAAGTGACCTAACGTAGGCCTCTCCTTAAAAGGATTTGCCTTTTTCATTTGCAAAGATAAAATACTTGTAACTTAACAATCTGCTATTGCCCCAATGGTGCCACTGTTCCCTAGATCTGCATTCTTTTGCAAAAATACTAGGTACTTGGCATTTGATACTTATGAAGCATGTTGTGAGTCTTACCTCACACGTGCATGACTGGATTAGACATTGATTTTACATCTCTTTTAGGTAGATTATTAAGTTCTTGTGATTATTTAGAGGGCTATGGTGTGAGAAAAAAAGAATAATTTAGACCCGGCGCATCAATAAGATTCCATATTGTCCTTAAGATTTGCAGTTTCCAAGCAACGGACACAATTGTGGATGGATGTCAATTTTCTCATGTATCCATGCTCTTGATCCCTTTCTAAGCTCCTTGTTGTGGGATCCTGCTATTGTTGAACAACCATGTGCCAAATAATGACTTGCATTTTCATTGCTACTTTGCAGACTCAGAAACAGTGACAAAATGCACGTCTTGCGTTGCAGTGACAGTGTGACTGAAGGTCGGGTAAGCCGGTGCTCTTTTTTTCAAGGGCAGATTACTTGTTCCTAGACAAATCCTAGCTTCCTATATGCAAATAAAGATTTCTGCTCCTCTGTTTCTCTGTTTGAAGAGATTGTCCATCTTGAAGATGTACTTAGTGGGTTGTTGGATGCGTGGCTGGTTTTTCAATCTGCAGAAGTTTGTACTTGTCTACTCGGAATCTACAGCAAATTCAATGTGACCAGGAGTGAATTAGCTTATTCCTACCTATATTAGTGCAGCTGAACATGTTTGTAGAGATTTTAGATGTGGAATTTTAAGAGTTTCTGTTAAATTGATGATGTTCGAGTTGTTTCTTCCACATTGCTGTAAACACTGGATCTTGATAAGGTTGTTTCTTAGTCGGAAAGGAAAGAAATATGAAATGAAGTGACATTAGGCACATCAGTTCTTCAGCACTTGCATCCTGTAATTTAAATTGCAGGAGTTGTCACTACTTTATGGCCTTTATTGCTCTGTTTGTGTTCTTCTGGAGTGACTGTTTCATCGTAATCCATTTCTGAAGATTGAAGTAGGCATGTGATCACAGTCTGCCATAAACTTTCTTGCACATAAATCATCCAGCTGATTCTGCTGGAAGTATGATTAGAATCAATTTTAGTGATCAGCTCTCCTCCTTTCCCTTCGTTTGGAGCTATTTTCAGGTACTCTTTAATTAGTTAGCCCACTTCGCGTGAGCAATGTCAGTCAATTTGCATGTAAAACATGTGTTGTCATCTAATTTAGATTAGTTAGTATCGTGCTGATTTAAGCAGTATTTATATAATATGTTTGTTATAAATGAAATATGAAGTTATTTAATATTATCATTGGAGATTTGTTATCTGTGAAATATGATAAAATATTTTGTCATAATCAGTATCCATATAACTCTTTAAACATAGAGAACATCAATTACTTTGTTATACCTGAAAAATATTGCGTCATAATTGGTTTAGAGAAATATTTGCGTGTTGCATGGATGTGCTATTTTTTTTTTTTTTTTTTTGTTTTTACAAAGAATCAATTAAAATATCCATCTTTAAAGAATTCAGTTAATCTATACAAAATTGAAGATATTGAAAAATCATATTTTATTCTAAACATATTTGTTCTCATCAATGGAAAACTGATGAGACTCTAAGGAGCATTTAGTTGTACCTGCCATTAAGTATGTATATGTGTAATGTATATTAAACACGTGAATAATTTCTTATGTTCGATATTTTGCTAACTATCTATATTACATTATTGTAGCTATAAATGCAGTAAAATTTCCAGATAATTTTACGACTATGTTCTCACGAAGTAGGGAAGTTTCTCCAGCAATAAGCAATCCTTTAAAGATGAGTACTCAAGGTTGGCCAATGTGCATAGGGAGTCGGATAGTTGAGTAATTCTTGTGTCGTTCGATGATAGATTCAGTAGAGAAACTAGACAACTCACAGAACCAGGCGCCTCTGCTGATGAGTGATCCAAGCATTCCGAGATTCTTCTTACACCACCATTGAGGGAATTTGTACATAGAAGTTCTATGGATGAGAAGTTTCTATCAAAGCATGAGTTCTTCTGACAAGTAGTAGAGCAGATGACAAAAATTACGGGTCTAAGAAAACTAGGCTGTTCAATCAAGCAATTGATGGGTTGATTTTCTGTTTATTGCTGACAGCCTTGAAGAATCAATCTTTAATAGGCAGCTCAAATAAGTAAGACATGCCTCTAGGACACCAAGTTCGTTCCAGAATCTTTCAACAACCGCACAATTTCTCAGAATATATGCTCAGGATCTCTCCCTTCGCTGTTAAATTGAGAGCAAACTATGTCCATACTCAGACCTCTATGAGTCGGTATTGATTTAGCAGCAATGCTTGTCGATAACAAGTCACATAAAATGATTGATCCTAGGAGTAGCATCAGCCTTCCGCACCCATATCCAATTTCATTCCTACCCTGAAGGGGATTCCTGCCTGCTGCAATTCCATGTGTATAATTCAAACAAAAAGAACCATTTTCAAAAAAGTTCCAACAAACCTGATGTTCTTAATTTTCCCTGCTACAGATAGGAACATCAGTAACAATTTTCTTCAGGTAACCGGCACTATCAAAGGAAATTCTTGTGAAGTCCCAGCCGCTCACTCCCTGTGATTCAATCCTGAACTCGTTACTCCTCTTCCCTAGCAAGAGGGTCTTCAATAAGGCTGCGAAGCACATCGAGACCGCTCCAATTCTGATTCCGCAAACTGTTGTCTGACTCTGGAGCCTATAAAATATCTGATGCCTTCTTGGAAAACTGGATCCCCCAACAGCAGATGCAAATTTTGCATCGCTGAACGATATGCACCCATGTAAGGCGCCCGGCCCTGAAGGAGTGCTTGCCAGATTCTTCGTGAGAAGCCGGGACATCATAGGAGACCCACGATGTAGGCATAATTCAGAGTTTATGCAGTAGCAAGTTCATATGGAGAGAAATGAATCGAGCCCATTTTCACCCTTGTCCCAAAGTTCTGCCTTTAGTACTGAAGAACGAACACCATATCGAATGAGCAAAGCCACACGTCCAGCCTCCTCCATCGTCGTGAATAGTGAATACGACCGCCCGCACCCCCAATTCCTGGATTGCCTTTACAGGCTACAGCTCATGTTCAATTTTAAACCATCTCAACAGGCGAGGATCCCCCAAAAGAGCGATGCATTAGCATCAACAAAATCGACATTTTCTGAAAATCATTAGAAGTTGGCTGAACATCTCTCGTCAATTTATTCAGAAATGTAAAATCCATCCTGAAATAAGCCCTCGTTTTGCTAGTGTCGTAGCAACCATACAGTGCGTTTTTAGCAAAATAATATTTTGTCTGCAAATTGACTTATGAAAACAATTACACCGTATTATGATATAATTACAATTTTCGAAGAAATGCAAGCGCTTGTAACTTCTCAATTAAATTCATTTGAATGTATGTAACAAGATCAAACCGAAAAATCTTCATTCAATTCTATTATGTTAATGAGGTAAGGTAATCGATCTAGCATTTTACCTTATAATTAATTTATTCTCATTTTAAAATCTTGCAAGAATCGACTTAATTCAATACATTTGATACACATGATGTGTTTGAGATCTTTCCTCGTTTGACCACTAAGATGATCAATCCGATAGTCATAGGATCACCTATTTTTCACGATGTCACAAGTTTGATCTATGTTGTAAGCGAACGTTTGAATGGCTCGTGTTAGGTTATCTAATTATGATATTCATCACGAGACTTCGTAGCTGCTAGTATTATCGATATTTTATTTATCCGAAAAGAAAAAGAAAACAGAAAAGGAAAATCTCCCCTGTGGCCAAGCCTTTTCTCCTCCCTCTCCGGAGAGTCGGCCCGCCCGTTCCACTGCATTCAAAACCAAACATCTCAGCCGAAGCGAAACGGCGGCGCGAGCCAGCCGGCCCAATCATCAACCGACACACACTCTCTCTGTCTCTCTCTGTGAATCCTTAAATTTTCAAAAAAAAAAGGAGAGACCTTTAATCTCAAAGGAGGAGAGAAACCTTCTTCACCGCCTCTCTCTCTCTCTCTCTCTCTCTCTAGCCATGGGGGACCTTGCCCGCAACTTTCTGCAGCACCTTTACTGGCAGTTCTGCGAACCAGACGACGAGCCCCCCATCGCCTCTCAAGGCTCCCAGCCTTCTTCTTCTTCCTCCTCCTCCTCCTTTCTCAAGCGTCCGCCTCCGAAACTTACCTCCTCGGCTTCATCATCGCCAACGTCGTCGGCCTCCGCCACTACTCCGGCACCATCAGCGGCCGCGAGATGGTGGGCCTCGTCCGCGAGCCCCTGAACCCCTACGACGAGAACGCCATCAGAGTCCTCAACACCAGGTCCGTCCAGGTCGGCCACATCGAGCGCGCCGTCGCCGCCGTCTTGGCCCCCTTGATCGACTCCCGTTTGATCTCCGTCGAGGGCATCGTGCCCAAGACCAGCAGCGCCGGGAGCAAGTTCAGGATCGCCTGCCAAGTTCACGTCTTTGCCAGGGTCGAGGCCTTCGACCTCGTGAAGTCGGCTATTTCGCGAGGCGGGTTGGTGCTCATTTCGGACGCGGGCGCGTCGTTCGCCCTGTCGGAGGCGGTCGTGGTAAAGGAGAGGAAGGGTGGGAAGGAGGTGAGGAGTGTGGATGAGATTTTTAAGCTGGCCGACGAGAATGTCGGGAAGAAGGCGAAGATGGAGGCCCTGGAGCCGCCGGGAGAGGTGATTAAGTCTGTACTGTTCCAACATCAGAAGGAGGGTTTGGGTTGGTTGGTTCATAGGGAGAATTCTGGGGAATTGCCTCCGTTTTGGGAGGAGAGAGATGGTGAGTATGTGAACGTGTTGACGAACTATCACACAGATAGGCGGCCGGAACCTCTGCGAGGTGGGATTTTCGCAGATGATATGGGGTTGGGTAAGACTCTGACATTACTTTCTTTGATTGCTTTTGATAAATTTGGTAGTTTTATAGCTGGGGATGGCGTCAATAGTGCTGGTGAACAATGTGGGGATGATGAGGTTCGATCTGAGTCGGCTAAGACAAAGGGTAAGAGAGGTAGAACGAGTAAAGGGGTTTCTCAGTCGCAAAAGAAGCGTAAAACCCAAAAAACTGCTTCAACTAGTAATCGGAAGGCATCATCTTCAAGTCTAGATGAGACGCCTGACATGCTGAGTACCAAATCGACTTTAGTTGTGTGCCCTCCATCTGTGTTTTCCACTTGGATTACACAGCTAAGCGAGCATACTATTCCTGGGAAGATGAAAGTATATATGTATTATGGAGACAGGACGAGAGATGCCGAGGAGCTTAAGAAATATGATATTGTGTTGACCACCTATACCATATTGGCTACTGAGGAACCTTGGGAAGAATCTCCTGTGAAAAAGATAGAGTGGTGGAGAGTCATTTTGGATGAAGCTCATCTGATTAAGAATGCGAATGCCCAACAAAGCCAAGCAGTCACTAAATTGAAGGCTAAGAGGAGGTGGGTGGTAACTGGAACGCCTATTCAGAATGGTTCATTTGACTTGTTCTCTTTGATGTCATTTTTGCGGTTTGAGCCTTTTTCTATAAAGAGCTATTGGCAAAGTTTGATCCAGCGTCCACTCAGCCAAGGGAATCAGACAGGGCTTTCCCGTCTGCAGGTAAAAATTTTGGTGTCGATTATCTAACGATTTATGCATTGAAAAGAAAGATATATGTCTGATTTTGAGGATTAATATTGCAGCATGTCCATTTAGGAGGTTATGTTAAAAATAGAATTTTATAGGCATTGTATTTTATTCAATAACGAGTCATCTGTGCTGCTTAGTTTTTATCTGATCTATTTAAAAAGTCTTAAAATGCTGCTTGAGATTATTAATACATGAGATACCGGTTGGAGCATTATAAAAATCACTTTGACTTATAAAACCAGGATAAATGTTTTGATGATGAAATTGCCTCATCGGTTCATATCCAGCTTTTATTCTTGTGTGCCTAATAGTTGTGACTGTTGATTTCTGTTCTTGTGTGAGCTGTGCTCTTTATGTGGTATTTTAATGTATTTTGCTTCATGTCAGGTTCTGATGGCCACCATTTCTCTACGAAGGACAAAGGACAAGGGTTTGATTGGATTACCCAAAAAAACAATAGAGACTTGTTATGTCGAACTTTCTCGTGAAGAACGTGAACTGTATGACCAGATGGAAAGAAAGGCCAAGAGTGCTGTCCAGGAATGTATGAATGCTGGTAGTTTGATGCGTAATTACACTACTGTGCTTGGTATAATTCTGAGACTTAGACAGATATGCATTAGCATGGCCTTGTGCCCTCCAGATCTGAAGTCGCTTCTTCCATCTGACAATATTGAAGGTATTGTGAAGTCCTAATGGATACTATGTGTTATTTTATACATGACTTGGTATATTATTTCACCATTGAGGAGAGAATTTTGCGAAGATTGTTTAAGTTAGTTTTGGTGGTTGAGCTGGTGTTGTACAATTGTTGTCACGGTTGTTTTTTGTGGTTTTGCCTTTGTATAAACATTTGTCATGCAAAACTAGGTTTCAGTTGTTTGAACATTTGTGATTCTTGAATTTCCTCTAGTTTCCCACTTGGCCAAAATTGGGAAGAAAGAAAGAGTTGCTGTCATAATACTTCTTCTAGTTCACTGTACAATCTGTTCATGAATCAGCATGTGTACTTAAATGTTCTCATGATTTACACTCAAAAGGAAGTTTTGCCTCATTTGGGACATTAATTAGAGCAATGGCTATCATTGTTAGTAATTAAATATTGAGTAAGACTCTTGGATGGCGAGGATGGGGGTTGGACAAGTTTTACTCCTGACCTGTGTATAGCTTACTTGTGAAGTAGTCAGCCTGATCTAAAACTCTGGTCGGCTACATGCATACGCGGGACTCAAATGTGAACTCAGTTTACCTCAACAGTATTAATTGGATATATGCTACATGCCAGTCAACCCAGAGAAGCATTGCATGATAATTCTCCTTTCATTTTGGGTTTTTTTATAATAACTTTGAAATTTAATATGGCACATGTTATCTGCAATCTGCCTGCTACTCAACTATCTAAATTTTCCTTGGGAGTTTTGACTAGATCTGAGGAAGTGTTTTCTTATGTTGAGTTTCAAGAACACACTTTGAAGACTTTATAGAACTTAAACTTTTGTTATTGATGGATATCCTTAAATTTGTAATTTTGGTTAATTAAGCAACTGAATTTTCTTTTTTAAGTAAATAAGGCCATGGACAGTGTCATGTATAAAGATTGCGTTTCCATTATCTGTGCACAGGTCCTTTGTGCTTTTATCTGATGTGCGATGTAGAATCCGATGTGCAATGTACAATAGATAACTGTGATCTCAAATGTGGCAGATGTATCTAATAACCCAGAGTTGCTGAAGAAGTTGGTTGCAGTGCTGCAAGATGGTGAAGATTTTGATTGCCCTATATGCATTTCTCCATGTACTGATCTTATAATCACTTGTTGTGGTCACATCTATTGCCGAGCCTGTATTCTCAAGACTTTACAGAATTCGAAAAAGAACTGTCCCCTTTGTCGCCGTCCTTTGACCGAGTCTGACCTATTCTCTGCTCCAACGGAATCATCTGAAAGTAGCAAAGTGGAAAATTGTTCCGAATCTGTTTCTTCTGCCAAAGTTTCTGCTCTTTTGAAACTTCTCCTTGCAGCAAAGGACCAAAAATTGACTTCAAAATCAGTCGTGTATTCCCAATTTAGAAGAATGCTATTACTCTTGGAAGAGCCACTTAGAGCGGCTGGTTTTAAGATATTGCGCCTGGACGGTTCGATGAACGCAAAAAGGAGAGCACGAGTGATTGAAGAGTTTGGAGCACATGAGCAAAGTACACCCACCGTGTTGCTCGCCAGCCTCAAGGCTTCTGGTGCTGGTATAAATCTGACAGCTGCATCGACGGTTTATCTGTTAGAACCGTGGTGGAATCCTGCAGTTGAGGAACAAGCCATGGATCGAGTTCACAGGATCGGGCAAAAGGAGGATGTAAAGATTGTAAGGTTGATAGCACGTAACAGTATCGAAGAGAGGATATTGGAGTTACAAGAGAGGAAGAAGAAATTGGCAAGGGAAGCATTCGGGAAGAGGGTTTCGAAAGATCGAAGGGAGATTGGGTTGGACGATTTTCGTGCGCTCATGTCTTTGTGAAGACATGGAGAAGTAGTTGTGCATACTTTTTTGTAAGTTTCTCACAAGTAAACTTTTGTTTGCTTACTTTTGGCTATTTTCAATGTTGGTGGGCGAATTTCAGGTAGAATGCTGTAGCCAGCTTCGATTGTCCTGAAAATTTTTGTGTAAATTCTAGTCCAGACATGTTTATGTACTTAAACTCAGTTTGCCAAAAGCATGAACTGTTTTTTACATGCTTGAGCACGAGATGTTGGAGAACTAATGGCACTTATCATTCCGGGTGCCAGATGCAACTGCTCTTGTTGCAAATGTTGCCACCAAGTCTATTGTTTTGTTGGATATCGCCTTTGGACTTCAATCTTCTAATTTAGATTGTAATTTTAGTTTCATCTGTGCAAAATCTGTGGAGTCATAATAGAAAGGTTTTGTTGGATATCACCTCTGGACTTCAAAGTGGAGCTGTAACAGAAAGCTAGAATCTAGTTCAACTCTATTTGTGAAACTAGAGAGGAGCTCTGAACTTGTGTTTGTATCCGAGTGAAATCAAATGAGGGGATCTTTATCTATACAAGGATCCTTGATCTCTAACCCAATCTAACAGTAGAGATCGACGGTAGAGATCAATGAGAAGTCTCTGGAATATAAGTACATTTCTCACTTGATCGCCTTTGTATACATTTCCCAATATTGACGTCAAGAATGATCTAGAGTACTCAAGAAAAGTCCTTAGAAGCTTCAAGGTTCACCTGGTTAACTTGAAGAATTCCTTGCAACATTATGCCTCATTTATCGGCTTGAGAGTAGTTCTATTTTTGTGTGGATTAAGTGAAATTCTTTCTTTTCAGAATAGTTCAGTCTTCTAACCTGAGAACCATTACTTCACGAAATCGACTGGCCTTTTCCATTTCCTGGTTCTGTGAAGGGAACAATAAGTGAAGAAAAGCGGACAGAGTTTAACATGCCGGTTTCTCTTGTATCTCCCGAAGAAGTAAAAGGATCGGGTGAGGGGAATGGCGGAGCTGCCTATAAACTCCACAGAAGGAAATTTTGCAGAAGCCGAAGAGTTAACTTCCCACTGGAGAGCCGTTAGTGAGGGACTCCTGAAGGAGGAGCCATTTCGGGACAAGATACTTGATGATCCTTTTCACTCGCCGACTCGAAAGTATGAAGAGTCATCCATTTTCGAGTTTGTGAAAGGCAGCATCATGTTTGCGTTGCTCCAACGGACTGCTAGTTATCGAATTTTACAAGCGGATTGATTTAGGCTACCAGAATGCAATTAATTTGCTTTGCCAGACCACGTGAAGAAATCGTAATGCATTATAAGCAAAGATAAGCAAAGAATCCAAGCTATGATAAATCGCTCATATATAAAGGAGTTACATATTCTTAAATTCCCTCTCTAAATAATTTTTTTTATTTGGAAAACAAAATAATTATCTCATGGCCATAGCGTTAAATGAATTACATGTACAAGAGGTAGCTTCACTGATATTTATTATATTAATTAGTACATCTAGCATTACTCTTTCTCAACGATTAACTTGAAATGTTCAATGAGTTTAGAGAACTTTTCAACTTATCACCTAACAACAAATGAAAAACATTTCTTTTATTAAAATAATATTATCACTCTCGTGCTAACCAAGATTTTGAATACTTGCCCATAAAATTATGTGGAAATTCAATTATAGGGATGAAAATATAACAAGTGCCATAACTCATGTACGATACTCATTAGAGTGCTATATCTTTTAATTGATTACAAGAATGCCATTACTCTCAAAAACATTCACTTGAATGCCGTAATTTTTAAATTTATTACTTAAGTGACATCTCATGTTGGATTTTTGACATTTATGGTGAACAGTTATCAAAAGTTATAGCATTAGAGTGAGGCTCATAAGTGAATGACTACTTACGCATGATTTGTTTTGTTGAATATAAAATTTTTTGCTCCTCTTGAATTGTTAATAATTTTTCTTGTCACATGAACCGTCATATTCGCGTACGTAAGGCTCCATTTGTTTCGTGGAAAATGTGGCGTTTTTGGAAAATATTTTCTAGGAAAATGTAATTATTTTCCGGTGTTCGGATGAAATTTGAAAATGAAGTGGAAAATATTTTTGGTTATTCGGTAAGAAAAATATTTTCTTTCATATACTATTTTTCATTTATTTTATTTTTTAAAATTGATATTTCATATTTTTTAAAATTTGATTTTTAATTATTTTTAATTTTTAAAATCTATTATTAATTTTTTTCATTTTTCTTTGTCTTTTCTCTGTTTTCCATCTCCTTCTTTCTTGGCCGGTCGCCGGCCACAATGATGGCCCTCGATCAGCCACCGGCAAGCCTCGAGCTCGCCAACGAGCACAAGGCTTGCCGCTCCCCAAATTGGCGAGCGCGAGCGTCGAGCTCAAGGCTCTCCAGATCGATGAGTGCAAGCTTGAGATGGACGAGCTCGAGGTTCGCCTAGCGACGGCCGACGACTAGCCAAGAAAGAAGAAGATGAGAAAAAGAAAAGGAAAAGGAAAAAAAAAGAAATTAAAATAATTCGAATTAAAAAAGAAAATAAGAAGAAGAAAGGGGAAAAGGAAGTGGAGATTTGTAGAGGTGTGAAATAAGAGAGATCAAATGAGGAAAATATTTTTTACTTTTCAAAAGTAGAAAACATTTTCCCCTAATTTAGAAGACTTTTTTAAAACATTTTTCTTGAGAAATTCATTTTCCGTAAAATGAACGCTGGAAAATCCAAAAATTATTTTCTCAAAAATTATTTTTCACGAAACAAACGGAGGCTAAAACTACTTTCTTGGACATAATTGATTTGTCACAATTGTTGACCTTGACTTTTGCGACAAATCTTCGTCGAATCCAGTTTCATAAGCACTTTAATCACTTTGCTACGAAGGTTCAGAGATTGTCATAACCCATGCTAGAGATTGGGGTAGAAAAGGACAGCAACGAAAAGTACATGGTGAAATATTCAAAGTTGATCTTTTCTAACACAGGCTCCTATGGACCAGGTTGAAGTACTTTTGTGTGACATTATGATGAAAAAAAGTACAAAAAAATATTTTTGATGGTATGTCTATAATTTTTGAATTTTTATTATTTTGTGTTAAATTATTTTATTATTTTTTTCTTTCTTTCTTTTTTTCCTTCATTTTGATTGGTGAGGTGGCCCCGGTCTAGATTTTGACAAGGGCCACAACCCCCACAACCCTTACTAGTGGGTAGTGGCTAGCAAGAGCTTGCCAGCCATCACCCAATGGTCGGTGAGGATTGTTAGTGACCCTCGCTAACCAAAACGAAGAAAAAATAGAAAGGAAAAAAAAATGAAAAAAAAAAGAACTTATAAGAAATTCAAAAAATTATTAAATTATTATTAAAAATGTCTATATCAGCAACTGGTGTGTTATGTAAGACGGTTAACATTCACATTAATAACTTTCTACCTAAATTAACTAGATGAATTAAATTAGTATAAATATAAAATAATTTATGACTAAATTAATTCAATTAAAATGTTTAAGACTAAATTGACACAAATACATTAAATTTATGAATTTTTCGGTACTTTTCCCAATTAATTTATAAACATCCTATTGACACCTAATTTGTTTTTTTAAATACATATTTTAAAAAATATAAAAATAAAAACGCGAGAGGGGCCGGGTCGGGCAGAATCTGACCTTGGCCCAACCCGCCCCTCCTCTCTTCGTCTCCTTCTCGCGCAGCCCGGCCCAGCCTCCCTCTCTCTTCGGCCCAGCCTGCTCCCCCTGGGTTGTCTTCTTCCTCCAAGCTGGCCTTCGCGCGCAGGACCTGCAAAAAGAAGAAAAAGAATGCAGCAACAAAAGACAGAGGCAGAGGAGGCAGGGGGAGCGTTCGACTGGAGTTGGTGGTCTGGGGAAGCCACGCGCACCAGCCGGAGAGGAGAGGGATAAGGGGGGGAGAGGACCATCTTCACCGAGACGATTTTCGCCTGGCCCAGAATCTTCTTCCATGCTTCAGAGAAGCGTCATTTCTAAAGCATCACAAAGGGAGAGCACGGCCTTTCCACAGAGGAAGAAGCATCGCTCACCATCTTCACCACCTTAGGAGAGAAGGACGAGCGAGCCCCGACGTGTCCCCGCCCCATTGGCTTGCCAGCTCCCACTCGCTCCTCCGAAACTTCCTTAACGCGGTCTCTTTTTCTCCCGCTTCTGCCCCCTGCCCCTAGAAAGCGCGGCGGGGGATGGCACCTTGCGTAATAAGGGGCAAGGACGGGGGCCGAACATCCTCACGCGGAACATACGTAGTTTTAAAGCGCGGGGAGGAACAGGCAGAGCGGGAACGAAGATTGACTTTCCTTGGCGACGAAGTAAAATCAGCTCGCTCTCTCTCTCTCTCTGCTTCGTCTTCTCGCTTTCCCTGCTCTTTCCTTGGCGATCCTCGCGAAAGCTATGGGCCACGCCAGCGACACTGCCATCTATAAATATCCCTCCATTCTCTCTGTCTTTCTCCGCGCTTTGTCATTTCGTTAGGATTTTGAAGGGAAAACGAAGAGGCGATTTCCTCTCTCTGTCTCTCTCTGTCTCTCTCTGCCTTTAGCTTCGTTTGTCGTTCGCTATGTCGGAGGCGGTCGTGGTTAATGAGAGGAAGGGTGGGAAGGAGGTGAGGAGTGTGGATGAGATTTTTAAGCTGGCCGACGAGATTGTCGGGAGGAAGGCGCAGATGGAGGCCCTGGAGCCGCCGGGAGAGGTGATTAAGTCTGTAGGAGAGGTGATTAAGTCTGTACTGTTCCAACATCAGAAGGAGGGTTTGGGTTGGTTGGTTCATAGGGAGAATTCTGAGGAATTGCCTCCGTTTTGGGAGGAGAGAGATGGTGAGTATGTGAACGTGTTGACGAACTATCACACAGATAAGCGGCCGGAACCTCTGCGAAGTGGGATTTTCGCAGATGATATGGGGTTGGGTAAGACTTTGACATTACTTTCTTTGATTGCTTTTGATAAATTTAGTAGTTTTATAGCTGGGGATGGTGTCAATAGTGCTGGTGAACAATGTGCGGATGATGAGGTTCGATCTGAGTCGGCTAAGAGAAAGGGTAAGAGAGGTAGAACGAGTAAAGGGGTTTCTCAGTCGCAAAAGAAGCGTAAAACCCAAAAAACTGCTTCAACTAGTAATCGGAAGGCATCATCTTCAAGTCTAGATGAGACGCCTGATGTGCTGAGTACCAAATCGACTTTAGTCGTGTGCCCTCCATCTGTGTTTTCCACTTGGATTACACAGCTAAGCGAGCATACTATTCCTGGGAAGATGAAAGTATATATGTATTATGGAGACAGGACGAGAGATGCCGAGGATCTTAAGAAATATGATATTGTGTTAACCACCTATACCATATTGGCTACTGAGGAACCTTGGGAAGAATCTCCTATGAAAAAGATAGAGTGGTGGAGAGTCATTTTGGATGAAGCTCATTTGATTAAGAATGTGAATGCCCAACAAAGCCAAGCAGTCACTAAATTGAATGCTAAGAGGAGGTGGGTGGTAACTGGAACACCTATTCAGAATGGTTCATTTGACTTGTTCTCTTTGATGTCATTTTTGCGGTTTGAGCCTTTTTTTATAAAGAGCTATTGGCAAAGTTTGATCCAGCATCCACTCAGCCAAGGGAATCAGACAGGGCTTTCCCGTCTGCAGGTAATTTTTTGGTGTCAATTATCTAACAATTTATGCATTGAAGAGAAAGATATATGTCCAATTTTGAGGATTAATATTGCAGCATGCCCACTTAGGAGGTTATGTTAAAAATGGAATTTTCTAGGCATATATTTTATTCAATAACGAGTCATCTGTGCTGCTTAGTTTTTATCTGATCTATTTAAGAAGTCTTAAAATGCTGCTTGAGATTATTAATACATGAGATACCGCAGTTATTTAAATGTGAGGGACAGAGAAAGTGTGTAGTTTCTCCTTCTTCCATGTGATTCACTGATTAGTTGGAGAATTATAACAATCACTTTGACTTATAAAACCAGGATAAATGTTTTGATGATGAAATTGCCTTGTTAGTTCATATCCAGCTTTTATTCTCATGTGCCTAATAGTTGTGACTGTTAATTTCTGTTCTTGTGTGAGCTGTGCTCTTTATGTGGTATTTTAATGTACTTTGCTCCATTTCAGGTTCTGATGGCCACCATTTCTCTACGAAGGATAAAGGACGAGGGTTTGATTGGATTACCCAAAAAAACAATCGAGACTTGTTATGTTGAACTTTCTCGTGAAGAACGTGAACTGTATGACCAAATGGAAAGAAAGGCCAAGAGTGCTGTCCAGGAATGCATCAATGGTGGTAGTTTGATGCGTAATTACACTACTGTGCTTGGTATAATTCTGAGACTTAGACAGATATGCATTAGCATGGCCTTGTGCCCTCCAGATCTGAAGTCGCTTCTTCCATCTGACAATATTGAAGGTATTGTGAAGTCTTAATGGATACTATGTGTCATTTTATACATGACTTGGTATATTATTTCACCATTGAGGAGAGAATTTTGCGAAGACTGTTTAAGTTAGTTTTGGTGGTTGAGCTGGTGTTGTGCAATTGTTGTCGCGGTAGTTTTTTGTGGTTTTACTTTGTAAACATTTGTCATGCAATACTAGGTTTCAGTTGTTTGAACATTTGTGATTCTTGAATTTCCTCTAGTTTCCCACTTGGCCAAAATTGGGAAGAAAGAAAGAGTTGCCTTCATAATGCTTCTTCTAGTTCACTGTACAATCTGTTCATGAATCAGCATGTGTACTTAAAATGTTCTCATGATTTACAGTCAAAGGAAGTTTTGCCTCATTTGGGACATTAATTAGAGCGATGGCTATTATTGTTTGTAATTAAATTTTGAGTAAGACTCTTGGATGGCAAGGATGGGAGTTGGATAAGTTTTACTCCTGACCTGTGTACAGCTTGCTTGTGAAGTAGTCAACCTGATCTAAAACTCCGGTCGGCTACACACATACGTGGGACTCAAATATAAACTCAGTTTACCTCAACAGTATTAATTGGATTATCTGCTACGTGCCAGTCAACCCACAGAAGCATTGCATGATAATTCTCCTTTCATTTTGGGTTTTTTTTAATAATAACTTGGAAATTTAATATGGCACGTGTTATCTGCAATCTGCCTGCTACTCAGCTATCTAAATTTGCCTTGGGAGTTTTGACTAGATCTGAGGAAGTGTTTTCTTATGTTGAGTTTGAAGAACACACTTTGAAGACTTTATAGAACTTAAACTTCTGTTATCGATGGATATCCTTAAATTTGTATCTTTGGTTAATTATGCAACTGAATTTTCCTTTTTAATTAAATAATGCCATGGACAGTGTCATGTATTAAGATTGCGTTTCCATTATCTGACCTTGAAAGTTATGGAGGTCCATTGTGCTTTTATCTGATGTGCAATGTACAATAGATAACTGTGATCTCAACTGTGGCAGATGTATCTAATAATCCAGAGTTGCTGAAGAAGTTGGTTGCAGTGCTGCAAGATGGTAAAGATTTTGATTGCCCAATGTGCATTTCTCCATGTACTTCAAAAAGGAACTGTCCCCTTTGTCAACGTCCTTTGACCGAGTCTGACCTATTCTCTGCTCCAACGGAATCATCTGAAAGTAGCAAAGTGGAAAATTGTTCTGAATCCATTTCTTCTGCCAAAGTTTCTGCTCTTTTGAAACTCCTCCTTGCAGCAAAGGACCAAAAATTGACTTCAAAATCAGTCGTGTTTTCCCAATTTAGAAGAATGCTATTACTCTTGGAAGAGCCACTTAGAGCGGCTGGCTTTAAGATCTTGCGCCTGGACGGTTCGATGAACGCTAAAAAAAGATCACAAGTGATTGAAGATTTTGGAGCACACGAGCAAAGTACAGCCACCGTGTTGCTTGCCAGCCTCAAGGCTTCTGGTGCTGGTATAAATCTGACAGCTGCATCGACGGTTTATCTGCTAGAACCATGGTGGAATCCTGCAGTCGAGGAACAAGCCATGGATCGAGTTCACAGGATCGGGCAAAAGGAGGATGTGAAGATTGTAAGGTTGATAGCACATAACAGTATCGAAGAGAGGATATTGGAGTTACAGGAGAGGAAGAAGAAATTGGCAAGGGAAGCTTTCAGGAAAGGGCTTCGAAAGATCGAAGCGAGATTGGGTTGGATGGTCTTCGTGCGCTCATGTCCTTGTGAAGACATGGGGGAGTAGTTGTGCATATTTTTTGTAAGTAATTTTTGTTTGCTATTTTCAATGTTGGTGGGCGTATTTCAGGTAGAATGTTGTAGCTAGCTTTGATTGTCCTGAAATTTTTTTTGTGTAAATTCTAGCCCAAACATGGTTATGTAGTTAAACTCAGTTGGCCAAAAGCATGAACTGTTTTTTACATGCTTGAGCACAAGATGTTGTTGAAGGACTAATGGCACTTATCATTTGGCATGCCCAGATGCAACTGCTCTTGCTTGAGCACAAGATGTTGTTGGAGGACTAATAGCACTTATCATTACGGGTGCCCAGATGCAACTGCTCTTGTTGCAAATGTTGCCACCAACTCTATTGTTTTGTTGGATATTGCCTCTAGACTTCAATCTTCTAATTTAGATTGTAGTTTTAGTTTCATCTGCGCAAAATCTGTACTCTAATTTAGATTGTAGTTTTAGTTTCATCTGTGCGGAATCTGTAGAGCTTTGTTGGACATGACTTCAAAGTGGAGTTTTAACAGAAAGCTAGAATCTAGTTCAACTCTATTTGTGAAAAGAAGCTCTGAACTTAGGTTTGTATCTGAGTGAAATCAAATGAGGGGATCTCTATTTATACAAGGATCCTTGATCCCTAACCTAATCTAACAGTAGAGATCAATGAGAAGTCTCTAGAATACAAGTATATTTCTCATTTTACTCCTGAAAAATACTCTTGATTGCCTTTGTATACATTTTCCATATTGACGTCAAGAATGATCTAGATTACTCAAGAAAGGTCCTTAGAAGCTTCAAGGTTCACCTGGTTAACTTGGAGAATTCCTTGCAACATTATACCTCATTTATCGGCTTGAGAGTAGTTCTATGTTTTTGTGGATTAAGTGAAAATCTTTCTTTTCAGAATAGTTCAGTCTTCTAACCTGAGAACCATTACTTCAGAAATCGACTTGCCTTTTCCATTTCCTGGTTCTGTGAAGGGAACAATAAGTGAAGAAAAGTGGACAGAGTTTAACATGCCGGTATATTTTGTATCTCCTGAAGAAGTAAAAGGATCAGGGGAGGGGAATGGTGGAGCTGCCTATAAACTCCACAGAGGGAAATTTTTCAAAAGCCGAAGAGTCAACTTCCCACTGGAGAGCCGTTAGTGAGGGACTCCTGAAGGAGCCATTTCGGAACGAGATATTTGACGCTCCTTTTCACTTGCCGACTCGAAAGTGTGAAGAGTCATCCATTTTCGAGTTTGTTGAAGGCAGCATCATGTTTGTGTTGCTCCAACGGACTGCTAGTTATCGAATTTTACAGGCATTTTGATTTAGGCAGGTGAACTTTCTAACCCAATATTCAACAGAGTTCATAATGATTCGATGATTGGTCGATCCATTATTATTGAGATAAATGTTGGATAATCTTCAAGATGAAAACTCCAAGAACATGGTACAATTTTAGCCGATATCAATCTCGAGGGATTGTAATGAAAGAAAACAAGTTCGCTCGAGAAGGAGAATCAAAACAAAAGACGACAAGTGCATTAAGTAACTTAATTAGAGCAGCAAATAGTTATCTAGAATATCCAAGTATCTCCCATTGCACTTTTGACATGATCAAAACCCTCAATTCAAGTGCTTCGTATGTTGCAAGTGTAACAAGCATCAGGGTTTGAACTTTGGAGCTACATAATCTATTTTATCGCACCAACAATATATAAGTCATAGCGAATTCAATGACATCACGTGAGAACTGATTCAATCCTTTTACTTTTTTCTTTTTCCTTTTTTTCGTTGGAGAGAATCAAAACAAGAGACAACAAGTGCATTAAGTAATTTAACCCATTCAACCACTGCTTAAAGCTCCTGATCCAGAGTTAAATGTCATTGCCTGGAGGTCTACACATCTTTTAATTAACCCATTCAACCACTGGAAGCTTACACAAGGAACGGCGATCCCAGGAATAATATTGAATTTACTTATAATCTCCCAAGAGAAAGCTGATTATAATTATGTTTTTTCGCCATATCAGAAGGTTACAAGGATAAGAGAGGAAAACAGGGCAGCAAAACAAGAGCAACACGTTGCTCAATCTTAATGAAGGGTGTATTTTATGGCTGGTTCGGTGCTGAGGAACGCAGGTAGCTGAGGAGAGTAATCGAATAGTTAACCAGCATATCTCTAGGTGGAACGCATTCTTTAATCAGCGGAATTTCGATGAAGTTTTGTGCCCATTCATGAAGGGATGGGAACCTCTCAGCATCAAGAATCTTAATGCCTCCAGTTTCTTCAATGACGCCAAGCCAATGCGGGATCCAACCAACTACAAGATCCAAATAGCCTATCTTGTCTCCCGCGAAGAACTTCTTCCCTTTGATCTGCTTCTCTAGATACCCAAACGACTCTAATGTACTCTCCACTGCTTTCTCCTTTTCCAGCGTATCAGCATGACATGCTGCTCCCCAAGTTCCAAAGACACACTGTTCTCAGTGACATGGAAGAAAATAAACAAGCAAGCTTGTCATCAAGAAGAATTATTTGATTCGATGGACATTTATTCTGCTGTAGCCAAAAACATGCATGATATGAAGTCTGTTTCTGAAGGATGTGAATTATATATTAGGGTGCCAGAAGAAATCTAACCTATAAGACAGAGAAGAAGAGTTACTAAGAGGATTTAATAACATTAACTCTTTGAGTACATGGGTAAGCATCCCCTTGGCAAAGCCAGCTCTATGGTTGATTTTCTACATCAACTTAAATTAAGGGCTCGCTCTTTTCAGTGCAATTTTCTCAGTTGCAGACACGTTATCAGAAAACCTTTTCATGGAGAAAAATTTGTAAGATTGCATTTTCCTTTGTCCAGCATATAAAAGCAAGAAAACCGATTCCAGGGAGCTCCATCCATATTCCGTATGAATTCTGCCATAGTTTGCCATTCAGGAGATGGCATTTAGCTTTGATATGTGCTGTGTATCCATAGATGGAATCTGGGGATTCAAGAAAAGCAAGTATGGCACTCCAACATCGCGCCTTTACCTTAATATGGTTCTCATCCATATTCTTGTCTCAGAGCAAACTGCAAAAACAACACAGACGAAAAAACAAAAACCAGGGGAAAAAGTCAAAAGAGTCACCTTGTCGTCAGCAAACTGAGCCCAGAAACGAGCTTGAGCTCTCTCATAAGCGTCTTGAGGCAACAACGGATAAAGATCACCTCCCTTCCACTTCTCATCAATGTACTCCAGAATCACTTTCGACTCTGCAACCGCGACCCCATCGTCCAACAGCACCGGGACCTTCTTGTGCACCGGGTTCGACTTCAAAAGCAATTCGCTTTTCCCCTTGTCCCAGTCTTCAACAGAGAGCTCGTACTCGAGGCCCTTCAGTTTTAGAGCCCACTCGATTCTCGTGCAGAACAAGCTCGTCGCAGAGACTATGATCTTTAACTTAGCCATGATCGTGCTTTGTTGTTTTGAGCGGTGTGATCGAGCTGGGATCTCTCGTGTATAAATAAATATGAGATATGTTCTTGAAAACGGCCCCCCTGTTTAGTCTTATGCTGCTGTAATATTTTAAGTTTGACCAAGTCAAAAAAAGAAAAGAAAGAAAAGAAAAATTGAAAAGTCAAAGAAAGGAAGATGCACGCGAGAAAGGGGAAAAGAAAGGGAGGAGAGAAAAGAAAGAAGAAGAAGAAAGAGTAGAAAGAAGAGGGGTATTCACCACTCCTCGCCAAGCCAATTTGACTTTGATTCACGACATTCTCAACTCTTGTTCTTCCAATCGGAGTAGATTTGGAGGTTAGGTCATAAATTCGGTATATAAGATTTGAGCTGCAAAGTTTGATTTTGAATTATTGAGTTATGCAATTTCATAGAAATGATGGTTTAAGGTGCTATGGTTGTGAGTTTTGACATGAGTCATTTTGGTGCAATGTTTGGTCGGAGCGAGAATTTAAAGGTTTCGCGTTTAAGTTCCACGTTGCGAATGACTTAAATTATTTTTTCGGGTGAGCAATTTATTAATGTGTAAGGGTCACTTTGTTAGCGTTTATGCATAGTTAAGCTGTTTCTTAGTTGAGATAGTGTTTTCCTTGATTTTAATATGGATTCTCATTTAATTGCTAGGATTATGAAATTGTTGGCTCGTTTCGCTTTGCGTTTTTTGGTTTTGGGCATTCCAAGTAACCGGTACTATTTTTTCTTTGAGTTTGTAAAACTCATATTCTTAAAATAATATGGATTATATATAGAATGAATTACGAAATAACATTGTTGTTGCATGAAAAGTCAAATCAAGCATTTACTACTTATTGGAACTTGTGAATGGTTTGAGAATGGTTTTAAGAAAAATATTGTGAAAGGATACTTGTATGTATTGCATTACAAATTGATTTGTGAAATGAGTTCTTTCATTATTTTAAGAAACCTTAATGAAACACGTTTCGAAATGTCAAGGGTTTGTGAAATGGATTTCGAAATGATGTAAAAAATGTCTCGTGAAGTGTATTTTATTTGATAAATTGAGTTGCGAAAGGTTATATGATTTGGTTTATAAAACCGACTTGCTATGAGCCAATTGAGGAGCTTGTGGGTATGCATATCGATTTATGATATCATTCTAGGCTGAGTCATCGGTTTTGTAAATGGAGACCTTGCGAAGAAGAAATCTCGATCACATTATCAGTAAGCATTGTATCGTGACAATTGTAGGATATGGAGCGATAGATTGGTCAATAATGTGTGAATTGATGAGATTACTCGATAGAATAAACCATTGATATGTGAGTTGTTGAGATTGATCATTGATAGTATTATTTTAGTATTACTTAGTAAATGATTATTTTGGACCTATACAAAGTTTTGTTGAAATGAAACAACTCATAATACATAGTTTATACCTTGAGTTGGATTATAAGATCTACCACTCTGGTTGCTTGCCCATCTCTTTCCCAATCTTTTCAAGTTCTTCGATTAGTGACAATAGTACGAGAGTGGTAACAACGGGGACTTTTGGTTATAATTTGAGACTTTGTCCTTCGGATGAAGAATAGCCTCGTCTCTCTCCCATCCCTGCTAGGATTTGGAGTATGACAGCTGCCAAGTTGAAATCTCGGAGCACATAAAAGTTACCGCCATTGACTAGGAACAGTGAAGGGCAAGGCCAAAAGAAGAAACAAAATAGATTTGATTGTTTGATATAGACAATTAGACTTCATTAACATAAGTTCATCATGAAACAATAACAAAGTTGACGCATTTCTGCTGAAGTGTATGTAGATCCAAGCTACATTGCTTAATATACAGGTCTATAAGCCTGTTCAGTAACTTTTTTTACTCAGTATTAACCAGTACAAACTTGCACACACAAATGAGGCATTGGTCCACAGATCAAATCGAATTTAAGTCACATATGCAGCTACCAACAGGAATCTCGCTAAACATAGAAGCAGAATAGACTTATTATGCACCACATCATGAGGTTACAAGTAAAAAAATCTCGGAGTCCCTCGTCTTCGCTGTGGTCCTTGATCGAAAAAAAAGGTACACTTAGGGTTTCTTAGCTCCCAAGGGAACGCATGGTTTCTTGAAAATGATCTTCAACTTTAGTTTGATAGCTGCCAAGTTTGAATGAACGGGGGTCGCAGAGAGGCTCTTGGAAGTTGCCGTCATTGACAAATATAAGGGGAAGGGACAAGGATGTAGCCCAATGAAAGAGACATGGAGACATTTCATTCAGGTGACCGAGGCTTATAATATACCAATCCATGGAATAATTTATCAAGAAAAAAGGTACTTTATTGCTACAAATATGATTTTTTTTTTCCATGCTATGCGATCAACATAGGTATATTCTTACTTAGACACAATTTATCTCAATTCTTCGGATATATATGATAGAGTGATTTTATGCTAGTTTTTATTTGAAAAATATTTTGATCGGAAAACAAGAATGTTTTCTTGATGTATGCTTTTCATATAAAAATCACATCGAGTAATTAGCGACTAAGAGGAGCGGTGGGCCTTCATCAGCCCGCTTGTTGCAGTAATGCTTACATGTAATACGATCGCATGTATGTATCTTTTTGGCCGTATGCGTTCGATTTTTACAAGCAGATTGATTTAAGCAGGTGAACTTTCTAACCCGATGGTCAACAGAGTTAGTAATGATTCGATGATTGGTCTATCCATTATCGTTGAGATAAAGGTTGGATAATCTTCAAGATGAAATCTCCAAGGACATGGTACAGTTTTAGCTGATATCAATATCAACGGATTGTAATGAAAGGAGGGCAGGTTGGTTTGACATGGAGAATCAAAACAAAAGACGAGAAGTGCTTCACTTACTTAGAGCAGCAAATAGTTATCTAGGATATCCAAGTGTCTCCCCATTGCACTTTGACATGAACAAAAACCCTCAATTCAAGTGCTTTATATGCTGTAAGTTTGGCAAGCATCTGAGTTTGAACATTGGAGCCACATAATCTATTTCATCGCATCGACAATCTTTAAGTCATAGCAAATTCAATGACACCACATGAGAATTGATTCAATCTTTTTTTTCGTTCAAGTACTAATTGAACCTTCGCATCACACCAGGACTTTTGATAGTGATACATCTGCACAAAATGAACTTACCAATCTTACGAAACCAAGTTGAAGCCATGGCTTCAATGTTAGACCGTCAGAAGCAGGGAGAGGTAGTGCATTTCCAAGGTAAAGCTCCTTGCTTGATGAACTCCTGATCCAGAGTTAGATGTCATTGCCTAGAGGTCTATACACCTTTTAATTCAAACCCATTCAATCACTGGAAGCTTACACGAGGAACGGTGATCATAGGAATAATATTGAATTTACTTATAATCTCCCAAGAGAAAGACGATCGTAAGTATATTATTGCACCATATCAGAAGGTTACAAATATAACAGAGGAAACCAGGGGAGAAAAACACAAGCAACGCATTCCTCAATCTAAACGAAGGGTTTATTCTATGGCTTGTTCGGTTTTAAGGAACGCATGGAGCTCAGGCGACGAATATAATGGTTAACCAGCACATCTCTAGGTGGAAGACATTCCTTAATCAGCGGAATTTCGATGAAGTTTTGTGCCCACTCATGAAGGGATGGGAACCTCTCGGCATCAAATATCTTGATGCCCCCTGTTTCTTCCGTGACGCTGAGCCAATGCGGGATCCAACCAGCCACAAGATCCAAATAGCCCATCTTGTCTCCCGCAAAAAACTTCTTGCCTTCAATCTGCTTCTCAAGATAAGTGAAAGACTCCAATACAGTCTCCACTGCTTTCTCCTTTTCCTCCGCATCTTCGGCCAGACAAGCTTCAAAAGCACCGAAGACACACTGTTCACAGTGACATGCATAAGCAAGTTTGTCATCAGGAGGAATTATTTGACTCGAATGGGAAACTTATTCTGCTGTAGCCACAAACATGCTGATACAAAGTCCTGCGTTTCTGAAGAATGTGAATTATATATATGGGTGCCAGAAGAAAATCCAACCTATAAGACAGACAAGAAGATCTCCAACTGTCGAGAGGACTTAGTAACATTGACTCTTTTGGTAAATGGGTGTGCATCCCCTTGGCAAAGCCACCTCTATGGTCGACTTTCTACATCGATTGAATTTAAGGTTTCGTTCTTTTCAATGGAATTTTCTCAGTTGCAGACACGGTTTCATCAGAAAACCTTGTAAGATAGCATTTTTGGTTGTCCCAGCATATATAAACAAGAAATCTCAATTACAAAGAACTTCGTCCATATTCAATGGTATCGATTCTGCCATTAGATTGCCATTCAGGAGCTGGCATTTAGCTTGATATGTGTTGTGTATCCATAGATGGAATCTGGGGATTCAAGGGAAGCTAACATGCCGCTCCAACATCACGCTGTTACGTTAATATGGCTCTACTTCATATTGTTCTCTCTCTCACTCTCTCTTCTCTCTCTCTGTGATGCATCCAGCAAGTGTGAATACGCAAGATAAGCATCCACAGAATAAACTCACAGGGCAATTGGAACTTTGCTTAAACAGAAGAACACGCACTTCTTGGCTTGAAGAATCTTTTCGCATGGATTTTGTGCTTTTCTAGCGAACAGTCAATTGAAGTATCTAACAGAAAGTCAGAGCCAATTCAGCAACAAGCTTGAACTAGACTCCAATCATCGGCACAGCAATTCATTTTCAGCCTCCTAATAATCAACTTTGGGGGCAAAGAAGTGAACATCATTCAACAGAAAACTGTCTGTATATCTGAAATGCATCAGATTTCACAATACACTTCGGCTTTTACCTAAAAGCATCTAGCAGAATGATTGCTCCATCAGAATTCATACTCCTCATAACGTGAACAAAACAACAGACGCAGACGAAAAGCCAAATTTGGGGGGAAAAGTCAAGAGTCACCTTGTCATCAGCAAACTGAGCCCAGAAACGAGCTTGAGCTCTCTCGTAAGGGTCTTGAGGCAACAACGGATAAAAATCACCTCCCTTCCACTTCTCATCGATGTACTCCAGAATCACTTTGGACTCTGCAATCACGACCCCATCGTCCAACAGCACCGGGACCTTCTTGTGCACCGGGTTCGACTTCAAAAGCAATTCGGTCTTCCCCTTGAACCAGTCTTCGACGGCGAGCTCGTACTCGAGGCCCTTCAGTTTTAGAGCCCACTCGATTCTCGTGCAGAAGAAGCTCGTCGCAGAGACTATGATCTTTAACTTAGCCATGGTCTCGCTTTGGTGTTTTGAGCAGTGTACTCGAGTTGGGTTCTCTCGTATATAAATCAAAATGAGATGCGTTCTTGAAAACGACCGCCGTGTTCAGTCTAATGCCGCCAAGAGGAATCTTCGCGTCACCATTGACGAGGAACAGTGAAAGGCAAGGCCAAGAAGGAGAAACAAAATAGATTTGATTGTTTAATATACTCAATTAGACTTCACTGTTTGCCATAAGTTCACCTGGGACCACAGGTGAACTTATGGCATCATTGCTAGGCGAGGCTCTTAGAAGTTGCGGTCATCGACATGTACAAGGGAAAGGGACGAGGTTGTAGTCCAGTAGAAGAGACGTGAGGCATTTCATTTAGGCGACCGAGGATTATAATATATCGGTGCATGGAATATTATATCAAGGAAAAAAAAGGGGGGGCCATCATTGCTACCAATATGATTTTATTTTTTTTGGCCGTACTATGCAATCGACATAGACATATTTTTACTTGGACGCAATTTTCTCAACTCATCCTATTTGTGATAGGCTGAATTTATGTTAGTTTTTAGACGAAAAAAAATATTTTAATCTGGAAACAGGTATGTTTTACCGATGTACGCATTTCATATAAAAATCACATCAAGCACATAGTGACTAAGGGGAGCAGTGGGCCCTCATCAGCCTGCCTGTTGCACTAATGTCCAGATGAAACTCGAACGCATATATGTATCTTTTTGGCCGTAAGCGTTTGATTTTTATCGCTAGTTCTGCAGAATGAATCATTTAGTTGTATAGTGAATAATTCGTTCATAAATCGTATCGTATTCAAAGAATCTTGTGTTTTCTATTCAATACCTTTTCATGTACATTCATCTTCCCGACCAAAGAAAAATAATAATAATAATAAGAAAAGGTTTTCAAGTTCATTGACAAGTCAATTTCGTGAAAGATTTTCTGTCACGAAAAGGCCATTTCGCAAAGCGACTGTACTCTTGCAAGACAACTCTGGAGGGTGTTGATTGTGCAGCCGCGAGTAAAGAAAGCAAGGCGAACGGCGGCATTAGTAATAATGTGAATGATGCGGAGAGCATAAACTAAAGTCATGGAGAAGCTGAAGCATTCAGCGATGATATCGACAGACCTCTCAAGCTGTTGGTATGGCGGTCTGATTTCACGCTGCATGGACCGTTGAGAAGACTCCGGTCGATAGTTATCACTGTGGATATATTGAAGGTTCTGTGAGTTCCGGCGCTGTCGATGCGCGGTACTGTTGGGAACCCTCGGCGGTCAGAGGAGCAAAGCCAACCATAAAGAAGTGCATGCGAGGGAAGGGAATCAGGTCAACAGCAAGTTTCCTCAGCAGCCAGTTCAGTTGACCGGGGAAGCGGCGGCAACAGGTGTGATCCACTCATGGTTGCAGAGACTGAGTGGTCCAGATCGCCAACCACAGAAGCGCCAAAAACCAAGCCAAAGTTTCAGACAATCATCAACCGACAAAAATGGAGTACACGACAGAAAGACCAACAAAAGAATGAGAGGGTAGTATAAAGAAAAGTGCCCAATACAAGACTATTCCACAGCCCAAGAAGATAGACATGGATGACGTAATTATGGCCTAAGCAGCACAACACCGACACAAAATATGCAACACAATACAACACATCGACATATAATTTTTCAAAAAAAATAAAAAAATTTGACACATTGTATATTAAATATATATTTTTATATATACATAATAAATTATTTCAATCAAATTAATTTAATTCAAATTCACAAATAAATAATAAAAAGAGATTGGAATGAATTTACACTAAGAATCGTGAGTTCCATGAAATGAAAAGAAGAGAAAATAAAATGAAGTTTTTCTTCTTTCATCCTTTCTTATTCTTTTTCTTTTACATATTTACATTTTGACATATCATTTATTGAAAAAATTTAAAATCGACCCGTGCGTGTTAGAATTGCGTGTTGAAATTATGGACTATTGTGTCAAAAGAGTTGACCATATATCAAATTTTCTGACACTTATTGACTGTGTGTCAAACACGTGTTGAAGTATCAAACACGATAGAAAAATTTTCAAAAAATGTCGGCACTTTCGAGGTTATGGTATGATTATACTTATCACTACAATGATCTGCAAAACATGTATGGCTGAAATTTGTGTGTATGTCATGACAGGATGCCTGTTCTGGTGATCTTTTTTGTAAACCAGCTGAGCACTGAGTAGCGTGACTTTTGTCCCCGAGAACGCCCATACGTGGATTGTTGTTGTACTTACACGGGGATGCTATGCCGAGTTTCATTTGAACTCTCCAGCTTACGCTCATTGATTTTCATAGAAGTGACGCCTCGGTCATCTTCTTTTACCCCTAATATCCAATTAGAAATTTATATCTTCTAGTTTTATTTCTTTTTCTTCAGTAAATGTAGACAAATTACCCATTTGTGTTCTGCAGTCCAGCACGCGCGACGACTTGTGCATTGTTGTGGACTTTCTCCACAAAAGAAGTGATGACTCGAGAGCTCAATCGATCCTGTGTAAATATACGATAATTCGTCATGTGATGAGATGGTAATATTAGCTGGTACATTGATGTGACATCACTCATTCAAATTAAATGTTTTTATTTTCAGATAATTTAATTTATTGTCATTTGCTGGAGTGACCAACAATTTTGTGCGTTTTCAAAAAATAAAATAAAATAAAATAACGGGCTTAAAAGTCAACATAACTTTGGGAGCTCAAACAAAAAGCAATTCTTTTGTGTTTCACTTTACTAACCGGGTAGGACCACGCTTGTTATAAAGATACTGCTTGTAATAAAGATATCTCAATTTCTCAACGACATAATTTTTAATCTGAACACAAATTGTCAATCAGAACCTCAAATAGTTGAATCATGAATTGAATCAAACAAATTGCGAGAACATTAAGTGAAACATTTAAAGATTTAAGTAAAGTATCTTTTTATTGTGAATGTTTTAGTAAGATCCATAACTTACAGAAAATATATCTCAGTTTTGAGTACATGTCATGAATGCTATACATAAGTAGATATATGTCACTCCCAGCTTTAAATCAAAAGATTACATTTGAAGATAATCACAAATTCTTACACGTTATTATTTATGATGGTTTGTACAGCACAAATTCTAGACGGTTACAACTACATTGGAAAAGTGAGAACAAGCAAGTTGATTACTAATAAGTTTTCCTAAATAAAAAAATTATAATTTTTCAAAAAAAATCAGATTCGGGCAACTTTTCATTTAATTTAAACCTCATTGTCAGTAATTACAGCAATCCATAGTCCACACCCTCTTTCTTGAATTCGTTAAATGGGTTAGCAAAAAGTGGTCGGATGGATTGCGGTTGCAGCTCATTGGATAGCAGAAGAAGAGACAAGGTTCTGATCTCAGACGACCGGAATTATAATCTTTGAAATCCGACGGTGGGAGTGGTTATGGCTTCGGTCGGGACCTTTAATGCCTTAACAAAGGTGGTCGCATTTCGCCTCAAGTTATGTTACGTCGACTTAAAAATCAATTTCTGGTAATGAAAGATACTTAGCACAACATTACATTCACACGGAGTACTTCGGCTACAAGCTACTCCGTTCCAACATCTCTCCAGGTTAGTAACTATTATCTTACTGATTCCGATGATACTTCCGCTGATTCAAAACGGTTATTTCGTTATGATCGATTCAGTTGATAGCAGTTTCTTGACGTTCCTGTGATGGGGGAGTCGCTCGATGCCTGGCGAGAATTCTTCAGGACGACGGAGACCGACGTCTTTGAGTTCATCGACAAGGCCATCGCGATCGCCGTGCTTGATCGCCCCCAAGATTTTCTGTCTCAAAGAGGCCGTATCGCAGAGCAGCTGTTCTCGTGCGGGACAGCTCGCGATGGAGGTGACTGTGCAGCCGAGAGTAAAGAAAGCAAGGCGAACGGCGACAAGGGTAATGTTGCGAGCAGTGTGGGCAGCACAGAGTACGGTCATGGAGAAGCCGAGGCATTCGGCAACAATATCGAAGAGGCCTCTCTAGTTGTCTGTGAAGTTCTAAGGATCAAGCAGGTTTTGGACAATGGCCGACATGAGGTCAGTGTCCTAACTCTGAATCTGGTCCATCCATGGCTTATTTCTGTCTCTCGTCCATTCTTTACCCATTGTTTTCGGATGTCAATGGTTCTTGGAGATAAGTTTGTGGATATAACGTCAAAAATGGCTTCTTGAGATCTTCTGGAGAGCATGCAATCTAACTTAGTATCCTTTCTTGGTTTAACAGTCTGAGTCCGCGCTGCTTGAATCGTTGAGAAGACTCCGGTCTATGACTATTACTATAAATACATTGAAGGTTCGATTGAAATTCTATAGGGAGTGGTACATGCTTTCTGCATCAACACTTGGTAATCTAATTTCTCTGATTTCTCACAGAAAACTAAGATCGGGATAAGTGTCAACAGTCTCCGAAGGAACTGCGGATCAAAGCTGATTGCTCAGCTTGCCCACGACATTACTATGTACGGAGTGAAACGCCTGTTTTTTTTGCGTGGTTTCTGGTTTGTAGCTTAGGCTAAGGTCATTTCCATAGAATTTGCCTGTCGAACTTGGTCCTGCAAGAGCACGATGGTTTCATACTAACTGCTTGATTCTTTTCTTCGCAGGAGATGGAAGGCTATGGTCGAAGAGATATGCCGCAGCACAGAGGATGTTGCTGGTATTAATTTACTGCAGAAACATCCTTGCTCTTTGAGCCCCCATGCGCCGAGTTTTTCTTAACCTTGTGCTTGAATTCTTTTATAGATCCTTGCAACGCCGGAGACGGAACCACATCTTCCGTCAAGAACCAGAAGAACATCAGGAAACCAGGACAAGAACAGTACGACTTCAGCCAGGCAGGTTCATTAGCTGACAGGAACCGGAGGCTGAATGTGAACCAGCACCGAGGCACTGTGAAGCCCAATATGTCCTCAAACGCTGACCCGAGAACAATCCCCCAAGCGAGATTGCGTCGCGGAAGTTTGAGAAGGAGAGAATGCTTCGGTCGCAAAAGTCAAATGAATCAGTCACAGGGGGCAAAAGACCACTTGCCAGTCGACATAATGTAAGTAGAATAACAAATTTGATTTCCAAGTATCCTTCCAACCGAAAGAACTGACTTGTTCATTCGGTTCATTCGAAAGATCAAATGCTCCAACAAAGTCGTAGCAGAGGTGGGGATTGAATCCAGCGAGAGGAAGACGCAAGAACTTCATCGAAAAGCAGAAACAGGTTATTAGATTGATTTCATACTATATAGTCAGCTGTTTCTTGGACCTATTACGCAGCGAGCACCAATTCCGTCATTTCTTTTCGACAGACAAAAGGCGTCGGACGGTGCGGGTATTGGATCTATGTGATCTCCCAAAGATGGCAACAAGTCTTAAGGCTCCGTGCGCAACAACTAGGAAAGCTCATCGGCAGAGGGTGCTTTCACAGAGCCTGGTATCATCCTTCTGAAGACCAAAAGTACAGAGCCAACAATTTTGCACAGAGAGACCAAAGTTACTGGACTGGTAATCAAGCAAGAGTTCTATAGTTTATAGTTTTCTTCTTAGTTGGAGCCAATTAAAAGCACTGGAAGCTAATCATTAGAGTCCTATTCTAGGAGGTAACGTTGATGTGTTTGCCGGAAATTGTATCTAGCAGCCTGTAATCAAGACTTTAATTTCTCAGCTATAAGAACCTAGTTTGCTTTTACAGCTTGGCTGTCTCACGTTATCCTACTAGAAATTGCTTCTGTGGCCATAAGAAATGGATGACTAATGAATCAGATGTGCTTTGTGTCTCCAGAATTTAGCTCGTTAAATTCAATTTTAACATGGGAGACGACCGCTTTCTCAGAATGAAGTTAAAATTAGTTTGGCATGTAAGTCACAAGTGGTTTTATCATCGAAGGAGATATGTAGCAAGCAACTGAAATTAACAAAAGAAAAAGAAGCGTCTTCCTGAGAGAGGGGAAAGAACAACAGAGTAACGTCACAAAGACGAGCGTGAAACGTTGCAGCAGATGAACATAAGAGACGTTGACATGAAATGTTGTTGTCTTGCAGCATAAAAGAAACGGACAACACCTCTGGACAAACATTGAGGTAAAAAGATATCGCCAACATCACCCGAAGTTCGACCTTCCGAATCTCACCTAGCAACAGATATTAGCAAGTTCTATTCCCAAAGTTGAGATTAGGATCAACCGTTCCAATCATGCCCCGATACTACGGCAGACGCGTATAACGCAATAACAAGCACTCGTGCATCAGTGACGAGCCAGTTCCTCCACCGAGGGAGAGGCATACTTGCAAACCTTCAGAAAGACAGGACAGAGTTATGGCATCTCCATGAGAAAATATTAGGTGGTCCGGGCGCACCAAGTCAGCATGGTCTCGGGCAGTAGGTACAACTTACTTCTGAAGTTATTCCTATAACTTGAAGTGCCCTATCTGCATCAGTCATGCACCAACTAAAAGAGAGGAAATCAACGCACTAGATGGCGTAGAGGACTGTAGAATGAAATTATTCCCAAGAAAATAAGGTGCATGCAAATGTAAAATTAAGTGATCCATAAGGAGGAGCTATGGTGTCTCTTAAAGGCTTATTAGCTACAGAAGTAATTTTATCAGCTCGTGGTTACTGGAGGCTATTTACCTAGAACAAATAATCGAGTACAATGCAATCAATCTGTACCTTAAAGACAGTAGCAGACTTTGGCCTCCTTTCTCACTGTTAGCAGTTTATTTGTAAAACAAACTAAGACGTGCCTTGTTCCATATCAAAAGGATGTGAGTGTGCAATAACTATTGCATATTATTGAAACATTGTGTCTGTTCGTAATAGAGTAATGGTTATTTTTTAATTATTTAATTTCAAATTTATTATTTTTGCCTAACGGTTATCTACACTCTTACATTTAGAAATAACTTCTTCATTTTTGAAAGGTTGTATTCATTCAAATGTATTTAATCAACATTTTTTTTTTCAATTCTTAGCAGTTTTCGTAATCTTCTTCTTCCATTTTTTGTTTTCTTTCGAAAAAAATATATAGCCATTGTTTTTAATTGTTTCCTCAAAAGACCCTAAAGAAATACTAAAATTATTATCTAGTATTCTCATTTGAGACTTTGTTGTATTTTGAATTAAATTTGTAGGTGACCATTAGCAACATTGTAAGACAAATAAATTTTTAAAGAAAATAATATCACACCTCAAGATCCGACTCGATTGCTTTAAAGATCCGACTTTATTGCTCTATCAGATGTCCCGATTTACCCACCAGTTGCATCCCATGTTCGTTGCAGACGACTTCACAAAATTCGGATCCAATTTGGTTACCACATTGTCCACCTCGAACATGAAGGATCTCTCTCGCCATTCCTATATTCACTACAAACTAAAATCAGTCTCAACCGCATAGGATTACGACCAAATTAAATTCAAAAGTATGACGATACATTGTTCAGATTAGAATAATATTTTAAGAAATAGATGAGGAATCAACCGACTCGTAGCCCGAGGCAATTTTAGTCTCATCGTTTTATTCTCAACCAGCCAAAATAATGGGGAAATTGTCCAAATCAATCCTAACCCTATTATGCGGAGCCCTAAAATACTCAATTTTGCAAATTTAGTCATAAATCTTTACATGAAATTCCAAAATAGTCATTTTAATTAATTTTCACAAGAAATCACTGATATGGTGGTGTGCTACGTAAGACGGCTAGCAATTATTGAATCGCCACATTAGCAATTTCCGACAAAATTTGACCAGAAAGACTACTTTGAAATTTTAGGCAAAGGTTAAGGATTAAACTGACAATATTGAACGTGCAAGACTAAATTAGCATCCATTCAATAGATTTATGACTAATTGGATAATTTTCCCTAAAATAAGCTTAGAGAAGTTTCTTGTTCTCTTTCGTAAAGTGTTGTTCTGAAAATTATATGTTATGAACTCTTGGCGGTTTTTATGAAAAAAAGAAAAATTGATATCATGGAGTAAAGTAATTACTATTAAGTATGTTTTCTCCTGAAAGGCAAAAGCTAGAGGATAACTAGCTTCTTTCTGGCTTTTACAAGTAAATTTTTTACGCCAACAAATTTGGGGTAAAGAATCCCATTTAAGTTTCTATGATTATCGCTACATGAAAATATCTTTAATTCAATAATTAGCTTATTGAAAAACTAAGATAAATGTGGATATGTGTGGTCGGTTTCAAATAAATTTTAATTTCATAAAAAGTTTTAACAATATTCGATAGATGAAGATAAGGAAGAGATCTATAATATATATAATTTAAAATTTGATGAAATTTAGTTCCTTAAAGCATTAGGAGAAACGTAGATTGTGCCATGTTAGTTCCAAATAGATTATAATGATTCACACAAAATAATAACTTGAATAATCTTTTTGGATTAATTCCTCTCATTCTAATATCAAATGTTTCGGTAGACCCTTATTGACCTTTTGTCGCCTTTTTAGTAAACTCCCATAAGTTAGTAACTTTTGAGCATGGCTTGTCATTTTGTGTGTATATAAGGTGAGTTTTCACTTCTTTTTTTCATATTGGTTAGTATTTATCTCTGCTGCAAAAATAATTCTCACTATCAATTTGGTCAAATCTCTAAGAAGATATCTAGGTTAAAAGTAACTCAAAAGCTATATGAAACTTGTTTATAACTTTTCCGTGTGATTATTAATTTTTCATATAGAAAGGTAAGTTAGAATATAATGTTGGATATTGATATATAAATTCAATGATTTTTAGACATTGCTTTTAATTAGTCCAAATTGGAAGAAGGAGAGAGGCGGTTCGGATCTCAAATGACCCGTTAGTTGTTATTTCCTTTTATGATCATTGAAATCCAACGGTGGAGATGGCTTAGCTCTGTTTTGATCCAAGATAGGAAAGTCATTTAAATTCCCTCCCTGTCTTGCTCTGTTTTGATCTCACGTGACCCGTTATTACTTCCTTCAATCCAACGGTGGAGATGGCTTAGCTCTGTTCTGATCTTAGATAGGAAAGTCATTTAAATTCCCTCCTGTTCTGCTCTGTTGCGACACTCAAAACTCTACCCTGTTCTGACATTGCAGAGCTGCAGCATTCCTCTCAAGGTTAGTCGCTGATTTTCTCGCCCATTCTCTTCCTCCGTTGTTCTGCCGATGATTCTGCTTCTCTTTTGAAACGGGTCGTTCAGTTCCATCGGTTCGGTTGTTAAAAGAAGGAAATTTATCTCGCAGTTTTTCAAGCGCCGTGAGTGATTTACTGTTGGATCGTTTCCGCGATGGGGGAGTCGCTCGATGTATGGAGAGTATTCTTCAGAACGACGGACACCGACGTCTTCGAGTTCATAGACAAGGCGATCACGATCGCCGCGCTCGATTTCCCGAAAGATTTTCTGTCACGGAGAGGCCGTATCGCGGAGCGGCTTTTCTCGCGCGAGGCTGCTCGGGCCAGAGGTGATTGCGCCGCCACGAGTAAAGAAAGCAAGGCGAATGGCCACGCGGGTAATGCGGCGCGCGATGTGGTGAGCATAAACTGCAGTCATGGTGAAGCTGAGACATTCGGCGATGATATCGAATGGACCTCTCGAGTCGTTCGCGAAGTTCTAAGGATCAAGCGGGTTTTGGACAATAGTCGACGTGAGGTCAGTGTCTCGACTCTGAATTTTGTTCATCGCTGGCGAATTTCCGTTTCTTGTCCCAATCTTTACCCATTGATCTTGATTTATAGTTTTTGGAAATAAATGTGTCACTAAACCCTTCAAAGTGTTTTGAGTCCTATTCATTCTTGAGATCTTCTGTAGTGCAACTGCATGCTATCTTACTTCGTCCTGTTTCTGGGCGTGGCAGTCTGATTCCGCGTTGCATGAATCACTGAGAAGACTCCAGTCGATGAGCATCACTGTGGATATATTGGAGGTATGATTGAAGTTCTATATGGAATCATACATTCTTTTTGCATCAACCGTCTGTATCTTGATCGTTTAATTTCTCTGACTTCTCGTAGAAAACTAAGATCGGGGTAAGCGTCAACAACCTCCGAAGGAATTGCGGGTCGAAACAGACTGCTCTGCTTGCCCACAACATTACTATGTATGAAGTGATCCATTCGTTTTGCAAAGTGTCCTGTTTATAGTATAGGATAAGGTCATCTGGTAGAATTTATCTGTCCAAATTTGTCCACAATATTACTAAGTGCGCGATTCTTTTCTTTGCAGGGGATGGAAGGCTTTGGTGGAGCAGTTTTGCTGCCGAACAGGGGATGCTGCTGGTATTTATTTACTGCACAAACATTCTTCTTCTTTATCTGGAGGCCCCTCATGCCCAGTTTTCTTGACTGGGTGCCTGAATTCCTTTTGTAGATCCTCACAAAGTCGAAGACCGAACAACATCTTCCGTCAAGAGCCAGAACATCGGGGAACCGCCACAGGAGAAATACGGCTTCAAAGAGTCCGCTTCACTCGCTAAAAAGAAGCGGAAGCTAAATGTGAAGCAGCAACCAGGCACCGGGAAGCCCAATGTGTCCTTGAATACTAACTCGAGGACAACCCCAGCAAGCGAGGTTGCACCATGGAAGTTGGCGAAGGAGAGAATGTTTCGGTCGCAAACCTCAAACGGATCAATCACGGGGCGCAAAAGACAAAATGCCAGTGACGTAAGTAGAAAAGCCAATTTGATTTCCGAGTATCCTTCCGATGATATGAACTGACATGTTCATTTTGGTCCAATCAGGTGATCAAAGGCTGGAACGAAGTTGTGGCGGACATTAAGTATGAGGCCACCAAGAGGAAGATGCAAGAACTTTACCAAAAAGTAGAAACGGGTTAGTTGATTGATTTCGTAGTAGAGTCAGTTGTTCCATAAAACTAGTACACAGCAGGGCATAATTCTATTGTTCCTTCTCAACAGGCAAGAGGCGGCGGACGGTGCAGGCATTGGATTTGTGCGATCTCCCAGAGTCGGCAGCCAGTCATAAGCCCCCGTCCGCCAGAACTGCAAAAGCTCATCGACAGAGGGTGATTTCGCGGGGCCGGGTTTCGTGCGTCTGAAGACCGAAAGTCCATAGCCAACAATTTTGCCACAAAGAGATCGAGGACTTTGGACTTGGGATCAAGCAAGAGTCGCATTGTTCATAGTTGTAGTCTTAGCAGAAGACGATGCAAGACAACTAGGTGTTAATCATTAGAGTCGTATTTTAGGAGGTGATGTTGATGATTTCTTTGCTGGAAGTTGTACAGTGCAATTTGCCATCAATAAGGACCTCAATTTTTTAGGTGATGTTGATGATTTCTTTGCTGGAAGTTGTACAGTGCAATTTGCCATCAATAAGGACCTCAATTTTTTTAGCCATGTGATGCGAATACAGTTCTATCCTCGTATTTCATTTACTTTAAACCATGTGAGTACAGACTTCTTAGGTTACACTTTCCCAGGGAACAGCTTGCGCGTCTCACGTTCTCCCACTGAGTTTGCTTCTGTGGTCATAAGAAATGGGTCTCTTAACAAATTTAGATGTGTTTTATGTCTGGAATTCAGCGCGTTATATTCAATTATAGAAAGGAAGACTACCACTTTATCCGAACGAAGTTAAAAGTCGTTTGGCTTGAAAAAAAAAACACACCGAAATGCGACAAGAGTGGTTTTACCAGCGAAGGATATCTATGAGACGAGCGAAAAATAAGAGACGGATTCACAGAGACGAGAAAATTGGAGCTTGCAGATGAACATATCATAGATTCATATGATTCATGTTCTTGTCTGTAGCATAAGAGACACGGGACATCACATTCGGAACCAACAATAGAAAGGTAGAAACATATCGTGAACACCACCCGACCTCAGACCTTCCAAAACGATATTAGCAAGTAGGTTTCCCAACCGGTCCAATCATCCCCTCGTACTACCGCAGGCACGTGATAACGCAATAACGAACACTCAAGGATCCATTAAACTCCTGCTGCTAACTCTCACATGTCATCCGCTATCTCCTCCTCCTCCTCATCCTCATACTCACCTTCCTCATCAGCAGTCGCATCTTGATATTGCTGATACTCGGACACAAGATCATTCATGTTGCTCTCGGCCTCAGTGAATTCCATTTCGTCCATTCCTTCACCAGTATACCAGTGCAAGAAAGCCTTTCTCCTGAACATGGCAGTGAACTGCTCGCTCACCCTCCTAAACATTTCCTGGATGGAAGTTGAATTCCCGATGAATGTGGAAGCCATGGAAAGCCCCTTGGGAGCAATGTCACACACGCTTGACTTCACATTGTTAGGAATCCATTCCACAAAGTAGGAAGAGTTCTTGTTCTGTACATTTATCATTTGCTCATCAACCTCCTTGGTACTCATCTTGCCCCTGAACATCGCTGATGCAGTAAGGTAGCGGCCGTGCCTTGGGTCAGCAGCACACATCATGTTCTTGGAATCCCACATCTGTTGTGTGAGTTCTGGCACTGTCAATGCACGATACTGCTGGGAACCGCGACTGGTCAGAGGGGCAAAACCAACCATAAAGAAGTGCAGGCGAGGGAAGGGAATCAGGTTAACAGCAAGTTTCCTCAGGTCAGAGTTCAGTTGACCCGGGAAACGGAGGCAACAAGTAACTCCACTCATGGTTGCAGAGATCAAGTGGTTCAGATCGCCAACTACAAAAGCATAAAAACCCAAGCCAAGATTTCAGCCAATCGTCAATTGACAAAATGTAATCCACAACAGAAAGGACAACAAGAGCACGAGACAGCAGTCTGATGTAAAGTGCCCAAAGATACAACACTATTCTATAGGCCAAGAAGATAGAAATAAAGTGCACACTTCTTAAACTATTCTTATTTAATTAGTTTAAATTGAACAGACCAGGCTGAAGAACTCGCAATATGATTATTGAATTGTAAAAAGGCTATAATTCAATAAGCAAATAGAAAACAGTAAACACCAGATTCTAGACAATTTGCAATGGTGCCAGCATGTCTGAATTTCTATTGTTTGGCCACTTTTCTCTTTCAAATGCACCTCAGCATGCCAGATGTAAACCAAATAAATCAAATAGAGTAGACCATGAAGAAACCATATCTAAAGCCATGAATTCTTGTCTACTTACAGCTGGGAGTTGTCAGCTTGAGAGTCCGGAAGCAAATATCATACAAAGCTTCATTGTCCAGAACCATGCATTCATCTGCATTCTCCACGAGTTGATGGACAGAAAGGGTGGCATTGTAAGGCTCGACCACTGTATCAGAAACCTTAGGAGAAGGGAACACAGAGAATGTCAACAACATCCTATCAGGGTATTCCTCCCTGATTTTTGAGATGAGCAAAGTGCCCATTCCAGAGCCAGTTCCTCCACCAAGTGAATGGCATACTTGGAAACCTGCATAAAGACCACCTGATGTTATGGTATCTTCACAAAGTAGATGAAAAACATTCTTTTTAAGTTATTCCTATAACTTGAAGTCCCCTATCTGCATCAGTCAAGTACCACCTAAAAGAAAGGAAATCACCACATTAAATAGAGTAGAGGACAGTAAAACGAGATTATATGATGATATTTGCCCCGAGAAATAAGGTGCGCGCAAATGTAGCATGAAGTGATCCATAAGGAGTAGCTAGAGTATCTCTTAAATGTTTATTAGCTACAGATGCAAGTTTATCAACTTATAATTACCGGAGTCTACGATCATAGAACAAATGATTAAGTGCAACACAATCAGCAATCAATCTTTACCTTGAAGACAGTCACAGTTCTCAGCCTCCTTTCTCACAACATCAAGAACCGCATCAATAAGCTCAGCGCCTTCAGTATAGTGCCCCTTGGCCCAGTTATTTCCAGCACCAGATTGCCCAAAGACAAAATTATCAGGCCTAAAGACCTGCCCATAGGGACCAGTTCTAATGCTATCCATGGTGCCCGGTTCAAGATCCATCAGCACAGCTCGAGGAACATATCTACCGCAAGATGCCTCGTTGAAGTAGACATTGACACGCTCAAGCTGCAGCTCAGATGTCCCAATGTAATGACCAGTCGGATCTATCCCATGCTCGTCACAGACGACTTCCCAGAATTTGGATCCAATTTGGTTACCGCATTGTCCACCCTGAATATGAAGGATCTCTCTCATCTTGCCTGCACACATTAAAAACTAAAATCAGCATCAACGGCATGGGACAATGACCAAAGTCAAGTTCATAATGGTCACCATCCCTAACTTAGTGGAATGCAATATAGACAACAATCACTTAAGTCGTGTGTTTGACCCAAGCACAACAGATCATAGAAATGACAAACGGCAAGATAGATCGCGACTGTCTAGGCATTCAATCATCGAAGAGTTCTCTTTCCCTGACAAAGAAAACGAATGATACTGCCGTATGACCAACTCTTCACCTGAAAGACAAGCCAGCTTATAGCTCACTCACGAAACAAGACAACCTCACTTCATCTACGCAAAAACGAAACTCCAGTGGATCGCTAATTCTTAAAGATGCAACTCGCTTTAGCATGAGAAAAACGAGCTGCAGCCAGATCGGACTCTATCCAAACAAATGCAGACCGAAAAATCAAGACCGGCCGACGGATCTACAGCTCGAGAGCACGCACGAGCCGCAACTTCGACAGATCACATGCAGAAAACAACGAAACATCGAACGAAGCTCCCGCCGATTGCTCGGGGGCGAGATCGCAGTCCAGCAGCAGCAACGGTTCGAACCAGCCGCGACACACGCGCGCCGCATCGACACGGATCGGAAGCATTTCCAAGCCACGGCATTCGGATCGAGCAAACCAACACCTCATCAATGGCGACCGAAACACCAAGAGACCTACTCGATCCTCCCAAAAAAACGCGAGAGAAAACGAAGCACGACGGAGCATCGATCGAAGAGCGCGCGCGATGAGGCTTACCGGAGAAATGCGGGCGGAATCCGGCGGATCGGAAGGGGATCGGCGACGGAGATCGAGCGACTGGAAGTGAGACTGAGAGTGTGGATTGCAGAAGATAAGAAGCAGCGCGACCGAGGAATGTTTATATTTATAATGCGCGAGCGAAGCGGGAGGGGGGAAGCGCAGCGGTGAAGCGTCGCACGGTTTCGGTAGATCCGACGGCGGGCGTCGTTTCCTTCCTTTTTCGGTGATGGGGTCCTTGCGGTGCCGTCCGATGGGGACCGCGGACGGCTCGGATTCGTTTTTGCCGTTTTTCTTTAAAAACAAGTGCGTTCGACGAATTTTAAGGTGATCCAGATCCATCTGATCATTACTTGCTCGAATTGCATCCGTACATCATCCATAATCCCTGTTCTTTGGGAATCTGCCTGATCGGACGGCTACGATGCACTGGATTCACATGCACCCGATTTTATTTCAATGGCGGCTCCCACTCGAGAGGGCAATTGTGTTCGAAAAGTTTTATCAGGTACTCGGGAATTGATATCTTTCGACACATCATCAATCATCGAACGCATGAGACGCCGCGAATAGCGCATCAAATGAGTTGTTGCTTGAGTAGCGTTGGAAGCAATCTCAAGATGTTATTGTGAACCTTTCATCTCTATGGGCCCATCGATGGTGGCGTCTTAAGCTATCGAAGCAATGTAGGGTTCGAGAAAAGTTGTGATTCCTAAATCTCTCTTGAATCCACAAGCTCAACATTGATTTTAAATGGAGTTTCCCCAAGTTCTCGTGACAAATCGAATCGATAAAGATGGTTAGACCGTTGAATAAAAAAAATCGAGTGAAAATTGGTTCAAGGGGCCTTGATTGGGCCTTGATCGCATTCCCTTACAAAGATCGAGGATTTTATCGAATCAATCAAAAGATTGACAATTTAATTAAATCATGTACGGTAAATTTGAAATTTCCGATATGAGATATCTTTTCATCTCTAAAGCAAAGATGATGACATGATCCATTGAAAGATCAATAATTCAGTCATAACAAATTGAAATTTCATACATCTTAATTTTTATATTAAAGCGACTTACCATATAAAAAAAAAAAAAAAACTTATGGAGTTCCTAGTTAGGTAGAGATTTTTTTTTTTTTGGTCTCGCAATCTAACGATGGAGATTAAAAACCAAATGGAAGTGGATTTTCTCCGGGCAGAACTTGGGAGCAAAAAGGTAGGTCCCAGAATGTGCATTGTGCAGCAGATCACATGAGGGGAGCGAAATCGACATGTGACCCGCCACGTTATGCCAGCAAAGATGTTGGACTCACTCCATCCCCCCTCTCTTAACCGCGGTTAGGATTTGACCGGACACCCCGGTTAGTCCGAGGGCCCAATCAGATAGGAAATTAGGAATCCATGTTGCTTGGTTTAGGGTGTAAGCATCCTTTGGACTGCTTAGCTTTATTATATTGGGGAACTGCTTCAATCACAAGACCAACTGTGCTTGATCCGATTGTTTTCTCTAGGACCCTATTTTTTAAATTGGAGGATGTGGGACGACAGGTGTCAATGAGGGGAATCCCATGGAGGGTATCCGTAATTTAATTTAATTTGCCACAGCAGATAAGCCAGTCGTTTTCCCGTCGGAAATATCAAAGTGGTTTACATGTGTTCACTTACAGTGCGTTTTGAAATTGATGGAGCACGCATTCTGATGTCCATTTCTTTTTTTGTCATTATTGATGCACGAGAGAAGAAGTCTATTCGTTGTCCCACAAATAGTTGTGACTATTATAGATTCATTTCATGACAAGGCCCGTTTGGTTCGGCTTTGGGGAAATGCGGGTGGGGGAATCGCAAATACGGCTGAGGTAAAGGGACTTTCGGAAATGTGAGACCGTTTGGTAAATTATAGCATTGAAATGCAACTTAACATAAACACCGTTTGGCAAAATTCACTTTTGTAAGTAGCTTTTGTTATTTTTATTTTTTTAAGTCTGAAATCAAATTCGGCGGCCACCGGCCGCCCACCGCCGCCGGACGCCGGATCTGGCCGTCGCCAGGACCGCCAGATTTGGTCGCCGGAGGTTGCGAGAGGCGGATCGGCGTCGGACGGCGAATCGGCCTCAAGACCGCCGAGATCTGGCCTCGCCGGTCGCCTGGCTCGCGCGCCATGCGACGCCGCCCGAGGTCGCCCAACCTCGGGCCACCTCGCCCGAGGTTGTGCGACCTCGGGCGAGGGGTCCCAGCGGCTAGATCGGGCGGCTCACGGGCGAGCGCCGCCGAAGAAGACGAATGACGAAGAAGAAAGCGAGGCGGAGGAGACGATGAACAGTAACCCGATAAACAGTAAATCGCATCTCGGAATGCCAAATGCTCAAAGCTGGTCCCCCCCCAAAGATTCGGCTTTCGGCATTTAAAATGCCCACATTTCGCAAATGGGCATTCGAAAGCCCCGCCAAACACCCAAAATTTCCCCCAAGGGGCTTTGGGGGCTCAAGGGGCTTTGGGAATGCCCAACCAAACGCCCCCGAAGTGATGAAATCTGATGGACTAAATCAGATGCAGGCTTGAGCCCAAATGGGTAACAATAAAAAAAAATGTTCACATTAGATGATGCGAGAAATTTAGTCCGTGCCACGGGTGTAAACCACACATCCTATCATGTTGGGCCTTAACTATTAAGCCAACCCATGACCAATCATTTAGCATAGAAGCACATTGAAGAAGCCATAATTGTTTGAGTGGCTTGACACTGATCTTAACACTTCAAATGACTTTCAAAGTCAATTTTACGATCAGTTTTGTTTGGTGAAAGAATTCTTTATGAAAAATTTCAAATTTTTACACGTTTGTTTCCCGAAAATAATAAGTTAATGAAAATTCATTTGCGGTCAACGAAAATATTCATACTTAAAATTAGAAAAATGAAATTCCTTAATCTAAAAAAGGGTGACATTTTCCTTGACTCGAAATCGCTTTTCCCTATCAAGCAGATTTCCGCAATACAAACACACTTGGAGTGATTTTTCGATTTTACACAAGACAACCTATTCTCATCTCGGCAGATGAATTCATTCGAAGATCTAGTTTTGCTTTGGGCCACCCAAGGGTATTGTACGATCTCACAATTGAACCATCTCAGCCCAATTGTAATCCACTAATGCACGAGCCATTTTAAGCACGCTTGCTCATTCCATGGCCCGTTTCTGATCAGAAACTCAATTCCGATCCAAATGTCAATTTATGAAATTGGGCCTGAAAACAGCCTGGTGCTTCTGTTCATGTCAATCCACCATCTTTCCATGCTCTAATTCCCACCTCTTTCTGGCCATATCTGCTCTAATTCCCATCTTTCCCAAGCAAGGAGAAAACCGAAGAGCAATCTTGTGTTCGGCGTGGTAAGATAAAGCTCGATCATATGGCCCGAACGCGAAACCGTTTTGTGTTCGGCGTCGCCGCAAGAATTGACCGAAATTTTACTAATTCCACAGGTTTCGTTGTGGCCCGGAAAAGATACCAAGATGGATGCGAATCCGTCACGTAGACTTTGACCTCAGGTGCAACCCGAAAGGATCACCCCCTACTTTGACTGCTCGATACAAGCATCCCCATCCACATCTACATCTCATTATTATATGAATGCCGTGTAGACTATAGCAGGTCCTTGGTGGATCGATACCAAAGGAGCCGTCGCTTTCGGCCGCTCATGAATCTCCATCCTCATTCATGCACGCTCCCCTGATTGACTTCCTCCCTTCTCTTTTACGCCCCTCGCGTAAAAACCCAAGGACGGGGTCCATAGCCAAGCATCGAGACCGAGAGGCCTCGCAAGAGATCACGCTCTATGTGGCTCGAGTTTGTTTCGGGTGCATCTGGTAAATATTCGCTCTCGAGAATAATTTCTACTCAGAAATAGTTTAATAGAATATTTAAATATTAAACCACTCTTTCATCTAACGATTTTAACTTTTAGAATAATTTATTGTGGTCCCACAAAATCTCACATAATATTAGAGTTAGAGGTCCTAAGTTTGAATAATTTCAAGCCCCATTTGCCTCCCAAATTAAATACGTCCAACTTTAGTATTGGCTAAAAAAAAAAAAAAGATTTAACTAGGAATGAGGAAGAGTGATAAAATATTTAAATATGAAACCCCGCCTTTCTCAGCTTAAACTTTTAAAATAGTTGGTTTGCACAAAATCTCACATAAGATTTTTTTTTTTTTTTTTTTAATTATGTTTTATGGACGAGTTTATGAGCATTTTAAGATATTTGATAACTATACAAAATTTCTATTCCGGAATAGAATTTGGTACAACCCTCGGATTTTTTGACTTAAAATTTCTTTTAATTTTTGAATAATTTTATTACATTTTTCTCTTTTTTATTTTTTTTTTTTTTTTCACTTTCTTAAGAAAAAGAAGAAGAAAAGAGAATGAAAATAGTTTTGGTTTAATTCTTAAGTTGTCCTGAGAATAAAGAATTAACTTTTTTCTGATCCTTGATTCAATTCCAAATCTATTCCCAGAAACAAAAACTTTACTAAACGAATTTCGATTCCTTTTTTTTGTTTTTGTTTTGGGAAATAAAAGAACACAAATAATTACTGTTTGGTCCGTTACCAAATAGGCCTCATGTTCGCATCTCCGAGTGTATATCTTTAGCCACTCCCTCGTGCTAATATAGAGGAATTAGGCCTAGGTGTACTTGCGCTTAGACGCGTGTGGGGGTGGCCTCGGGCTAGAGGAGAACCGGGGCCAGATAAAAGGTTGCACGAATCCGGCGCGACAGATTGCAAAACTTATCGAGGAGATGGGTCCTACCCATGTGAAGGGTGTTGGGGATTTGCAATCAAAACCGTGCAATCATGGCTTTTTACCATAATCAAAGGAGGGGTTCCAAAGGCTTCTCTGCCAAGTTAGAAAAGAATCGACGCATCGCTCCGCTGGCTTGCTGATCTGACTTCTTCGATTTGCTCTCCCCGTTGATTTAGCCAATAGTTAATTTGCTTTCGTGAAGAAGACGGGAACGCCAGGCAACCCGGGTTGAAATTCGGGGTTGAAATTCGGGGCCCCGGCATTGGACCCGGTTTTCGTTTGGTGCTTGGGAAGTTGGTTTTGTGTGTTTGGTTGAGCGACGGCATGGCGTGAGAGTTTTTGCTTGCTTTATTTTGTTTATGGTGAAAGGCATCCCAAAGAGATGCAAGCAATGCGACATGGAAGCAATCATTTTTAGAATCTTTTTTAAATTATTGATTTTTTGCTAAATAAACGGAACTTGATGACGTGAAAGTTTTGCAATTTTCGCAATTCAACTCTTTGATATTTGGAAATAGAGCCTCTGAACTTTTAACATAACATGCGATACTAGTCGATTATATTCATTAGCGTCGAATACGAGTCAATTTTAGTACCCGATCAATATGTTGGTAGGTTGGGCACCATTAATAAGTGAATAATTTTGGGAAAAGTGTCAGAAAAGTCCTAGACATATTGTATTTATGCTAATTTAGTCATGATAAAATTGAGATAAGGATAAAATTTATCATATACTATGTTTGGTGCTTTTTCAAGACAAGATAAAATTAGATATAAAGAGGATAAATGTGGATAATATTTCCTATATCTATAGTAGGAAAGTTTTTCTCAAATAAAAAATTTCGTAAATTAACAAATTTAAAATTATATTCCAATATAAATCATATTTGAATTATAATATAAGAAATTCAAAATAACAAAAAATACAAATTTATTTTTAATTTAATCTTATTTTATTTATATATTAGAATTTAATTCTATCTTATAATATAAAATTCAATTTATAAATATATATCTATATTTGTTACGTATTTTGGGAATTTTAGTACTTTAGGTATATTAGTATATTTTTCTATTAATAATATTTTATTGGTGGATGATGCAAGGGGAGGAACGAAATAAAAAAATTAATTAAAAAAGAGAGGAAAATAAAATAAAATAAAATAAAATAAAAATAAAGTTGTTATGAAATATTTTTACCATCTCCGTCCGTAAAATTTATGATTAATTTATATTGATATGACATTTTAACCAAACAATATATATGATACGATGTGAATATATCCAACTTTATTATTGCAATCATAGGATATAACAAAATCCCCTTGAATTTTATATAATATTTTACTCAGTCCTATTCTCTAGACACCAAGTATAACCTTAAAGATGCCAATTTAATTTTAAACATTTTGACTTTATGCTACTTTAGTCTTTTCGGCCAATTTTGGCTGATTATTACTAATATGAATGCCGTCCAACTTACGTGATACTATAACAATGACGTGGAAATTTTTCATGATTGTTTTATTATTTTTCTAATTATTTTTCTTCTTTTCTCTCATTTCTTTCTTCTTCCTTTTACCAATGACTGGCCACTAGCCACAAGCGATGGCCAACCACCAGCCATGATTGGGCGGGCTGGCCTTCCTTGGTCATGGCAAGGCCAAGCCCCAATGAGGGTCGACCTCGCTAGATTTGGCGAGGGGAGCCCTCGTCGAGGCTACCCTTTGCCCAAGCAAGGCTCGGCCTCGCCCGGGCATCACCATGCCCAATGGTTGGTTACCAACAAAAGGAAGAAGAAAAAAAGGAGAGAAAAAAGAAAATCAATAATGCTAAATAAAAAAATTATTCAAATATTATTTAAAATTATCTACGTCAACACTAGCGGTATCACATATGCCGACCATTGGACTCGTGATCACCTCTAGTTGAGATCGGGGTCTCTATTTCGAAATTCTTTTGTTATGACTCAAACTTGTTCAGTGACGTCGTTATCGTCAAATTTGTCGTCCAAAGAATTTACAAGCATAAAAACTCATAAATCATCGGGTCAAATTCACTTCTACTCCAAGTAAATACAAGTTAAGTACTCTTAAAGATTACGTCATGTGACGGGGTTACATTTCCAGCTTTCAGATTACAAAAGTAAACCCACCAATAATTTACGCTTCTAGAAAAGAGAGAGAAGAGACAGAAAAATTAGAGAGGCTTCAAAGAGAAAAGCTAATCTTCGCAATTAACGGACCCCATGCGTGTTAATCTAGCTGAAAAGATGTTTAGAACGCACGACGTCGGTAAACGACACCGTACATCAGCATGTGTACAACCCTAAATGACCGATGAATTAATAAAACGTACTGAGAGAAAGGTTATGAAGGTCGGATGGACCGCCCGTGGCCAAACCATACACTAAAATCCTTGACATATAAGGATTAAAACAACCATACGCTAAGTCCATTGAGACATATAGAAATAATGCCCGAAAATTTCGGACCGATCTACTAAATTAGTGTACCAAGCAACGTAAAAATCATTATAGGCATCGAATATACCACATGACCTAATTAACTATCTCTTTAGGTATGAAAAAGGGTTTGAGCTGAATATAAAAATTTAACTTTGTAAATCTACTGTCTCTATTTTATCACTTAACGAAACACAAGTAACTCTCTCTAGGAGGTAATGAAAAGAATTGAGCATCCAAGCCCTTATTGATTTCAATATCAGCAAATCAGTTAGCAGAGCGATTTCCTTTTCAAAAGTTACGCCACACTTTAAATTCGAAGCAAAAGCATAACAGTCTTCTAATATCTTTAAGTAGTGTCAGCATTATCAATCATAAGCTTTGGACTAACAAGACAGAGTCGATCACAATGATGACCACAAAACTCGAAGTTCTGCTCGTATCGAGCAACATATTCCCGCAAATGCAGCGAAATCACCAAGCACCCGCTTGGCCTTTTCATTCATAGTCGGCCACATCACTTAATTTATCGATTCGGTATATCGACATTATTATAATAAGTGCTATTTTTTTCTTTATAATGTGCGAAAAAGCATGGGTGGGTTAGATAGGCTGCCATAAGATTCCTATGGAGGGGGCCCCCTACCTCCATCGGTCTCATAATCACCGGGGCATCATGTTTAGGTGGTGATGATTAAGGAGAGGGGGGGAGACAATTGAGTTGCTTCCCCGTGTTTACCTAACCTATGCTCCCCACCCACGATTAATTTATAAAAAGCCTTTATCTTAGACCTCAAAGCACCTAAGCTAGCCGTTATCATCTCTGAATCTAAAATAGTCCGCCCACCACTCCACCGGAGACGCGCCCCGCCAGCTCCGTCGGCCCCCACGCGCTCCCCGTGCCACCTCGAAGGTGGCCGGAAACGACCATCAATACTTCATGCTTTGGTACCATCTAAAATATATACAAGTTAAATGAGGGCGTAGTTTGATATTTGGATATTCTAACGCATACTTCTGTAATTATGATTAAATGGCCCTTGCGATTATGAGTAATAAAGTTGCTAATCAAGATATACATTTCGATTTTTATAGTCAATTTCACTTGAAAGACCAAAAGCATCTGAGCCAGAAGGAGTGGCTCCATATTCGACTTCAGGCTTGCTTCTTTGACTGGTTTTGGAAATCAGACAGCCTGGTGTACCAAACATCCGAAGTCAGAAACTGAAAATCAGTTGTCGAATAGCCTCCAATCTTAGGAAGGCTCGTGGAAAGTCTGCATCGATGGTGGTTTCAAGGCCGTATGAGTGGTTGCTTTCACACCAAACGCGATACACATTTGTACTTTAGTACCATGCTAATTGTTTGAGCTAATGCCATTACAGATTCAATCCTAACACCTCATGATACCTCGTGATACGTTTATCTAAACTAATTTTGGACTCACAAAAAACCGCGATCCAGTATCACTTACCCAAAATCACTCTCCATTAGCATTCCGTCCAATATCCGTTGACATGCATATGTGAACAAAGCGCCGAACGACTATAAGAGAGACTTGACTTGGAAAATTGATGGATCCAACGTGAAAAGTTCATGTGTGTCGTTTAACTAAGGTTATATTCGGATCCAAGTTACTAATTTGAGACTTTCTGTGAGACAAAAATTAATTTAAGAATAATTGTGTTATGGGAGTGCCGTTTGAGGGTTTTTATGAGACGGAAATTAATTTATGATAAATGTGTCATAGCAGTATTCTTTTAGGATTGTTAACGGTATTAATTCTGATTGTTAAAGATAATTTGGATTCTACAACTTTATGCACACGCATGAAGCATATAGGATTCATCGCCAACTGCTTTTTGTTAATTAATGGCGAGCACGGTCTCTTTTGAAAATGTATATATATCTATCACTCCTAACAACAATCAATTCTCGCAAGAGGTTTTAATATTCTTTTGTAATAATTTAGGGATTCGAGTGCAAATATTTACTTAGAAATTCAATGGATACTCTACAAACCTCATAAACTAAGTCAGAACTTTTGTCACATGCAATTGGCCTTGACCCACCACGACTTGCATGCACTCGATGAAATTTAGATGGAGGACCTCTAATTCCTAAGACAAAAAATTTTCAATGCACCAACTCTGAATGTCGATTGGTTGCATCAGATGGAGTTAAGTCTTAACAGTTGATTGCGCTAGTTAAAAATCCTAAGATTCGATAGCACTTTCATTGCAAGCCGTTTTTTAACCCAAATATTCTCTCGATTCTTGAATGTCAGTTGGTGCTATAGGGCGCGCAACAAGCATGATAAACATCTCGTCATTTTTTTTTTTTGGGCTAGACCAGATAAAAACGAGGGTTAATCATCTGGATCTTTCAATTTAGTTTGTCAAGGAGGAAGCTATCATTCCTTTAATTGGAAAAGACACCTGCAACTTCCATAATCATATCAAGGTAGTTGGAAGAAAAAGGCTTCCTTCATGAACGCTGTAGCAACCACAACCCTAAATGCTACTTATTATTTGAAGTGCAACCTACTGGAAGACTAGGACATAAAATATTCTGTCATCTTCCTTTCCTTTCTTTTGTTGGAAAAGACAGTTGTAGTTTCTCTATTGTATGAAGGCAGTTGGCAAAAGGTTTCCTTCATTACCACCATAGTAGTTAACAGTTAACACTACTAAAACGGCAATTAATTGAATATCAACCTATTGTAAGACAAGGACACGAATATTAGGTGGGCAAAACTGAATCGAGCTACGGGTCCCTCGGGTCCAACTCGATGGTTACTCAAAACCAAGTCACTTGAATCAGAGCAAAGCTCGGACTCGGGATACTTGCGTGTTTTTTCAGGTTAAACTCGAGCTTACCAATATTTAGCTAGATAGGTTTGTAACCCCAATTGAGTTTTCATTACTTTATTCAAAAATATTAATTAACTTTATATGCGTCAATGTTATTGTAGTTTGAGCTCAAGCCCACTCGATAGGTATGGAAATGAGTTCAAAATTGAGTTCGAATATCTGATTTTCTATTTGAATTGACCTGGAACGTTATTTTCAGCTTTGTAGGGGATAAAATTTAAAGAAACATGAAAGCTCAAAATGCAGAAAAGGAAAAAAAAGAAAATCGGAATTACAGCTTCGATTGGAAAATATCTTCAAAGAAATTTATCTTCGAGGAAGATGAGTGGGAGTTCATTTTGGTCACGGCACCTGAAAATGGAATCCTAGGATGGTGATATCACTTTTCTACATTTGGATGTATTTGTAAATTGCATTAATGGCATTTTGTATGTTTGTTACAAGAAAATGACGAAATACATAACTTCCGATATCACGAGTTTGGGTGCCAAGACACAGGCCCACCCTCAGAGGACTTGAGGTTGGCCGCTAGGGATCGGAGGATAGTCGTTGAAGTCTTGAGTCCACATGCTATGGTATGTTCATATATAATTTTAAAAAGAAAAAAATAATCTTCTGAATTTAAGCATATATTTTTCGTTGGCTCACCGTAAGTTTTTCTCTCGATGAGAATCCCCTATATACTTCAAATTAAGTTATTGCCACAACTTGTACGTCGATGCCTCATGCATGGCGTCACTGAAAAATAAAATAAAAAAGGAAACGAACGTATCTTTCGCCCTCTCGTTCTCTTGGAGGTCTCTTTCATTGAAAAATTGAGAACGACAGGACAAGAAAAATTTTATTCCACTCAGATACCTTCGTTGCGGTGCAATAAATTGACCGACCGATTCATATGAACTATATATATATATTTATTTATTTATTTATTAATTATCCTAAGTGCTTTGCTTAGTAGTTAGTTGCCGTTGGTCTTGGCTCTTTTGCCTTTTGATGGATTTTGAAATGGGGAAAATTATATAATTGAATTGCGAGCACTTCTATATTTTCGCTATTTTTAAAAAATATTTGATGAAGGCAATTGCACACATAAAATAGAACCCTATCCATCTACTTCAACACACGAGGGACCTCAACCACGTGGGAGATTATAAAAATTATATTAGTTAATATGAGCTGCCAACTAGAACTCAACTTTTCTTTTTTGACGTCTTGCTTGGGGGGCCAAAAAGGAACATATCTAATGGAAAAGTAGGCTGTCCAAAAAACAAAAATAGAATTAACGAAAACGATAGTTCCATGATCCCATAAACTCAACAAATCCCAAATCACATATAATAATAAATCTTTTTCCTTTTTTTTTTTTTTCGTTTTCACACATGCATGTCGATTAGGACTCATCCTCCATGTTTGCTAGGTTAGGTAATCTTTTTCTATTGAAATAAAAATAAGGGAAAACACCATTAACAAAATTTCAAACTTTGCTCATCCCAACCTTAATATCCCGAGACCTAGCCAAAAATAAGCTTTTTGGTCAGGGGCTTTGCTCACCCCAGTTCCCTTAGTGCAACGGGCGGTGTGTACAAAGCCTAGAAACGAATTCACCACCATATAGCTAGCTTTTTCCTTAATATCACGCGAAGTCAAATTACCATCAATACACGTCAAGAGAATGGCCTGACTTTTTTTTTTTTTTTTTTGTAATATTGTCTAACTACCACAAAAAATCTTACGTTTTGCCCAACATAACATGAGTACCACACTCTTTTTCGTGTCACGAGTATCTCAAAACTTGTATCAATGCGATAAAAATTCAAGATTCTTTTTTTTTTTCACATGAATATAAAGTTGAGGATCTAGTGACAGAAAAAAGTTTAAAGTGTTAAAAATTAGGATGGGCATAATTAGAGCTTTTGAGCGACATAAAAAAGTTTGGGTTGATGGCCATTATGGGCATAATATAAGTGTCTTTTATGGTATTAGCCCTAAAAAAATATGATTATAGTTTAGGTTATGGGGTTGACGGACATTTGGACAACGTACTTTTCTTAAATACGATGTCATCGCCGTAATTTGTGACGCAATCTAACCAGTAACCACCCGCCGGGAATTATCGCAAACTAACTCCACCGCCAAACGGCTCGGCCCGTGACGTGCTGCCGTTTACCCACGCGCCATCAGCCACGCGCTTTCACGCGATTAGCGGAAAGAAAAGAAAAGGCGATTTTAGCGAGTGACCGGGACCCACGCGGAGACAAGGCGGTCCGAGCGCGTGGGGGGAGAAGGGCATCGGGCCTCGCTTTTTGCATTTTCTACTTTTTTTTTTTCTTTCCTGCCAGAAATTTCTTTCTTCCTTTTGGGAAATTAATAGAAGAAAAATAAATAAATTCTTACAACACCCCCCAACCCCACTAATATAAATAAAAAATTATTCTTATAATTATTGTAGTCAGCGTAAGAAGAGCAAACTATTAAAGTATCCAGTACCACTTACTTCCGGAATTTATATGTTATTACCTAATTTAATTTTTTGGATTAGATATCTAATCATATTATTAGAGCTCAATTCAATTTCACACGATTCGATATTCACGTGAGATGAGCCCAATTTATCATTTTCGGATTTATATACTCTTTACATGCACGTAATTTCTCCCATTTCATATTATTTATGGGAACCTTGATATTATCACTACAAAATTAAGGAATTATTTTTACTCATGTTGATTGGGGTTGCCGTGACCGCGACTTAAGCTTTCCATTTGTGACATTGTGACATTATGGTCCTAGCTGTAAAAGAAGTCAATTCAGCTTTTTTATAATTTCCCTTTTCACTTTTATTTTATTTCTCAATTTTTTTATTTTTATTTTTCTGGTTAAGCAGAGAGAGAAAGAGAAGGAGAGAGAGAGAGAGAGAGAGAGGGGGTCATGATGGTGTGAAAAGAAAAAGAGGAACAAGAACCTCTGCGTCCTGCCTGCCTTCTCACTCATGCTGTTGCAAGAAGGAGAGGAGAGAGAGACGCACACACACAGGCATTGGAGGTCAGAGAGGCTGAGCAGAGAGAGAGAGAGAGAGAGGCCCCTTGTGTTCTTTTTTCTCTCTCTAGTTCCTCTTCTTCTTTTGTGTGTTCTTGGGCCATTTTTAAAAGGGGAAAAAAGCTGAAGCAGCATTCCTAAGATTCTTCTCTTCGCCATCATCACTCTCCCTCTCTCTCTCTCTCTACCCTTTCCCCTTCATATGCTGTCTGGACTTTTGGGGAGAGGCGGAGTGCCTCTGTCTCGCAGCGGCATTTGACTGAGGCTGCTCGGAGCTTCCGCTTCTTCTTCTTCGCCGGGCATTGCTCTGGTGGTGGTGATACTCGGTAAGTTCTGTGATTCCCACGTTCTATCTGGAGCCGCATTACCATTTCTTTTTTCTTCTCTCTTCTTTCCTTTCCTGGGTCCTTCCTTTTTGGTCGCCGGGAGCTTGAAATCCGAAGCTTTTCTGCTATCAAGTTCCCTTTTTTTCCCCCAGTTTTGCTATATGTGATGTGGTCACATGTTACTGCTTCGTATGCGAGTTTTGTTCGTATTTTGTTAAACAATGGTTGTGAATTGCTCTACTTGGGACATATCCCTATTTTTAAAATCTGTGCGATAGCTTTGTACGGGTCTGTTTTCTGGCTATTTTATTGCTTAATATGCAAGAAAGAACTGGACCAGATTGCCTAGGAAAGTCTAGTCATGGGAAAACAAACCCGCTTCTATTGAGGTATTTTTGGGAATTTTCTTGGGAATGTATCTTCGCGACGGAGATGATCAAGTTCTTTTTTTTTTTTTTTTTTTTTCCATTTATGAGTATTTTTGTCCTTTGGTTCTTCCTCTTCGTTGTAAATGATGCATGCGACTGGGCGCTTCAATCTCCCGGATAGAGGGTGGCCGTCCTTCTATTGGTGAATCCGGTAGATTTGGAAGTCTCTTTGGTGCTCTAGTCTTGATGTATGTGTTGACAAATGAGGATATTCAGCTTTCGGTGGAAGTTACTATTGTGGGTGGAATTTTGTCTGTTCTCTTTCTGGGATTACCTTACTTGAAAAGTGAGATCATATCTAGTCGAATATGGAGTGTTTAGCCTTAAAATCACTGATCTGGTGCCTACTGGTTCCTGTTAAATCTGAAATTCTAATAGTTAGCTCCAGCTAATTGATACCCAGTTCTCTTCTGTATGAACTCTCTTTTCTTTTCTTTTCTTTTCTTTTTCCTTTTTCATGTCCTGGCTGCTTCATTCTTTTTCTCTCTTCATGGTGATTCAAAGATTCTCGCGTGATCTCGATTTACTGTTGCTTTACAAAACCAACTTGATAATCCTTTAACTGGAGCGTCTAATACAACCAGCTTGATTATCCATGGTTTTGGAGGTAGTTTATAGATGTGCCTGAATTAGGGACTTCACTACATTTTTTCCTCAAATTTGTGGTTCTATGTTCCATCCTTTTTTGGCCCATTTCGTTATCTTGCTCTTTGTTCTCAAAAGTCTTGCTCTTTTTGAACAGAGAATTGTCTGAAGGATGACAAAAGTGAGTCCTGAACTTGGTGGCATGGGATCTCAAGAAGTTCTGGCAGTGTCAGCGGATGTTAGCTTTGCTTCTGATTGCTTTCCGAAGTACAAGTTAGGTCCAGATAATCAGATTTTGGAAGAGCCAAAGGATGATAATAAAGGTCCATCCTTAAAGGAAGTTGTGGAAAGAGAAACTGCCCAGTTGTCAGAGCAACATAAGCGCCTCTCTGTTCGTGACCTTGCCAGTAAATTTGATAAAAACTTGGCTGCTGCGGCTAAATTGTCTAACGAGGTATTTAAGTCTACAATTTTGCTGAACTTTGTACTGAATACATATAGAAGTTGTCCAAATTTGATCATATTAATGAATTTGATATTGTGCTAGACCTTTGATAAATTATGCCCCAACTTTATACCAGTAGTGGCATTAGCCTTGTTCCATTGGAGTTTACCACGTAAGGAAACTTGAATTGGTTTCTTCCAATTGGTTTTTAGCAAAGTCTTCTGTGTTTTTTTTTTTTTTTTCTTTTCGTCCTGGAAATTTATTGACTTTCCAGAGAGTTACCGTTGATAAACTTTTGCTGTATATCAGGCAAAACTGAGAGAAGAAGTTGCCTCTTTGGAGGGTCACGTGCTCCTAAAGAAGCTTAGAGATGCATTGGAATCATTAAGGGGCCGATTATCTGGGCAAAACAAGGAGGATGTAGAGAAAGCGATCTCAATGGTTAGTTATCCCCAAGTTGCTCGAATCCCTTATTCCATGACCTAATGGACTAGTTCAGTTCTTGGTTCCTCTGGTTGAGCGAACATGTTTTGGATTGTGATTGTATTTGGCTGTCTAGTGCACTGAAGGATAGCCATATTTACTGAAGTGTATTGCAGCAACATTGACATAGAGAAAAAGTCAATGTTCTTATCCTTATCACTCTTTATTTTTTTTTAATAAACCTTCATTGAACTGACTCTTTTTGTTAAACGCATTCTTTTAACCCGATGCAAGTTGAAAAGGGTAGATAATCAAGACAGGCCTAAGCAGTCTGCTTTGGACATTCGGAAATACAATAGAGAACCAGAACTCTATTCCCTGTTCTTTCTTCTGTCTCTACTTCATCACTTGATCTGTTAATGTAATTCATTCCTTGCACAAAAAGGAGCTGGACCTCTCTTTTGCTGTTAGCTTTATCAGATGAATCTGAACATGCATGCATGCAGCCAAATTTTCCTGCCTTGCAAGTTGAAATACATCGAATCACAAGAATCTGCTATAAAACTATCACCAGTTAGTTTCTGAGGATCTTTGTTCAGTATCATCTCTAGTTCCTCATTTCTCCTTTTGCCATGCTCTTTAGGTGAGGATTGTCCTCTTCACTTTTGAGTGCCTAGCTGTCTTTTTAGTGAGATTAGCTATTAGTTGCTGTCTTGTCACATATATGTTGAGCCGGGAATCCATCATCATCCTTCTATGACAAATGAATGCTTCACATAGGTCTTGACTTCTTCTCTCTGAACAAGATCCTTTATGTAATGGAGAGGAATGTCCGCATATAGTAGCTATCTTCCTGAGCACATATTGTTCCGCATTATGACTGAGTTTTTTGGACTTTGATTGCCTCACAGGTGGAAGCTTTAGCAGTCAAGTTGACTCAAAAAGAAGGAGAGCTAATCCAAGAAAAGTTCGAAGTGAAGAAGCTTGTAAACTTCCTCAAACAGGTATGCTATGCTAGAGAAACTTGAGGACAGTCTTATGGAAAAAGATGGTGCTAATGATAGATTGAAGATATATTCTTAATATCCAAGCTAGCTTTCATCCTAGGGACATAAATTAGAAACTTAGCCTCGTTCACCATTCTCTTTTGTACTTATATGTAACTGTAGCTGTTGTTCCAGGAATTTCAGTATGGTATCTGCACTTGCAAAGTGTTTCAAGTTAATTTTCTGTACTCTCTTTAGTAGGGATGTCCTTTTTCTCATTTAAGCTCTCTGTATGCAGGCTTCTGAAGATGCTAAGAAGCTTGTTAGCCAAGAAAATTCCTTTGCTTGTGCTGAAATTGAGAGTGCTAGAGCAGTAGTACAGCGATTTGGGGAGGCCCTTGAAGAGGAAGAGAGAAACTCCCAAACATCCAAAAAACAAGTATGGAGTTTGATGCTTAATTGTTAATTAGCAATGACATCCCGTCAAGCTTACATATGTTATGAAGAAATATTTGTTTATTGGCATATGTAAAATTTTTGCATTATCTGGATCAACTCATAAAAATAATGGAAATGAAGCTCACCCTCTTTTAACTTTACATCCTTCTGTTTTACTTCATGATGGGCAGTGGTTTCCCCCACTAGAGTTGCATGGTAGTGGTGAGCCTGAGACAGGAATTAAAGACATATCTATTCAACTCACTCATCCTGGAAACTTTTCAAATTTTCTGTGAAAAACTGACAAAATTTCTCCAAACATCTCAAAAACCACATGAAGAAGCCCTGCATTACTTAATTTTGATAAATTCTCTCTCTCTCTCTCTCTCTTCCTTCAATTGTCACAAGCTGTCTTATCATTAATTTAAATATGATCTAATGATATCTTCGAGTTCGGCTATTGGAGGCAAATGCCGATAGACCAAATTTGTCAACCTTTGTCTATAATTTCTGACCCAACCTTTTTTTTGTCCTACTATTAACTTCCTGGCTTTAATGACTGCTGCTATATAGTGCTTGTGTTGCTTTTGGTAATCTCTCTCAGTGAAAGGGCAATATATTACCTGATGACTTGCATTTCTGCTGTACTCTAATTTACACTGCAAGGGTGCTTGGTGATCCTAATGCATCACTTAAAATTTCCAAGTTTCATCTTTGGTGACTCATGGTTTAAAATGAAATAAAAACGTGTTCAACCGTGTTTTTTTATCTGGTGATGTACTAAAACATATCACTCATATATGTACTTGTGTTCTTTGGTTGTCATAGGATGTGGAAGAATTGCTGCAGGAGGTTCAAGAGGCCAGAAGAATCAAATTGCTGCACCAGCCAAGCAAGGTGCATTATCAGTGTATCTTATATTTCCAGTAGCAAATATAATTTCCTTAACGTGCATTATCAGTGTTACTTTGTAGCACATCTTTGGAAATTGTCATTGATTATTGAAAAGTAATGGGCAATTCCTGGAATTAATTGTTTGGAAAAGATAATCTGTCAGAATTTTTTTGTATGCAAGAGGTTCTGTTGCCTGTGATTTTTTGTCGGTAATTTAACCCAATTACTTATTAGTTCTCATTGAGGGTATACGCATGAATTATTATAAAGAAAGGCCGCCTTTACCACCTCAGAATCGACCTTCTAGTACCGTGTTTGCCTTTGCCATGAATATTGTTGGCTGATAAATTGGCCACAAATCAATGGCTGAAGCAATAATTCTAGATATATGAGATTTGTAAATATGTGAGACTTCTCTTGATCCTTTTGCATACGTTTAACTCTACTTTGACTGAAACCAAAAGAGTAAGGAAATACAACCGTGACAAGTCCAATTAACACAGTATCCTTGATTTGCCTAAATGAATGAAGTCACTTCTCTCTACGGCAGATGTATTGAATTACAACTTGTACTTGGCTCATTCTGTAGAGTTCGTGTACCAGAGACTTTGCTTCAGGAGGAATATATGCTTTTGTGCAGGTTATGGATATGGAACACGAGCTTCGTGCGCTCAGACTTCAAATTCGAGAGAAATCTATATTTTCCTTCAAGCTTCAGAAAGAGGTCCGTCAATTATCAGCACATTACATAACGCCAGATTTCATTTGATCCAGGATAACAGAAATGGGATGCATTTATAGTTATTTCTCTTCTAGTATTATGTTTGTCTTTCTATTGTTATACAATAAATTCAGAACTAGTGAACAAAATAAAAAGATAAAATAAGTGGTAATACTCCTGCCCCTGGAGAGTCGGACATAAAAACAGCGAATCAAGCTTCTGTCTCTATAGTTCTTTCAAAGGACATGACTCCTTTATTAAGCACTTGTCATTTCATTTGTTTGCTGCGAAATTGAATATTTGATTGGTTAATGACTTACTCGAAAGTGTATTATTGACAGAATGTGCAGCCATAATTTTGGAATTCATAGCCATTTGATACACTCAGGGTTCATGTGTAGATTAGGTTCCTCAACTTGTGTCATCTTCAGAGTATGTTCCTTGAAAATTTTAATTTTCACTTTCTCACAAAGTGATTTTGGTTATTTCAACACATTATCCATCAAAATCAATGATTTTGAAAGCAAAGCTAGGCTACCAGGAAAACATTGTGTGTTGAAGGGACCAAAATCAACCTTTAAATTGGAAAGTATAAACACAAGTTGAGAGACCAAAGCGGAAGTTTTTTTCTTCACTTTGTATTAAATAAAACAGGGCCTTGTGTTGCAGCGGAGAAAATTAAATTTTCTGTGCAATTCTTCTCTTAGCAAAATAGATTATCCTTATCTCTCTTTACTAACGAATGAGTTTGTTGAAATTTATTATGATCAAAGATAAAAACGCAACACATTTTGCTCGTTAGAGAATTATGTCCTCCAATGCGATATTATTAGATTGTCTCAATATAGCGCATTAAAATTCTAGTTTTTTCCTCTTTACAAAATAAAAATATGAACTTTTTCAAGACACTCGATAACTTATCCCAGTATTTCTATAAAAAAAGTACGAATTTCTGTTCCATATTGTATTAGATTTGATGAAAAAAGATGAGTTACCTATAAATTTTATATTCTTACAATAAAAGATTAATGCATACATAACAGTAGTCCATTAAAAAAAGATGTACTTATATTAAAATACATTTGTATGGTTCAATAAGAAAAACTAAAATGAACTGATTTGGTGAAGGGAACTAAATTTTATTGGCAAATTCATTCATTGTTTGCCTATATTCATTTATTAGACTAATTCTTTTTTTGCTTTAGGTTGGTAAAATCAACTAATTTAATAAGAGAATCAATTATATGAGTATAAAATAATTTCTACAAAATAATGAGCTTTATCTTCATATTCAGACAAAATGATAAATGAATAAATATATACACTTTATTGTTAGTGGTGTTAAAAAAAATAAAAAGTTAGAGAGTTGGCAATATACGTGGCAGCCCCTTCTATACACAACCCTTAATGGAATACATACTAATTGGGGTAGAGGTTATTGTGGCTACAACATTTTAGTATTCCTTTTCCATGATCTTAAATTTGATTTGTCACGTAATAAATGCATTCAACAAAATTGAAATGATTTTTCCATATTTGCATTCAATTGCATTTTTTTTTAAAGGTCCATCAACAAAGTAAAATAGAAAAATTTAAAACCATAAAAGATACGTGAGTGGATTGATTTGGAAATGTATAATAAACTAATCACAATGCTACAATTAAAAGATAAGTTGGGGAACCAAAAAATAACAAAAAATTGACTTATCTTTGATTGGATTAATAAAAATTAAGAGGAAAACAAGATAAGGAAAACACCACTTAACTGTTTAAAAATTTTTCTTCTGGTTTATTGTTCGCATTGTATGAGCTGGGCTCTGGCACATATTTGCGGCCACTTTCAGCCAGTGGCATTATGGTTTTTTAGCACTTAGATCTCTTCCGTAGTGGATGCTGTACTCTTCTTGGTGATTTGCATGACTAATTTGTCACTATGCATCTTTTTAATTAGGCTAGTCTTTCTCCCTTCCTATTGATTCGGTGTTTTCTTGAGCTAATCTCAGCCGTTGTCTTACAGCTGACCATGAGCAGGAGAGCTGAAGAGAACAGATCTCGTCTATATATATTAGATGGTTGTGAGGCTCTTGGGTCAAATCTGCGGGTCCGTCCATGTGCAGATAATGCTCCAGCACTTTGCAAGTGTTCCATTCAGTGGTTTCGCATATCTTCTGATGGAAGCCAAAGAGATGCCATTTCAGGTAACCATTTAAATATATTATTCATTTCAAGTCTTACTATGCGTAACCTTTATCGTGCTCGCTGACACTCTTGATTTTGTTTGTATAACACTACATGGTTTCCAAGTATAATAATGGCTAGAGGATGGAAGGTTTTGTCCTGCTATCCATGAAGTATACCATATGCATTCTGATCATGTATGTTGAGGATATGTGGGACCTGATAGATTATCTCTATAATACTGTGTGTTTGCACTTGCATTATTATTTCAATGCGGACATTTTGTTAACAATCCAAACATGGAGGAGCAAAAATTGTTCTGTATTTTCTGATTTATTATGATGTTTTGTAAGGAAATTTAGATTTGCAATGATGTCAAAGTTTGGTCCTTGCATTTGCATGGAGTAATAATTTCAGGTAGAAAATCAATGATGTCACGATGATTCGCTTGAGTTCATGAAGTTTGTGTGTTCATTAGACATAAAAGCTAGAAACTCCTAAAAAATTAAAACTTAACAAAAGAATATGTAGCAGTATCTGAGAGGCTCGATCTCTGCGAATTAAATGCCAAGGTTCATCACATCTCTGGTGAAGGAATTTATCCACTTTTATCATTTTATGCTTTTCAAGTCCCCAAAGACTTGAGTTCAGAGCTATAGTTGCATACTTGCAAACTTAAAATAATAACTCAAAGTGGATGATTGCTAAATGCTTGCATCATCTAGATTTATTATTCACAAAAGCAATATGACAAAGAAAGTATTGCTGCTTCATCATGAAGGAAACTGGTTTACAGTATGGAAAAGAAGAAACGAGCTTCTTCCATGGATGTTACTGATCAAAAACTAAAATTTCTTCTTCATCGACTTTGCTTTTGCAAGTTCAATGGTCATTGAAAGGGGCTGTTTGGCATGTGTGAGCACACAAGTTATGCAAGCTTGCCTTCTTGAAAGCTTCTGATAATAGTATATTTCCAATCTGTCCCATCGACAATCTTTGTGAAGATTATGGGACTGCACTATCCGGACTCTGAATTCTCTTACTCATTATGTTTATTGCTCTGTCTATCTGATGATTTTGTGCTTTTCCAACCTAAAATCAAATTTGATTGTCGCACCTTATCTTGAGTTTAGCTCTTTGATTTCTGCGACGAATATAGTAGCTTGCTCTATCCAGAAAATTGGAAAAACATTAAGTAGTTTTTGGTTTTATTTCCCTTAGGTGCCAACTCACCAAGTTATGCTCCTGAACCCTTGGATGTTGGACGAATCTTAGTAGCTGAAATAATCTTAAATGGCAACAAAGATTCCGTGGCAACCATCGGTCCCATCGATCCTGGTAGGTTTACACTCACCATATACCCAAATAAAGTGCTTCATTATATTTGATTCGTCTACGAGCTTTGACATGGTTCTCTACTTTTCATTCTGCTCTATTTTTCTTGGTACTTTGGAATTTATTAAAAAGCTTAGCAGTTAATGCTGTGGCTGCTCAATAATGATTCTCCTCTGAAGTCGATTGAATTTCTAACAGTTGCAGGACTGGAAAGCCATGTAGAGACATTGATGCGGAAATCCAATGCTGATTTTACTGTATGTTATCTCACTCTTTATCCAAAGTGTGTATCATGATATCAATGCTGATATCAATGTTGGAAGATACTACTCCCTTTACATTTCCCGTCTTACTTGATGCAGTGACTTCATGCCTTCAAGTTAACTTTTACTCTGTCACACAGGTAACTATTTCTCAGATGAATGGTCAAGATCATCAGTCACATTCATCTCATATGTTTCATGTGGGGAAAACAAGGGTAAAACTTTGCAGAGGATGGATAACCAAGGCCAGAGACATATACTCAACATCAATGCAGGTACATGCATGGAAGTGTTAATATACTGTGCAATTGAAATCTACATGCATAAAATGTTCTGTTCTCTCTAGTAAATAAATTCCTGGATAGGCATCAAGTGGGTGCAATACTTACCAAATTACTCTTTAACAAGAGAAATGATCTATAAGTTCCATTAGGTTCATCCATTGAACCAGCTAGAAAAGGGTCGTCATTTCTCATTCTTCATCTTTTTTAAATCCAGTTATGTGGAGACAGAAGCGAAGGCAGTGCGGCAGCCAAGGGATTATTTTGGCAACCGAGAAAAGGGTCGTCATTTGTATTAACCTTCGAATCAGAGCGGGACAGAAATGCAGCTATAATGCTCGCAAGAAAATATGCCCTAGATTGCAATGTATGTACTCTGCCCTCATTTCAGTTGATACATCACTTTCCCTTTTCCATTTCACTGCAAGTATCTTTCCCATAAAAGTTGCTTCTTTAATCACTTAAGGCCAGGTTTAAACAAATTCAGTCTTCATTTCGAGATGTTTATATTGCAACTTAAAATTTTTCCTGATCAACAGGTAATGCTTGGTGGACCAGATGATCATCTCTGAAGGCCCGCTTCACTGACTGAAATTCTTTTTAAAGTGTGATTATGATCAGTTTTTAAATAGGTTTAGTCGTGTGCATGGGTCTGATTATCGTGGAAAAGACTAAACGTCTTCGCGATTCTTCCTTTTTTCTTTTAAACTTTCTGTTTCCCTAAGCGACCATGTGTGTTTTGCTGCAAATGGTTGTGCTTCGCTAATCTTGTCGTGTGGTTTTAGGCGTTGTTTTTTCTTCCCGCCTAATCATCTGATGTAACATGTTTTTGGGTATATATAATGATTGATTTGATCAGCAGACTGCCTTGTTGAGTAATGCTCTTGAAGATGATTCTTGCTGCGAAACGATAATCCTCCCCCAATCCGTCCGATCTTAAAGCTGAACGCCCACTGTCATCATCTGATGCATGTTGAGAACCGATGCTCGATCGAGTTCCATGTGGTGAGTTCCGTTTGAAGGAGATATTCAGTCAATATGTCACGTAGATGTAAAATTGCCGCTATAGAAGGTGAGTAAGAGTGCGTATTTGGACGTTTTTATTTCAAAGGTGAGCAGTTCCAAGTTTTGGTTTCATTTTCTTGTATTTTTTGAAATGACAAATTTACTCTTTCAAAGTACATACCAGTCAACACACGATATTTAGAACTATGATGTCCGGTAAGAAAATGGTAAGAAGTAAAACACTCGTGAAAGCCGGGAAAAGTGCCAAAAAAGTCCTAAACCTTTTGCCTTTGTGCCGAATTAGTCCTAAACCTTTTTATGTGGTGCCGATTCAGTCCTTTTCGGCCAATTTTGCCGGATTTTCTTGATTCGGGCCGGCCAGCTGGCCGGCGTGACGGCGTCGGCGACGTGGACAACTTTTAATAATATTTTTTTGTCTTTTTCCTCCGGTCGGTCACCGAGGTCCGGCGACCGGCCAGAGCCGAAGGCCGGCGAGGGTGAGGCCGACCTCGCCAGATCCGGCCATGGGCGAGGCTCCCCCTCGTCGGATCGACGAGGCGAGCCTCGCCCATGGCTGGCGAGGCTCGACCTCGCCAGATTCGGCCATGGGCGAGCGAGGCCCTCGCCCATGGCCGGCGAGGTCGGCCTTGCCCGCGAGGTGGCCGGCGAGGTGGCCGGACCTCGGTGACCGGCCGGAGGAAAAAGACAAAAATAAAAATATAAAAATATAAAAATATTAAAATATTATTAAAAGTTGTTCACGTCGCCGCCGATCAGCCACGTTAAGCCAAAGATCCCGCCGGCAAAATCCGGCCAAAATTGGCCGGAAATGACTGAATTGGCACAACATAAAAATGTTTAGGACTGAATTGGCACAATATAAAAAGGTTTAGGATTGAATCGGCACCAAAAAAAGGTTTATGACTAATTTGGCACAAAGGCAAAAGGTTTAGGACTTTTTTGGCACTTCTCCCTGTAAAAGTCAGATGGAAATCTAAAGCAATGGGGAGACGTCCGACGCATCCTTTTGTCAAGTGAAATGAAAAAAAGCAACGGAAGAAATATCTATATGCCAAACCAATAATTCATAATAGATGAACATGAAAAATAAGATAATTAATAAAAGTTCAAAACACATTACATAAAACATAGATTATAAAATTTCATTCCTCATTCATTTATAAGAGATCGCTTCAAATTTTTTTTTGGTAAAGGTAAGAGATATACTAACTTTTAACCAAAAAGCTATACAGCTATACAACATGAACTTGGCACCAAGAACTTACACTCATTATGACAAACAAGTCATAACAAGTTATAATGAGTGGAAGGGTGTCGAGTAGAGAAACGAAAACCCACGAAAGGGCAGGAACTAATAGCCAAAACAACGGCAACAAAACAGCCAAAACAGCGGCCAACAATGAAAGGAAAGGGGTGGATTCTCCTAGACTTGGTGCAGCCGGAACAGCTAGGAGCAAGAAGCAGCCAACCAGCGGCAACAAAAGACAGCAAGGCAGCAGCGGCCCTCCCAACAAGTGACGACATCGCGCGTAGAACCGGATGCAGCCCCCAGCTACGACGAACCGAAACAGGCGAGCAGCAGAAGCAAACAGCCAACCCGCATCACCAAAAGAAAAGATAGGAACGAAGACAGCAATCAGCAGCCAGCATCAACCCTACAGCAAGCGACGGCGTCCTCTGAGGAATCGAAAGCAGCCTCCAGCTTCGACGAATCCATCTACCACAGCAGCATGGAGAACCTCCGAAGAGAATAGAAGGATGGAAGTAACCCCCTACTACAGTTAGACCTCCGTCGGAAAAGGAAGAAGAGAGACAAGGGAATAGAAGGCTACAGCTCCAGAATAAATGGGTGGGGAGGGGTCAGTCTGAAAAAATAGACGGGCCAGCATCTCAGCAATCTTCTATTTGCAGTGGTGGGAGGCACTTGGTGGAAGGACAAGGCTTTGTCCCTAACAACCTTTTCAAGGCGCATCTTCATAGCAGTCAGGGAGGGAGTCCGCGCACAAAAGAGGATATTATTCCGTTCCTTCCAAATGATGTTGCAAAGGGCACTGAACACAAACCGAGTGAGTGCAATGTGGAAGGAATCTCCAGAAAAATATTTGATAGCCCATTGCATGTTATCCATCCATGGTTTATTGCGCCAAGCAAAATTAGATCTAGAAGCCCAGAAGGTAGCTAAAGCCCCAGTGGTAGCACACCCAAAGAATAGATGGTTGACAGAGTCGGGACGACAAGAGCAGAAAGCGCAATTCGCATAAGAGATTCTGTCATAGGAAAGGAGTATCACCTGGGTGGGTAATATGTTTTTGGTGATTAGTCACGTCATGAACTGGTATCGAGGAACTAGCATACTATTCCAAATGAAAGGGGCCCATTGCATGGACTGCCCTCTCAGGTGCATGATATCCCAGGCGGACACGGCAGAGAAGGTCCTAGACGAGTGGCCTAGCCAGGAGAACCGATCGGGGTCACTAGTAAGCACGGGTAGGGGATCATTTCAAGTGATTATTGTATTCAAGACTCCTGTAGTCCGACGAGAGAAGGAGATAAAATCAGCAACTGAGGCTTGCTTCAAATTTTAACTACATGGAAACAAAACAAACAATAAACATAGTTAAAATGAGTTCGGTCTAGGGTTGATATTGGGTTGAACCGGCGCTCAACCCTATTTTATATAAGGATGGCCAAAGAGTCGTTCTTGCCTCTGAATGGAAGGAGTGACAAATAAATCTTCCCGGAACATCGCGTGATTACATCCAATTAGGCATATCAGATCTCTTAAAATATTTTCTTTAAAGAAAAATGAAAATTTCGTGATATTTACTGCTTCATGTTTATTTAGTGGGTGGATAAATAGAGCAAGAGATTAATTACTGTTATTTATTTATTTATTAGAAAAGACGAGGTTCAAAAAGGAAGTTATGTACATTGTTTCCCCATTTAAGACAGTGACTCCTTTATATACATTGAAAAAGCATCTTTATCTTAACTTCCACAATCCAATGTTATTAATTTTACTTACTAACACTGCCCCAAGTTCTTCATATTTAGTTTAGATAATAATCCTTATAATCTACTAATGTACTTTTCGATCTATTCAACCTTGTTCCGTTCAAGTTGTGTTATTGCGTAAATGTATTGTACATCCAATTTTATCATAAGTTTATTGAATAATCAGCATAAAGTGCGGTTAATGTCAAAATATATGATGATTACAGTACGAATATTGACGAAATAGCCCATGAGATTTGACTTAGTGAATTGGAGGAGCTTGTGGGCAGGGATAGAAAAACATATTGGGCGGCTAAAAATGCATCGAGGGAAAGTCATATGAAGAGGATTTCTTTGTTGTCATGTCATGTCAATATTGTTTTATCATAATTTTATTAGATTAAAAATACAATAACCTTTGACCCCTTGAGAGAGAAGAAATTGTTCAAAAAGTCATAAACCTATCGTATTTTTGTTGATACAGTTATGAACCTTTCAATCATACCAATTTAATCATAAACATTTTTCACATCTTACCAATCAAGTCTATCTGATTAATTTTGATCGGATATCGCCGACGTGGACGCTGGTGTTGACATGACTACTTTTTAATAATATATTATTGTTTTATTTATTTATTTATTTGGATGCTCGAAACTACTCCTTTTGCTTTGTTTTAGGCCATCCTGGAAAGCATTGTGTGAGATAATCTCCGCCGGATAACTTATATATTCCTTTTGCTTGTCTTTGAGAGCTCATTGTACACAAGTTTCCGCATCTCCGCAACTCATCAAACTTGGGAGAGATTCGATCAAGCAAAACATGAATTTTGACCATATTTATCATATAATCATTTTATGTAAGTTCATTCTTCATGAATTGAAGGCGAAGAGATTGGATTATGTTCTTCATCCAGTTTAGAACTGAAAATTCGTGTTTTGCTTAATCGAATTTTCAATACCAAGACGATAGGCTCATGTATGCGGTCCAACGCGCAACATAAATTTCATTTTCCACATTACCAAGTGTCAAAAGTACAATGTTTGGCTCAGTCACCTAGATTTTAGCCCCCCGTCTTAGTTGGTCCATCAAATTAGTGGATATTTCATAGGCGCAAGGTTTTTTTTGTCTAAAAAGTGAACTTTCTCATGAACATAAAAAATAATAATAATAATAAGGATTAATACCCTAAAAAAATCCCAAACCGGTACACACCAGTGACAAATTTACTTTGAACTATTTTTTTTACCATGAAAAACCCCAAACTGGTATACCTATGACAAATTTATCCCGACTGACCATAAAAAACCCTAAACCGGTACATTTATGACAATTTTATCCCAAACTAATTTATTCGACCGCAAAAAACTCTAAATTGGTAGATTTGTGACAAATATACCCTCCGCTAAATTAGATTAATACCACAAAAAAATCACAAAAGTTATAAACTGTGATAAATGGAGCGTAAAATTATACTAGTCAACTGTCACGTGTCATTTAACTTAATAATTTGACAATAAAATTTAACGAAAACTAACACTTGTGACAAATTTGTCAAATGTATATCAGTTTGGGGTTTTTGGTGATCAAAAAAATAGTTTTAGGTAAATTTGTCACAAGTGTATCAATTTGAGGTTTTCCAAAGTATTAACCCCTAATAATAATAATAAACTACTCATATCAAGTACCATCAAGAGTTTTCAAAATCTTGAGGTAATCACTTTGATCTTTACTTCCTTCTATTCCTTAGTCTTGAAATTTTAAATATATCAAATATGTGGACAATACTGTAAACATGAAAATCTTCAGAGAAGCAATTGAATCAATATACCTATGTGCAGCTACTGATTATTTTCCTATTTGCCTCTATCTTTCCATTTCCCTTTGATTCTCCATGTCATTAGACATCTAGGCATTAAATTGACAAGTCTTAACGTACTTGACATACGAATTACATTGAGAATTGAAATTATGGACAAACGACCTTCATAAGGAACGATTTATAAACGACTCCACGATTTGACTATGAATTGCCTTAATCTAGTTCATCTTTTTTTTTTAAAAAATGTTTATAATAACCACGAACCGAAGAAAGGAAATTTCGATGATCCCATTTTCTTCCAAAATCCTTCAATAGTACCATGGCGATCCTGGAAGGGAACATTCCATCCTCCCTAGTTCCCCTTTTTTTCCAATTCCCCGTCGCCACGTGGACAGTTCGGAAAGGGGGTTGCACGGACCCTCCCTGACACCCCGGTCACAGCCAGCGCATTCCCCTTAAATATATTACCCTTTTTTTCATATTCCTATTAGCGAGAACGGTAACTTTTTCCCAACGGCTATATCTCCGCAGGACCCATCCGCGGCCGTCGGATTAAGGAGTAGATCCAGCGGCCAGAAATTGAAGGGGAGAAGACCGTTGTAAGTGAAGCGCCGCTTGGCCAGCTTCATAAAGGAGAGAGATGGAGAGAGAAAGCTCCCATTCTCGTTTCTTCCTGCACAGGATCTCACTGTGAGAGAGACCAGAGAGAGAGAGAGAGAGAGAGAGAGGAGAGAGAGGAGAAGGAAGAAGGGTCGTTCTCTCGTGGGTAGGGTTTCGCCTCGCCAATCAGATTCGGAGGAGCTTTTGTTCTTTGATCGAAATGGCGTCAAGACCCATTGTCCCCGTGCAAGCGAGAGGTACTAAAAATCAGATTTTGAGGGGGCTTTCGTTTGCCGAATAGTATATTCAATCTCTTTCGGTGACGATTTCTGAGATGATCTTCTTTGAACCCCCCCGGCCCTGTGCGATGATTCGTGGGACTCCCTTGGCTGTCTTGATGTTCTGTTCTTGATGGGTTATGTTCTGTAGTCTTGGAAATTAGCAGACCCGTGCGTGCGTCTTCTTAGGAATGTTCTTGTATTACGTTGAAGATCTCGTGCTTCTGTCGACGACGATTTCTTATGTGGACAAGTGCTTGTGTGAAACCCAGACCTTGATGAGCGAATAGGCCCTCTGAAAATCGGGGCTTTTCCCCCCTTCAATTCGTGTTTGGTTTTTCAGAAAATTCTGAGAAGCAATCAAATGGCAAATGCCAAAGGATTTACTAGGCAACCAAATTGACCGCAGCGTGCTTATGTTTTCTCTTTCGTGTATGTAATTTATCCAATTAATCGTTAATATCCAAGCTGACTGTATTCTTATGCGACCATGATATAGGCGAGGCAGCGATAGGAGGAGGAGCGGGTAAGCAGCAGAAGAAGAATGGCGCAGCAGAAGGAAGAAACCGCAAAGCCCTCGGCGACATTGGCAATCTCGTCACTGTTCGAGGCATCGAAGGCAAGGTTCAGCCTCATCGCCCCATCACAAGGTTTCTCTCTCTCTCAAATTGTTAGATCCAGTGTGTGCTCATGTTCCTTACTGACATTATTGAGGTTCTTAACCTCAGAAGCTTCTGCGCACAACTACTGGCAAATGCACAAGCTGCTGCGGCTGCCGAAAACAACAAGGTTACCTCTTGAAACCTGGATCTTCTTCTTGTCCTTCACAGTTCACATTATGGCTGGACTAATTTTTTTCTAAAACAATTCTGCAGAAACAAGCTGTAGTTAACGTGAAGGGAGCACCGTCCATTCTTGATGTGCCTGGAGCAGGCAAAAGAGCCGAGCCTGCGGCGGCGGCGGCGGCAAAAGCTGCTCAAAAGAAAGTCGTTAAACCGAAACAAAAGGCTGAAGTTATCGATTTAACGTCGGATTCAGAAGGAGCGATCGAGGCCAAGAAGAAGCAACAAAATCATGAGCCTACGAAGAAGGAAGGAGAGAAATCATCGAGAAGGAATATGCCCACTCTCACTTCGGTCCTCACTGCTCGAAGCAAGGCAGCTTGTGGGTTGACTAAAAAACCCAAAGAGCAGATCGTCGACATAGATGCGGGTGACGCCCACAACGAGTTGGCTGCATTCGAATATATCGAAGACATCTACACTTTCTACAAGGAGGCTGAGGTACACTCAATATATTACGTTAAAGAACTTAAAAAATGCCTGAAAGACATCAATGGTTTCCTTTGGCTGATGATGTTTGTGCAAATACCTTTTTGGAATGCCAGAATGAGAGCCTGCCCCGTAACTACATGTCGTCCCAGCCGGAGATAAACGAGAAGATGAGGGCGATCCTGGTGGACTGGCTGATCGAGATCCACAACAAGTTCGAGCTCATGCCCGAGACCCTCTACCTCACCATCAACATCATCGACCGGTTCCTCTCGGTGAAGGCGGTCCCGAGGAGGGAGCTCCAGCTGCTGGGCATGGGCGCTCTCTTCACCGCCTCCAAGTACGAAGAGATCTGGGCTCCTGAGGTGAACGATCTGGTGTGCATCGCGGACAGAGCCTACAGCCATGAGCAAGTGCTGGCGATGGAGAAGACGATCCTGGGGAAGCTGGAGTGGACGCTCACCGTGCCCACCCACTACGTCTTCCTCGTTCGATTCATCAAGGCGTCGCTCGGCGATCGCAAAGTCCGTTCCTTTATTCCTTCCTTTTCATATACGCTCTCCTCCTTTTTCATCTGTTCCAGTGCCTATATATTGGTCCTCGTATGTCGCTAAAAATCCTAACATATGGCATTTGGTGGAGCAGTTGGAGAACATGGTGTACTTCCTGGCCGAGCTCGGGGTGATGAACTACGCGACGCTCACGTACTGCCCCTCCATGGTGGCGGCCTCGGCGGTGTACGCGGCGCAGTGCACTCTCGGCCTAACCCCGCTATGGAACGACACTCTCAAGCTTCACACGGGTTTCTCCGAATCCCAGCTCATGTAAGTCTTTGTATAAAAGGGTAGCCCTTAATACAACAGAAACTTTCTTGATGGTAAAAATTATAACTTGGGTGCTGCGTTCATTTCTTTTTCTGTGTGGCTTTTCGTCGAACAGGGATTGCGCGAGGCTGCTGGTGGGGTACCACGCGAAAGCGAAGGAGAGCAAGCTGCAGGTGGTGTACAAGAAGTACTCGAATTCTCAGAGAGAAGGCGTGGCCCTGATCCCACCGGCCAAGGGTCTGCTTTGCGAAGGCGGTGGTCTGTCTTCTTCTTCGTCGTTGGCGTCCTCTTCTTGACGAAAGGCTCTGCTTACTACAAGAGAGAGAGACGAGTGCACACAGCTTTTGAGTTTGTTCTCGGCCAGAGAAAAATGACAGATTGATATCGATGATGATGACTGTCGTGTCATCAGTTGTGTTTTTTTTTACAGTCACGGATTGGTGACTTTTGTTGTTGACTGGAATTCTTTTCCTTTTACTTGTTTGAAGATTCGTTTATTTCGTTGAAGGAAACGATGGAATGATTGGCTGCTGTATAATTGGGAACCAAAAATATTGGATTGGTGACTTTCGTTTAATTCAATGTTGGTTTAGCAAAATGATAATATTTATTTTGCTCCTTTTTACGTAGTCTTTGAGCAAAAAGAATGTCTTTGAGTAAAAATTAGGCATCTCTTAAATTGGTCACTTACTTTTTCTTTCAATGTCTATTTTTATTTTTTTTGGCAACATTGGGTATCTTAAATATTGAGTCACTGTAAAATAGTTGAATTTTAAAAGCACGTCAAATTCTGTGATCATCCGACAGCCACATCACCGGATTAAATTTGAAAAAATGCTCAAATAAAAAAAGTTGGGACCCAAACGGGCTTTAGAAAAATAGTTTTTTATCAACCGGATGACGCTTCGAATGTGTAGAGAAAATGAAATTAATTAGAAAAAAAAGTCTCCAAACTCGCACTAACTCTAAATTAGGAAAACCAAAAAGAAAATAATCATTCTTTCTCTCCCTCTTTTTTTCTGGGCATTCTTTCTCTACCTTGCCGTTCGACAATATGTGGTGGGTCGTCCACGTGAAGATGTTCCTCTCGATTTATAAAAGGATTAAAAAAAAAAAAAAAAAAAAACCCCAAAAGTCATATTATCGGCTGCTGCAGGACCCGAAGGACCCCGAACCCAGACCCATTCTTTAATTCGGATTCTCCTTTCTTACCGGTCCAGCAATCCCGCCGGTCGGGCCCGGTCCGGTTTGCTTCGTCTTCGCGCCACTGTCCAAAACCCCTCCCCCTGCCCAAGGGTTTTAGCCCCTCTCTCTCTCTCTCTCTAGAAATTCTGCAATTCCTTTCCGCCATTTTCAAGCCATTCGAAGAAAAAGGTCTCGCCTTTGGATTCCGCCCCCCCACCACCACCACCACCACCGATGCCTTCGAGCAAGAAGAAGCACTCCCGGGCTCAGCTGAGGTCGCCGCCGCGGCCGCCGCGACGAAGCTCGGACCCTTGCGCGTCCCCTCGGACGCCGTCTCCGGCCTCCTCCTCTTTGGCGGACTCGGAAGTCGCCGAGGACGATATCCCCGTCGCCCTCCGGGCGGCTTCCGCCAGATTCCCGCGCCTGATCGGCGAATCCGCATTCGTCGGCCGGGTCTCCGACGTGGCGGACGCGGAGGCCAAGGGCTGTAAGATTTGGCTCTCGGAGCCTGCCATGGTGGCTTCGTCCATCGCGCCCGGTTCAATCGTGTCGGTAAATGGTCGCCCATCAAGTTGTTTAGCATCGATTTGCGTCGGTAGATTTCGATTATTGCGGTGTACCTGAATTTGTCCAAGGATGATTAATCAGAGATGAGTTTTTGTTCCCATGCTCGGCATTCTAGAATTTTGGTGGAATTGTATTCTGCTAAAGTGGATTATCGGGAACATTGTTGTTGGTCTTGAAGCCTGCCGACCCAAAACGTCCAATAGCAGAAAGTTTTGCGTATGAGTAGTCAGATGTGAACATTTTATCCCCATAATCAGCTATTTCGGGGTTTATGTGCAATCCTTTTCTGTTGATTATAGTGTTAGCTCGAATCTCGCCCTTGGTCTTGAACTCAACCCACCCCAAAACATTTAATGGAGAATAAGATGACTGCAAAGACTACAGGAGTGGGCTCTCTGGCTGCTAATGATGTATGTCGTAGTCGTTGGAATTCAGAAGTGAAATCTGTCCTCCTGTACATGGAGACCATCCCTATTTACTTCATGCCAAGCACGTTCTGCCCTGATTTTTTCATAGTATGAATATGAATTTAGCCAAGCAAATTTGTGTCATTGCTGTAAATCAATAAGAGCATGGTTTTGTGGCTAGCATGTGTTAATGACGTCAGAGGTCAGTGGAAGGAAGGTGATGAGATTTGCTATATATGTGGGTATAGTCTCAAGGCCATGAGAGCCAGTTTGTGTTTTCCCACCTTTTCTTCAGTTAGCTTATCTTATGGCCCCTTTGGCCTTGTTTTGGAGAGAGAGAGGGGGGGAAGGAATATAGGATGGTTAAAAAAACTTTTAAATTCCCTCCAAATTTAGGATGGTTAGCTTATCCACTCTCGCTTCTCGTTTTCTCCCCTTCACTTCTCTAAACAAAGCCTTTATGTGATTTCCTTCCTTGATTACTCTGCTCTGGTTTATAACATCATATATGTTTTTTTGTTTCTTTTTTTTCTTTATCAGAGCTTTAGTGTCCCAAAATCTTTTGTTGCTGATGTTTCCATATCTTTGCATAACAGGTGTGCCTTGCTTCTTCAAGGAGTCAAATTTCACTTGGTATCCCCTTATGCTCATTTGCTGGTGAATGTGCTAGACGTACTGGGCTTAATCCTGGGAATAAAATGAAAGATGAAGCTGGGGATTTCTTTGCTCTTGCCACTGTGTTTCCTTCTTCTAAGGTTTGAGTGCAACTTATATTACAATATCATAAGTTCTCCTAGAAAAACTGATTTAAGGATTGAAATACTTCTTGATATATAAGGGGAAGGCAGAGGAAAAGCACAAGGGGTGACGCATTTATGGTGAAACACTACAAATCATGTCTAAGCTAAGCCCCTTCATAATGTGTGATTTTGGGTCGTCGTAAAAGGGTATGAAAACATTTTTATCAGGCTGAGGATAGGATTTTCTTCATTGATGATTTTTCAATAGCTCATAAGCATAAATAACTTTGGCATGAGAAGTATAGGCTTAATTTTCTTTTTTAATTATGAGACTACATTTTCTCTCATCTCTGTTTTTTTTTTTTTTTTTTTTTTTCTGGTGTTTTATTTCGATGACTTTTACCTTGATCCAAGAAATCTAGGAACATTATCTTTATGGATTTGAACTTGATGTGAAATCCATGCCTCGTGTAAAAGTCGGGAAGAACAGAAACTGGCAAGCATCTACTGAATGTGAAAGATGTTACCCTTGATGGTAAGACACATTTGAATGTGTCAGCAATGCCATTCCGAGGCCTTTTTGTTACTTAGGCATGTCCTCTCCCATGTCGTTTGGAGTCTTCCTTCAAGAACTACAGATTTCAGCTTGAATCAAGTCAGTCCTCATTCCACTCACGTTATCACAATCATCTAAAAACAGTGAAAAAGACTTTGTAGAGTCGTGAGGGGCATGCCGTATTGACATCTGGAATGGAATTGCTATCAATTAAGCTTGATAAGGCTCCTTGTCTCTTTAAATTATTCAGTATTCTGGTGAATATGGAGAAGATATCCTGAAATATTGAGCTTTTGAATCAAACTTTTTGGATTTTAAGATCATAACTTTTTTCCACAAAAAATTAGCATTTTCACTCATGGAATATGAAATCTGTCTTTCAGCCATTTAGTAGTAGGTCCAGTTATTTTCTTTTATTTATTTATTTATTTTTGGTGGCGTAGGAAGATTCCATTCTCAATAGCTGCCTTGTTGTCCATACAGAGGTTGGATATCAGTCAACTACATATTGTTTGACTCCTCCATTATTCCCGTCAGGTTCTTAGGAATGGAGTGCGGTTATCATTAAATCTTTCATATACGATGGGGTGTCCCACTTCAGGTAGAGTTCTGTTTGTCTTTCCAGTACAGAGTTGGATCTCTGGTGGTCTGGTCAATGGGATTGACAAATTGCAGCACCACAGTCTTGGCTCATTCGCAATACAGAACTGTGAGGAATTGTGCTTGGAGCTGGCTTCTAGAAATGAGTTCACAACAAATAAAAGGGCACTGTCTCTAGTGAAACCTGCTGGTGAGATACCTCTCGATGAAAATGTAACTTTTGGATCTCCTAGGACGCCGGTCTATCAGTCAAAGATGAGCTCTCCTGCACATGATCAATTTCGTTCACCATTATCACTATCAAGTTCAACGAGTCAGATGTGTCCAGTGGTTAATTCATATGATATTGTCCAGCTGTTGGAAGATGAAAGCACCAAGAACCTTTTGCAGGCATGCACCAAATCATGGCTGTGTTCTCGTTTTCTGCTTCAAGGGAACCTGGTGGTCGTCCCAATACTTTCCAAGCTTTGGCTTTTCCATGTGATTGGTGCTCGACAAGCATCTGATTGGAAGAATCAATCCATTATAGACCAAAGTACTGAAGGTTCATCCCCCAACATTTCCCAATTGCCAGACTATGTGATTCATGCTTTCACTGTGACGAGCAGAACAAACATACGTCTGTCTTCTCCTATGAACATGACACTAGTAACTCCATCTGTGACGGGATCACTTGTTGGGAAGCTTGAGCATACATATTGTGAAGCTAACACCAAAGGTGATGACATTAAATTGGGTGGATTGTGTAAAGAGTATACTGGTTTGAAGGATATAATTACTTCCTCTATTTTGAAGGACCCTATATCAAGGTATTGTACTTTTTAACTCCGACAATTGGTGGAGCTGCAGCTGTATATCTTTGCCCCAGCCTTTTACCTCTGCAGCTATGTTTTGGGTCAAACATTTAGAGAATGCCACTTCTCTTTTTTTTTTTTTTAAACTTCGGCAATATAATGAGCAGTATTTTTTTTTTTGTAGTTTTAGCTTGTGTAGAATTTGAGTATTTTATTAGTCAGTTAATGCTTGTGTGGAAGAATCCACCAATTGGTAACATGTATTAGAAAGACCTGAATTATTTTGGATGAACATATTGTTATACCTTTTCTTGCTTTTGTCAGGAATACTTGTATTTCAGCTTCATCTAGAAGAAATTCTATCTGACACACCATCATGTTGTTATCTTATAAGGTTTGGTCTGCGGCCTACGAAAGGAGTGCTTCTTCACGGTCCACCAGGTACAGGAAAGACATCTTTGGCTCGACTATGTGCCCACGATGCTGGTGTTAATTTATTCTTGGTGAATGGACCTGAAATTGTGAGACAGTATTATGGTGAAAGTGAGCAAGCCTTGCGAGAAGTTTTTGATTCTGCTAGCCATGCTACCCCTGCTGTGGTGAGGCTTCTTCAAACTTCCAGTTTCTTTTCCCTCGTCTATTCTTTTTAATGTTTTGCCTTGCAAACCTGCATAATACTTACTGTTGTAGTTTGTATTTTAATTAATTATTGAACTTAATTGAGCATTCCTACTGCTGAAATGATGTTAGCAATCAGTATTTCATGTGTGAACATGCGCTTTTAAATATTCCTGATCTTGGTGTAAATATCCTGTTGATTTTCATGTAACTTAAAGGAAGCTTAAGGACAAAGGGAATAATTGCCTTTTTGGGAAGCAATGAGGCATTATGATAGCTCTGTTAACTTCTCAACCAAAACTGATCTTTGAAAACTAGATTTTCTAATTTAATTACATTAGTTATATTTTTTATTTTTGTTTTGATTGCTTTATGCCTTTCTTTGCAAATGTTATCTTATGCAGGTTTTCATAGATGAGTTGGATGCTATTGCACCTGCTCGAAAAGATGGAGGGGAAGAACTTTCTCATAGAATGGTTGGTACATTGTTAAGTTTAATGGACGGGATTAATAAAACCGATAAACTCCTTGTAATTGCTGCAACAAACAGACCAGAAAGTATTGAGCCTGCCTTAAGGCGTCCTGGTCGGTTTGACAGAGAAATTGAGATAGGTACTACATTCTCGTGACTTAAATATTCCAGTGGTTTTTGTTCACGCAAGTACTCATTTTTATGCATGCAATGCCAACCTATCTATTTAGAACAACTGGAGTGGAATCAACAGGTCTTTTCCTTCTCTTTGGCTACTCGGGGTTGGGGACTGGGGTATTTGGAGGCACATAGCGTATGATATGTTAAAAAAGATCTTAGCCGAAGAAGCCTTAAGCCAGTGAAGGGGACTGGAAGAGTCACCTAAGCTGTTCTCTGTGTTCATTTTCTCCACTATTCCTCACATTGAGCAATGTGGAATTGGAAACTGAACACGTTTCTGTGACCTTTATTTGTTGTGTTGGGGCCATATGACCTTTGTTTCTTTATTTTCTATTTTCTGGCACTGGTTGTAAAGAAGAGGGATGGGAAGTTGTCATTTGGGCTTCAGCACCAAGCAATTTTAAGCCGGTTTAAGAAATCAGCTTAGCTCTGTTGACCTATTTGTGGGATTAATTAACACTCGACCAGATTGCAATCTTGATCAGTCATACATTACTACTGATAAATAAATAACATAGACCCTTTTTTAATTGGTCAAAAAGGTTTCGTCAATACAGCATGAGGGCACTAATCTATACAAACAATTATCTACAAGAAAAGGGATACCGATGGCTCTAAAATTTGTAGAAGGGTTGTCACGCATAAACCCCAAGTGCAAGGTAAAAACAGAAAGTCCTTGCTTTAACAAAAAATCTTCGCTTTTTATTAAAAATCCTCTTATTTGTTCCCTCCAAGTTTTCAGCAACAATTATTATAGGGATGGCTAAAATAAGTTTTCTCCCTCTTTGCAAGATTTCATTTATTATTTCTGTACCATACTATGTCTTAACTGTGCTATGATGTGCTGTTAGTGGCATAATTAGTGCTTTTGGTAACACAATAGATGAAGCTGCAGCATCTTGAAGTATAGCAGCAAGTGGAGCAGTTTCGTTAAAAATATTCATTAGACACTACAGCTCTAACTTATTGATCAAACGCCTTTTTGAGGTTAAAGCACACTTTTTGAAAGATGTAGCTGCTGTCCCACTGCTATTCCAAGCACCATAGAGAGAGTCTGGGTCCACTATATTCCCAATTTCCCAATGAGCAGGTTCATCAATAACCTCAAGAGAGTCGTACATGAACAATGCAAGAATAGATTATTCACTTAATTGAAAGGTAAATAGGTTCCTCTAAAACTCTTTTTCTGTAATTTCTGCATGCAGGTGTCCCATCTTCCAAGCAAAGATTTGAAATACTATTAACACTTCTCAGTCTAATGGAACATTCACTCTTGGAATCACAAATTCAACAACTGGCAATGTCTACACATGGTTTTGTGGGTGGTGATCTGGCAGCCCTTTGCAATGAAGCAGCATTGGTATGCCTCAGGCGCTATAATTGTTTTAAGAAGTCACAGGGAGAGTCTTATTCTAAATCACAGATGGATTTTGAGTTTAGTGCTAATGTTGCAACAGACGAATCTAGTTCTTTGGGAGATATAAGAGATGCAAGGCAGGATTATTCACGTTCTTTGTCCACTTTACTTGTTTCCTCAGATATATCACCATCTTCCTTGCCCAAGCAAACTGTCACAGAAAAGGAAGATGGGATGCAGTGCCCTAGAGGTTTAGTGGACAGAAATTGTACGCTGACCGTAGCTTTTGAGGACTTTGAGAAGGCCAGAATGAAAGTGAGGCCTAGTGCTATGAGAGAGGTATGTTGTTGCATCTTTGGTATTGAGTCTTGTTTTGATTGAGAAGCATTTTGTTATGACTGCAGTGTTTAATATGAATAAATCAGCTTGTTGAATGTTATGGTTTGATGTTGTTTATTCGACTGTGCCCAGACAGTACATAGACTGCCTGGACAATTTGGATTTTGTTGACTACATAATGAATAAGCTTGATCCTTTCTTAATTAAGTTGAACTTGCGATATGCCGAGCAAAACAGAAAAGAAAAGCTGTATTTTACAGTGATTTATGTCCTCTAGTTCCAATGTAGATATGGGAAATCCTATTGGGGACTCATCATATTTGCTGTGGATGAATTGATTGGACAAAAATTGTTAAGGAGATCTAGGCACCATATGTAGGATTGGTATCAGTAGACACTCCGCTGAAGAGTACTCGCCTCTTCTCTTGCTGTTTAGCTTCCTTTCAGCTATTAAGGACCGGAATCCTCACCAGATATGTGAACGTTAGTGCGGGAGCTATTTGAAAATAATGGAGCAAATTGGATGGGAGTGTCCTTTCAAGTTTGCATTTGAAATTGCTTCTATTTTTTAACCGATCGGTTTTGTCCGTAAAATCATTTCAAATAGATGATTAACCTCCTACATAAGGTGATTTTTAATTTCCATCCTGTGCGGATTGGTACAGTCTAGGAACTGATGGGGCTTGATTGTTTGTGAGTGATGCGAAGTATTCCATATGAAGACTGCCAGTCTACTAGAATAAGATAATTTCCTTGTATCATGTTTATTGTTGATTAGACTATATGACTTGATTTTGAGAAGTCTGTTGTAAGGCCTTCTTGTTGGTGGATGAGTATAGATAGACAGGACAACCTACTTATCTGTGTTCTCCATCTCTGCTTTAACCTTTAGGTGATACTCGAGGTACCAAAGGTCAAATGGGAAGATGTTGGTGGGCAAAGAGAAGTTAAAACTCAACTAAAGGAAGCAGTGGAGTGGTCTCAAAAACATCATGATGCCTTAAGTCGCATAGGGACCCGCCCTCCCAGAGGTGTATTATTGTTTGGTCCTCCTGGTTGTAGCAAAACCCTCATGGCTCGTGCAGTTGCCTCTGAAGCTGGGCTGAATTTCATTGCAGTAAAGGGCCCAGAACTCTTCAATAAATGGGTTGGGGAATCTGAGAAGGCCGTAAGATCTGTCTTTGCAAAAGCAAGGGCTAATGCTCCATCAATCATATTTTTTGACGAAATTGATGGACTTGCAAATATTCGTGGAAAGGAAAGTGATGGTGTTTCAGTTTCGGATAGAGTTATAAGTCAGCTTCTTATTGAACTAGATGGTAAGGAGTTTACTCCCTTGTGGTGACAGAAAAACCTGTTTTTTATTTTGGCCTTTCTTATGACAAGATAGAATTGGAGAGAGAAATCTTCAAATGTTCGTCAATGAGCATATTCTTACTGCTGTGGCCCTAATTGCTTCAAATTGGTCTATGATAATCACTTTTTGAAAGGCTTTTTATTTAGTATTTACTTTGTTTTAGTTATTCTCATAATGGCATAACATCTTTTTTGGAGCATAGGACTGCAGCAGAGAGTTGATGTCACTGTTATTGCCGCGACCAATAGGCCCGATAATATTGATCCAGCCCTGTTAAGACCAGGTTTTTCTCTCTCTCTCTCTCTCTCTCTCTCTCTCTCTCTCTCCATGTAAAACTCTCTTTCTTGCGTTCAAGTTCCAGGGGTTTATGACCTCATTTGTCACCATCAAAGTTGGATATTAATATGTTATTTAATTCAACAGGACGCTTTGATAGGCTACTATACGTCGGACCTCCGAATGAGGCAGATAGGCAAGAAATATTCTGCATCCATCTACGTAAAGTCCCCTGCGGTTCGGATGTGGTCATAAAGGAGTTGGCTCATCTCACTGAAGGCTGTACGGGGGCTGACATAGCACTCATCTGCCGGGAGGCTGCAGTTGCAGCTATGGAGGTCTCTATAGTTTCTTTGCTTTTTTTTTATTCTTTTTCTATCTTCCAGCTGCGATGTTGTATTGAACGATTTGGTTTTTTATGAATTTTGATGCTATTAGGAGGATCTTGAGGCTTTGGAAGTGGCAATGAAGCATTTCAGAAACGCAATAAATCAAGTGCGTCCATCGGCAGTCGAGTCTTACGCAGAGCTTTCGACTCAATTTGAGAGGCTCATTTTATCCAGACATAAATGAGATCCAAAATCAAGGTAATTAGTGGATCAAACCGGTCTCATGTCTGGCTAACGCATCTTATTCTGTGTGTTGGTATTCTCATTCTCGAGTCTACAGCTGAAAATCGAATATTTATACGCCCCGGATCCCAGACAGCTTGCGAGAAGCCTTCTGCCTGAAGTTACTGTTTGTTTTGCAGCAGTTCTTTGGTCGAATCCACGTCCATCATGTCCTGAGTTCCTGCTCTAGAATAGACCTCCGTTCACCGTCTGGAAAATGGGAATCTTGGTTGATCGATGGCGACGCTTTCGGATGCTTGTTTCCCACTCTACCGAATGTAAGGTTGGGTTTGGTTTTGATTTTCCATCTGCAAACTGACAAGTAGTTGCGAGCAATAGTTCAGCCGTCGCATCGTTTTGAATTAGTTGTAACCATGTCCTTTTTATATTGATCGAGATGAAATGCTATTTCATAAATTATACGGGAATGCCAAAGCTGATTTTACTTTATTGTATGCAGCATCTTCGTCCTCGACGTCGATAAACTGCAATCATATGAAAAATAATTTCTTTTTAGAAATTAATTAGACAGCACATGACGGACAGTAACGTAGTATATGCAACAGCTTGATGTTTATAGTATTCATTGTGATCTGCTGCCCATTATTTAAGTGAAATGATTGTAAAGGGGTCAACTTTTAGTATACATGCAACGATGTACTTCTTAATTCAGCCAATATAGAAAGAAATTTTGGGATGAACTTTGTTTAAGCTTTTTACTTCAATTCTTATTCTTGACAAATTGATATTTAACATTTAATTGATTATTTAGAATAATTGCGACATTGACAAATTGATATTTAACATTTGTTTATTAAGCTTTTGGGGGTCCCAGTAATCCACCCCTGGGACCCCCACTTAAGTCATGGAATGCAACGAGAGGGTTCGAATCCTCGACTTCGGCGATGAGGGAGAGCACGCACACCATCTACGTTGCCCATGAGTGGGTCATTTTTTTTAGTAGTTTGTAAAAGCAAAAATCAATGCATGTTCACTTCATTAGGGGAACATGGTCTTCTAGTTAATTAGATATATGAGTTATTGAAGCTTGATATTTTCGAGTTCATGCTCGGGTTGGCTCGATTCGATTCTCTAGTTGATTCTCAAGTTATTGAGTGAAGGCATTTTGGTAATATCTGAGTAGGCACGACATGTTTATACCATTTAACGATTGTGAGCATTATTATATTATCGTGCCTGAAATTTAGTAATTTTGTAATATACCTCTCCAAAATAAATCAATATTTATTTTTCATAATCCGTGGATTATCTATCTCCTTCCCTAATTTAAAAAAAGAAAAATATCGGTTGGGAAGCTTTGAAGTTCCGGCAATCTGTCCAGGTCCAGAAGTTCTAGAATTAGGTTGTCAAGAAGACGAGGCAGGAGGAAGGTGGGGCCCCACGTGTTCGGGGCTGAATCTGTGGGTCTCCACAGAATAGTAGACGGGTCGGGTCGGGTTTTGATGGGCCGGGTTTTCTTTGTTTTGTCTAGAATAAAACTATTGTTTTTCTCGCATTTTATTTTTTAGCGGAATGCTTTCCGTACTTATGTTGCTTAGAAAAGAAAAGAAAAGAAAAAATATCATTGTCCTGTAACTTGGAAAATTGTTTTCCGAACATCGTTTAAATAAGTTTTTATGTTGTTGCGCTGAGACTACTTTATTTATTCTTCTGAATGATTCTTTTTTAAAATCGTAGATAGATATATGCGGATAATACTTGAAAAATAATTGTACTAATTTGTTCACGTCAACTAACGCAATAAACCTGGGGGGGGGGTTGGGAGTGGGGGACAAATGTAGGTTTTATAAACATTAACTCACAAGAGAGAATTATAAATGCAACCATAAAATTTAGTAATGACTTTTAGGCATCGAGTCTACGTTAGTTTTCCTCCACTTGGAATTTACTTTTGAAATTTGTTTTCTCCATACTTAAGCTGATAATGATAAATAAAAGGCGATTATCGAGTATTTGTACATTTTTTCTTTTTTGCTGAGATTGTTTAAATAATAATACATTTTATTTACCCAGGGCTGTTTTATTTGTTTACAAAATGATTTTTTCAAGTTATTAATACATAAAGTGACTTAGAAAATGATTCTACTGATTTGACAATTTTAACTGACGGAATATCATGAAGGGGACAAATGGAGGTTTTGCACGCATTTAATTACAAAAGAACATTATAACTAACATTAACAGTGAAGTTGAGTAATGATTTCTACGAATTAAGTCTATTTTGATAACTAAATTTATAATTTACTTTTAGCTGATGTTTTTCACACATTTCAACTGTTTATAGAAAGTTCGACCCCAAAAAAAAAAAAAAAAAAAACTGTTCATAGAAAGAGTCGGTTATCACGCAACTCTGATTGTACATTTTTGTGCTAAGATTGTATGAATAATTTGTCGCATTGTTTTGTTAAGGTCGTTTTTATTGGTTCTCCCTAATTATTTTATCAAATTATAAACAGACATGTGCAAATGGACTTAGAAAATAATTCTATTCTACTGTTTCCACAGTGATAACTAATGTATCAAGGAAAGAATGTAGGTTTAACATACACCAAACTCACAAAGATCATTACAATTATCACTATCAATCGAATCAATTACTGATTTTTTCGTACCGCATATATTTTCATAGCTACGCTTAGAATCTAATTTTCACAATTCTTTTTTCATATTTAAGTGAAGTTGATGTTAGAAAGAAGTGATTGTCAAATCTCACATTCTTTCATGCCAACATTAATCTTTCAAATTATTTTGCTAAGATTTATTTTTTGTTCCTCAAATTTAATAGCAGTAGAGATATGGATAAATTAATCGCAAAGATATACTTATCACACAATACATGACATAACACAAAACTAAATGGAATTCATCCACATATCATTATCCACTACTATATCATAAAAATACATACTTCAATGATGAAACTTGTAAGTTTAATGTATAGATGAGGCGGGAAAAAGGGCGTTAAGGGGACAGGGCCATCGATGCCCCCACCCCGCACCATTCCGCGCCCCGCCACTCTCCTCGCCTCCCTTGACCGCCCTGTTCGGGTCGGTGCCCCGCGGCCCGTCCACCGTGGCTAAAACACCCATGGGAGATGTGCTTTTGAACCCCAAACAAGAACAGCACCCTAATGGGATTCTAGATTTAGAAAAGGCGAAGTGGGGTTGGGTTTTTTTTTTTTTTTTTTTTTTTTGGGGTGTTTTCCATTAGGGAATCTGATTTGTCCTCTTGTCAGATCATGGAATGGCGGATGTGATATTTTTGTATCTGGCATTGAGCCCCCACGTTAACGTCACTAGAAAAAAGAAAAGAAAGATAAAACAAGTTAGATCAGCAGAAGCCCCTCCTTTTTTTTCTTTTTCTTTTTGGGGGCTTGGGAGTCAAACCTCCACTATCCTCTCCCATGTTTATCTTCACCCAAATTTTTTGAAAAATCAGGAGTAAAATTTACTAATTCCAGGACAGGTTGGCTGCTCAAGATATTCTTCCCTAGGGGCAGGCCAGTACAGTACGCCCATCCACAAAAAATCAATTGATTAAACATAATAAGTAAAGAATTATAATTATAATAATAATGTTATCCCCCATACCTAACACGGAACTCGGCTGATTCCCCACTAGCCCGTTTACATGAATATAATTTTCTAAAAAATCGATTAGTACTCTCTGTTTTGTTTTTTCTTTTCTTGGATGCACGTAATAATCCCCACGAATTATTCGGGAAATTTCAATCATTTTTTTTTTTTTTTTATCGTCCACGTCCAATCATGCCCTAATCTCGATTAGTCCGGCCGCAATCTGTCCCTCTCCCGAGGCGGAAATGGAGAAAAATCTGAGCTTGAGAGATGACAGACGGACAAATCAGAACTGGAAGAAGCATCATCGAGCCTTGGAGGATTGTCGACTCTCGGCCAACGAAGTGATGATTCTCTGCAGAATCAAAGAATCAAGTGGGTCGTTCCTCCCGATCGGATCGAAGGAGCGGATAGGACTCGGGAGAGACTCCTCCGATGCTCATTCTGTAGAGAGAGAGAGAGAGAGAGTCCAAGACTGACAGCAGAGAAAAGGACAAGTACTTGTTGGTTGGGAACGATGTTGAGGATGGGTTAATGTCGCAATGACTGGACTCGTTTGTCCTCGTGAATGCAGGAGGAAAAAAAAAAAAAGTTGGCCCGGTTCAGGGTCGATCTTGGATCGCTTTGATTCTTGACTCCAAATATTAAGAACTGGCTCTGATATGATAGGTTTCGGATTCTTGATTTGCAATATACCAATTCTAGAGTCAATCGCACTTTTATTTATTACATTCTCTCAATTCGAGTTTTGATTTTGAAATGATAGTTTTTTTTTTTTTTTTTTTTTTTTTCAAATTTTGATTTGTTGCCAAATTTTTATCTGCTTCATTATTTGATTTCTAAAGTATTTTGCCAAACGGATATTAAGGGCAAGCCGGTTCTTGACAAAATTAAACTTTTACGCATTCTTGAAATTAAGAATAGGGATGATAATGCATGTCGCGACATTGTATTAATGTTGACTGTCTTATCATTTAAAAAAATTTCAACTTGATTGTATAGATTTGCTACGTCATATTCCGTATCACTCATATCATATCATAATATGATTTATATTTGTTTTTTCATAAGTAAACCCTAGTTTTTTTTTTTGTTTGGTTTCGAGTCTGGGTCTTGATCAAAGGCTATTAATAAAACATAAGCATGCTGATCATGCGGAAGCAGTCGCTTTCGAAATTCTAGAGTTAAGTCAATTTAAGGTGTCCGAATATTTAAATCAAGAGTCCTTAAATGAGATAAAATAGTATGTTGTTCTCAATCCCCGTTCAGCTTGTTAGAAATCTCTTCAAATGCGATGACAGAGAGAGAAGAAGACCAGAACGGCTTCGCTCGAAAAGGAAAGTGAAAAAGCTCAAGTGATATCAAACTTTAGCTAAAAATAAATAAAATTCTTTTTCCTATAAGTAAAAGTCTGGCGTTAGGAAGAAATTCTAGCATCGACCCCACCAATAAACAATGCATAATCAATTTTGAAACTCAATCCATTTGAGGTCCCCACCACAATAGATGATTGAGATTGACTTGATCTGTGACGACAAAACCTTGGAAAATGAGATATTAAAGATATTTCATTTATCGAGTAATTCATTACTAGATACCACTGATTGGTTCGAATGGACTGATTTGGTACAGAAAAAAAAGAAAGGTTTTTAACTTATCACAAGGAGAATGACGGGAAATGATCCTAAGGGGTCGGGCCATAGTATCGTAAAGCGCCTTCGAACATACATATCCTTTCATATACTTTGGACAGTAACCAAATGATATTCACATAAGAAGGTGAAAATTCACGGGTATGAACAGAGCCCGCAAAAGTGGTTGCTAGAAGGGGTGAAAATTCAGACAGGAACCGTGTGATTCAAGAACAGAGGCGTGTGATTCGAAAACAGAGGCTGCGAGAACAGCGAACGAGATGTTCATGGTAATTTTCCCGGTCCGGAAATCTGCCTGATTTGCCCAGCAAAGCGAGGGGAGAGACGAGAGAAGGCAAGTGCATACGAGAAAAGGCGAGGGAAAGGACCACGCAGCACGCACCTCCAGTGCGGGTCTGCTGCAGTGCGTACAATGTCTGATACGACATGGTACAGCTCCCCTATATGGCAGCAACGCCGATTTTTCTATTCCGAATTCCATCATGTTAAATCCCTTTTATTCTATTATTTTCTCTCTCTCTTTCCTCGGCTCGAAAGCTCATCATCCTAGCCCTCCCGCACGCGCCACCCGCGGCCGTGAACCGACGGTCTCCTCTGTTTTTCCTCTGTTTTTCCCCGTTTCGGCCGGAGCGAGTGGTGGGAAGTACTGATGCTGCGACGCGACCCCGAAATCCCGGGGAAAAAAAAAAAAAAGGATATTAGGAAAAGGGGAGGAGGAGGAGGTGGGGGAAGAGGAAAATCCTATTTCGATTATTTTAATGTAGATACGATGATGTTGTATACGGACAGGCGAGCGAATCAGTGGAGGAGCCGAAGGGAGAGAGAGAAAGAAAAACGGGGGAAAATCCCACGAGAAAATCAGAGTGTTGAGGGGAAATGACCAAAAGCATCGGCTACAGTACACTCCTCTCCCCTGAATAAAAGCTGATCATAAGAATACAAGATCCACCTCGATTCTCTCTCCACCCTGCTCTCCTCCCTCCTCCTCCTCCACCATATCCACCGCCGCCGCCGCCGCCGCCGCCAGCACCGTCTCTCTCTCTGTCTTCCTCGTCCAATCTTGAGAGACAGAGAGAGAGAGAGAGAGAGATAGGGGGGAGACGGAGATTCTTGGAGAAAGTCCAGTCTCGTTTGCTGGTTTTCTTGATAGCTCTGTTCCCCTTTCGCGTTTTCGTTTTTCTCCCTCCCCGTTAAGCCTTGCAAGCTTTCCCCTTTTTTCTCGTTAACTCAATTTTCTGGTCTTTCTCGTCCGACACCTTCGCTAAATCTTCTCCTCGCGTAGAATTAGGCCGATTTCCTGGATCAAGAACGCAAATTTGCGAAGTGGGTGTCTCGAATTTCGCGAGCAAGAAGAGGGAGAGGGAGAGAGAGAGCGACCCAAGAATGAGGGAGGAGGACTCGAATTGGTTCTCCAAATGGGAAGACGAGCTGCCGTCGCCTGACGAGCTCACCCCGCTCTCTCAAACCCTAATCACCCCCGATCTCGCCATCGCCTTCGACATCCCGACGCCGCCGCACGTCAACCCGTCCCCGACCAGCCCCCGCGCCACCCGCCCCCACACCGCCCAACCACTCCGGCCACCTCCCCCGCCGAGCTCAGTCACCCAACCCATCTCGGCCGAGTTTGCGGACTCCAGCGAGCTCGGCCCCAACTCCGGCGGCGACGAGCCGGCCCGCACCCTCAAGCGGCCGCGCCTCGTCTGGACGCCCCAGCTCCACAAGCGGTTCGTCGACGCGGTCGCCCACCTGGGGATCAAGAACGCCGTGCCCAAGACCATCATGCAGCTGATGAGCGTGGATGGGTTGACCCGGGAGAATGTGGCCAGCCACTTGCAAAAGTACCGCCTTTACCTCAAGCGCATGCAGGGATTGTCCGTCGGGGGCGGGGGCGGCGGGGGCGGGGGCGGCGGCCTGGCTGCATCGTCTGATCCTGCTACCGATCATCTGTTCGCGAGCTCGCCTGTGCCGCCGCATTTCTTGCATCCGGTCCGGCCCAGCTCGGAGCATTACTTGCCGTTCGTGCCGGTCGCCGCGCTGCAACACCACCAGATGGCGGCCGCGGCCGGCCACCCGCAGCTGCAACAGCAGTATCACAGGCAGGTGGGGCATTTCGGGCCGCCACCGAACGGGCAATTTGAGCATCCTTTCTTGTCGAGGCAAGCGGCGCCAATTCATAGGATGGGAGCACCGATTCACAATCCGGTGCAGCCTTATGTGGAGGACTTGGAATCTGCTAATGCAAACGGTGGCAGGAAAGTTCTCACTCTCTTCCCAACTGGGGATGATTGAACTTGGGCAGTAGTTGCAGTTTTTTCTTTGATCTTGCTGTTTTCTTACTCTTGATGATCCTATTTCTGTGTCATGTGCAATGTGGTGTCTGTAATTTGTGGGTAACAACTGTTTAGTGTATGGTTTAGGCGTTAGTTGCTCTATGTTGTCCTAGTTGCCTTTTAGTAGGTGATGGTGAAAGCTTTGAGTGGAGCAATTGGATATGGACTTCCACTAGAGCTTAAATTGGCTTCATCGAGAGGCCTCTGTCGCTTAATTGACCGCATGCCTACATTGGATGAGTGGGACTGGTGGGTATTGTCGACTCATGTCATCCTTCATGTGGGCTCCTACATGTTTTGGGTAAACTGTTGGTACCAGTCTGTATGTTCTATTGATCCTTTTTCTCTTGAGGCGTTGATCATCATGCGATGGTTGCTCTTGGCAAACATCTACCACCAATTCTGAAGTGTTGCGGAAGGTGGAATTCGTTGACCTCAGTCTATTATAGTTCCATTAAACTGCAGCTTGGAGATTAGATGAGTTCTTGTGCATATCAGAGCTTTTGTTCGGATGAGGGGTTCTCGCAGGGGGACGAAACGCCAGATCTTAAAGCTTGCAGGTGATAACAATAATGCTGGCCATCTCTGATTTCTTGAAATTCGAGGACATTGAGCGGAATCTTTTTTGCTTAAGTTTCCTCTACTTAGTTATTGTTTAGAGTCGGAACTCAACTTTCTGTACATTAACTCCAGGGAAGACTTTAAAAGCCCCACTTTGAGGGGAACTGTAACTGTTCAGAGAAGGGACATTATTATATGGATGCAGATAGTTGTATGCCCTATCAACTATGGACCTTGATGATTTATTCTGAATCGGTGTTTATAAGTTTCTGCAGTCTTTTCTCAGAAAGAGAGGGAGAGAAAGCTGATATCCTGTATGTGGAGTGGCTACAAACAGGTGGTCATGATCCGAATGCCTAGTTTTGTTAGGGAATTCTGCTTTTGATTAATACATGGAACCATTGATGTGATCTATGCGTTTTTAATTTCGCTGTTGGGATGCTTCTGGTGAGTATTCTGCTCAGGGTATTATCTGAACGGTTAGTCCAGAAGCTTTTGCCTAGCGATTCGCTTTGCATTTTCACCCCTGGTTCTGGCATATTAGCTTCCCATCCCCAACTTGGATTGCAACTCTACTGTAACTTATTAGATACCAAGTCACGTTTGGATTGCTTGCGAATGTACCAGTTAAAAGTTGAGTTCTCCTTTGGCTTCCTCTACTAAGTTTCTGGATATCCTAGTGAAGTTCTTGTTCTCCTGTTTGCTAATCACTACACCATGTGGCTTTGTCGGTAAAACACAAGTCCTTTGTCTGAACATCCTTACGATCTTCTCGCTCTAGTTTGTCATTATCATTCCTTAAATTGAGCTGAGGAATCTTGTTCGCGTTTCTTGGATTTTGGGCATGTCATCTTTCAGTGGCAAAGGGTTCAGTGGTTTCAATTTAACCCAGAAGCATTGTTCCATGCCATTCGTTTTTGGCCTTTCCCCTTCCAAGGTTCATTTACATAAAGATCATGTGATTTTGTGTGGTTGTTTCTCGGTTTTGTTTCTAACTTTGATACCCCCAAGAGGGGTTTAAACTTCGCCAAATTTCTTCAGACCTGATGAGGTAACGTGATCATGCAAGCTGGATCTGGTAAAAAGGGACAATGCATGTTGCACGAGGCAGTCATTTTTGACTCTCCTTTTTGCGGCTTTGGTATGTGGTTACAAAGGTTGTCCGTCAAACTTAAAAGGTGATTAAAAATCTTTTGTCCTCTAACACTTGACTTAAACAGAGCACATGATAGGGACGACCTAATTATGGACCCAGGAGCAATAATTTTCTCAAATCCTTAGTTATGCCGTCCACCTTTTTTAGATCTTCCTAGGGATCAGCAATCGATGATCTGGCACATAAACAAGACTTAGATTAAATGTTTAAATGAGCCAAGGATAAACAATCCTCTTTTCCACTTCAATGGGGTTGATAAAGGTGTACTGGTATCTCATCACTGACAGCTCAGATTCAACTGAGCCAATTGATTCACAAAAGTATTCAATCAAATCATCTTCCGTAGCCATTATTAGTCTCTAAATATTGCAAAATTTATCTTGAGATTTCGCTTTCCAAGGTCAACACCGACTTAAAAAAGTCTCTGCCTCCCCCTTGTCGCTTAAAGCGTAAGCCAGTTTCGTTGATGATTATGCACGATGGATCATCATTAGACAATTCCATCGAGATTTCATTACCGATTAAGCAAAGGATCAGCACACCTGTAAAGGCTTACTCTTCTTTTTTTAGTTTGTCACTAGATGCAGTTTCAGGTAAAAAGATGAAACCCCCGTGTGATCCGCTTTCAAGAATCGCAATCAATTCCTCTCAGCTTTCATGATGTCGAATGTTTACATTTAGGCATCATGTTCGAAAAGTGATCGACAAGATATGGAAAACTGGTACAATTTAGATCTACATCAGGAAGCTCCAAAATCCCAACTAGATGGATGTACGATCGGTAAAAGAAAGAGTAATTGGCTATAGGCCACGTACAATACAGTATTATCTCGTTTCCGGACTCCCGCCGGGAGGATTGAATCTTCTCCGACGAAAGCAACGTTTTAACCACATCCTGTTTCCCTTCCCTTAGATTACTAAACTTGAAAAGAATCCAGCATTGCTCTCAGAGTCTTTTCAGATGCTTGCCACTGTTTGTCATTCGCACTGGCAACAAATAAAACGACGGTGTTCCCTTTTGCCGTCGCCTTAGCAAGATTGTGCGAGCCCGTCAGAGCATATGGAGTCTCTAGCACGTACTTGTAATACTGCATCCACAATGTAAATAACAGCCAAGTATCAAATCAACAGGTTAAGTATAAACGTGTGAAGCTCAGCATAAAGGACCAACAAATTTTTGCCCTCCTCAAGACAATCTTCTTTTAGTTTGCATCATGTGCAACCTGAACTATGAGGAGGGAGAATATAAGGATGGTTAGGATGGGCCTCTGTCATTGATTATGTCTAACCTGAACGACTGGAAGGAAATGAAATGTGACATTAAAGCTTAAAGATCATTTAACTGGAATTCGACCAAAATTTAAATGGCGGGTCGCAATGGTACCCTCCTACTACTGTTGTTGGCAAATGAAGTGTAGAAAACACCCCTGCTTGGACCCAAAAATGTAAAAAGAAAGAAAGAAGCAAGAAAATTGCCTTAAGTTCTTGAGGTTGAATGTGTCCGCCAGCAAGAACTCCCCAACTCATTTTGTCATTTTTTTTTTTTTGGGTAAAACCGCAGAAAGCCAACCAATTTTCATGGAAAGCCCATGAATTGATGATTAGCCAAGTCTCATGTGTGAACTTTTATTCTGCTCTCTTGAACTTTATGAGACTCATTTCCATGCAATGGCTTGACCAGCTAGCTTAATGGCTAAGTCGGATGAAAGACCCAGATTTCTTAAGGTCTGGCCGCTAATGTGTAAGCATATAAAACTAGCATCTATCAGGGAACAGAAGTTCCCATTGGGGATGCAATTTCCAGAACACGAATCCGAATATCCCCGAGTATAATGGAACTCGACCAAACCGAAAACAAAATCCTACTCAAAGTGCCTATCGAGTGACGACAGAATGAGCAGACAGAATGTGAATACCGTCTGATCACCGAGCTTCTCAACTGATGCTTCCAAGAGCTCATCCGGGTCGAGCGTGTTCCCCGTCACGAAAGGGCCGAGAGAGGCGATCAACTTCTCCGGGCTCCCGATCTCCTCGATGGACGCATTGGGCTTATTCGTGAGGCGTACGAGAGGGGAGGCCACCACCTGAACCTTCCCTGCCTGTCGTCCTCGAACTTCACCTCCACCCACGGCTCCGCGCACTTCGGCTGGCAGTAATTGCCCGACAATATGTTGGCCACCCGCATCTGTTTCCAGGTCGGGGGGAGGATGAATTGGTAGGGTTCAACATTCCCTGCAGATCACTAAATTTCGAGTATCATTTGAATCTGACAACACCAACAACCACATGAGTCAAAACCACCCTCCAGCATATTGGGTTCAAAAAACACTCTGCAATCGTCACTACATATGATGCATACGATTAGATTCGGAATTGGAAAACGAAGATGATGGAAAGCGGTCTCATTTAGCCAACGATGTCTACATTGGGGGAAGGATCGAGTGCAGAAATGACCAAATTCACCACTTCACAACATCAAAAACGCCACCTTGCACACTCCACAATCTTCCCGCACGCAAATTCATGCAGAGCCGATCACTCGCACATCGAAAGGAAACGCCGACGAACGAGAGAGGGACCGAAGGGCGGGAGGACGGCGGTTTTACCTGCGCGGAGCGCGGGGGTGTCTTTCGGAGAAGCCTTGAAGAAGACGAAGGAAGGATCGGAGGGCGACGGCGGGAGGTACGAGCCGACCGCCACCTCCTTCGCCGCCGCCGCCGGCGGGGCCGGCGGGGTGCTCCACAGGAGAGGGGCCAGGGCCAGAGCCGCGGTCCCTCGCTTCAGGAGCTCCCTCCGCTCGAGCCGGCCGCCGCCCTCGACCTCGCGGCGGAATGCGGCTCGGACGGAGGTCTTGCGCGGAGATTTCGGAGGGGTTGGAGCCGAGAGGAAGGCCAACGGCGACGGAGGCGCGCGAGAGGCGGTCATCGCTGCAGGCGACATGATAGAGAGAGAGAGAGAGAGAGGGTGATGGAGGAAAGATTTTGGCCTCCCGCCCTTATCCGTTGAGACCGGACGCCACGTGGAGGCCGGGGATTGGCTCTCGTAAAAACTTTTGGATTTCAAATAAATTTTGCTTGTTGAGCCTCGACTCTCGTCGGTTCGAAATTGCCGATCCCGTCACGGTGGAGCGTCCGCCGAATTGTCAAAAGTTGTGAAAGGATGGCATGGTAGGACAAAATTATGTCAAGATGATTAGCCGCGAAATACTTGCAAAAGCGAAGTCACTTATGTCATGATCTTGAATGGTGATAAGATATTTTGAAAAATTGGGTATGTCGAGCCGCGCAAGGACTTGTGCATTTTATGTTACGGATAATAATTTAAGTAGTGTGTGGACTTTGGCTAAACTTGCAATATAATATCTGATTATTTAATTTGTTCAATGTAGTTCTTGAACTTTACTTAAATATGCAATTTAATCCTGAACTTTTAATTTGTTCGATATGATTCATGGAGTTTTGGTACATGTTCAACTTAATCTGACCTATTTGAAAATGTTTAATATTATTATTCTATTAATTCAAATTTAGTGACGACATTGAATATTTTCACATAGTTCGAAAATTAAATTGAATATGTATCAAAATTTCATGAACCATCTATAAAAAATTAGAAGTTTAGGGATTATAATGCATATTGGGCCAAAGTTGAGGCGTCATTTGTCATATTATTGGTTTTTTCAGAATCAAAAGAAATAAATAAATGAGAATTTATCGAGTTAGAAATTCGAAATCGCGCGTGATTAAAAAAAAAAAAAAACAGTGCTTTGATCGTTATCCCACATTACCTAATGAATAGGCCCAGAAGATGGCCCAATACTGAGCCCAAAGTCCACAGAGGAAATAACAGAAAAATCTCAACTGCAGAATCACAGGAATGGAGGGAAACCGACGACAGGCTTATCTTCTTCTAACTGAAAACTCTCACTCTGTACACTCACTCACTCTCATATCTAAATGGCAGCTTCTTGCTTGATAGCTCGAAGCGATGGCGTCGAGCCTTCGGGACTCCCGGAGAAGGAAGTTCAAATCGGGAGAGGCGGGCTCAGGAAGCGGATTCTCAGGAAGGGAAATTCGTGGCGGACTCCTTGTCCCGGCGACCAAGTACATGGTACTCAGACACGACTGTTTTTGGCGCTTTCAATGATCTGAACGAGCGATTGATGGACAGGATTTCGTTTATTCTCGTTTGGAATGCAGTCCGCTACAGTGGGCGAGTCAAGGACGGCGCTCTTATCGATTCAAGCGGTGGAGGGAGTACTGCGATGGAGTTCAAGTTAGGCCAATGTGAGCAGCAAAAGACCTACGAGTTGCACTCCATTATTTCAGCAGATTGGTTTTACTTCTGGAGTTCGGTTTTGAAGCTTGAGCATGAGAACACTACTATTTTCTGTCTCTCTATGCTGGAATTACTTGGTGGAAGATGGAGTGCTAAATTCTTGTACAAGCGTGACGTATCTAATATCACTCAATGCAAATATCTGTGAACTTTCTTTCATGCTACCTGTGAGTTTAGGTTGTTTCCTTGCTGATGAGACAGTGTACTAAATTTAAGGTGAGGTGATAGAAGGATGGGACGAAGGAGTTGCCACGATGAAGAAGGGAGAGAGAGCGATCTTCACGGTACCTCCGAACTTGGCTTATGGCGAATCAGGGTCTCCTCCACTCGTCCCTCCGAATGCTACTCTCGTTTTTGACATCGAGATGGTATCGTGGACCAGCATCAGGGATTTGACAGGAGATGGAGGAGTCCTGAAGAAGATTATCAAAGAGGGGGAGGGCTGGGCTACTCCTCGGGACGCTGATGAAGTTTTAGGTAATCACTTCATTTGGTTAATATATTAAACAATCGGCGAATTGCCTCTTGTCTGGAAACAGGAAAAACCGTCCGATATCCTTTAAACTGCACCGTCACACTCAACCACACGAGTTCCGAGTACAGAGTTTCAAGATTGTTAGGTTGTTTTTTCTTCCTAGTAAGGTACTAATGACAAATGCGCCAGGACAAGATTCCTGGGGAAAAAGAAAAGAACTTTCGGCATCTTTCTATATATTGAGAATTAGAGGGTATTAACAAGTAACTGATCTTGTTGCAGTCAGATACGAGGTGATGCTTGAGGACGGAACTGTCATCTTGAAGTCCGACGGAGATGTGGAGTTTCAAATCGGGCACGGGCACGGTGGGTTGAACTCGAACTTGCCTCCTTGTATTATATTTAATATCTTCACGTCTCCTGGTAGAAATGAGAGAGGCACTCTGAAATGTTCCTAGTGATTCTTCAGATTCTAGTTCCGAAAAAGTGCATCTGTGTCCAGCGATGAGCATAGCGGCGAAAACCATGAGGAAGAGCGAGAAAGCAGAGCTAGCTGTGAAGTTTTCTTGTGAGTCACTGCTACTATTTCTTCCCTCCAAGGTTCAACATCAAAGCAGACACACATGAATATAGATTACCTATGCTTTCTTCAGATGGCTTCAGGTGGAGAACTGTACCTGAGAGCATTGAACTTGGTGCCTCGGCTGATTCCAATCTTGTCATCCAGATTGAGTTAATCGCGTGGAAAAGTGTTGTTGATGTTACTGGAGATAAGAAAGTGCTCAAGAAGATTGTAAGAGCCGGTGAAGGCTTTGACCATCCTGATGAAGGATCAGTTGTCAAAGGTGAATTACTGTAAGCGTAGTGGAACGATCTCTTAAAATGTAAACGTCCATATAGAGTTCTCCGTTTAGTCATTGTGCTAATGAGTTCTTTCTTTCAGTGGCATATACTGGTAAATTTGAAGATGGAAGCATTTTTGAGAGGAAGGGATCGACTGAGGAGCCTTTCGAGTATGTAGCACTTGAAGGTATTATGCATTCATTTGCCCTCCCAGACAGCAATTTGCAACTTCGTCAAATGAGCAGAAGCTGATTATGAGTGTTTACGCCTGCTCAGAACAAGTCAATGAGGGCCTAGACAGGGCAATCCTGAGCATGAAGAAAGGAGAACAAGCCCTTGTGACTATGAGAACCAACTCAGTTGTCGGTCTAGATGATTTGGTGGTCTCGACAAATTCAGTGTTGAGTTATGAAGTTGAATTGATTGACTTTACCAAGGTCATTTTCACGTTCTTCATTACTTGATCCGATACCATAAAGATTGTCGCAACACGTAGAATGAAGTTATGTTCTTTACAGGACAAACCGTTTTGGAAGATGAATGCCCGTGAAAAGTTAGAAGCATGCGAAAGCACAAAGAACGATGGTAATTCTCTGTTCAAGACCGGGAGGTTCTGGTGTGCATCGAAGAAATATGAGAAGGTGACCAATGGAAAATGCTATCACACAAATTTTTATGGCTGAGTTATATATTTCATCACTACTATTGATTAATAATCTGCCTGCAGGCTGAGAAATATGTACAGTTTGATCACTGTTTTACTGATGAAGAGAAGAGCTCAGCGAATGCGTTACGGCTATCATGCTATTTGAACAATGCTGCTTGTAAACTTAGATTGGGGGACTACAGTGGAGCCACAAAATTCTGTACAAAGGTCTCTCTCTCAGGATGAACAGAGTTCTTGCCTTGTTAAATGACTTAATACACCTGATTCCAGTAAGGAAGGAACAAATTTATATATTCACTCTCTCTCTCTATGTGACAGGCCTTGGATCTTGATCCTTGCAATATCAAGGCTTTGTACAGGAGATCGCAAGCATACCTGAAAAGTTGTGATTTCGACGAGGCCGAGGGTGATATTAACAAGGCATTGATTCTCCAACCAGATAATAGGTATGCAAAATTCGCCATGTGACTCTCCATGATCAGAAGGCAACTAGCTTTTTGGTTTTTTTTCTTCATTCAGTTAGAACCAATACTTCATGTTTTGATTAGTCGAGTTTCTCTTGCCTTCGATGAATTGCAGAGATGTGAAACTTGTGTACAAGGAGCTAAAAGACAAGCAAAAGGAATACAAGGTATATCAGGCCGAGATATCTCGGACAATGCTCTCACGGATGGCTTAAAACAGAGCAAGAGCAGTTACAAGCATCGAACTGCAGATCTTCCCATTAAAATTGTTCTTCCTTGTACAATGCAGTCAAACATCATATAAGCCTGTAAAGTGCAGTCTAGTGTGTCATGAGCACATGCTCATTCTTTATCACTGTAGCAGAGAAGAGTTGAAGGACAATGAACAGATTATATGTTTCTTCATAGCAGTTTGCTTACTTTCTTTCAATCAGCAACATAGTTCTGTGACTTCGAATTGGCTGATGGTGCTGAATTTTTCGGTTTGACAGACAGGCTTCCTCTTCAGAAATCAAAGGGTAATTCGCAAGTTGAGCAAATTGAAGATAGTCGGATGATCTTATGTAGCAACAAAAAGCATGTGAAAGATGTTAAATCTTTCGCAAGTTTTAAATTTTTATTACCTCTTAAATTAGTAAGCAATCAATCAAGTTCATAATTTACAAACTTAAATTACAAAGGAAAGCCTACTTATTGTAGTCAGTTCTCAACTCTGTAAGGAGCTTTTCAATGTGATAGTTTCTAGTAAGGATGCATCGGTATCCACTATCCATACTGTTCATGAAAATAATTTCCACTCAGAAATGATTTTTTTTTTTTTTGGAAACAATTTTTGAGCATTTGAATGCGTTTGTTAATTGTCAAAATTTTTATTCTTGAAGTAGAAATGCGTTTGGTAGAATTCTTAAATTTTTTTGTTTCTTTTAATTTTTAATATTTTTATTATATTTTTAATATTTTTCTTTTTCTTTTTCCTTTTCTCTTCTTCTTCCTCCTTCTTTGTGGCTAGTTGGCGGTGATGGCGGTCGTTGGCGATTGGCTAGGGGAAGAAGAAGAGAGCAAGAGAAAGAAGGAAAAAAAAAAGAGAAAAAAGAAAAATAGGTTTGGGCTTAATTTTTGGAATTGTTCATAGAATAAAAAATAATTTTTTTTTTCTGCTCTTTGATTTTGTTTCAAATCTATTCTCAGGAGCAAAAAAATAGATTTTTGTTCTCGGAAACAAAAAATTTATCAAACGAATTTCTGTTTCAAATCTATATGGAAACAAAATGATAGAATCGGTTACTATTTGGTTAGTTGCTAAACGCACCTTAAGTTATCAATATGTTTATGAACTTACCTTTTAAAATAAAATCTTCCATTGACATTAGTAGCATAAGAGGGGCTTAACATTTTAGGAAATTCTCTTATGTTTACAACTCTATCAATTTACACTGTGAAAAGGATAATCAGCGATAAAATTTTAGCAATTTTTTGCTGAAAATTTGTAAATTACCAACTTCAAACCAACTTTTAGAGTAATCTACGAAAAATGGAATGATTGCAATTTGTGCTCAAGTAATGACAAATATTGAATAATCAAAATGCAATTGGTTGGGTTTGGCTAGAGGTGTCAAAATGGGTTTTAAACCCATACATGACCTGTTTAAATCATAAATGTGTTACTTATATTTTGAAGAGATTAGTTAAATGGGTCTTAAATGGATTAGACTTAAAAACCCATTTCCAACCCAAACCTCACACTCTCTTTCCCCCTTTAACTTATATATATATTTATTTATTTATTTACATTTCATTTTTCTTTTCTTTTCTTCTTTTCTTTTTCCTTCTTCTTTTGTTTTTTTTTTTTTCTTTCTCCTTCCTCATTCCTTAGCTGGTGGCCAGCACGATGACAGTCGGTGATTGGCTAGGTGAGGCTTGAGCTCACCGGATTTGGTGAGACTCGAGCACGCCGGCAAGCTTGATATTGTTGATTTGGCAAGCCTTGAGCTTGCCGGCATCAAGTGAGCTCAAGCTCACTTGTGGCAAGTAGCCAGCCATCATCATGGCCGATAGTCAATCGAAAAAAGAAGAAAAAGGAAAAAGGAAAGAGAAAAGGAAAAAAAGTTAAATTATATTTTTTTAAAATAAAATAAAAATTATTAAAAAATAATTTTTTATAGAGATTATAAAAAATTAAATTTGTATTGCATTTATTTTAAAAAAATCATCCATTAAATTTGTATTGCATTAAAGTGTTTTAGCAATACCTTTTTTTTTTTAAAAAAAAATATCATAAGAAATAAGTTTTTTTTAAGTTTAGTTAAAAGTTTTTCACATTTTGTATTTTATTTACTAATAAGCAATACCATTGTTTAGTTTACTCTTTAAATTTGATGTGAAATTTTTATGTGGGGAGCTTATAGTGAATTAAATGAGTGGGAATGGATCAACCTAAATTAAGTCAAATATTAATATGTTTTGGTATTATGGATTAGATTAGATATGGATTGGATCGGGTATGAATAATCAAATTTACATTACATGAAAAATGGATCAAAACAAGTTAAATTGATCAATATGGATCGGATTATTTTTGACCCGATCCAAATCCAACTCAACCCACTCATTTGATAGCCCTAGATTTGGCCATAGGAGGACCCTCCAATGGGTGGTTTGGGCTAGCTCGGGACAACGAGCCATTGGCCAGATCTTGAAACACGTATTGATTGTGCATGGCATGAAAAAGAAAATCCTTTGAAAAGTGGTAGTTTTTATTTGGGTTAATATCTTTAAAAACCTTCAAACCAGACTTTGTGACAAATCTATTATAAATTAATTTTTTGACTATCAAAAATTCCAAATTAGTACATTTTTGACAATTTTACCTAAATTGATATGATTGTGACAAATTTACCCTATGTTAATTTTCGTTAAATTTTACTATTAAATTACTAAATTGAATTACACGTAATAGTTGACTGGTGTACTAGTTTGAGATTTCATTCTCCGTTTGTTATGGTTTTACATTTTTTGTGGTATTAATCTAATTTAAAAGAGGGTATATTTGTAAAAAATGTACAAGTTTAAGGTTTTCGGCAATTGAATAAATTAGTTTGGGGTAAATTTGTTACAAGTGTATAAGTTTGGGATTTTTTATGGTCAGTCGGGGTAAATTTATCACGTATATATTAGTTTGAGGTTTTTCATGATCAAAAAATTAATTTGGAATAAATTTATCATAAGTGTACTAATTTGGGGTTTTTAAGATATTAATCATTTTTATTTTATTTGGATGTTTAATCATGTCTCAACAAATTTTTTAACAAAATCTTTTTTCTTTAATAATGGACCCATCAACTGACAAATCGTGTCGTCGTCGTCGGAGTAGTGGGAAGGTCGGGATTTTGGAATCTCTTTCCGGTACAAGGGTGGTGGGGAGGCCAGGTCGCCTCTGCTTCGTCATTTTCTGGTCACGAAACTTCTCTCTGCCCCGACACAGCAACCGATTCTCAAGCTCAAAACTCAAAAAGCTCAGAACTTGCGCTGCACCCATTTCTCATCTCGCCCTCCTCCTCCTCCTCCATCTTTACAGAGAGAGAGAGAGAGAGAGAGATGGGCATTGAGATAGTGGAGCCCAACACGTGCATCCGAGGTTGCTGTTCCAGCCAATCCATCCCTCTCCACCTCCCTCCTTCTTCCTACTCCCTCCTCTCTCCCATCGCTCGAGGTCTCTCTCTCTCTACCCATTTCCTTGATGGTTTCTGCTCCTTCGCCCAATTTCTTCTTTGACGTGGGGGGTGGTCTAATTGTGTTGGCGAATCCTGCAGGGGCCGAGAGCATCGTGTACGAGGGGGTCCTGGATGGCAAGAGGGTCGCCGTCAAGAAACCCATCTTGGCCACTTCCGATGACATCGACAAGTTCCACAAGGAGCTCCAACTGCTCTGGTCTCTCTCTTCCCCTCTCTGTCTTTATGATTGTCGGTGGTTTCTTGATTTTGTGTGCTTTTCTTTGCTTGTCGGACCATCTGGTAGGTGTTTGAATAAAGAAAAGATGTGGTATTGTAGCTGAGTAGTGGCAATTACTATGTGGGGCTGCAGTTCCTCTGCTTATATGGTGCTGTGTTGTATTGGTTTGTGGTTTGTTGCTGAAGCAAGCTGGATCATCCCGGCATTGCGACTCTCGTTGCTGCCCATGCGAAGCCGCCCAACTACATGTTCTTCTTCAAATTCTACGAGTCCCGGTCCCTCGCCAATAAGCTACATGTCGAGGAGTGGATCCCTGATCTCGATCATGCGCTCATGATTGCCATGCAGCTAGGTTTGTGCTTTTTGGTTATTTTGTTACTTTTTGCATAGATTTAGTGTTCCTTGTTTTCTACGGTGTTCTTGCTTTTAGTTGATAAATTCAATTTGGTGGGCATATTTGTCACCTGAATTTTGTTTTTGCGAAGAAGTCAGTTCGCACATATATGTGCTAGTTTATATACAGTCTATATATACGGTGATGATTAATTATTATTGGTGCATGTCATCATTTGAACTGATGCTCTTTGTTGATCTTTTAAGTATTTCTGTGATAATTCTTCTCTGGCCTTGTGTGTATTTAAACTAGACACTTTAAATTCCATTCTTGTGTGGCAATTCGTAAGTTGGAGATAGATTCTTAGTCTGTGTCAATTAAAACATCCTGCGTTTGCACAGATATATTGTAGATTATTATGAACATCACAAGGTAGCCTGTATACTCTACGGTATACTTGAATGCGCTGTTTAATGTGTTCTTTTTATCTTCTTGATGATCATGGAAGTCATTTGCCAACACTGGTAAAAAAATCATCCTTGGATTTCTCTTAATCAATCCATGATCAAGATTTCTATCTTTAAGTGGAAGAAGTAGTTTCTCGTCAATGCGAGTAGCTAAGGGATAGTGTTTCTTATAATTTCTTCATATGGACACTTGCAGAAGCGGTCATGTTATGGAAGTTCTTTTCACCATTTTGATGTGCTTGTCTCAGACTGATCTTCATTAGGATTTTCCCTTTTCTAGTTTTTCTCATACTTGTTTATTTTGATTTTCCTTTCTTTGATTGAGTTTCTCATTATTTCTTGTTTGTTTTGTTCATTCCCAGCAAAGGCTTTGCAGTATCTTCATAACCAGGGGATTGTCCACAGGGATGTGAAACCTGCAAATATTCTTGTAATTGTCTTCTTTTAAGATTCTCATTCTAAATTTGCTTGCATTGAATTCATCCCACCAGAAATATACTCTTTTCTTTTCCCCCTTTCTTTTTTACATTTCTTTAATCATCATGTGACGACCTCAAGTAGTAATGCTGATGGAGGTATGGCTGTTTTGCAGCTTGACAAAGAGGCCTCTCCACACCTAGCTGATTTTGGTTTGGCAACATACAGGGAACATCTTAAAGAAGTTTCCATTGAAACTTGGAAGTCTTCTGGCAAGCCAACTGGTGGCTTCCACAAGAAAAATATGGTTGGCACCCTTATCTACATGGCACCTGAAATATTAAGGAAAGAGATACATACTGAAAAATCAGATGTTTACAGTTATGGAGTATCTATAAAGTAAGTTCTTTCAATATTTGTGTTTTTGTGAGGATACGTATAATTCTATGGTTGAATTCTGCCAGCATTTGGCATCTTCTGTGGCTCTTTTCACTGACTATTTATTTGGAGAAGTTCTTAGCATTTTAGCTATTCCTTATCTGGCTAGACATTGTCTGCTCATGAAATGGCTTCGTAGCTCTCTGCTTCTAGTTATTTTTCTGAATGCTGCCTTTGGAAGTTTTTTTCCCTTTTTATGGAGGACGAAATACACTGAGCTGTGTTGGAGCCATATGTGACATGCAAAGTGCTATCTCGTGCAAGATTTTGACTTCTCATAATGATCCAATTCCAATTTGTAAAGGGCCGAAGGTTGAAGTGAGTTATCTTGTATGCCATTTGATTTGAGTGCATAGTAAGAGATTCCGACCGAAAAAAGAAAAGTACATACTTGAAGCTGCCTTGTAAACGTAGTGATTAGAACTGTCTCTGCAAACAAATTAATAATAATCACTCAGTTAGAAGCAATGGGGAAGTGAAAAGTTGATTTTCTTGAGATAATTTTCTTGTAGCCTCATAGGTAGACTGAAAGTCATAGGGTTGAGGCTGGTTAAGCTTAAGACTCTAATATCTATTAGTTGTTGGTTTTGATTTTGAATTTGAACGTATAACTGAGTCCTGAGTTAGTTATGTCTGCATATGAGAGCTTATACTGCTGGTTTTTGTAAATTTTCAGTGGTATTTGTAAATTTTCAGTTGTCATAAGCATAAAATTGTAATTTCGTATATGCAGTGAACTTCTTACTGGCGTTGTCCCATATACTGATCTCCGCGCAGAAGCACAGGTTGGCCTCTGATTATTGACTCTACAAGTTTGTGGTGCCTCAATTTGTATTTATTCACAGTTTCATGCTTGTTCTGCTGGCAGGCCCATACAGTACTTGAAATGAACTATACTGAGCAGCAACTTACTGCAGCTGTTGTCTCTGATGGGCTGCGACCAGTTCTTGCTGGTCTGGAGTTGGGGATGCCAGAGAGTCTATCATCATTAATACAGAGGTGTTGGGATGGGAATCCTTCTCATAGGCCTTCTTTTGATGACATAGTGGCGGAGCTTGAGGCAGTCTTGCAAAGCAGAAAAATGATGAAAAAAGAACAAATGATTCATAGTAATAACACCTCTGTTACCGATGAGACCAGTGTTGAAACTTATCAAGAAAGTGTGAACTGGTCCCTTCAGGGTGAACATTTGTCCAAGAGAGCCTCTCTTGCAGCTGATTCTGCTGTAAGATTTCCGCTTGATGTTTCCAGTGATCCTTCGGGATATTGCCCTACTCTTTCCTCAGGTTCCTTTGCGACATGTGGGAGAAGGGAGACCATGGAGGATATGCATTTCCTTTTACCTAACATTGGGAATCAGAAGGATATACATATCTTTGGCATCTTTGATGGTCATAGAGGTGCTTAAGCGTGGTAAACTTTTTTTTTCTTTTAGGGTGGAGACAGCTATACTAAGAGAAATAGAGGCATGCTTCTAGAAACTCTTGAAATTTAAAGTAAATAACTTTTAGGTTGATAATTTCCTTTGAAGACTTTTCACTTGATTTATCTGTTAAATCTATTATTCCAAGGAAGAAACTCAATGGGTGTTGGTATATATGTCAACCTGGTACTGCTTACTTACTTTTCCTTCCGGTGTCCTCTTCGTGCTTGGCTCTGATCAGTTGTTAGAATTTCCATATACTATTTTTGAATAGTCAATGTATATTTAACCAGCTGTCATTTAAAGTGCTCAGCATTTTGAAACCTTTGGATATGGTTTGTAGATGGTATGATTAGTATTTTTTTCATCATCATTACTTTTTTTTTTTTATCGTTGTTGTTATAATAATAATAATAATTATTATTATTATTATTATTATTATTATTATTTAGAAAGTCACGCAGCCTTTTCAACTTGTTTTCCTTGTCCCGACTCTTTTCCAATAACTGTGAGAAACAAGTAGTCACAAACATAAGAAAAGGTTTCTGGTGTGGTTCCTCTCTTCCCTTCTAAATGGCCCAATTGTAAATATTCGTTGGTTGTTTTGTGAGCACTTGGGATGTTAATTCTAGTTTTCTGACTGTATATTGACTTACTCTCCACTATGTTTAGGTGCAGCGGCTGCCGAGTTCTCAGCTCAAGCTTTGCCTGGAATTTTGCAGAGTTTTAGTCCTACAAAAAGGTTTTCTTTTTATCAAGAAAGAAACATTTCACTGTTACATCTTGTTTTTATTGTGCGTTCAGTAACAGATAGCAAGTAAATGCAGTACTCCGGATGCATTGCTGGAAGCGTTCATCAAGACGGACATTGCATTTAGAAATGAATTGGATACCTATCGGAAGTCCAAGGGTGTCCGGAAAGACTGGCATCCTGGTTGCACTGCGATAGTTGCCTTCATAGTCAGAAACAAGCTTTATGTCGCTAATGCTGGCGATTGCAAAACAATCTTATGTCGAGCCGGTAGACCTATTGCTCTCAGTGAGGTAAGTTTCGTCTGTTGCTCCTTCATGTAAATTATCATTAGGAGCTCTGTTGCTGCTCCTGAGCCACTTGACCTCAACATATCAGGATCATGTTGCAAGCTGCCCTAAAGAGAGAGAGCGCATCGTCAATGCAGGAGGGCAAGTTAAATGGCAAATTGATACGTGGCGAGTCGGTGCTGCTGCACTCCAGGTTGCTTTCTTTAACTGTTAAGATTTATATCGGAGGGTCCCAATTTGAAGATGTAGTATTTATAGTACTTTATCTAGTCCAAAAGCTGGAGTAATAACCACTACTGTGCTTTTACTAAGCATAGAACAAGTATCTTCTTTTAGTTAGATTGTTTGAAGTTCTTAATCTAGTTACACTTCTTTCACATTTTGTTTGTGTATTTCTGTTAGCATGTACTTGACTGTTATTTCGCATGTATAGGTTACTCGCTCCATTGGAGATGATGATCTGAAGCCTGCTGTAACTGCCGAACCCGAGATCACTGAAACCGTTCTTTCAGTGGAGGATGAGTATCTGGTAAAGACTATTATCTCGCGGCAGTTTGGCTGCAGTTTTTCTATGAGACATAAGTTGTGAATCCAAATCTTGGTTTAAACATCAAGTGGTGTGACACGAGAACAGCACATTGACACCTCCTATAATGGCGAATGCCAGGTGATGGCTAGTGATGGGCTATGGGATATCTTGACCGGCGAAGAGGTCATAAGCATCATCAAAGACACGGTTAAGGAGCCGGGCATGTGTTCCAAGAGATTGGCGACCGAAGCTGCTGGGCGGGGTAGCAAAGATAACATCACAGTCATCGTCATCTTTCTGCGTCCAGTCTCCACCGCAGAGAGAATATATTAGGCGCAAAACCTATTCTTCGTGGAGATCCAGGTGGTATGAAGAAACAGAGAAAGACCAAGAACGGCGAGAAGCAATTTTTAACTGCTAGAATAAGGAAAAGATTCTTGTATTCTTTGTGAAGCATTGATTGGGCCAGTGGCATTGATGTGTGCGATTGCTTTCATTAGTTCCTCTCTTTTTGATGGACGCATTTGTTGACCCGAGATTGTACCTTAGAGGAAGAGAAAGCATTGCCTATGGTGCTGATTTGATGACAACACTAGCAAAAATGCAAGATGCAGGAGGAGGTAGTGATTAGCATGATTGGATACGATTCTTGAACCACATCGATAATTAGCAGTTACATACTATCGTTGATCCGGACTTTTAAGAGAATTTTCTTTTTATATCAAATTATGGACTATTCGATAGGACTTTTAGGACACTCCTTAACAAGAAGCTTATAGGGTCCGTTTAATGTACGGTACTCTCTCTCTCTCTCTCTCTCTCTATATATATATGAGCAAACTAAAATATGAAATGGAGAAAGCTTTCCGAAATATGACGTAAGTAACCAATTTGCTCGATTGCATTATTTAGTTGAATGATATTGTGCAACTAGCTCGAAATGAAGCATTCTCATCTAAGATTTCGCCTATCAAAGATCACAGTCCCCCCTTTTCCAAGCTGTTCATTTTATTTAAATATTTCAAGGGCCACGCATTATCCGCTGTTACTTTGATATCAAATGCTGTTACTTTGATATCAAATATATAATTTACACGATCACCAACATGTCTAAATAATTAGTTGCGCACTTAAATTAGTTAGTTAAGATAATAAAAGTTGCAATGGTAAGTGAAATAGGAGGGTCGTGCATATGTTTCGTATTGAACATATGTTAAAGGTTCGTGATAACCTTCTTTCCAAAGAAATCTTGGATATAAGGAAATCCGATTTCTGTGCATAGAGGCGGTGGCCAGTAAATCGGATTAATGCGATGAGCTTGAGCTTGTTGCACTTCATTTACAACATACATAAGAACTAGGGGACTCTTTAGCCATATTGACCATCTAGATGCTCTATTAATGACTAATCCCATAAAATGCATGCATATCGACCACTTTGGGAATAAGCGGAAAGCATGTATATAAGTCAAGGCTAGGTGACTTAAAACTCCAATTACAACTTAGATATCCTTCCATGCATAGACCCAAATTCATCTTACAAACACTCCATTCTTGGTTCTCGTTCAAGCACATGAGACATTTATAACTTTGCCATGATAAAATGCATATTCCTTTGTACATTGCAGATGTGATCCCTGTAAAAAGTCGACAGTGTATAAGCACGAAATGTAAATTGTCATACTGAGAGAACAGAACTGAACAAAGTTCGTCTATCAATGTCATAAAACCACCAAATGTTACCATATGTAGGAGCAACCAGATGTCTCCTGAAAGCTAAGGGCCAATTCAGTAGCGTATTCAGGGTCTCTCCATGAGATGATGGAAACTGAAAGTACACATTGTAGGACAGAATAAACTCAAACTGCAGTCGAATCATATCATTGTAATCGAAAATAAAGCTCCCATGTATCATGAGAAACAAAAGGAAGTAGGACCTTCTTGCTTCCTATAAATGTCCTCCGAGCTGATACGATGCAGAAGCAATGTTTCGTTGTCTTCATTAAACACAAATATACCCAGATCTTCCGACCTCTGTACCAGTATTTAAGTTCAAAACACACTCAGCTTTAGGCGAACAAAAAATAAATCAGTTTTCTGGGAATCTAGGAGCGGCAGAATCTCAAAGATAGCAGAGAACGAACCTCTAAATAGTCGACTGTGACATGCCCGGTACCATGGTCGTCCCATTTCCCTTCATCATTCAGTTGATATACTTTAACGCGCTGAAATCGAAGCACCAATGGTCATGCAAACTTAACCCTTTAACTCACCCAGCATTAACACTTGCTACACAAACTGCATCCCCAGAAAGTATCTTCCCAAAACCAGCATTCCATTCCTAAAGTGTGCGCTAGAAAGCGCTCGGAACCCCTCCATTACAGAAGGGAGCTATCCAGCTCGTCCTTTCATTCATAGTCTATTCATTTGAATTGAGAGGATCAAAAGCCATCCCCTCGTGTCAGTGCACCAAAAATAGAAGCCCTAACCCCCACCAAAGTAACCCACAGGACGAAGCCCCTGTTCGCGAAACCTAATCGAATCAAATTGGCGGAACTCCACCTCACTCCACTGAATCGCAAACAACCCCGCCGCCAATCGAGAACCGCGAACCGCGGGACCGCCCCTAACTCGCTCTAAACCCTATCCGGCCACGCCGAATTCCTCAAACGATCCGCCGCCGCGGCGAGAGAGGGAAGCCTCTATACAACAGTGAAACGAAACGAAAGAAGGAAACAAAGACGACCACTCACCTGCATCGAATTCGAGTTCGAGGACGATTTCTCTTGCCCGCCCATCGCCGCGCCCCGTCGAACGCCGAGAACGGGGCGAATTAGGGTTTGCGGAGGCGACGGGGGGAGAGACAGGGAAGGAGGAAGAGGCGGGCCCCACCGGATTGACGAAGAGATTGAGAGCTCCCCGGATAATCGGACGGCGAGAAGGAAATCACTCAGGCCGCCATTGACGCTGCTGCAACCTTCGATTCTCTCTCTCTCTCTCTCTCTTCGAGAGCTCCGATTTTTTTTTTTTTTTTTTTCGGTCTCTCTTTCCTGTTTCGTGCAAGAGCTCCGATTAGAAGAGTAAGAAAAGGCAAACCCCACCCCCAAAAATAAAAAAAAAAGGTCTCTCCCTCTCTAAAAAACTGGTAAATTATAAAGAAAAATACAAATGAGTGGGGAGTTTGTAGACGCCCTGGAATATGAAATGGAGAAAGCTGTCCGAAATGTGACGTAAGTAAGGGTGTGTTTTATTTTTGTTTAAAAATTGTTGAGGAAGCAGAAATAGAAAAAAACATTAGGAGAACGATTTTGAACAAAAAGATGCGTTTGGTAAATTTGTTAAGGAATAAAAAATGAACAGAAACACGTTTGGTAATTTTGTATAATTTTTTTTTTATTTTTATTTTTAATTTTTAATTTTCTTTCTTATTTTCTTATTTTCTTATTTCTTTTTCTTCTTTTTGGCCGGTCGCGGATGGGCGAGATCGAGCTCGCGCAGCCAAGCGGTCGCCGGCCATGGCCGAGGCGGCGGCACCGGCCAAAAAAAAAAAAGAAGAAGAAAAGAAGTGTTTCTAAATTTTGTTAGAAACAAAACAAAAAAAAAAATTGTTTCTTGTTTATTAATATGTGTTTAGGGAAAAAAATAATTTTAACAAAACGCATACAAATGCGTTTCTGTTCCTTTTTGTTCCTAGGAACAAAAAAACAAAAAGTTGTTTAAAAACGAGAAAAAGAAACGAAAACAAACGGGGCCTAAAGTGCTGTTTGTCTGTGTTTCTGAAGCCTATTTATGAACACAATTTCTATTTTTTGTTCCGAGGAACAAAAAAAAACGTAAACGCATTTGTTTGCGTTTTTGTTCCAAATCTATTTTTTTGTTTTCGAGAACAAATTTGGTTGTTTCTAGAACACTTGTTCTCTCCTATTTTTTTTTCTCTTTCTTTTCTTCTTCTTTTTCTTTGGCTGGTCACCGCCCTCGGCCATGGCGGCGATCGGCCATCGAGGACCGGTGACCTCACCGGAGCGTCGTTGACCCTTGGCGAGGTTGAGCGTCACCTCGGCCAGCAAGGCTCGGCCTCGCCGAGGGCTAGGCGAGCTCGAGCTCGCCCGGATCTGCGAGGCCGAGCTTGCCTTGCCAAGGCGAGGCCGCCAACCCTCGTCGGCCGGTCGGCGCTGGCCATGGCCGAGGCGACGATCGGCCAAAAGGAAAAAAAAATAAAAAATAAAAAAAGGAAAAATAAAATAAAAATATTAAAAAATTAAAAGAAACAAAAAAATTATACAAGTTTATCAAACGTGGGAGTTTTCTTTTTCTATTTCATAAACAAGTTTACCAAACTTGGAGAAAGTTCAAAAACGTTACTAAACGCATCATAATTTGCTCGATTGAATTATTTAGTTGAATGATATCGTGCAACTAGCTCGAAATGAAGCATTCTCATCTAAATTTCGCCTACCAAAGATCATAGTCCCCTCCTTTTCCAAGCTGTTCATTTTATTTAAATATTTCAAGGGTCATGCATTATATGCTATTACTTTGATATCAAATATATAATTTACACGATCGCCAACATGTCTAAATAATTAGTTGCGCACTTAAATTAGTTAGAATATGACATTAAGATGATAAAAGTTGCGATGGTAAGTGAAATAGGAGGGTCGTGCATATGTTTTGTATTGAACATATGTTAAGGTTCGCGATAACCTTCTTTCCAAAGAAATCTTGGATATAAGGAAAAAATCCGATTTCTGTGCATAGAGGCGGTGGCCGGTAAGTCGGATTAATGCGATGAGCTTGAGCTTGTCGCACTTCATTTACAACATACATAAGAACTAGAGGACTCATTAATATTTCATTATGAACTTTCGATAAATGATATATTCTTCAATTATTACATCGACAACATAGCCATATTGACCACTAGATTCTCTATTAATGACTAATCCCATAAAATGCATGCATATCGACCACTTTTGGCAAAAGCGGAAAGCATGTAAATAAGTCAAGGTTAGGTGACTTAAAACTCCAATTACAACTTAGATATCCTTCCATGCATAGACCCAAATTCATCTACAAATACTCCATTCTTGGTTCTCGTTGAAGCACACGAGACATTCATAACTTCGCCATGAAACAAGCGCAACCCACGATCAATTCGTTAAATTCTCTCGAAAAAAGTCCCCTAAAGAAACTCGAACCGCCGAAACAAAATTCCGACCATATCCTTGCGATCCGAGGTTATGGTTGCAAGTTCTGCGAGGCAAAATTCAGCACCTTGCAGTCGTTGGGGGGGGCACCAAAATGCCCACCGGCGCGAGCGCGCCGAAAAAAAGCGGGCGCGAGTGATGAATCGGATCGTTTATGCCTTCTCTCGGGTAAGACTTAGATCTAAGCCCAATTTTTCTGGCATGCGGGCAAATCCTATCCTGAGGCACCCCGTTGCCCGTGGGCCCCATACTAGGCCCTTGCCTGCGGATGTCGTCGGACCTGCCCACGGGGGGACGCCGGAGCCGAAGCCGACGACAATAACAAACCCTCAAGCGCCGGCATCGCACCGTCCTGCCATGTTGAATAAGCTAAAGGGAACAACAGTATGTGAACCTATGAGCAATGGCGACCCTAACTTTTGTCCAGGGGTTTCTGCTCGGAGCACACGACCGAGGCCACCCCCTGCTAATTCTCTTGCTGATGGAAGCTCCTTCAGCAGCCATGGACTTGAAGATGAAGGGCTGGACTTGACCCTTAGGCTCTGATCGTGACCAGAGAACTGCTTTTTAGTCCATTGAATTGCATGTTTGACTAATCGCATTGTCTTAGTATTTTGAGGATAATACTTGTTGATCTTGGCATCTCTCCTATTAAAATGACACAAGTGCAGTTAATCGTACCAATCTAATGTGTACTCGACTACAACTAACAAAATAACGCCAATATCGACTTTTTATTATCTCGATGTTCAAATCGATTAGACAATTGCCTGGAAAAATATCGGTATTTCTGTTTCAAATAGCCGACATGTTGCGTGAATAAGGTAAAAGTGTTTTATATTAAGAGATATTAAAGTGAGCGAGTGAGCCAAATTCCACAATCAACCATTTCTATTTATGATAAGTGAGCAAGGAATGCAACGGATGTTGCAGTTCCAACTGGTGGTCACGGCTTTGACGGTAATGACAAAGAAGAAGTGATTGATGGGGATGGTCAAGATTTGAGTGGCTATGACAATTGAGTTTGTATGACCGGAAGTCGGAGAAATGGAAATAGGTGGTTTCTTTATTGTTAACAAGGGTGATCAATTTTAAAGTGGGTAGATTCCAAACCTAGAATTTGGAACCTACCCTATTAGAATGGTTCCTAAATTTTAAAACCCGAAACCCATCATATTTGTTTTTGAATTGACCCTGAAATCTACCATGCTTATTTGATCCAGTTCAAGGATTTACTCAAAAATCGATTTTTTTTTTTTTTTGCTTCATTTAAAAGAAAAAAACCAAGACTAACAGCAATTATAGCAAAATAATATGACTAACGAAACAATTCAAAGTAAAATGTTGCCATAAAAAAATAAAATATAAAGCAATAAGGAATTTAAGCTAATTTAAGAATAATAAATTAATTTCTTTCAACTTCAAAAATTTGGGTGGCACTATTTTCAACCCATATATAATTAAAATCCCATTCACTAAGAGGATAAAATTTCGATCATTTATTGCAAAGTGGTGGCTCCATTTATTCTTAAATTTTTAAAGATTTAGTTACTACAATTAAGTTTCACATGTTTTACTTTTGCATATTCTTATACCAAAAAGGACGCACTATGTTTTCTTTTCTATTTTTAGATTTTACTTCCATAGAAATAATTTTTTGTTGAAAAGAGAAATTTCCAAGAAATATATATGTGTGTGTATATCTATCAACTCTCTTAATTTACGACATCAAAGAATTTGTCATTTTTCGTTACTATTGCTGAAATATTTTACACAGAGCATATATAACGTTATAGGAGTATCGATGAATATTGTAAAAAATCGACATTAAAAAGTAATGCATAATGAAGCATTTTGCTATTTTTTCGTAAACATATTATGGAATCTAATATGATGAGATTTCAACGCACTTTTTTAGAAAAAAAAAAAAAATCTTATTTTAAACAATGTTTTAATTGAATAGAATTTCGTCTTTTAAAGTTTTACATAAGATATGTAACAAAGAGTTTTTTTTTTTTTTTTTTTTTTTTAATGTTTCATCCTATCGTTCCATTATATGTATATGTGTATAAAAGACAACTGATAAGAAAATGTTTAATGGTGATATGCACAATAAGTGAAAGTTTATAAACAAGTAATTGTGTTTTAAGAATGTACATGTTAAAACTTTATTAAATTCTACATGATAGTTTATCCATTAATTTGCTTGACAACGTAGAAAAAAATTAGATCTTTGGAATTTCTTCTTTTCGACAAAAATAATTCCTACAAAGGTAAACTCTAAAAATTTAAAAAGAAAACGAAGTCTCCACAATAAACAAAATAAAAAAATATGAAATTCTAAATATGGCATTTAGATCCTACATAGAAATAGAAAAACTTAAACTTAAGGAAAGTAAATAAATTTAGGATTAGTACTTTAAATTACAGTTGAATAATTGAGGGTAATTTTGTCTTTTTGGTGAAAATTGGGTGGACTTAGTCCTGTAGGGGTGGAAATAGTGTGGCCCAAAAAATTAGGTTATAATCTAACCGCCAAAGTGGGTGGGTGGGGTAGATTCAATACCCAAAACCGGAAACCTTTGCACATAGAAATGGTTCAAAAAAATTTGGAATTGGGAATTGGGAATTGGACTTGTTTGCACTAGAATTGGGAACTGAATCTATATCTATGAGTGATCTGATCCGAGTCCCGGATTGAACTAGATTGGTTGGACAGCCCGAGTGGGCATGAACAAGAATCATTGACAAAGCAATATGCTAATGCATATTATACACCGACACAATTTCAGCCAAAATTAAAGCCGGAAAACTTGACATTAATCTACTCAATTTCAATATGTAACTGAATCGATCCAAAGTCATATACTCAACTTTTTTTTTATTCATCAATTTTCTCAATGTCATATACGGTTTGTTTGATGCATAATATTCTCTTCTTTTTCGTTTTTTTCCTAACAATGATTGACATAATTATTGACATCTTAATTTTGGTTATTTCACGTTTGTCATTCATCTCAAAATTTTTTTAATGATCGACTCCACTCCTAAATGAAAGATTAAAAATATTCATATCAGCGAACATCGCATAGAGATCTTGCGAATTCGGCAACGAAAGAGCAAATGGGAACTTTCAAGATTGACAAGGCAAGATCGCTTTATATGGAAACCCCACATTCAGCGAACGATGGGGGAGTTATGTATTCCGGCCACAATGAAGGGAATGGAGGAGGAAGCCTCGATGTGTATATGGAATAAAACTCCATAGGAAATAAATCGACAGATAGTGGTGCTGAGCGTAGCTGGCCTCTAGAGGAAGGAAATATGGAATTACCTTTTACTTGTTGGGTTAATATCATAAAAAATCTCAATTTGGTACATTCGTAATAAATTTATCATAAAGATCCCAAACTAGAGACAATTTCACCATCTATTAGTTTCCATTAAATTTTACGGTCAAAATACTAAGTTAAATGACACTTGTCAACTAACAAGTGTATCCATTTTCGGGTTTCACATGGTATTAATCAAATTTAATGAAAATTAATAAAATGTAAATTTGTCTCAAATATATCAATTTAAGGTTTTTGATAGTAAAAAAAAATTAATTTAAAATAAATTTATCACATGTATATCGATTTAAGATTTTTGGTGGTCAAAAAACTAATTTAAGATAAATTTATTATGGGTGTATTAATTTGGGATTTTTTCGTTATATTAACTTTTACTAGAAAAAAGAAATTGATAGTGATGTAGCAGTAATTAACAAGGCCCTGTATTTTCCTCTCACAACTTCATAGAAGTTCCAATTAACTCTGGCCATCTGCGGCTCTTTCCCAATGGCGATGCGGCGTTTGCGAAAGAGTACCAACGTCCAATGACCTAATAATGTTTCCGACAAACGCGGAGCGACAACAGTAAGCAAGTTTGTTCATGCCGTGCTTTCCTTTCTCCAGCTGGTGTGGCTTGAGTAATTACCCGTTTTTCTCCAGCTGGTGCGGCTTGAGTAAGACAATTGGTGCAGTTGATACAGTTGGTGCAGTTGGTACAGGTAGCTGGTGCAGTAATTCTCACTGAATCCGGAGGATGGTTCATTCCCTTCCTGTAGGCGTTATGTTTTTGTTTGCTGGTTGTTTATGCCATGCTTTCTTTTCTTAGTTGGTAGTGGGCTGCCACATCTGTGGCTTTCCAGTATCCCTACACTCATTATGATCCGTTGTTTTGAGTGTGGGTTCTGATACTGTGTTCTTTTTCTTCTTCTTCCATTTCCCTTCTTTTGTTCACTCTTTTCTTTTCAATATATTAATTACTTTTCAAAAAAGAAAAAAGAAAAGACAATAGTAAGCAAGTCCGGCGAAATATCTCTGGCGTCTGCCGATCAGCCCGTGCCAGTACTGAGGAGTCCTCTGCCCTTTGGTCGTGCTAGCATTCGCTCCCGCTTCATCATTAGTTTCTTGCCAGCCGTACAGGTGATCTCCAGTGTTCTAGCAATCCTCCCGCTCGTCCTGGTCACTCCGGTGAACCTCGAGCAGCCTTGGCGCCTCGTGTCCAGAACGTCCAGCGAGCTCAGCGTTCCCAGCAAGACCGCTGTGCTCCAACTCCAACTCCGGCGCCGCTCTAGGGCAGTCACCGTCGCCTCATGGTCTTAGGGTAGGTTTAAGGTTTGCATACCTTATGCGATAAGGTCTTGCCGTACGTTATGTTTTAAATATGTGTCATTTGGTCATAGAACCTTAGCTTATTCCATTGAGCTTTTACTATTCCTTTGCACTAGTCAAGACATATTGGGGCGTCAGACCTTATTACGTGTGATTTATATTACATGGTTTTTATACGTGATTGGTTAAGTAAGTTTTGAAAAGCACCAAATTATGCAACGTTGGACTACACAAGTGAATCTTGATTGTTCATGAAATTCTTTACTAATCATGCGTATATAGCATATTATATAGCACATTTTTAGAAATTAGGTTATTATTATTCATAATTCATAGTTTAGAATTTTCACATGAGCCGCGCTTCTTCCACCTTCTCTATCACAAATCCACTCTATTTCACAGCGTCCTAATCATTTTATCTTCTGTGAGTCCCACATTTTTGACATCTGAGTGATACTACTACTCCCATTTATTTGGCTTGCCGCTTCCACTCTCCTCCACCTTCTCTACTCCCAACTTTCTGACCCTACAGCAAGGCCCCTCCCTTCGATCCTCGCCGACCGCCACCAACCCCACCATTGGCAGCTCAACATCCTCGAGCTCAGCCCTAGCACCGGTCTCATCGGGATGGCGGCCGCAGTCACGCTCGGCGCCTTCGCCACCATCACCGACCTCCCCGCTTGGTCCCCAACCTCCAATTAAGCATTGACGCAGACGTGTCGGCCCTGGCCACGAGCGCCAGAAACCGATCATTCCCTCCATCTTTCACCGTCATAGTGAATCCACACACCAAGTGGAAAATTTTTCAGAGTTGAAAATCGCTAATTCCCCTTCAAAGAGAGGCTAATTGCAGTGGCTTGAAGAAGGTAAAACAATCAAAGATGAGAGAGAACTAAACGGAGACTCAAGCTAAATATGTTTTGAAATATCATTAGACAAATAAAATCCAACAAAAAATGCCATTAAAGTCCCATTTTAATTGCATGCAGACTAATGTTTAATCACTCGCATATCATATAATGCACGTGTAATCATATCTTGTAGATAGTTTTAAGTATAAATTGCAATAGATGCATTGTCCGCATGCTATATAGTTCATATAGCCTGAAAATATGAGTTAATGTTATTAGTTAAATAATAATTTACAGGCTAGTTTTGAGGTCGCATCCGAGTGCTAGGATTTACAATTTACTGTTATAAAATAAAAATGGAAATAGTATTTCATATAGTTTGCATTATAGAGTTAACTTATTTTTGTTCTCCCGACATTCATGCATGCTAATTTAGGACTGCACACATAGATTTAAAATTTTTCATCTTGCACCTAGGACTTAGATTGCATCTTCACTAATCAAGTCGTAACTTAGGTTATTCATGTTAATCTAATTCATGAATGATTAGAAATTAGAGAAAAAGCTACAAAAAATCACAAACTTTGCCCAATGTGACAAATTTATTACAAACTTTTTTTTTTGTGACACAAGAAACTCAAACTTTACTAGCCGTGATACATTTACTTCAAAAAAAAAATTTGCGACACAAAAAACTCCAAATTTGTGCCTAACACATTGACTCCAGACTATAGGGTGTTTTCATCTTTTACTTTTTATTTTTATTTTTCTTTTATTTTTTCTTCTTCTTTCTTCCCTCTACCATGGTTGGTTGAGGGAAGCCGGACTCAAGCAAGGGCCACCCTTGCCGGTGAGGGTTGCCCTTGCCTAGGCAGGTGAGGGTGGCCCTCGCCAAATCCGGGGAAGGCATCCCTCGCTCGACGTAAGCAAGGGTGGCCCTCACTTGGGCTGGCGAGGTCGGCCCTCGCCAAATTGGGGAGGACAACCCTTGCCCAACATAGGCGAGGGCAACCTTCACCCAATGCAAGTGAGAGCAGCCCTCACCTGGGCTGAATTTGGTGAGGGTGACCCTTGCTCGACACTGGCGATGGTGGCCCTCGCTTGAGTTTGGCTTCCCTTCGCTGGGGAGGAGAGAAGAAGAAAAAAAAAAAAAAAAAAAGAAAAAAGAAAAAAGAAAAAAGAAAAAGGAAAACCAAAAAAAAGGAAGGAGAAAAAAATTAAAAATAAAAGACAAAAATACCCTTTGACCAAGAGTTTGGGGTAAATATGTCACAGTTGGCAAAATTTGAGGTTTTTTTGTATCACAAAAAAAAAAGTTTGAGGTAAATTTGTTACACTAAGCAAAATTTGGAGTTTTTGATGACTTTTACCCTAGAAATTAATACATGATCATTTAGTTTGTAGAATTTTAGAGTCATTTGTCCTTCGCTAATTAATAAAAGGAAAAGATCTAAAATTGAATTAGATCATATCATTTAAGTTGCATTAATTAGGAATGCCAATTTTAATTTGCACATCGCATGTTATTTAGTAGAATCATGCCATTTAGAATTAAATTTAATTGATATCTCACATGGATAATGCTTAGACTTGATCTCATAACATATAGCTTAGAACTCATATGGTTCATGTTACCTAGCATTTTAATTGTGCGGTTTAATTAGTCCTCTCATTTTCTTAAATTATGCATGTTGATTGAGAAAAATATAAAAATTAGTATAGATTACATAATAGTTAGTCTTAGTTCATTCACAATCATCCATAACAGTCATGCATTCTGTTTACATATTTTTCTAAGTGATGGATAAATATATTTTGCTTGCTTAGTGCATCCAGGTTGTTAAAACTTTTTGCGGTCACATGGGCATGCGAAAGTCCGCACTAAACGCAAGTAATTGCCTTTCTAGAGGGGCTTTCATTCTCGTTTAGTAAATCCCTTAACTTTTGATTGGTAGTTCGCCTCCGAAAAGGTCACGATAATAATGAAATTAATAAATGGAAAAGGCATTATTAAAACTAAACTAAATAATCAAACTGTGCTTGATTCAATTAAATAATCAATATGTTTAGAATTGAATAGGTTCAAGATAACCTTATTTTCAAAGCAATGTTCAATAATCCGATATGTGCAAGTAGAAGTGAGGGAAAATTGCCTAAAAAGTCTAAAACCAGTTGCACTTTTACCTATTTAATTCTAAATTTTTAATTATGCCAATTGAGTTATAAACTTATTTTATTTTTTGCTAATTAAGTTTATCTGGTCAATTTTTATGAGAAATTAGTGACATGAACGTCATTCATCTTACATAGTACAAACAGTGCTGATGTGGACAAATTTTAATAATATTTTAATATTTTCATTCTATTTTTTTTTTACTTTTTTCTTTTATTTTTCCATTTTTATTTTTCTTGTTATCTTTTACAACTTTAACCAGCAAGGTCATTAGCCACGGCGAGGACCAACAACCCTTGCTTGATCTAGGTGAAGGCATTACGGCCCTTGTTAAGAACAATTGAGGGTGTTGGGCCCTCGACCAGATAATGTCCTCATTGGCCATAGGCAAGTGTCACGATCAAGAGGTTTTTGTGGCTAAAGGACCGTGCGTTTTCAAGGAGGACCTCCCGATATCGCCATGGTTTCCCGCAAGAGAGTTTCCGGAACATTCCAAGGGCGGGCGATATAATAATTGCGTCAAGGTCTAGAACTCTCCTGCCATTAGTGTCGCTAGTTGGTAGGTTGGGCGATACAATCTCGTTCGCCGGATGAAATCTCAATCGATGGTTGTAATTAGAGGGCCTCTAGTATAAGAAGGGGTGCCCTCTCCCTCATTTATATCCATTTAACTATTCAGTAATCAAATGCTCATTTCTCTCCCAGAGCTTCTCTCTCTAAAAACTTTCTTCCTCTACGATCCGGGTGAGCGAGCAAGGCTAGCTCCGAGCAAGGCTTGGCTACCTCTATGATCTAGGTGACCGAGTGAGTGATCAATCTAAGCAAGGCTTGGCTACCTCGATGATCCAAAAGGTGAGTTGCTGAGTGAGCGATCGATTCGCCTAAACCAGGCAAGGAAGGCTGAGGGTGTTGGCCTTCACCTAGATTTGGGTGAGGTTCCAACATCCGCCTGTGGCCAAAGAGGACGTGAAGGCCCTCGCCCAAACTAGGTGCTGGCCCCGCTAGCCAAAATTGTAAAAAAAGAAAAACAAAAAATTAATAAAATAGTTTGAAAAAATGTTAAAATATTATTTAAAGTTGTCCATGTCATCATTAGTCATGCCACGTAGGATAGAATAGCCAATCTACCTATAGGGATAGAAGTTACCAATGAAAATCAATGGCAAAATTGACAAGCGCATGAAATGGATTCAAAATATAAAAAAATTTAAGATTCAATTGATACAATTAAAATGTTTAGGACAAAGGTTAGCAAAGATTACTCCCCTTATACCTCCCATCCGCAAGAATTAATAAAAATGTATTAGGTTCTTGAGCTGTCGCGACCTTTTTTTTTTTGGTAATTTTTCTAGTGACAACTTGAGTCTAAACTTTTAAACATGCAAAATATTATCAACAATTCACCTAAGTAAAATAAATGGAGATTTATTTTAATTGAGCTTGTAACATTTAATTTGCTACATAAGAATTAGAGGACTCTTTAAGACTTCACAATTATTTACATGAATTGCAATCCATCCTAATTCAAAATTAAAGAAATGATTGATATATTTCTTCAATTACTACATGGATTTTTTTAAATAATTAATTATTAAATAAATATTAAATCTAAACTAAGAATCTGATAAAAATAACCTATTGACAAGTTATTCTAACCCTAATTATCACAATTAGGTGCTCCATTTACAACTATTCCAATGCATATCTCACACCTTTTAACAATTAAAAAATGGAAAGCACCAAAAATTAATATAATAAAAAAAATGAAAAAAAAAAAAAACGAAAAATGGAAAGCACTGATTTAAGTTTCCCATTCACTTCCTTTCCGAAATAAAAATAAACATTAAGTGGGACTCACAAGATTTGTTTTTTTTTTTGGTCAAAGATCTCGGCCTTCTCAAAATTAATATTATGAAGGAAGGTTACAACTAGTAGGGAAATCAAAGCATAATATAGAATAGAGTTCTGAATTACGAAGGGGATGAGCAAGCCAAGAAAAATTACTAGGGAGAACATCTAAAAAAAAAAAAAAAAAAAAAAGAAGCTCGACTTAGCTTTATGCTTGTGTAATGGGATGAACATTTTGCAAGCCAATCAGCCGCTTGGTTGGATTTTGCAAGCCAATCAGCCACAAGATTTTAATTGCCTGAAATAAAGTTCATACTCTCCTCCTCTTTTTCACAAAACTCCTTTTATAAGATTATCAACTTAGTGGCTCCACTCTCCTCCTCTTTTTCACAAAATTTGGTCTCCTTTTAAAATGGTTCCGAAGTGATGGCATATTTCAAACTTCCATCTTCCAAATGCTACAAAGCGAAATGTGCGTAACATCTTCTCACATTTTATCAAATCCCTGCCCTTTGTTCACCTGATTTTTAATTGTTTCCATTTTCAAAATTTGAATATTCATCATACGTAATCAATTCAATTTCCTCCACTTTTATTTGAGACAATTTTATTTTTCTAAAATTAGGTGTCAACACTATGGAACGAGTAAAACCAGTCTCAAAAGAGAAATCCCCAATGACTATTTGCTCGGGAGATGCGGAGGGGAAGGCGGCGCAAATATCGGGTCCTTCATTACTAGAAGTGAAGCCCTCTAACAATGATTGCCGTGGATCTGCACCCCCGACCAATCTATTGGATTCTCCTAATATAGCTCCTCGAAAGAAACCCGAAATGCCGGAACGAAATGTCACCAAAATCCCCGCGGCCCGAACTTACCGTTGCAAGTACTGCAAGGCAAAGTTTGGTACCTGGCAGTCGTTGGGAGGCCACCAGAACGCCCACAGGCGCGAGCATGTGGCCGAAAAGCAGGCGCAAGAGATGAATCAATTTGCTAATGCCATTTCTCATAGTCCTAACCCATATTATTTTGGCATGCAGGCGGCTCCTGTTCCGAAGGTTCCCATTCCGAGGAACCCCGCTGCCTTTTGGCCTTGTACCTGGCCTGTACCTGCTAATGCCTCTAGACCCATGTACTGGGCGACGCCGAAGCCAACGACGATTGTAAATCCAAATTATTTTGGTGTGCAGGCAATTCCAACCTCGGGGCACCCCATTGCCTATAGTCCTCATGCTTGGCCCGCGCCTGCCGGTGTTGTCAAACCTACCAATGGGTGGATGCCGAAGCCGACAACAATAATGACTCCTCAAGCCTTGGCGGGGCACCGACCTGCCATGGTGGAGCAGCCAAACGGAATGGGAGATCGACTTATTAACCATAACTTTTCTACTGCGATTTCTCCTCGGAGCACGGGACCGAAATCACCGCCTGCCAATGTTCTTGCCTGTGGCAGTTCCTCGGGAACTCAGGGACTCGAAAATGAGGAGCTGGACTTGTCACTTCGGCTCTGATCATGACCAGAGAACTGCTTTTCATTGCTTTTCATGTAGCTTTGTGTCACCACTTTGGGATGCTCCATTCAAGTTCGTGTTGCAAAAATATCTGTTTGTCGTTGTCTAAGTACTATCTGTGGATTAATCGAATGTGGTAGTTATCGTAATTAATCTTATGGCATCTCGTTTACTAGAATGACACAAGTGCGGTTAATCATGTTGATCTAATGTATACTAAACTTTAACTCACAAAATAACGCCAATAACGACTTTCCTAGAATCTCGATGATCAAATCGATTTGAAATTTACCTAGAAAAGATCCAGTGCTTTTCATTGTGAAGATATTCAAGTGAGCCATTGAGCCAAATTCCTCGATCAATAAATTCAAGATACGATTAGAAGCGCTTCCTACATTTTTGGTAAATTGCTTCTTTCTCAAATGCCAGTCATTAAGTATGGTAAAAATATGTGATGCACATGGACAATTACGTAAACTTAAAGAAGTACAAATATTTACAATGGAGTTTGTGTACTTGGTACTAATCCACTATTCCCTTCTCATCTGTCATTTCTTTACCTTGAAATATCTATTTTCTATATTATTATTGTAATTTCACTAATACTAAAGATAAATTCAATGATACAAAAGTACAATTGAATTCTAAAATTTTAAAATTGTACGATAAAATTATAAAATTTGTCACGCCAGTGTAATTGAAACTTTCAAAAAGTATAATCAAATCCTAAAAATTATCAAACTAGTGCAATAAAATCCTTCCATTAACTCCATCTAACTTAACAAATGGAAAATTGCTAGTAAGTTTTAGAATTTGATAGCACAAACTTGACGAATTTTAAGATTTGATTACACAATCTTGACTAGTTTTATGATTTAATTGTATTTTTTTATAAGTTTTAGCACTCAATTGTACCTTCATGACTAGCTTTAAGACTTTCAATACACTCATTCCTTTAAAGTAAGATATCTCTTTGGAGTTCTCTTACATGTCACAAGCCTTACAAGGAATTATAGATTTAGACGAAAGAGTAAATCCCATTCTCTTCCAAACGAGGAGGTTAAAAAAGAGAAAAAATTGTACAAACGAGGCACCTAACTAGAAAAGCAAAAAATTGAGGTTTTGTTTGTTTTTTGAAAAATGAATAATTTGAAAAATATTTTCCAAAAAATAATCATTTATATTGTTTGAGATAATTAGTCAATTAAAAATATTTAATTATCAACAACAATTTATCATTAAATAATTTTGCAAACTATAAAAATATTTTTCATTCATTCATTTTTATAAGCGATTTAAGAGATATTTTTCGAAAAATGTTTTTTCCAATCATTTGTTTACCATGAAACAAACGCTCCATGGGTGTCAAATTGAGCAATCCTCTCAAAGGGAAAATCAAGAAAGTCAAGAATGTTTAGAATGTGCAAAGGTGCAAACACCCACGAGTCAAGCTCATGATCACATCAAGAACACTAATGCCTGGAAAAGTATCAAAAAAGTGTTAATCCTATTATATTGGTATTTAGTCATAAATATTTTAATTGTATCAATTTAATTTTAAACTTCGTGCATTTGTGCCAATTAAGTTCATTTAACCAATTTTGCTCCTTTCTCTCCCAGAGCTTCTCTCTACGATCCGGGTGGGTGAGCAAGCGAGTGAGCGATCGATCTAAGCAAGACTTGGCATAGGCGCCTCGATGATTTGAGTCGATTCAAAAGAACCTGAGTTGCCGCATGGTCAGTTGCCGCATGGTTCCAATCGATCAGCCCGTGACACAAGGGGCTCACGACCCTCGCCTAAATTAGGCAAGGACGTTGTAGCCCTTGCTAATTAACAAGTGAGGGTGTCGGCCCTCACCTAGATTTGGGTGAGGTTCCAACACCTGCATGTGCCCAAAGAGGACATGAAGGCCCTTGCCCAAAGTTGTAAAAAAAGAAAAACAAATAATTAACAAAAATAGTTTGAAAAAAATGTTAAAATAGGATTGAATTAATAAAAATGTATTAGGTTTTTTATTTTTTTGGTAGTTTTTCTAGTGGCAACCAATAATTCAAATTGAGCTTGTAACATTTAATTTGCTACATAAGAATTAGAGGACTCTTTTAAGACTTGACAATTATTTACTTCTAATGATTGATATATTTCTTCAATTACTACATGGATATGATAGCCATACTAACATCTAGGTGATCCATTTATGACTATTCCAATGCATATCTCACACCTTTCAACCTAAATGGAAAGCACCGACCAAAAAAAAAAAATTAAATGGAAAGCACTGATTTAAGTTTCCCATTCACTTCCTTTCCGACATTAAGTGGGACCCACAAGATTTTAGTTGCCCGAAATGAAGTCAAAACCTTATGTGTTCAAAATCAAAAGCAAGTGAGATTTCCTTCCATGATTGGTGACATCTTCTCACTACAAATACGTCATTCTTTGTTCTCATTAAGCACACGAGACATTTATAACTTTGTCATGGAACAAGTACATCCAGTCTCAAAAGAGAATTCCCCAATGACTATTCGCTCGGGAGATGCAGAGGGGAAGGCGGCGCAAATATCGGGTCCTTCATTACTAGAAGCGAAGCCCTCTAACAATGATCGCAGTGGATCCGCACCCCCAATCAATCTATCGGATTCTCCTAATATGGCCCCGAAACCCGAAATGCCAGAACGAAATGTCACCAAAATCCCCGCGACCCGAACTTACCGTTGCAAGTACTGCAAGGCGAAGTTTGGTACCCGCAGTCGTTGAGCGGCCACCAGAACGCCCACAGGCGCGAGCATGTGGCCGAAAAGCAGGCGCAAGCGATGAATCAAATTGATAATGCCATTTCTCAGACCCCTAACCCATATTATTTTGGCATGCAGGCGGCTCCTGTTCTCAAGGTTCCCATTCCGAGAAACCCCGCTGTCTTTTGGCCTTGTACCTGGCCTGTACCTGCTAATGCCTTTAGACCCATGTACAAGGCGACGCCGAAGCCAACGACGATTGCAAATCCAAATTATTTTGGTATGCAGGCAATTCCAGCCTCGGGGCACCCCATTGCCTATAGGCCTCATGCTTGGCCCGCGCCTGCCGGTGTTGTCAAATCTACCGATGGGTGGACGCTGAAGCCGACAACGATAGTGAATCCTCAAACCTCGGCGGGGCACCGACCTGCCACGGTGGAGCAGCCAAACGGAATGGGAGATCGACTTATGAACCGTAACTTTCCTAGTGCGGTTTCTCCTCGGATCACGGGACCGAAATCACCGCCTGACAATGTTCTTGCCCGTGGCAGTTCCTCGGGAACTCAGGGACTCGAAAATGAGGAGCTGGACTTGTCGCTTCGGCTCTGATCATGACCAGAGAACTGCTTTTCATTTTAGCTTTGGTGTCACCACTTTGGTATGCTCCATTTAAGTTCGTGTTGCAAAAATATCTGTTTGGCGTTGTCTAAGTATTATTTGTGGATTAATCAAATGTGGTAGTTATCGTAATTAATCTTATGGCATCTCGTTTACTAGAATGACGCAAGTGTGGTTAATCATGCTGATCTAATGCATACTCAACTTCAACTCACAAAATAACGCCAATAACGACTTTCCTAGAATCTCGATGATCAAATCAATTTGAAATTTACCTAGAAAAGATCCAATGTTTTTCATTGCGAAGATATTCAAGTGAGTCAGTGACCCAAATTCCTCGATCAATAAATTCAAGATACGATTAGAAGCAGTTCTTGCATTTTTGGTAAATCGCTTCTTCCTCAAATGCCGGTCATTAAGTATGGTAAAAATATGTGATGCACATGGACAATTACCTAAACTTAAAGAAGTACAAATATTTACAATGGAGTTTGTGTACTTGGTACTAATCCACTATTCCCTTCTCATCCGTCATTTCTTTACCTTGAAATATCTATTTTCTATATTATTATTGCAATTTCACTAATACTAAAGATAAATTCAATGATACAAAAGTGCAATTGAGTTATAAAATTTTAAAATTGTACGATAAAATTATAAAATTTGTCACGCCAGTGTAATTGGGTCATAAAACTTTCAAAAAGTGTAATCAAATCCTAAAAATGATTAAATTAGTGCAATAAAATCATTCCATTAACTCCATCTAACTTAACAAATGGAAAATTGCTAGAAAGTTTTAGAATTTGATAGCACAAACTTGACAAATTTTAAGATTTGATTACACCATCTTGACTAGTTTTATGACTTAATTATACTTTTTACAAGTTTTAGCACTCAATTGTACCTTCATAACTAGTTTTAGGACTTTCAATACACCCATTCCTTTAAAGTAAGATATCTTATTGGAGTTCTCTTACATGTCACAAGCCTTATAAGGAATTATAGATCTAGACGAAAGAGTAAATCCCATTCTCTTCCAAATGAGGAGGTTAAAAAAGAGAAAAAAAAAATTGTACAAACGAGGCACCTAACTAGAAAAGCAAAAATTGAGGTTTTGTTTGTTTTTGAAAAATGAATAATTTGAAAAATATTTTCCAAAAATAATCATTTATATTGTTTGAGATAATTAGTCAATTAAAAATGTTTTAATTATCAACATTAATTTATCATTAAATAATTTTGCAAACAATAAAAATATTTTTCATTCATTCATTTTTATAAGCGATTTAAGAGATATTTTTTGGAAAATATTTTTCCAATCATTTGTTTACCATGAATCAAACACTCCATGGATGTCAAATTGAGCAATCCTGTCAAAGGGTAAATCAAGAAAGTCAAGAATGTTTATAATGTGCAAAGGTGCAAACACCCAGGGGTCAAGCTCATGATCACGTCAAGAACACTAATGCCTGGAAAAGTATCAAAAAAATCTTAAACCTATTATATTGGTATTTAGTCATAAATATTTTAATTGTATTAATTTAATCTTAAACTTCTTGCATTTGTGCCAATTAAATTCATTCAATCAATTTTGATTTGAAATCGCTAACGTTGACACTGATCATCCTGCATGATGCGATAGATGCTAGCCTAAACATTTTTTTTTCTTTCTTCTTATTATTTTTCCTTTCATTTTGGCCAATGAGGGCAAGCAAGCCCTTGCCAACTGCGAGCAATGGTCGTGGCCCTCAACCAGAGCTAGAGGCTATAGGTGAGAGCGCCTTGATAGCCTTGCTTGTAAAGGGAGGCCACAAAGGCCCTCGCCCAAGGCCTTTGCCACCTTGCTAGTGAGGGGTTTGCTGCCCTCACCGGCCAAAATGAAAGGAAAAATAAAGAAGAAGAAAGAAAGAAAGAAAAAAACCTCAAACTTCAAATTTTTTAAAACTCTTGCCTATGTTAGTACTAGCCATATCACATAGGACGTCTAGCATCCATAGTAGCGATTTTTGGTCAAATTGACTGGATAAATTTAATTGGTACAAGTGCAAAATGTTTAGGATTAAATTGATCTAATTGAAAGCTTTAGAATTGAATTCGTGTCAATATAACTTTTTTTTTATTATACTTTTTCGTTATTTAATTACTAAAAAAATGGCTGGAGAAGAGGAAGGGAAGAAAGAAGACACACCATTGCTTATAGGCAATGTTTCCCTTCAAAAACCTACGATGAAAAGTCGTGACGCCTATCTTCCAAAGAACTACCATCACTCTCATCACGTCAAGAACCCTAGCAAAACTTGATCTTATTAAACCCTAGAGCTGCTCATAGTTCCAGCTGTCATCAGTCACCGCGGCACTGGGAGCCGACCAGTTGCCAATAGGACTGTCCGCCATCTCAAAACAATAAAATGCGTCAAGAAGGGCATACTTCATCTGCTCAAACGATAGCACTTTGTTATCCCAGGAGCTCAGCAAAACCCTCAGCGATGCATACTTCTTCCTGAGAATCTCCTTGACCAGTCTTTGGGGACCCAATGTTGGTAAAAATTTGATCGGGAAGAAGAATGGAGTTGTAAATATCAAATAGTAACTCTATTATTTGTTCAGAAACTCTTGAAGGGAAACAATTGAAAATAATGGTTGTATATCTTTTGAAAGAAATGAAAAAAAATGAAACTTAAAAGTATTGAATAGAAATGTTGAATAAATATATTTAAATAGATACAATCTTTCAAAAAGACGAAGAAGTTGTGTTTAAATAGACACAACAAAGGTTGTAAGAGGGCCTAATATTCATTAGGCAAAAATAATAAATTTAAAATTAAATAATAAAAAATAACTATGATTCTATTATAAACAATCAAGTTGTATAAATTGGAATTTTAATCAATAAACAAAATAAAAAAAACAAGGATTCGTGCTAAATCTAGTCCACGTACATTCACAACTTTTCAATATGGGATAATGCACCTCTTAGTTTTTTTTATAAACAAACTACCAACACCCAAACACCCAAATCCACGCCCAAAGTTTGGCCCTCGCCTGGTCGCCAATTGATCAATGGTCCTCGACTAGCTGCCAATCGATGTGGGACAATCTCAACAATCTCCCCTCCACACATCGGGAAGGTCATTGCTCGGTCGCCAATGTGGAGTCCAGGATGTTGGGTGGTCTTGGGTCACTCTTACTTCAAAATCTAGCTCAAAAGATGAGACTTTCTCTCGCATTGACTTGTTGGCAACAAGAGATTTGATACCAATGTTGGGTAGTCTTGGACCCTCTTTCACTCTAAAAGCTAGCTCAAATGGTGAAATTTTCCCTCATACTTATAAACCAACCACCAGTAATTTCCACAATCGATGTAGGACAACATCAATACGAGAGAGCTGACAAGCTTGTTGCATCTTGGGAGGGCTCCGACTCCACGAACATGTTGTCCGGATCATTCACGAACTCACGTGGCGAGTCCTAGATCAAAGCTGCATGTAAGATATGTAAGATGAGGCAGTTGTTGTCGTTTCGCAGTTGCATAGTCCACTAGTGGGTTCTTTTCGGTGCCGAAAGGTCGGTCGATTTTGATTGCAAAGCTGATGACGAGCAGGATTGCTCCACCATGGACGCAGCAGACGTCGGAGACCAAAGATGGGGAGAAGTGCCAAAAAAGTCCTAAACCTTTTGTTTTTGTGCCGATTTAGTCATAAACCTTTTTTTTTTTGTGCTGATTTAGTCCTAAACATTTTTACGTTATGCCAATTCAGTCATTTTCAGCCAATTTTGGCCGGATTTTGCTAACTAGATGCCGGCCGGCTGATGTGCCCTGATCGACTCTGACATGTACAACTTTTAATAATATTTTAATAATATATATATATATATATATTTTTTTTTTTTTTTTTTTTTTTCTTCCTCCAGCCGATCGCCGGAGCTCGGTGACCGGTCAGAGGCGACGGCCGGCGAGGTCGAGGTCGACCTTGCCGGCCACCTCGCTAGTGGCCACGAGGGAGGCCTTGTGCAGGGCGGCGAGGCCGCCTCGAGGCCTAGGCAAAGTGAGGCTCGCCGGCGGGTCGGCGAGGGTCGAGCCTCGCCCATGGCCGGCGAGGGCGAGCCCCGCGAGGCCGACGCGATGGTGAGGGCAAGCGGCTGGATTAGCTCCGGCGAACAGCAAGCAGGGCGCGGTTGACGAGCGCAAGAGGTGAAGACACGCAAGCAGGAGGTGGCGCGACCGCAGCGAGGCCGCCTCCTCGCCCTCGCCCTCACCCTCGCCGCCCGGGCCTCGAGGCAACCTCGCGCCAGGCGGGCGAGGCTCGCCCTCGCTGGCCATGGGCAAGGCTTGACCCTCGCTGGATCTGGCGAGGTCGAGCATCGCTGGCCATGGGCGAGGTGAGGACCCTCGCTAGATCCGGTGAGGGCGAGGCCGCCCGCGCGAGGCCGCCCTTGCAGCCACTGGTGAGGTGGCCGGCGAGGTCGACCTCGACCTCGCCGCCGTCGCCTTTGGCCGGTCGCCAAGCTCCAGCGATCGGCTGGAGGAAGAAAAAAAAAAAAAGAAAAAGAAAATTAAAAATTAAAAATTAAAAATATTAAAATATTATTAAAAATTGTCTACATCGCGCCGATCGACCACGTCAGCCGGCCGGGCCCAAATCAGCAAAATTTGGTCAAAATTGGCTGAAAATGACTGAATTGGCACAATGTAAAAATGTTTAGGACTAAATCGGCACCAAAAAAAGGTTTAGGACTAAATTGGTATAAAAACAAAAGGTTTAGGACTTTTTTGGCACTTCTCCCACCAAAGATATAATCTACACAATTGTCAATGCGGCTAGCTAATTAGTCTTCACAACACCTGTAGTCCAGAAAACTAAAATTCCAAAGACCGTGTGTCGTGCACTTTCTTTTAGTTAGACTCTAAGACTAAGATGAGATAAACATTGTTATAGTATGTAAAATAGCAGGGCCATGCATAGGATGGCAATTGACCATATGTGCAGGTTCTGGAAACCTTCTTTCCAAAGCAATCTTTAATATAGGACAACGCGATTCGCTCGAGCTTGTTGCATTTGATTTACGACATACATATCAAGTTTCACACGTGACCCATTTTCGACCGATCTAATTCAACCTTAGCTCTTTGAACTCATTTTTAGCCAGGCCTACAATTACTGACAACCCATTTACATCTCACTCATAAAAAAGAGTCAGTTGACACCTCTAGTAGTCTGACGTCTAGATGCGCTATTGATGACTATATCTTCCATGGATATCTCACTCCTTGTGATCTATATGGAAAGCACTTCTATAAGCTTGGGAATCTTACATCCATTCTGATAATTAAGATGAACTCACAAGATCTTAGTTGCCCGAACTGATGTCAAAGCGCGTCCTATTGAAACTCCAATTACAAGATTACCAACTTAGTGTATGTAAAATCAAAACGAGTTAGATATCGTTTCGTGTATAGCAACATGTTCGCACTACATATAGTCAATTCTTTGTTCTCATGCAAGGACATGAGACAAACTTGCCATGAAACAAGTGCAACCCTCTCAAAAGAGAAATCCCCAGGGATTCTTCTCTCTGGAGACGCGAAGGGCAGGGCAGCGCGAATATCGAGTCCTTCATTACTTGAAGCGAAGCTCTCTACTAATGATCGTCGTGGATCTGCACTCACGATCAATCCATTGAATTCTCTTGAAAAAGCTCCCAAAAGAAACCCGAAACGCCGAAACGAAATTTCAACAATACCCTCCCAACCCGGGCTTACTATTTTAGGTACTGCAAGGCGAAATTTGACACCTCGCAGTCGTTGGGGGGCCACCAGAAAGCCCACAGGCGTGAGCATGGTGCAAAAAGGCGGGCGCAAGCGATGAATCGGATCTCTCATGACTTTTCTCAGGTGAACCCCAACTTTAACCAAGATTATTTTGGCATGCAGGCAATTCCTATCCCAGGGCAACCCGTTGCCTATGGCCCTCTTACTTGGCCTGCACCTGCTGATGTTGTCTACCTGCCCATGGGTGGACGCCGGAGCCAATGACAATAACAAGCCCTCAAGCCTCAGCGTGGCACCAACCGGCCATGGCGGATTGGCTAAATGAAATGGTACATCGACTTATCAACAGTAATGGTGACCCTAACTTTCCTACTACGGTTTCTCCTCGGAGAACAGGACCCAGACCACCATTTGCCAATGTTCTTGCCAATAGAAACTCCTTCACCACCCAGGGACTCGAAAATGAGGGGTTGGACTTGTCACTTAGGCTCTGATCATGACCAGAGAACTGCTTTTCATATAGCTGTGATGTCATCAATATAGGATGCTCCATTCAAGTTCATGTGTCACTAACAAGCTGAAATTTTCTAGAATATATTGCAAAATATCTGTTTCACATTGTCTAAGTAATGTGGATTAATTAAATGTGATGAATATCCTAATTTACGCCATCTAAAAGGACACCAGTGCAGTTAACCATAATAATTAAATGGATGCTCAAGTATAACTGACAAAATAACGCCAACAACGGCCTTTGCATAATCTCATTGATCAAATGAAGTAGAAATTTATGAGTCTCTTTCTGAATATAATGTTTTTTCAGAAAAAAAACGCAATCTGATATAATTATCGAAATATCTATCCACTTGTTGCACTTCAAAATCTACATATTATTAGCTACATGAGTCTCCTTGCTTGGATGAAAGAGTCCATAAGAATAAAGCAAGTAATTACACAAATGGTCTCGGAGCTATAGTCTAATGTACAATATCATTTCTAAATTTTTAATTTATTCAACGTGAAATTTTATCCCAATATGCAATGTTGTCTCTAAATTTTTAATTTGTTTAATGTGAGTCCAAGCTTTCAATAAATGTTCAATATAAATCCAATATTATATGAAAATATCCATTATCATCCTTCCAATGAAAATTTCTAATTTTGCATCCAATCTAGTAAGTGTGAACGGTGGATAAAAAAATAACGTTACATATGGATTATCTATGTAAGATATTCAACTTAAATCAGAATATAATAATCTATGTGTCAAATAACATGGATAATAATTTTTGATATTTAACAAATTAAACAAACTTAAAGAATTATTATCTTTTGATTTCAATTTAATATCTTATGTAAATAATCTACATGTGACTTTTTTTTTCCCACCATTCAAATGTACTGGATTGGAAGGTAGATGAGTAGATTCTATTAACTTGATTTAATTTAAGGACAATATTGAATATTTTCATATATTCCAGGGTTTTGAATTAAGTATATATCAAAGTTCAAACACCACATCGAACAAATAAAAGTTTAGAGATGATGTTATATATCGTACTAAATTTCATGAATTACATTGAATAAATTAAAAGTTTAAGGATAACATTGTACATTGGGCTAAAGTTCACGAACTATTTGTATCATTTTTTCATTATTATATACACTAAGCTAGAGAGAGAGAGAGAGAGAGAGAGAGAGAGAGAGAGAGAGAGAGAGAGAGTAACAAGCCTAAAAAGGAATTAAAGATCCAGGAATATGAGGCGCAAAGGAAACAATGATCCCCTTCTCTTTCATGTGTCTTACATTTTAGACTCTAAGATTGAGAAGTTAAAAATTTTGATAGCACATGAAATAGGAGGGTTGTACATAAGTTTACGATTGAACATACGTCCTGCCCAAGATAACCTTCTTACCAAAGTAATTTATCGATGTGGGGCAATCCAATATATTCGTGTAGAGGCGGCGGCCGACAAATGGATTAATGCAATTTATTTAAGCTTCTTGCATTTGATTTACAACAAACACAAAAATTAGAGGATTCCTTAAGAGTTAAGACGTCTAGATGCTCTATATAAGGCTACTTAATCCATGCTTAACTCACACCTTTTGATTTAGATGGAAAGCACTTGTATTAGTTGGTCTCCCAAGATTTTAGTTCCTCATTTTGAAGTCCAAGCCGCGTGAAATTAAAACTCCGATTGCAAGATTACCATGTTAGTGTATATAACATAAAACAAGTGAGATATCCTTCCAAGTATGGCGAGATCTTCCCACTACAAATATTCCATTCTTTGTTCTCTTTCAATCACATCCAACATTCACAATTTGCCATGGAACAAGTACAAACACCCTCTGGAGAGAAATTCCTGGTGACCCTTCTCTCCGGAGATGCGGAAGGAATGGCGGAGCGAATATCGGGTCCTTCAGTGCTTGGAGTGAAGCTCTCGAGTGATGATCACCATGGATCTGCACCCGCGATCAATCTGTTGAAATCCCTTGAAAACATTCTTCGAAATAAACCCGACAGACCGAAACGAAATTTCAACAATTCCCTCGCGACCCGGGCTTACGGTTGCAAGTACTGCAAGGCGAAGTTCGACACCTTGCAGTCTTTGGGGGGCCACCAGAACGCCCACAGGCGTGAGCGTGCCGCGGAAAGGCGGGCGCAAGGAACAACGTGGATCACTAATGCCTTCTCTCAGGTGAAACCTAATTTTGACCCAAATTATTTTGGTATGCAGGCAATTCCTGTCCGGGGGCACCCCATTGTCTCTAGGCCTCGTGCTTGGCCCGCGCCTACCTACGGGTCGACGCCGAAGCCGACAATGATAATGAATCCTCAAGCCTCGGCATGGCCCCGACCTCCCATGGCGAATAAGCTGAATGGAATGGTGTATCGACCTGTGAACTATAAGGGCGACCCTCACTTCTGTACTAAGGTTCCTCCTCAGAGCACAGGACCGAGACCACCATTTGCCAATGGAAGCTCCTCTGGCACTCAGGGACTCGAAAATGGAGGGTTGGACTTGTCACTTAGGCTCTGATCCAGACCCGAGAACTGCTTTTTGTGTGGCGCCGGTGTCATCAGCGTAGGATGCTCCATTGAAAGTGCAAATTGTACTAATAAGCTAATATCTCTGGATATATGCCAAAAAAGAAAAAAAAAATGTATGTATCGTATTGTCTAATTTATTTATGTGAATTAATTCAAACGTGATGAATTTTCTAATTAATCTCGCATCTTGCCCACTAAAATGACGCCAGTGCAGTTAACCGTATCATCTAATGCGTGCTCAATCATAACGGGAAAATTGTCCAAAATATCTTAAACCCATTACACTTTTGTCAATTCAATCCTAAACCTTTCAATTTTGGTAATTGAGTCATAAATATTTTCATATTTTACCAATTTAGTCCATCCGATGACCAATTTTTGCCGAAAATTGCTAACATGAACAGTCAGTACTGACGTGGCACTCCTTAGTAATATTCTAATGATATTTTCATAATTTTTTGAATTTTTATGCCTTTTTTTTTTTTTTTTTTTTTTTTTTTTTTTAGGGTTTTAGAGAGAGGGCCCTACGAGGGTGGGGACGAGGGCCAACCTTGGGCGAGGGCGTTAATGCCCTAACTGGCCAAAGCGAGGGGTAAGAGCCCTCACGCAAAATCAGTGAGGGTCGCAACGCCCTCCCTAGATCTGGCCAGGCATGAGCTTGGCAGCCCTCACTGGCATCAAGTGAGAGGTGCGACCTCACTCAAGGCCGATAGGGGCGAGGGCCAACCCTCACCAGCTAGAGGTGAAGGCCGGCCACCCCTTGTCGGCCAAAGCGAGGTCGTGCAAACCCTCGCGCATAATCGATGAGCCGCCTCACCGCAAAATCTAGCTAGGCGAGGGCTTGGTGGCCCTCATTGGCCCTAGGCAAGGGGCACGACCTTGCTCGAGGCCAATGGGGGGGGCAGGGCCAACCGACCCTTGCCGGTCCTAGGCAAGGGCGTTGAGGCCTTCATTGGCCAAAGCGAGGGCATGCGAGCCCTGGTGCAGAATTGACGAGGGTTGCCAAGCCCTCACTTGGCTAGATCTTGCAAAGTCGTCACTGCCCTCACCCAGGGCTAGCAAGGTTTAGCTAGCGAGGGTAAAAAAAAAAAAAAAAAGCGTAAAAATTTCAAAAAAAAAAAAATATTTAAAATATTATTAAAGAGTGCCACGTCAACGCCAACTATTCATGTTAGTAATTTCCAACCTAAATTAGCTAAATGAATTTAATTAGTTAAAGGTGAAAAGATTTAAGACTCAATTGGCAAAATTAAAACGTTTAGAACTAAATTGTCAAAAAGTGCGATAGGTTTATGACTTTTTACCGTAAAGTACACAAGTAATGTAACGTGCTTTTCATCATAGAGACATTAGGATGAGCTATAGCCAGTCAATTTTGTTTATCATAAAAATTGGTCCCTATGTTTTTTGTAACCGGTTCTTCCTCAAATCCTCATCATTAAGTATAAGAAAGAAAAACCCGAGATGAAAAGTTTTTACACGTATTGTACAAAGAACTACTCATCACTGTCAGCGCCTCAAGAACCCTATCTAAGACTTGATCCTATTGTAATTTAAAGCTGCTCATGAGATCCAACCTTCGTCAGTCATGGCGGCACTGGGAGCCGACTGCCAATAGGACCATCCCCATCTCAAAACTATAAAATGCGTCAAGGGACACATACTTCACCTGCTCAAACCATAGCACTTCTTTGTCCCACGAGCCTAGCTAAACCCTCAACAGCGCATACATCTTCCCAGGAATGTCCTTAACCATTCTTGGTGTCCCAAAACCACGGCCAGAGTTTGTCTTCGCTCCTTGCAATAAAAGCATAATAGAGATCATTTGTCCTTGCTTGGTCGCCGATCTAGATTCCACAATAGGCAAATGGCCTGTTGCTATAGGAGCGGATTCTGACTTCCACGAACATGTTGTTAGCATCGTCCAAGAACTCTTGCAGCAAGTCAGGGATCAAAGCTGCTTGCTGGATTTGGAAGATGAGGCAGCCATTTCCATCACGCGGTTGCAGGGTGTCGAGGTTCTTGTAGGTGCCCTAAGTCTCGGCAGTATTCAATAGCAAAACCAATGACATGCGGGTTCACCCATTGTAGAAAAATACATCTACACAAATCTAAGTGTTAAACATTTATATTAGATGTTCTTTGCAGAAGATTGTATCTTGCAGTGAATCATCAAGACCTTTCTGAGCCTTGTAATGCTTCTTAATTTCTGGAGCTTGACCTGTTTCCTTAAAAATTAGCCAATTGGCAAAGAACGGAAAGATCCAACACCTTTCACCAGCTTCCTGTTGCTATTTTAAAATGAGACCATTATACTCTCTCCATCTAGCTAACTTGCCAAGAACCATTTGATTCGTAGGGAGGAAGTTTGTCTGTTAAACTAAAAATTTGACACCATCGGCTAATTGAAGTCGCAGAGCTATCTCGCTGACTCTGGAGACTAAGGTAGCGCATGACAAAATTTCTGAAACAGAAATTGATTTCTGGCCAGAAATCAATTTCTCAATTTCTATTCCCCAGCCAAGTTTTTGAGTAAAGAAACCTGTTTGATAACGACTCAAAATTTCTATTTCTGAAACAGAAATCCGTTTGATAACAGAAAAAAATTTCTATTTCTATGAATCATGTTGTCCCCATCCTTTTACTTCACTCTTCTTGGTGCTTGTGATGGTAATTTAATTTGATAAAAGTTGGTAAATCACTTTAATTTAGGGAGAAGTGCCAAAAAGTCCTAAACCTTTTGTCTTTGTGCGGATTTAGTCATAAATCTTTTTTTGGTGCCGATTTAGTCCTAAACCTTTCTATTTGGTGCCGATTTAGTCCTTCCGGCAAATTTAGCTCGGAAAATGCCTACGTGGATACAAAGCCAGGGCCGGCCATCCTACGTGGATGGACCGGCGCCGACATGGATGCCTGAAAACAAAACGACGCCGTTTTATTAAAAAAAAAAAAAAAATTAAAATTTAAAAAAAAAAAAATTAAAAGTTAAAAAAAAAACCTATAACCTAGTTTAAAACCTCCTTGTTTTATTGAGAAAATAAAATTTGGCGTCCAAACCCGACACGCATTTATTTTCTATTTTCTTGCCTAACCACCCTTTTTGGAAATAATCTCGCGCAACTTTTTTTTTTTCTCTAAAGCTTTGGATTTATTTCGTACGGGAGCACGTACGAATTTATTTCCGAAAGCTTTAGAAAAAAAAAAAGTTGCGCAATATTATTTCCAAAAAGGGTGGTTAGGCAAGAAAATAGAAAATAAATGGGGTGTCGGGTTTGAACGCAAAATTTTATTTTCTCAATAAAACAAACATGTTTTAAACTAGGTGCGTGCAAAGTTTGATCGATTAATTTTGAGTACGGGAGCACGTACGAATTTATTTCCGAAAGCTTTAGAGAAAAAAAAAAAGTTGCGCGAGATTATTTCCAAAAGGGTGGTTAGGCAAGAAAATAGAAAATAAATGCAGTGTCGGGTTTGGACGCCAAATTTTATTTTCTCAATAAAACAAGGAGGTTTTAAACTAGGTTCTAGTTTTTTTTTTTTTTTTAATTTTTTAATTTTTTTTAAATTTTTTTTTTTTTTTTTTTAATTTTTTTAATTTTTTTTAAATAAAACGGCGTCGTGAGGAGAAGGAATGGGGGAAAGCACGATAGTGAGGAGAGGAGAGGAGGCTGGAAGGAAGAAGTGGAGAAATAGTTTCTATTTTTACTTCAGAAATATAGAAGCTACAATTTCTAGCTTCTCATTTCTCCTCCAAAACAATTTCTGAAACAGAAATCAGTTTCGAAATAGAGAAATCAGTTTGTGTTATCAAACGGGTTTCTCCAATTTCTCTGTTCCGGGGAACAGAGAAATTGAGAAACTGAGAAATAGAAATTTTACCATGCAGCACCTAAGCAAGCTGCTAGGAAGAAACACAGAATCTGTCCATTGTCCCTAGAGTGAACTTCACAGTCTAAGTTGTACAAAAGAACAGCTTTAATAGAAGATCTGCAGTTCGATGCTTTGCTCTGTTTGAGGCCATTGTTGAGAGGATTGTCCGAGATATCTCGGCCTTATATTCCTTTTGCTTGTCATATAATGCTCCTTGGACACAAGTTTCACATCTCCGCAACTCAGCAAACGCAAGATAAGTTCGATTAAGCAAAACTTGAGTTTTTAGTTCTGACTGAATGAAGGAAATAATCCAATCCAGTATCCTTCTGATCATGAAGAGTCACATGGCGAATTCGCATACCTATCGTCTGGTTGGAGAATTAACGCCTTGTTAATATCACCCTTGGCCCCCTCCAAATCAGAACTTTTCAGGTATGCTTGTGATCTCCTGTACAAAGCCATGGTATTGCAAGGATCAAGATCAAACACTGGTGAGAGAGAGAGAGAGATGGCAAAACCCGTGTCGGATTAACTCTAGAACTCATTCTAACAAGGCAAGAATGGAGTGTGCGTCAAAGAAAACGAAGTAAGGAGGGGGGAGAGAGAGAGAGGGCCAGGCCGGTACATTCGTTAGGCATTGAAACGAAACTTATATAAATGATCGAATTGTATGTCAACAGCATCATTTAAGTGATTGCAGCTTCTTTTCAGGCCAAACATGCAATTGAATTCCCACCTCTTTATCTTCTTTTTTTTTTTTGACTAACTAATGCTGTGATTATAGTGATTCTTTTTAACTTATATTATACTTTTTGAGCATCTAAAATTAGAAGTTTTATTTAGAACTCAAGTTCAAAGTCATTTAAAGTCATTTTAAAAAATTTTAAGACTTACTATTAATTCATTTTCATGGTGAAGCCATGACGTTTTTTTTAAAAAAAAAAAAAATCTGCATAATTTATAAAAAGATATTATGGGAGGTTAAATGCACTCGAAATGAAAGATTTTTAAAACCATTGCCAATTTTTTTTTAAAATTTAATAAGTGAATTAAATTTCAGTTGCAGACCAGTTTAATGCGAAACTTTGTTTTGGACTCAAGACTGATAGAGTATCTAAAATGGTGATAGCGGATAATCATATACTATGTTCCCAACTCCAAATTAGTTCAGTTAATCGCTAATGTTGGGATTTATAGTCTTACTAAGCATGAAAATTGGTGACAAAATTGAAGAGTGAAAGGAAGGATTTAGAGATTGCACCAACATATTCACAAGGTTATATAATATGATGTAGCATCATGTCTAGATTACTTGTCAAAATCGCTAGATTACAGGGTAACTTGAAGAATATCATGCATTCAAACCTCCTTGACTAAATATTGAAAAAGTGACTAACATCTTTATGATGGTTTGGGTAGACTTTCTCTAGGAATATGAACACAAGATTTTCCAACGAAATCGGCATGGATAAGGGATTTACTAACCCTAAGTCTAAATTCAACAATAACAAAAAGAAAAGTAAAATCTTATATCTTTCTGAATCATTAGGTGTGATGAATATCGATTAAAGTTAAGCAAGAATTAAAGTATGCTAACCAATCTGCATCTAGCTCCGATAGTAAAGTTGTTGAGCGATATAATGTAGATTCTTAGTTGTAATTTATTAGACAAATTTGCAAATAGTGAGAGGTAAATCACTGAAGCAGGATGTTGGTGCGTACAGGAGTACATCGAATTACTATGGTTATAGATCTTAAAACTGTGAATTAAGCTGTGTAATGTTTTGGGTCCAGAAATTTGTCTACATGGACCGAATCAAATACTACACTTTGATCGTGAAAGAAATATTACTACATGGCAATCATCAGTATGTGCTCAGACTTAGGTTTGTCTCATCCTTTTTAAGATATATGACCAACTCAAGAAGATATGTCAAGAATTGGAGCCCACAAATAAATTGAAGAAGATAAAACAAACAAAAAAAACTATTTCAATTTACTAATCTTCAATCTCTGATTAAATTCAACTAACTATTCTTACCAATCAAAAAAGACTAACTGTTTATCCAATTGATCAAGAACGTGCGTCCTATAACCGCCCTTGTGTGATCAACAGTATGAATGGAAGTTCACTGCAAGACACAAACCAAGCTCAACTTCGTCAAGATCATTTTTTCTGAAACCCTAGACATTCAAGAAACCCTAGCTAGTCAACACTTCCAGGTTGGATCATGACCAAACAATGAATAAATGGTCATCGCCGGCTCAATCACCTCAAGAACCCTAATCTTGAGAATTTACACCAGACTATGAGCATCCATCTCTCTCCCCATTTCGAAACAAATGAAAGCATCGATGTAGGTGCAACACGCCATGTTTAGCGGCAGGGCCACTTCCTCCACAGAATCACCACCAATTCACTTACTCCTAGTGGAGCACCCGCCTCACCAATCCCACAGGCCTCATGCCCTGGAGCAGGGTGTTACCAAAGCTTGCCCCCATCAATTGACGTAGATCGACAGTCCTCGAGATGCCAAGCCCATAGTCGTGGTTGCGCGTGAAGGAGGAGCTGCGGATGCTATTGCCCACGAAGGTGTTGTTGAAGTTGCGCAGGAAAGCGTGCAGCGAGTTAAGATGGGTTTTCTTTTGGGTAGTTGTTGACACCTAAATTTTGGCGACCCGTTTAGTCATTTATTGCATTAAAAATTAGGGGTTAATTTTATCAATTGCATAATATATAGATTTAGGTTACATTTATTTTGTTATTTGCATTTTTGCATTTTATTGGACCGGTGGCGGATGAGTTCAAATTAGATGGATCAGGCCCACAAAGCGAGAAGGTTGGCCCAAGCCTGTGTTTTTTAATAATTGAAAATTATCTCGTGGGAATATAAAATTTTAACATTTTTCCGAGATATGAACTTTTTTTTGGATAAGGCACATGTGGAAAGAATATTGCGGTTTATCTTCGCAAGATTTGGAATTAAAGAATAATCTTATTGGAATCTTGAATCGTTATCAATAGGTGAGAAATTTGTGAAAAATATTGCGAATATTGCGTTTGGGAAAAAGAATTTTTGTGGATACCGATTTGGAAAGATTAAAAACCCTAATTCGCGGCCTATAAATAGATGATTTTGCGTAGGGTTTTGGGCGGCCAAACATTGAGAACATACGGCCACAAAAAAAAGAGCACTCACCTTCTTCACGGTGAAGGTTGGCAATTCAGAATCTCATAGCACTGTAGAGAGTCCACAGATTGATACACGACCACACGTGGAGAGAGAAAGAGAAAAAGCGGGGTTATACTTCTTTCATGGATGCAATAGATACAGAGGAGATGCATTGAAAAGAAGACTAGCACTTGCCACGTCTCTTGTCATGCACTCTTTGGTTTTTGATTTCCGGTGAGCGCAGCGAATTCTCGAACCGATCGAAGCCCATCAATTTTTCGAAGATTTCTCGACGTTCGTCTCCAGTTTTGTTGCTGCCGTTGACCACCGCTTGGAATCCCTTTTGCTATCGCGACCTTCGTTTGCTGCTGTTACTCCTTCGACGTTCATCAGTCTCGTGATGAGCTGCAATTTCCAAAGGACGCGTGGTTCTAACCCGCACCTGTGACGCAGCAAGCCGACCCCGACGATCTTGTTGCTGCGGCAACGTTTTTCCGAGTTTGAATTGCCATCCCCGACACTGTACCCGAGGAGCACCACGTCTTTACCTACCTTGGTGTGTGGACATGTCTTGCACTGCACCGCTCCCCGATAGCCATGCCTGCAAGTAACTGGCAATACTGACGTCCCCTGGTTTCTCCGGTGTTCCAATTCGCCACAACCCTTCGCTGGCACACGTTCAAGTCTACGGCCACAACATTATTTTCTTTTGCATCTTGGTGTCCGCGAAACCCAATTCAAGGTCAACTAAGGATTTTGTCCTCACTCTGACAAGTTTTGCAGGTTTGTCGAAGGTCTTTTTTACGACTAGCAAGCTTTTCTTTTCTTTGGTGAATATCGGAGCACCCATCCCACATTGCGGCATCATCGATGGCTGAGAGTTGGTAGAAAAGAAAAATACAAAAGAAAGAATCAAGACACAAGGAAAGAGAGGGACCCAAGGAAAGTATACGACAAAAGGTTGAGCAAAACACGTGAGAATCAAGCGAAAAGGTGGATCGTGAGGGAGAAATTGATAACGAACAGAGTTCGACCTTTTGCTTGCGGTAGAGCCTCCATCGACGTCGGTGATCCCACGCGTGCCTGCAGCTCCTTCTCGGTGATGATATCGTGTCCGTGAAGAGCGCACCACAATCCATCTTCTGCCACGCCAGTTGCTTCGTGGTCGTCTCACCACGACCCATCTTCGGCCAGCAATTCAGACGTGCTTCTAGGTGGTCGGGACAGTGTCGCCAACGCCCATTGATTTGTGCGCATGCTACTGCAGTCCAGGTGTAGCCTCGAAGTTCCCCAGCACTCCAAATTTCCCTGCCAAGGTGTGGTGTGTGCTTCAAAGCGGACTGAGCAGCATCAATCCTTTGGGGGCAGACGAGTTTGCGGGTTCTTCAAGCTTGAATGGCGCCCAGCGTAGCCCAGCCCAACATTGGCGAAATCCTTTGGTCTTGCCGCATCAACGTTGATACCCACGGTTTGTTGCGGCTTTGTCGAGCCACGCCAAGTCACCACCATAGTCCATCGAATTTGTCGCGGCCTTGTTGAGTCACTGCGAATCTCCATTGCGATCCATACCTCACTGTTTGGATTTTTAGAAAGAAATCAATTTAGGTAATTTTTTTTATTGTTTACTTTATTTTATTTCTTATTTGCTTATCTTATTTTATTTGATGTTTTTTTAGAATTAGTCTTTAAGGTATGGTTGAGATTCCAACATGAAAGTGCCCTCAAATTAGGGATTGTCAGTTCGATTTTCGCGCCCGAAATCCGACTCGCAATTCCTTGCAAAAATCGCCAATCCGATCTCACGCTCGAGATTCGATTCGTGATTTAATTTTAAAATTGGACAACTCGATCTCATGCGCGAGATATGGTTCGCCAATTTTCGGATATCAATCTTATCTTGTTTGATTTGATGTCGTAGTGTTTGAGTCAGTTTTATTTTTGTAAAAGAAAATATCCAAAAAAAAGTTTGAATTAGGATTAGATTTGTTTTTTTTTAATTATCTTGCATGTTTAGAATAGGGATGAAAAAGAAAAAGAAAAAGTGCATTCATTTAGGATGTTAGTTTTTTATTATTATATGAATTGCATGTTTAATTTTAATTTCGAATTTCATAAAAACAAAAGGGAAAAAAATTAGATTTAGGGCATTCTTTGCACGTTATTGCATATTAGGGTAAGATTGCGTGTTTAATTTTACTTCCTAATTAATTTTAAGTTTAGATAGATTTTTTTAGATAGATTGTATTCTAGGATTATTTGGGTTAAGATAAGATTTTAGTTTAAATTAGGATTCGGTTTAACCTAATTCCTAATATAAATTGAATAGGATTTTAATCTAATTAGATAATTTTCACATTTTGTTTTAATTCAGAATTTCAAAAAAAAAAAAAAAAAAAAAGAAAATACAAAAATACCTTAGGCTAAATTATTTTTTCTTTAGGATAGGTTGCATTCTTCTTTAGGAAGGAAAAAAAATGTCATGAACATGTCATTTAGGATTAGATTAAATGAAATGCACATCATTTAGTTTTTGTTTAGGCCCATTTAATTAGAAATTGCCTGTCAATAGAATTAGGTCATTTAGATTACATTTAATTATTGCATTTCTTTAGGATTTACTCTATTAATGTCATATAATTTAGATCATATTGCCATGTCATGTAATTTAGGTCATGTTGCCATGTCATATTAGATTACTAGCATGGATTGCATATAGATTAAGTTCTCATTAAATAAAGTGAAAAAAAAAAAAAAAAAATTGCGTGTTAACTAGAAATCATATCTAGGTTGTTGATGTGAATTCTAATTTAACATTGCAAATGCTTTCATTGCTATGAGGTAAGTCCTACAACTTATTTACTGATTTATTTGGATGTTAAATTGGTGGTTTGCGCACCCGTGTGATCGCCTCACATGTTAGGGAATTAGATTTAAAATCAATCCAAGCTGCTTGCCAAACATTTTTTTTTTTTTAAATAAAAAATGGTACCGAAAGGGCATTAGAGAAATCTAGTGTAACCAAGTCCCCGTATCCATAGTCTCTGGTTCGTAGGAGTAAAGTAAACCTCCCGTTACTTTACTTGGGTTTCTAATCGACCCACCAAAAATAGATTAGTGGCGACTCCTAATTGAAAATAATTTGCATGTTAAAAATTCAAACCTAAGTCGCGAATTGGTATGGGCTTGGGAGAGCCCGAGTTAAGTTTAGGCTTAACAATCCATTAGCCAAACCCTATGTGGTGCACACCCCGAAAAATTGGTCGCGACAGTAGTGATGATCGAAAGGTTGAAGAAAAGAAGGGAGATAAAGAGAATATGGTATATTCGTCGGGCCAAGAAATGGGAAATTTTGTCAACTGAAAATGGCGCATTAGTTCCGTTAATCAAGATCGCGATAGACTTACATACATCCATTGATGGAGAGTAACTAATAGAAACTATGATTAATATTGGGAGAATCTTACCAAAAATATTAAACTTTTATCCGCTAGACACCAATAATCCAGGCTATTTTTCCGTCTCATCAATACCACCAAACTTGTACCAATAACCCAAACGTACCTTTAGTCCATATGGGCATAAAAAATCCAATGTGGCAATGTACATGGCCGTTAAAATTCTGACGTGGCTATAGTATTGGTCGACATGGCAACATGTGTCCATTGCCACGTTAAATCCATTTGTTCGGCATTGTCCTAAATGCTGCCATGTCTGATTTCTAACAGCCATTATGAATGGAAGTCTAAGGGAAGGTCTTCCTTGGGCCATTGGTGCAAGTTTGGGGTATTGACGAGACAAAAAAAGATTTGGATTATTTAATGTACCACAGAGAAAAAGTTTGGGATTTTTTTTTTGGATTTGTCCTAAAAAATATTTATGGTTGGTTATATGTCGTGAAGTGTAGGATCTTGCACAATGATTTCTGGTTCATCTAAAAAATTTCGAACAGTTATTTGATAAGAATAATAAACGTTCGAATTTTATTTTGCAGCTTAGGATTTCAAAGGTCTAGGAAATGAAACTTCATATGGTCAAGATATCCCCCTCTAGAAAGGAAAATACCAAGGCTGCAGGGGATCTACCGTCGACACCGTGAACGCGGTCAATCATCGCAACCTGTAAAGCTAATTACCAGTTCTTGATTAGATCCTGCAAGTTCTTTAAATGCATCATCTTCTCTCGTGTTGAAGAGCGAAGATGCAAATATTAGAAGCAAAGGGTTGTACAATCCTAGTAATCATGTATACGCGTTGACACCAACTTCATGAGCATCAAAATCCCGCTCGGTGCATGCACAACCAAAAAAAATATGGACGGCACATTTGTTTTGTAATGCAGCGTAAATTTGAGTATAATTGGTGCGAAAAACGTGAATTAATACATCAAATCTCCGATATCTTCAAATGTGGAACAAGAATGAGCATGGCCACGAAACGGTACTCCTACAATGCATTCATCCCTCAAGAATCAAATTCATATTGACCCTCGCCTAAATCCGTTTTGCAGCTAACTAGTAATCGGTTTAAAAACCATGCACAAGATTAATTACACGTGCTCATATATGTTCGATCAGTCTCGAGCTGCAAGCAAACTATCGCACTGTACATGGCTCAGGCTCATTCCTCAATCCTCATGTTCATCTCGATGCATCCAATCACAGTAAAGACCTTTATCACAGGAACACGCACATGGTTTGAGGAATTATAGAAGTTTAAATGGAAGAAGAGAGCGGTGATTCGCAAAAGGAAAGTCCGCTAGTGAGGACTACGCCATCAGGTTCTCTCCATACTCTTTTGCCACCGTACAGCTACACTAATCACAAGAATTACCGAGACAACTGCTGACAAACTTGATTTTAGTGAGCAAAGAAGTTTTATACATGTAGATTGTGATGAAGAAACCTAGATGTTGATGAAACTCATATACCGACGGGCTATGAAGCACTCATATTCTCCAAAAGCCTTTGTATCATGTCGGATACTCTGACACGTGCCCGACACTCTTTGACACTCGGTCAATACGTGTCGGAAAATTCAACACCTAATTAATTCTTCCAATACTTTTCGAGAATCGAGTTCGGAATTCTGACAGGCAAGTTTGGAATTCTGATATGTAATTCCAACACATAAGAATTTTAAAAAATTTCAATAAATGAAAGTCAAAATGTAAATATGTAAAAAAATAATAAATAAAAAAAATAATAAATGGGAAAAGAAGAAAAATCTGGTCTTCTTTTTTCTTCCGACTCTCACTTCCTATGACACACAATTCACCCTCAAGTTTTTTCTCTTATCTTCGACATGTTCTAACACGCAAGTCCAAAATGTGGATTGCAAGAAGTCGATGGCACACAAGGAGATATAGACTCCAGCAAAAGCACAAAGGAAGAAGCCGATTTTTTTTTTTTTCTCCAAATTTTATGGATTATTAAATGGAATTGAATTTGTCAAATTAAAATAATAAATTATGTTGACAAATGGTTGATTAATGTTTTTAGTGTAAAATTATTCTAAACTCCTTTGAGAGTTTTTTTTTATTTGTGAATTTGAATCAAATTAATTTGATTAAAAATAATTATAAAAAATGATACTTTATCATGTATATATAACAATTTACATTTAATATATATAATGTCCCAACATATCGAAATTTTCTATTTTTTTAGAAATGACGTATCGGCATGTCATGTCATGTTGTATCACGTGTCATGTGTTGATATTGGTGCTTCTTAGCCAACAAGCAAGAAGATCTGTACCAAAACGAATGCATTGCAGACCTGATTTGAAACCAACTAATCTGCCGTGAATCATATGATACTCACATTGATTCAGAGAGATGCTAGGTCTAAGTCAGCTCTATCCATTCCTTGTCATTGCCACCAGTGCTTATGCATGAAAATAAGAGGAAAAAGAAGTACTGCATGGCAATCGCCAGTAAATCTCATTCTTGTAGTGTTTGTGTTTCCCTTGCTCAGTCGACAAAAGAAGGAAAGCAGAACCTTTTAATGAGAGAGAAAGGAGAGAGCAAAAAGTTAATGATGACAGCTGCAAGTTAGGGGGAAAAAAAAACCTACCAGACGTGACGCACTAATACAAAAATTGACGGTAACGCCTAATGGGAAATATTTTATTCTCGGACCAAACATAAATTTTATTAAGCAAGAATATTCTTTCCAAAGCCGATCAAGGACATTACTCTCATTTCCCACATGCCCGGACAGAGCCTCCAGAAAAAGATGATGATGTTTTTCACACTCCTAGCATATTTATTCAGTTCGCGTAAAGAATACAATCAAATCTCCATTTCTACTACCAGAGCTGTGTTCATGAGAAGCAAACAACATCCCAACACTATTTCCATATCTAATAAGATTACGACAAGTAGAGCAGATATAGAACATCCCAACTTGTTGTAAAAAAGATGCAATTTAACCAGCAAACTATATCAAACCATCACTCAGTCATCAGAGGAAATCATTGTTCTCCACAAATTGCAGTCAATAAGCGACTTTTTATTTTCTCCTCCAAATGAACCAAATTAAGCAATACTTGAAGTTTGTCAAAAGGGAAAATCAAGAAAGTCCAAAAGTATCATCTGCTAAATTGCTACGATCCAAGAATCATGCTCATGATCTCCTCGATAACACTAAAGCATCTTTACTCGATTACTCAAAAATGGCTAAAGAAAAAGAAAGAAACAAAAAATAAACAAAACAATTATTATAATCAAATGTTTCCCACAAAAACCAAAGATGAATAAGTTTGACGCGTATATTCCAAACTGCTTCCCACTCTGATTTTCTCAAGAAGCCTAACCAAGACTTGATCCTTTTAAACACATGATCCAACCTTCGTCAGTCATGCCGGCACTGGGAGCCGACCAACTGCCAGGACCGTCCCCATCTCGAAACAGTAAACTGCGTCAAGACATGCATACTTCACCTGCTCATATGTTAGCACTTCGTTGTCCCACGAGTTCAGCAAACCCCTTGGTGGCGCATAGTCTTTCCCGAGGATCTCCTTCACCAGTCTTCGGTACCCCCAAGACCCCGGCCGAAGTTGGCCCTCCCTCCTTGCCTTAAAAGGAGAACGGAGATCAAATGCCATTAAAGTCCCATTTTAATTGCATGCAGACTAATGTTTAATCACTCGCATATCATATGATTCTTGTCATGTAGAATATTTTTTTTTGTAATCATACCTTGTAGATAGTTTTAAGTATAAATTGCATTAGATGCATTGTCCGCATGCTATATAGTTCATATAGCCTGAAAATATGAGTTAATGTTATTAGTTAAATAATAATTTACTGGCTACTTTTGAGGTCGCATCAGAGTGCTAGGATTTAAATTTACTGTCATAAAATAAAAATGGAAATAGTATTTCATATAGTTTAAATTATAGAGTTAACGTATTTTTCTGCTCCCGACATTCATGCATGCTAATTTAGGACTGCACACATACATTTAAAAATTTCATCTTGCACCTAGGACTTAGATTGCATTTTCACTAACCAAGTCGTAACTTAGGTTATTCATGTTAATCTAATTCATGCATGATTAGAAATTAGGGAAAAAGCTACAAAAAATCCAAACTTTCCCCAATGTGACAAATTTATTACAAACTTTTTTTTTGTGACACAAGAAACCTCAAACTTTACTAGCCGTGATATTTTACTCCAAAACTTTTTTTCGTGACACAAAAAATTCCAAATTTGCGCCTGACACATTTACCCCAGACTATAGGGCGTTTTCTTCTTTTACTTTTACTTTTCTTTTCTTCTTTCTTCCCTCTACCATGACTAGCCGAAGGAGCCGAACTTAAGCAAAGGCCACCCTTGTCGGCGAGGGCAACCCTCGCCCGATGTAAGCGAGCGCGGCCCTCACTTGGGCTAGCAAGGGCAGCCCTCACCAAATCTGGGGAGGGCAACCCTTGCCCGACGTAGGCGAGGGCAACCTTCGCCCAACGCAAGTGAGAGCAGCCCTCACCTGGGTTGAATCTGGCGAAGGTGACCCTTGCCCGACACTGGTGATGGCAGCCCTCGCCTGAGCTTGGCTTCCCTCTGTTGTGGGAAGAGAGAAGAAGAAGAAAGGAAAAACAAAAAAACAAAAAAAGGAAAAACAAAATAAAAGGAAGGAGAAAAAATTAAAAATAAAAGAAAAAAATACCCTTCAACCATAGAGTTTAGGGTAAATTTGTCACACTGGGCAAAATTAGGAGTTTTTGATGGCTTTTTCCCTAGAAATTAATACATAATCATTTGGTTTGTAGAGTATTTTGTCCTTCGCTAATTAATAAAAGGAAAATATATAAAATTGAATTAGATCATATCATTTAAGTTGCATTAATTTGGAATATCAATTTTAATATGCACATCGCATTTTTTTTTTTTTTTTTTGTCGATCTTACTCTACTCCTATTTTAACTCTCACTCTCAGACTTTTGCCCTGCCTCCTTCCAGGGCGTGGGAGTCGAAACCCACTCTTGAAACTAATTCGTCTCCACCCCAACCCTCCTGAGAATGTGGGGATTCGAACCCCCTATCTCCCCCTTCCAAGTTGGAAGGGTGGCCACTGGAGTAAATCCCAGTGGTTCACATCGCATGTTATTTAGTAGATTCATGCCATTTAGAATTAATTTTAATTGATATCTCACATGGATAATGCTTAGAATTAATTTCATAACATATAGCTTAGAACTCATACGGTTCATTTTACCTAGCATTTTAATTGTGTGGTTTAATTAGTCCTCGCATTTTCTTAAATTATGCATGTTGATTGAGAAAAATATAAAAATTAGTATAGATTACATAATAGTTAGTCGTAGTTCATTCACAATCATCCATAACAGTCATGCATTCTGTTTACATATTTTTCTAAGTGATGGATAAATACATTTTGCTTGCTTAGTGCATCAAGGTTGTTAAAACTTTTTGCTGTCACATGGGCATGCGAAAGTCCGCACTAAACGTAATTGCCTTTCTAGAGGGCCTTTCATTCTCGTTTAGTAAATCCCTTAACTTTTCATTGGTAGTTCACCTCCGAAACGGTCACGATAATAATGAAATTAATAAATGGAAAAGGCATTATGAAAACTAACATAAATAATCAAACTGTGCTTGATTCAATTAAATAATCAATATGTTTAGGATTGAACAGGTTCAAGATGACCTTATTTTCAAAGCAATGTTCAATAATCCGATATGTGCAAGTAGAAGTGACAGAAGATTGTCTAAAAAGTCTAAAACCGGTTGCACTTTTACCAATTCTTAAATGTTTAATTATGCCAACTGAGTTATAAACTTATTTCGTTTTTTGCAAATTAAGTCTATCCGGTCAATTTTTATGAGAAATTAGTGACATGAACGTTATTCATCTTACATAGCACAAACAGTGTTGACGTGGACAATATTTAATAATATTTTAATATTTTCTTTCTAATTTTTTTACTTTTTTTCTTTTATTTTTCCATTTTTCTTTTTCTTGTTATTTTTTACAACTCTAACCAGCAAGGTCATCGGTCACAGGCGAGGACCAACGACCCTCACTTGATTTGGGTGAAGGTATCGTGATCCATGTTAAGAAGCAATCGAGGGTGTTGGGCCCTCGCCTAGATAATGTCCTCATTGGCCACAAGCAAGTGTCACAGTCAAACGTTTTTGTGGCTAAAGGATCGTGCGTTTTCAAGGAGGACCTCTTGAGATCGCCATGGTTTCCCGCAAGACAATTTCCGAAACATTCCAAGGGCAGGTGATACGGTAATTGCGCCAAGGTCTAGAACTCTCCTGCCATTACTGTAGGTAGTTGGTAGGTTGGGCGGTACAATCTTGTCCGCTAGATGAAATCTCAATCAATTGTTGTAATTAGATGGCCTCTAGTATAAGAAAGGATGCCCTCCCCCCTCATTTGTATCCATCCAATTATTCAATAATCAAAGGCTCATTTCTCTCCCAGAGCAATCCAGGTGGGTGAGCAAGCGAGTGAGAGATCGATCCGAGCAAGGCTTGGCTTAGGCGCCTCAACGATCTGAGTCAATCCGAAAGAGCCTGAGTCGCCACACGGTCACGATTCCAATCGATCGGCCCGTGACACAAGGGGCTCACGACCCTTGCCTAAACTAGGCAAGGATGTTGTAGCCCTTGCTAACTAACAAGTGAGGGTGTCGACCCTCACCTAGATTTGGGTGAGGTTCCAACACCTACCTGTGGCCAAAGAGGACGTGAAGGCCCTCGCCCAAACTAGGTGCTGCCCCTGCTGGCCAAAGTTGTAAAAAAAGAAAAACAAAATATTAATAAAATAGTTTGAAAAAAATGTTAAAATATTATTTAAAATTATCCATGTTAGCATTAGTCATGCCATGCAGAATAGCCAATCTACCTTAGTGGTTACTAGTTAAAATTGGCCAAATGAAATCAAAATGTAAAAATATTTAAGATTTAATTGATACAATTAAAAAATGTTAAGGGTTGAATTAATAAACATGTATTAGGTTTTTTATTCTTTTGGTAGTTTTTCTAGCGACAACCAATAATTAAAAATTGATCTTGTAACATTTAATTTGCTACATAAGAACTAGAGGACTCTTTAAGACTTGACAAATATTTACTTCTAACGATTGATATATTTCTTCAATTACTACATGGATCTGATAGCCATACTGACATCTAGGTGCTCCATTTACGACTATTCCAATGCATATCTCACACCTTTTAACCTAAATGGAAAGCACCGACCCAAAAAAAAAAAAAACCTAAATGAAAAGCACTAATTTAAGTTTCCCATTCACTTCCTTTTCGACATTAAGTGGGACTCACAAGATTTTAGTTGCCCGAAATGAAGTTTCCCCTTAGTGTGTTTCCAACATTAAGTGGGACTCACAAGATTTTAGTTGCCCGAAATGAAGTCAAAACCTTAGTGTGTTCAAAATCAAAAGCAAGTGATATTTCCTTCCATGCTTGGTGACATCTTCTCACTACAAATACGTCATTCTTTGTTCTCATTAAGCACACGAGACATTTATAACTTTGCCATGGAACAAGTACATCCAGTCTCAAAAGAGAATTCCCCAATGACTATTCGCTTGGGAGATGCGGAGGGGAAGGCGGCGCAAATATCGGGTCCTTCATTACTAGAAGCGAAGCCCTCTAACAATGATCGCAGTGGATCCGCACCCCCGACCAATCTATCGGATTCTCCTAATATGGCTCCGAAACCCGAAATGCCAGAACGAAATGTCACCAAAATTCCCGCCACCGGAGCTTACCGTTGCAAGTACTGCAAGGCGAAGTTTGATACCTCGCAGTCGTTGAGGGGCCACCAGAACGCCCACAGGCGCGAGCATGTGGCCGAAAAGCGGGCACAACCGATGAATCAAATTGCTAATGCCATTTCTCAGACCCCTAACCCATATTATTTTGGCATGCAGGCGGCTCCTGTTCCGAAGGTTCCCATTCCGAGGAACCCCGCTGCCTTTTGGCCTTGTACCTGGCTTGTACCTGCTAATGCCTTTAGACCCATGTACTGGGCGATGCCGAAACCAACGACGATTGCAAATCAAAATTATTTTGGTACGCAGGAAATTCCAACCCCGGGGCACCCCATCGCCTATAGGCCTCATGTTCGGCCCACGCCTACTGGTGTTGTCAAACCTACCGATGGGTGGACGCCGAAGCCGACACCGATAGTGAATCCTCAATTCTCGGCGGGGCACCGACCTGCCATCGTGGAGCAGCCAAACGGAATGGGAGGTCGACTTATGAACAGTAACTTTCCTACTGCGGTTTCTCCTCGGAGCACGGGACCGAAATCACCGCCTGCCAATGTTCTTGCCCGTGGCAGTCCCTCGGGAACTCAGGGACTCGAAAATGAGGAAGCTGGACTTGACACTTCGGCTCTGATCATGACCAGAGAACTGCTTTTCATGTAGCTTTGGTGTCACCACTTTGGGATGCTCCATTCAAGTTCGTGTTGCAAAAATATCTGTTTGGCGTTGTCTAAGTATTATTTGTGGATCAATCAAATGTGGTAGTTATCGTAATTAATTTTATGGCATCTCATTTACTAGAATGACGCAAGTGTAGTTAATCATGTTGATATAATGCATACTCAACTTCAACTCACAAAATAACGCCAATAACGACTTTCCTAGAATCTCGATGATCAAATCGATTTGAAATTTACCTAAAAAAGATCCAGTGCTTTTCATTGCGAAGATATTAGAAGCGGTTCCTGCATTTTTGGTAAATCGCTTCTTCCTCAAATGCCAGTCATTAAGTATGGTAAAAATATGTGATGCACGTGGACAATTACGTAAACTTAAAGAAGTACAAATATTTACAATGGAGTTTGTGTACTTGGTACTAATCCACTATTCCCTTCTCATCCGTCATTTCTTTACCTTGAAATATCTATTTTCAATATTATTATTGTAATTTCACTAATACTAAAGTTAAATACAATGTTACAAAAGTGCAATTGAATTCTAAAATTTTAAAATCGTACCATAAAATTATAAAATTTGTCACACCAGTGTAATTGAGTCATAAAACTTTTAAAAAGTGCAATCAAATCCTAAAACTTATCAAATTAATGTAATAAAATCCTTCCATTAACTCCATCTAACTTAACAAATGGAAAATTGCTAGTAAGTTTTTGAATTTGATAGCACAAACTTGACAAATTTTAAGATTTGATTACACCATCTTAATTAGTTTTATGATTTAATTGTACTTTTTACAAGTTTTAGCACTCAATTGTACCTTCATGACTAGTTTTAGGACTTTCAATACACCCATTCCTTTAAAGTAAGATATCTCATTGGAGTTCTCTTACATGTCACAAGCCTTACAAGGAATTATAGATTTAGAGGAAAGAGTAAATCCCATTCTCTTCCAAATGAGGAGGTTAAAAAAGAGAAAAAATTGTACAAACGAGGCACCTAACTAGAAAAGCAAAAAATTGAGGTTTTGTTTGTTTTTCGAAAAATGAATAATTTGAAAAATATTTTCCAAAAAATAATCATTTGTATTGTTTGAGATAATTAGTCAATTACAAAATTTTTAATTATCAACAACAATTTATCTTTAAATAATTTTGCAAACGATAAAAATATTTTTCATTTGTTCATTTTTATAAGCGATTCAAGAGATGTTTTTTGGAAAATGTTTTTCCAATCATTTGTTTACCCTGAAACAAACGCTCCATGGATGTCAAATTGAGCAATCCTTTCAAAGGGAAAATCAAGAAAGTCAAGAATGTTTATAATGTGCAAAGGTGCAAACACCTAGGAGTCAAGCTCATGATCATGTCAAGAACACTAATGCTTGGAAAAGTATCAAAAAAGTCTTAAACCTATTATATTGGTATTTAATCATAAATATTTTAATTGTACCAATTTAATTTTAAAATTCTTGTATTTGTGCCAATTAAGTTCATTCAACCAATTTTGATATGAAATCGCTAACGTTGACACTGATCATCCTGCATGGTGCAACAGACGCTAGCCTAAACATTTTTGTTTCTTTCTTCTTATTATTATTTTTCCTTTCATTTTGGCCAATGAGGGCAAGCAAGCCCTTGCCAACTGCGAGCAATGGTCGCGGCCCTCAACCAGAGCTAGAGGCCATAGGTGAGAGCGCCTTGACAGCCTTGCTTGTAAAGGGAGGCCGCAATGGCCCTCACCAGATGGTCCACAATGGCCCTATGTGCAAGGCCGCAAAGGCCCTCGTTGCCCTCACCGGCCAAAATGAAAGGAAAAATAAAGAAGAAGAAAGAAAAAAAAAAACCTCAAACTTCAAAATTTTTAAAAATGTTGTCTATGTTAGTACTGGCCATATCACATAGAACGTCTAGCATCCATAGTAGTGATTTAATTGGTACAAGTACAAAACGTTTAGGATTAAATTGATCTAATTGAAAGTTTTAGAATTGAATTCGTGTCAATATAACTTTTTTTTATACTTTTTCGTTATTTAATTACTCAAAAGCAATGTTTCCCTTCAAAAACTTACGATGAAAAGTTGTGACGCCTATCTTCCAAAGAACTACCATCACTCTCATCACGTCAAGAACCCTAGCAAAACTTGATCTTATTAAACCCTAAAGCTGCTCATAATTCCAGCTGTCATCAGTCACCGCGGCACTGGGAGCCGACCAGTTGCCAATAGGACTGTCCCCCATCTCAAAACAATAAAATGCGTCAAGAAGGGCATACTTCATCTGCTCAAACGATAGCACTTTGTTATCCCAGGATCTCAGCAAAACCCTCAGCGATACATACTTCTTCCTGAGAATCTCCTTGACCAGTCTTTGGGGGACCCAATGTTGGTAAAAATTTGATCGGGAAGAAGAATGGAGTTGTAAATATCAAATAGTAACTCTATTATTTGTTCAGGAACTCTTGAAGGGAAACAATTGAAAATAATGGTTGTATATCTTTTGAAAGAAATGAAACTTAAAAGTATTGAATAGAAATGTTGAATAAATATATTTAAATAGATACAGTCTTTCAAAGACCAAGAAGTTGCGTCTAAATAGACACAACAAAGGTTGTAGGAGGGCCTAATATCCATTAGGCAAAAATAATAATTCAAAATTAAATAATAAAAAATAACCGTGATTCTATTATAAACAATCAAGTTGTATAAATTGGAATTTTAATCAATAAACAAAATAAAAAACAAGGATTCGTGCTAAATCTAGTCCACGTGCACATTCACAACTTTTCAATATGGGATACACACCTCTTAGTTTTTTTATAAACAAACTACCAACACCCAAACACCCAAATCCACGCCCAAAGTTTGGTCCTCGCCTGATTGCCAATCGATCAATGGTCCTCGCCTGGCCGCCAATCGATGTGGGACAATCTCAACAATCTCCCCTCCACACATCGGGAAGGTCCTTGCTTAGTCGCCAATGCGAAGTCCAGGATGTTGGGTGGTCTTGGGTCACTCTTACTTCAAAATCTAGCTCAAAAGACGAGACTTTCTCTCGCATTGACTTGTTGGCAACAAGAGCTTTGATACCAATGTTGGGTAGTCTTGGACCCTCTTTCACTCTAAAAGCTAGCTCAAATGGTGAAATTTTCCCGCATACTTACAAACCAACCATGAGTCATTTCCACAATCGATGTAGGACAACATCAATATGAGAGAGCTGACAAGCTTGTTGCATCTGGGGAGGATTCCGACTCCACGAACATGTTGTCCGGATCATTCACGAACTCACGTGGCGAGTCCCAGATCGAAGCTGTATGTCGGATATGTAAGATGAGGCAGTTGTTGTCGTTTCGCAGTTGCATAGTCCACTAGTGGGTTCTTTTCGGTGCCCGAAAGGTCGGTCGATTTCGATTGCAAAGCTGATGACGAGCAGGATTGCTCCACCATGGAAGCAGCAGACGTCGGAGACCAAAGATGTAATCTACACAATTGTCAATGCGGCTAGCTAATTAGTCTTCACAACACCTGCAGTCCAGAAAACTAAAATTCCAAAGACCGTGTGTCGTGCACTTTCTTTTAGTTAGACTCTAAGACTAAGATGAGATAAACATTGTTATAGTATGTAAAATAGCAGGGCCATGCATCTGATGGCAATTGACCATATGTTCAGGTTCTGGAAACCTTCTTTCCAAAGCAATCTTTAATATAGGACAACGCGATTCGCTCGAGCTTGTTGCATTTGATTTACAACATACATATCAAGTTTCACATGTGACCCATTTTCGACCGATCTAATTCAACCTTAGCTCTTTGAACTCATTTTTAGCCAGGCCTTCAATTACTGACAACCCATTTACAACTCACTCATAAAAAAGAGTCAGTTGACACCTCTAGTAGTCTGACGTCTAGATGCGCTATTTATGACTAGATCTTCCATGGATATCTCACTCTTTGTGATCTCTATGGAAAGCACTTCTATAAGATTGGGAATCCTACATCCATTCTGATAATTAAGTTGAACTCACAAGATCTTAGTTGCCCGAACTGATGTCAAAGCGCATCCTATTGAAACTCCAATTACAAGATTACCAACTTAGTGTATGTAAAATCAAAACGAGTTAGATATCCTTTCGTGTATAGCAACATGTTCGCACTACATATACTCAATTCTTTGTTCTCATGCAAGGACATGAGACATAACCTTGCCATGAAACAAGTGTAACCCTCTGAAAAGAGAAGTCCCCAGGGATTCTTCTCTCTGGAGACGCGAAGGGCAGGGCAGCGCGAATATCGGGTCCTTCATTACTTGAAGCGAAGCTCTCTACTAATGATCGTCGTGGATCTGCACTCACGATCAATCCATTGAATTCTCTCGAAAAAGCTTCCCAAAAGAAACCCGAAACGCCGAAACGAAATTTCAACAATACCCTCCCAACCCGGGCTTACTATTGTGGTTACTGCAAGGCGAAATTTGACACCTCGCAGTCGTTGGGGGGCCACCAGAAAGCCCACAGGCGTGAGCATGGTGCAAAAAGGCGGGCGCAAGCGATGAATCGGATCGCTCATGACTTTTCTCAGGTGAACTCCAACTTTAACCAAGATTATTTTGGCATGCAGGCAATTCCTGTCCCGGGGCAACCCATTGCCTATGGCCCTCTTACTTGGCCTGCACCTGCTGATGTTGTCGCACCTGCCTATGGGTGGACGCCCGAGCCGATGACAATAACAAGCCCTCAAGCCTCGGCGTGGCACCAACCGGCCATGGCGGATTGGCTAAATGAAATGGTACATCGACTTATGAACAGTAATGGTGACCCTAACTTTCCTACTACGGTTTCTCCTCGGAGCACTGGACCCAGACCACCATTTGCCAATGTTCTTGCCAATAGAAACTCCTTCACCACCCAGGGACTCGAAAATGAGGGGTTGGACTTGTCACTTAGGCTCTGATCATGACCAGAGAACTGCTTTTCATATAGCTTTGATGTCATCAATATAGGATGCTCCATTCAAGTTCATGTGTCACTAACAAGCTGAAATTTTCTAGAATATATTGTAAAATATCTGTTTCACATTGTCTAAGTAATGTGGATTAATTAAATGTGATGAATATCCTAATTTATGCCATCTAAAAGGACACCAGTGCAGTTAACCATAATAATTAAATGGATGCTCAAGTATAACTTACAAAATAACGCCAACAACGGCCTTTGCGTAATCTCATTGATCAAATGAAGTAGAAATCTATGAGTCTCTTTCTGAATATAATTTTTTTCAGAAAAAAATCGCAATCTGATATAATTAGCGAAATATCTATCCATTTGTTGCACTTCAAAATATACATATTATTAGCTACATGAATCTCCTTGCTTGGATGAAAGAGTGCATTAGAATAAAGCAAGTAATTACATAAATGGTCTCGGAGCTATAGTCTAATGTACAATATCATTTCTAAATTTTTAATTTACTCAACGTGATCTCTAAATTTTATCCCAATATGCAATGTTGTCTATAAATTTTTAATTTGTTTAATGTGAGTCGAAGCTTTTGATAAATGTTCAATATAATACCAATATTATATGAAAATATCCATTATTATCCTTCCAATGAAAATTTCTAATTTTGCGTCCAATCTAGTAAGTGTGAACGGTGGATAAAAAAATAACGTTACATATGGATTATCTACGTAAGATATTCAACTTAAATCAGAATATAATAATCTATGTTGTCAAATAACATGGATAATCATTTTTGATATTTAACAAATTAAACAAACTTAAAGAATTATTATCTTCTGATTTGAATTTAATATCTTATGTAAATAATCTACGCGTGACTTTTTTTTTCCCCACCATTCAAACGTACTGGATTGGAAGGTAGATGAGTTGATTCCGTTAACTTGATTTAATTTAAAGACAATATTGAATATTTTCATATATTCCAGGGTTTTGAATTAAGTATATATCAAAGTTCAAACACCACATCGAACAAATAAAAGTTTAGAGATGATGTTACATATTGTACTAAATTTCATGAATTACATTGAATAAATTAAAAGTTTAAGGATAACATTGCACATTGGGCTAAAGTTCACGAACTATTTGTATCATTTTTCCATTATTATATACACTAAGCTAGAGAGAGAGAGAGAGAGAGAGAGAGAGTAACAAGCCTAAAAAGGAATTAAAGATCCAGGAATACGAGGCGCAAAGGAAACAATGATCCCCTTCTCTTTCATATGTCTTACATTTTAGATCTAAGATTGAGAAGATAAAAAATTTGATAGCACGTGAAATAGGAGGGTCGTACATAAGTTTACGATTGAACATACATCCTGCCCAAGATAACCTTCTTACCAAAGTAATTTATCGATGTAGGGCAATCCAATATATTCGTGTAGAGGCGGCGGCCGACAAATGGATTAATGCGATTTATTTAAGCTTCTCGCGTTTGATTTACAAAAAAAAAAAAAAAACAGAGGACTCCTTGAGACATCTAGGTGCTCTATATAAGGCTACTTAATCCATGCTTAACTCACCTTTTGATTTAAAAGGAAAGCACTTATATTAGTTGGACTCCCAAGATTTTAGTTCCTCATTTTGAAGTCCAAGCCGCGTGAAATTAAAACTCCGATTGCAAGATTACCATGTTAGTGTATATAACATAAAACAAGTGAGATATCCTTCCAAGTATTTAAGCTTCTTGCATTTGATTTACAACAAACACAAAAATTAGAGGACTCCTTAAGAGTTAAGACGTCTAGATGCTCTATATAAGGCTACTTAATCCATGCCTAACCCACACCTTTTGATTTATAAGGAAAGCACTTGTATTAGTTGGACTCCCAAGATTTTAGTTCCTCATTTTGAAGTCCAAGCCGCGTGAAATTAAAACTCCGATTGCAAGATTACCATGTTAGTGTATATAACATAAAACAAGTGAGATATCCTTCCAAGCATGGCAACATCTTCCCACTACAAATATTCCATTCTTTGTTCTCTTTCAATCACATCCAACATTCACAATTTTGCCATGGAACAAGTACAAACACCCTCTGGAGAGAAATTCCTGGTGACCCTTCTCTCCGGAGATGCGGAAGGAATGGCGGAGCGAATATCGGGTCCTTCAGTGCTTGAAGTGAAGCTCTCGAGTGATGATCACCATGGATCTGCACCCGCGATCAATCTGTTGAAATCCCTTGAAAACATTCTTCGAAATAAACCCGACAGACCGAAACGAAATTTCAACAAGTCCCTCGCGACCCGGGCTTACGGTTGCAAGTACTGCAAGGCGAAGTTCGACACCTTGCAGTCCTTGGGGGGCCACCAGAACGCCCACAGGCGTGAGCGTGCCGCGGAAAGGCGGGCGCAAGGAATAACGTGTATCACTAATGCCTTCTCTCAGGTGAAACCTAATTTTGACCCAAATTATTTTGGTATGCAGGCAATTCCTGTCCGGGGCACCCCATTGCCTCTAGGCCTCGTGCTTGGCCCGTGCCTACCTATGGGTCGACGCCGAAGCCGACAATGATAATGAATCCTCAAGCCTCGGCATGGCCCCGACCTCCCATGGCGAATAAGCTGAATGGAATGGTGTATCGACCTGTGAACTATAACGGCGACCCTCACTTCTGTACTAAGGTTCCTCCTCAGAGCACAGGACCGAGACCACCATTTGCCAATGTTTTTGCCAATGGAAGCTCCTCTGGCACTCAGGGACTCGAAAATGGAGGGTTGGACTTGTCACTTAGGCTCTGATCCAGACCCGAGAACTGCTTTTTGTGTGGCGCCGGTGTCATCAGCGTAGGATGCTCCATTGAAAGTGCAAATTGTACTAATAAGCTAATATCTCTGGATATATGCCAAAAAAGAAAAAAAAAAATGTATGTTTCGCATTGTCTAATATATTTATGTGAATTAATTCAAACGTGATGAATTTTCTAATTAATCTCGCATCTTGCGAACTAAAATGACGCAAGTGCAATTAACCGTACCATCTAATGCGTGCTCAATCATAATGGGAAAATTGTCCAAAATATCCTAAACCCATTACACTTTTGTCAATTCAATCCTAAATCTTTCAATTTTGGTAATTGAGTCCTAAATATTTTCATATTTTACCAATTTAGTCCATCCGATGACCAATTTTGGCCGAAAATTGCTAACATGAACAGTCAGACGACGTGGCACTCCTTAATAATATTCTAATGATATTTTCATAATTTTTTGAATTTTTATGCCTTTTTTTTTTTTACTTTTCTTTATTTTATTTTTTTAGGGTTTTAGAGAGAGGGCTGGTGAGGGACAAGGGCCAACCTTGGGCGAGGGCGTTAATGCCCTCACTGGCCAAAGCGAGGGGCAAGAGCCCTCACGCAAAATCAGTGAGGGTCGCAACGCCCTCCCTAGATCTGGCTAGGCATGAGCTTATCAGCCCTCGTTGGCATCAAGTGAGAGGTGCGACCTCACTCAAGGCCGATAGGGGGCGAGGGCCAACCCTCACCAGCTAGAGGTGAAGGCCGGCCACCCCTTGTCGGCCAAAGCGAGGTCGTGCAAACCCTCGCGCATAATCGATGATGGCCGCGACGCCCTCGCCAGATCTAGCTAGGCGAGGGTTTGGTGGCCCTCATTGGCCCCAAGCAAGGGGCACGACCTTGCTCGAGGCCAGCGAAGGGGCAAGGGCCAACCGACCCTTGCCAGTCCTAGGCAAGGGCGTCAAGGCCTTCACTGGCCAAAGCGAGGGCGCGCGAGCCCTCGTGCAGAATTGACGAGGGCCACCAAGCCCTTGCTTGGCTAGATCTAGCAAAGGCATCACTGCCCTCACCCAGGCAAGGGTCAGCTAGCAAGGGTAAAAGTAAAACAAAAGCGTAAAAATTTCAAAAAAAATATTTAAAATATTATTAAAGAGTGCCACGTCAACGCCAACTGTTCATGTTAGTAATTTCCAACCTAAATTAGCTAAATGAATTTAATTAGTTAAAGGTGAAAAGATTTAAGACTCAATTGGCAAAATTAAGAACTGAATTGTCAAAAAGTGCGATAGGTTTATGACTTTTTACCGTAAAGTACACAAGTAATGTAACGTGCTTTTCGTCATAGAGACATTAGGATGAGCTATAGCCAGTCAATTTTGTTTATCATAAAAATTGGTCCCTATGTTTTTTGTAACCGGTTCTTCCTCAAATCCTCATCATTAAGTATAAGAAAGAAAAACCCGAGATGAAAAGTTTTTACACGTATTGTACAAAGAACTACTCATCACTGTCAGCGCCTCAAGAACCCTATCTAAGACTTGATCCTATTGTAATTTAAAGCTGCTCATGAGATCCAACCTTCGTCAGTCATGGCGGCACTGGGAGCCGGCTGCCAATAGGACCGTCCCCATCTCAAAACTATAAAATGCGTCAAGGGACACATACTTCACCTGCTCAAACCATAGCACTTCTTTGTCCGACGAGCCTAGCTAAACCCTCGACAGTGCATACATCTTCCCAGGAATGTCCTTAACCACTCTCGGTGTCCCAAAACCACGGCCAGAGTTTGTCATCGCTCCTTGCAATAAAAGCAGAACGGAGATCAATTGTCCTCGCTTGGTCGCCGATCCAGATTCCACAATAGGCAAAAGGCATGTTGTTGTAGGAGCGGATTCTGACTTCCACGAACATGTTGTTGGGATCATCCAAGAACTCTTGCAGTGAGTCAGGGATCAAAGCTGCTTGCTGGATTTGGAAGATGAGGCAGCCATTTCCATCACGCGGTTGCAGGGTGTCGAGGTTCTTGTAGGTGCCCTAAATCTCGGCAGTATTCAATAGCAAAACCAATGACATGCGAGTTCACCTGTTGTAGAGCAATACATCTACACAAATCTAAGTGTTAAACATTTATATTAGATGTTCTTTGCAGAAGATTGTATCTTGTAGTGAATCATCAAGACCTTTCTGAGCCTTGTAATGCTTCTTAATTTCTGGAGCTTGACTTGTTTCCTTAAAAATTAGCCAATTGGCAAAGAACGGAAAGATCCAACACCTTTCACCAGCTTCCTGTTGCTATTTTAAAATGAGACCAGTATACTCTCTCCATCTAGCTAACTTGCCAAGAACCATTTGATTCGTAGGGAGGAAGTTTATCTGTTAAACTAAAAATTTGACACCATCGGCTAATTGAAGTCGCAGAGCTATCTCGCTGACTCTGGAGACTAAGCAAGCTGCTAGGAAGAAACACAGAATCTGTCCATTGTCCCTAGAGTGGCAAATTGACCAAACCGGGGTAGGTTTGAGGCATTGGGTTTGGTCAATTTGTCATTAAAGGCAGCCTCTAACCTAGGTAGCTTTTTACACTACCGCCCTACGCCCGTCGGGTAGCCTCTCCATTGAAGGAGGTTAGCATCCGAACCCAGCGTATGTAACCGAAGTCACATACCGGCCGTTAACTTCGACCGTATAGGGCCCCATGTTTCCTCCCATTTTTTCTTCCCGGGAGGAAGGGAATATGGGAACACGGAGTGGAAGCGGGGGCTCCCACCCCTGGGAGGTTCTCCCTCCTGTCCCCTTGAGCCTTTTAAGGACCTGCTCAGGTCCAAAACTTCACAGTCTAAGTTGTACGAAAGAACAGCTGATCTGCAGTTCGATGCTTTGCTCTGTTTGAGGCCATTGTTGAGAGGATTGTCCAAGATATCTTGGCCTTATATTCCTTTTGCTTGTCATTCAATGCTCCTTGGACACAAATTTCACATCTCTGCAACTCAGCAAACGCAAGATAAGTTCAATTAAGCAAAACTTGAGTTTTTAGTTCTGACTGAATGAAGGAAATAATCCAATCCACTAGCCTTCTGATCATGAAGAGTCACATGGCGAATTCGCATACCTATCGTCTAGTTGGAGAATTAACGCCTTGTTAATATCACCCTTGGCCCCCTCCAAATCAGAAATTTTCAGGTATGCTTGTGATCTCCTGTACAAAGCCATGGTATTGCAAGGATCAAGATCAAACGCAGGTCACAGAGAGAGAGAGAAACCCGTGTCAGATGAGCTCTAGAACTCATTCTAACTAGGCAAGAATGGAGTGCACGTCGAAGAAAACGAAGTAAGGAGGGAGGGGGCGGGGGAGAGATTGAAACGAAACTTATATAAATGATCGAATTGTATGTCAAGAGCATCATTTAAGTGATTGCAGCTTCTTTTCAGGCCAAACATGCAATTGAATTCCCACTCCTTTATCTTCTTTTTCTTTTTCGACTAACTAATGCTGTGATTATAGTGATTCTTTTTAACTTATATTATACTTTTTGAGCATCTAAAATTAGAATTTTTGTTTAGAACTCAAGTTCAAAGTCATTTAAAGTCATTTTAAAAAATTTTAAGACTTATTATTAATTCATTTTTATGGTGAAGCCATGACATTTTTTATTTTTATTTTTAAATCTGCCATAATTTATAAAAAGATATTATGGGAGGTTAAATGCACTCGAAGTGAAAGATTTTTTAAAACCATTGCCAATTTTTTAAAAAATTTAAACTAGTAACTTAATAAGTGAATTAAATTTCAGTTGCAGACCGGATTAATGCGAAAGTTTGTTTTGGACTCAAGACAGATAGAGTATCTAGAATAGTGATAGCAAATAATCATATACTATATTCCCAACTCCAAATTAGTTCAGTTAATTGCTAATGTTGGGATTTATAGACTTACTAAGCGTGAAAATTGGTGACAAAATTGAAGAGTGAAAGGAAGGATTTAGAAATTGCACCAACATATCCACAGGGTTATATAATATGATGTAGCATTATGTCCAGATTACTTGTCAAAATCGCTAGATTACAGTGTAACCTGAAGAATATCATGCATTCAAACCTCCTTGACTAAATATTGAAAAAGTGATTAACATCTTTATGATGGTTTGGTTAGACTTTCTCTAGGAATATGAACACAAGATTTTCCAACGAAATCAGCGTGGATAAGGGATTCACTAACCCTATATCTAAATTCGATAGTAACAAAAAGAAAAGTAAAATCTTATATCTTTCTGAATCATAAGGTGTGATGAATATCGGTTAAAGTTAAGCAAGAATTAAAGTGTGCTAACCAATCTGCGTCTAGCTCCGATAGTAAAGTTGTCGAGCGATATAATGTAGATTCTTAGTTGTAATTTATTAGACAAATTTGCAAATAGTGAGAGGTAAATCATTGAAGCAGGATGTTGGCGCGTATAGGAGTACATCGAATTACTATGGTTATAGATCTTAAATTGTGAATCAAGCTGTGTAATGTTTCGGGTCCAGAAATTTGTCTACATGGACCGAATCAAATACTACACTTTGATCGTGAAAGAAATATTAATACATGGCAATCGTCAGTACGTGCTCAGACTTAGGTTTGTCTCATCCTTTTTAAGATATATGACCAACTCAAGAAGATATGTCAAGAATTGGAGCCCACAAATAAATTGAAGAAGATATATCAAAGAATGTGAAAAAAAAAAAAAAAAAAAAAAAAAAAAAAACTATTTCAATTTACTAATCTTCAATCTCTGATTGGATTCAACTAACTATTCATACCAATCAAAAAAGACTAACTGTTTATCCAATTGATCAAGAACGTGCGTCCCATAACGGCCCTTGTGTGACCAACAGTATGAATAAAAGTTCACTGCAAGACACAAACTAAGCTCAACTTCAGCAGGATCATTTCTCTGAAACCCTAGACATTCAAGAAACCCTAGCTATTCAACACTTCCCGGTTAAATCATGACCAAACAATGAATAAACGGTCATCGCCGGCTCAATCACCTCAAGAACCCTAATCTTGAGAATTTACACCAGACTATGAGCATCCATCTCTCTCCCCATTTTGAAACAAATGAAAGCATCGACGCAGGTGTAACACACCATGTTTAGCAGCAGGGTCCGGCATCCCACTTCCTCCACAGAATCACCACCAACTCATTTACTCTTAGTCGAGCACCTGCCTCACCAATCCCACAGACCTCACGCCCTGGAGCAGGGTGTTGCCAAAGCTTGCAGCCATCAATTCACGTAGATCGACGGTCCTCGAGATGCCAAGCCCGTAGTCGTGGTTGTGCATGAAGGAGGAGCTGCGGATGCTATTGCCCACGAAGGTGTTGTTGAAGTTGCGCAGGAAAGCGTGCAGCGAGTCAAGATGGGTTTTCTTTTGGGTAGTGATGATCGAAAGGTTGAAGAAAAGAAGGGAGATAAAGAGAATCTGGTATATTCGTCGGGCCAAGAAATGGGAAATTTTGTCAACTGAAAATGGCGCATTAGTTCAGTTAATCAGGATCGCGGTAGACTTTTATACTGCCATTGATGGAGAGTAATTAATAGAAATTATGATTAATATTGGGATAATCTTACCAAATATATTAAACTTTTTCCCACTAGACACCAATAACCCGGACTATTTTTCCATCTCATCAATACCACCAAACTTGTACCAATGACCCAAATGTACCTTTAGCCCATAGGGCATAAAAAATTCAATGTGGCAATGTACATGGCTGTTAAAATTCGGACTTGGCTATAATATTGGTCGACATGGCAACATGTGTCCATTGCCACGTTAAATCCATTTTGCTGGCATTGTCCTAAATGCTGCCATGTCTGATTTCTAACAGCCATTATGAATGGAAGTCTAAGGGAAGGTCTTCCTTGGGCCATTGGTGCAAGTTTGGGGTATTGACGAGACAAAAAAAGATTTGGATAATTTAATGTACCACAGAGAAAAAGTTTGGGATTTTTTTATTTTTTTTTGGATTTGTCCTAAAAAATATTTATGGTTGGTTATACGTCGTGAAGTGTAGGATCTTGCACAATGATTTCTGGTTCATCTAAAAAATTCAAACAGTTATTTGATAAGAATAAACGTTCGAATTTTATTTTGCAGCTTAGGATTTCAAAGGTCTAGGAAATGAAACTTCATATGGTCAAGACATCCCCCTCTAGAAAGGAAAATACCAAGGCTGCAGGGGATCTACCGTCGACACCGTGAACGCGGTCAATCATCGCAACCTGGAAAGCTAATTACCAGTTCTTGATTAGATCCTGCAAGTTCTTTAAATGCATCATCTTCTCTCGTGTTGAAGAGCGAAGATGCAAATATTAGAAGCAAAGGGTTGTACAATCCTAGTAATCATGTATACGCGTTGACACCAACTTCATGAGCATCAAAATCCCGCTCGGTGCATGCACAACCAAAAAAAATATGGACGGCACATTTGTTTTGTAATGCAGCGTAAATTTGAGTATAATTGGTGCGAAAACGTGAATTAATACATCAAATCTCCGATATCTTCAAATGTGGGACAAGAATGAGCATGGCCACGAAACGGTACTCCTACAATGCATTCATCCCTCATGAATCAAATTCATATTGACCCTCGCCTACATTCGTTTTGCAGCTAACTAGTAATTGGTTTAATAACCATGCACAAGATTAATTACACGTGCTCATATATGTTCGATCAGTCTCGAGCTGCAAGCAAACTATCGTATTGTGCATGGCTCAGGCTCATTCCTCAATCCTCATCTTCATTTCGATGCATCCAATCACAGTAAAGACCTTTATCACAGGAACACGCACATGGTTTGATGAATTATAGAAGTTTAAATGGAAGAAGAGAGCGGTGATTCGCAAAAGGAAAGTCCCGCTAGTGAGGACGATGCCATCAGGTTCTCTCCATATTCTTTTGCCATCGTACAGCTACACTGATCACAAAAATTACCGAGGCAACTGCTGACAAACTTGATTTTACTAAGCAATGAAGTTTTATACATGTAGATTGTGATGAAAAAACCTAGATGTTGATGAAACTCACGGACTATGAAGCACTAATATTCTCCCGGAGCCTTTGTATCATATCAGACATTCCAACACGTGTTCAACACTGTTCGACACTCGGTCGACACGTCTCGGAAAATAAAACTCATTGCAGACCTGATTTGAAACTAACTAATCTGCCGTGAATCATATGATACTCACATTGAAGTAGAGAGATGCTTGGTCTAAGTCAGCTCTATCCATTCCTTTTCATTGCCACCAGTGCTTATGCATGAAAATAAGATGAAAAAGAAGTACTGCATAGCAATCACTAGTAAATCTCATTCTTGTAGTGTTTGTGTTTCCCTTGCTCAGTCGACAAAAGAAGGAAAGCAGAACCTTTTAATGAGAGAGAAAAGCGAGAGAAAAGAGTTAATGTGCACTACATGACAGCTGCAAGTTAAAAAAAACCCTTCTAGATGTGACGCCCTAATGCAAAAATCGACGGTAATGCCTAATGGCTGACCAAACATAAATTTTAACTAAGCAAGAATGTTCTTTCTAAAGCCGGTCAAGGACATTACTCTCATTTCCCACATGCACGGACAGAGCCTCCAGAAAAGATGATGTCCCTTGTGACCTTCTGACCATATTTCCTCCAGAGCTGTGTTTATGAGAAGCAAACAACATCCCAACACTATTTCCATATCTAATGAGATTACGACAACCAGAGCAGATATAGAACATCCCAACTACTTGTAAAAAAGATGCAATTTAACCAGCAAACTATATCAAACCATCGCTCAGTCATCAGAGGAAATCATTGTTCTCCACAAATTGCAGTCAATAAGCGCCTTATTATTTTCTCCTCCAAATGAACCAAATTAAGCAATACTTGAAGTTTGTCAAAAGGGAAAATCAAGAAAGTCCAAAAGTATCATCCGCTAAATTGCTACGACCCAAGAATCATGCTCACGATCTCCTCGATGACACTAAAGCATCTTTGCTCGATTACTCAAAAATGGCTAAAGGAAAGGAAAGAAACCAAATAAACAAAACAATTATTATAATCAAATGTTTCCCACAAAAACCAAAGATGAATAAGTTTTGACGCGTACATTCCAAACTGCTTCCCACTCTTATTTTCTCAAGAACCCAAACCAAGACTTGATCCTTTTAAACACATGATCCAACCTTCGTCAGTCATGCCGCCACTGGGAGCCGACCAAATGACAGGACCGTCCCCATCTCAAAACAGTAAAATGCGTCGAGACATGCATACTTCACCTGCTCATATGTTAGCACTTCGTTGTCCCACGAGTTCAGCAAACCCCTTGGCGGCGCATAGTCTTTTCCGAGGATCTCCTTCACCAGTCTTCGGTACCCCCAAGACCCCGGCCGAAATTGGCCCTCGCTCCTTGCCATAAAAGGAGAACGGAGGTCAAATGCCATCGCTCGGTTGCCAATGCGGAGTCCATGATAGGCGAAAAGCTTGTTGCAGTCAGGGAGGATCCTGACTCCCACGAAAACGTTGTTGGGATCATTCAAGAACTCTCGCAGTGAATCAGGGATCACAGCTGCGTGACGGATTTGGAAGACGAGGCAGGCGTTTCCGTCACACAGTTGCAGGGTGTCAACGGGTTCCCGTCGTTGCTCAGGAGATTGGCAGTATTCGATAGTAAAGCCGATGACATGCTGGTTCGCTTCACTGTGGATCCGGCGGACGTTGGAGATCCAACTGGTGGTAGTGGCTGGGTCAGCGGTGACTGTGGTGAGAATGAAATCATCGTTGGTGGTGATGGTGAAGCTCTGGGTGGCCATGGCGAATGAGTTTTTGGGCGGGAAGTCGGAGAAATGGAGGGGAGAGTTAGCAAGCAATCTGGCCTCAGATAATTAGTACACGCCTGTGATGAGGGTAGATTAACTTTGTAGCCTACTGAGCATTGCACTGCTCCATAGGCCCACCTTGAACCAAAAAAGAGAAAGAAATGGTGAAGAGAGAGAAACGAAGGAGAGAAATGGTGAAGAGAGTGAAGCGAAAGAGATAAATGGTGAAGAGTGAGAAACGAAGGAGAGAAACTGGTGAAAGGAGTATCGAAAGGAAGAGAGTGAAACGAAGGAGATAAATGGTGAAGAGTGAGAAACGAAGGAGAGAAACTGGTGAAAGGAGTATCGAAAGGAGGGTGGTGGAGCAACGAAGGAGAGAAACTGGTGAAAGGAGTATCGAAAGGAAGAGAGTGAAACGAAGGAGATAAATGGTGAAGAGTGAGAAACGAAGGAGAGAAACTGGTGAAAGGAGTATCGAAAGGAAGAGAGTGAAACGATGGAGATACATGGTGAAGAGTGAGAAACGAAGGAGATAAATGGTGAAGAGTGAGAAACGAATGAGAGAAACTGGTGAAAAGAGTATCGAAAGGAGGGTGGTGGAGCAATGAAGGAGAGAAACTGGTGAAAAGAGTATCGAAAGGAAGAGAGTGAAACGAATGAGATAAATGGTGAAGAGTGAGAAACGAAGGAGAGAAACTAGTGAAAGGAGTATCGAAAGGAGGGTGGTGGAGCAACGAAGGAGAGAAACTGGTGAAAGGAGTATCGAAAGGAAGAGAGTGAAACGAAGGAGATAAATGGTGAAGAGTGAGAAACGAATGAGAGAAACTAGTGAAAGGAGTATCGAAAGGAGGGTGGTGGAGCAACGAAGGAGGGTGGAGCAACGAAGGAGAGAAACTGGTGAAAGGAGTATCGAAAGGAAGAGAGTGAAACGAAGGAGATAAATGGTGAAGAGAGAGAAACGAAGGAGAGAAACGGTGAAAGGAGTATCGAAAGGAAGAGAGTGAAACGAAGGAGATAAATGGTGAAGAGTGAGAAACGAAGGAGAGAAACTAGTGAAAGGAGTATCGAAAGGAGGGTGGTGGAGCAACGAAGGAGAGAAACTGGTGAAAGGAGTATCGAAAGGAGGGTGGTGGAGCAACGAAGGAGAGAAACTAGTGAAAGGAGTATCGAAAGGAAGAGAGTGAAACGAAGGAGATAAATGGTGAAGAGTGAGAAACGAAGGAGAGAAACTGGTGAAAGGAGTATCGAAAAGAGGGTGATGGAGCAACGAAGGAGAGAAACTGGTGAAAGGAGTATCGAAAGGAGGGTGGTGGAGCAACGAAGGAGAGAAATTGGTGAAAGGAGTATCGAAAGGAAGAGAGTGAAACGAAGGAGATAAATGGTGAAAAGTGAGAAACGAAGGAGATAAATGGTGAAGAGTGAGAAACGAAGGAGAGAAACTGGTGAAAGGAGTATCGAAAGGAGGGTGGTGGAGCAACGAAGGAGAGAAACTGGTGAAAGGAGTATCGAAAGGGAAAAAATATTGGGTGCGCCGGGCGCTCCACGTCACCATGCGCCCGCCCAATCAGGATGCGACATGCGTCGCCACCTGGAGCTGGGTCCCACTTTATTTTTAGCCAAATTTTTGCCGCGTCCTCCTCTCTCTCTTCATTAATGGCCACGTCCTTTTCTCCCATCTATGCAAGCGTCGCTTCCCTTCGTGTTCCCTTTCAAAAAAATGTCTCTGCATTTTTCTCTTTCTCCATGAAAGCTGCAACGCCATCTCTCTCAACCAAACGCTCGCCGGTTGCCTCCAAGCTTGGCCGCCTTTACCTTCGCCGTCGGGAGCCACTCGCTCCGAAGAACCCTTTCCGGTCGTGGTTGGGTCCCGAACTCTAACGATCTTCGCCTCGGCCCCTAAGGTGAGCGCAGACACCCAAAAGCCCACTGGTCGCCTCCGAGCTCGGCCGCCTCCGCCGTCGTCGCCAGGAGCCATCCGAAGAGCCTCGCCGGTTGTTAATGAAGAGAGAGAAGGGGAAAATAAAAATTTGGCTAAAAAGAAAAGTGGGACCCGGCTCCAGGTAGCGACGCGTGTCGCATCCTGATTGGGCGGGCGCACGGTGACGTGGAGCGCCCGGCCCACCCAATATTTTCTCGTAGTCCTGACAAGGCACCTCGACGAGGAAAATAGGCACCCTAGTGCCATTTCAGCCCGCTTCGAAATTAATATCGGGCACTGGTGGCGAAAGTGAACGTGTGGAGCCACGGGTTGGATTGGATAGCCAAGGTCTAATTAGGTTGCCTGTCGCCCTCATTGCCCTCGATTAATTTTAAGTATTGAATTATGAAATTGACTGTAATCCATAATTGAGTAGCAATCAAAAAAGTTATCTTTGACAAAAAAGAAAAATAAAAAGCACTAGTTGTTCACAAATTCAAACTTGCATATGGAACAATGTCTTTCTAAAAGAACCAGAATGACCGATATTTGTTGGATCCTTTTTTAAAATTATCACTTATCTTATCTTATAAAGAAATTTCTCTAAGTGTTTACCAACTTTATATTTACCTTTCTTACCACCGATTAAATCTACAAACCACTAAATGAAATTGTCCACTTTAACTGTGTGACTTCTTACTTTTTCCCAACTAGGTTATCCATTAATTCTCTAATACCGAAACTCATTTTCAGTTATTTACCGGTGTATATTTTTTCTCCTTAAATTAACGAACAAATCTATTGAATCACTGCTTTTACTTGACTCGCTCAACTTTTTAAATTTCCAACTCCTATAAAAAATTATCAACTTCAATTAGAGCTTTTATGAATTCTTTTTCCAATTAAGTTATCAACTAATTTTGCATTTTCAATGCTTTTTTAGTTAATTATTAGCATTAGTGTGATTCTTTCTCCAAATTACCAACTTCTTTTGTCTCTAGAAATCAAAAACCCTCTTATCTTTTACAAAATTTTATTTACCTTTCTAATCAACACCTTCTAATTTACCACTACTGTATAAAATCATTAACCACCTGTACGTGACATAACAAAGCAACTTTTCTCCGTTAAAAAGAGCTGTAAACTTTAGGGGCTACCAGACGTGCAAAAAGAAGTTGGCCAAATACCTAAGAAAGGCACAGTCTTTTAGTTCTGTGGCACATTTAACGAGACTTTTCAAACATACCAAGCACAACCTAGCGTTCAACGTTGAAAGAGTCAAGTGGCTGCCAGGTGGCTAAGCTAATGGCGAGAATGGACAGAAATACCCCAGGATGCTATCTTGTCAAAGTGCTACAACGCTGTGCAATTTTTTTTACAAGTTTTGTTAAATTTGTCATAGTGGTAAAATGTTGCGTTCTTTTTAGTTGAAAGGTCATGTTAAACTTATAACAATAGTTAAAGGTTGTGTTTTTATTATATTTGGCCAATTAACATTTAAAAAAAAAAAAAACTTGGCCAATAAAAAGATCAATTAAACATTGTGAAATAACTTGAGTAAGAGTTAATAAGCCTATTGACACATGAATTTTGGCATCATATTTAGTCATTTATTATTGCATAGTAAATTAAGAAACAATCTTGGCCCTAAACAAACTTATTATTCATTTGCATATTACGAGTATGATCATAAGCCCATATAAATTGTGTTATAATTGGATTGATGCGGAGAGGTTGTAAGCTTAACTAAATTAGTTGGATAGAACCGTAAGAGCACAAAATTCTAGCAAGTCCATTGGATACCACCACATGGCCGAAAATTGCACGTGCCTAGCACATGGATGTTCTAAGTTGGAAACATCTTAAAAAATCAAGAGAACATTTTCTTTATAATTCTCGGCATGAAAAGGAAAGACACGGCAAATATGTGGGCTGAATATATGAGGTCTTTGGCAAGTAAAAGATAATGGGCACACGATTAACGATTAAATTAACAAAAGAAAGAAGGATTTGACGGGGAGAGATTCATGGCTTGGGCACAAACAATAGAGAGCCAAATTTATGTCTAAGTTTAGAAGGAAGAAACAGACAAAGGGATGATATATTGTATTAATTGCTAACAAAAGGGAGAGTAAGAATGGAGATATCTTCTCCAACTTCCTCAATATTATAAGGACACACCCAGGTGAAGGCAAAAGCAATCAGACGTACAAACGCTCACCTTACCCGATAGAGCAGACGGGCTTGTTAATTCACAAAACCTCCTCACGCCCGAAGAGTTTTCTCGGCTTTGCGTCGCTGCTCTCATCTTCAATCTGCCATTGCCTCGCTGGTCATCGCGTGCTGTTCTCGGTGGTCGTTTCGGTCGTCGCTGTGTCCGCGCCACCATGCCATATATCATTAATACAAGTTCATGTTATATATCATGAATTCAAGTTAGAATTCGTGTAGACATAATCTAGATTAAAATTGTATCTCATGCATTGCATATAGTTTTTTTTTTTTTTTTTTTTGTTGGTAAAGGTGCATTGCATATAGAAATCATGTCTAGGACATGCATGCCTTCTTTGGTCTTTCGTTGATATTTTGCTGAAACACTCGGTGCATTGGATGATAATGAAGCTTCGCATCCCACATTAAGGTTCCTTACCCTTTGATTTATTGAGTATCATATTCATGTTTACGCACTTACATGATCATTTCTTTCTTAATCATTTCTTACATGTTAGTGGATTAAGGTTAAAATTGACCAAGACCGCATGCAAATTATTTTTGAAATAAAGAGAAAATGTACCAAAAGGTCATTAGGTTTATCTAGTGTAACGAAGCCCCCTAATTCATGAATCTCTTATTGGCAGTAGTAAAATGTTCTTCCTTGGGTCTCTAACCGACCCGTGATAGATTAGTGGCAACTCTTAAGGGAATTAAATTGCATGTTAAATTATTTAAATTAAAACCCCAAAGTTGCAAGTGATATGGGCTTGGGACACTCGCACTAAGTCTTACTAATCTATTAGCTTTCATTTAGGTAGTTCACCCCCGGAAAGGTCACAATAGATCCCATAGTAGATGTTAAATTAACAGGAGAAAAGTTAGTGAGTCACAATCATTTATATTGTTAGCTATATAAAGAATCAGTAAATATAAAGTTTGCTAACATATGCAAATAAAGATTGGTAACTCAATAGAACAATTAGTAAATTACCAAACAGCCATTAAAGTTGGTAAGTAACTCGATCCAAAACTAGTTAGGACCTTAATTTGACAAAAGTTAGTAAATCACTCTAATTTAGGTTGATTATTCCATATAATAAACTCAACATGTTAATAAGTTATGCAAATAAAAGTTATAAGTTATTGCAAAAATTGGTCATTTGCATATTATAAGAAAATTGGTAATTTCATGAAATTATTTGTTAGTTACTCATAAATTATTGCACTCATCGAAATTGAGTGCCGAACACCTGGAGTGCTAAAACTTGATACAAAGGGAAACTTAAGTGCCAAAAGTTAAGAAAGTGACCATTATCAGTGACAGCGGGGAGGCAGCAAAGTGGTGACGAGGGCTTAGCCCTTAGCCTCCTACAATTGTCTTCCCTTTTTATAATAATTTAATTTAATTAATTTTCTATTTTAAAATTCAAATCCATGTTAAAAAGATGTCGTTTTTGCATTTCTTTGCTGAATCAGCTCTCCGGCAAGTTATGTAGGCAAGCAAAATTAATAAAAAAAATTGCCAAGTTAGAATTCCAACGGGATTCGCCGAAGTGGCATTCAAGTGTCCCATTTTCCAGAAAAAAGTGACACGTAAGTGTCAATTTCCAAACTTTTGATACTTAACTGTCCCATTGTGCCAAGTTTTGGCACTTGGGATGTACTTTTGCCCATCGAAATTTATCTATACGGGAAACGTCCGTACTTTTTGACATAGAACAAGTGTCCCATTTTCCAGAAAAAGTGACACTTAAGTATTATGTGATTATCTCATTTTGACACCATTGAAATTGGAAATGCATTTCTTGCTGTATAAAATTTGGAAAGATAATCCTTGTCAAATGAATGGACGATAAAAAAAAAAAATTAATGGACAATGCAAATTTGTCGCGGCGAATTGTAAAACACATGCCAACATTTAAATGAATAACTAAAAAAGACTTACAAGTGAAGGAATTCTTTTCCCCGACTATATCTTAATTTCCTCACCGAAGAACCGAAAAATCACAAAAGGGCAACAATAGAAACACTCCAATATGGCCGATTTAATTGCTAACAGGAAATGAAGGCCAAATGTGAACCAAAACCAAGCTACTGTGAAGCCCAATACATTTCCAAGCATCAACTAGATAAAAATCCCAACAAGTGAGATTGCAACGTGAAGTTTGAGAAGGAAGAATGCTTCAAAACTCAAAAGAAATCGCGTGACGCAATAGACTAACCCCAAGCTGACAGGATGTAATACAAAAGTCATTTAATTTTGAATTATGATTCCAACCAAAAGTTATTTGGTTATTTGGTTCGATCGGTAGATCAATTACTCGATCGTCGTCTTCCTAGGCCACGGCAACTCGCCGAACCGCGGCCACCGCTCATCCAAGACTTGAGGCAAGTGATTTATTGCTGTTTATACTACATAGGTTAATTTCCGTACATTGGGGTTGATTTCCCCGAGTTTTAGTTGCCTTGATCAAATTCACGCTTGATTATATTCATCGACGGCTTGGAAATATTCGTATTGCAAATAGTGTTAATAATTTAGTACTTTGAGTTTATTAATATGTTATTGAAATGCTGGTCATTAAGATTTAAGTGCATTTGAGTTTGGATATCATGAAATGTGAACGGAATCCGAGATAGCCATTATTTTAAAGTTCGGTTTATTGTACACAATGATTTTGCCAATTTTATACCAATTCCTACAGTACAGATTTGATGGGACTTTCTTCACGAAAGTTCTACATTTTGGCTTGTTCTACGATGTACTTAATTTTCATATTTTACGAATTTTGTATGTGCAAAATATATTTCAAAAACTATTCAGGTCTGAAATTGTTTTGTAAGCTATTTCCGAACCTTTGTTCGATTTCCATTTTCTATCGCATTTTTGACAAACAATTTGCACTAGCGTCTTCAAAAATCTTAGATCACATTTTAAATTATAATTTGAAATTTTTCCATGATTTTTGGAGTTCATTTTGATTTCCAAAATGCGATTTCCTAACGCAACTGCAATATGAAATTGTGCTCTGTTTTGATTGGAACTTCAGAAAATTATTGGGACTAGTATAAGCTAAACAGGAGCTCGAGTCCTTCATGAGAAACATTCCTTGGAATCTCATCCACGTCATGTTAAAGTTTCGTGATTTTTTTAGCAGATTTGATTGGTGAATACTACTGATTTATGAGGATGGACAAAATGCCTTTTGGATTGATTTTGGGACTCTAAAATTTCCTTTTTCACTTGTCTTTTGGCAGATAATAAATAGCCGACCGTCCTATATCCCTTCGGGTTGATGATTGTGAGATTGAATAGGTCTTTGCGTTTTAACTCATTGGATGACATATTTCAATTGAATTATGGAATTGTTGCACCATGAAATGAGTGTGTGATTTGGGAATGCCGTCAATCCATGGGAGGACGATGTCCCAGGTTGTAGTAAGGATGCTTGGAGAAATAACTGGATTTCTCTGAATGCCTGAAGAGTGTAACATGGTTCACCTAGAAGTCCTCGCGATATCAAATGGATGCGAGATGCCCGAGGGTAACGGGGTTTCTTGGAAGATGGTAGTAGTCAATTTACAGTAAAGTTAACCAAGTGCTATTTCAAAGTTTATTTAAGACTTATTGAAATCTATTCTCAAAAGAAACATTTCTCTCTTACTATCTGGATTTTGAAATGTTCTTAGGCAAATTGATATTATAATGATCCTCTGCTTTTCCTTGCATGTGCTATTATTGACTTATATAGTATAGTCTGGTTAGTAATTTACTTGAGTGTTATACTCAATTTTGGCTGACTTCTATCTTTCACATCAATAGAAATGTCGGCCCCACCTACCTTCCACGTGATTTGTTATGGAGTCCCAGTTGATTTTACATGGCATGAGGACGAGTTCACGAACTCTAGCCTTCTAGATACGGTTTTTATTATGATCGTGTCCTATTTGACAGTGGACATAGGGGCTCCAATAGGGCCTATATTCTTTGGATTCGTCGATCTGTATGCTTATATCAACGAGCGCGTGGTGGGCCCCCTCCCGCTGTATGACGATGACAACGAACCAAGGAATTGCAGCAGCCCCGCCAAATAGGATGGAGGCAAGCAAACAACAAAGGAGTTTTTGAGACGTGGACGATTTTTTATGGAGCCGAGGCAAGAATAAAGTCACTATGTGCGTAGTTAGGTTGGAATGGGATGACAGATGTATAGCCAAATGTATAGCCAAACGTAGTCAAGAGTACTAACCCTATTGTTTTTCCCCAATGTACCCAATCCTGTCACCTAATGCACATATATAAGAAATGAAATGAGATTGCCCCACTCATATAAGCTCACGTACATTCCTGGGTTGTTTTAGCCATTTACACTTCCGCATGCTTGAGAAAAATGGAAAGATTTTAGTAATTATAGTAGTCATGACGTGCTGGGGATATCGCATCCAATGACTTTTAATAGATGACAGTCTCTGCTACTGCATTTTGTTGAGGAGTATCGACACACAATGTTTGATGAGATATGCCCATATGCCGTAACATAGCTTGGAATGCCTAATTGGTATACTTGGTACCATTCTCCATTCAAATAACTTTCACCGTAGTGTTGAACTGAATTTTCACCATGCTACAAAAATATTGAAAGACCGTAAGAACTTCGCTTTTGGACTTAAGAAGGTAAAACCAAGTTGCATGGGATTTATCATCAATAAAAGTAACAAAGTACTTAAATCCTTCTTTAGAATCAACTGGAGAATTTCCCCAAACATTAGAGTGTACCACATCAAACAACTCAGTTGACTTATTGAAATGTCAAGGAAAAGGCAACCTATGTTGCTTAGCAAAATGACATGGATCACAAGATTAACAACTACTAGAATCATGTGTCAATGACAAATCTAAAGCTTGCAACACCCAATCGGAAGGATGCCCCACTCGTCGATGCCATAGAGGAGAAGCCGTAGCCACTAGAGCCACATCACCAAGATCCAAAGTGTACAGCTCGTCTTGTAGCTAGGGCTATGCAAAAGAACCGGGAACCACCCGGAGCCGGACCGAACTGGATTGAAACTAGCAGTTCCCATGGGGGCCAGTCTGATTCTCAATTCCAATTTAGTGGAATTGATAAATACCGGTCTGGTTCCCGATTCTACGAATAGAACCACCCATTCACCCCCGATTCTACGAGTAGAACCACCCATTCACCCGCCCGGGCCAAACCGGCATATAAATAAATATTTATTTATTTATTTATTTAATAAAAAAAAAAGAAATTTCTTCTCAATTACCTAATTATTTTGTAGTTTTTCAACAAAACACATATCTACATATATGTATATTTGTAATTATTGGACATCATTGACTAGTTTTGTCTCTTGGTGCATAAGAGGATTAACCCCCTACTTTTCTTTTTTTATTTAATTCTAATAATCCATTTACTTCATTTCTCAACCAAAACAAAATAAGCAAACGCAGAGGAATGGGAGAACCAATTGAAGATGTCCATAAGAGCCAACAACTTGTTTTACGAGTGTAATTAGGTCTCTCATTAACCATTCACATGATTAAATTAAGTTGACATTGAAAAAAGATGAATCATGCGACTAATTTTGTAACTTCTGTGAAGGTTAGGACTTTTAACGTGAAGTCTAATTCTGCACATGTTTCCGGTGTTGGGAAATCTTAAAAGAACGACACCACCTTAAAAAAAATTAAGTTTTTAGCTAATGAATATTGTTTATACATTTTACCTTATAGTTTTCAATCCTTAATCAAAATCAATGGCTCAACCCGAATACAAGACCGACCAAGCTTTGTAGGAATTAGGGATTAGTTCCATGGACACATCCGAAAATTGGACTAAACCGACAATCCGATTCTAGTAAGTCCATGGAACCAACAAGTAGGTCTTGGTTCCAATTTTTCAGAACCAATCCTTAAGAGGTGGTTCCTGATTGCGAGGTGAAAGCCCGGACCATGCTTACCCCTACTCATAGCTATCCCTCACCAATCATCCTCTCGTTAAAAGCGATCTTGAAAAATCACCTTTTAAGGAGTAAAGATGACATTGCAATCCCACTATTTAGCACATTTTGCTAACAAACAACAAATTTGATTTCAACCTGGAACTTTCAAAGCTTTGGCTTTTGTCAAAAAAAATATTTACTTGGCCAATACCTTAAGTTGGGACTTGGAACTTGGAACTAAATTCACAATAATTATAAGAGGGTATAAAGTGCTAGAAACAATATCACATAACACACATGAAGAGCTACACATATGGTCTGTAGCCCCAGAATCAACAATAATCCGAAAATTAAACTTACTAGAGAGAGCATGGAGATTACAAGGTCTTGGCCATATTTTCGAATTCAGTGCCTGTAGCACCCGATCCCTGCCCATGACTTTGAAGCAACTACTAAACCTGTTGAGTTAAAAAAATTAGCTTAGACTAAAACTCTGTGACGTCCCCCCGAACTGCAAACTTCGCATCAAGACCTTTTATCTTTGCCTGGTCGCAATTGCGGATTAAGAACCCAACACCGTTCCCTGGAATGCCCATCACGATTACAGTGATCACAATAAAATCGTATGGGTTTCTTTCCCTTTTCTTTTGCCCACCGACTGCTAGCATCACTTTGCTTGAAATTAGACATAGTATAATGGGCTAAATTTTCCGGTGAATCAACAAATGCCTTCACCTTTGAATTTGCCGGCATGACTCTTTTCCGTGTTTCCTCATTCTGTATGATGGAACACACAGTATCGAACGATGGCAGCTTAGGTCGCATAAGAATATCTCTTTTGGCCTCCTCAAATTCAGGCTTGAGACTAGCCAAGAGCTGGAAAATCCTGTCTTGTTCTTCCCGTTGGATATAGTCGCGAACATTTGGAGTAATAGGTCTATATTGTCGAAGTTCTTCCCACAGTTTCTTCATTTTACTCAGATGTTCTGTGAATGACTGATTCATCCCTTGCTTGGAACTAACGAGACCTTGTTGAAGCTTAAACACCTGAGATGCATCACTGGCTTGTCCGTACATCGCATATAAGGAATCCCACAAATCTTTAGCAGTAGCCAAATAGGAGATATCACACATTTGAGGCTCCATGGAGCAGACAATCCATGACATAACATCATAATCGTTGGCTTGCCATTCGTCAAAGTTGGGATCGGTCGTAGCAGGAGCTTTGGTTCGTCCCGTAACATGACCCAGTCTGGATCTCTCTCCAAGAGCAATTGTGACTGCCTGAGACCACGGAAAATAATTTACTCCATTCAACAACAGGTTTGTAAGCCGTTGATTATTTCTGTCTTGCGCAGCACCATTGGTGGGATTGCTAGATTCAGCCATAGAGCTGCAGCAACATTCAGCACGAACAACCAAAAAACAATAGCAACAAGAACGTGGATCAAGAATAAGAAACAAGAACAGGTCGATTCACTCCTACTCTGATACCATGTTGTAAAACAAACAAAGAACAGATGAAGGCAAGAATTTAACGAGGTTCAGCAATGTGCCTACGTCCTCAGACAAAACTCTCACACTCTTCTTTTTTGTGTCGTAAGAGATGATCTCCCATTATTTTCTATATGTACAAAACAAGGTTGCTACAACCAAGGAAACAAGCAACCATAAAGGAAAAATATCAAGGAAAAATATCCCCAAAATCAAGATGCAGAAATAGGAGATACAATATTCCGCCAACAGATACTCACATTGAAGCATAAAGATGCTTAGGTCTAAGTCATGCTCATGCATGAAAATACAAGGAAAAAGAAGTGCTGCAGATTAACACCAGCTAAATCTCATTCTTGCATCAGCATGGCTCCGCTTATAACAACTGTAGTATAAATAACGCAATGCAATTTTGTCCAAATCCAAGCGACCAGAAGATGGATAATATACGAGCTCCAATATTCACATAACAAGCACTAGTCAAACACTAGTTTCATGTTTCCCATGCATGGTCAACATGGTCAACATTAGACGAAGAGCCAAGATTTTTAACGGGAGAGAGCAAAAACTTAATTTGCTTCCTTTAAATCTTAAAAGATGACGGCTGCAAGTTCAGAAATCCCAACAGATATAACATGCCAATGCTAGATTAGAGGGCAATGCCTAAATGGAAAATATCTAAATCTTGGAGCAAACCTAAATCCTAACTAAGCAAGAGAAATCTTTCTAAAGCGGACAAGAGCATCGCATCGCATCATATTTCCGACATATGCACAAAGAGAGCCTCTAGCAAAGACGGTTTCCTCCACAAGATTAATACCCATCTATACATTTACATTACAGTCATTGCATATTTGTTCAGTTCACATGATCAATAGAATCAAATCCCCAATTGTTCTACCACCCGTGTTTATGCACTTATGAGAAGCAGACATCATCCCAATAAAATTTCCGCATCTAATGAAATTAGGACCGGCAAAGCAGATAAACATCATCCCTCTACTGTCAAAAAAGATGCAATGCAACCATCAACCATATCACATCAGAGAGAAATTACAAACTGCAGTCAATCCCTTTGCAATCAGGATATTCAGTGTCCAAGTCAACAATTGCAGTCGATCCCTTTACAACCAGAAGATTCAGGAGTCCAAGTCTTGCACAAGAAAAACCTAGCAAACGCTCCAGTCAAATCCCAAAAATTTACCTTCCTTCGTCCGGATGTGCCGCCGGCCGAGCACCGCCAGCGTTAAGAGCCTCCCCAATCTGGAGCGACACGAAGGCGTCCAGGCATGCGTACTGGACCTGCACGCTCGTCAGCCACGGGTTGTCCCAGCGGGACTTGGAAACCCGCTTCGGCTTCTCGATCTCCCTCCCCAGCACCTCCTTCGCCAGCGTCTTCAGCCCGGCCCTCCGCAGCTCCTCCCGGCCGAGCTCCCTCGCGGCCAGGGCCCTCAGATCCACCGTGTTGGCCACATTGAGGCCGTAGTCACAGAGCAGCTTCTCGACGTCCTCGTCGATGCCGACCCCGACGAAGACGTGGCGGGGGTCGCGGAGGAAGTCGGCGAGGGTCTGAGGGACCTCGGGGGCGTGGAGGAGCTGGAAGATGAGGCAGTGGAGGCCCACGGAGAGCTGGAGGATGGCGACGAGGTTGTCGCTGTCTCGGGTGAAGTTGGGCCGCCACTCGACGTCCAGGCCGACCAGGAGGTCTTGGGAGCCGCGGGACGAGAGCCAGGAGGCGGCCATGGGAGGGGAGCTGGTGAGGAGGGTGCGGACGCTGAGGTCATAGAACGTGACGTCGTAGAGGTTGTGGGTGTCGTCAGGGAGCTCGTGGTCCACGATGCCGATCGTCATCGTGGTGGGTGTTGCAGAGACTTCGGAGATGGTGTGAAGAAGAAGACGAAGAAGACGAAGAAGAAGAAGAGGAGGAGGAGGAGAAAAAGTCTCGACTTTTCGAACGTCACTGCCAATGGGATTGCTCGTGTTCTCGTCATCCGATGAGAAACAGTAGGGTCGTGATTATGACAAAAGACGAAGATTCTCTCTTACCCTTTTAAGAAGAGGGAAAAAAAATCAAATCTTTTCCAAAGGGTCAGATCTAATAATCTTCTGTAGTCATCTTCTTAATTTATTCTTAATACGACAAAAAATTCTCCCGTACGTGCACAGTAACTTGGTAACGAAGCAAAAACGTTCCGATGTTTCATCAGCTACTGTCTCGTTGGTTTACCATTCTAAAGTCAAAACAGGGCTAGAGATGCATCGACACCAGTTGACAGCACTTTTGGAGTAGCTTTACTGCCATGTTCCAGAAAACCAGACCCCTCAAATTTGAATGTGCAGATCAGAGTGAACATACACACATTGATGTAAATGGGGCAATGAGCTTATACACAATACAATACACACTGATATAATTGCATGGTGATAGTTACAAAATGGGGACGAAACCGCGTGAGGCAGTAGAACAAGGAAAGGACGGCAACTCGCCGATCGCTTTTCCTCTCACGTCGGGCCCGAATGGTCATTATATACAATCTATACTAGCAAGTCATTTGGGAAACAGAAAAGGAAAATTAGTCCACAATAATTACAAGCGATCTGTGGTCCGAGCTTCTTTCTATCTTTTTGCTGATCTTTAGATCGTCTATTGCTTTGGTGATTCCTCAGAAGTCGCAAGAAGTTCCCAACCTCTGCTTCGAGCTGTTGCATCTAGCGTTCTCTGTGACCTCGGGCAAGAGCTTCTCGAAGATTTCGAGGAACAGAACCCACTCATCTTCGCTCATATCTCCGAAAGATATCCCCTCGCCCTCGTTGTCATGTTGCTGCACTGCAAAACTCATGCTCCGGTTGAAAGCCCCCACCTTGGGACGGTTGATGGCATCGTCATGATTTTCACCCTCATCGTCTTCACAATTCAGGGTGTCGTTTTCCTCCCTTTTTGGAGATAATAACACATCAGGCAGCCCGGACATTGACTTGACAGATAAAAACCTGGGAAGTTTACGTGGCCTAGCCGTCTCAGGGAGGTCCAAGTCCTCCGTCATGTCATCATCATTTTCCATGACAAACTGAGTAGCTTCAAGGTCGTCTCCTTCGTTTGTTTCATCAACAGGCACATCGCCGCCCAAAGTAAACAGCATGCTGGCCTTGGATTGAACGCACAGCTCCTCCAATAAACTGAGACTCTCCTGCCCACAAGAAAACTGGCGAGTCATCATCTCACCTATATCTGCAAGACAGAAGCCAGCAGCTGCGGTGTGCTTTAGAAAGATGGTGCATAGGATGAGAACCCGGACAGAGGACTCCTTCAGAGAAGGAACCTCGGTCCTCAAAAGCTCAGCATCCTTAAAGGGGTCTAAGTTGGATATGTATTCGCCTTCTAAATCAGAAAAAGGAACAGAGGCTTGAGGCCAGTGCAGCCATTCGAAATAAGGATCCTCAAGAAACTCGGGTAGGCAAAGGCCATGATCTATCGGCACAAGTTCCAGTGACCCAGCAGTAGAAATTTCGTTTGGATGTTTCTTAACCAGAATGTTTCCTGCGTGCCTGTCAAGATTTAGCATTCTCAAGTCCAAGATCCCAATCCTATGAACCGATGTTACCGAGAAGCTAGAGGGACCCAATTCTCCAGCATCAAAATCATGATCCACAAAGCGTTGCAGTGATGCGATCTTGTAAGGTGCTAATGATGTCGGCGACGCGTCATTTTCATTAAAAACGTGAGAGATCTTCACCAAAGCAGTTGGAGGAACACCGGAAAATCCATCATGGTCGAGAATGTATGCAGCCAGTTCTCGAACGCCGCTTTCGCCAACACATATGGATCGTTTCACGCCAGGTTGGCCTAGCATCAGACCCCTGAAGCCTTTGGGGTTGTTGAAAGCTAAAGGTTCTTCGTCAACAGGCTTTGCCACGGCAATGTCATGCCCATCTCGGCCACGCATGTAGTATGCTCCACCAAGTCCACTCGACACCGGCACAGGATTGACACCAGAAGCCATTGCTATGGCAACCTCTACAACTAGAGCGCGAGCTCTGAAGGCCCTGCAGCCACCAAGAATCTCAATTCGCGGATTCCTATCAAAGTCTTCTTCCACTTGGGTGGTCAAGGACAGGCAAGGGGTGGAGAAGCATCGGTGGAAATGAGCAACATCAAATGCTTGGTTCGAGGAACGGGCCAGATGGGTTTGGCCAAGATCAATTACAGTGAAGTCGAGATGAGTGAAGGATTGAAGTTTGCATCTCTGAGGTCGGCTTGGTGGCCTGAATCCGTGATGCTGATCAATAGCTACCGCCATATTGGAAAATCTCATTCAACTGAACAAATGGCAGCAGGGCAGGGCAAGGGTAATCCTCAGAGGAATCCCAGAGAACAGGTCTTCCTTAATGGATTGGCCATCAGAAACTGCATCCCAGAATAGAAAACTTCAAGTCAGTCCTAACGGCACATCGACCGAGATGAACATTTGACTACCAAAACAAGTTGCATAAGTTATTACATAGAAAGAACAGTCCCTAACAGCCGAGCATATCTTTAGATTAACATAATTGCATCATTCTCAAAATTGCTAGGTAAAAGTTTGTTCCAGGATCTCTATCGAGAGTAAAAATTTCAAAAAATAAAATAAAATGAAAATGATTCATTTCTCGCTCTCTTCAATCCCCTTGTATTCATATCAACTGTAACATGATCAACCGTGACAATGCGCTCATTCATCACAGTACTAATCACAAGCATTCTCTCTGTGACACTGTGAAACTGACGAGAGTGGAATATGTTGTGTGACTTGACTGGATAAAACTTCCACATGCTTGAACCTAAGAAATCTTTCTGATTCGACTTCCTACTCCATCAAGTAATGCTCGTGAAATAGACGCAGAAGCTGATCCAGTTGGATCTCTGCTTTGCTCCCAACAAAATAACGACTAAAATATCTTGGAAACGCTTGAAAACCATATCCTAGGAAAATATAAAATAAATGTTGCCTCACCAGAACAATGCAGTTGCATATGTACAGTGCCGCACTTGCTTCATTAATGTTGACTTGCTGATGACAATCACATAGTAGGTTTAACCTGCATATTCCAATGAAAAAGGACAAGGATTTTATAAGGAAAAAAAACTACACGGAACAAACCAAAACCAGAAAGAAAATCTCATTAACGATTGCATAATGAAAAGAAAGTCTTGAGTTATCTCGGGAGCAATCAAATCCAATATGGAATGCACCAACCTACAAAAGCCCTCGCTCCGCCACACGAAAACCGCCACAATTTTCTGCAAACATGAGATAAAAATGTCATAAACACAGAGTGATTCCATCTCACACGCATTAAGGAGAAAAATTAAAACAAAAATGTTTCGCGGGCTCTCCTCTTTTCTCTCGTTTATTGCTGGATTATGTTTCCTGGGCAGTGGAACAGGTGCAACCAGAGGTAAGCATGCTCGATACCATACAAAATGACTCCAGGCAACCCATTTCTATTTCTTCTTCTTCTTCTTATTATTTTGCTTGCACATGCATCGCATTTCAACAATGCAGAACAAAATGCAGAGGAAATGAAAGGATCAACCGTGAAGAGCCAACATAAAACGACAAAAGACAAAAAAAAAAGGGCATGACCACATGGAATTACGAATGGCACAAGCCAACAAAATGATCAATGGACAAAACCCAGACACAGAATGAGAAAAGAAGGGCCAAAGAGAACATGGTCAGAAAGAATTGACAGAGAGAGAAACAGACCCTGAACACTGGTTAAGGCATTCAGGAGACGAAGAGCAACGGGAGCGCGAGAGGATCAATCCGTCCCTACTTTATTTAAGAAAACAAAGACACCCCTCTTTTTCTATTTTTATAAAAAAAATTCCCGAGAGGATTCCCACGGATGCCCCCCCTCCCTTCAAACCCACGACCCCTTTCGTCGGTATCAGTCAATCGCACGATAAAAATCGATCCTTTTCTTCGTTCGCGAGGACAACCCAACTCGTCCACCGAAATTCGCTGCGTCTTCCAAGGTAACCGCTTCCTATTTCCGGACAACCCTCCAAATTTCCGATCCGACAAAGGATGATAATTTAAGCAATGTCGTTTCGGGACGTGGTTCTTGGCGTGGAATCGTTTCGATTTGGTGCCGAATTTAGTTGAATCCGAGTTGGTCCGATTCTTTTTTTGGGAGGGGCTTAGCAATCGCCATTCACGAAAGACTTTGTATTAATGGCAAATGGAGAATTTTAGGTCAAGGCAAAACCAAACTCCTAACTAAAAATTCTCGATCCACAAAATGTTTTCTAAAATCTTTTTAGTTGGTATTCTACACGACGATTCGGATTTGACATCACCACTGATGTTTTGTGTTTGTTACTAACATAATTGGAGATGTCGTGGCTTTTATGCCATACTCAGTGCAAGGATTCTCTTGAAAGGAATTTAATTATAGGTAAGGGCAAATTTTATTTGATTGGCCGAACAAAATCTTCCCAAACCTCCCACCAAACCAAGTAATCGACCTCCAACCCAATGTGGCTGATTGTCAAAGCAACTGATTCTTTTCTTTGGTAAGGTAAAGAAGTGAAAGAAATGATAGAGAAATATGAAGATGGCTTACGCAAGAGCGCAAAGAGAGAGGGGGAGAGAGATTGATCGCTCTAGTTCATGCTCCTTTCTTGAACAGTCACGGTGCACGATCGGATGAGTGTCTGGACCATGCAAGTTTAAACATGAATGCATCGGCGTAGAAAAGTCACGATTCCTTTTGGGTAAGTTTCGACATCCCTTTTCAGCCCGTATAGCATGAAATTTGTACAAGCGGCATCCCTTTTGGCAAACAAAGACTACGAAAACTACACTCGGAAGCGTAAGGCTGGTGTATCAGCATCGGGAGACAGATAACAGTCGCAGCAAGGCTCCTCTTTTGACGCGAATATATTACATGACCCATATTGATCTTGCATTATTAAACACCAACGACCTAAAACCATGTAGATGTCAATTCAAGACCGCATACCATTCTCGAAATCTTTGAGCGATAAAACAGGCATACAAGCTCGTTCGTTCAAACATAGACTGTTCTATCAGTAATGATGTAACTAAAGAACAGTGTAATCACCGAAGAATACTCGATATCGAAGGAACTGAGGCAAAGTATGTATGCTCTTCTATTTTCTCGATTTTCATGAAACCCTTTTCATTTGCCAGATCCTGCCTAAAGGCCTTTGGGCCAAATATTCAGTGTTTGGCAAAAAAATTTTAACTTGCCTTTGCCAAAGGCAAGCCTTCCCAAGGCTGAAAGCCCAAGGCACCCCTAGGGCTGCCTTGGGCATTCGGCCTTCTCGGAAGGCGGAGGGAGAGCAAGCAAAAAGGTTTCTTCCACAAATGTCCTCGTTAACATTTTGTTTTTCCGGTTTTGTCTCGTCACTATTCACCTTCTTCTTCGTTGAGGTTGGGCGACGAGAAGTTGCGCTGAGCTGCGAGGGGCGGCGACGAGCGGGACGGACAGAGGTCGGCAAGGGGCCGGTGCGTCACGGCGATCGTCGGTGGCCGGTCGCGTGACCTCGGCAACCCCCGCGAGTCGCGTCGCCGCGATCTGCCGCAACCCCGGCGACCACCCAGATCCTGGGTCGCGCGACCACTGCAACCCCGCGACGCTCCAACCCCGTAGATCCGGGTCACCGAAGGTCGCCGCGACCGGATCTCGGGCGACAGGTCGCGGCCACCCCGTCCTGGGTCGCGCGACCTCGCCGCCCCCGGATCCGGGTCGCGGCGACGTCGCGCGACCTCCCGCGACCCGCCGCGACCCGGATCCGGGGCGGGAGGTCCTCCCGCGACGCCGCCCCCAGATTCGGGGTCGCCGGAGGTCGAGGCGGCGTCGCGCGACCCGCCGCCCCCATCCGGGTCGCCGGAGGTCGCGCGGCGGCGTCGTGTGACCTCGGGCGGCCCTTGCGGTGGTCTTCAGGGGTTGGCGGGGTCGCCGGAGGTCGCCGGAGATCGCCGGCGGCCGCCCGCCCCTTGCCTGGCCAATTTTTTTATTTTTCTTTTAATAATATTTTTTTATCACAAAAGTCCTTTACAAAGTAATTCCCCCAAACACCATTTTACTCCAAGGTCCTTCACAAAGGGCTTTCAAATTACAATTTACCAAACACCATTTGCATTTTGGAAAACACCTTTAACTCAAAGGTCTTTGCATTTTCCTAAAGACTTTCCCCAAAAGTCTTCCCAAACGCACCCTTCATTTGCCAGCCTGGCAGGCCCCGTGCCACAGGATATAACAGCAGCCACATGACATAACCGCGCAAGAGAACAGAAAAACATCCTTCTTCCCTGGAAAAAAATTTAAACTAGGCTGCCACAATCTGCAGCCTCAAGATAGAACTGATAGTAGTTTCTGGGCCGTAAGTAGCAATATGAGAATGAAGCAGTTCAACTATGTGCTTCACTATCTCGTGCGATAAGTGGATATATGCCGATGAATCTAAGTCATATCACATCGTTCATTACAGTATTATCCCTCGGCTGTGTGACAGGAAAGGTTTGCTTATTGGGAAAAAAAATCCAAACTTCAATAAAGCAAGAACTCCAGGTACCTCCTCCTTCCGATTTTCCAATAAAAAGTCTAGCTTACATGCGCCAGCTGGATTATGAAACCACCAGGCTCTCCCTCTGTGGAGCTCCCTTTAATTGTGCGGTTAAGGCTTCTCCACTGACTAGCTTCTTTTCTGTAGTAGTATTTCCCATTTCTCGACTGCTACTCGTAATAGCTTCAACAAGAAGGGGATGTGATCTTCCGCTCCCACGTATAAGATTCTTAATCGTGGATATGAGATCTCGGTCCTTCATCAAGGTCTCCAGCGTCACATGTGCACCTGAGTTCGAGATGCACACGTCTCAAAACTTGGTACAGTCTTTGTATCTTTTTGATTTAATTTCAAATAATTTAAGCAAATGATAAAGAACTACAGAATTTTCTGTCATATTTTAATCTCAAAACCTAAAAACAACGGAAGGATTAAGCTTACGGTATCTCCAGTAATGCTTTGGATTGGTCGGATCATTGATTGTTTCCTCAGTTGCTGGACGAGTCATGTATTCTTCTTTCAACACCAGCAAGTCCTGACATCAACACAAACGTGACTTAAGCACAACCGCAGTCACAGGATATCCAAACAAAATAAAAACAAATTAAGAAATCAAGCAAAGGAATGCCATTAAGGGTCTGAGGTTGGATCTGCCACACCTGACAAGAAGTTTGACACAAATGGAATTTCAGCTGAAGAACTGTGTCGGGCAAAATACCTGAAGAGGGAAGATTGCCCACATGGATGGAGCTTCGACATGTTGGCGTAAAACAAAATGTGCAACATCAGGAACGCATTTACTCGGGGGCAGCTTGTCAGAACCCACCACATTTTTGAAGAAACGACGCCTTCTTTCTTCATCTTCTTCCCACCAAGCACGTAAGGTAGAGCAGTCGTGGCAAGATGGAGCACACACCTAAGTAACAGGAGACATTTCACCATCAACTATTTAGTTTAGTTCTAATAGAACATGTCGGGCTTTGGAAAATTTATTTTCTTTGGTACTTCATGTGCACAGGCACACATACATAAGGAAAGGGAAAGTTCTCTTATGAACACACAAAGCGCAGACTTGATGAGAAATGAAAAGACAGAACTGCAAATTTAAACTTTCTTTGATTGCTACAGACACAGACACATATAGATATCTGAAATAAGCTTAAAGCACAACTCGGTCAACAAAGGATTGGTTAAGTATTCGACCAAGCTACATGGATTCCTGTAGGATCATACCGTCATGTAGCTGTACTGAGAAGGAATACCAAACTCGAGATCTGGTTCACTAGGCATTCGCTGGATGCGCAAACCTACTAGTCCAAGTTCTTGCATAACCTGTGAGATAATGTCAAAGTTACAAGAGCTCCTTATTAGAAAGTGTTCGTATGAAAGTGGGAGACATACTGGATGTACACACGATGGGATGAGGCCTAAATCTTCTCCACAAGCCAGCATATCTGAACAATTCAGGAGGACAGGCAATGTCTTCAAAGCATTTTGTCTCCACAGGTTATCTTGCCGGTGAAAATAGTAATCATAGTACAGTCGCTTCAGAACATTCTTGCTGCATAAAAAGAATCTCATTAAATGTCACAAAGCAGTGGAGTCATCCATCTTCCAGTAAAGCCCCCTTGTTCCCATCAAGAAACCCAAATGCAGCACAAGGTCAAATAATTTTCACCAAAGATATCAAAAGAACATCATGTTTTTCCAGTAGGACATAATAACCAACAATTAAACCATTAATGTAGACTGAGCCAACATTAGTAAAGCTCAGGTTTGTCATATGTCACTCAGTGACTCAACAAGAACCAAAAGATTGATACCTGTGATCATCTAAGTCCATAAAACTTGTTGTATCTTCCAGATTGAAACGTGGATAAAATTTCTTAGCATCCTCAGGATCCCTGATAAGAACTATATTCTGCAAGATGCAAATAGATTCTAGCAAGTGAAGGTGGAAAGCTAAAAAAAAAAAAAAAAAAAAAAAACAAGTGCACCAAATTATAGGAGAAACAGAAGATTGACTCATTACCTGTAGAAGATCAAAGAGATTCCGTCGTATCTTATTTTCATCTTCCAATAGGGACCTTTGCACAAATGACTTCAGTTTTGCAGCAATTTTCTTCTCTGTGTTGCAGTCTTCCTTGTACTACAAAATCAAGCAATCTCGTGTGAATCAGTGGATCAATGGATCACTGGACAGAAAGAACCGTCTGAAGTTGAAGTTAGGCCAAGATGCTTTTATAATACATCTACAAGCAATAAAATTCCAAAGGCAAATAAAGCAACAAGGCTAAACGTCAGAGGCAAATAAGTTCTACTTCATTTGAACTTGCCATTACTATACACATATGAAACCACTCACATCGCGGCACCATCAAATTCCATCCAGGGCTGAAGAGCAAGGAGAAGATGCTCACTGCCATTACCAGAAAGTTTTGCAAGGAGAAGATGCTCTATATTATAAGCTTTAATAGGACGAATAACTACTTCAATTGTCCTTTTTCCTTCCGTTTATTCTTCTGTTCACTCTTGTACCTCTCCATGTCCCATGTAGCACTTTTAGCCCTTTAACGATGAAGAGAGACTTCTACGTCATAATTTTTAAGAATTTCATGGCACTCCTATCTCCACAGAAGTAAGTACAACTAAACATCTTGACATATAACAGGTGCATCAAAGTCCATCACTATTAGTTTAAGTTCAAACCAATATAACTTTTAACTGGATTAGGCAGACATGGCCAACTATACTTGAGACAACGAAGTCCCTCAAAGAGACATCAGTCAACCTGAATTTAAAGGTGAAAAATCATAACAGGGAGAACAACATAAAGCTTCATGGTGCTTTAACTCCTGAGTTTTACCTCATAACAGTGCTTCTCATATTCATTAAAGAAATTAGAAGCAATAAAAGGCCATGATTCTCCAAATTTTTCCTGCAAGAGGAGAAACCAAAAGCCTCATTATGTGGTACCAATTGACAAAAGAATCATTTGAATGTACAAACACTAATCACAACACGTCAAAGAAGCAAAAGTAAGCAACCTGTAATAATTCCTGCCGGACGTAAGGATTGCTCAAACGATTAAAGTCCCATATTCCCTCTCGTTCAAGTTCTTCCTGCAATCAGACATCATTTTTACTAAAAGGCTTCAAAAAATGGAAGAGGAATCTTTTATAACAAGAAAAAATCTCTGTGAACTTTGTTTTGAGTATGAATCAAGAGGATTAGAAGTACCTGACTAAGAGGAATTGACGGTCTAAATTTACCAACAAGGCCTGTCATGGCATGCTCTGGAAGTTCCCAGATTCTAAAGAAACCAAGTATGTGGTCAATTCGGTAAGCTGTGAAGTACTTCGCCATCTGGTGAGAAAAATTCATATTCATGCTATTAAGTTCATATGACCACTGTGCAAACTAAGAGCTCAAAAGTCATGGACACATGGTACTGTGCTATTAGATTCCAACACAAACCTGTGTTAAACGGGCACGCCACCAAGCATAATTGTCCTTTGACATTTCCTCCCAGTTATAAGTAGGAAACCCCCAGTTCTGCCCATTCTTATCAAAATAATCAGGAGGGGCTCCAGTTGCCGTGTTCATTCGAAACAAATTTGGATAGACCCAGGTATCGACACTATTTCTATCAACACCAATAGGCAGATCTCCTTTTAACACCACTCCTTTCTCTCTAGCATACCCGGCTGCTTCTGACAACTGCCAATTCATAATGTTTCAACCGATAAAAATGTCAGGATGGCTAGTGAACAATTTCCAGAATGCACCAAAATGAAGAAATGTACTACACTTACTTGCAAGTGTAAATGGAATTGAATGTAGTAGTGAAAGCATATGATGTCATAGTGCAAGCTCTCTTTTGAGACAAGTTTATCAAGCTGTGAGGAAAGAAGGACAGTCTTATCAGATCTTCAATTAGAGTGTGTGAAAATCTAGTAAGTTCATCAATAAAAACTGAATAAACAGACGCCAAATTGACTACAAAAAATGAAGTAAAAATCACCTTTTCCTTGGAAAATTGGGAAAAGCGACCCCATTGGCTGTGATCGGAAGTTTCAAAGAAGTCGCGTAGGAAACAAAAGGCTGCATAAGGTTTCAACCATTCCTACAACCAATTGAAGCAGGAGTCAGAGTGAAAACTGTGGCTTCAAAGGAACAGCTCATGAGTTGCAACCATGCATCCTCATCTCATAAGACCATCATCAATTAATAAGAACAGGACAAAAAGAATTTTTGTATGACCTCATTCTCTGAAAAGAACTTTTGGAAGGTGCTTGAATTAAGGACTGAATTCTTCTCAAGAGAGAAGATTTTCTTGGCAATTGAAAGCTTTGCGGCCATTGTTGCGTCATAGTCAACATCCTAGACATCCAAACCCAATTAAGGTAATTTGCGTGTCAGGATATACAGAAAAATTGGCCTCTGCAATAACATAATTTGGCACTTAGTAATTAGCAACACTGAAGATGTCAATTATGCTGAAAGTGTCCTATACAAAAAATTACTGATGCAAGCCTTTCTTCAACTAGAAACACAGAGCAGCTTCACACCTAGTTGCCAACTTGTCTTCATAGAACATGTCAACAATCTCACAAATAGAAGCAAACTTAGATGAACAGATAATGCATCCAGACCTACTGAGGTACTGACGATTGCTCCACTTTATCAGGAAGAAAGTCTTCAAAACCAATAACTAACCCAATAAAGCATGGTGGTTCCAGCATTGTTTATCAAAACAAGAGGGCATTAGGATAGAATCACATACATGAGGAACCATCTTAAGGAAATTTGGCCAGCATTTTAGTAGAAATATTATCCCATCTTGAGAAATAATCTTTTTTTCCAGCACGAGATATAATTACTAGTTGATAACCCAAACCTCCGTGTCACAGTTCAAAATCTAATGCTAAAAATGCTTAGATATAACAATAATAAAAAATAAAAATAAAAAAATTAAGGCACAGGATTACTATACTACTGGAAAGAGTGAAATCATAAGCATAAATTGGACATCAGCCTCGGAGTAATCATTTATTGTCATGCACGAATCTCTCAGGCATTTCAGAAATTCTCCCCTGATGAAGCCACATGGGCCAATTCTAGCTTGTTTGCAGCTAGAATTTCTGAACATACGTAGAAAAAAGTTCCTTAGATAGCAAAGAAACTAATAAACCATGTTACCTTCTTATCCAGCTCCTCCTTGGCCTTCAGAATATCATGCTGGAAGACAAAAAAATTACAGATCAATTTTGTAACTAAACACATGTTTGAGAGTTCAAAGCTTGACAATAAAGAAGCAGCTCTCAAAATATCCATCGCAAGCAAAGGTGAAAAGTTACATATACCACCTTGATATCATTTGGTATGTTCTTCGAAAGAGCATCCAGTCTCAGGTAAAGTGGATGTAACGCAAATACTGAAAGTGAGCTGCATGAACACAAGGAAAAAAAACCAAATAGGTAACCGTATGAAAACCCAAAAACTACCATGAGAAACTTCATCTTCTCCACGGTGAACAACTGATAATTAACAATATATGAATTGATTTCACCGATGAATAATGCATCAGGAGCATCAAGCTCTTTTTTGCATGAGCCTCTTAATTAAAAAAGCTGCAGCTTTTTAAACAGTGTGTTGACAAGATATTGCCTGGTGGTCAGATTCTGTGCTTCTTCACCCGCTTCCAGGTGCTTCTCTATGATAGTGTCCTACTCCAGAAAGAGGCATTTCTGTGACTATAAACTAGAATATATATATCACTGTGAATTTTGCATACTTTTGCACCTCCCTATTTAGAACCTCAACTCTTGTCCAGATTTCTTGCTCCAAAAGAAAATGGATAAAGGTTAAATAAGAGGCCATAGTTGTGAGTTGATAAAAAAAAAAAATTACCACATGTGGTAAGTGGCACGTGAAGATCATATGGTGCACAAACAATATTTTTATTCGATATTTCTTTTTTGTGACAATATACTAGAGGAAAGTAAGATTCAGGTATGAACGGATGAAAGAAGGCATAATTATTCCCATGATAGTCGAAAGTATATGAACTTTTGAGGAGACAGCTTACCTGTAAGGATATGAGTCCCACCACATCCCATGTACAGATGTATCATTAATTGGTAATAGTTGAACCAAGTGAAATCCAGATTCAACAGCCCAGTCAACAAGCAACTTCAAGTCAAGAAACTCCCCAACTCCAACATCCTCTTCAGATCTGACAGAAAACATGGGAATAGCAACGCCAGCACCACGCCATGGCATTGCCTAAGAAACAGATTGATGAAGAGAATGTCACCGACTGTCACACATCATAACACTTAAAAGCCGATTAATAGTGAACTTGCTTACTCGAAACATGCCATCAGAAAGGAACATATATCTTGGTTGACTTTTGGAGGATTCGAGGGAAAGTTCCCGTTGAGAGCCGATTTCTAGAGAAATGTTCCCTGCCTTGCCAGATGTACAATACTTGTACGTATAATAGATAGTTAAGGAGGGAGAAAGAGGCTTGCAATAGCCAAACTAGCAGCCAAGAAGATACTAATTGAAAGCAGTCAAATTGTTGAAGCCAAAGGAAACTCTAAAGGATATTTTAATGGAAAGTCGCCCCTTTGGACTACACAATCAGCATGCCAAACTGAATCACCACCATGGCTAAGTTTAACTCCATTCTGAATCTTCCACTGCCCCAACTTTGAACAGCTCCCTATCACATACACCTGAAAGCCCAACAGGATAAGAAATGAAACATAGAAATTGTTTAAGACAAACTAGTAAAAAGTTCAGTTCGAAAGGGGAGCTTACTGCAGTGTCCTCTTCTATACTGGGGCAGCATATTCGAAAATGAATGAGGACAGAATCTGCATTTAACCCAAGCTCAAAACAGAACCAGTCAGTTACATGAAAAGCTTCAAAAGACATTACATGCAAAGGTTTAATTAAAAGTATAAATGAACAAATTACCAATTTCATCCAAATTATTCTGAAGAACTACAAGGGGTCTCTCTATGCCCAAACTCGCACTTCTACGAAAGATGACATCTTTGAACGCGCTACTGAATGGGAGAGTATCTGAACCAGTCTGCTAGGAAAAAGGTGTCAGCTACTACTCATCAAGATCTACTTTAAAAGAAGAAATTAAGCACCATTTCTTGTCAAAAAACTTTCACAACATCAAACAACCTCGCAAGCTAAAACAAGAACATAATCATTGGGGCTAAATTACTCGATCTAAATGTATCCAGTATTCCAGTTTAAGACACCTCAGAAACACCTCACAATCTCAACTGCTCTAAGATGGATTATCCAAGCGGCACTTGGCCACTGATTATACTTTTCAGATTTACAACAGCTAAACAAAGATGGTATAGTTAGCAAAACAAACAAACATGTAGATGGAAGATGAGAAGTGTAAAGCAGCAACCAAACTTCAGAATAAAGTGAAGAATCATCAAGTCAGCGGCCCCCAGAACAATGCAGGTTGTGACAGCAAAGCACGATCTGAAAATATGAAAGGGACCAAGTTGAGGACAGGGAGCACTGCCGCGGTTGCATTGCTCTTCTACCTTATCTTATTGTACAGATTTTCATTTTATAATCACTCTTCACCCCGATTCACAGCTTGTTAACTTTGCATAACACTCCGTTGTAAATAAACGCTCTAATCATAGATCCATTTTGGTCTGCAAAGAGAACAAAGGTAAGTTCCCTAGAATGTAGGAGTGCAACAGAGACACTCCCACCCATCTTCTACTTTTTTTTCCCGACAACAGGAATCTACCACTAGACAAAAGTAGAGCAACGCAAGAATTGCAACTCCACAATACCTATCAAGAGAGACTTCATCACCCCTTTCCAGTCACCAACAGAATAAAAGCAAGAATCAAAAACTTCTCTTTTGTTTCCACGACACATTAAGAGACTAAAAAGCTAGCAGAAGAAGACTCAGAAAAAGGATAACCTGCCAAAGATCATAAAGCTCCACGACATCGCCATCCTTCACTCCCTCGGGCAACGCCAACCTGCGCTTCTTCCCCATATCCCATCTCAGCACGTTCCTGCCATCGTCCACCACGTAATAACTGTACTCGCTCGTGAAACCACTCGGCACGGTGATGCTCCCGCGCCATATGAGCTCGTCCCCGTGGTGAGACGGAGCCAACAACACGCCCTTCTTCACATTCCACGATCCGAGCACCGGCTCGGAGCCGCACACGAGCAGGCTCTGACCCCAGTGAGTGTAGTACGGTATCCTGAAGCCGACGGTCACGGATTCCGTGGACTTGGAGCCGGAAGATATCCCCCAATTCGCCATTCTCTCGGGAAATCACTCCGACCCAGAAGGGAATTCGCGGGATCAAGCAAAACCCAGGAGAGAAATCGCAGTTGGAGCTATCAAGCTCCCTTACTTCTATAAGAAGTTGTCAAGAAACTTTAATGGGTTGCAAATAAATGCTTGGATTTTTATGGAGAACGCTCGCCACCCGATTCAGAAGATAACGAAAGAGAGAGAAGGAATCACCGCTTTTTGCGTCCAGATTTTTTGGGGGAAAAGCGGTGGCTTTGCTCCTACGAGAACGTGAAGACACTGAACAAAAAAGGGATTAGAGCGAGGGAGGAATTTGTCTGATCGAGACGATATTTTTTTTGGCCTTTTCGTTTGCCACTACGCGAGAGCGAAGCGCCTCTCTCGTCCGCAAGGAAGGGCCACACGCTCTGGCGTCTGAGCTCCGCAGAGGATTCCCTCTGTCAGTCTCCATGCTCCTCATGTTTCACAGTTCATGCGATCTTCCCTTTGAGCAGTAGGTGCTCAAGTTTTGTTATTTTGTAGCCATGATTTCAATTTTAGTTGTTAGTCCTCCAATTTTTGAATTTATTCAATCAAGTCTCGTAATTTATATGATTATTGATGCGCTTGATTATGATGACATGACGGTTGACATAGCATATTAGATATTGAGAACAGAGAAATAGAGAAATATTGTCTGTACGAGAATTGATTAAACTGTCGACATGGGCCAACTTGCAACCAATACATGAACATAAATAGTGACGTCTTGTCATCAGCCATAGGGATTAATGTTGATATTAACAATCGATATTGACGCGCATTCACGATGCATATTGACAAAAATTGCCAATGATGATGGCTAATAATTATTGATGTGGATACCAATGAGCAAAGGACAGCAAACCATCAAAACTCTTTAGAGGCATGAAGCAACATAGGTACTTAGTTGCAAATTTAAAATCACGAGGGGACAAAGCAATTGAGAATCAAAGAGCAATCAGCATGCATATTTTGGAGGACAATTATGTGGAAATAGGGTTATAAAACAGTTACCATTTAGAAACAAGATTTTAGGGTGACAAGATCACGAGACAGTTATCCACGGGCAATCCCAAGACAATTATGGATAGGTAGTTGCTAGTCACCATTTAGTAAAAGATTGTAGGACAATTATTGTTTGGGAGCTAGATTATGGGGCAACCGGCATACATTTTTCAAAGAACAATTGTATGGGAATAGGATCAAGAGAAATAAGCACAAGACCGGGGAGGGTCCTCATTGATGAGGATATTTTAATAACCAAAAGTCGTTGCTAAATCTTTTGACGATTTGCTAACATAATTATTCCGATCAATTGTATCCAAAAATCGCTAATGTTGAGTATTATGTTGGCAAATTATCAAAAAGTTTAGGACTAAACCGGTAAAATTAAAAAATTTAGAATTGAATTGCCGACGTGTAAACTTTTGGAATAATTATCCCAATATTTCACTTAGTTAGTGAGGAATAAGTATTATGTTATCCCAAAAAATGGGAAAAAAAAAGGGTAGAGATAAATATTACTTGGTCAGCTGATCCATGTGAAATCATATCATGTGATTCGGCACTCAAAAATCTTATCACGGGAAACATCGGATCATTGAATATAATTAGTCGTTGACGAGAAAAAAAAAATTAAGTAAATGAATCAATTTTATATAAGTCCGACATTTATAAATATAATAATAAATGTTCACACGGTTACCATCATCTCTAACCTGCATAAACACACTTTACGTTAATTCTTGCAAATAAAAATGTCTATTTTATGGAACTTTTTTGTACCTTGTATAATGTCAGAAATACTTCGGATATCTTGATTGTCAAATAGAATGTGTTTTAAAGCTCTGTTTATTTTACAAAAATAAATAATTTTAAAATATATTTTCCTTAAAAATAATCGCTCGTATCATGTTTTTATCGCCCACGAAAATGTTTAAATATAAATTATTATTTTTTATTGATTAATTATTTCAAGCGATGCAAATAATGATTTTAAGAAAAAATATTTTTAAAATCATTTATTCTTTGTGAAGCCTTAAAAAAATGTTGAAATCATATTTTAAGACCACGATTCCTCCTTATTTTCTGCCAACAAATTCTCCTGACTTGGCAGGCACATGCATATAAATCCAACCGTGCGAGAACGTGATCTCTTGTCCCCTCCTTTACTCATCGCCCGCCTCGCCTCTCTCTTACCCCCATTTGGTCAAACATTATTTTAGGAAGACTTTTACATAAATACGTTTTGTCTTTTTTTATAACAAAAATAATATGTTTTTTTGGGCAAAAATATTCTTTGAATGACTATGAATAAAACCGAAATGTTACGGGTTAATTAACAACTTATATTTTCTTCTTATCCGCGTGTTACTACCATCAACAATGATCCTTTCCCGTGTAGTGTGAGATTTCTGAATTTTTTGCTTCTCACCTAATGATTAGAATATGCTCATATTTGACTAAAAAAAGGGCTTTGCATTAAGAAGAAAATAGAATAGTTTTATCTCGATATGTTATTAAGTAATAAATATGATTCTTTTGTAAATTTTAACTAGTCGGTATTTATCGCTAGCTGTATAACTTGCAAGCTAAACATATCATGCAGACACGACAAATGCTATTTGAAGAAAATGATGTTAAATAATCATTTATTGTTCTAGCGCACCCAAATGCGTTGCTTTTGGTTATGAAATGGTTAAATATACTCAAAACAAGTTACTTGAATTTATTGTCAATAAATAAAAACAAAACCAAATGTATCTGAAAGGCATTCAAAACTAAGGTTGTATGTTTTGTGGAAAATGAATACTTTTTTAAATTTTTTAAAGAATAATTTATTGTATTGCTTACAAAAACTATTAAATAAAAAATATTTCACAATTTATGAGAATATTTAAGTATAAATTATTATCAATAATTAATATATTTTCAATTGACTAATTCTTTTAAATGATGCAATTGATCATTTTTTGGAAAATATTTTTAAAATCATTCACTTCCCCAAAATTATTAACAAAAAGAAAACGATATACCCATCTCAAAAAGATTTCGAAATTTGCAAATAACAATTTTCTCCTTACTAGCCAAACAAAAAAAAAAGGTAAAAAAGCCAATTCTTGGTCACCCAGATGGGAGCAAATTATTCGATCCAAAATAGAAATCGCGAAATCATCAAATCCAATAATATAAGAAAAAACAGCATATTTCCGTAGTTTTTTTATACATAAAAAAAAAAAAAAAAAGCAAAAAATATTGCTTTCAAAAGCATATACTAATTCAGGGTCCTGAGGTGCCACCGACGGATTGCTAAAAGGTACAAACCTGCCAAAAATTCAAAACTCTCATTTCCATTTTTACGAAAATACCCCGCCAAGCCATTATCCAGATGCAGTTACACCCACCGACGCCCATCACTCAACTCCTTTCCCTTAAGCCGCAAATCATAGATTAATTAACTAACTAAATATAATTCATTATCCAGATGCAGTTACACCCACCGATGCCCATCACTCAACTCCTTTCCCTAATGCCACAAATCATAGATTAATTAACTTACTAAATATAATTAGGCACAAAACACATGGCGGGCCGTAGCAGCCTCGATCGGCTTGGCCGGAATTAGCTCGACCGTGGGACGGTCCGATGCCGAACGCCGGAACTCCGTGCAACCCGTGAAGAGCACCCACTTGCTCATGAAACACAGACGTGATCTCGAGTCGCCGTCGAACAAAACAGAGCCGAAACGCGCACGCCCGGCGAAAAATCGTACTCGACGTACTCGATAAGTAGATTGTAAACATTAGAAAAAAAGAACAGTTTTATGCAGTTCCTTTGTTCTTCTTTCTTTTCCTTTTTTCTTCCCTTACCGTTTACATTTGCCGCAGAAGAGAATACACAGCGGCGGAGATGCAATGTGAACCAACGGCCTGCCACCTCTAGTGACTTTGACCTGATGGTGCATCTGCCGGCCGGATTTCGAATGACATATATATACACACACACGCCCGTGCCCAAAACCTACGTACATCCATCCACACGGATGCGAGCGGGTCGCCCCTTTTTGGCGGCCGCTCCCACCCGTAAAGCTCCCTCCGGCTCCTTCTACTAAGTATAGGTTTGATCATTCGAGGCCTTCACCAGGACCAGAGACTTGTCTGTTTCAACCGGTCGAGATATGGTAGCTTCGTCTATGAACATCATAATTGTAATATGATTGCGAAGATCAGGGCGAATGCCCATCGTGCCGTGGGAACAAGACCTGCAGAAGCTGCAAATGCAGAGATGTACGACATTAGATTCGTCGGTTATGTCGCGATCCAATAGATCAAGAAAGCTAGTATGCTTTTAACTTAGAGGCGAGTGTAATTTTCCATGGAAAAGTTTCTGGTCTGGGACAAATGCTAAAGACAGAACTAATAAGTTTCATGATAAATATAAAAAGTGCACTGAAAAGATTTAATCGTGATTCTGCAAAAAATGGGGATAGAAGAACTCATACAAGAACTTGAATAAGAGACACAGTTAATCACATTTATGAAGCGGTGAAGCAGGATGCATATTACTTACATGAATTCAGTGATGGAGCAACCGATGGCGTTTGCACAGGGTTCTCTGTATGATGTTTGGTCGTCGATGGGGGCTGAACATGAGAATAGACGACATGCGGTGACGGGCTAGACACAGGAACCGCCCGCGGATGATGTGCCTGTGGGGATGGAGAAACCCCAGAATACCGAGGAGCAAGCGCTGGTGCAGGAACTGGAGCTACATGAGACTGCTTTCCACTCCCTGAAGGCTTTCCTTTATAGCCGAATCTACAGCCAGGAGGCCTTGCCTCATAACTTGGTTGAGGTGCAGGTGATGGTGAGCTTTTGCTGTGGACAGGGGAGATTTTTCTATGGGCAGGTGAAACGGCTCGAGGTGAATGCGCACTATCATGAGTTGCAGGTGCTGGTGAAATCGTAGGGGGCTGATGGAAGTGATGGTGGTGAGAGTGGTGGTGATGGTGATGGTGGTGTGCATGGTGGGGCCCAGGAAGAGGAGCTGGAGAAGGTGGTAATGATGGTCCAGCTCCGTCACCACCATTGAGAGAGTGCTGCAATATCGATGAAAGACGGACTTGCTTGACCTTGCCAAATATGGTATTGTTGAGACCGAGATTTCTTGAGTGAGGACCCGTGATTGTTTGTGCCAGCTGCTTCAACCTTGGCTTGTTTCCAATCGCCAGCAAAACAGATGACTGAACTATGGTCGGAGGAGCCACTGTTGAACCTCTCACATTCGATAAGCTAATGTACAAGATCTACACAGAAAACAATTCACCAAAACTGGTAAGATTCTCCAGATTGTTTAGTAAACACACACACTACATCAATAGACACACTCCTATAAGCATAATCCAATTGGGAGGCAAGAAATCCCTTTCAGATAAATGATAACAACCAAATGTCTTCTCACGCCGCCTTAAAAATCCCCACACAAGCCCCACAGGTCGCAAAAAGCATGAGAACTAATGCTCGTGATCCACAGAAGTAAACAAACAAAAATGGAGGACGAACACCATAAGGTTAACCAAATATTGCTTGCAGGAGATGATAACTGAAAACATGAATGTGCTAAGTCAGAACATTCTAAAAGAAACAACGAAAAGGTGCACGTCTCTAACCTCATCGGATGAGAGACGCAATCCTGATCTCAACTGGCTTCTGAGATCTTCAAAATTCGCTTGTATTTGCTCTATGGAGTAGTTTAAGGTGAAGTTGAAGTAGATCTGCGCTCTCTGCAGTGGAAATGCCTTCTGAAAAGGGCTGATGGTAATTCCTCCGAGGAACTTTAGCACCTCAAATGAGAATGGGTCGCCAAATAAGGATGAACTCAAATGGAGAAATATCTGGCGTGTAACCAGAGATTCAAAGGACTCCCTTATTATAATTTCAGTAGCATTGGATATTTTTGAATTTTTCACATCAGGATCAATAGCAAACACGACCTTTGCTGAATTTGATCCAGCTAAAGGCTCCACAGATAAGATAACTACCTGTTCAGAGGATGGGGAAGATTAGCCTCATAATCAATAAGATGGTTAAAAAAAGGAATTGGGAAGCACATACTCTGATAGTCGCGAGATTGATCTCTGCAAAAATGTCTTCTTCGAGCTGCAAGATATTGTCTTGAAGTAGAAGAACTGGCTTCTCAACAGTAAAGGTAGCTACTATATCATGACCTAGAAAGATCAAAAAGTGAATAACAGATCAATCTTAAGCATAGAAGAATGCTGTTCTTTTACTTTTGGCTATGAGGATAACATTGCTTGAACATACCGACAAAACATTGAGAAAATTAAATAATGAGATAAAATAGAAAATTGAAATATACAAGGCTTAGATTTAAAGCCCGAAGGTGAAGAAGATCCATAAATGGTGAAAATGCATTCAAGAATATCAATAGATTGAACAACTCGTAGATTTCTTTTTTGACATGCTAATCTTTTCATGCTGACAAACTACATTGTTACTCAGAAACTTCTATCACATGTGCAAACCTGCATCAAAGCAAGTCAGGCATGCTCAGGCCAGAATCAGCCAGCATGCACATTCATAACAAACTGTCAGTGACTGCAAAAATGAATTCCAACCATGCAGATTTCCCATTTTATTGCATGGAAAATGGCATCAATCAAAATCTGGTAGGTTCATATATTCCCAATGAATGAAGTGCATAAAATTGAGAGAATCATGCAGTTTTCTCAAGAGTAGGGCAGAACCAAAAACCTTCCAGCATATAAAAGTCATTGGATCCTTTACTCCTAGTGATGCAACTAACAATAGCCTGAAACAAGCCTTTCTTTGCAAGCTGTAACAGGTACATTAGTGAACCATTGGACAGAGAAATGAGAAACCCAACATTATGAAAGCTGTGGATTGTAAAACCCTGAAAAAAAAATCAAGGACAGCTGTCACGATTCCACTCTGTCATTTGATTAGTAACAACAAAATGACCCTTCCAGTACAAAAAGATGCACCATATGACAACCGTAGGTTGGCAAGCAGTTGAATGATGGATACACTGCATACCTTTAATAAAGTCACAATGAAAGAATTTTGTAAGAGATGGAATCTCAGTGCATGAAAACTAAACAATAAAAAGGAAAGGTTAAAATTCCCATTGAAAGGGTCTGACTTATTGTATTAATAGGTAGCAGCATATATTCCCACTTTGTTACAAGCAAGAAAGCATGCAACAGAATCTATGAAAGCTGCAAGATTAGGAACCAGATCTTCAAACCCTGAACAACCATCTTTGCAAACTGATGCTGCATGAATATCATCGGACAAACCAGCGGCCGAACACTAGGAAAGCATCACATTTAAACGGCCTGACCCGGCAAGAGATTAACTAGGCATGATTGGACACATGAAAAGGGGAGCATGAGCAAGCACAAGCATGTATATGCTAACGAAAGGAAAGACAGATCCATCAGTCCAGTTTGGTAAAGAGTTCATCCCCATGAAGGCGGTCTATAATTGACCATAAAACAGAAAAATGGAAATTAACGGCTAAAACTAAACCATATATCGACTCATTTGCCATCAAAACTGAATGGAAACTTTCCATTTCTATGCAAATTGGACGGATCATAAGACGCATTAATTCAAATTCTTACTTGCTTCTATATCTAGTCAAAAGCCTATCAGAGTCTTCCTAATAGAGTAAATTCCCTCATTTACTACTTTTAGCAATTAAAGATGAATAAATAGACCCCTAAAATCAAATTAACACATAGGAATTACTACTAACTCTCCTCAGATGCGAACACTGAAACTCAACTATATCTATTTCCCTCGGATCTTCATCTGCAATTACTCCCAAAACATTCCTAACAAACCCAGAAGCAAGAACTAAACCATGTACCCCAAACAGCTCAAGAACGAACGAACCCTCGAAACCACGTGTCATCTTCAGGCAATGTCGGCACTCAAATTCAAGAAAACCAGGGAAAAGCGAGCACCCATCGAGACAAGATTCCAAGAATCCACCGTGAAGACCCACCTCTAAACCTCGGATCCAGATCCAGATCTCCCCGATCTGCGAACTGCAAGAACGGAGGCAACCAGAACACGGCCGACAAGAACACGGCCACGGACAAAATCAACACCGCCACGCATCTGACCCCGACCCGCTTCGAAATCCCACCGCACCCACAGCGCCATCGCTCCGCATTCCGCTCGGAAGTGATGGACACCACCGTCGCGGCCACCTGCTGCTCCTCCTCGGCGCTCTTCCCCATTGCGGAGGCCGGCAATGCAGACTAGTTCCGGGAGCACCGGCGGCGGAGGCCACCGCCGAACCCACGTCCCGTCCGGCGAGCTGGGCCCAAATTAGATGCACCCATTTCCGCCGCGTTGCTTGCAAAGCGAAGGAAAGAAAGAACGGCGTCAACAGAGAGAAGCAGCCCGAGCGCTCTCCTTGCCGGTGGTTTCTTTTCTTCGCATTCAAAAGGGATTGAGTGGGCAAGAACAACTTCCTCTGCAAATGGATTATTACACGCCCTCTCTCTCTCTCTCTCTCTCTCTCTCTCTCTCCTCTCTCTCTCAAGGTAGTCTTTCTCTCTCTAGTACTCCATCACAGTTGTTTTAGTCATGGGATGGTGGTGGTTTATCTGTTTTTTTGTGGGGTTTTTTGTTTGTACTTATGCTCTGTCTTGTACATGTACCCCCCCACCCCCATCTTTCAAACACACCCACCAACAAAAAAAATAAAAAATAAAAACAAATTTTTGCCTTTTATCTTTTCAATGGTGGGTGCTTGGCTTCATTCAAAAGTGACACAGAAGAGAGAGAGAGAGAGAGAGAGAGAGAGAGATGGTGAAGCACAAGGAGTGGCAGGTGCGGAATAATAAAGACTTCAGCACCTCCTGCGCACTTTGAGACAGCGAGTATCCTGGAAAGAGAGAGAGAGAGAGAGAGAGGATGTGGAGTTCTTAAGTTAATTTAGTTTTAATCCAAGTTGATTAGCGATGGTTAATGGAGATTAAGCAACGGAGAATTCTGCGATGGGGTGAGGTGCGGGTGGTTTTGACTCTCGGGGCCAATGTGCGGATAAAAGGCGTGTGGTAGAAGCCACGGTGGGGGCGTACTGTGTGCAAATATCATCGATTTGGTCAACCAAAGTTAAAACCAAAGTCTTCCCCCTCCCCCACAAATTTTACATTTTCTTTTTTTTCCCCAGAAATAGAGGTTCTAGATTTTCAGATTAATAATTTGATGGCATTTTCAGCAGACTTGTTGCTCAATTTAGGGATTGATACCCTGAAAAGTCCTAAGCTACGCTATTGTGATATAAATATCCAATTTTTTTGTCGCTGAAAATCCGAAACTTGTTCATTATAAACACCAAATTTTAGCAAATGCAAGCATTCTAGTCCCCTTGCGGTGTCTCTCCAGCTAAATTATCATTGACATCGGTTTTATTAAGGTGAGTGTAGAGCGTACTACTAGGATAAGGTGCTATCTTACCATTCTAATTTCTCTAATATTTGGCATAAATTTGAGAAGAATAAGGGAGAATTAGGTTTGCATGATTTGAGCACACAAATGCACGATTTTATTGATAAAATCTAGTCTTGATGAAAATAAAGTAGATCATATATATGTGTATATATAAGCTTTGGTTTTTTTCATGACAAAAAAAAAGTTTGGTCACACAAAAAGAGATGTTTGGATACTTATGTTACTGTGAGAATAGTTTGCCCATGATTAAATAAAGAAAGACCATCGAATTAATACCTTGAAATTGATAAAATTAGAGGAAACAGGGTTGATGGTTCTTCGAATTAAATGATTTCGAGAAACGTCGAATTTGACTAAGAACTTTAGTGTCCCGAAGATAATGAGAAATCTAGATGCATCTGCAATGTCGTACGTGGTGCCTGGCCCTTTTCGTGACCCACCGCCGTCACCTCTATCCCCTCTTCACATGGACAGAAAAAAAAAATGAAAACTAAATCCAATTAAAAAAACCCATTAAATAAAGACAGGAAAACAAAAAGAAATAAAAATGTGTCAATTAATACCAGAGACCGTGAGACACCGACGAAACATATGTACCTAAAATGTGGACGAAAAGTGGGCTGTCCGAAATTTGATGGTGGTCTTTATATATATATAGCTAATTGCAAAGTCAACTATAAAATTTGCTCGAAGTCCATCATACCACCATTAGATCAACATTAGCAGACTCAATTTGATTACTAGGGTAACTTCAGAATACAGATTTCAGTGTGCATCGACATATGTTACGCATGATATTTTGCAAGAAAGCATAAGCCAACATATATATATATATATATATATATATATATATATATATATATATATTTTTTTTTTTCCATTTTGCCAAGCCGCCACAGTCAAAGTGGTCCATAGGGAGAGGGAGGGAGAGAGATGGCGTTGATCTCGAGGACGATGTGGCGAAAACACTTGCGGACCAAGGAGCAGAGGATCAGGGTTTTAACGTCGGCGACCTCGGAGATGATGAGTAGGAGGAGAGCTTCCAGAAGCAAATCGAGTTTAATGACTTACCAATTCCATTTTATTTTTTTTTTGGAAAATTTAAATTATTTTCCATATAAGATGCAGGTGTTCGAAAACACGTTCGATCACATATAGCCAAACAAAGGAAACCGAAAAAATAATTTCTCATAAAGCATTTTTTTTATCGTAGAATTTTTCCCCGAACAAACACAACTCATGGTGTGGATGTAAATTATTTCTATCATCCACTAAATTTTAGACATAAATTGTTATAAAAAATGAAAGTAATTTTCATCAATATTATCTCAAGCGATACAAGTGATGATTTATATTTTCCGCGCGACCTACCGGCCTTAAAATTTCTCGAATTATAATTTTATTTTTTTGGGGGGGAGAAAACACATGTATGGATTTAATTAAGAATTGTTAGTGTTAGGTTGGCTACAAATCTCAATCGCGGGGAGTGTCAAGGGGGAATGTGCGGGGGAAGCGAGCGGGGGATGACGTGGATGTCGGGCACGCTCTTCTTATCGTCAGAAAGCGAACCTCCCTCTCCCTCTCCTCTCTCTCTCTCTCTCTCTAGAGTAATGAGGCCCACGCGCCGGTCACGGGATGAATTGCAGTTTCCCCACTTTCTCAGGAATTCGCCAATTTTCTTCCCATTTTCCATTTTCTTTTTTTTAAATTTAATGGTCGCCCCACCGCACGTCCGTGATTAAGATGAAACCAGCTCGCGTCATCGCGTGGTGGGGATAGGGTCTTCCATGGTTCTTCCGCATTTTCTTCTCGGACCACCACGCGGAGAAATTGATTACTTCTAACGGGCGGGGCCCGATCGGCCGCCCCGTCGTCGTCGTTCGCTAGTTTCCTGGTCCGCGCTTGCCACGGGATGCATCCGTTTATAATCCCCTTCGTCTTGGATTCGGAACACGACGGGGGAAAAGACACCGATTCGATCCTGAGATTATTGTGCCAGGATCCCGCTGCGGTCCTTGAACTAATCTTTATTTTGTGCTTTTTTATGCCCGCGAAAGAGTCTCCAAACTCAAATTGAGCTCTCCAGCAATTGAAAGAAGACCAACTATGGCCCGTTTGGTTCGGCTTTTGAGGGATACATTTGCAAAAATGCAAATACATTTAGGTGAAGGGGTTTTCCGAAAATGCAAATAATATTTAGTAAAATTTATATTTGAAATGGCTTTTATTAAATTAAAAAAAAAAATTATATTTTTTTGAAGTCCGACCACAGGGCCAGTCGGATCGGCAATCGGATGGCTAGGGCGGCCCTCGGACGGTTACCGAGGTCGAGTGACCCCAGGCGACGGCCACCTGAGGTCCGATGCTGGTCGCCGAGGTTAGGCAACCCTCAAAAGATGGTCGCCGGCACGCGCGACCCCTTGGTCAGCAGTCGTCGACCTCCAATTGGCTTCTCCGTGTGGTGGTTTTGGAGAAAATGAACAGTAACCGGAACTTGCATTCCGAAAATGCAAATTCCCAAAGGATTTATAGACCTTCTTTGGACTAAGGGCCCATAAAGTCATTTGGAGATGCAATTACATTTTGTCAAAGTCACCCAAAAAATCGAATCAAATGCGTTTGTATTTGGCCAAGAGACTTTAGAGTTCCAAAACACATTCCCAAAGCCGAACCAAATGGGGCCTATCGGCCTCCATCTATAGCACGCCTCAAACTCGATAACACCTTTTTATGCTTTGGTTCATCAGCACAAACTGATGCTCCCAGAGGACTTTATGGTCAGATATGTCGAAAAACAATTCTTTCTCAATAGGTATCGAAAAGATTCATGCCTTCACTCCGACTAGACAATTTATTGGAGAGTTGGCACTCGATGTCGTCACTTTCGTTCATCTCTACTTAAACCTCTCGACGAGAGAGAGAGAGAGGCAACCAAGAAAAATGGATTCACCCATCATCTCAAAATATCTCGGCGCCATTGACAGATGATAGTGTTATTAAGGCTTTGGGGGAACATGGTAAGAAGTGACTTCAAAGTGTTCCAAGCTTGACACGCTCAAACCCAAGATGTAGAGGACTCGACCTCTATAGTAGTAGCTTCAAGCTCGAGCCCCCAAATAGGCATGGCTTGAGCTGTGTTGTGCCCTCAGACTCGAGGCCTAGACCTCGTTCAACTTGTGGTCAGGGTTCGACGGACGAGCTTTTGATGGAGGATCAGAGTGTTGTTTTTATGTTATGGGAGAAGTGCAGAAGTCCTAAAAATTGTCACAAATATGCAATTGAATCATAAAATTTGTAAAAAGTACAATAGGTCCTAAAAGTTATCAAATTTATGCAATCAAATTCACTCGTTAACTTCGTCAAATTTGGCAAACAAAAAGTGCTGACGTGACTCTTTTTTTTTTCCTCTATCCTATGTGACGATGACATGGCCAAAACGATGTCATTTTGGTCTTAATTTATTTTTTAATATATGAAAGAAAGGGTGTGTAAAACCAGGTTGCAAGGGCAAGGGCAATTAGGGGTGAGCATCGGTCCAGGGTCAATCCTGGACCGACCTTGGACCGATCCAACCCTGCTGGTCCTGGTCCGATTCCCAAGGTGATCGGGTCGGTCCTTGGTCCTAGAATTTTTGGATCAGCACTGTGCGAGTTGGTCCTCGATCCTGAGAGTTCCGGGTTGATCCAACCTGGACCAACCCCGATTATATATATATATATATATATATATATATTATATAGGGAAAACCTTAAAATAAATAGCGTCAACAATATTAAATAGCTAATTAGTGAGGAGTTCAAGTAATTTTACATTATTCTTGAATAACTTAGATTTTTAATGTCTTTTACAGTATCAATAGTAATAATTTACAAATGAGGAAAATGTTTTTGTGAGGAGTCTTCACGGCGTCTAAAAGGGCATAAACAGCTCCTTATGGTATCCTCTTCTAGATTCGTTCTCTTCTGTCTTATTTGTCATTTTAGTCTTCAATTTGTCAAAATCGAAAGAAACAATTTCTCCGCTCGCCACTTGACACTCGTCTTGCTCGCTTTGGGTCATTCATGTCGCTCGCCGCTCAATACTCACTTGGCTTGTTGCTTCCCACTTGACATTCGATGCTCATTCTGTTCGACGCTCACCCCACTTGACCCTCACTGCTTGCCTTTCTTAATTGACCTCGCTCATCATCGAATCCTTGGGTCGGTACGGTCCTCGGTTGCCCTTTTAAGAAGTACAAAAAATGAAATAAAAAATTATTGGTTGGTCCTAGGTAGACCTGGAAATCAGACTGAACCCATTGGGTCAATCTGGTCCTCAATCATTTTTTAAGGAGTACAAAAAATGAAATAAAATTATCGTTTGGTCTCGGGTTGACCCTGGAACCGGACCAAACCCATTTGGTCGGTCCGGTCCTTGGTCCCAAGCTCAATAGGGTCGGTCCTCGGTCCCAAAAATTGAGGATCGACATTGTGTTGGTTGGTTCTAGGGTTAGGGGGTGGACCGGCCCAACTTGGACCATGCTCACCCCTAAGGGCAACCTCACCATCCCACCATTGCCAAGAGAGGCCTGAAGGTGGGGGATGGCCGGTGAGGATCGCTAAGCCCCGGCCAATGGTTGATGACCCTCACCGACTGAAGGCGAGGGCTACAAGCCTTCGGCCTATTGGTTTCTCACTCGTGCATTTGTCTTTTTTTTTTTAATATTATTTTTTAAAATTTAATTTTAATAAGATCTGTATTAAAAATTAGATTTGGATCAAACATACATCATTTTAGCCTCATGTTTTATGTTTTAGTCACATCATTGCCACTAAGAAGAGAGAAAAATAAAGGTCAAGTCAACATTTTCCGTTAGCAAAGTTGCACAAAGTTAACGAAAGAACTTGATTGCACCATTTTGCATTTTTTATAAGTTTGTTGATTCAATTACACTTTCTTGATAAGTTTTAAAATTTCAAATGTACCGTCTTTTATTCTCTTGACCAAGCAGAGTCAAATGGAGGGGTGGAAATATTTTGTGAAAAGGGATCATGATATTGATATTCAAAAGTAGAACCAAGAGAATAGCAATTTTTTCGGCTCGGAGATGGAAGATTAATAGTAACCAAGAGAAAAAGAAAAAATATTCAAAAAATAAAGGAAGCATGTCATTTTGAATAGATTTGTTCACGTTTAATTGTCGGCCATAATACAGTCGACAATGACTAGACCGCCATGTCAGTAATTTTAAGTAATAATTGAAATTTTACGTGTAAAAGTTTAAAATTATAATGAAGCCTATATCCTATATTTAGAACTAAATTGATAATTTTTTTAAAATTATAGCGTAAGATGTCCTTAAACTTCTCTAAATTGTTCGGTCGGGCCCTAGAACTTTTCTTTTTGGGGAAAGGGATTCTTAAACTTCTTTTGGTTCGAGTTGATCATTATGTCATGATTATAGATGGAAATGCTTGTGCGTCATTTTAAAAGTAAAGAAAAATGGAGAAGTAAATAATGTTAGGAAGAGAAAATAAATATCACCAAAACAAAAGTGGAAATTCGAATCACAAGTTTTGGGTAATAATTACAAGCTTGAAATTCTCGAGATTGAACATGTGTATACCCAAGTTTACTCGTGTGCATTAGTTCCATCCAGCGGTCTTCTCAGCTCTTTTCTCGTACGGCGATTTGGAATTTTTGGAGCTTGAATCGATTGTCGGTCGTTGCACCATCGTCGAGTTTCCTTTTTCCTCGAGTAATGCTGCCATCCGTCCACGAAATCAGCTTTCCAAAATACTTTCCAATCAACCCATTTGACCGCCCCCACATAGAACCATCTAAAAACTGGCAATGATTCTAGCAATCTCTATCTAGGATATGGTTATTTGAGTGAAATAATTTTTTTGCAAATTGATTTTCTGAATTTTCACGCATTTGATTTGTTGAAAATGATCGGTAGATGGAAAATCATTTATTATCAAAATAAATACACTTGCTTAAAATTAATAAAATGAATTTCCTAGTTTTTTTTTTGTCGGTCTCACCTTAGTCATATTCTAACTCTCACTCTCAGACTTTTGCTATGTTTCATTGCAGGGCGTGGAAGTCGAAACCCATTCCTGAAACTAATTCATCTTCACCCCAACCCTCCCTAAGAAGGTGGAGATTCGAACTCTCCACCCCCTACCTCCCCCTTCCGTGTTGGAAGGGTGGTCGTGGGGTAAAATCAATTTTCTAGTTTGAAAAGAGGAAAATTATTTTTCAAGAAAATGATTTTCTTTTATTATAAAAATTTCTTCAAAATAGATGCATAGTAGTTAATTATATAAATCATGGGACATTGAGCCCAAATTGGGTATGACATAATTATGATGTATTATCCATTACCCGAGGTTCACCAAGAAAGTGTTCTCCTGCGAATATCTTTCACCGGAGCGGGTAATTTTTAGTTTTTAGTTATTGGGACAGGATTCTGTGTAGTTTCGGAAATGAAGTAAAAAGTTATATGCTACTTGCAATAAATTAAAAGATAAACAGGAGATAAACGTGCAATAAAAGAAAAATGTGCAACAAGTGAAAAAGATAGCCAAAAGATGATTATTCTTGTGTTTGTGGATTTGTCAAAAGGGAGTTGTACCCGAGGTTCGCCAAGAAAGTGTTCTCCAGCGAATATCTTTCACCGGAGCGGGTAGTTTTTAGTTTTTAGTTATTGGGACAAGATTCTGTGCAGTTTCGGAAATGAAGTAAAAAGTTCTATGCTACTTGCAATAAATTAAAAGATAAACAGGAGAGAAACGTGCAATAAAAGAAAAATGTGCAAACAAGTGAAAAATATAGCCGAAAGATGATTATTCCTGTGTTGTGGATTTGTCCAAAGGTCGTTACAACTCCATTTTTTCGGCTATTCATAGGCTAATCTAAGAATAACCGCTCCTCGGCAGTTATCAGATTTTCGAATTTAAATTACTTCTAGAGACTTTGATATTGCGCCATTAACTGCTTCGCTCCATACTTATCGTTGGTACCAATATTCGGAATTGTCTTCATTCATATCTTCTCGCTCTCGAGCGGTTACTAATCCCAAAGCTTTAGTATTTGGAATAGCTGGTGGCCCAATTTCATAATGGGCCCAATGGGTTCATTTTTAGTTCTGGGCTTGATAAACCAACTTTTGGCACCACCATCCTGATCTTGAATATTTAATCATGATTTATACATGGAAACTTCCGGACACAGCGTAGCAAGTATATCTTCTCCATTTTTTTCACATGAGATCACTAGGAAGATTAGTCAATAATTTCAAAAATAAATAAATTATCCCAACATAGGTTTCTCCAATTTTCTCTTCGACGTGAATAAATATTTCCCTCTTCCCTCCATCTCCAGTTTTTCTTAACCCGAAGCAGTTCTTGCGCGACATAATCTCCTCAGATTGTAAAATTCAATATCACTTCTCATCTACTTCACGAAGTTTCACTTAATTATAAAATTGGCAAAAAAAACAGGGTGGGCACCAAAGTTTGACAATTTGCCTTATATATTCGATAAATAAAATAAATAAGAAGGTCACAAAAAATTCAAAACTTTGTCAACTATGACACATTTATCCCAAACTTTTTTTGTGACACCAAAAGCCCCAAATTTGTAGCCGTGTGACACATTTATTCCAAAAAAATTTCCGTGACCCAAAAAACCATAAACTTATATTTGTGTGACACATGTATCTCAAACTTTTTTTTTATGACCTCAAAATCCCTAAACTTATACTTATGTGGCACATTTATAGCGGCGGTCATATTAGTATAAATTTGGGGTTTAAAAAAAATTAGAGTAAATATGTCACACAAATAGAAGATCGGGATTTTTGGTGTAAAAAAAAAGTTTAAAGTAAATGTGTTACATGAGTATAAATTTGGGATTTCATTGACTTCTACCATAAAATAAACAAAATCTATTAGTTCTAAGGGTGTGCATGGCAAAATTTCTAGTATATAAATCAATTGCTATTCCCTAGATGAGTTTATGAGTAAAGAAATGTGTTTGATAACGACTCAACATTTTTATTTTTGGAACATAAATTCATTTGGAAACATAATAAAAATTTTATTTCTAAGGGGGTGGTGGTAGGTAGCGGCCCGCCGTCATTCAACAATAGGCTATGGGCATCCGACGGTGGGCTGTGGTTGGTTGGCGTTCAGCGGTGGGCAATTGGCGGTTGGCGTTCGATGGCGAGCATTCGATAGTGGGCAACCAATGTCTGGTAGCCAGTGACGAGCGGTCAACAGAGGGCATTTGGCATCCCACGAGCAATAGGTGGGCAGCAGGTGATGAGAAATTTTTTTGTTTTTTACTTTTATTTCAAAAATAGAAATGTTAAAAATTTTAGCTTATGATTTATGCTTCAAATCTATTTCTAAAATAGAAATTTTTTCTAGAATTAGAAAAAAAAAAAAATTATATTATCAAATGGATTTCTGTTTCAAATCTATTTGGGAAACGAGAAAAATAAAGAAATAAAGAAAATTTGTTGCGCACGCCTTATGGTGCGTTTGGTAACATTTCGTTTAAAAATTGTTAAAGGAACAGAAATAGAAAAAAATGTTTCTATTTCGGGGAACAATTTTTGAACAAAAAAACACGTTTGGTAAACTTGTTTAGGGAATAAAAAATGAAGCTGAAACACGTTTGGTAAATTTTTATTCTTTTTTTGTTTATTTTAATTTTTTAATATTTTAATTTTAATTTTCTTTCTTTTTCTTTTTTTTTTTTTTTTCTTCTTTTGGCTAGTCGTCGGCCTCGGTCATGGCTGATGAGGGCTGGCGGCCTCGCCCGGCCACGGCGAGGGCTCGCCCGGCGAGGCAGCCTCGCCCTGCGGCGCTCAGGCCGCCCAAGGCGGCCGAGCCTCGCGGGGGCGCGACACTCCGGTGAGGTCGCTGGCCCTCGATGACGTCGCCAGCCCTCTTTGGCCGGTCGCTGGCCATGGCCGAGGCCGGTGGCGGTCAAAGAAAAGAAAAAGAAAAAGAAAAAAAAAAAAAAAAGAGAAGAGAGAAAATTTGTTTTTAATTTTTGTTTCAAAAACAAGAAACAAGTTTTTATTGTTTCTTGTTTCTGTTCCAAAAGTGTTCCTGGGAAAAAAAAGATTTGGAACAAAAACGCAAACAAACGCGTTTCTGTTCTTTTTTTGTTTCCTGGAACAAAAAAACAGAAATTTTGTTTAAAAACAAAAAAAAAGAAACATTAACAAACACTCCCTTAACCATCCTTGAAGATTCAGGCTAGCCCAGATTGGGCCGGGCCGGCTGCCGGCTAGAGCAATTAGTCAAAAACGCCCGGTGGCCCGCAAGCCCCGCTCGCCCCGGCCGGGCCCAAGGCCCAAGGCCCCCGGAAACGTGGGGCAGTCTCGTGATTACGGGGGGCGCGTAGGAAAGGAGCGAGTCATCGGTTTCTTCTCTCTCTCTCTCCCCCGCCCAGCAAGTCCCCCAAGCACCTTTTGTTTCCTGCCATCTCAGTAAAATCTCTCTTCGCTGCGCTCGCTCTCTTTCCTCTCTCTCTCTCTAACAGACGCACCCGCGCGCTTGCTCGCTCGCTCGCTTGTTCTCCGGCACCAAACCCTAATTCTTCCACCGCGGCCATGGGTAAAGCGGTCGTCTCCGACGACGAAGGTGAGCCCTCGAGAGAAACGCGCCTCCGATGCGCTTCTTCTCCCGGCCGGAACGAATCCTCCGTGGCCTCGAGCCTCTTCGGTTCCTTCTTTCTTTTTCTTTCTCCCCTCCTCCTCCGCCACCTCACATTGCGGCGCGTGATTATTGTCTGTTTTTGTGTTTTGTCTCCGGTGCCGTGGGGCAGACGAGCTCGAGATGGGAGACGGGAGGGAACACCTCGAGGACGAGGACGAGGACGACGTCGGGGGACGCCGCCGCGGCCGCGGCGGCGAGGAGGAGGAGGAGGATGAAGAGGACGGTAAAATTTTTTAATCTTTCGATCTTCTCCTGCCGAAAGGATTTTTTTAGGGGGGGATCGTGGCTCGTTCTTTTTTGAGTTTCGACCGTCGCGGTTTAGGAGCTTCGTGATTGTTTGGGCTAGGGTTTGTTTGTTTGTTTGTTTGCTGGAGAGGTGGACAATTTTTCTTTTTTGATCCGACGATGGGTTCGAGTGAGTAGGTTTGGGACATTGCATGTTTGGTCTTGTTCGAGTTGGTTGTAGGCAGTGTGAGGGTTGGGGCTTCTTACGGATCGGTTTGGGGTATCTTTATGAAAGTGACGGAAAACTTTTTTTCCCACTTCTTCCTTTGGGTGAAGAGCAGTGCATGACAGAGATTTAGAGGTCAGGATGGTTGTGGTTATGTATAAGTTAGTTTCACTGTGAGAATCACTGTGAGAACTACTGGATGATTTGAACATCGTTGTGGAGAATGTCAATGACCTCACGGAGGGTTTTCAATTGGGGAGATTGGCTCTGGACATTGTAGATATTCCTTGCAGACCGAACTTGCTTGTTGATGGGAGTGTAGAGTTCTGGAAAGAGGATGGTAAAGAATCTTTAGAAACTGTAAATATCAGGGTTTGGGCAAAGAAATATTTCTCGTAATCTCGCTTGAAAAGTAACAAAAAGGGTCACATGCGGTCACTTGGAGATAGTCATAGTTTTGTGCTTTCTCTTGGAGCAATTGTTATCTGGTATTATCTTTGGGTATGCAAAATTTTTGATTTTCTTCATATGTCGAGGGCACTTCATTGGCTTGGTAATCCGACTATGAGTGGATGAGCGTGCTTTCAATGCTGAGCTGAGCTGAGCTCTTGACCTGTATTTTGCTCATAGAAATGGGTCTTGATCAATGTTATAATTATTGTACTAAAGTTTTAGTATTCTTCCTTTGACCAATAATTAAGTACATACTTCATTGGATGTTGAGTTTCAAGCTGCCCTTCTTTTAGTTAGTGCTTTCTTACAGGGATGTCTCCTTGAGTATATAGTCATACCCTCCAGTTTTGTTTGGCAGAAGAGGGACAGGATGAGTACGAGAAAGATGGATTCATTGTAGATGATGTTGATGAAGAGGAGGAAGAACAGGATGAAGAAGAGGATAGGGCAGACAGTGATGAGGAGAGGCAGAAGAAGAAAAAGAGAAAGAAGAAGTAATATCTCTGTTCTCTTTTGTGAAATAAGTACAGCTTTCTTTGTTGATTTTTCCCCCATTTCAGGAAAATCATCTAAGGAAATAGAGGATCTTTGCTTATATATAAGTTTTTAACTGTGTATATGAGTTTGATGCAGCTCTTCACTTGTTGGAGTTTTTTTTTTTTGGGGGTTGGTTTGAAAGCATGTTCCAGTCTGAAAAGGGAGTGAAATCTCTAATTCTTTTCTTTCTTCATTCATCCCTTTTCTTGGTGATTGGGAATTGAAGTGTTAAGGAGTTTCAACTTGACGAGGATGACTACGATCTCCTTGAAGACAACAATATCACTGGTTTTCACCGCCCATCGAAGGTATTCTAGTGGTTTTTTTCCCTGTTTATCATTTGATTGTTTGCTGCCATATTGTCCCATTCTTTGTTAAAAAAATATTTAGTTTAAACGTTGGAATCTCTTCAGGAGAGCAAAAAGTTTAAACGGCTGAAGAAAGCACGGAGGAATGCTGATGAGGAGAGCTCTGGGTTTTCTGATGACGAGGAGGTTGTTGGAAGTGGTAAAGTTGGGCGAACCGCGGAGGAGAAACTCAAGCGCAGTCTGTTTGGGGATGACGAGGGTATGTGTCTCTTTATTGCACTGTAAAATTTATGGACTGGGGTCTGAACCTAATTGTAATGGTTGGTATTCATAATGTTATAGGACCACCGCTCGAGGATATTGCTGAAGACGAAGAACCAATGGAGGAGGAGGAAGATGCAGAGATAGGTGATGACGATGACATGGCCGATTTTATTGTGGATGAGGAAGAAGTTGATGAGAATGGTGCTCCTGTCAGGTACTGCTAAAACTCCATTTGTTGTTACAATGTTTACGTAACTGAGTTGTCACACCGGTGTTTCTTTCTTTTCTTAAGGAGGAGGAAATTTAAGAGAAAGAAGTCTAGACAGGCTCCTGGAGTGTCATCATCTGCACTCCAAGAGGCCCATGAAATTTTTGGCGATGTTGATGACCTCTTGCAGTTGCGCAAACAAAGCTTAGAATCTACTGATTTGAGGGAAAGGAGACTTGAAGATGAATTTGAACCTGTTATTCTTTCAGAGAAGTATATGACAGAGAAAGATGACGTGATTCGTGAGAGAGATGTTCCAGAGAGGAAGCAGGTTTATACTGCATCAACACAATTTTTGTAGTTGCTTCAATGTATGTGTTTGCTGATTGATCCTTTTGTGGTCATACTCTTGTTTTGATAGATATGCGATGAAGGCGTTAATCTGCGGACAGATGACATTGATTTTGAAGATGAAACAAACTGGATATACAATCAGCTCACAAGTGTATTAGCATTGCTCTTCCGTAAGAAAGATGGAGGGCCCGATGTATCTATAAACAAGGATCACATAACAAGATTTTTGAATCTTTTGCACGTTCAGAAGTTGGATGTTAGTATCACTGTCTTTGTTTCTTGAGCAGCTTTATTATGGTCAGAGAATTTATTTTTCTTTATTGGCTTTCAGATTCCTTTTATTGCGATGTATCGTAAAGAGGAGTGCTTGAGCCTCTTGAGGGATCCTGAAGGAAATGAAAGTCTTGAGAATGATGAAAGTTTTGAGAGAGCACCTACACTGAAGTGGCACAAGGTTGATGTACCAACCATCGAAGCTGTGATTTGATTTTGAGTTGGGCTCAGTTTTGACTGATCTAATATGGGGAATGATGAGTGTTAACCAGCTGTTGCAATGTGTGAATGCAGGTACTTTCGGCTATTCATGATCTTGATAGGAAATGGCTCTTGCTTCAGAAACGAAAGGCTGCTCTGCAGTCATATTATTATAAACGATTTGAGGAAGAGTCTAGACGAGTGTATGATGAAACAAGGCTCAGTCTGAATCAACGGCTTTTTGACTCGATTATCAAGTCACTGAATGCTGCAGAAACAGAAAGAGAGGTTGATGATGTTGACTCGAAATTCAATTTGCATTTTCCTGCCGGCGAAGTTGGACTGGATGAAGGCCTGTATAAGAGGCCCAAGAGGAAGTCGCAATATAGTGTCTGTAGTAAGGCTGGCTTATGGGAGGTGGCAAGCAAGTTTGGATACAGCTCGGAGCAATTTGGGTTATCGATATCATTAGAAAATCTGAAGAATGTAAGATTGTTTTCTTGCTGCTTTTGTGCGAGATTGATATTGATAGGAAATAATCAATGAGCTTGCCTTGTGTTTTATTGCAATGTAGACGGATGAATTGGAAGATGCAAAGGAAACTCCAGAGGAGATGGCTTCTAACTTCACATGCGCTATGTTTGAGACTCCACAAGCTGTTCTTAAAGGGGCACGGCACATGGTATACATCAGCGTTATAATTGTTTGCTTTATGGTGAATGATTCTTTTCCAATGGGTGTAACAAATTGTGTTATTGCTAAGTGCCGATCCTTTTTAAAAATTTTCAGGCCGCGGTTGAAATTAGTTGTGAGCCCCGGGTTCGAAAGTATGTCCGAAGTGTATTCATGGATAATGCTGTGGTGTCGACAAGTCCTACATCTGATGGAAATGTGACCATCGATTCTTTCCATCAGTTTGCTGGTGTTAAGTGGCTGCGTGAAAAGCCACTGAGTACGTTTGAGGATGCACAGTGGCTTTTAATCCAGAAAGCAGAAGAGGAGAAGTTGCTTCAAGTTTCAATCAAGTTACCTGAGGCAGCACTGAAAAAGTTGATAGAGGACTGCACAGAGTGTTATCTGAGTGATGGGGTAAGTAAATCTGCTCAGCTGTGGAATGAGCAGAGGAACTTAATCTTGGAGGATGCACTTCATGGTTTTCTTCTTCCCTCAATGGAGAAAGAAGCGAGAGCATTTTTGAACAGTAGATCCAAGAATTGGTTGGTAACAGAATATGGCGAGGCACTGTGGAGTAAAGTTTCCATTGGACCTTATCAAAGGAAGGAAAGTGAGTTTAACTCGGATGATGAAGCAGCACCAAGAGTTATGGCTTGCTGCTGGGGTCCTGGAAAACCTGCGACAACCTTTGTAATGCTAGATTCATCTGGGGAGGTCCTAGATGTGCTTTATACAGGATCCCTCACCTTGCGGTCTCAAAATGTAAATGACCAGCAACGCAAGAAAAATGACCAACAAAGGGTTTTGAAGTTCATGACGGATCACCAACCACATGTTGTAGTTCTGGGAGCCGTCAATTTGTCTTGCACACGGTTGAAGGATGACATATATGAGGTGTTGTCTCTGATAGATTTATATCAATTCCTTTTCTTTTGTTGCTTGGGCCAAAGATTACTAGTTTGTCTTGAAAGTGTTACTATCTTGAGTTTGTTCTTGCTTTTGTGTTAATTACTTGTTTCAAGGAACCTTGATTTTGTGTAGATTGTGGATGCTGGGGTAGCAAGTGAATAATCCCTTAAGTTCTTATTTGGTATTTATTCAGGTCCAAATGTCCTGCCAATAGTGTGTAGTAAGTCTCTTATTGCTCCAGTGTTCTGAGAATGATGGAGTGGGATTTGTTACTCATGAGTTCTGTCTCTTTATAGTCATGTCTTTCCAGTACTTATCTTGGAAATAGTTATTGTAATGTATTTTGTATCTTTCATGCTCTTTCATTTCTGTCTGGAAAAGATGATAAGAGGGACTTTTTCCTCTTATACTGTTTAAACATTGACATGTCTTTCCAGTACTTATTTTGGAAATAGTGATTGTAATGTATAAATAAGTTTTCTTTGGGTCTTCTTGTACATTGCCAAGGATAGGAGATGGATTCTTAGTGGGATTTTACTGAGTTGGATATTCTTTTTGAAGACTTCTTTTGTTGCCTTCTCTGCTTTGCTGATGTATCAGTGTCCTGTTTTGCTCTCTGCAGATTATTTTCAAAATGGTGGAGGAAAACCCTAGGGATGTGGGTCATGAGATGGATGGCTTAAGCATTGTATATGGGGATGAATCTCTACCTCGTCTGTATGAAAATTCTCGGATTTCATCGGATCAACTGCCGTCTCAGCAAGGTAAAAAGAATGTAGCGTTTTGTATATATTGAAGTCTAAAAATTGTGATCCTCTATCCATGTCATTCTTTTTCAGGCATTGTGAGGCGAGCTGTGGCTCTTGGGCGCTACCTCCAAAATCCCTTGGCAATGGTTGCAACTCTTTGTGGTCCTGGGAAGGAGATATTATCTTGGAAACTTAATCCATTGGAGAATTTTCTCACTCCCGATGAAAAGTACAGCATGGTTGAACAGGTCATGGTGGATGTGACAAATCAAGTAGGGCTAGATGTTAATTTAGCTATTAGCCACGAGTGGTTGTTTGCACCTTTACAATTCATATCCGGGCTTGGACCTAGAAAGGCAGCATCTTTACAGAGGTCATTGGTGAGGGCTGGAGCTATTTACACTCGAAAAGACTTTGTAACGGTTCACGGACTTGGTAAGAAGGTGTTCGTGAATGCTGTTGGTTTCTTGCGCGTCAGACGAAGTGGCTTGGCCGCTAGCAGCAGCCAGTTTATCGACTTGTTAGATGATACAAGGATCCATCCAGAATCTTATAACCTAGCCCAGGAGTTGGCCAAAGATGTTTATGATAAATATGGCGACGGTGATGGAAACTTTGATGATGAGGCATTGGAAATGGCTATAGAATATGTCAGGGACCATCCGAAGTTTTTGAAATCACTTGATCTTCCTAGATATGCTAAAGACAAGCAGCGTCAGAATAAAATACAGACCCTGCATATGATTGTGAGAGAATTAATCCAGGGTTTTCAGGATTGGCGAAAACAGTATGAAGAACTTAGTCAGGATGAGGAGTTTTATATGCTTTCAGGTGAAACTGAGGAAACTTTGGCTGATGGGAGAATTGTGCAAGCCACAGTTCGCAGGGTGCAACCTCAGAAAGCAATTTGTGCACTTGAATCTGGTTTAACTGGTGTCCTTATGAGGGAGGACTACTCAGATGATTGGAGAGACATATCTGAGCTGTCTGATAGGTTGCATGAAGGTGACATACTTACATGCAAAATAAAGTCGATTCAGAAGAATAGGCATCAGGTTTTCCTAGTTTGTCGTGAGAGCGAGATGAGAAATAGCAGATATCAGAATGTCCAGCACCTTGATCCTTACTACCATGAAGATAGGACCAGCTTACAGAGCGAGCAAGAGAAAGCTCGGAAAGAGAAGGAGCTTGCTAAGAAACATTTCAAACCAAGAATGATTGTTCACCCTCGCTTCCAGAATATAACAGCTGATGAAGCAATTGAGGTGTGTTGCCCAAAATAAAGGTCTTTCGTAAAGTTCAAGTGCATATATTTTGTCTGCAGAATTCTCACATTGCTATATCTTATGCATGTCCCTCATAAATTGCTGATTAACTGTGATCTGCTAAAGTAGGCAATTCTGTTCATTTCTAAGCATAAAACAAATAGATGACTGGTTAGGCAGCAAGTTGTTAGTTTAGTTTATATGCATCATTATCGAGTGTCTGAGGGTGGGTCAGATGGAAGAGAAGGAAAGCAAGTGAGAAGGTTTTTTTAAATGGTAGTGGTTTTAGTTGGGTGGCAGGTGGTTCATTTTTTCTTAAATTCTTGGCCTGAAAGGATCTTGATCTGATGAGATACTTACCATTGTTGGTTCCCCTTCCACCTTTGGTAGTCTAGGGTGATAAAAACTAGGTTTTCTATGATATATCTTGAAGTTTGTGAAAGTTGGAGTTACTCCATCTTTTTGAATAACGTGGACAAAATATTATGGTGATGTACAATGTCATTAAGAATTTTTTTACTACTATTTGGTTTGGGTATGGTTCAAGTATCCGTAATATTATGTATGACAGAAGAAAAGATGTGCTCTTTTTTTATTTATTTATAACATAATAGCTTTTGTGCTTGTTCGGCAAGACCTCTTTGAATCGAGTGGGCATAGAAAGATTTATATAGCCGGGCCCACTTAGTTGGACAAGGCTTTGTTTGTACTTGTTCTAACCAAAAAAATTATTGATAGATTTCAGTTACTCGGCACTATTTTGGTATCTCAGCCGTTTTTTTGGCTTTAATAAACTGAAACTTGATTTTTCTTATATATGTTTGTCAACGTAAACTCTATTATAGATGCATTCCATGGATATACAAATCTTATGGAATATTTTGGGGCTGAGGGCCAGGAAAGTTGGATGTCTGTTGAGTGTCGATAGAAATTGGTTTGAATTTAGTGCTACATGCGTTCTTTTGCACTTCAGTTACTTCTAAGGAAATCATTTATCGAGCAAAGTACTTGAAGAATGGTTCTTTTGTGGCAGTTCCTGTCAGACAAAGATCCTGGTGAAAGTGTCATTCGTCCCAGTTCTCGAGGGCCCTCTTATTTGACCTTGACTCTTAAAGTTTATGATGGCGTTTATGCGCACAAGGATATAGTTGAAGGTGGCAAGGAGCACAAAGACATCACAAGTCTTCTTCGCATTGGCAAGACATTGAAAATTGGGGAAGACACCTTCGAGGATCTGGATGAGGTCAGTAATTTATAGTGTCAATCGACTCACCACATGAAGAATTTCAAACTACGTTGCCTGTCACATGGTATTTTGAAAAGTACAAGGGTGTGCTTCGCATTACTTAGCTGTGTTTTAGCTAGTCTGTTTATTGCATTGAGATGCTGAGTTACATTGCTTGATTCTTCATGGTTGGAACTTTCCTTGGAATATAGAGTGAGAATTTATTGAGCTGATGGGTATTTGGACTTATTCTTGCTTCTTAAATGATATAGCCTGAGAAAATTGTTTAACAGTGGTTTTCGTGAAATAGGCTTGAGATCGCAGACTGGGTCCATTTATTCAATATCTTCCTCCCTGCATGTGTCTTTATGCTCACCGCAAATGAATTGCCTGAGCTGACTGAATAAATTGGATAGTTCCAAAGCATCATAATATGACTCAACCGACTTCTTATTTGGGTCAGATTTTTTGCAGTAAAGGCTATCTTTCCTTAGTGAAAGCTGGTTGCAACAAACTGTACTTTAGTATATTCTGTCCAATGCATTTTCTTTGCCTTTCATTTTTTTTTTTTTTGGGGGGGGGGTTGTCAATCCTGAAGAGATTTTTTTGCAATTTTCTGTAACTTAAAATCAATCCTTTGGGTGTATGCGCTTGCATATGGTGGGTTTATAGGCTGGGTGGGTTTAGGGGCTGGCAGTACTTAACCATTGAGAATATAGTGTGCTTTCCTATAATGACTTAAGCATTTTTTTCGGCTGAGTGCAGGATGTAGCTATTGTTAAGAACCACAATCCAGTGAAATTCTCAGTTTAGTGATACCTCCGGAAGTTGTTATCTGGAATTTACTTTTAAGATGCAACCTTTCAAAATTTATTAGTTAGCTTGCATTGAGGATTATATCTTATTAAGGACAGGAAATGACCATTTTGAAGTTCCAGAATTGACTTACTTCCAAGGGTATTATAAGAAAGGGAGATTTTGAAAGCAAGCGGCAATATATGGGACGTAACATATTAATCTTCAACTCTGGAAATTATATGTAGTGCTGTATTGTTTTGAAGATGCTCAATTGTATATATTTGTTTTCTATTGTGGATTTTTTGGCAGAGGCTGATGCTAGGGCACTTGTTTTAAATTTATGCGAGGCTGATGCTAGAATACTTGCTTTTATTTCAGTGACATTCGTGCTCAAATGGGGTGAGATATCCTTTCTTAAATTGAGTTGCTTATATTGTAGGTTATGGATCGATATGTGGATCCCTTGGTGGGTCATTTAAAGGTGATGCTGAACTATCGAAAGTTTAGGAAGGGCACTAAAGCAGAAGTTGATGAGCTTCTAAGGATTGAGAAGGCAGAGTTTCCTATGAGGATAGTTTATTGCTTTGGCATTTCCCATGAACATCCAGGCACATTCATCCTTTCCTATATAAGGAGCACAAATCCCCACCATGAGTACATCGGTCTTTACCCTAAAGGATTTAAGTTCCGGAAAAGGATGTTTGAGGACATTGATCGGCTTGTGGCATATTTTCAGAAGCATATCAATGACCCTCAACATGACTCGGCACCGTCAATTAGGTCGGTTGCTGCCATGGTGCCTATGCGAAGCCCTGGGACTGGAGGTTCTTCTGGAACATCTGTGGGCAGTGGTTGGGGTGGTTCCACAAATGAAGGCGGCTGGAGGGGCCAGTCTTTTGACAGAGATAGATCCTCAACACCAGGGTCAAGAACAGGTACTGTCGGTCTAGATACTTGATATATAGACTTGCATGAGTGCTTTATGTTTCTACCGTTGGGAATTTCTGCAGAAGGTTCTCTTGGGTTTTTCAGTGCTGAACATTTTGAGATTAGGAAGAGATGGCCTAAGTTCATTGCTTAACCTAGAATGTACGAGTCAAGACTTGGTTTTGATCTAAAATAGTAAATGGGTCTGGTTAACAAGTGTCTCAGTGCATTAGTGAATATACTAGACTTGAAAATAATTTGATTTTCAAAGCACTGATTATACATGATATGGGGACTATCAATGCATTTCCTTAGTAATTTTGGGACACGTCACCAGAATCCATTGTAGACATAGTATCAATATGCAGTAATTGGGAGTCTCTTCTGGTTTGGTTGAATAAGATTCTTTAGAGAAGCTCATGATGTTCGCTACCTGTAACTGAGAATTGGTCTGGCTGTTACGATTTTGGTGGATGGATTGCTAGGGCATAATGTGGTCCGTTTACACAATGTATTTAATGTCACATTGCGTCTCTCTTTTTTTGGCCATATGTATTTAAATGTTATGGGCTATTTTCCTTCTTGTCATGTTTCTCCTCTGGTTGTTCTTCATTTCTCTTGTGTTTTCAGATAGTTGGGAAGTTCTTCCGTGTTTTTAATGCATTCAGATGGCCCACTAGTTCTCTTTAATTGGAAATACATTTTGGATTAATTTTTACAGGTCGAGACTACAGAAATAGTGGTGGTCGTGATGCACATCCTAGTGGGCTTCCTAGACCATATGGTGGGCGTGGACGTGGTCGGGCCTCTCATAATAACAGGGGGAGTAGCATCACCAGTAATGACCGACCAGATTCAGGTTACGATGCGCCTCGATGGGATTCAGGTAACAAGGACGGAGGTGACGGGTGGGGCAGCTTTCCGGGTGCTAAAGTTCAGAATTCGCCAGGCAGGGAAGCATTCCCCGGCGGATGGGGTGCCGGGGGCAGTGGAAGTGGCGGGGGCGGGGGCGGGGGCGACCGTGGTGGTTGGGGAAGTGGGTCTGGAGGTTGGAGTAGCACCGGTGCTACTGAGGGTGGGACCGAGAATGGTGGCAGTTGGGGGGGTAGTAACTCCAAGAAAGCTTCTGACGATGGATGGTCTAGTGGGGGTTGGTGATGTGATGCTACGGACGAAAGCTTAAGTGTTTTTTTGTATATCTCCGAGTCTTTCCACTGCAAGGATGCAGAGGATGATAAGCCCTGATTTTCTTTCCACCGTCTCTTTTCTCCAAATGAGCCGTGAATTGGATAATGCTCACATACTTCCGGCTAATATAATTTATTTTTGTCTTTTGTCGAGCGCCCCCTCATTTTTGAAATCCTGAAGAACCAAAGCTGCTAAGGCAACCAAAAAGAACAGAAAAGAAAACGCTGAGCGTCCAGAATGAGTTGTGCGATTTGAAGCCTAAGATGATGTGATGCACATGAGTGCCGAATCGATAAGGAAACATTACCACCACATGTTAGATCCACATCAGCTCTGTTAACCGAAGGCTGTCCTATCAGTTTTAAACAGATGAGTGGTCTACGTAGAATTTTTCACGAAGCTGATCCGTAAACGAAGTGAATCCCCGAACAAGATTTGATTTTCTCTTCTTCCTTTGTCCTTTTGGGGCAACAATCCCCAACAGAAGGTTCAGAAAAATCGACGTTGAAAACTTGGCACGCTGGACTTTCCCACAAGCCTTTAAGATCACAGCTGAAAAGGCCTCGGACAGAATTTTACCAAACGAGTCGATTTACAGAAACGGCAGAAGAGAAAAGAGTATCGTACTAGAAACAGCACACAATCTCTAAAAGCCAATTCCATTACAAGCAATTCTCTTACCATGAATTGTTTTTAGAATTACAAAGCAACGCGCGGACTGCACGGACGGCGCATCGACTCAGTCAAAAGGCCATTCAGAGTACTCCATCTGGTGGTGGTTATTTTCACGCACAGTCGAGGAGTTACTAGGGCTGTGTCTATTGTTCTGAGAGCTGGAATTCGATGAACGGAATGGCCACAAGAACGAGAAGGGATTCCTCCTTCCTTGACTCTCCCTCCTGCTGGTGTTGCCATTATTGCCGCTGCTCCGATCCGCAGCAGTTGGACGACTGCTGCTCGATCCTTGGGGCGGCAGTTCTTGGCGGCAAACAGGGCATGAGTTGTGCTGGACTAGCCATGGGACAATGCAATCCGTATGATAAATATGGCTGCATGGCATTTGCCTTGCATCTGACCCAAGCTCAAATTTTTCTTTACAAACAGGGCAGTGTGAATCGGAACGAAGGTGCCTCTGCGAGATCTTAATAGTGGGCATGGAATCGATCGAAGACCTCGCTGCAGGAGCAGGGCCCTGACGTTCACTAGCAGAAGCAGCAATTTCTCCAACCAGTTCTTCTAATCCAGGCCCGATAAAATAGTCGCCCCCGTTACCCCTTGTCAATCCAATTCCAGGAACCACATTAAAAAGGGCCTCAATTCCATTACCTGCAGACACCCTCACGGGGCCGCCATATATCAGAAAAGGACTAACTCCAGAGTCACGCTCAGAAAATAGATCAGATCTGCCTCTGATGCCATGGCTATGGTGTCTATCTGCCAATCGCTGCTGCCCCACCAATGCTGAGAATGCTTGCTGAAACATCTGATGGTGTGGGTCACGACCTTCATCATCAAGTCCAAAGAAATCGAGCCGGTTAATGTGCACCAGGTCAAGTTCTTGAATAAATCCTCCAATACAATAGGGGCAGACTGCATCTCGCCCTCGTAATCGTATTGGTCGTCTACATTGGTAACACCAATGGGTGTTTCTGCTACTTGACATAGTCTCCTCTCCCTGTGCCTCTAGAAATCAGAAAAATTTGATCAGAACTCACCATGGGAACACGGAATACTGCTGTCCAAGCATAATGCTGAAAGGTTTCTATTGCAAGAACTCCAAATGTCGCACAATTTCCAACCAAGTTCCATAATGTAACACTGATACATGCATAACCACAAAATAACATAGCTTTTCCCACTATCGTAGTAGAATATATCATGACATCTCAACCCAAATTACTGAATCAATTCCCTCATATAAAGAAGTCTTGTTTGAAAGGTGCTCTCACTTATCACCCACGACAGGGCTAAAACAGGGGGGAAAGCACTAATCACTCGACATAATTCAAGGAACTCTTCAACACAGTATATGTACCACCAGTCAACAGCTTTGCAACTAAGAAAACTCTCTCCAAGTTCTGACCTCTTAAAACAAATGGGTTTTACTAGAGAATTATTCATCCAGAAAGGGGGGAATGGGAAAATATTTTTGCTAATTTTAAGCTAATAGGAACTAAGTCCATAAACTTCACTTTGACAGAGAAGCCACAGTATTTCTCAATTCAAATAAATACATCAACTAGCATATTCTGTGCTGCTCCACATTTCTCCAATCAAAATACATAGACTTTAGTGCTCTGCATTATGGCAGCCCAATAAAGATGCTCTCTCTGTCTCTATGTCTATTATAGCAGAGGTAGAGATGGTAATCAAATAAAGCCCAAGAACAACAGTTTGATTTCGGAAGCGTTACTTCTAATAAGTTCCAGATAAGTTACAGATTCAATTGCTCAATTTCGCATTCCTTCATTCAAATGCTAATCTTTGATTTGTTCTAATCTAAGCGCTTGGCGCAAAAATCTCAAAAACAAGTCCCAAGAGTCTCAGAGCTGAATTTGTAGGACCTAATAAATTTGCTTGGTTGTAGTTAAAATTTAAGCAATGACAAAACTGAGTTGTTTCATCACCATCGGAATCTTGACATGTTTAGTATGAACACTTCAAACCATTCTATCAGACTATGTAATAAGGACATTCTTAGTCGTATCTACTGCCAAAAAACCCCAGCTATAAAAAGAAGTGTCAACATGCATGATACTGGTTATTAAGCAAAGACTCAGTTGTTTCATGACTGTCAGGACTTGACACGTGTAAAATGATCACTTCGTACCATTCTATCAGATTATGCAATACGGACAATCTTAGTTGTAATTACTGCTGCAGAAAAACCAATTATAAAAAGAAGTAGCAACTCGCACAATATTCGTCAATTGTTAACATCTTTGCACATGTTAAATCAAGCTTGACATGGAGCCTTTTAATAATTACTACATGCAAAGATTTTAGTTTGTTTCTAAACAAATTTAAGAAATTGTGTATTCATCATCCTTTGCATTTCATAGGACCAAGTTAAAAGTAACCAAGCACCGGGACTCTTTGGTCTCCACAGTGAATAAAATAAATTCCTGGAAATAAATGGACAAACAATCACAAAAGCGACTCAGTCAACTGCAATCCTTACCACTGAATAGAAAGTAAAAAACCTCTTAGAAATGATTTGAGTAGTTCTTATGGGAAGCAGATCATCAAGAATTTTCCTGACATGCTTAAAGCCATTTCTATTTTAATAACCCAGTGATCTCTCTCTCTCTCACACACACACACACACACACACAAACACACTGACACTGCAGGCGCGCTCACCCATTCCAATTAGGTTAGAATAATAATTGTGCATACAAATATCATTTCCCTACAGGAGAGCAGGTTCTCCTTAGAAAAATGTGCATTAAGCGAGAAGGGGAAGTTTTCCGCCAAAAAACAGACAAAGACAGACAATGTGAAAATCAAAATTGGATAGGACCTGAAAATACTAGGAAACGTTGGTGAACAAAAGTCCACATATAAACAGAGTGAACTGATTACTGCTGGCCCTGTGCAGTGTCCTACATTAAGTAGGTTCCTTCCCATGTTTCAAATGAATATAAAACTGTTGGGTGACAATGACATTGACATCATTAACAAACAGAGGGAATAATGTCACATTTCAGCATGAGGAAAGTTATCAAATGGACCCTAATTCACCCGACTCTGACTATTGGTTCAATCTAATTCTCCCTGTAATCCTAAGAAGATCAAATGGAAGCCCATGTTTGCCAGAATGCAAACCTTTGGTGAGTGACAATAGATCAAATCTAAAGCTCGAAATGGAAGTTACATGAAGTATTCCCCTTAACGTTGAAATAAAATAGCAACTCGAGCATCCGACTAAGGTCAAAATAAAGTACCCAATCAAAATCGAGTGCAAGGTTGACTACAAAATTCCTCCCTCCATGTTGTAATAAGCATCAAAACTGGTGCTATGACATCCGACAAACCAACTTGTAAGTGGTTTCCAGCTATAATCGAAACTATTCCATCAACGATGTTTAAAATCCACAAAGTAGCATGTAGGAAAATCCAGAAAGCCAACTACTAAATTTTTTTTGAAAACTGTTCTCATACTTCACGAGCATACAGAAAAAGAAAACCTAGGATGAGGACTTTGACGAAAGTAATGCTTTGTAAAGCCAAGGTTCCAACATTCTCGATCATTAGCTTCTCGATAGCTATCTAAGCATTTAAAGTGCCACATGATACAGATGAGCAAGCAGCAACATGCCAAGAGCAACCATCTCTCTTTGCTGCTCCATCTCTCCAACCAATCATCAACCATTTTGTACATTTAGTCATTGCCACCGTTATCATCTCAAAAACAGCTCGTAAGCAATAATTGACCCAAAGGCTTTGTTAGCAACCAAAGAATATAGCATAGCCACTTCAGAAACTAGAGCGTTCGAGACGCATCTTATCATAGTTTTAAGTGGGAGTCCATTAAACAAGTTCGAGCATCGATACGAACAGGACTGGTCACCGACATTTTACTAGAGTCACTTCTAAAACTTAGGGATATCCGTAAGGGGTGAAAATGGACCCACTTTTCATGGGGCAACAACCAACGTCCCCGATGGCTGCCGGTGCAAAGTATGCAGCAAAGATCATTCCGATCAGTACAAAGTCCCCGGAAACTTAATTCCCTAGCCAGCGACAACAAGAGAACTCCACAAAAAGTCAAAGACCAAACTACGTAGCCAAAAAAAGAAAGAGGAAAGAGCATCTCACTCCCCCCAAGACCAAAAAAAAAAAAGAAAAATTGCGCAGCTCTGAGAGGGAAAATCATCAAGTCAGAGATCCAATTCAGCAGCAAAGATCAAACATTTCAAGCCGTCCAACAAATCCCCCAACCCCAAACCTCCATTTCCCCGTGCAACGAAGAAGAGCGGGAGCGCTCCAGACTGTGGGAAGATTCAGATGCGGGGGGCGGAAGTTACCTGCTCGGATGCGAACGTCGACCGGCGATCGAGGGAAGCGGGAAGAAGAGCTGAAGACTCGCGCGCTGCAAGAGAAATTAGCAGAGAAGAAAAAAAAAAACCCTAAAATCGAATCGAGGGGAGCTCAGTGGCGGAGTTCTTTATTACAACAGGAGAAGACCTTGACGAAGAAGAAGAGGGAGGAGATGAACAAGATGCCTTGCGTCTTCGCCTGCGCGCGACACGTGGCGCGTACGTCGATTATGTTAATCAATCATCTTGTTCTTAATATCTCGGCACTGATTGGGCGAGCGAGGGGTGTTTTGGTAATTTCAGGAAGGGACACGGCGGGGGGGATCTCGCCTTTCTCGAGGGCGTATTCGGGATTTCGCGTCGGCCCCCAACCGCTCCTGCCCACTTTTACCGGCTACTGCGCAGTCTGTGGGTGGGAGGGCTCGGTTCGCCCGGTTTTCAGCCCAATTCGCAGTATTGAGATTCGGACAATTCTCTCCCGAAGTCCAGTCCGAATCCATGGTTGGATTAACAATGCTTTCGCTTGATTCCAATCTTTAAATAATTTTGACTCCGCGCCATGATGCCTACTTCTTGTGTTCATAAAATGTCAACGGTCTGGTTTGAAACACGTCGGATTGGGTTTCATCCATATCCAGATCCAACGTTTCATCTATATCCAAATCGAATCGAATGTTGGAAAAGTGACGTGCTTCTTGTGAACCGAATTAAAAAAACGTAATTTGACTTTGTTCAATTTGGGCATTCTTTTCTTCTTCTCTCTCTTTTTTTTGTTTCGTGTATTTTCATTTCTCTCTCCTCATTTCTTTATCCATTCTCCGTGGCCATCCCCGTTTTCCCTTGCCCTTAGTGTTGCTGGCTACCCTCGGCCCACCTTCAAGCTTGACCGCAAGAATCGACCATCTGGATCCACATGATTGTCTCTCTCCCCCCTGTCCCCACCTCTGCAATTGTCCTTCCCATGGCCAATTGAAATAGCTTGTTTCTCAAAAAAGAAATAATAGAAAATGGCACAAATGATTCCTAATTATTAGCTTAACGTACCATGTAGTCCTTCAACATTTAATCTATTCAATACGGTCTAATGTAGTTTTTGAATTTTCAATTTATTCAATATGATTCTGAAATATTTTGGACATGTTCAATTTAATCTATCGACTATATAAAAATGTTCAATATTATCCTTCCATTAATTCAAGTTTAGGGATAACATTAAAATTTTCATATAATTTATGAACGAAATTGAACATCTATCATAAGTCCACGAACCACATTGAATAGATCGACAGTCTAGGGACAACATTGCATGTTGAGCTAAAGCTCATGGATCGCATTAAATAAATTAAAAGTTCATGATCATATTGTACATTAGGCCAAAATTTAAAAACCATTTGTATCGTTATCTCGAGTAATGTTTGAGAATCTACCCCGTTTGAAACATAAGGCTAGTAATATGTCCTCTGGCGTTGGCCGTTTTTAAGTTTACTTCCTCTATTTGAGCACTCACGTCACCTTTACAAGATCAAACCATACAGAGAGAGAACGAAATGTCGGGAATCACCACAAGAATGAAGAGACCTTTCACGTGGGAGGAGGAGGCCACAAGCAACACAAGAACAAGAAGGACGAGCACGAGGAATGCCTCACCGACAAGATCAAGGACCAGCCTGACAGCAATGACAGAGAGGAGGATTGCGATTGTGATCGAGGTGCAAATGAGAAGAACGAGTGGAGAGCGTGTTCTTGGCGATCGAAGTGCGAACGGCAACAGAGAAGCAAACGTTCTGGGATGGCTTCGCGTTTTCTGGAACGTGTTTCGGTTTTATGAAACTATGATGATTCTCACTCTTCATCTATTACCCGAACTGAAAGGAGATTTGAATCGAAAAGATTTGAAATTTTTTGTTCGGTTGGAGAATTCTTTACACCCCTGATTTATACTATATTATTATTATTATACAAAATTTAAAACTCGACTCCTAATAGAAGTATACGTTTCTCTTAATAATTTTGAAAAAGAAAGGAAAAGAAAGGAAACAATCTTAGCAAACTAATGGCCTGAATAATCATAGTTAAATCTATTTATTTTGAGGTTGTCAAATTCTTTTATGGAGCTACCAGTATATCATCGGCTAAAATTCTACTAGTGTATCATCCGCTAAAATCTAGATAAAGCATAATGTTGGAAAATTAAATGAGCGAATATGTCCAAAAATATGCAACACTATTTATTATAATTAGAATAATGATATTTCCGAGAAAGCAATAACATAATAAATAGGACATGAGGTACGGTTAGCTGAATCTCCTTAAAACGATTAATTTCTGCCAATAATGCTAAGCAGCTTTACGAACTATGCCTCTTAAGATACAACACCTCGAACCTATTTGTATCAGCATTATACGAAGAAGACTCTATCGAACACTTCTTAAAATTGCCACACTTAGAGGAATATTTTAGAAAAGAAAACTCAAGATGCTCTAGGATTGCTTTGAGGAATTCTTCTTCTATTTTGAACTAAGTAGACACATCTATCTATACATGTGGGATATTTATGTCGGTTACGCTCATATTAGTTGAGCCATTAACGAGTCATGACTTTAATAACAAATATAATAATAAATTTCATAATTACAACAATTAGGACGTGACTTAAATAGACATAACGGCTACACGATTAAAAAAAGTCATTAAAATGTATAATTATAATAATAATTACAACAATCCCCCACATCAATGGCTCAACAGAACATTCTTAACTCGAAGAAATCCAAGTGTGCCTATGACAATACAGTACATCAAGATAGGTAGCTTTAGCTACTAGTCGGTGGATTAAGCCTTGAATCCTTGAATCCCCGATTGTTGGAGTAAGCCCAGACAATACACCTCACATAGAATATCTCTAGATCAAGATTGGTTCTTGTTTGTGTTCATTCTTTTGGCCATGAACCTCTCAGGATTCATGCGTACTTTAAAAAATCTAGTCTTTAAAGATTTTCATCGAGTTGGCTAGCTCCATGTATATAAGTGCATTCTTATCAAAGGTATCCCACCATACCTTATTAGGATGTTGGAATCCAAGCTATAACAATCATTAAATGCATAGCATGCCCTTTAAATGATGTAGGTAGTATTATTGCATAATAGGAATGGGAGCTAGTGCACAAATTATAGTTTCCAAAATTTGCCTTATCCTATTAAACCTAGTCCATGGGATCTCCAATTGCTAGGTTAGGTGTCCATCTTAGAACCTCTTTTAACACCATTCCCCTCCATACACAGTTTATCTGCTCTTTCGACAAACCTTTTGTCAGCGGATATGTAATGTTATCTTTTGACTTTACAAAGTCCAAAGAAATTTTTTTATTTGGGAGCGACTGCCTTATAATATTATGTCTATGGTAAATGTGTTCAGAGTTATTATTATATATCATGTTTTGTGCTCTTATAATCATTGCTTCATTGTCACGGTGAATGCTAATCGAAGGCATGGGTTTTAGCCACAACGGAACATCCTCTAAAAATTATTGAAGCCACTTTATTTCTTTAGCAACTTTATCTAAGGCAACAAACTCAGATTCCATCATGAAACGCGCTATCAGAGTTTGCTTGGAGGATTTCCATGATACTACGATACCTCCTAGCGTAAAAACATATCCGCTAGTTGATTTCGATTAATCGGAATCCGAAATCCAGTTGGCATCATAATAGCCTTCCAAAACAGTTTGATATTTATTATATTGCAAAACATAGTCCTTGGTTCTTTGCAAATAGCTCAACATTTTCAAAAGAGCATTCCAATGCTCATGACCAAGATTGTTTGTATAGTAGCTTAGTTTTCCTACTGAGTGCGTAATATCTAGTCTAGTGTAGTTCATGATGTACATGATACTATCAATCACTTGAGAGTACTCCAACTATCTGAACCCTTTAAACCTCTCAACCTAGATCGTCATAATTCCTTAAAATATTGATGCCAAGTATAACATCTACAACACTTACGTCTTTCATCTCAAAGTTTTGCTTGAAAATATTATCGGTGATTTTGATAACCTCAATGTTATCTCCAAATCAATAAGTCATCAACATATAGACACATAACTCTACATCTAAAAGTCGTGGATTTAGTATATATGCATTTGTCAAACTCATTGATTTTATATCCATTTTGGATCATCATACGGTCAAATTTTTCATGCTTTTGTTTATGAGCTTGTTTAAGTCCATGCAATGATTTGGCAAGTCTACACACTTGTGTTCTTGTCCTTTGATCTTGAATCCTTCAGGTTGTTCTTTATAAATCTCATCGTCGAGATTATCATTCAAGAATGTAGTTTTCACCTATGTAGCACTAACATGGACGCGCGACACATAACACGACACGACACGACATGCCGATACGTCATTTCTTAAAAAGTAGAGAATTCCAACACGTTCCGATACGTTATATATTAAATGTATATTTTTATATATAAATGCACAAATAACTAAATAATAATAAAAGAGTCTAGAATTAATCTATACTAAAAACATTAATATCATATTTGTTAATGTCTTTCATTGTTTTAATTTGACAAATTCAACTACATTCCATTGCAATAATCCATAAAACTTCGAGGAAAAAGGAAGTAATCCACATTCCACTATTAAATTTAAGATTTAAAAATAAGAAAAAAAAAATCAACATTTCACCATCAAGTATAACAAAAAATCATTCATCCACATTATCCATTTCTTCATAAAATACAACAAACTCCACCTTCGATTCATCAAGTGAAAGACTTGCAACTTCAAACACCCTAATATCTTCAATTGTGTCCAATGCATCTTCGCCAATATCCCAAATCTTAGTCTCTCCTTTTGCGTATTATGGGCTTTTTCTTGATAGAAGATGAAGATTGCTATAAATGAAAATCAAATCTTCTGCACATTTTTGGGTCATCGTATTTTTTCTCATCGAGTGCACAAATGAGTAAGTACTCTAATTTCTCTTAGCACATGATGAAGAAGAAGATTGTACAAGAAGCTTGAAGGTTATGCTTTGAAGTATCGGTGCACATGCATCATGATTAACCCACCAAGCTTTAGGATCCATAAAATACCAATTTAGAATGGAATCAAAATCTGTAAAATCTCCATTTTTGCTTGCAAAATCTACATACTCCAAATTCACCTTATTGTGCTCATTCAAGTTAGGAAAGTATTTCCTATAGTATTTTAGTCTTCTTGATCAATCTCCTTATTCTTATATGGAGAAACTCGAGTAGGATTTTCATTGAACCATTGATCACTACATTATCTTTATTTAATAAAATAAAATAAAAATATAAAACAATAATAAATAAGATGAGTATTATATTATCATGTCAAAGAAAGAATAACTACTAAAGTAATAATCCCATTCAATTTTAGAACTTACCTGGGATTTAATTCATGTGCCAAGTAATGAAGTAGAGTGTTGTTCCTTATCCAACGATCCACAAGAATTATATGAATCACCTCATAATGTGAACTCTTCATTTAGTCTTTTTCACTTCATGTGTATATATAGCTTTCTTCATTTTTTCGATCATTGAACCCCACATATCATAAACTAAGTAAAGATAAGGCTTATCGGTGTCACAAATTCTAAGCAATCATGTCATAAATAGGAGCCTTGAAGAAAATTATATAATCAATCGAATCTCACCAAAAATCATCCAATACCTTCTCCTTGACAAATTTAGCTTTCCCTTGATTATCATCTCGATAGATGTTCCATTTATCACAAATCATCATGCTTTGAATACCACTTTTTATTAACTTGAATCTCATAAACATCACAATCATTAAAACAAAACGTGCATCCGCTACGGAAAGCAACTTCAAGTTAACAAACTCATTGTATATTGTTTAATCTCATGGAATGGTTCATGATGAAATGTTTGATTTGCATAATATCTAAAATCCAACTACATTCCTCATAAACTGCTTGATTAATCTTTGTATTTTTAGCAGCACAAATGTTCTTCAAAACTAGATTAAGGGTGTGCACTACACAAGGCGTCCATAAAATGGAGGAAAATTCTTGCTAAATGAGTTATCTCGTGCTCTTACAATTTGAAGCATTATCCATAATTACTTGGACCACATTCTCATGCACGGTTTCATTGATAACTTCTTTTAACAAGTTAAAAATGAAATGCATATCTTTTTTTGTTTCTTCCGAACAATCAACCGATTTTATAAACATTAGTTCTCCATCCGATACAGCCATAAAATTAATAAGCAGTCTCCTCTGTGAGTCGCTCCATCCATCACTCATAATACTTACACTATTTTCCTTCCACATGCTTTCAATAGGTGCACACAACCTATTAATATTTGTATTCTCTTTTTGCAACAAAGTGGTCATCAACAAATTATATTTCGATGGTACATATTTTGCAATATTATGATTAGCGATATAAGTGAAAGCGGATTGAAAATAATAGTTCATTGCTAGGTTAAATAGCAAACATACCAAATCGAATATCCTAATAATCTCACAATTTAGAGATTCACGTTGACTCATATAAAATGCATTCTCAAGTGATTTTCCACTCCCACTTCTAACTTTCCTTTTTTTTGGAGTTAAATGATGAATCCATTCCATCACCATCGCCACTAAGTGAAAAACTAGAAAGGGGCAAAGGTACATTTCTAGGTGCAATACTCATTAATTTAGTATCGACTTTTTCCTCTAATCTTTCCATCTCCAAAAGATCCTTTTTTCTGATTTTGTATATTTTTCAATTTATTTTCCACTTATCATCAACAAATGACCCCTCACTCTTGTGTATGAACTCCTAAAATATTTTTGACAAAAATTATATCTCCAAGATAAGTTTTCCCCTGCATCATTATGATTAACTAATTTCGTAACATACATCCATAATGGTTGTTTTTCATTGCTAGAAGGAGGTGCTTGTATACTTGAAGTACTACTAGCCATACTTAAACTAGAAGACATTCTACAAAAAAAAAAAAAAATTACAAGAACTATAAGTTTAATATATACTACAAGTAAATGTAATGACAAAAAAAAACAAAAATAATTTAGAGCAAATAGAATGATGTAAAAGAATTCAATAATATGGATGTACTCAAAAAATAAGCATGTTATTATCAATTGTCACGAGACTTCTTAGTTAAAATTAATTAAGGAAGATTGGTATCAACCGGAAGCACGTTGTGGGAAGCAACTAGAATGATGTGTCAGCAATGACTATAAGCAAATAATAGAGATGATGGCATAGCAACAGCAGCGAACGACAGCAAAATAGCAACGAATAGCAGCGAACGACAGCAAAATAGCAACGAATAACAGCGAACAACAATAAATAATAGCGAGCAACAGTAGATAACAGCGAGTAGCAGTAAACATCAGCGATGAATAGCAGAAATTGACGATGAATACCAGTAATACAACGGTGAACAACAACAAGAAACAACTGAAATTGTCGAGGAACGACAATTAAATGATAAGATGCTTAACTGGGAAGAAGACCATTCTAAAGTAGATGCTTTCTAGAATCTAATCAACGATCTACTCCAATGAAATATACATGGTAAGAGTTAAATGAAAAGATGCCTAACCGGCCGCTGTATTAGTCCATTGAAACCACATGCAAGTAGAAATAAACCACACTCAAAGAAAAGATTACCTTACGAAACGAGAAGCTGAAAATCGAATCTTAGAAGAACCCTACAATAATGAAAGACAAAACAAAAAAAAAAAAGCAATCCTACCATAGAAACTTAGGCATCCCTACCCTTAGACCCAGTTTAGATAGCAAATTTATATTTGCCAGTAGGAGCAACAACAACTCACACAGCTCCATTCATTATTGATCTAATCGACAACCCCCCACAAATCCATTTACATCAAATTGGTTTATTTTCTAATGGAAGATCAACCAATTTCCAAGTGTGATTACTTATGATAGAATTAATCTCATTGTTAGCGTCTTCCTTCTAGTAAGGAGCATATGGAGTTGGTATTGCCTTCTGATACATTTAAGGCTCACCTTCTAACATGTACATTATAAATTCAAGTCCGAAAGATTTTTCAATTTACAACCACTTGCTCGTTCGAAGTTCGGCTTCGTGTGTCTCAACTTCATCATTCTCAAATTATGATTTTTTAAAGTTGTTATGACAAAGTTCACCATGATTTATTTTTGCAGGATATATATCCTCAAAGAATTCAACATCCCTAGATTGAAGAAATGTATTAGCATGGATTTCCACATTTTCTTATTTGTAAACCAAAAATTTGTATGTGTTGCTTTTTTTAGCGTAATCAATAAATATGTAATCCACCGTTTTAGGTCCCCATCGAGTTTGTTTAGGAGGAGGAATCGCCATCTTGGCTAGGCATCCCCAAACTTTCAAATAATTGTAGGATGGTGGCCTTCCATTCCATAGCTCATATGAAATTCTACCCGTTTAATTGTAGGACGTCTTATTTAAAATATAGTTTGCAATTAAAATCGCCTCCCCCATAATTTCTTAGGTAAACCCGAACTTAGGAGCATGGCATTAACCATCTCCTTTAGAGTTATATTCTTCCATTCAGCAACTCTATATTGCTGCGGGGTGTACAGTGCAATTGTTTGAAAAATTATCCCCAAATTAATACATAACTCCTCTAAATTTGAAGAACTATATTCTTCTCCTTTGTCAAACCTATGCACTTTGATTCATTTATCAAGTTGGTTCTCGACTTCATTTTTATGTTTGACAAATATACTCATAGTCTCATATTTGCTAGTTAATAAATACACATAGTAGAATCGAGTATAATCATTTACAAAAGTCATGAAGTACTTCTTTCTACCTCTACTTTCCACAAATTTTAAATCACATAGATCACTATGGATTAATGGTAGAGGTTCATTTGATCTTTCAATAGATTTGAATAATTTCATAGCAAACTTATCATCAACACAAGTCTCACACTTGTAATGGGCATCCAACTCAAACCTTGGAATAGATAAGAAGACACAACAATGCAAACTAAAGGCTTCTCTTTATTAATAGCTTTGGGTACAAAAATTTCAAGTTTGCATCAATGACATCCACATTAGCTTTGAATAGCTCATTATACAAGTACAATTTCCCCACATACATCCCCCTTTAGAAAGTACAAACGTATCCGATTCAAATACTGTTTTGAAACCCTTTTTGACAAATATGGTCCAGAAATTAGATTTTTCCGAATCTCCGAACATGCAGCATATTTAGCAGGATGATTTACTTGCCAAAGGTGAATTTCACAATCACTTTTCCTCTTCCGGTGATAATTGCTAATGTAGAGTTAGCCATATAAAACTTCTCTTATTCTTCAGCCTTTTCGTGAGACAAGAACAGGTGTTTATCCACACATATATGATTTGTGGTACCTGTGTCTAACCACCAATCGATATTTTTTTATACCAATGATTCCTCAGATACCACCACAGCAATTAGTCTCTCATCCTCTGTCAAATTCATATGCATGGTTGCAACACCACTCTTGCCTTCGTTTGGACATTTCTTGTAATCCTTAGCCTAGTGGCTATGCTTATTGCAAACATAGCATGTCCCTTGGACTTGCTAGGATTGTTTCTTCTACTTGCCTTTCTCTTGAAATGACTTCTTCCTCTTCCTATCTTGCTTGGAATTGGAAAATTCAACAGTGTTAACCTTTTGTTTTATAGGAGGATTTGCATTCCTCTTATTATCCTTCTTGATTTTGAGGCGCAAAATAAGATCTTCAAGGCTCATCTCTTTTCGTCTGTGCTTCAAATAATTTTTGAAGTCTAACGAGCTTAGAGGCAGCTTCTCAATAATAGCTGCCACTTGGAATGATTCAAAAAGTGAATTCCTTTAGTAAAGATGTTGTTAAGAGTTATTTGCACTTCCTAGACTTAGTTCATGATAGATTTAAAATCCACCATTTTAAAATCCAAGAATTTGGCAACCACAAATTTCTTGATGTCCGCATCCTCAATTTTGTATTTCTTTTCTAAAGACTCTCATAACTGTTTAGCAGTTTCAAAGTTGCAATAAACATTATATATGAAATTTACTATACAGTTAATGATATAATTTAACATAGGAAGTCCTTGTGCTTCCAAGCCTCCTATGCCCTGAGCATCGTGACATATTGCTCTTCTGGACTAATTATTGGGCACACCTCCAATAAGAACTTGACCAAACTCAACGCGGTTAGATAGAATAACATTTTCCTATTACCACTGCTTAAAGCCCACATCGATGAATTTCTCAAGTTTCTCATTTGGTGTTACTGGAGTTGGTATCATCAGATTAGGCAAAGCTTGTTGAACCATCCCTCCAGAAATTAAATCATATGCCATTTGGCTTGCACTGTTTTGAAAAATAGTCCCAAGTATATCAGTCAAGCAACTAATACCTGTACCACCATAGATGCTTTTAGTCAGAAGGCTTACAACATTTGTTGCTACAATACCATGCCATGAGATTGGAACCTTACTAGTCAAAACGACCATAGGAACGACCCTAGAAAATATTCTGGACATCATTAGGTACTTGATTGTTATCAGTCATCTCGATTTTGTGACAAACCAACAAACAGTAAAAAAGTTAATTATCTTATGATCATTAGAAATATAATTACGTATTAGAGAAAAAAAAATGCGCAATATCGTTTGTTGTAATCAAAAAAATAATATTTCCAAGAAAGCAATAACAAAATAAATAGGAGGTAAGGTACGGCTAGTCGAATCTCCTTAAGACAATTCGTTTATGTCAATGATGCTAAGCAGCTTTACGACCTATGCCTCTCAAAATACAACACCTTGAAACCTATTTGTTTCAGTATTATACAAACATGACTCTATTGAACACTTCTTAAAATCGCCACAGAATATTTCAAAAGAGAAAACTCAAGCGACACTAGGATTGTTTCAAGGAATTCTTCTTTTATTTTGAACAAAGTGGACATGTCTATCTATAGACGAGGGATCTTTATGTAGGTTATGCTCATATTAGTTGAGCCATTAACAAGTCATATCGGTTATGCTCACATTAATTGAGCCATTAACCTTTAATAATAAATATAATCATATTAATTTCATAATAATAATAATAATTGCAACATATAATACCATCAATCTAATACAAAATCTAACATTTGGGCTAGGATTTCAATGAGATATCTACTGATCAAGATTCAAGGCGAATTTAATAATTTCATAAACATCATTTGAACAATCTTTAGGAAAATGACGCATTAGACAATTGTAAACAACAACCATTGGGGGTTCGCCCTAGTGGCCACCCTTCCATCTTGGAAGGGGAGGTTGGGGTTCAAATCCCCACATTCTCGTGGGGATTGGGGGTGGGGACAATTTCATTTCGGGAGTGGGTTTCGACTCCACGCCCCAAAGGAGAGGCGGGGGCAAAAGTTTGAAAGTGAGTGTTAGAATAGGATTAGCGTAGGACCGACAAAAAAAAAACAATTGTAAACAATATCCGTTTAATTTTTACATGGTAGTGTTTTGTTAAAAGCCTAAGTCGGTTAAAATGGATATATATGTGGAAATTAAATAAAATGATAATATAGTAATATGGGTTTTGTCGTTGAAGATTGATGGTTTGGAAAAAATTTTCTCGAAGAGATCATATATTTCGCTTGAAATAATTAATTAATTAAAAATATTTTTCAAATAGTTAATTTTCAAACAAGCAAATGCCTTGTACGGTGAGGAAGTGAAACCAGAAACCCTACCTCTCTTCTAAACCCACAGCCTCCGCCTCTCGCTCTCTCTCTCTCCTCTCCTCTCCTCTCCCTCGCACCGCACCGTCGCACTCTCGAGCCGCCGCCGCCGCCGCCGCCGCCGGACCTATCTCGTTTCCGACGCCTGGGCGACCCAGCTCTGCGGCGATTAAAAGAGGGAGCTTGGCATACCTCAGTTTTGGCGAGATGGACAAGAGCATGATGGGCGACCTGGACAATCTTCCGGAGGAAGACAAGCTTAGAATGTCCTCCATGATCGACCAGCTCCAGATCCGCGACAGGTTCTCTCCCTCCCGCCTCCATCTCTTGCTTTCTTTAACCTCACTCATGATTCGCCATTCTTCGCTGGACGCGTAGTTATGCCCGAAGGAATTAGCCTTGCGTGGTTCGAGTGGTTTAGTTCGAGTTCTAAACAATCATGTCGGGTCTTACGTATCAGCTTGGTGTGGTTTGCCACTTGTATCTGCTAATGTGGATTAAAGGGTTTGGCGGGTCTCTTAAAAGTTCCCCTTTGTACCTGCCGATTTCATACTCTGGGGAGTCGAGGATGGAGAGTTTGCATTTCGCTGTGTTTTGTTCTTGAAGGAGTGATGGGGGATTGACATTTCACTATATGAAGCTTACTAGCTTCTTTTACTTCCTGCAATGTGGAATTTCTTCAATTGTCGTTTGTCTGGCCGAGAAATCGTGCTAAGCAGATCCGGTTCGGACCTGTAAATGTGATGGTTCTCTATCAACATGGGTGCGCTATGCATTTGGCTTCACATTTGCCTATGTTCTTACCGAAAAAGGGTTGCATCTGGATTTGTCTTTTGCAGCTCTATGTTCTTGTGAAGCTATAAGAAATGTTCTCCTTTAAAACCAGTGTAGCTTGCGTGCTGCTTCTGGACGTTTTGGGAACGACATGCGCATTTTGTTCTCTCCTGGATTCTTGTTAAGTTTGTCGAAATTTGTGGGCATCATAGTTCCTATCCAGTAGAGTTTTTCTTTTTATGGTCATGTCTGTTTGCTATTCATTTTAACAATGAATTGGCTACATGGAAGTTGTTTATAACCACCATGTTATTGCTTAAGAACTTTTGTTTACTTCATTCAACCTGTGTCTTGTATGAAAGTTCTGGCTTGTATCGAAGTGTAAAGATATGCTATGCAATATTGGGCTGACATTAATTGCACGCCATTACCTACTTGGATTCGGAATGAAGATAGCATGTTGCACAAGTTGGTCTTGGTTGAGCTCCCAAAAGCCGAGGGAAGGATGGATGTAGGAGTCTAGTGCCTGATAGGTTAACAGGAGCTGGGAATGGGCTGGCCCAAAACTTACTACATTCATTTTAACTATCTCTCACATTTGCCTGCAGAAACAAATTTTCCATCCTTTATTCTACAAACTCATCAATCTTGTTCTGGATTTTCTTTGCATGGTCTAAGGAAGAGGATGAATCCACCAAGTTGGGTGACTGATTAGGGGAAAATTCCTTACACTGTATGTGGGTGATTGGCATTTTCCATGTCTTCTGGCTTCTCTCTACAATAGTTGGAAGTTTATTTGAAAAATGAAATGACATAATCCCATTATAATCATTGAGTTATTCAGTGAATTGTAACTTCTACGATGTAAGAACTATACTTAAGTCTTTGTTCCTTCGTGTGTAGATCCATTAGACAAAGTGGTGGAAGGCCACTTGCTGTGAAATAAAGTTATATCATGGGTCTTAGCGAGTGCCTGAAACACTTGTTAAGTATACTTCATATATGGAAATGTTCTTATTTTTAATGTATTGATTACACATAACACAAGAGAGGTGGTGAATAAAAAATTACCAACTTTTCTTAAACAGGTGTTTTATTGAGATACTCCTTCACAAAATCCTTCATATTATGCAGTTGATGTACTTCTGAGAATTTGTATAGCACCGTGTCTCTATGGTTGTGTGCTCTTTTTGCTGCTGCTACTGACCTTGTGATTGCCATCAGCTGTCGCAAATTTCTAAGCACTATTTGTATGCAGCTTGCTGCTATGCAATTTATTGTAGTTCTATGCAACCCTTTTTGGAGGCATGCTTTTTGTTTTCGTGCATCGAATGCGTCTCAGCTTGATTAGATTGATTATTATTATTAGAAGTGTAATCATGAAAATTCCGTATCCCGATTTGCAGTTTGAGAATGTACAACTCCCTTGTTGAGAGATGCTTTAACGATTGTGTGGACTCCTTCAAGCACAAGAACTTGCAAAAGCAAGAGGAGACCTGCGTCAACCGATGTGCCGAGAAGTTTCTAAAGCATTCAATGAGGGTCGGCATGCGGTTCGCGGAGCTGAACCAAGGAGCAGCAACCCAAGATTGATATTCTCGTTTCCCTTGTTTAAAAAACATAAGATCAAAACAGACCACCTGACCCGGGGGGGTTTTGTTCTGCGTTCATGCAGAAGTCGATTGTCGGTCCAGTCATGTCCTTTTAAATTTTTGGTATCTAGAGCACAATGTCCTATTTGTTACTTGAGATGAGGAAAAGGCATTCTACTAATAATTTGAGGTAAGATGACACGACTTGTTCTGTGAAATGAAATGGTTCATGTCCCCTTTGGGCGTCATAAAGGTGGCTTGCCGGGGGTCCCAAGCTGTAGGGCCCCGGAACTGATGTAAAAGAAGAAAGTTTTGGCCTGAACCCGTAAGAATCGGTTTTGGCTTGGGCTACTCCTTAGTGGAAAGCAGAGGAGATGATGCCGACTCATTGCTTGGCCCTTTTTAATCATGAGTTCATTTCTCATCATGCTTTGAAATCCGGTGCAGCCTTCCTACATAAAGCTGTCCTCCCTAGGCAGCAACTAGGATACAGAAGTCCCATTAGATAGCTTGCCTGTCATGTCCACCGGACTCTATGGCCCAGCGCTTGGCTACAAGCCTACAACCATTCCAATTCTGCTGTAGCGGATGCTGCTATCTGCATCATGAATTACTCTCCATTCCTTTACCAGAAAAAGTGGCAGATGAGGGTGCCGAGAATCATGCCAACCAGATGTCTTATGTTACCTTTTTTTTCCAAAGAAGGTTTCAAATGATTTCAGCACTCGAGTGTTCTCTATCAAAGGAAAATTTTCTATTATCCGTTTTGAAGCTTTTCTGTATTAAATTAAAATGATGGTAGAAAGAATTCCATGCCACATTTGAACTTCAAAAGGTTTTAGCTTTAACCATAATAGTGGTCCCACATTATCTGTTCATCAAGAATCAAAGTGACTTTACCGGTGATTCACGAAATGATATGGTTCTTAAATATTTATTATTAATTTAGTTACTTAAATTATTCGGACTAGATTTGCAGGATCATACATCTTTTACTTTATACTCGTTATGATGAAAAAAGTGCAATTATTTTTGTCCAGCCTATTCTTAAAATAACCAGTTTGCATACACTCCATTTCGAAAGAAAAATAATAAGTAATGCACCAAGGACTACACTTATATTTATTGGATTTGCCCCTGAGCTTATAAAAATCACTCCAGGCCACCCAAATAAAACCTGCCCTGCTCAGAAGCAACCAAGATATAATGCAAGCAGAAAGCAGTCACCGTCAGCCCCCTTGATTGCTTTCTTTGGAAGAAGGAAAATCATTGCACCAGTAGCTTGCTTGCAATGTTGTGCGACACATAGGGCTAGCAATATTTGACATGGTTTGTTTGCACGACACGACATTATACGTAACTAAATAGGTTTGAGTTTGACATAAACAGTCCTTACATAACCCATTTAATTAGTTAACATGATTAAATACATATTAACATATATGTTGTTGGTAGTTAAAAAGGTTTTTCTTAATGCTTAAAATTTTCTTTTATAATAACACCAATGTCACAAAAACTCTAGTTGAACTAGACTTTGACTATTCCAACTCCATCAATTCATTCAACAAAACACTCAGGTCTCGTCAATTGCACAGCCAATAGCTTCCTTTCTTCTTCGCCTCATGGAATTGGACATGGCCCTTTTGCACAACCCCACACAATACATAACTAAACAGGTTGAGTTTGGTATAAATGGTACTTGCATAATATAATATGATTAAACATGTATTAACATGTGTGTTACTAGTAGTTAAAAAGGTTTTTGTTAATCCTTAAAATTTTATAATATAATAACACCAATGTCACGAATAACCTAGTTGAACTCTACCTTGACTATTCCAACTCCATCAATTCAGTCAACGGTACTCAGGCTTTGTCAGTTGCACAACCAATTGCTTCCTTTCTTCTTCGCCTCACAATATTGGACATCGTCCATTTGTACAACACGACACGGCAAATAACTAAATAAGTTGAGTTGGTATAAATGGTCCTTGCACAACCCATTTAATTAGTTAACCTAATTAAACACGTATTAATATGTATGTTACTAGTAGTTAAAAAGGTTTTTCTTAATCCTTAAAATTATATAATAAAATAATGTCATAAAAACCCTAGTTAAAATAGATCTTGACCACTTCAACTCCATCAATTCACTCAACAAAACGTTCACACCTCCTCATTTGCACAACCAATAACTTCCTTTCTTCTTCACCTCACAGACCACAATATTCTTCACCACCCCCAACTCAGCTCTGCTAGTGACTCGCTCCGTCATTCTCACCTTGCTCAAATCTTGCTATCGGCACTCAAATGTTAACACGTTAAATAGCCGTGTTAATCAATGCAATATGAACTATCGTATAGACACATCGTGTTCGTGTTGAAACAGTTCGATATATTTATTGATCGTGTCATGTTCGGGCGGACCACGACGGTAGTTATATCCTTGTCTCGACACGACATGCATTGCCGGTCAAAACGGCATAAATGAGCTGCAGCCTAGCTGTGAAAAGACTGATTCCTCGAATTCCAACCGGCGATTCTCCACAAAGATCCGATCCATCAACGCCTTACCCTCCTTCCCGGAACGCAAGGAACCCAACAAGCACTTAAAAACTGGGAATTTATCCATCCTTCAAACCAGGGATTCTTAGCACACCAGCAGCAGCATATTACAGATTCCTGCCTTCGTAGGATTAAGCCTAAAGCCTGACATGGCACGAAACTCCCCAAGCAGCATCGCATCAGACACTTTCCTCTCTGACACCTTCAGGCTCGCCACCCTTGAACACAACGAGATCGTCATCGAAACACAGCCCCGTCAACTTCAACGTCAACCCGAAAGGACCACCCTTTATTCCTCCCTCCAGCTGCAGCGGACTTGGGAAAGGACCCCCCAACGGGGGCCACCCACTCGGGAAGATTAACATGGGATCCTGCTTCTAGAAACACTTCCGTAGAAAGAGACCCGTCCCGCGAGGGGGAAGGGGGGGTGCTTCCTGGGTGCTGCTGCGGTGCCCTTTCAGTCTTTTCGATCTATCCGGATTCCTTCCTTGTGCTAAACGCAAAAAAAGCAAAAATCAGGCATCATTTTCGCTGCCCTTTTCAAGCTTCCCAAGGACGCACTTTTCCTCGTCACCCCACCACCGATCGATCTCGAGCTTTTCCCTCTGGAGTGCTTGTGGCCCAGCAAGCGCCCCTGCTTTTGATCCCCATGTCCGTAAAAGAGAGGAAAAAGGGAGAGAGTTGGAGATAAGAAAGATTGCACCGCACGGCCTTGGAAATGAATAGGAAGCCTGCTTGATGGCTACACTCTTTGAAGTCCGAAGAGGGAAAAAAAGGGGAGATAAAACTCAATAAAAAATGACCCGAAAAGAGAGAAAAAAAAAAAGGAAAGGTTTGAATAAGGAAAAAGCAAGATTCACACATGATCTCACCGAGGAGGACCAACCTCACAAAGTGAGTCAAGCCCTCTAAGTGAAGTGAAGGCCATTCCATCAAGATAGAAATATTTTTATAAAAAAAAAAAAATCCAAGTGAGCACAATTTTTTTAATAAAAAAGGACCCCTGTTTATGCACGTTGACTTAATATACCCTAAGCTATATACCCATGACAAATTTACCCTAGATTGATAGTGATTTTCACGTAAACTTACCATGTCAATTGAATTATTATTATGTGTCATCTAACTTGGCAATTTTATGGTAAAATAAGTGAAGGGTAAATATGTTACAGGAGTATCTATTTGGGATATTTTGTGACTTAAAAATTAATTTTGAGGTAAATTTCTCTTGGGTATAACAGTTTGGCTTTCTTCATGATATTAATCATATTGTTCATGAAAAAATATTTATTATTGCGTATATTAAAATGTGAAAAAAAGGGGGCCGTCCCGTGTAAATGTTGCTTAAATTATTGGGAGGGGGGATTTAGTATAGCGAAATCCGATTGAGCTCCTTTTGATATCGAAAAAGAGAAGGGAAGGGAAAAAAAAGAGAGTCTCAAATAATGAAAAAAAAAATTATATTTTCCCAATTGAAACGGAAATAAGAAATAAAAGGAAGAGAGAGCGAGAGAAAAGGAGGAGGCAGTCGTGACTCGTGAGGCCAATGTTGAAAAGAAGAGTAAACAAAAATTAAGTGCTGGAGTGGGAGTGGCATCAAAGTCTCGGAATTAAAAGGCATTTTATGGACGAGAGCTGCTTTTTTCTTTGCACGCCATCCCCCTTCCTTTTTTCATTTTTTGCAACAACTCCAAAAAAAAAAAAAAAAAAAAAAAAAAAAGGATGTTTCTACATTAAAGTATATTTGAAAACGCTAATAATTTCATGTACGATTTTATTAAGAGTTGTTCGGTTCAGTCCAATCGATTCAATCGCTCGCCCCCGACTCCAACCTCGAAGTGCCACCCTCATTAGTTCATGACCAATTATTAAGAGTAGTTCGGTTCAGTCCAATCGATTCAATTGCTCGCCCCCGACTCCAACCTCGAAGTGCCACCCTCATTAGTCCATGGTAGTTGTACCTTTTCTGAACCTATCGACATCCTATACATACATAGGAATAGGGATAGGATTACCATATTCAAATAATGCCAATCTCCTCCTTTCTCCTCTCCAATGATGTCGATCCACCTCATCTTGGGGGAAGCCTCTCGAGATACTATTTTTGTACGTGTCATATACAATTACTACAAGCCACTGACGAACCACCATATACAGAAACAAAATAAATATATAACGACATTATTATCCTCCATTTATTATTTTAAAAAAAAAAGACAAAATTTGATGGACCATGAGAAATTCCCCTTTGACCTTTTCCAGTGAAGACCCAATTTCTGTTGCCGACCATAATTAAAACGGAAAACGGCATTAATATAGGTTGTTGGCGGTCTTGACCTAACTAAGAATTTAGAATTTTAGAATTTAGACAGGTGGGCACTGGGCAAGTACGTGGCGTTGCACTGGTGACTGAGTCATCCGATTTTTTGCTTGTAATTTTTGTATTTATCTTTTTGTTTTGGCTTGTTTCGAAAATTTAAAAAAAAAATAAAATTGGGGGGTGGTGTTTTTGGTTATGCGTTCCCATCGTTGACTTTCGGGTACTGTTGGATTTGACTCGACAAGTCAAAGCGTGCCCCGCGCAGGTTTTTGTTTGCTAGTCGGGGAGGGAGGACCCTAAATCGAAAGCCCGTTTTGGAGATTTTCGAGATTATATTAATTGCCAGGGACTAAATTATAAAATAAATAAAAAGCGGAGATGTTATCAATAGTTTGATTAGGGTCCACGAATTTAAAGTACCCATTATTATGTACGGTGATCTCATGCTCTTTAGAAGGGTGGATTTTTTACTCTTAATATGAGGATTTTGAGTTATTCACAAGGGTGGATTTTTTACTCTTAATATGAGGATTTTGAGTTATTCACGAGACGAGACAAATTTCTTTGAATTGTTTCAGTTTCGTCCGTTAACCCCTAATTTGCAACCCGTTTAAGCTCTATTAATGTTTAGGACGGGTTAGGCACCATATTAGACTCGACCTATTTACGTGCTTATTTTTAGGTAATACCCTCCCACACAAGCACGCTTAGTATGATAATATTGATGCCGATGGTAATATCCATTACTTCATGTGAAGACGACCTTCGCAAGTTGGTTTCGATTTCGAATATATGATATAGGGAAACTTGCTCCTTATTTTGCGGACGATTCGTGCTGTTCCAACCTCTTTCATCAAAGTAGAAGCCTACTAGGAGTTGCACATTATTTAGAACCTTTTTGCCTTGGCTATTAGTGTTGTGTCATTGTCAGATTGAGTCGTTTTCGTAAAACATCTACTTTTTTTTTTATAAGTTTTCATTATGACATTTTGTAATTGTACACAGCCTTGGAAGAAAAATAGCCATACATTGATTTCAACTAAGTCATCCTTGAATTAAAATTATGTCACCGTACAATGTCATTATCTGTTTTAACTGCTTTAATTTTGGTCCTTAGACTTAAATGTGGTTGGTATCTTTTCCTAGTAAACTAATTTGTCCAAATTGAAGCTGCCACGTAGGGACCTAACATTTATACACATGAATTCAATTCCATAATTGCATTTGTTCACTCGAGATGATAAAAAGAGGAGGACATTCTTTTTTAATGTACTCAAGTAACTCGATACGGACCATGAGTTTATAGTGCTGAGCATGCCAATTTCAAAATGGACGATCTTGAGAACCACGAAAGCATGTTACAAGCAATTCAACTCATTCCTGCGTACTTGATGCACGATTAAATCCCAAACTCATCATGCACATGCACACATCATTCGGGAAATTTTGCCTTTCATTAGTTCTAGACAAGTGCTCGTCTTTCATTATCGATGAGTAATAATAGGGAGGGCGACACTGATGTTTTTCAGAAGCTTTTAGGGATCTGATCAGATCACTCAAACTTTTTGAGCGAAAGTTGAATATTGCACGATAAGCAGAAATTTAAAAAAAAAAAAAAAAGATTTTTAAAATCAGTATCAACGCATCTAGATATTTATGGATAACGATGAAGTAGATTTTCGCCCGACTCAATAATCTCATTATTGACGCGACGATTAAACTCTTAAAAAAAAAAAAAAGAATTCCTTAAAATCATTCTATTTTTGGACTCAATCGAAGTTGAGGAGAGTCGGACTTTAACCGTTCGGGTTTCAACCGTAACGACACGGTCCAACGGTAAAGAATGAACCTGGGTTAACTCCAGCCGACTAAGAGGAGTGGATTGGGGGGGAAGACACAAAGGGAGGCGAGCCGAGCGGAGCCGAGGGGAGCCGCCGAGGTCGGTGGAGGGCCCCACCAAAGTTCTGATATTTTTCTGAGTTTTCGTTTTTTTCGATTATCATTATTTATTTTTATTTTAATTTTTTTTGGGGGGGGGTGGTATTTGCAGTTGCATGCATGTGAGGAGAAGGGAAGGAGGGGAACGAGCCGGGAGCTTTCGGTGTTCGCGCATCCCGCCCGCCTCCAATCACACCCGACACGTCACCTCGGGTGGCGGGCCCCGCCGTCCCTCCCCACCACCCCCTTATCTTATCACTTTCGTCTGACTTTTCTCTATCCCGGTGGCGTCAGCACCGCGTCACGCCACGTATGGACGCCACGTCACGTCACCGCTTGCGCCATTCCCCCTCTTTTTCTACAAATATTTTAACGTGCACATATATATTTTAAATTTTTTTTTTTTAAAAAAAAAAGAAAATTTGGCTTCTAGACACTCTCGAAAAAGGCGAAATGGACGCCTACGCCGCTCCCCTCCTCCTCCGCCCTCGATAAAAGGATGGATACGTGCGTGCGGTTGGTCCTCACTCGCCCGATCTTTCTTTCCTCCCCCTATTTAATTTCTAATTTTCCTTCTTACTTTTGAATTTTCTTTTTCTTTTTATTTTCTAAATATCGCGATGCTACGTTTGTACACATATCGCCTTTTCTTATCTATTGACTTCTAATCGGCAACGGATTATGAACAAACATCTGAATAAGTTAATCGTATTTCATATCTTATGAATCCATCACGTTGTCATGTAAAATCAATTAATTCGAGGTTTTGTCACAAGCTAGATTTCTAATGAGCATTCCAAGGATGTTTCGCATCAAGACTCTCCCGATATTATTTTGACCCGTGATTTAGGCAACGATGTTATATAACTATTTAAATTATTGAATGAAATATAGATATTTTCTATGGATAGAACAAATCTTGCCCATCCCAACCGGGAAGAGAGAGTTTGTTTATCTACTTTCTCGAGGACTTGTGATGAGGACGTATGAGTGGGGGAGCAGTGTTTTGTGAAAAGACAAATCCTCTCGGTTTGGCCTTTAATTACATATAATATGATAGACTGGCAAAGGAAATGGTTTGATCGGTTCTAAATTTATTGTATGGATGTTAATCAAATCATAAATTTTTCAAATTTTTGTGCAAAATTCCAATGAAATCATTTTGATCAATTTCTGTTGACAATCGCTGATTAGAACGGTGATGACTAGCTCATCACATCATCAATTTCTACGTCTGTCTTAGATAAAAAAAAAAATTTAATTTCTGCCTCAAGGGGGGTCGGCCATAAAGATAGTTGGTTCATGGATATTAGTGTATTTGATTTAGAGGGATTTCGCACAAAAATTTATGATTAAATCTGATAAATTGAAAATTTTAAAACCGAATTAACATATGTATAATAGGTTTAAAACCGATCAAATAATTTTTCCGTTGTTGTTAGGTCCAAGTTCTACGGGCCAATAGGAAGAAGGGGCATATCCTTTCGTGATCATATCGCACGACCTCAATCGCAACCAACCTAATAAAAATCACCTAACTTCAATTCAACCCATCCCCACAGAAAATCAACAAAATAGGAGGAAAAAAAGCTTCATAGAATCGGAAAAATAATTCATCGGAAAATGACAAATCAGGATAAATGGACCCATGCATCGTGCCTCCAATCACTGCCTACCTAAGTTCATTATTTCCTCACATTACCAAATGAAAAAAAAACGGAGTCAACCTTCGGCAACGTCACACATCTCCACTTAGGTACGATTCCAAAACGACACTATTCCTCGGTCGAGTACTCGATTTTATCGCGGCGCGATTGGTCAATTGAAGTCTGATGACGGAACCAGAACAAAAGCCCGAGACGCCGATGTCATGTCCGAGCGCCGGGTCATGTACAATTCGAATTTTGCTATCTATGAATCCGAGGTGGATGGATCCGAGACCGTCTCGTTCGTGTAAAGGAGACTTTAAAGTAAATTATCTTTGAAAATGATTCCTAATCTTTGGTGTACCCCGAAGTGCTGTATGACGTTGGAGCGTATCCAAAAGGTCTCGATTGTCCAAGGTGGAGAAAAAGAAAAAAGATCCAATAAATCGAGCCAACGACATGGAGTGATCCGTATACCAATCAAAGCATAAAGTCGTACCGAATATATTCTCTGCGATAATTTAATATATATGTAAGTTAATAATTGACGTAAGTATTACTTTATTTCAACTTCAAATAAGATTTTTTTTTTTTTTTTAGGAACGTGAAATTAGATGGGGGTCCAGCTTATATCATCGATGACGTAGCCAGAGCTAAGGGGTCGCGATCCGTCGTACGACTTTTGTTTTTTTTTCCTGGACGCCCTTTATGTGAAATCAAAATGTGATTTTTTGACTTTTTTTACACGTGAACTTGCCTCCCCTGCCTGGTAAAAAAAGATGGCTTCGTGCCTGATAAACGTTTTTATTGCACGGGAAATTATAGCAATTTCTTGTGAAAGATCCTACAAGAAATTCAGCAAAAAAAGAAGGATAATTAAGAGAGAAAAAAAGACAAAAATTACTCGATATCACTCATGGCAAGAAAACTGAAAAATAGTGTATATTCCATGGTCCACCAATCACTATCGTAAATTTTACATTAGGTGCATTTGTTTTGCATTGTAGAAGATGAATGATTTAAAAAATATTTTAAAAAATGGTCGTTTGCAATTCTTAAAAAAATAAAGAATGAAATTTATTTTCCATCATTTATTAAAATATTTAGACATAAACTATTATTGATAATGAACACATTTTCTATTGATTAATTATTTTGAGTGATAAAAGTGATCATTTTTCGGAAAATATTTTTCGAATTGTCATTTTTCACGAAATAAATGGCTTGTGAAAAATGATTGATTTCGAAAAAAATGATTTTGCCAACAAGTAGCAAGAGATCCGTCGATAATTTTCTCTTTATAATTTAAGCCAAAAAAATGCTTGAATTTACTAAAAACACCAAATAACGGTAAAGGCATTGACTTCAGTATACTAAAACGATTTATACGGTGGAGGAAATCGTGTGCAAAGATTCATGACTAAGCTTTCGAAATTAGAAAGGTTAGGTCTTAATTAGCATTCACTTAGTAAATTTGAAACTGATTAGGCGATTTTCCCAACATCATGACATGGTAGATTTTCGTTGCGCGATCAAATGGACACTCGCTAATGGGTCCTAGTCAAAAAAGAATCGTGCTATATCAATATACAAGTAGGTGCAATTTGAGGTGGTAGGGTGATGAAGTTGAAAAGAGAATAGGGTGGATGGCATCGTCTGCGATTGTACCGAACCCTAATTTTGCGCCTGTTTTTTTTGGCCTAATATGTCTACACTAGCTCCCCATTTCTAGACCACACCCTCTGCCCCAAGCTTAAAAAAATCTATCAGTAGTACCATCCTACATTATTAATATTATTTGACAATTATCATCTATCGATAGTGATAACTCAACATTGCTATTTTGATATTGTGCAGTATGGTGTTGTAACTTGTAGAAGCGTCCGTGAATTTGATACCTTGTGCGGTATTTTGTTTTGCAAGTAACACGCGTTCTCTTCTGCTAATTGATAGAAAATATTTTGTGAAAAAATAATATATATAGACACACACACACACATATATGGGTTAATACCTTGAAAAACTCTAAACCGGTACATTTATGACAAATTTACCCCAAACTATTTTTTTTACCATGAAAAACCCCAAATTGATACACTTGTAACAATTTTACCCCGACTAACCATAAAAAACCCTAAATTGGTACATTTATGACAAATTTACCCTAAACTAATTTATTCGACCGCAAAAAACCCAAAACTGGTAAATTTGTGACAAATATACCATCCGTTAAATTGAATTAATACCAAAAAAAAATCACAAAAATTGTAAACTGTGACGAACGGAGCTTAAAATCTCAAATTGGTATACCAGTCAACGTGTCATTTAACTTAATAATTTGACAGTAAAATTTAACGAAAACTAACAGAGGGTAAATTTATCACAAGTGTACCAGTTTGGGGTAAATTTGTCAAAGATATACCAATTTGGGGTTTTTGCTGGTCAAAAAAATAGTTTTTGGTAAATTTGTCACAAGTACCGGTTTAGGGTTTGTTAGGGTATTAACCCTACATATATATACTATCTATAAATAACCTAAATATCTACTCAACGATAGAGCGCCTCTAAATGGATGCCTAGCTAGCTCTCAATAGGGGTGTCAGTAACCGAACCGAAAACCGAAACCGAATCGAAAAATTCGGTTTTTTTTCGGTTCGTTTTCATTAAAAACCGAAATTTTTCGGTTCGGTTCGGTTTTTATCGGTTAACCGAACCGAACCGAACCAACAAATAAAAGTGGAGAAATATGAGTTTAATAGAAAAAGAAAAGAAAACCGAAAATCAAAGGTTAAAAACCAAAAACCGAAAAACCGAACCAGGCAAGACCGAACCGAACCAAAATTTCGGTTCGGTTCGGTTCGGTTGGTTTGATTTCGGTTCGGAAGTTCGGTTCGGTTCGGTTTTTCAAAAAAACCGAACCGAACCGAACCGTTGACACCCCTAGCTCTCAAGCCTCTCCTACATAAGGCGTGACTGTTCATTCTCGAAAGCGTTAGGACCACTAACTCTCTCTTCTTGCTCTTTTTCGGCTATTCTTAGGGCTTTTAAGTGGTGTGCAATCGAGAACCATACCATTTCTCTCTCCTCTAGAAGCCTGCCCTAGGCTCTGCTTCACTTGCCCTAAAAAGGGTGCATAATCTCGACACTAGTAGGGTCGAAGCTGCTGTTGGGAGAGCTCTTTTTGCTCCTCGTGACCGGTTTCGATTGAGGCTCCCATATTGGTAGGGGGCAATGTCACGAAGCACGGATGCTTTTCACCGTGACGCAGCTCGTACCATGTTGGACGGCCATCACTCGTGTGGTGCATTCACGCAGGCACGTGACGGCTATAGGTGTACATAACCAAAGACCATCGAAAGGCTACGACCAAGATCCGATTTTCAAAATATCTTGAAATGTATGGATATCGACGCATTTTTAAGAATTACTCATTAGACAGAAGCAGCAATACAGGCAAGTCTCTTAGCACCTCTGATTGACACTATTAACCCGTTAATTAAGATTGAAAATTACATTCCTAAACTTTTCAATTGGGCCGCCGAAAAAGAAAAAAAGAAAAAACGGAGGAGGGCGATTCTCTAGTCCATTTCAAGGGCTCAATCAAACCTCCATTTCAAGCCTGCCACTCCGTCGCTGTCCAATGATGGAGATTTCGGAATATTGACGTGTGCACCGATGGAGATGCTGGGGATATATATAATGTACGCATAGATTATATATATCGAAAAAGCGAAAGATAATTAAATTAAAAACTAGAAAAATCAGAAAAGGATGGGGGAAAAAACTGAGATTCCTCGAGATTAATAATGGAGAGAGAGGGGGGGGGTGGTGGGACCCACGCGCTTTCTTCTCTTTTGGGGGCCCCACCGTCGGTTTTTAACTCTTTACGAGGAGGACAGACAGGGGGCCTCGGGGCTTTTTTAGGTTAATTTTGCGCCCTTTCAAAAGCGCCACAAGTTACAAGGATCGCCATCGTCCATCCGCTCTGCCCCCCATAATATTAATAATAATAATAATAATATAAATTTAAACCGCGGTGTTTGACTGAAGATATTTGTCAATGTCTTCGATCTTAACGTCTTGATTTTAATTTTTGAAATCTAATGTCTGTCCGTACTGTTGGAGCGCTATTAGTCAATCGGCAGCCACTGCATTCCAATCCGAATCCGCCTGTTTCGCGAAAAATTTACCACTCGGAATGTAATTCTTTTTAAAATTAATTGATTATAAAAATGAATGGATAAAAAGGACAGAAGAATTGTTGTCAGTAATGAAAATATTTTTTTCTTAACTAATCAATTTAAAAGTTGTAAGCGACCATTTAAAAAAAAAACATTTCTTAAATAAGTTCGACATGAATTGTTGTCTCTTTTTTTTTTTTATGTAAATCTATAATTATGGTATCACACATTTGCAGCCCACAAAATATTTTGAGAAATATTCTTACTATGAAGCATTGTAGGGCAAAACAAAGGATTACATGGTATAGAATCGTGCCGGGGCCATTCGAAACGGGCGTGATCAGACAATTAGAGTCACACTAAGCGGTATCCACACTTGGTGTAGTTGCTCTAGCGACTTGGCTTGACGACTAAGGACAAATTTCGTCGATGAGCAATTTGAAAGGCGGTGCTTATTAAAATAATCGAAAGATTTGCACGATTTTTTCAACGCATCGTTTGTCTAGGCAAGTCTATGTTATCATATGCTTTTGGAAAAAGGCTGCCATTCCAAATCAACAAGCGTTACAAAGACAGTCATCAACATGGTTCATGCATATTATTTTATTCTCGGAACCGAAGTTTTCAAATTAGGACATGAATAATCGGGCGCCGCTTTTGATGTCGAAATTAAACCTCGCTTTATAATATAATTTAGTTTATTTTATATATTTCTTCTTTGTTCTGGAAATCTTTTAGTACATTTTTTCTTTCCTTCGTTGCGGCAGTTCCACTGGGCTGTACGTGTGGGTTTGACGGAAATGGTCTTCTCCGGCGCGAAAATTAAGAAACGGAATAAAAAATACGAAATGGGAAAAATAATAAAGAAAAAGGGATGAAAAATGGTCAGGAGCGAAAAGGCATCTAGGGAGGCGAGATGACGCGTTAACGAGCCGAGCGCCGACGACGCGGCTTCGGCGCCTGTCGGAGCTGACTCGCGCGCGGGGCTCAGCTCAGCTCAGCGGCTCAACCCGCGCCCCCCGCTTCTGCCTCCTGGGAGGAGAACTTGGAGATATTCCTAATCCGTTTTAGCAAAAATTCCCGGATTAGCGCACTAATCCTAAAAATGGCAGCCCTTTTAAGTTCGCTAGATTTTGTCCTCGAAGCTTCACGCGCACATCCCCACCTTTTATAGGAATTCTCAGACCAAACCCACCTTCTCAATTACTTCAAAGAAAAAGAAAAGAAAAAGAAAAAATCGATGGAGCGCTGACATAAATGACCAAAGGCGACCTTATTTGTACATGTTATCATCTCTCGAAATACACGGTACGTGTCTTAGAATTATTATTCGTACGGACATGATTGATTACGGGGCTATTGAGTTCTGACTTGTTCGAGAAGGCATGACTAAGTAAAAATTGAAAACAATATGGAATCTAGATGAATTCGAGACGTACCGACTTCTGGCATTTCTGGGATGATATAACGACGTGCTGCTTCTTTTTCAAAACGAAGGAACGAATCATTTTCGGAAAGAAAATATAGAAAATCTCTATAGGCCTTAGGGGAGGAACCGGGTGAAACCGAACATCAAATATTTTACAAGAGTCTAGAGAGAGAGAGAGAGAGATTAAACCATGGTTAAGGAGGGTGAGGGGTGAGGGTTGGCCCACCGGGGTCTCGATTTCCCTACAGAAGCTGACGCGTGTCCACCCCGAACGACGCGGTTTCTCCCTCCCTCTATCTACATACGACTGACGATGATGACACCGCCTATATAAATGTAGCCCACCATCGCTTCCTTCCTCCCCATTTCATCCTCTCCATCTCTCTCTCTCTCTCTCTATCTCTTTCTCTGTGTCCGCCTTCGATTTCGCCATTTCTTCTTCTTCTTCTTCTTCTTCTTCGTCACGGCGACAGGCGCACTGAGTTTCCTCTGCTTCAGCTGACCGCTCTTGACTTACCCCCTCCTCCCCTCCTCAGTCTCGCGTCAGCTGCAGACCACCTCTCCTCTTCCTCCTCCTCCTCCTCCTCCTCCTCTCTTACGCTTCTCTCCCTAGTTCGGTAAGCTTCTTCCGGTGGGCTTCGATCCATACGTAGAGTAGAAAGAGAGAGCGAGAGCGAGCGATTCGAGGGTAACCCTGCAATGGCGTCGTCCGACCACATGACGAGCGTTGACCCCTGGATCTTCACCCGTCCCGGCTTCATCGACCCCTGGTTCACCGAGGCCTACTCCCGCGACACCGAGAGCCTCACCAAGGCCCTCCAGAATTCCTTCGCCGCCGCCGCCGCCGCCACCGCCACTGCCGCCACGGCCGCCGCCACCACCACCACCTCGAACAACTCCAACAACTCCTCCGACACCCTCACCCCCGACGTCGTCTCCCCCTTCCTCAAGCACAACTCCGAGCCCGCGCCTTCTAACCCCGCCGCCCCCGCCGCCGCCTCAGCTCCCTTGGGGTCCGACCAGGAGGTCACGGCGTCGAAGCGGCAGCGAGCCTCCGTCCCCGGCGCGTCGGGGAAGGTCTCGAAGCGCAAGTCGCGCGCCTCCAAGAAGTCCCAGACCACCTACATAACCGCCGACCCGGCCAACTTCCGCCAGATGGTGCAGCAGGTGACCGGCGCCAGGTTCGTCGGCACGGGCCTCCAGGTGCCGGCCCCGATCCTCAAGCCGGAGCCGCAGAGGCTCGGCGGCGGCCGCTTGGTCGCCTCCTCCGCGGCCGCTGCCGCCGCCGCCGCGAGCGGGTGCTTGCCGACTCTCGACACGTCGGCGTTCTTGCTGGACCACCACGCCATGACCCACCGCAGCCAGCAGCAGCAGCAGCAGCAGCAGCAGCAGGAGCAGCAGGAGATGGCCGGCGCGGCGAAGGGACATCTGTCGTTCTTGGAGGCGGTCGGCGGCGCCGGCTCCGGCGGCTTCGATTACGCGTCGTTCGCGGGGTTTCCCACTCTAGAGTCGTGGAGCGCCTAATGCCATGTGACCGATTAATTTTTAGCTCCCTTCCGTTTTTTTTTTTTTTTTTTTCCGTTTAATTTTTCATCAGCCCTTTCTTTTTCTGATTTTGCGAATCGCCCCCCCCGTTTTGTCGGCACGTTTCTGCATATGGATGGGGATAGATGATACGTGGGAGTTCTTGTAATTGTTGCAGCGAGGAGAGGCGAGGGATGGGGATGGGGATTGGGGAGGGACATTGAGGTGGGGGACGACCGGGTCGGGTCGGGTCGGGTATATGTTAATAGTTATGGGTATATCATAGTGCTCTCAATTTCTTCAAATTCGAGCCTTTATTTTTACTTATTCCGCACGCAAAGTTCCTGAACTTCCACTCAAAAACATCGCTTCAAGAATCGGGTCTCTACCCCCTGCCCTCGCTTCGCCTTTCGATTTAGCGACAGCCGCCCGCCGACTCTGGTCGGGACCCGACCGGGGGGGTCCGTCGGGACTGAACTCGGACCGGACCGGACCGACTTGACGAAGAACTCGCGAAACTCCTCGTGACCCCCCCGCGGGTTCAATATGGGATTTCCGCTAAGGTCGTCGGAGGAATTGGCTTCTTCTCCGATGGCGAAAGACGGGCGCTTTCGCCGCAGAGATTTGTCAAAGTTTTCGGGGGGAGAGAACGCAAATTGTCGTGTCGGCTTTTGCATAGGGAAAGGAATATTAACGTGGACAAGAAGAAGCGGAGCATCTAGAAGCCGTACAGTTAGGTGCGTAGGCGCAGGAGGCGTAAGCGTCGGCGTAGCATAGACCCGACCCGACCCGACCCGAATACATAAGGAGAAGGGAGAGTGCGAGATCGTGTCCCCAGGCGGGGGTTTTATTTCTAGGTCGAGTCGTCGCTCGTCGGTAATTATAGAGAAAAGTTAGATGGAAATAAAATCTTGACGACACATAAAAAGTCGTACCCGACTTGCCGATCATGCGATTCAATATTTTGTAGGGCCTTTTCGTCTTGGTTTCTCTAGACATCGATTTAGAACCACAGATTTCGAACGCGTGGCTCGATCTAGATTTGCTCTTTGCCTAAAATGTATATATTGGATAGATACCTTGTCACCACATGACACACATGGGTCACTAGAGACCCACACAAAAGTTCGAAAAGAAAGAAAGAAACGAAGGTGAAACGACCGATCAATGTGATTTCGTTACATGATTTCGGGCCCGCTCTCTCCCTCTCTCGAGCTTGCAGTCGCTTCCCCACCGTCAAAAACTATTTCGAACCATGTTTTAGCTCGAAAAGACGTACACCTATAAATGAGCCGAAACAATTCAATCGATGTCGAAACTGACGATAAAAGAAAAGATGAGGAAAGACGAAGGAAGCAAACTCCGTGCGATTGGCTCTCTAACGAAATGATAAGATAAAAAAGGCGATCTCGTGAGGTTTGCTTACCGAATACTCAAAATCGAATGGAATTAGTTTAATCCACATGCATTATTATAATATTAAAAAAAATGTAATCCCATCCACATGACTATCAATTGAGCACCAGTGGAATTCCTTGTCGATACATGGAAATAGCTCCCCCACATGCAAACTCCGACGTACCTATCAACCCCTCACGACGGATTTGGATAGGTTTTAAAAGAAGAGGAGCTTCCAAAATCACGTTTAATTAGAGAGATTCGACCCGTCTTGGATCGTCATTAAGCAACGCTCCCTTTTGGTATCTTTCTCTCGATTTTTCGGCCTAACATCCTCAAAGCCTTCGACTCTAGTCCCGATTTTACTGTAACTTTATCGCATGAAAAATCATCAACTTTAGATCATGTCGGAAGTTTTCGACATGCAAGCATATGATTCCGATATTAATGTCGGTTTTAAAAATTCAATAAATGAGATGTCAGAATATATATGTGAAAAAATAAAACACGATAATAAAAATAATAAATGGAGAAAGAAGAAAAACCTAGTTTTCTCTTTTTTTCTGATTTTCACTCCCCGTGATACGCAATTCACCCCTTAAGTTTTTTTTTCTCCTTTTCCAACATATCTAACATGCAAGTCCATAATATGAATCGCTTATTTTTTTCTCCAAGTTTTATGAATTATTGAAATAAAGTTGAATTTGTCAAATTAAAATAATGAATGATATTAATAAATGGAGGATTAATGTTTTTTTTTTTTTTTTATGTATATTCATTCTAGGTTTTTAAAATTATTTATTTATTTATGAATTTAATATACAACTTGCCTCAATGTGTTGGAATTATATATTTTTTGAGAAACGACGTGTCATGTCGTGTCGCATGTCGCGTGTCAGTATCGGTGCTGCTTAGGTAGGTAATGCCATAAAAACCTTGGCTAGACAATCTATCGCCGTCGAAGCTTTGCCGGCATCTCCTCAATTGAGAGAAACCAAGGAGTCCGGGCGGCGAACAACCGGCATAGATGGAGGAGGTGAGAACAAATATTTAAATGGTTTCTCTTTTGACTCATCTCCAGATCCATCCTACTAAGCTTTGACGTGGTCGTATGGAGTTAATCTTTACTCAAGTCAAAAAGGCTACATAAGATAATAATGTCTTTCTAGAGCATTAGGCCCTCACTTTTTGTCCTGCGAAAGGATATTTCCGTGCACGGTGGAGGCGTAGGCGGCGTTGAAAAGACCTCAACCAGACAATCCATTGCCGCCGGAGCTTCACCGGTGTCGCCCAGGTCGGGAGAAACCCTAGGAGTCAGGGCGGCGAACGACCCGTATAGGGTGGCGGACGCGAGAGCAATTTTTATCCAATATATTCTTTCGGCCGGTCTCTGGATCGATCCTACTGAGCTTTGACGCGGTCGTATGGAGTTAATTTTTACTCGAGTCAAAAAAGCTGCGTAAGATAATTATATTCCGGCGCGCGAAATGCGTTAGGTGGGGGCGATAACTTGGGTTAAAATAGAATTGACTTAGGTCGTAATAACATCTCTCGATCGCCCTTTTTTAATCAAATAAACAGAGGAGGATCCAATATGAAAAATCAGCAAGGAGAGGACGTAAAGATCATGGTCACACCTAAGTTAATGAGTATTATAATCGAAAGTTTTTGAGGGAATTAAAAAATTACCAAAGTGGGGTTCAAATTAATTTAGCTATTTGACGCATCCCATGAGTTGACACGACTTTGTCGAATCAATCACGCAAACGTCTCGCAACATTGGGGCGAAGGTGGTGGTGTCGCACTCGAACATGACTCTTTTTCCTTTTTTTTTATTCAATTAATCGATCAATTAATTGATTAGAATTATGCTTTTTTAGCTTTGCAAGAAACTCCCCCTCTCTCTAATTAATTGAAAAATAAATAAAATTTCCCTTTGCACAATCGAATTTATTGTTCTAATTGTGTCTACAACTTGAGCTAATTAGATTGAAAGAGAGGCGGCATTAGCCAACCTTTCCAGGTCCCCAAGATGGGATTAAAAGTCATAATCAAGATAACGAAGACCATAGAAAACGATGGAAATTCCCACGTAATGCATGCGGTGCCAGATTAATCGTACCAATATTAGATAACGACACTTATGCGATCGTCGTTAATCCGATGCCGGTCGTTGAAAAACAAGTTTGTACTTTCACGTGGGTGGCGGTAAATTTTAAATTTTTTTTTAAGGAAATTGCACATTGTATCAGAAATGACAGCTATGAAAATTTAAGTATTTTGCAACTAAGGTGTGCTTGGATTTTTCCAACCAGTTAATTAATTAATTAATTAATTAATTAATTAATTATAATTGGTGGGCTTGACCCAGCCTTCTGGAACAAGGCAAGGGATGACGCGGGAGAATCAAAGACAGAACGAGGTCGCTGTTTTGGACAACCGCATTGCATGGCTGTCCAAATCACACCGTTCGGGGAAAAAAAAAAAAAAAAATGAATAATTTTTTTTGGGAAAAGATGACAGGCACTGTGACGTCAGCGACGAAAGCTACGTCCACCTATTATAAATAAATAAATATAGAAAATAAAGGGTGCTGGGAAAATGGTTATAAAAAGCCTCGAATTAAAAGGGTTTTTTTTTTTTTTTTTTTTTTTTCTTGAAAGAATTAAAAGGGTTGGTGGAATAGGAAAGGAGCATATTTCATGTGATTATGCTTGTTATCACCAGCGCAAATGAAAAATTGAGAATCCGAAAACATGATTCATATCGAATTAGACCGGTCGGACCTTTGGATAGTTTTTGTGGTTTTATGTTTCCGGCAGACCTTGAATTTCAGGCTTCACGTGGTGACGCCCGAATGGCCAGGCTCCAGATATGTAGCGGTATAATTATTTCAGTGTTTGTAATAGAATAAATACGAAAAATGTGTTTTTTTTTTATTTTTTCAGGTGTGGGATTCTCTATTTGTTCAAAAGTGGACCAACTAGAATTATTCTGCTCATTAATACAAGAGGTTAGCAGTTAGGAACTTTGGCAAACAAAAGAAAAAAGAGAGGGAATGAATGCACATAAAGATGAAAGAATTTTCGTGGTTAGGAACAGTTTCTAGGGATGCACATTGGTTAGGAAACATATTCTAAAATATGCGGCGCATCTTTGCGGGGGTCAAAATCGCCAAACCGAAAGTGACATGGCGAAATAGTTGCATGCAACTTGCACATGTTAATGTCGATTGATATTCCCCAACTAGCAATATTGAGAAAAGTCGAGAGCAGCCGTCGCCATGATTTGAGGATTTTAAGGCATGCGGATCTGCTGGCTCTCGATTTGTTCTCTCATTGACTATCGGATGTTGTAATGTCGGGATTAGGTCATATATGTAAGACGATATGGTTGAAGGTCCAGGCCAAATCAGGAGAAAAAATAATCAAACACGTGTCGGAAGCGAATTACGAGCCCGACCAATTTGCGAACCATTCCATATACTCATCTTCTGTGATTCACGATTTTCGGCCTTCTTGCATGCGCATGCGTTCGTGTAATTAGCATGTGCATCTGCTCATAGGGACATTCGAGTAGGGGTACATGGAAAATGGACACTTTCAAGTCAGGCGAAAAAATAGTCCGGCGATGAACATATATGGCCATCTTCTCTCCGGTGATCATCAGATCAATCACTTGATTGTGCGAGAAAGATGGTAATTTGAAGTACTTTTAATGTTAAATTTGGAGCATACTAACTTAACGAGTTTAGCCCAACAAGAAAGAAATATTGTTAAAGAAAATGGGCCATTGATTTATGTGGATGTCGGACAGGTAGTCTCCTTGTATGTACATCGCTCGAATAGGTCAACCCGGTCCACGCGGATCGTGGTCCATGCTCTGAATTCCGACACGGCCGATCCATCCACCGTGGATGAAACACCGTCCTTCGCCAGGACAATTCGAATTCAGCGAGCACGGTAAGAAAGGGAGACATATCCTCGTGCATCACCCCCTCGCGCACCATCATCTCATGTGACGGGGCGCATTGGATTCACTTCAATTCAACGTCAAGAAGAGCATCCCCCACCCCGTACGGAGACGTGCGAAACGATTCGGAGGAGGGAGGGAGGGCAGCAGCAGCAGCAGAAGCGAAAGAGAGGGAGAAAAGGAGGGGGAGAGTCAAAGATGACGGGCGAGCAAACGAGAGGAGTGGGAGTCAGTCGTCAGTACTTCCCATCGTACCATTGCCGAGTCGTCGTCATTTTCCGCTTGACTCCCCCACCCACCACCACCACCTCACATGATCGCGCCGCTGACTTGCTTCGTCCCGTCACGCGCCACGTCCCGCCCCCTCGCCGGGGATCCCGCGGCCCCACGCGGCGGAGCGCACGGTGAGGGATGGGATGGGATGGATGGGTGGTGGTGGTGGGAGGAGGTGGGGCCCGGGCGGCGTCACGGATGACGTGGGAGTCGTGATAATGAAGGTGGCGGGGGAGGGAGGTTGTTGACCTACGCACGCCAGGGCAGGGGAGGAGATGGAGATAGGCGAGAGACGGGGGGGGTCAAAGTCGTCGGTTGACGACGTGGCGTTTGACCTTCGGGCCCTCCCACGTCGGACCGGGCATTTAAAGAGAGGAGGGTGGGGCCCCCCCTTCCCTCCCTCCTTTTCGTGGTCCCCCTTTTGAATGGTCGCCACCCACCGCATTGTGGATTCCCTTCGGGCCGACGCGTGACCGCGTGCTGGCGATCGCGGGTCGTCATCCCCGAGGAGGAGAAGATCAGCGGCGGATCACGCGGTATGATAAACAAAAGTTGCTGACATTAGAGAGGATGAGACAGACATATCTGTGTGTTTTTGAAAACAATGTAATGTATGGACACAGACAAAGTTCACCATGAGCTGAATTCGCAACATTTCCGGCAACTCGGTGTTTCGGCCACGTGCAGCAGTGCTCGGTAGTGTTTGTTCCCGCCCTACGCCATTTTCGATCGCAATGCAGCAGATAAAGCTGAGCAGATTGACACTACCCTTACTAGCTGCGCACAATGCACGGAAACCCATCCATTGCCTTCGTTTTTCTTGCAAGACTCGCGCGCGCTCGCAAAATCCTGAGATTCACTAAGTTGAGTCGAGGCCATCGTGCGAGAACGGTATGAGTTTTGATGAAAAGAACCTGCACGAACATTTTCGTAAAGGTCATTGTTGCAGTAACCGAGTCCGCACGGCACGTGCTAACACAAAACGAATAACGGGTAATGGCAGTTCTTGTTGTCCCTCGATACCACGCCAAAGGGCAAAGGCACATAGATGAGCAGCCCTTTCCCTAAAGGTTGCCAGTCTTTGTATTCCTACATGCTAGAAGCTCAAAAGACTAGGGCATACACTCAAAAGAACATTAGACAATACCGAAACGGACCAACATGAGGTGAAAATTAGAATCCCAGAAAGTTATTGGATTGGCCAACATCAGAAATGGAAATGTCTGAATTCCACACCTTGAAGCTCCGAACACTACCGAATGGACAGAAAGAAATCTCACACCACAGACCAAACAAAGACAAAAAATGCTCGAGACATCTTAATTGAACACACGACTTCTGCTTTAGCGCCCCAAGGTATGTAACCCATTCAGCAAATATACAGCAAAACTGAATCACCTTTCCACGCCTAGCGTAGGCGCCATACTTTCAAGTCAATAGCACTGTTTCTAGAACCATAATGGAGACTAAACCAAATGAGTCCTTGGCATACACGTTCGACCAATTGATCCATCTGGTTTGTTAATATAACTTATTACTATATAGAACATGGAATTCATACTAAACATTATGCTCGGCGCCAACTTATCCCGAGTTGAGATGGTGGGGGTGTTCGGCATGAAGCTTGTGGTTATGAGTTCAAATTCCCTCCATGGCAATTTTATATTCTCTTCCTTAAAATCGCGTAGCGAAAGTGGTTAAGTAATTATGTAGTCTTGGTAAATGAATAAAGGCACCCAACTCAGTTGGCCGAGCGGTTCTATGAATCTGGTCAGGGGTAGAACCCCTTGACCCGTACTCATCTTCTTAACTTGTATATCTCCCAGCTCCAGTCAAACCAGTTCCTAGTTCACCCAGTTTGATCAGCATCCTATTTTGACTGGTTCCATGTCTGGGCCATAGTAGTACAGGCCTAGACCAGGCTCCTGTGCCCAGCTGAACCGGCCGGTTAGTTTGGTTTTCAAAGAGTTGGTCAATAAGGGAAAAAGAATGTCCTCTACCAGCAGTTAAAAGACCTGCTAATGTTCAGACTCTGTATGATTGCTCACCTTTCCAAGTACCCAAGAGGAACGCACTCTGGTCTAGTCAACAACTGGCCATTTGTCTTCTGTCAGGAAACCATAAGGATCTTCCATTACCCAAAAGAAAAGACACTTGTAAAGCCTTGTCATGCACTTCGAAGCAATAAAAAAACAAGGGCATCATCATGGGTTCAAACGAAACTGAAAAAGAATCACCAACCAATTCTTTTTATTCATTTCCATTGGGTGCTACATATCGTTACAAGCATCATTGTGCAAAGATTTCTTCCTCCTTAAATCTATGCGTAATTTCACAATGTTCCAAGGCTGACACTATACGAATTATAAAAGCTTGCTGCATGCAAGCCGGATTACGAGGGACACGTGAAATTTTGACTACACACATTCAAGAAAAAAGATAGCATTGGCTTTGATATCATGTTAGAAAGTCCAACTCAAAAGCTTAAGTTGATAGATGAAGGGAGACCGCATGAATATGAAGAGCGTTTGGGACCCATTGTCAAGTGATGTGAGAGAATATTTCAACATATGTCGAATCCTCTATTCCAATTCTTATAAGCCAACGGTCCTGACACTGATTACTTGCATAAAAATAAGGAAAAAATAATTCTTGCTAATGAATACAATCATATACAGTTTAGCTGGCGGGTCAAATCTCTAACACATGTCCGACAGCAGACATCCTAACTTTTTATTAGGATAAGTTTACTTTGTCAGGAGACTCATATCTGCAGTAAGTAGACGTAGGAAAGTGAACATCGAATTGATAACTATGACCATTATAGAAATCAGGTAACTTTGAGAAAGAATAATCTCGAAATACATGCTTCCTCAATGGATAACTAAGTAATCCTAATGAAAATTCGACATAACCGAAAGTTAAATATAAAAAACTGCTGTCCTGCACCCTCATAGCTCGATGAAATATGAGTCTTGGCAATTGCAAATTGACCAGTAAATGGGATTCCCAAATTGAAGCTCCAACTACCGTTATAAAGCAAAAAGCTCCGACTTACCATTTTGAAGCAAAGGTAGGAAAGCGCACAAAGGCTAAGCATGTTGTTTTAATTAGAAAGCAGTAGCTATTTCTTGCACCATATACTACTTTCTCCGCACACTACATTTCTTTGAGAATACACAGCTCAAATTCTTCAGCAGACTAAACTGAATAGACCTGATCTGGTTATCCAACATATGAACCCCATCTTCCCTGTTTCCACTTACTTTGGTTAGTCACTTTGGATTCCTAAGAATAGAAGGAGATCATTGCAAACCAATTTTTCAATTTCAGAAATGAGATGTATATACATTTCAAGAGGAAACTTCAAGCGGTAGAAAGAGGAATAAGGAGATGCAAATTGAGTATTCTGAAAGATATATTATGATCATGTAACTAATCAGTAAGCGCATGTATCCCCTTCAGAACAAAACACAAGCTTTTTCATGACATGATTGTCCTCTAAGAAACTGTGACGGAAAAGCAGGATTAAATAATTCGAACTGATTTCTCAATAAATGAACAGATGGTGTAAATCCACTAGGAAAAATGGAATACACAATAGCATCAATATAAAATCACAGCAAACAGAACAATTTAAAGAAAAGTAAATTATAGTATAGGAAAGGATAAACAAAAAGCATGAACTAACCACCACCAAACAAAACCTAACTATTCAACCAAAAAAAAACACAAAACCTAACTATGCTGTTATTGCCTATCAGAGCACAGATTAAACTGCTCTTATACAACAGACAAGCGTGCATCAAGGACCATAGCATTGAGATCATATCAGGATGGGAGAATTCAATATGTAAACAGAAACATCTACTGGAGGGATTACACCCTAAAACTTTCACAGTGGTATTCAAGAAATGGCAGGGCAAGATGCCCACTTTTATCAGGGAACTGGTGATTTTCCACGAAAAAGCACTTAAGTGATAAGATTTCAAAGCATGTCAGAGATGCATCTTAATTACAAGATATTTGAGCAAATGTTATTCTAGAAGAATGCACTCACCATGGAATGACTACTTCAGCCCGTGCTTCAACGTTAGCTGAGTAAAGCCCAACCATCTTGATGTCCAGTAAAATGAACTTATTAAGCAACTCATCTCTAGTAAAAGCACGTTACTGAACCATGGACTGTGCAACCTCATCACTCTAGGACATGCATCAAGCTCTCCATTTCATTTTCAGGTCCAGAAGCATCATCTCTTGATGTAAACAATCACAATCAGATCATCTCTCATCTCCATGACCTTCCAAACTCTCTAATATGGGAACTACCCAATCTCCCTCTCTTTTATGACCTTCATCTACAATATACCCCAAATTGTCCTCCTCAATAACTGATAATACCTTAGTGTTCCGGCGTCTTAACAGAAGGAGCTCCAACATTTTCCTGCGAACAGCATAGATGGGATTTGGCTCGAGCAAACACCCTTTACTATAAGCTTCTCTGAGAAAGACAGTCTGAGAGCTTCCTTTAGTAGATATATAGAAAATTCCCGGGTGCTTCAGAAGTAACTCGCGCGTGTTAACTTCCGTACCAAAGTCCTTCCTGAAATGAGCTAATCTCTCCACCTCCACCATCTTCTCCACAGTTAAGCTCAACAATTCGTGAATAATTGCAACAGCGCGCTTCTCAAATCGCTCTACACCACCGCAAGTACGCACTTTCACGATTTCTTTCCTCTCATATGGCTTCACATATGGAAGCCTCTGCCAATTCTTCATCTTCTGTCTAAACCCTCCCTCGATCTTGAAACCGGTAGGGAAATTAATTGGAAAGGCGAACCTAGTTTCAAACTCACTCAACCATTTTTCCCTATACTCCTTCTCTCTCCACTTCTCTATCTCGGTGACACCCAAATCCTCGTCCCTCTCCACCAACTCCACAATTTCCAAATCAACGAGCCTGAAATCCCGCGAGTACTTGGCCAGGATCGACTCTCGGAAGTCCTCAGGTAGACCCAATTCCCTCCTAATCAACCTCAATGCGTGCACATGAACTCTCCCATTCACCGACATCATCAGCAGCTTCTTCACCCTCTCCACAGACTCCAATTCCATACGTCTAACGACACCCTCCTCCTCCTTAACCAGCTCCTTCATTCCACGCCTAATTCTGCAACATAACTTCCGACGAAGCGGGTGAGTAAATACCTCGAACACGTGGGAGTGCTTGCGGACGAAGGCCCCGACGGCGACATTGAGCCCGACGAGGCCCCTCCAGCGAGACATGAGCTGGAGCGAGACGTAGGGGCCTCTCCTGCGGGCGGACATGAGGGCGAGGAGGCCGAGGGCGGTCTTGAGGGTGGCGAGGTGGGTCGCCAGCTTGTCGAGCTTGTGGTCTCTGGTTCGGTCTTCCAGGCGGGTCTGGGCGGTGACGAGCGGTTTCCGCCACCTCTTCTGCACGAAGGAGTTGAATGGGCCAAAGGGTGTCGCGGGGGCGCTCGAAGGAAGCCGTGCTCGCGCGAGGTTGAAGGCGAGCGCTCGTAGCTGCAGCATTCTCATGGCTTTGCAGTGCTTTTCGAAAGTGGCCGGCTTGAAGAGAGACGGAGAATTTGAAGATGCTGAAGGGGGGAAGAGAGAGAGAGAGAGAGAGATCAACCGTTTGGCATCAATACATTCAAACGGCCCAACCGAAACAGGGAAAAAAATCCCTCCTTTTTGGCTTTTCCTTTCTTCTCTCTCTGATCTCTCTCATGGGCAACTTCTCACGGATCAGCACAGCGACCACGTCGTACCACTTGATTCTGTGCCATCTCCAGCCGAGGTTTCAATGGAATATGTTGAAGGGTGTGCTTAAAAAGCTTGTTGAAAAATGATTTTTTTTTTTTACTAAAAAAATTATTCCGCAAAATTATCTATTTAAACTAATTAATTTTGAACCACGGGTTCACCTCAGTGGCCATCCTTCCATCTTGGAATGGGGAGGTTGGGAATTCAAATTTCCACATTCTCAGGGGATTAGGGTGGGGACGATTTCATTTCAGGAGTGGGTTTTGACTCCCACGCCCTGCAAAGAGGCAGGGCAAAAGTCTGAGAGTGAGTGTTAGAGTAGGATTAGCGTAAAACTAACAAAAAAAAAACTAATTATCTTGAGGTAGTTCATTTTGATGTCCAAAAAAATAGATTTTTATTTTCGTTTTTTCAGTATACTTAAACTAGTGCTCTAGAGCGACTTGTTAATCTAACCTTTGTTGTCTTAATCTCAGCCGAGTTTATCGAACGTGTCAACACACCTAGAAAGTCGATGCACTAAAAACTACAAAACCCGTGTTATTGGATTGACTTAAATTTCTTGAAGTCACCCTGTAGCAAAGTTCTAGACATTCTGTTCCATATTTTTGAAAGCATCCATCTTGCTTTGGATGATTTGTTGGTATTTTCTTCAACCTCTGAGCATGTATAACAAGAAAAGCAAATTCAAGAAACCGGAAAAATTTGAAGAGAGAGAGAGAGATCGTGATTTGCAAGGAAGAAAGCTTAAAGCAACTGAACAACTCATTCCCACATTACATTTCCACACCAATGAACACAAGAAAGCACAGTCTACCCATCAAAACCAACATAAATATAAGAGAAGTTACATTCTCCCATCTCCTGAGCGACTAAATTTCATGAGGAGACATCCACAGCGGACAAAATTGCCTGACTTCGGGAGCATTGACCTGCAAGTACAAAATCATATTCCATAAATGACAGCAAGTTGTTGCATTCATAGACACATTGAATAAGCTAATGACTTTATGTGCAGTTCGCCTTTGTCCCTCAAACCTGTAAGTTAATCTCATTAATTTTTTAGGACAGGTAGGCCTCTGGGTAGGGACGTAGTCGCACATCGCTTGGGTGTGCCAAAGTGATGTTGCATATATGCCTGGTTAGGTGGGGTAGTCTAAACTCCTTATTTGGTGCGCCTCTAGCACTTCATATGCAGTTCAGCTCTATCCCTCAAGCCTGTGACATGATCTCATCGATTTTCGAGGACTTGTTTCTTGTTTCTCTTATAAATATAAAAAGGCTAATGAAGAGATCAGAGAGCTTTCCTTGGGCCAAGATGACATGATCGGACAATCTAACAACTTATGGTGACACTACTTCTGCATTTGATTCTATTCAGCTTCCTTACGACAGATCAACTCTTTAGACTATTCATGAAATGGTCTACAAACAAGTTGCAAGGTGACACAACTGGCTAGTGGAAGATATAATCACAGCCACCCCCCACATGAGGTCTTTAGATGCTTGAAATTTCAAGGACACCATCTGAGAAATCAGTGAACATGGTTTTTTTCCTAGGAATTTACTGTTAAAAAATTTACAAAAGTTTTCGGTGGTAAAAGCTCTTCCAATCAAAACATCCCTGTTGCATCTACACTGCCTGAAGCTCACGGAAGTGCAAAACCAAGAAGATGCTAGTCTGCTTCAAATGTTTTAGTGGAGACCTACATTGAAGAAGATCTGGACAGCTGCAAAACTGCTCTTCCATTCCAGGTTGTGCACATACAATAAGGCACCAAATCTTGAGAAGTACTTTTTTTCACAAGCAACAACCGTTCAAATGTGCATTTGTATGTTAGTGAAGAAACAAAATTTTAGGTGACATCTGCTGACTGATTACCATCCTCCAACAATTATCGAAGACTGGCATGTTTTCCATGCTCTTGGACAGACTTTTTCATGAGATTATTTAACTCCCAGATGTGAATTTTGAACTCAAATTCTGCTTCACGATTTCATGAACTGATAGTTACTCTTTCTGTCGAATTTGTCAATATAAGGTAATCTATGCATCAAATTAATGGCCGTCCACAAAAAGAGAAGAAAAAAATTCTTTTTTATTTATAATCCCAATTCCTTATTCTGATTAGAAATTGCACTTTCGAATGGCAACATCAGCTATGTAGCGAGCCTTCACAAGTCTAGAGTTGTTCTTATTTTCTTGGTTGCATAAAAGTAGTCTTAGATGCTGAATTGCTATTCAAAAGCCAGATATCCTCTACCAGTGTAAACTTCTAATTAAAAACTCAAAACAATAAAACTTGGATGATACATAGCAAAACTTAAGAGATCCCTACAGAATGCAATAAGCAGCCAGGAAGTATGTACCTATTTAGGAAGAATCTCTTTATGAGCTTTGAACGATAGAATCACATTCCAAACCAAAGCAATAACATTAGCGGCAAGGACCTGAAATTATATTCATAAAATAAGATCTGAGATACATTCAATAAGCAAACTTATGGTAATAGATAAGAGCTCGATAAAAACCGAATAACAGCTGTTTTCCACCCATTCCCTTTTGCTAATATCATCCAAACATCACCAGCTATTCATGAAATATATTGAAACTTGAGAATCAGAGTGCTAATCTTTATGCATGATAGACCAATTGAGAGCAATTACTTTCTCTCGGTGAAGATAAAGGAGCTTATCAGTTTGAACGTGGAGAGCAGGACCTCCTCTTGTCCTTACTTCCAAATATCATAAAAGATTTTGTTATATATAAACACCACCATAGACAAATTTATTGTAACGAACTATAAAATGGAGCACATTAAATACTGTGCTTCTGTTTCAATATTCCAATTCCAGATTCCCTGTGAGTCTAGATGCTGACTGATTCATATATGTGGCACAGAAATTTCATCTTTCCTGCCGAAAAAATGTTACTTTCTTCATCCCCAAATACTTTTACAGGCAAACTTACAACTAACAAGAATCTTTTCACTCTTAGTGGAGAAAATGGATGAATTCTAAATAAGTTAATAGAACTGAAATTTCAGATACAGAGATAGGTAGAACCTGAAATTGCTGTGGGACAAAACGAAAATTTAGAAACTGGAATGGTATCCAGAGCTTCCAATTTGCAAGAACAGCAGAAAACCATTCCTACAAGTAAAAGAACCATCATAAGAACCATGATAAACATAGCATAGATAATGTAGACAAGAACTTCGACTGCTACCATAGGAAGAATAATAACAAAAGGAAGAGACTGCCTTTTCTATAAGCTTATCAAAAAGTAACCCTCTATAACTCAGTTACACAACCAATTTGGCAATTCAATTGCCTGGTGGATAGGAGCATTCGCATTTTATTAAACACCCGTGTCGGCACAAGTTGCTAAGAGCCAAGCACTAACCTTTGTTCCCTTTCTAAATATCATATGTATTCCAAATTCAAATTGTAAACTTGTTGGGGTAATGCGCCTGACCTAAATGGCCAACATTATGCTAGTAATAATAATGCCTCTAGTTGATTGTAACACAATCAAAACCATTCAGAATTTCTTTTTTGATAGGTAGAAAGATAGACTATGGACCACCAAGGTGGGGAAACCCATGCACAAAAAGAGCTCAAAACTAAAGCCATACATGAAACAACTCTCAACCAAAAGAAAGCTCAATTACAAGACAAATCATCAACTAAATCAACCTAGGCATTTTCATCCATCAGCAAGTTTCCATTATAACTAAAGTGTAAACCTTTTAGTCAATTCAAAAAAAAAAAAGAAAGAAAGAAGGAAAAATGCCTCTCCATCAAATCTCTTTTATTCTGCTCCTTCCAAATGAACGAGATCAAAGGCATTTAAAGATATATCCTTGCCACATATCATGGGCGTGTTTTTGTACGACTTAGGCTTTTGACAAAACAGTTGTTAAACATGATATCACATCAAGGTAAAGGGTTTGATCTTGGCACTCCTTCTTGTTTTCATTATGCCTGTTACTTACCTTTGTCCTACAGTTGTTGTATGATGTGGTCATGTCCACATCCTGTATACAAGCGCAATATCCGGCTTACATGCAAATGGGGCGGGTTAAGATACTCGATAAAAGTGACAAATTAAGGTTTTGGGAAAAACAACTGTATCACCAAACAATAAATTTAATAGGCTGCAACAAGATATCCGCATACTGGGCTTTTCGATTAGTTAGTTAATATATTAATACCAAAATTGACCCCAAAGATATGTTTCCAACCCAAATATTTGGTTATACAATATCAAAATAATAATGACTTGGTAATTTGATATTTTACTTCATAATTAAAGTAGCTAACTATGACCCAGAGAGAATCCAATGGTGTTGCCTTGTCACACTAAGCGTAGCACCTTTAGATTTTTTTTCACCCTCAATGCTCTGAAGACTTTCACTTTCCACCTTTATCTCCCTTTGACACACCTGAATCCTTAAAACCGCAGCAAAACCAGGAGCACCTCAAAAGTCATTTGAGCATTACCTGTTGCAGCTTGGGAACAACATCTGATGGCCTCCCTTCTAGTGTTACCAACGTAGCTAGGAAAACACCAATGAACAGTGGAGAGAAAATGAACTGCACAGGAGTTTGATCACACTTAGACTTAACACGTTAGCAAAATATCAAGCTGAATGTTCAGTGACCTCATGAAGAACCTAGCCATCCATCTTAGAAATCAAACAGACTCGCCGAATCACCTGATCAAGTAGAAGGCGCATAAAAGCTCCCGATGCACCAGGCACAGTTACTAACCGGCTCAAGTATAAGTACCTGCAGGTGCACTGAATGGTGTCATAAAATGCAGGGGATAGAGCTCCATAGACGCACAGGATAGTTTATCTTATGCTCTGCTGCTAAAGCAAGATGGTTTCAGGTGATTGCACTAGCTGTTCCTATATATCATCAAAGTACATGCAACATAACTAATGGAAAAACTAATCAAAGTTGAGACCACGATATTCCAGTGTTCACTCAGCAGACACATACAGATCATACCACATTATCAACTACCAGAAACCTGAGATACATTCTTTCTGCCATAAGATTTTACAGAGAACAGAACAGACAATACCCAGATAAGCATTGACTAACTGCTTAAGTGGACAAAAGCAATGAGGCATTACCAGAAGTGAAGCGTAGGACCCACTAACACCAGTCCCAAGAAAGTAAATAAGAAGTTTCTTTTCAGGTCCAATGATGGTGCTTGATCAATCACAATCTGTGTCAAAAAAGATTGAGATTTAGTATGACCGAGTGTAAAATATCATATTGCAGTCGAAATGCTCATTTTTCCGGCAATAAGCAAAGAGGACCCATATCCAGATCACGATCTACTAAATACAAATCTGAGGGCTTAGAAACACTGTCCACGATGGAAGTCCTTCATTAAAAGTTATACTAGCTAAACTAGAACAGTTCCAGAACCTGTCTAATCACCCTGGAGAGTTCATCTCAACTGATGCATCAAGTGGTAAGTGAAAGTACTTTCGTATGCAATCAGTAGTTTTCAAGTATCTTCCCATCATCGTTCATATCTTGATAGATTTAAAGGCAAATAAATTGTTTAAATGACATGAAACACATAGGATCAGAGCTAATCATACAGCCATGGATCTTCAAAACATGTCAGAATTATGGCAAAGTCTAGTATAACAACACTGGCATAGGACCTAGAAGAGGAGGAAATAATATTTTACTAATGGTTGCCACTAAACAAATTCCACCTGGCAGATCAAATCTCCAAGGAATGTTAGTATTGCAGAAGTCACCGCTTTTGTTGCCACGGGATATTTTGCAAGTAGGGTCAGATACCTGCAGTCCGAAAATAAAATCAGAAGAAATGGTTTTGGAATGGCTCACTTAAACAGCACAAATAGTCAGACAGGCATCTGAGCAAATGAAATCATATACTGCATAGAATAACCTTACTGCAGTCAGTCCACACAAGACGAAATGAATTTTACAAGATAGACATTTGCAACAAGAATAACAGCAAAATCATATATTAAAAAGATGCTAAGTTGACGATCTCTCCCTTCATCCTGAAGTCACTTTTATATCATTGCATTTTCATCAGTGTTGCCAATCAATGGATAAACGTCGTTTTATTTTTCCCACCCTTTTTCCCAGATTTGCCTCTATAAAATTAGGAGTCGTGTCTCTTCTCAGTGCCTTAACTCATCAAAGACAACATGGAGGAAATAACTTTTGCTTGAACACTCCTTGGTCACCCCCACTACACAAAGATTGCCTCGTTGCTGTCCTAGAACTTACAATCATGAAAACATTGCCTATGCCCTGCCACAGCATCCTTAAACCAACACATAACAAGGCCAATAATCAAAACCATTCAGCAATCACGATTATGCATTAGAAGCCACTAAGGTCCACCACAAGCTATAAAATTCTGTTTTTCTAAAGCCAACAATAATTAGTAAGAGAGGGCACAGTAGGCGAAAAATTTGCAGCAAAGGAAATGCATTTTTACCAAGAAAGCAAGGACCAGTTATTTCCACTGCTCCCGCCGCCTTCACCACTGTCACCTTCACCTCTTCCTCCATAATTCTTATCACCAGAACCTCCATCACCACCAGTTCCGCCAGACCCCGTGTCTGAAACTGCCGAAAACCGGGTCCGGTTGAAACCCAGTTGCCCGAACCCAATTTCAACCTTACCCGAGTCCCTCGGAACCCCAGAGCGGCCGTAATTCAGAGGAAAGGCGGGATTTTGACACGAGGAAGAGCTCCAGAGCCCGCTTCTCTGGACCACCTTGGCATGAACTGGGGCGAAATGTGAAGGGTGGGCGCGAGAGAGGCTCACCAACCGGACCAAGGCTGGGGACTGCCGGGCGACGCTGCCGGTGAACTGAATCATATCTTTTTGCGATTAAAGATCGATTCTTGGGAATGAACTCGAGAGAGGGACGCTCGTGGGGGGTTTTGCGAGGGTTTTGGAACAGCAAAGGTTTTGTTCAGCTGAGGTTGCTCCAACTTGGCGCGAGAGACAGACAGATAATTCAGCTCCTGCCTGCTTTGCCGGCTCCGACATTCCAATTAAAAAATTTATTTATCATCTTTTTTATAATCTGAATATGAGCCATGACGCTGTTTTCTTTCTTCTGACAAAAGAAGGAGAAAGAGGAGAATACAATTTGTGCATGAGGGGAAGTTGCTGCAACTTGATGGGACAGAAATTGATAGAGCCTCAAGCTGCAATTGATGCTTCTCTTCTCCCATGGAATGAAGGAAAATGAGACTAGTCCCGAGAGCAAGCAATCGGGCCGGTTCATGAGGAGACCGGTCAGTAGTTGGTTCTATATCCTGAACGGCCATTTCTATCGAAGAACCCGAGACCAAACCGATTATGAATCGGCTTATTTTTTACCTAAGTAAGTTCACTTGCTCAAAAAATATTCTCGAGTTGTTTGATATATGTGCCATGAGTTGACAGATCATTGGCTGGGAAATAGCCTATCGGTGCTTGGTGAGTTGAGAATATCAAACCAACCGTCCTTCTATAGTTGTTTGTAATAATAGTACGGCGAATGGTATCCTCATATTGGATTGTAGTTGTATCACACACATTTTAGCTCAGATATTCAATCTCTCGAACGAGATACATAGAACACTTTAATAGTACAACTAATTTCGTTCTACCATTGCCTCGTTAGGAGAATAGCATTAGCTTACAACTAGTTTATGTATGGAAGGCCAACTTGGCATTCGAGGCTTCTTAGAACTCTTAGCATAAAAGCCCCTCCCACGAACTAGTGTATCGTCCCTCTCCATCACTCGCTTTTGATCTTAACACCATTAGCTACACTCACAAGGGCATGTGAGCATGGGAAAATTCTTCCTTTACTTCGCTCTGTGACACATGCATATTACATATAATTAAATGAAACAAATGAAAAAAGAAAAAAAACCCAAGTTGATTTTAGGATCAATAGAGATGATTTCCATTCCAAAAACCGGATAATCTGGATAGGGTAGATTCTAGGTTTCAAGTTTGGAACTCGATCACCTTAGAACCAATCACCACTAGTAGCTGCAAGACGTGAAGTTTGGCATTGGTTAGCTAATGCAACTCATTTCTGTATTAACCTCCACAACATAGAGTAAAAAATAGTGCCTAACTCTTTGAAATCGTTCTCAATTTGTTTTTGTCACTCGCAAAACAAAAGAGACATTGGTGTATCCATGTGTTGGAGTAATTTAATTAGAACAAGTGATTCTAGGTTCTATACAGGTTTTACTTTAAACCTAGAATTAACCTGTTAAAATAGATTCCTTATTTTTTTGAACTTGAAATCTAAAACCTACTTTGTTACAGGTTTCGAGGTTTATCCAATTTCCACTTGTATTATTAATTGAACGATTGTAATGAATTATTACCTTTAATAATAATCACTTGTTACTACAATCCACTTACTACAACTTAAATTTAGATATACAAATAATGTAAAACATTAATAAGGTAAAATCTTAGTTTTGAAATAGAAACTCAGATTAGTGGTTTCTCCTACTCACCATTGGATGTAATGAAATAATGCAGTATCGCGCAAAATATATAGACAAAGAAAAACACAAAAACTAATTTCGGATTCAAGATTCCACTTATCTAGAACTTACAATTTACTCGTCGAAACGGATTCTCTAAATTTTGAAACTCAGATCCTATTCTATATTTTTTGGATCATGTTGACCCTTAATTTTAATCCTAGCTTGGCTTGAACGAAATTTGGACTTTGTCCTTCAGCTTGTGATTTTGTCTTTTCTTTGGACTTGTTTCCAAAATGTCCATGGGCCTGAGGTGGTCGACCACTATGAGTGATGGATTTTAACGGCCCACATTGGACGGTTTTGTCTTTTCTTTGGACTTGTTTGCATAATTGCTGTCCCGTTAGGCTTTTAAGGGCCCACATTGGACGGAAGTCTAATGAAAGGTAGTTTTGGATACTGTTTTATTTTTTATTTTTATTGGTCGAATGGATACTGGTTTGAGGTTTTGGTGTCCCACGAGGAAAAGTCCGGGATTGATGGGAATCATCTCGTGCCACGCCGACTAAGGGTGCGTTTGGTAGAACACTTTTTAAAAATTGTTTGGGGAATGAAATAGAAAAAGTGTTTTTACATTCGAGGAACAACACCAACAAAAGAACGTGTTTAGTAAAAACTTGTTCGGGAATAAAAAATGAACGAGAAACACGTTTGGTAAATTTGTATTCTTTTTTTTATTTCTTTTAATTTTTTAATATTTTTATTTTTATTTTCTTTATTTTCTTTCTTTTTTTCTTTTGGCCGGTCGCCAGGCCCGCCCTGGGCCGGCGACGCCCCGGCAAGGTCGCCGGCCCTCTTTGGCCGGTCGCCGGCCATGGCCGAGGCCGGGACCGGCCAAAGAGAAAGAGAAAGAAAAAAAAAAGAGAAGAAAAATAGAGGAGAGAGAAAATGTGTTTTTAATTTTTGTTTAAACAAGAAACAAGTTTTTCTTGTTTTTTTGCTCCAAAAGTGTTAGAACAAAAATAGATTTGGAACAAAACGCAAACAAACCCGTTTTATTCTTTTTTTTGTTCCCTGGAACAAAAAAACACAAAATCTGTTTAAAAACAAAAAAAAGAAACGTTAGGGTGCGTTTGGTAACATTTTGTTTAAAAATTGTTAGGGAATGAAATAGAAAAAAGTATTTCATTGTTAGGGAACAATTTTTGAACAAAAAGACGCGTTTGTAAACTTGTTCAGGGAATAAAAAATGAACGGAAACACGTTTGGTAAATTTGTATAATTTTTATTTCTTTTAATTTTTAATATTTTTATTTTATTTTTTCTATTTTCTTTCTTATTTTTCCTTTTTTTCCTTTTTCCTTTTTTTTTTTTTTTTTCTTCTTTTGGCCGGTCGCCGGCCTCGGCCATGGCCGGCGACCGGCCGACGAGGGCGGCGGCCTCGCCCGGCCACGGCGAGGCTCGCGGCCCCGGCGAGGCCGAGCCTCGCCGGGGGCCGGCGACGCTCGGCCTCGCCCGGGGCGGCGACGCTTCGCCGAGGTCGCCGGCCCTCGACGGGCGGTCGCCGGCCATGGCCGAGGCCGGCGACCGGCCAAAGAAAAAGAAAGAAAAAAAGAAGAAGAAAAAGAAGAATAAAAGAGAAGAAGAAAAGAAGTGTTTTTGTTCTTTGTTAGAAACAAGAAAAAAAAAAAATTTGTTTCTTGTTTACGTTCCAGGATGTGTTTAAGGAACAAAAACAATTTTGGAACAAAAACGCACACAAACGCGTTTCTGCCTTTTTTGTTCAGGGAAGAAAAACAGAAAAAGTGTTTAAAAAAAAAAAAAAAGAAACGAAAACAAACGGGCCCTTAACAAAGCCCCTAAGACTACAGTCTCGATGAATTCCTAGGCGCGTACGATAATTGTTTTATTTATATTTCAAAATTATCTTTTTGTTTCGGATTTATTTTTAGAATAAAAATCCGTTTGATAAAATAATTTAATTATTTAATTTATGCAAATTTTTAGTCCAAAAATAGAATTCAAATAAAAATGAGAAATAATTTTTTTTTTACTTATCTATTTCTAGAACAAAAATGATAAATGAAAACTCTTATCATTGCTAATTCTCACTATTAACTGGCCGCCCATTTGCCATTGTCGCTTGCCATTCGCCCCTCGGGGCTGGTCATTGCCGCCCCCCACCCCCGTTGATTCGCCGTCGGTCACCACCGCCACTTGCTGCCCCCTCCCGCACTCCCCACCCTTGTCGATCGCTGCCCATTGCCGGTGGGCCCCCACCATTTGCTACCGTTTAAGAGGGAGAAATTTTATATTGTTATTAAACGAATTTTTATTATTTGAATATAAATTTTGTGTCATCATCAAATATATATTTTTCTCAAAAACTCATATAGGAATAGAAACATGAAATCTATTAAATTAATTTACGATCATAATGGTTGTTATTTGTACTCTTAATGGCTATACATGTTGCTAGGTTGGATTTTTCATGACTATACGGAAACAAGATATTTTTTGGGCCATCGACACAAATTTGGAATATTGCGAGACGAAAAAAAGTTCATAAATATTAAGTTTGATTTGTTTTGCTAAAGATGAATAATTTTAAAAAAAACCACCCCATGTGGTTGCTGCGTTGGCTTGGGTTTTCATCTCCCTCCCGAAAGGAACTAGTTCAAATCCAGCGTGGTCGTAGTGGTATTAAGCGTGATGTCGTGATGGTGGGTTCTACGCTAGCGTCATAGGATGATTTATGGCGTGGTGTCACTGTCACGCAGTTCGATTCCTCTTACTTTTAAATTTTTTTTTTTTTTAAATATTCCAAAAATGACTACTTATATTATTGAAAATAATTAGTTAATGAAAAATACTTTTATTAACCATAATAATTTATATTTAAATATTTTTCGTGAGAATTTTTCGTTCATTTATCTTTTTAGATTATATAAATGATTATTTATTAAAAAATATATTTTAAATTATTCATAGTAACCTGAACCTTAACTTGTCATGGGGAAAAGTTTTGAATTTTTCTTGTTTCATCTCAAAAAAGATCAAAGGCAATACTTGACCCCAAAAAAAAAAAAAAGGATTTAAGGCAATAAAATCAGTGTGGTTGCTCTTCCGTACTTTCACAGAGGGAAGGAGCGAGGAAAAAGGAGGAGACGAGCGCCATTTTCCCCCAAAACCGGAGCGCCGTCGCCGTCGCCGTCGCCATCGCCACATTCATCGAGCTTCGACGAGCCTCCGAGCAGCGGCGAACGAAAACCCTAGAACTCCGTCATGCCTTCGTTTCCCAGCCCGGGCTCGGTCACGGTCTGCGAGATCAATCGCGAGCTCAGTACGCATAACCCTCTCCTCTCCTCTCTCTCCTTCGCTTTCCGCCCCGAGTGGTGCCGACGACTCTCCGATGCCGATTATTAACGCCTGAAATCCCTGCAGTCACCGCCGATGTTCTGTCGGAGGCGCAAGCGAAAGAAACCTACGGAAAGCTGCTCGTGAGTTTTTCTTCCTCGTCCTAAGTCACTGGGATGTTGCTTTTAGGGTGGATTTCGTCGCTTGCCGGAATTGCTGTTCTGTTCTGATTGTTTCTCCCGTCGCAGAGAACGGTGTTCAATCCGGTCTCCTTTCAGCCCGATCAGCCGGGCCAGCCGGGGCCGCCGGAGCTCGGCGCCGAGCACCAGGTGGAGGAGGAGGAGGAAGGCCTGGGGAATGGCGTGGCCGTTCAGAGGAAGAACGTGGTGCAGAAGGTGCGGGGGATCGTCGGGGATTATGTCAAGCGGGTCTTTCATCCCTGCCACGTGAGTATCTTTGTGCCCTTTTATGTATAAGTAGATTAAAATTATCGGGAGATTGAATGGGGCAAACCCATTTTGAAAATCTTCAAATAGTCTCAAATAGTCTTGCAGCAGACTTGGCTGCCATTAGTCTTTTACCCATTTCAAATCTTTGCTGTGTCTGCCGTGCAAATGGTAGAATTGGATTCTAGAGCTCTGGTACGAGTTTGCTGTCCAGATGACTTACGAGTTCTTAGAAAATGTAGTCCTAGTCATTAGGGGAGGTCTTTTGGCTTATCCAAGTCATCGCTTCCTTAATACCGGATAACTAGAATTCAAACCTCAATGGAGAGACATAACGTGAAAGAAACTCACGTGCACATTACATGGCAGATGTGATCATTTTCTGGTTTTCTGCCTATTGACATCTTTATTTCATTTATAGGTTAATTTGCTCCCTGAAGTTGATCTAAAAGGAGTAAACTGGCACCCGCATAAACAAATCATAGCACTTATCTCTGCCTCGAATCAGGTTCTAGTGCGTGATTATGATGATGCAGGTCCGTATCTTTCACAGTCTGTCTCCAGTGCTGGTTCTTATCTTGTCACTACTCACATCTCTCATTTCTCTCCTTTAAAAACGCTTGCACTGTTATCTTCAAAAGAGTGCAGGGAACCTTGTATCTTGACCCATGAGTCCCAAAAGGACGTTAAAGCTCTTGAGTGGAGACCAAATGGTGGAAGGATGCTTTCTGTGTCTTGCAAGCAAGTATCATGATTCATCTTTTTCTCATTTAAAGTTTAGTTGGTCATGAATATTCTTCTACCATATTATTCTTTTCAGTCTTTTTTTTCATCTCATCAGCATCATGAAAACAATGAAATGCTCAATTGATTTACTTTTCAGGGGTGGAATATGCATTTGGGCTGCTTCTTTCCCTGGCAATGCAGCATCTATCAGATCTGGTGCTCCTTCTTTTGTTGGGACCCTGCCAAGAGGCACTGGTGTCCGATGGACTTTGGTTGATTTTCTTCGCAGTGATGCTGATGAGCAAATAACTGCACTCTCTTGGAGTCCTGATGGAAGATATCCTTCACAAACCAACTAGTGAAGTTTCTTATATAAATGCTTCTTAATTGACAAAGCTGCTTTTGCTCTAATAATGTTTTCTCCTGATCTTCTATATATGTATGTATTCCCCCATGGATGCGTGCGCACCCAAACGGGAAGGCCCCGTTTACATACATTTTGTACCATTTAACTATGGTTTTAGTAGTCGCCAGATATTTCATATGTTCCCATTTTCAAAAATAAATTTCCAATTGCAGTTTTCAGAGTGCATGGTGGACATATTATGATCTTCAATATTAATTACTAGGATTTTTTACTTAATTAAACCAAGGCATATGTTCGAACTCTTTTGACTGGAAGAGGACCCAGAACCAGTTATTCTATTATGGCAGTGCATGTGTCGCTTGATAGCCTGTTTCCTTGACCCACCTCTACGTACTTGGCATCAGCCTCCTGTGAAAGCTCGTCGTTCACTGTATGGGACGTGGCACAAGGTCATACAATATTCTGATAATTCTTTTGTCTCCTTTAGTTCATCAACTACTTTTTTTCACAATTATATTGAGTATATGCTCATTTTTGCAATCATACCTTTAAATTGTATATCTGGTTGTTTGTTTTCATTTGATTTTGTAATGGCACCTCCTCTACTTTGTTTCTAGGGCTCCTAGTTCCTAGTCTACTTTTCCAGTGATCATGCTAAACTAATAGTTTAGTCTTTTGCCAAAATTTAATTCTTTCCTGTTGCACTATTTGTTGCACTTTTGCACTTATCATCCATCTATGATGGGTTTGGTCCATGGTCATTATGCATCTGCTGTACTAATTTTGTAAGTCTTAGCCTTAAATAATTAAATTATAGGTATTCTGATTAAATGAAACTTCAGTCACACTTAATTGTCGTATGCATAAGAAGAAGCACCTGTCAGAAATTAATTCCTGGTTGCTTATACTGAAATTAACTTCCTGCGAGGGCAGCAAATATAACCATAGTTCATAGAGGTAATATGATAAGACTGGGAGTGGTATAACTCACTGAGTCCAAGCTTTAACGTGCCGTTTGAATGGTAAACTGGAAACTAGTTGTGTTGCAATTCTATTTCGAATGCACTTGTCATTAATTGGTAGTTTTAATAGAATGAATTTTATTAATGTTGACTAAGTACACAAACATTGAAAGACACACTTTTGGAGCTTGATCCATGTGACTTAATAATGGAATCTAGGATCTTTTCTAGAATTCCTGCATGCCGAAAAAGAAAATGTTCTGATGAGAATCTTTGTTGATTTATGTGCATGCAAAAATATAGGAACATATTTTTTAAATTTTGAAAATGATGACTGTGGAGGTGGTTCTGAAATTTTTGACGGTTACAATGAGTGAATTTGTGGGTCAAAAACACTTAAAACGATAGAATTTCAAACAATTGCTATTTAGTTCAAGTATGGTTCTCGAATGTGAAAATTTTGAAGTTAATGACAAAATATAATTGACAATAATTGTTGCCTATTCTTTTAATCAATAGATATATGAAAACACACATGTGCGTGTGCTTGCACACACTTTTGGAACTTGATTGATATGATTTTGGTACTGGAACTTGGTGTTTCTGGACTTCATTATATCCCCCTTCCTCCCATTCATCTTTGGATCATGCTGTTGATACAGTAGTAAGTTTCTCTCCCTAAGGCATTGCTTCCTTAGTAATAAGTGTTGTTTATTTGCAGGTGTTGGGACACCTATTCGACGTGGATTAGGGGGCATATCCATGCTAAAGTGGTCACCTACTGGAGATTACTTATTTTCTGCAAAATTGTATGGTCATTCAGCTGTATGTTACTTTTTCTTCATGTGGACATATATGGCTAACATTGTCGGTCTGATCTGGATCGCTGTCTTTTTTTACAGTGATGGAACATTTTACCTATGGGAGACAAACACGTGGACCTCTGAACCTTGGTCAGCAACTAGTGGTTTTGTCACGGTGAGGAAAGTGATCTAGATGGCTTGTCACGATTGCCGAATATCGGATCAGAGACTGAATAATGATGTGGGGCATTGCTCAAACGCTGTGCCTCAAGAAAAAATGTCGAACAACAATTTTCCTTTTAATTTCTGGGATTGGTGAACTCTTTATGCCTTAAATTAGATTCTGCCTAAAATCTATGGGAATCTAACTAGTTTTTTAGCTTTTGCACCCTAGAGAGGTAGATGATTACATGACTATTGCAGTGAAAATTCAACTCTGTCACTGTTGTGTCGGAATTGCTTGCATATTGTAAAAGTTTGTACCATTTTCTTCTCTATTTGTTAGTTTTGTGGTGACGATCCATGATGTCCTGATGAGAATTCTGGCCAAAACAGCTGGGGTTGTGATTGGACTTAATGATGAGATCTGTGCGTCAAAACTCTATCTTTCCTTGGACATTGTAAAAACATCTGCACTATAAAGTTGACGATGTGTTAGTGATATTTATCTCTATCGCCAAGAAATGATGGTTGAATCGTCTTGCTTCACTTGTGACTTCAATTAGCATTCAATATTATAGTGTCTTAATTGATTTTGAGGCTTAAAGCATACAAAATCTGGAGCAAAATTTAACTTGGTGAGTGTTATAGGCTCGACGGCATTGCAATTCTCTACTCGAGAGTTTTATTAGTGTTTTGCTCTTGTGGTGCCATCACCATATGAAAATTCTGTTGGTTTAATCGGGTAGATGTAGGTCCAATGGTGAGGCAATATGTGTAATCAATTCTTGAGTGAGTAGGGTGCACGCCCTCTGCTAAATGTTGGGCTTAATTCTTTAGTGAATTTGTATTGAGGAGAGGCCTAATTTATTTCCCAGTACTCATTATACTCAAATGTTGACGTCTGCGAATTCATTCCTGCACTACGTGTGTTCCTTTTAGAGACCTTTGGCCATCTCTGTTGACATGCTTTATTTTTATTATTTTTGATGAAGTGGTGAAGCTGCATTGTATCAGCTGGTGCACTTAATTTATCCACTGGTTCATTTTGCTCTTCTCTATGCACGTTTCAGTTGTATGTTAGGATTCCTTGAACTTTTTAATTTAGAGTCATGTTGCAACAGGGGGCAACATGGGATCCTGATGGGCATATGATACTGATTGCATTCCATAAGTCTCCAACGTTGGCTTCTGTTCACTTTGCATCAAAGCCTCCATCTCTGGGTAATCAGTTTTGCTTAAGATGTGTACTTCTAGACTCCACTAATTAAGTACCAAGGCAGTGCAGGTGGTATTTTGACTTGATAGTTGATGGAAAATTTTATGTTCATCAATTATTACTTGTACTGTTAACTCAAGCACCTAACTTGTGCACAACTTTCAAGGGGGAAAATAAGAAACATAGACAAATGTGATGTTTTGGCTCTCAGTGTGAGCTGGGGCATACTTAATTTCATTTTGGGAAATCCTTAGAGAAACTCATTGGAGATATCCGTTATAATGGCGTTAATAAGAGGGAAAACAGTAAAACTTAATGGAAGGAACTTCAACTGGCAATTCCCTGCTGATTTGGGGTGCTTTCAATTAATTGATGTATATTTATTACCTACTAGGCTTTGAAGACTTATTCTCCTTTGTACCATTCCATTGTTAATGTGACTAATTTTATTTTTGGGTGATGCTATGAAGATGCGCTCTTGTTGCCAGTTGAATTACCAGAATTGTCATCCCTGCCTGGCAGGTAAATCAAACTAGTGCAAATGTGTATATTTAGATAATTATGTATCTTGAAGTCTAGTATTTACTTTTTGCCCCCTCTTCATATTATAATGTGATAATTCCTCTGTAGCAATCGGATCTGTACGAATGCAGATCATCGAAGAAAAATAAAATGTTACATATAACATTATGCATTCAACACATGTTAAAAACTAAGCAGTGGGTACAACTTAAAAGTACCAAATGGCATGAGCTGTCTCCACTCGTGTGATATCATGCAGTCAGGGGATTGAGAAGGTAGCATGGAATGCTTCTGGTGAACGACTGGCAGTATCATTTAAAGGTGGGGATGAAATCTACAAGGGTCTGATTGCCATTTACGATGCCAGAAGAACACCGGTGGTTTCTGCCTCACTAGTGTGAGTGTCTGTCAAGCAATACTGTGGTGTTGCACATTTACTTTTCAGATGGTGAGCTTTTTATCTGTATGTTTTAACCCATATACTGACAGATTTATTCATGTTGTCTTGAGATACAGCGGCTTTATCAGAGGGCCTGGTGATAATCCTAAGCCACTGACATTTTCATTTCATGATAAATTCAAGCAGGGACCTTTGCTTTCTGTGGTAAGTCTTCATGATCATGATATCTCTCTGTCATGCTTTAGCAGATTTGGAAATCTTGCATTGTATACGGGGAAATGCAAACTCAAGGATAGTGAACCCATAAAGTATTTGCTTTTGCTTCATGATGGGCAATTGTCTGAATTATGCTTCGCAATCTAATGACATTCCATATGTCAAAGCTCTGTTTTCCTTGACTCAAGCAGCTCTATTTAATTCTTTCAACTGTTTGTCTCCAATTTCATCCAGTGTTGGAGCAGCGGATTTTGCTGTACCTACCCTCTCCTATTTCGTCCTCATGCTCTTCCTTAAGTAAGGTATTGGCTGCTTTGTGGTGGTTCTCGCGTTATTTTGCAGTTTGATGTCCGCTTAATATCATTAGTGCCTAGAGATGCTGTAACATTGAGTCTATAGCGTCAACTTACTGATTAAACTCTTGGTTCAGGAGGTTTTTCTGATAGTGAGAATCTCAGTTTGGGCAGCGCATAATATGAGGGTACTATTTCATCCTACTTACTCTCATCAACTCATTTGTTCTAGATTTTTTGTTGAGTCTGTAACTGACTGTTGTTCATCTGGGTTCCCTATTGTGTTGTACCAGTAAGCATTGTAGCTGGCGCAGTCACCCTTCAGTTTTTGATTCTGGAGAACTTGTTGCGCAGCGCTTCTCCCCTTTCCTGGCGCCCTTGAGCTCTCTTCTTTAAGCTCAAGTCTTTGGCCATTGATCCAAACAAATTATTATGCAGGACGCTGCAAAAAGTTAAAGCAAAGCTAGCCGTGGAAATGGTCTCCAAACCGAAGGGCAGTTTTGATCTGTTTTTTCTCTATCTTCTGAAATGATAAAGCACCTGGAGAGTGTTGTTATCCTCATCTCTTAGCGAATGGGGTTATTCTCAGCCTTTTATCTTTGGTTTCTGTGTGTCGAAAGGAAACGATGTAGAGGGAAAAGAATTTTATGAATGGCCCAAGAGAATGCCGATTTTGTCCTTTTCTACTGTCCGCTCTTTACATATTAGACTGTCAAGGTAGATTTGTGGAGAAGAGTCAATGGATTTGCGTTTTGTGGAGAAGAGTCAAGCATGTTTCCGTTCGTTTCTTACTACATGAGGTCTTAAAGAATTTGACACATTTAGCTATTCGATAATGAATTCTTTTGCAGTCAATAAGGTGGATGGTATAATGGTAAATGGCTAATTCGTCGTTCATGACATCATGAGTTTGATTAATGTCAATGAATTTCTGAAGAACGACTCATGTCGTGTTATTTAACTCTTGAATACTTTGTGTGGACTGTGGAGAGAGTTTTTGGCTACAAGGAATTTATTGGGCTGCCATGATGGATTCATTAACTTTGGATTTTCAGATTGTGGGCGGGACGGAACAGGAGTGGCACAAAGCGAACATTTTGTAGCATATTTAGGATTGATGCGTATAGGGAGAGTGGTCAGCAATGATCCTCTTCTTATAGACTTTTAGTTAAAACAAATTATAAGATAAAATTCCAGAAATATTAAGGTGCTGTTTGGTAACTTGCCAAACAGTGCCTAATTCTGATTTTTTGTTCCCAGAATTAGTTTGGGACGAGAATCGCGTTTGGTAAAATTTTTGTTCTCGGGAGTAAATTTGTTCTCGAGAACAGATTGGGAAGAGAATTGAGAATAAAAAAAATATGATTCTTCGTCCGAGAATCAAAAAAAGAATCAAAACAAGTAAAACTTTCATTCTTCCCTTTCGTCATCCCACGATTGTCGTCCACCACCACCTGTAGCCGTCCACCCACCTTCCGTCGCCGCACGCCGCTGCCGTCGGTTTGGCGAGCTCGCCAGGCCCAGGGCGAGGTTCGGCGAGCTCGCCGGAGGCAAGCCCAGCCATTGGCGAGGCTCAGCCTCGCCGGTGGCCAGGCCGGCCTCACCTAGCCCGGCGAGGCCGGCCTCGGCCACCGGCGAGGGCCGACCTCGTCGAGGAGCGTCGCCGGCCCTCGTCCGGACCGGCGACCGGCCACATGAAGAAGAAGAATAATAGGAGAAAATGAGAAAAAGAAAAAAAAAAAAAAAAAAGGAAAAAGTAAAAAAATTATTTAAAAATCAAAAGAAATTAATTTGGAATAAAATTAATTAGCACGGTATCAAACGCAATTCTATTCTAGAATAAAAAATTTTGACAATTACCAAACGCGTTTTTTTACTCAGATCGGTTCTGAACGTAATCAAAAAATAATAAGGGTGGCGTTATTTTCAATGACTAAACACATTTCTATTTTCATTAAAAAGATCAAATTATTCTCAATTATTCAATTACGATTTAAAATGGTAATCCCACTTTCTTTTTATTTATTTTTAGGATTTGTCTGTCATGATCACACATTTCCCATGTGTTTCCCATGTGTTATTTTTGTCGAAACCGAAGGCGAAGCGAAGAAGCTTGGACTATATTGTCGACCTTCTTGTCTCGTTGGTCGGTCGGACAACCGTCGTGCTCGCACCGGAAGAGGAAGACCATGTCGCTGGTCGTCTCTCCGACTGCTCGCAAATCGACCCCTCTTGCTCTCCTTCCTCCTCCCACTTCGTCGTCCCCTTCCTCTCGCGCCTTCTCTCTTCCCGCCACCACTGCTTCGTCATCAAGGCGTACGTCTCTCTCTCTCTGTCTCTCATGTCTGCGCGCGCGCGAGACGCCTTGCATTAGGAATAAGCTGAACTGAACCTCTGTTCATCGATTCTCGGTCTAATTCGAGAACTGGCCGCGGCAAGAGGAGGGACTAGGAACACCCTTCTTCTTTTTTGTTTGTCTCCTATCGCGTAGCCTCCGTCCACGTTCGCGCATCTCTTGCTTTTTGGCTGTTTCCGAGTTCCGTGATTGATCGTCGCATGTCTCCTTTCTTGCGTGTTCGCGAAGTGGGTCGCCCTTGATCGTTTTGCGCTGGTGAATCTTTGTGGTGTATGCCGCGAGAGGGCTTTTTACAGACGAATGTTGTGCATGATCCTGGCTCCAGGAGGACCACGGAGGTGTCATGTGGAGAGTCTTTTGATATGTCTATGTGGGGTGGGTTTGTTTCGCTCGTTGCTTGTTTCGGTTCATTTGGGAAGTTAGGAGGGAGTGGAAGTTGTGGACACCGCTGAAGATCTTTGGAGCGATGATTATGCTCTCTCTTGAAGAATGTCTGAGTGGTTTATTTGCCACTGCCGTTGTCTCTTCTTTTATGTCAATTACAATATTCTGTCTTTTCTTTCTTTGTAATTGCTCATCACTGTATCTAAATTTGCTCTTGTATTCAGTATCATTTTGGACCAAGGAACCCACTCATTGTCATCTGAAGTACATCCGACCATTTAGCAGTGGTATGATCTTGCCTGCCAAGAGAAGGGCTGTGATGCTAATCAAGCTAACGGATGTCGAAGAGACTGCTCAGAATGATGGAGAGTATTACTCAGACAGTGACGTTGGTGATTTTCCGTTTGACACATGTTGGTTGGATGCAAAGCTTCAGCTGAAGCTTGAGCAGAAAATGAGGATGAAAGTATCGAAGAGGATACGGCTTCGGAGGAAAAAACTTGTCCGCAAGAGAAGAATGAGGAAGAAAGGTCGATGGCCGCCCTCGAAGATGAAGTAGTCGACCAATTCTTTTACTCTAGTTTTGTTTCTGCGCCTTCTATGCCTTAGAAGTTCAGGAGCAAGGCTTTTATTGGCATTGCGTCTTGTTCATAGAGTAGTCACAATTGAAACCTGATTAGTATAGGTAGAATCTGTCCATTCTTTTCTTGCTCTTTCATTTGAGAGCTTTCTATCTGTTTATCAGGATTCGCTTCATTCTCCAATACTATTTTTATCCTCAATCGTATCAAATGGCATGTTGAATCAAGTGAAATCTGAGTTTTTTGCTTATGGTTCCTGGAGAATTGCCATCTCTGGCTATACTGTACGGAAAGGTTTGTCACCCTTAATTGTGGGAGGCATGCCCAAATTCATCTTATCAATGCTTCCTGTCATGGGCGTCAAAAGACAAAGTGAAACTATCTGTCACAATGCCACAAGCAATCGAAAAATAAATCTTTGTTGTCGTCGTATTAATTTTGTGAGATTTGATTAACTGATTATGTATCACAAAGTGGATCTAAAACATATTGTAGGAATTAACACTCAAGCTGGGATTAAGAAGATGTCCCAAAGATGAGTTTGAGGCATGCTATTGCCGGCTGAAGGGTTGGGAGGCAAAAGGTCTAACCATCAGGAGTCACTGATATTATCGTTCGTCTTCAGCTTCAGACCTCTTTTAGTACTTGGATCTTGAAGATGAATCAGCTTTTCGCCATCTTGGGAGCCGGTATATTCTTCTAACAAATCAAATGAAGTGAAAGAATATGGGGAGAGTGTGACTTGCATGTCCTTTCCTGCACTTTTAAGTGGAATTTGTTTTGGAGCCACCTGCATTAAATCAGGAGAGATACATCAAATATGCTGCGATGCAATTTAACTTCGCATAAACTCATCATTTTCCTGGTTCTTGAAATGACTGCTTATATAATTTCTAAGCAAGTTACAGCAAGTGTTGAATTATATAATTCTGGAACTTTTCCTATATGCGAGGTACCATTTGTAAAAGTCTGATTGAAGAAAATAATCGGAAGATAAATAATGGCTTGTATTCAACAAATGAACCAGCTAGAACTATTAGTGTTAAACGACCTCTCCAGGCCGATGTAGACACCAGACAGCATGACCTCAACAGATGAGCGTTGGAGACTAGGACGTGATAACTCAAATATGTATGCAATAAAAAGAAGAAGATACCTTTTTCGGCTGTTGAAAGGAATTCTCGTCCATCAATTTTCCAGAAGTTAGGACAGTTTTTGAAGAGCCGGACAATTGAATAGACTTTGTATCAAATCCTCCAACAGATATGTTGAGATTAATCGAGTTGTTTCCGAAGTTCACAGCCTGCAAAATTTGAAAATTCTAAACTCAACCGCCACTATATTTCCCAACAAGAATATAATAGATTCATATTCAATCTTAAGAGGAGCATGATGTTGACAAACCTAATCAAACAAAGAATTAAGTACCTGCGAAATCAGCAACCAATGTAACATGCATGATTTTTTGTGATAATGGAGCATATGCAGTTGCTCTTTAATTATTTTTCCAAATGATGCTCAACCAGATATGACTCATTGTATATGTTCGGTCTTGTCATTACAACGCTAAAAATTTCTTTGCCAAAGAATTTGATTGGTCGTGCACCAAATTGTAAGAAAACTTTGATCATTGTCTTCATATTTTCCTTTCCTTGTTTAGAACTTTCATTTTCATTCCATCAGAGTTTGGTTGTAAAGGCATTGGTCAATAGGCAAATGGGAGAGACAACACAAGGATGTGTTCATGAGTAAGAGAGAATTCTGAGTTTGCAAAGGACAAATTTCAAACCTTTATTCTTATGTAATTCTTCTCATTAGCAGAATCTTTCCATAAGACAGCAGATGTAACAAGTAATGTCGAGGTTGACTTCAATGTTGTTTTAAGAAGGGTTGCTCCACTTGACTCTGTGAAAAGAGTTTGCATCCAGTAGCTGGGAGTTCCATACAGCTGCGAAGAGTTGAACACGATCGTGTCTGGAGTAGCCCTTCAATGAAGCAGGTTGGTGTCGGTAAGGAAGAATCTTGCTTTCTTTTGCGCTTCTCAAATGGCTTGATAAACTGATAGATATCTTAAGTAAAAGAGTGAGAGAAATTACCTTCTGTCGTTTTCATTCACGAGTAGTGGCGCATAACTTGCCATTGCAACAACATCGCTGCGAAAATGTAGAAAATTGAGATTTAATGAGTATTTACTCTTTTTGCATGAAGAGGAAAACTAACCTAAAGTGCCATTCGAGGATTAGTCCTTTGTTAAGGCACTTAATGCAGCTGAGTGTAGTATCAGTATTGAAAAATTGCAAAAGTACTTTATTTTTGTCTTCATATTTAGGTCAAGTGGGAGTTTAGTTCTGGAATATTGTTGGAGCATACTAGCTCATCTCAGACATGAGAGTGAAATCTGTTGAATATTATGATGGCAATTAATATTTTCCCAAGCATACTGTATATGAGAAGATGTCAACTGAAACTTATGGTAAATATGTGTGATCATGGGTGGGCAAGTGTTAACATATAGATATACCGTAGCTGCAGTATTATTTATGTCGGCATTGGTTTTTCATTTAAACACATATCTGTATGCATGGTACCATTGACAGTGCTCATTTTAGTGGGCATGAGAGATGATGATGAAATCTTAGCTTCACTATCATGGATCACATGTGGACACTTCAGCAATATATCCTGATTGAACAAAAAGACAAATGCCATCGTGTTTTCATGTTTTCTCTCAGATTAGACTATGATACAGATGATATCACAAGGTCCTCATTTATAAATGTATTATTAAAGAGACCTGTTCTTTTCTAGCCCAAGAAGGAATGCAGCTTCAGCTAGGGCTGCCAAGAGACTTCCTTTGCCTGCGTCTTTTCCTGTAACGCTATATTCGCTGACAAAAGCCTGAAAGCACCAAAATTGAAGGTTATTCATGTGCACACCCGACCTCTCAAATACGTTAATGCATGTCGAACGCACCTTCGGACCACTTCGAGACACCTGATCGAACTTATGAGCCATTGAGAACATGTTGCTCGCAGAAGTGTAGACCTTATCAAGAAGCAATGATGTCATTGTTTAATGGGTTTGTATTTACAGAAGAATTCTTGACGGGACAGAAAAGAATAGACTTTACATGAAAATCATAGAGATCGGCTGGGTGATCCAACTGCCCAGAAGAACCGTCACAATTTGAGATGATTTGCATGTTCGGATAAGCATCCTTTATAGCTTCATAGAATTTGAGATAATTCCCTGGTCATCAATGAAAATGAAAGAGGACAAACTTGTTAGCTGCAATATTAAGAAATTGGTATGACCTAGCTATTTTGCTGTTCCTTGAGCAAAACAACAACCCGTCCCCATAATCAATAGCACAGACTAAATGGTAACAATCTTCTAGGGACTTACTTTACAGATAATATGAAGGAGGTGCAATATCATGGTATTTGAATTTATCAGATCGAAGGACGTTATATTGCCTGCTTCTATATGAGGCAAAATTTTGATCAGGGTATATTACAAGAGGGAGCAAAAGAAGCGCAATTCCAGATGTCAGTAATGTAAAGCAACTTTGTGTCGAAAAACCTCAGCGAAAGGCGAAAAGGCAGGTCAAAGTTGGTTATAGTGCCTTGACATCAGCAAAACTACATAGTACTTTTGATGGCATGTTTATTAATCCTCGCTACTTCAAATATAAAATCTGTCCACAAGGTTCTGAGAAGACGATCCTGTGATCTATTAAGATGTTCTGTCTATGAAATTAAATAGCAGGTGCGACTGGTATCAAGTTTAAATCAATCACCATAAATGAAAGAACACTGCATAATTATGTGATCCGCTCCTTCAATGCAGACAGCTACCTACTACATGGACCAAAGACACAAAAATATGCTGAGATAGGCATGAACTTCTATTCATTAACAGAGAATATGTACCAGATATCTCTACTCCAAACCAAGGTGTATTTTGCAACTAATTGTTAGATGTAAGAGGATTGCAATAGGAAGCAAACCTCGGTAGTTCTTTTTCCCACAATCTTGGTTCCCAACAGCAACATATCTCAAGTCAAAAGGTTCGGGGTGTCCCATTGCAGCTCGAACCGAACCCCATGTAGAATCTGGATCACCTATAGCAAACTCAATACCATCAAGGGTTTCCTATGACAAAGACAGCGAAATATTTTAAGTTAGGGACAAATCAACTCAAAATCTTCAAGGGCAGTATAAACCAGAACCAAGCTATAAAGTACTTCCTAAATTCCTAAATTTTCACAGTTCTCACCCGTACCGCCCATTTGCTTCATGTTAGCAAGCGCAGTATGAGAATTGAAATTGACGACCAAACATGATAATATGCATCCAGGTGAGGATCAGGTTAAGGGCATACTTTTACAAAAGGGGGCACACTGATAGTTTCAACTTGATCATTATGGCTGAACCCTGCAAAATAAACAAGGTCACAGAAAATGGAAAAAAGTTGGGTTTCTTTAATTTTTTTTTTTTCAAGGGTATGTGGAATCAACATATTATAAAGCTATGCAAATTACCGCCATTGAATACCCAGACTGGCAATGCACCAAGATCCTCTGCAAGCTGTAGATAACTTTGTGAGGGTAAGTATATGAGAAACAATAGATTTCTAACTGAAGTCCTTGAAAGAGGGTTTTATATAGTCTAGAAACTAGACAGTTTTATAAGAAGCATGAGATACCAACCTGGAGGAACTCAAAATAGCCAAGTCCATCATCAGTCCAGTATTTCCATACATCATTAAAATGGCCAGGCCTCTCTTCCCAGGGCCCCACGGTTTCTTTCCAGCGAAATGCGGTCGTCAACCATTCACCTTCCACAAAAGATCCACCTACAATGGTTGTGAGGGAACATATTACATCGCAATTTTTGGGGACTAAATAAAAGAACGGTCTTGCTCCAGTTTATGAACATCGGCAGCAGGAAGTGAAAAGGAAATGTTATCGAGCAACAGAACAATCTGTAATTGTTCCGTTCTAAGCTAGAGCCAAAAAGTTACTCGGTTCATTGGTTTAATGGCTTGTAATATGTTAGATTCATCTCAAGGACAGAGCTTCAGGACGTAATCTGCAGCACCCCTTAGATGAAACGGAGAGTGGTAGTGAAGTGATATATAAAAAGAGATTTATATGGGAAATACACTTGAATGCTCCTTTTGGAGCTTGTTCCATGTGGATTCGGGCATTGATCCTCCAAATGGTATCAAAGCACAGTCCATAGTCAGGTGGAGGCTCATGTACTTACTGTCAAACTAAGGGCTTGAATTAAGTTGTAGACCTAACATTTGAGGGCAACGGAAGTTCCAAATGTAAAGATGGAAAGAATTCAACTGTCAAGGCTATGTATACCTGGAAATCTCAGAAATCGTGGTTTTATTTCTGCAAGCATTTGAAAGAGATCATTCCGAAAACCATGTCCCTGCATCTCCCAAAAAAACAAATCTTGTGACTCAAATCATGAAACAAATGAACATGATTAAGCTGACAAACTTTTTGCACTCCGGAACCACCGAAATGGTATTACTTGAACACCTATATCTTTTAAAAGTTAACAAGCTGAATTGACTAGCTTTCAACTGTTTTTTAATTGTAGAAGCTATTTGATATTAGTATATGCCCAGAAACTGCACACCTTCATATTTTAATCTTCTAGACATCCTCCAGTTCTAAATTCAGCCCGTCAATGATACATTGTGACAAACTATATACTTCCTTCTGCTATACATTTAAGCATGGCCTTCTATTTTCATATAATCAGAAAAAATTATCAGTGCACAGTGCACTCCAAACACGCAAACATACAAGGATGCGCAATGGATGACAGAAGCTGTAAGATTGAAGGCTCTTTGACAGAAGATTTACACATTAGTTTGCAAAAATACCTATGACAATTAATTTTGGCAACTCTTTTGTACTTTATTGATAATTTGAGTTATTGGAAGAATCTTAGGCATCTATGGCATGATGATGTCACACTTCAGTACCATCGCGCCACAAAATAAGTCCAACACAAGTTTTTGTTGAACATTTCGGTAGAAATCAGTGTCATGATAAAGTTATGCTCATCATCTGATTTCACGGACATTCAGAATCAAAGGACAATCCTTCCCAGTCACACAAAAGCTGTTGATCAAATTTTGCCAAAGATTTCTGTTCGTGATTTGAGTTATGCTTAAAAGAGCTATGGTAGTCTTAAATAGCAAAAGACTCTTCTCAATTCTGTATGACAATCATTAATGATCCCAGCAAAGGAATGCATGCCATACCATGTGAGTATCCAGAGGCATAGCCGAAAATTGATCAAACCATATCACTCCCTTTTGGGTGGTTGTCAATTGAAGTCTCGAATTATGATTTGTTTCACTCGCCTCTAATAGAACCTCCATCTTTGTCCAGCTTGAAACATCTGAATCAGATGCACTACAAAGACACGTAGAATTTAAGAAGGCAACACGCATTTGCTAAGGGACAATTGACAAAACTATGCGGGCGAAAATAGTTAGCGGTGCGCACCTTATGTTGGCACTAGCCAGCAATGGCATCCCATTTGAGCCGGCCAAGGCCAAGGATAGATTGATTGATGTTGATGATCGAACATAAAACACTACTTTGTAAGTCTTTCCCTTCTCAATATTCTGGAAAAAAGGCAATGATGGTTTAAAGCCTTCTAAAGGCAGGCAAAATATAATCATTTTAGGAGGGGGAAAGTAAAGCGAAGCAAGTATCATCAAGGACTATTAAGGAAACTTATACTGAAGTAGATGCAAGAACAAATTGACCAAGATCTGACAGGAATAGAAATCCAAGTTCTAACCATGCCCCAGAACCCCGGGTTATATATACCGACTCCCCCAGCTGGACACACATTGGTTCCTTGGTTATCACAGAGCACATCCATTCTCAGAGCAACGGTATTCCGTTCAAGCCATGACGACCTGTCCGTTGATAAAATCAGAAACGACTCGTTGCCAATGATAGACCAAGGGTCAATGTTTGAGGGGGTATTCTGGCCCCCAGCTTCAAAGCCTGGAAATCCAAAGTATAATCAGGATTTTAATGTGTGGTTGATCTGAGAAAGAACAGTTACAGCTTAATGCCATAGTTAACAATTCAAATGTAAAACATTCTGTGATGACCTTGCGAGTCATAGCACATATTGTGCCTGTCTGAATGCAGGAATGGTATGAAGGTGTTTGGATGAATATTTCTCCACGCACATGTTATGCTTAACTATGAGAGCACGTGCAGCTGGGCAATTAGTGTGCAAGTCTGTATGCTTGAAGAACATTAAGTACTTAAACAGCTGCTGGTGCTCATCCAAGTCCAGAGGTTCCTATCTTAAAGCTTGGTCTAAAAGTTTATGTTCATTAAGCTCAGGTGGCCACATGACCAGCAATCTCATTCGGATTCATGTACACATCTAATACGCATATTTACTTGAAAAAGACATGTGGCTCCATATTCACACACTGTCCTCCAAAAAAAATAAAAATTCAGGAAGATTCATATGTGACCTTTGTTGCTTACAAGTTCTGCCCACAAACCCCCAGCCCCTGCATGGTTGATTTCCTGCCAAAAAGTCAGAGAAATGCTTAATGCTTAATTCCCAACATATAACAGGGGAAAACAAGACATAAACAAGTATGTGATCAAAGGTGCTGTTTCTTTTGAAAAATTCATCCCGTTATCTGCGACAGCCATACTTCAGGCATTCCATGATGAAAAAAGATGCAGTCATTTGAGTGGCTGAACACATTAAGACCGACCAAAGTAGCAGCTAATCAAGCAATCTTGAACTCAATGCTGTTAAGTTACAAGTGGATCGTGGGGGGAAGGAAACTGTAGCAACGGCTAATGGCTGTGGTCTGGCAGGTCAAGAACAAACCTCGAAGGATACACCGAATAGAGTTTCTGGTATTGGCTGACCAGCTGCTTCAGAGGCATTTACGAACAGCTGTGCATTTTGGTTCTTGTCAATTTCGAGAGCAAAGCTTTGCCATACAAAACAGATGCCAATGAAAACGTCGATAAAAAATCTGCTAGATGAGGCCTTGTGAGAACCCATTTTTCTCCTCCCGCATTCAATCTCTGGAAAGCAAAGACAGAGTTGCCGATTAGTTATTGTTTGATTAGTCTCATTAGAGACCTCGTCATTTGTCAGTCTTTTGTTACTGACTCAATTTATCGACTTTGCTGACAACGTAAGGTGACAGCTGAGGACATCAAAACTGAAAAATCATCGCTTAACAGCCATGAGTATTTGAGGCTCTAAGTGTACTAATATTATTATGACATGCGCAATCTACTTGGATAAAAAAAAAAGCAGACTTCACAATATTTCCTGCCGATAAATACAAACATAACTATTGGCTCACAGTCAGGCACACATATGACCAATACCATATCCAAAGCCAAAACATCAAATTTTCCTCACAGACATAAACAAATATCCTGTCTCGCAGATGCAAATGCTGCCACATACATATATGTGGTGTCCAATCACAGGTGTGCACACACTAGCCCACGCACAGAAGTATGTTCAAATAATTAAAAGGTCAATCTTTGGAACCAAATGAGAGGAATCAAGAAAAATTATAGCTACGTGGATCTGGATGTGGCTATGCATACATTCAAAGACTGGACACAAATTGCTAGTGTTAACCTCAATTCTCCATAGGGTACGTCAAAGAGCCATCTACAACTCACTTGGCCAGGCGGGTGGAAGCAAATCACTTACACAAGTAGAAAGAATTCAATATGTAAATGCTTCTCTTAATGCTGGCGAAGTAGACGCAGCATTAGTGATGGATACATTGGACAAACCACGAGACTTTGTTCAACAGTAGTCTAAGAACACGAACGGACTTACCAAGCTACTAAACACAATGGTGTTACCTGGACTATGTAGCTGATAGGCCTCTGTTCTTGGGCATCCAAGAGAGGGAAGGAGAAACTGGAATCTGCAAGCAGAGATGAGTGAATGCAATGATTGGGTTTGTGGATAAACGATGGCTTTGACTTCTTATACCCACGAACACAGAGCGAGTGGAGTTGCCACTGCAATGCCATCTACTAAATAAATGCTTAGTAGTGGACCTTTGGGTTTGCTTTCAAGGGAGAGTCTCATTTAGCAGTGGATTACAAGGCAACACAAAGGGTCTTGTTCTGTCTTGCAAGCCAACTTTCAGATGTCAATGTCAGTGCTAACGTGGATTCTTGGGTGCACGATGATGATGATGAATTGATGATGGCGTGTCGATAAGGCAGCAGTCAGATCATAAAGAAACGATTTAGGCAATAGGAGTTGCCATGATGATGATGCATGTTTTTCCTTGTTTTGCGAAGTTCGCCTGGCCCACTCACCGTTCGGATAGAGCTGTCCTTGACTAGTTCTTTCGGCTATCTGCCGTGGATAGCATCTGGGGGGTGACGTGGCGCATGATAGTTTATCCAATATTCTCTCGAGTTCTATTATTAAATCGGACTTCCTTAATGATTAACTATAAACATTGTGTGTCCAATCACGACACGATATTAAAAACCTAGGTACGAGAAACTATTCGGCGAATTCAATGCATATACGAAAATAATCATGGACAACCGACAACTTACTCGAATCCCGTGGGACTTACCATTTAGTAATAGTCCAAATTCATTTTCATGTGATATATAAATACAATTATAGAAATACTGACACAATTGAACATTCTTTTTTACTAATAACAAGATTAAGGATGCATGAATGGACAGTGAACCGGTTAATATATTTAAGAGGGTCGGATCGGAAAATTTATAATTAGGCGACATTTGAATTCTGGAAGGATTTGTCATATAATTTTGTTTGATATTCAGACAGTTTTTAAACCTACTCGACAACGGTAAACTGCCCGCCCGCCTGAACAGGGACATGAGATCCCCGAGCCGAGCAAATGGGGTGTCGTGTCTTGTCCTATCCTCGTTCTTCACACGGCTTTGCGCGCGAAAACGTCGCACTAACCTGGAACATTTTTGCCGGATTTGGACAAGAATCTGTTGAGAGAGAGAGAGAGAGAGAGAAGGACGTGGTGTGTGTAGGGATGATGGTGCTGAGAGGGCGATGGTGGTGAAGGGGGGAAGCAGTTATTTCTTTGGCAAAAGAGAGAAGGAAGATGTGAGGAAACTGAAAACACCACCTCTCAATTTCTCATCTTGGACCCGCAGGAATCCTGCAAAATAACAAGAGAAAGAACGTGAGTGGTGTTTTCGGGGGCCAAAAAAACAGGGGGGGTCGAACCGTTGCAGATGTGAGAGAGGAAGATGAGCAGGAACAAAGTCCACAACCATGACGATGGTGGAAGCGATCGTGGCCTCTCCTCCAAAGAATTAGCCTCTCCTGGACCCCTTCCCAGGAGGCTCTACCAAGTTTGGAAGGGTAACAATGTAATCTTTTCCTTCCCAGAGTTTCCGTTTGTGTTTGCGTGTTGTAATCTTGGCTGCTAAAAGGCGGTTTCTTTATTTGACATGTCAAGCTTTTCTTTGTTCTTGAAATGAACTGTGTCCGATTGGGTCAGGTTCTTGATTGAACCATCGTGTTATGTTCTGGTTTTCCATTTTTATGATGTCATTTCATTTTGTGCATTGGCCCATTTTTGGTTCAGTTTCATTTGGGTCGTGTTGGACGCCGCTGCAGATTCTTTTTGATCTGGTATTGAATAGTTTGAAAAAGAAAGGTGCCTCTTTAGCCCTATTGGTTTCCCTCTCCTTATGATTCGATGTACTTGAGCCATTACTGTCCCACATGTTAATATGATGCATATTCAATTTGATAATCCTGCTTATGTGTCTTACTCACCGCTCAACAACATCCTTTGCATGCTTGTCTGAATATATCTGAGAGTGATCTCTTCATTTGTTGAGTGGAATCTGTCATGTTGGCATCTCCTTTCTGCAAATTAGATGCTCCAAGGACATTATGCATGTTCGATAATTTCTTTTGGCTACATCGACAGGTCAAAAATATATGAACAATTGCAGATTTATCTTGATGAGCATTGGAGTATTCGGTTGGAAGCTTGACATTGTGGTGTGTACTGTGTGGTATTAGAAAGTGCCTGCTAAATGAATCTTATAGGCTGGTCGTTCGTGTTTAACCTTGTCATTTTGCTGCTCAAATCTTATATCGTTGACTCACAAATGAGTTCGAAATCATAACAAGTTGATGCGGCTTTAGTTGGACCATGTATTTTCAGCGGAAAAAATCCAGGAATGAATTATTAGACGACCATAAGGCTTCTCTGATCTAAACACTTACTTCTTTCCCCCGTGGTTAAGCTCAATGGAGAGCTACTAAAAGAAATGAATTACCAAGCCATGCGGCTAATCTGCCATCTTGATGTGGATGATGAGATTTTCACCTTTTATTCGTCTTCAAGTTGATTGATGAATTTGGTTTGTCTCTCAGAAATTCCTCTGCGGTGGGAGATTGGTCTTCGGTCCAGATGCTGCATCGGTGTTGTTGACCGCTACCCTCATTGGAGGTCCCGCAATAACATTCTGCATAAAAATGCTTTTGCTAATCGGTGAAGTGAATCCACTATTTGGGTACATCGTTCTGATTGTGGGATTGGTCCTCACTGTTCTGGTTGGTTCATGTAATGTTTCTTTTGCATGTTGCAAATTAATGGCATTACTTAGTTACAAGGGTTAAGCCGTCCAAAATCTGTGCAGGACTTCATTTTTCTATTCCTTACCTCTGGTAGAGACCCTGGTATAATTCCAAGAAATTCACAGTCACCCGAATCAGATGAAGTATGCGATGCAAGTACTCCATCGACAGAGTGGGTTAATAGTAAAATGCCGGATCTGAAACTGCCAAGAACCAAGGATGTACAAGTGAATGGTCAAACAGTAAAAGTGAAGTTCTGTGATACTTGTTTGCTATATCGACCACCACGCGCTTCTCATTGCTCCATCTGCAACAACTGTGTGCAAAGGTTCGATCATCACTGTCCATGGGTTGGTCAGTGCATCGCATTAGTAAGTTATTTGCATGTTATCATTAGTTATGCTGTTCAACCCCCCATTTAATCTCTTTATTCTGGAACTTTTAAGTCAATGAGCTTTCATAACTTACATCTTGTATTTGTCACTGTATCTGAAAACTCAGTTTTGCTGCTATGAGCATTTTGAAGATATTGCTACAAAAAAGAGACCCTAATCCCTTGTATTTATTTTGTCGTCGTTTGAGCACTGTGGTGCCAGAAACTGACAGAATCATTCATATGAACTTTTGTTGCAGCGCAACTATCCATTCTTTATATGTTTCATATCCACATCAACCTTCTTGTGCACATACGTGTTTACCTTCTCGTGGATCAACATTATTCGACAAGGAGGCAATCTCTGGAAGGCCATGTCGCATGATGTCCTCTCAGTTGTTTTAATAATATATTGCTTCATTGCTTTCTGGTTCGTGGGCGGGCTCACAGTGTTCCATCTTTACTTGATCAGCACCAACCAGGTAACTCTCTTGATGCTATCTGTTCCCCATGCTATTCGAAATATATAGTTTTTTGAATCGGGATTCTCTTTCACATTCATCTTTCTTTTTCTTTAGTTGCTTTATGACTTCCATCTCCTTTGGTTTCTCCTTTGCCTCTGGCAAGTATCTCTAATTTGTGGAGCGACACTACATGTGTTTTTGCCAATTCTGCAAGCTTCGTGTGGTGCCGCGCTTCATTAACCACCAGTGCAGTACAACGAGTCATTGATTTTTTGCAGGGCCAATTATTTTTTATCTTTCTTTTCTTCCGTTATGTCTGCATGATTTTTTCTATTTCTATTTAACGCAACCAATAGAAATTGGCTTCTCATTGCTTTCTCGATGAGTCCAACCCCATGAACTTGTGGTCTAAATTTGCCATTTCTTTGGCATTTGGTTCTTCCAGACAACCTACGAGAATTTCCGCTATCGCTACGAAAAGAAGGAGAATCCATATACCAAGGGAATGCTAGGAAACGTTAAGGAGCTTGTCTTTGGCAAGATCCCACCTTCAATGATCAATTTTCGAACTTGGACATCAGACTACGAGACCGGCGGATCCGTCACCTCCGAGTTTGAGAAAGGCTGTGTAATTTCTAGAGGAAACTTTGACATAGAAAGGGGGGGTTCTCTTCAGAAGGAGGGCGACCCTCATCTTCCAAGCATTCTGCAGAGGCTTGATTACGGTGGCATTGACGAGAAGTTGAAGAGAAAAGAGAGAGAGGGATCTGTTGCATTCGATCCGTTCTTCTTCCCTGGTCATCTAGATTCGAGGTATCCAAAGCAGCAATTGGATAACGGACTTAAAATCAGTTCAGGTCACAGAATAGTGGATACAGGCTCCCCTCAAATTGCATCTTTCAGTCCACCGAGATAGAGGTATTGTGTTTCTTCTTTTGCTTCGCAGACACGACTTCATCAAAGGAGGAACAGAGGAAAAGGTTGCCTGCGAAATGCAGCCTAGAGGTTTTTCTGAAATTCAAAGCAGGCTTCATTGTGTAAAAATCATGTTGCATGCCCTCAGTGGCGCTTTTTTGTTTCTTTGCCGCAGCTAACTTGTCAGTGATTTTGCTGTTTGTGGACTTCAAACGTTGAGACCCTGATTTCTGTGGACTAGTAAATTCATTTGATAAGGCTTGAATTGTAGTTGCCGTAGCAAATCAACCTGCATATGAAGGAAATGAACGAGAGAAATTGCAAGCAATTAACTAAATCGAAGGCAGTCGGGCTCTACATTTGAAGGTTGCTGTACAAACTTGTGGAAAGTAGATGATGAATAGTTGCAGAGCCTCGGTGGAATTTGAGGAAAAAACTCATAATGAGAAAAATTGTTTGTGTAATGCGTGTGCTACATTGAATCCTTTTAAAAGCACAATATGTGTATTCAGTTATAACTACAATGTCTATAGATCTAAAGCTGGAACCGGGCATGGCATCTCTAAAATGGGTCATTTTGGAGGGAAGATTATTGGTTGGTAGAGCACATAGCATGAACATATCTTCTATTTTCATGCTTGTTTGCTGAACAGGAGTGTCGAACAGAAAGAAGTATAGGCATCGCCGAGTTTATGTGGTCGTTACCTTGTTTATTCAAGGTAAAATCAAATTTGCATTCTGAATTTAGCGAAGCAAAATTCCTAATTCTATGTCACTGTTCAAACTGGTTCTCATAATAAGCCTATTCTCCATTCCAGAAAGTTGAGGGATAATGCAGTAGCTTGAAATGAAATGCGGCCTGAGAATTAAATAGAGGAGTCGCGCATGTAACTTGGCAGATCCGAAAGATGATCTGTAATCTCTTGTTTGCGACAATAAGCTTCGAAACAGAGGATGAATGCAACAGAATGGATGTAGTTCATGATTGTCATATACGTTTTTGAGAGAGAGAATTGAATCCAGCACATACTTCTCAACTCTTTTTGGCAGCCAAGTTCCTGGCACGTTCATACTACTTACAACTCCATCTTGGTGCATTGTTGCTTTCTCCATGGATACTTGAGAATATGTTAGACTTGAGCTCAAATTTTGAGGGCTGAGGCAGGTTACCCTTTTCAAACTAGAAGACTACCGGAGGTCGAACCGTTCTTTAGGGCGTGGGGACTCGTCCTTGGCATCGACCTTAAATGCCAGCGCCGAGTCCACGACAGGGATCGCGATGAAAAAGGAGAGCCTTATCGTTGGTAGCGAGAGACGCAAAGTCGCAGAATCATCACTTGTCTTGCCAATCTGATCTTGTCGTGATGTGTGCTTTATCGTTTTTCATGTGCATGCCGAGCTTCAAGGTTGAGATCGATCTTTGCGTCACGGCTAATCAACCTGTTGGGTCGTTGAATCTATGCATGCTTGGCCAATAATGGAGTGCATCTGTGTTGTAGTATCGTACGCTTTGTTCTTGGGTCCATGATGGCTCCTAAAGAACGAATGAACAAGCGGGATGACTCTTCATTAATTACCTGGCGTTACCACATGTCATGTCTGAATTAAATCCGTAATAAGTGGCGACTTATTTTCCATTACCAACCATCATGCTTTGACTTATCAAAAGGACTTTAATTGTACGTTCTGAATTAAGTAAAGGACTAGATTAAACCAATTGAAAAGCTTAATGACTTGATTGCAACCTGCACATGAAATTTGAAGACTTCTTGCGTACATTTTGCATTGACTTGCGCACGATAAAAGACTGGACAGGTGCAGAGAAATTTTGCAAAGTAGACATCTGTTCGTGGCCTTTGAGGAGAATCTTCTTGTCTGGCCGCCCACAAAAGGTGAGGGATTCCAGTCAGCCAACGGAAGAACAAGGAAACATTCGAAACCTTGGAATATTCACTCCCTTTGTAAAGTTTCATCATATTGATGTGAATTTACACCTCCCTAAATAAAAAATTTCCTACTTTCCTTCCACAATTTAAGAACGAAAAAAAGATTAAATACTTTATTTTAGGAAAATTAATATATGGCTATGCATGTCGATGTTCGATATCTTATCATGGAATGGAATTTCGGGAGCCTAGGGATTTGTGGAAAAAAATGAAATTAATTCAAATGTTAGTCACTAAGAAGAGAAAGACCTTCGGTTCGGATTTTTGTTTGATTAGCCCTGATAATGAGACAATGGAAATGAACATTAGTAGGATACAAATGTTGCCATGGTTTGGATGTTGCAGTTGTAAATTGGTAATAGATAAGAGCAAACCAATAAGCTTATGAAGGGTTCATACCATATGAAGTCCCCTTTCTTATTTTTTAGTGAAAAGTTAGACGAATTTTAATTATTGATTATTAGTTGATTTTTTAAGGGGTTAATTCCATCGAAAATCTCAAATTAACACCTTACGATACATTTATCATAAATTAATTTTCATCTCGTAAAAAAAATTTCAAAACTGGTAGGTACCCCACACATAAATCTACACTCTAGTAATATTCTGTTTGGTATCCCGTGTAAAATGTGCATGCCTAAACGGCATGTAAATTCGAGTTAGTTGGAGGTTTTTCTTGTGAGATGAGAATGAACTTAGGATGAATCTTTCGCAAGGGCATCACTCGAGACTTTTAATGGAATCAATCCGAGTCAGTGGCTTTTTTTTTTATTTTTTATTTTCTTTGTCTTAATCAATCCTAATTTATTCTCTCTCATGCCCACCCTCCCACGTTGATGATAATAAACATATCTTCCACACATTCCAAATCTCGACGGCCATTTGTCTTCGTTGTTTCGAGAGGATCAAACACAATAAGACAAATCGGTCGGACATTCCATTGTCTATTCGCTTTTATAAATCTTCACCAAAAAAATTTAAAAAAATTCAAAATTAAAGAGAGACAGCATCGGGTGACAAGGAAAAGAAAAAAAAAAGAAATTCAAAAACGAAGAACGAGCGAGCTGTGAATGTGATGGCACGTCGGTTCGAGGACCAGCACCAATGCTCCGAGGACAAACGGAGAAGCGTATACTTTTTTTTTTTTTTTTTTTTTTTTTTTTAATTATTTAAACGCTAATTATTTATTTATTTCATTTCCCATTAATCCTAAAAAGATAAATAATCTTTTAATTTATTTTAAATAAGTAAAAGAACTGAATTTTTAATTTATTTAATTGGTTCGTGAATTATTAGTACATATTTAAATTAATGTTCAACATTGAACATTTTAACATAGTTCGTGGACTAAATTAAATATGTACTAAAAAATCACATTAAAAAATAAAAAGTTCAAATTTAACGTGTAATGCAGTCCATAAATTTTTAATTTATTTGATATGATCTCTGAATTTTTAATACATGTTTAATATCATCTTTCCACTAATTCAAATTCAAATATAATATTAAATATTTTTATAAAGTCCAAAGATTATATGAAATACATATCAAAAGTTTGGACATCGTATCGAATAAATCAAAAACTCAGAAACGATGCCTTAAGATCGCTAAACAAATGTAAAGTCACGTTGCACCAAACTCTCGAGACTACCGTGTGAATTTCCTCGTCCCGAAGTCCAGACGATTTCCGACCAAAAAAAAAAAAAAATTCCAGACGATGATTAGAATAATAAAAGAATTAATAAACAAAAGGGCGCATGACAGTTGACACCCGCGAGAAAATTGAAACTTCCGCCCCCTCACCACTCCCTGTGCAGGAGGAGAGAGAGAGAGAGAGAGAGAGAGAGGCAGGAATGTGACAAGATCATGGTATATTCCATCCCACAGCAACAGAGAAGAAGAAGAAGGAAGAAGGAGGAGGAGAGGAGAGGGGGGGTTTTCGGGTGCGTAGAGCAGAGGCAGATAACGCTGTTTTCTTAGCTCTCGTCTGTCGTTATTCCATTCGATTTGAATAAGATTTCTCTCTCTCTCTCTCTCTCTCTTTCTCGATTCCGGCCTTTGCTGAGTTTCTTGCCGGGCCGTACTGCACAGAGTTTCGAAATTTGGAGTGGGTGGTCTTCTGGGTTTGCGTTTCGATGCTCTTTTTCGGGTAAATTTCTCTTCTGTTTCTTCTTGCCTTTCTTGGCGATGCTTTCCCTGTAAAGACGACGATCGGAGAGAGAGGTTCGAGGAAAGAGAGCGATATCTGGCATCGTCTGTTGTAGTCGTCGATACCTTTTTCTCGCCAAGAATGGCAGAGGACGCCAAGCCCATGAGGCTCTATCAGGTCTGGAAGGGAAGCAATGTGAGTCTCTCTCTCTCTCTCTCTCTCCAGTGCAGTTCTTCTGCTTTATCTGAAACTGGTGCTGTTCGACGCGGTTGCGTTCGTGGGATTTCCAATGCCTGGATTTTAGCGCGTGAACTGTTCTGTATGGCCTTTTTGCGTTCCTTGTGATGATGATTTCGATTCCGCGATCAGCGAATTGTGGGCACTTTGGCTTCCGTGCAGGCAGTGGAATCTGTTCGTCCTTCTAGTACTTTGGCTAGATCAGCGAATTGTCTGCTTGTGTGAGTAGGGTGCTTCGCCGTTCTTTTCTCAGAGGGTTTTGCGATTTGTAGTTCATTGTGCCTCCGCGCATTAATTGACCATTGTTCGGTATGTTTGATCGCTAACCATCTTGTAGTGTTGACTGCTTATGTGGAGGGACTTGTTGTTCCTTGGATGAAATTTGGTAGTGATCTTAAAATTGCATGAGACAGTGCAATTGAGAAGAAGGATTGGGAGCAATAGATCTTTATATGATTTATGGATCTTGAAATTTCAGAACTAATGATGCCGTTTGGCGATGTCTAATACTTTTTTGTCTCTCTTTCTTTCTTCTCCCTTTTCTGGGTCAGAGATTTTTCTGCGGAGGGAGGTTGATTTTTGGGCCTGATGTTGCGTCTGTGTCACTTTCGATCCTCCTTATTGCCGGCCCTGCGATTGCTTTCTGCACAAGAGCCCATTCCAAAATGCAAGATCATTCCTATGCATTGCCTGCACTGATTGGTGGCTTTATTCTCGCTGTTATGGTATGTGTGTCAGAGCTTCCGTCACACTGACAAATTAAAGTTTGTTTTCAATAGCCTATTGCACGTTAATGTTCTTTTCAGTTGGTAAGAACTTTTTTTTCCCCATCAGTTTTGCTTGGCAATCATAGATATGTGAAAAGCTTTATTAAATGTGCTTGGCAGAACAATATTTTTTCTGTCGGTGCCATCCATCTCTCGAGCAATGCCTTCTAATATCTACAAGATTATAATTTGAGGAACCTGATCTTCATAGAGTAACATGTAACTTTTGATGCATTACAGTATATGCCTTTTCTCTTATTTCTCTGGGTTTTGACTATGCAACAGAAACTCTGAAAGAAAAAGTTTAAGAGAGAACACATCCCATATTGGCATTACGTGGAGACAATTTCTCTCTCTAGAATCTAAATGATGAACTGAATGTGTGTTGACTTTGCATTTCTGGAACTTTATGTGCTGCGGTTCAAGGAAGTGTTTTCTAGTGATATTCGACTGGATAAATTCTTCACATTTACAATGTGAATACTGATGACTTGGATTCTCAGTCGGGTATGTCCTGTTGTGTATGGTTGTTCGCTGACTCATACTACACATTTTCATGCAGGATTTAATTTTTCTTTTTGTCACTTCTGCTAGAGATCCTGGGATAGTCCCTAGAAATTCTGAGTCTCCTGAATCAGATGATGCCTTTGATGCTACTACCCCATCAATGGAGTGGGTTAATGGGAGAACACCTCATATGAAACTACCCCGAACAAAGGATGTGATTGTGAATGGTGTTACAGTAAAAGTGAAGTACTGTGATACTTGCTTGCTATTTCGTCCTCCCCGTGCTTCTCATTGCTCAATCTGCAACAATTGTGTCCAGAGATTTGACCATCATTGTCCATGGGTTGGCCAGTGCATTGGAAAAGTAAGTAATTTTAAGTTGAGCATCTTCTAAAAAAAAAGAAACAAAGAAAAAATCTCATATGTAAATATGTTGTTGTACCAATGACTGAAATTTTTTGTGCCAAGAGTATGGTGAGGTAAGTTGAAGATTTTTTTTTTTGTGTGTGAACACATCACTCTATTTCCAGATAGTGAAATTTAAATCAATGATATCTTATATTTATTGCCATGGCAATTTGCATCTCCCAATAAATCTTATTAGATGCACTTTGTTTTCACCCTGTAATGAAATTTTCAAGCCTAGGTCGGTCTGCAAGTGCATTGTTTGTCCATGAATGATGCTCTCCTAGTTAGGTGTTACCAGTTCAAGATTGATGTCACTAGGATCTAGGACTCTGAATCTGCAATAAGAAAAACAATGACATTGGAATCGAACACTTATCTTGATAAATACATAAGGAAAATCTATTTATAGATCTACAAGAACTTATAAACAAAAGTCTGCACATTTACTTGCAAAGAGCAGCACTATCCATTTGTAACCAATTTCTACTAGAGAAAATTGACTGCATTTCCTTGATTAGGGGAATTGATACAGAGCTTAATTAGTAGGAGTTCCTCTTGTGAAGTCATACTCGTTTTGCATGCTTTTTGTTGGTCATGGATGGAAAGATAAGTTGTTTGGTTTTTATATGAAATTTAACTGCACCTTAAAAATTGCTTTTCCTACACCCTCGTTTGATCTTTTCACTTCTTAACTAAACTTTCTTACCTTCCTTCTTGGTGCAGCGTAATTACCGATTCTTCTTCATGTTTATATCAACTTCAACCGTGTTGTGCATATATGTGTTCGCATTTTCTTGGATTGACCTTCTACAACTGAAAAGAGCAAAAAATTCTATCTGGAAGGCTATGGCAAATGATTACTTGTCAGATTTTCTCATTATCTACTGCTTCATAGCGGTCTGGTTTGTTGGTGGTTTAACAGTTTTCCACTCCTATCTGATTAGCACAAATCAGGTGATCTTTCTGTCCCTCTCAAAGCAACGTCTGATTGTGCATTTACCAGGAATTAATCTTGCAAAAGTTTGATTCTTCTGTTTGTGCAGACCACCTATGAGAACTTCCGCTACCGCTACGATAAAAAGGAGAACCCCTATAACAGGGGGGTCATGGGAAACCTTAGGGAAGTTTTCTTCTCTAAGATCCCACCTTCAATGAACAATTTCCGTGCATTCGTCGAGGTAGAGGAAGAAGACGCTGTGGGTGTGGTGACTCCAAACTTCGTTGAAGGTATTATGAACTCAAAAGAGAAAATAGATATAGAGATGGGAATGAAGCTTACAGAGGATGGTGGCTTCACTCTTCCTGAAATCTTGCGCAACTTGGAATATGATTATTCGGATGATGATTTGAAGAATTCAGAAGAAGATGGAGGGCATGTTGACTCGATTTTCCTTGTAGAGCAAGACATAAAGGAACCCACAGGAACAACTATCCATGGTGATCAAGTGACTTGTTCTGGACAGAAAGCTAGAGAACCTGTGTATAGCTCCAGTGCTTTAGAAGATGACAATATTGCAACAGAAAAGAAAGATGATATGAGCAGCTCCAGTCAAACTGCTGCACCATAAAGGTCAATTTTGTTCTTACTCTATTATGCCTTTTTTGGCTTTTTGTTTGCACTTATGAAATTTGCAGTCCAGGTTGGGTGGAATAATCTTCTTATAAGTAGTATATTATAATATTTATCTGCACATTCAGCATACATCCCACGTGATGACCATATAACGAGGACAGGCATCTACTTGTGGGAGGGGATATGCAAAATTGAAAAGCTCTTATTAACCTTCTGGTGCATGACCATCAAGATCTCTTCCTTAGGACGTTAGGACCCATATGGTTAGGAGATACTTTCAGCTAATTGTTGGTCAACATGTTTTCCTTATCCATGTGACAGCAACTTCGCATGTCCAAAGTCAGAAGAAGTTTTCAGTTGGTACAGCGTGATCTTTTTATAACAAAGTTCTTGCTGTTGAATGTTGAAGCTGAGATACTGAAACAGATGGTTTATTGAAATGCAACATTGAGGACGTCATGAAAAGAGTTTAGGTCATTCTTAGATATTGGTTTGAATTCCTTTTAGCTACCATGCTTTTCTAGTTGGATTGATTTTATTAACTAGGCATTGACAAATCTTTCCTTATCTTATCCAGAGCAGAGGTTAGAGAATATCACATCACCACAGTTGAATTAGTTGGTGAACTGAGAGGAAGCTGGTAAACTCATCAGAAATGTTAAACTGGAGGACTGATGCTCTTGATGCTGGACAAGGAGACAATGCCTTTAGTCAGATACTGGCATCTGCTAATTATTTGTTCAAAAGCATGCGAATGGCTTGTACATTTGGATATGACGTGGAATCCCATGCGATAAGAGATGGTTTTGGTTCGTGGAAATATGGTTTGTGATTGTGAAGTAGGCTTTCATTGAATTCGGATCACATATTATACTTTTGTTTTATTTGTCATAATACGTCAGATTTCATGTGGTTTATACGGTTAACTAGATCGAGTCATCTCCTTTTGTGTCTGCTGGAGTATTTAAACATGAACAATAAGCTTTGTGCGCACCCATGTACTTTCTTGCAATATCTCAGCAAAGTATTCTCTGGATTTCAGTTCAAGAACTCGATAATTGATTCTGCATTTCAAGCACTGCCATCTCTGGAAGATGGCAGTACTTGCATTGCAGACTAAGGATCCTTAGTCTTCTAATGCAAATGGTAAAAAAATCAGTAGCTTTTCCTACTACTTACTGGGTAGTGAACTTTGAAATCTCAGCTAATCCTCAATTAAGTAAAGTTTGTTCTACTGCTAATTCAGTGTATGTAGGTAAATACATGGAGCTCCAAAAGCCCCTGAGCTTGGTTTCACTTAAACTGTTTCAACCTCATCACGCGTGCTCTTTAGTCTGCCCCCAGTGCAGAAGTGTTTCCACAATCGGCTATGCGATCCCATGTCATTTGATAGGTTTTCATGTCGAGTGTGTTTCGCCGCTCTGACAATTTCACAATATTTCTATCTGTTGGCTTTTATATCATTGCGTTGTGAACAGAAAAAGAACAGATTGCGTGGCAATGGGTGAAAGAATCAGATGTGTTTATTGAGGGCTTCGTTAAGGTGTGACATTGTTGCCAGACCATCACGCCGGAGATCACTGAGAAAACAGCATGCCGTGAGAAGCAAGTGAATATTAAAGGGTCAATAAGATGGTGTAGTTTTGAGCTTTTCCACCTGTTTTTCTAGACAATCAATCGCAGTCACGTGTCATGATTTCCACCTGAACTCTGTCCGTCAGAGGCTAACGATCGATGAGCTACTCAGACATTTCATCAGTAGAGTTTGCGGGCCAAGTGTATTGATATATTATGTTATTAAGGCATTTTATCGAGCGGGCTTTATCGATTAAGTGCATTGGTATGGTCTATTCGGGCCATTAGCTTCTTTAAGTTAAGGCCTACACTTTAAGTCCGGCGTCGACAATAGTATATGAAATATAGGTTAAATTATCACAAATTTTTTTGCTGGTTTTGGTTTCTATTCTTATCTGTATCTTCTAAGACTAGCAAACAAGGGGAAAAAGTGGCATTTGGTGGATACTTTGATTAGTTGCTTGGTGGAATGGAGAGCAATAAAAGTTGTTAAGTCTTTTACTGCACCATATAAGAACCGCATTGTGTCCCATAAAATATATATGTGGACCTCAAAGTTAAGGTAAAATATGAGCCTAAAAGCAAATGAGTGGCCCAAGATGTGACCGGATTTCGGATGAGTGGCCCATAAGTATAAATTTTGTTTATGCGTAGTGACTAAGGGAATGGGACTTTTGCGTCTTGCGCTTAATCCATATAATATATCTAAGGTGTGTTTAGTACTAAATAATCAATCCTTTAGAACGGCTCTTATTTACTATGAAAATCCTCTTAAAGAAATAATGTATGACAATAGTGAAGAGAACATTACAAAAGAAAAGTCATAAATCTATTATATTCATACCTAGTCCTAAATCTTTGCAAGTTGTGACAATTGAGTCAATCCAACCAATTTTGATCGGAAATTGCTAACATTGATGTTGACGTCGATGTCTTACATGGAACAATTGGCATTGACGTAGGCATTTTTAATAAATATCTTAATTTTTTTTTTGAATTTTGTCTTTTCTTTACTTTTTTTTTTTAATAACTTGGGGCCTGGATGCCCTCACTTGTTGTGACCCTTCCCAGATCTGGGCCAGGCAAGGGCTTGCGACGGCCTAAAAAGCACCGACACTCTCTGGAAGTCTTCGTGTCATGTCTGACATTTTGACACGTGCTCGACACGCTCTGATACGCTCCGACACGTTCCAACACGCGATCAATGAGTGTTGGAAAATCCGACACACGGTCAACTCTTCTCGACATGCTCCGACACGCGAGTCTGAAATTCCGACACGCGGGTATGAAATTCCCAGATTTGGGCTAGGCAAGGGCTTGCGACGGCCTCATGTCAAACTTTTGATTGTGCCCCAGCATTATCAACTTTGCATCTTAGTGGTTTATTACTTAGTTTTCTAATCGACTCTCAGTGAATGAAATTGCATGTTTAAATTGGTTAATTTGAGTGTCAAGTCACAATTGATAGGGTTGGGGAGAATTTCCACTAAGTGTTTGGATTTAGTAATCCATTAGCAATTTTTTTGATATTTTACTTCAGAGAAGGCCGCGACACATATCACGGGCGAACTAAACGAATTGATGTCAGGTACCTCTTATATGACAATCCAGTGCACGTTTAGGAAGCCCAATATATTGGCTATATTTTAGTGTTTTTCAGATGCGGTTAATGTCCGCGTCAATTGAGGAACTCGAGAGGCTCAAGACAGGTGACGATCGAGATAAGCTTGAAGTGGGATTATCAGTCGAGATCATGTGGCATGGCATGGCATGGCATGAAACTAATGCGACTTATTCCGTATGATATGCGTGTTATTATTATTGAATTAAAATTAGAATAGTAAACTATCTAAGCATAAAATCATCTAACCTAGTCTAGGAAATAGACTAAACTAAATGTAAGTTGATTAGACATCTAAGCGTGGGAGTGTGCTTTATTTCCGCGAACCATTTATGGATACGTTAGAGACCAAGAGACTCAATTTTCTTGATTATTGTGACTTTCAATTCAATGACTCCTAATCGGATAATGCCCAACAATATCGAACAAATCAAGTATCGGCCGATCGTGGAGAAATGATCAATGACCAAGCTTTGTCGCAGACAAGAAACGAAGGAAACGTCTTCTTTTTTCTCCTTTCTTCGCTGAATTTAACACATTTCTTCTTGTATTCTCTTTTGACCCCACGAGAAAGGGACAAAACTCCCCCACCGCTTCCAACTCTTTGGGCGCGCGCGTGAATGAATCCTGCAAGAAACTCGAAAGTGTATGGGCATGTGCGGCCGAGCGTATCTCTCCTTCTGAATTCTTCAATGACCGAGCCTCTCTCGTGAATGCCTTCGATTGGATGCTTCGTCGTGGATCATCAAGGGACCGCAAGTGCTGGATTCACTGGCCTGGGGCTCGCCGGGCGTGTTGATCTCTCTCCAGAATGCCTGCAAAGGGAAAATTCAAGCACGGTAGCTTGCTGGACACCATGGCGGGCGGGAGGCTGGCTGGCAGGCTGGCAGGCTGGCGGCTGGTGTTGCTATGGTGGCCGAGTTGAGCAAGGCAGCAGCTTCGTTGTCGTCAGAACTGGCAGGGAATTCACGGTTATGTACGACGAAGATGCGAGCGTGGGGATGGCAGCCGCGGGAGAGAGAGATCCGCTCGTGTATCGTGTATCGTGTATCGTCTCTCTCTCGCTTGTCTCTCTTTACCTTCAAGATTGATATCATGGTCCATTATATTCAAACTCTTTTTGCGCATGAACCGTGCATTGGATTGTTAATATGCAAAAGATTTGGACTGAAATGCTATCAGTATGCGAATGCAATATAAATATTTTGTTTAGGGTCGGGATCGATCCCTATTTTTTTTGCGATGAATGGCTTGATAGAAATAATAAAATTTAGGTGTCAATTGAAGTTTTTTTACCAGTTACGGAAGGCTGGATTTGCACTGTAGTTACTCAGCATTGCCAGAGACATTAAAGTCCGAGTTTGGCGAGACATTCGAAACAGCCTCACCGGCATGATTTCATTCATTTCTCTCTTCTTTACACAGGGGTAGCAATGCCCAAGGGATTAAGTTGGCTATAAAATCTCACTTACAGATATGATTCGAACTTGTGAATACGTGGAAGATGAAAAACCAGGAGATTATTGAGCCAACCTCGCTCGGGTAATGATATGTACATGTAAGTTGAATTTCTTCTTAATGTACATTCGGTTAAAATCTTCCCTACGTCTAAGATTCATACAGATTGGTTCAACAGTGACCTGTTGGCTACATTGGGCACGATCAAGTGAACATAGGCAGCCAATGGTGACCCGTTGGCTCCACTGGGCAAGCGAACATAGGTAGTCCATACATAGGAAACGTTAAAATACTTCAATGAATAGGAAACGACTTTTTTGGCAACACTCAAGTATTGAAAATGCATTAGAGATCTTCAATAATGATTACTCAAAATGGAATCGTCTAGTTCAGAGTTGGCCTTGAGCTTGAACTCATCAAATTAGGGAAATTACCAAAAAAGTCTTGAACCTATTGTATTTATGTTATTTCAATCATAAACTTTTCAATTTGGCCAATTTAGTTCTGAACTTTTTTGACGATTTGCTAATGAAGTCTTTCTGGTCAATTTTGGTTGGAAATCGTTGACGTAGACATTGGTCAATCTACTTGGCACGTTCGGTGCTTACACCAACGATTTTTTTTTATATTTTTGGAATTCTTTATAAACTTTTCATTTTTTTTCTCTTTTTTCTTTTCTTTTTCTTTATTACTAAGCTCGGCCATGGGCTATTCTACAATGTCTAGTTTTCTGGCAAAGGATTTTACTTTCTATATATATATTGAGTCAATCACAAATTGACAAAATCAATCTTGAAGATATATTTCATATGAGGAAACATCACTTATAAATCAAGATTCTGATTGTATGGACGACTAAAATCAAATGGAAATTTCATTCATGTTTTCAACAGCTCCAAGATCAGTTCAAGATATTCTGTCCAACGGGTAGATTAAAAGAATTTCCTTCAGAGAATGTCAACAACTAGTGTGGATGGAGGAGTATTTAAAGAGGTCATTCGATCATGAAGAAAAAAGAATGTGAATATGAAATTCCAAAGTCTAAAACTGTTGTCAATTACTTATCTTCATCCATGAGCATTTCAAATTGCGATAAAGAGAAAGAACACAAAAAGAGTGTCTTTGTGAGATAGAGAGATGTACCATTGAGTGTTTACACTCATAAATTGTAATCTTTTGTTGATCTTATAGTAAAATACAGCTAGTAGGCTGTCAGCGTGGGAGAGTGGACGTAAACTTAATCTAAGTCGAATCACTATAAAATTCGTGTGCAATATTCTCTTTCCTTAACTCTCTTTATTTATGTCTACTACACATTTACTAGTTTTTACAAAAGTTTGGTGTTTTGTGGAACTGTTTTTGACCCTTATCAAGACTTTGTTTGCATCTTATTTTATTCCGCCGTTTATTTGTCAAGATTTCCTTTAAACATATATTCACCCCCTCTACCCTCTAAGTGTTGGTACTAGCTTTATCAAAGTTTTTCGTGGAACCAATACAATCCCATGACTCGTATACACCAGGGTTAATATGAGACGCATTTGCTAAGTGACGGTTGCATCGTTCCATCCCATGCCTTATTGGCTAATACAAAAAACCTTCATCTCTTTTTTTGGCTACTTATAGAGCATAAATACTTCATTGTTTGTCTCGCAATTGCATGCTAATGGACTTCAGAGAGTAATATATTTGACCAAAAATCAGATATACCATGAGCGAACCAAACAAGTCGCTGTCAGGTGCCTTCCATACGAGATAATCCAGGGCATGTTGATGAAGCTCATTCCATTAGCTAAGTTCCAGTATTCTGTGAATGTGGTCAAGGTCTGCAACAATGGGGAGCTCGGGGGGGCTCGGGGGAGATGATGATTGATAAGCTCGAATTTGGTCTTTGAGTTGAGGTGGAGATTTGTTGTTTGTGGCTCGAAACAAACCCAATTTAGTTTGGAATTAGATCGAGATTGAAGTTCAAGTACATCCGGAGTATGGGAAGTAGGTTCGGGAAAGTGCAAAGATATCGGCTGGAATCGGAGGTCCAGCCAAGGTTGGTTGGACGTTGGACTTGTGCTGAAATGTGGGTGCCACTAGATTCGGACATCCAACTCTTAATTAAACGTCCAACTTGCTACCCGAGAAAGTTCGAGATATTTCGGATGTGCAGACCACTGAATGTCCACATAAGCGCGAGATAGAGTTTTAGTTTGGGTTTTAAAATATTTTGCTCATTATGTCAACTCTAACTTGAGAGAGCTTTGAAGAGTGGTAAAGAGAAGTGTAAGAGTTTGTATTTAGTTTCTCTTTGACTTAATTTTTGTAAGGCTATTCAGATTGGGGTTCAGAAAACATTTGAGAGTGTGATGGAATCTCATTTGTTGATCATAGTACAACATGCCGTCGATCTCACTTGCAAACCACATATAAATCTTATGCGTCTTGTTTAATTTATACATCTCTTGTTTAAGTTTTGCGGTTTTTTATATCCATCAACTGGTGAAGATTATCCCCGTGTGAAGAACTGCCTTCTTTTGCATGCAAACCTATTTCCTGCATGCACAAAGCTCAAAAGGGAAGATTATCCCCGTTGGTCGTGCCACAAAGCTCAGTCCTGGTCGGAGGAAAGAGACTGCAGCTGACGGCGTTCAAGAGATTGATTGTCCCCACACATGTCGAGGGGTCGAAAACAACGCTGTCCAATAGATTGAATGCGGCGCTCACGAATCCGGTTGTGTTGGTGACGGCCTGGCCGAGGGTGGTCGTGCCACCATTGCATGTGAAGACCACCGTCGCTCCGCTGAGTGGCAAACTGGTCAAGGCCGGCAGTAGCCCTGGGACAACGCAGCTCAGGCGGCCGACGATGTTGACCTGGGCAACATTGCCGAGGATGATTCCGTAAGTGCATGGAGTGGTGGCAATGAGGAACAAGAGCGCAATTAGGCCGATGTTACGGTAAGAAGCCATGGCAATATATGGTTTTGCTTCTGCTTTTGCTTCTGTTTGGTTTATGGGTACCAAAAGGTTTGGGTGAAGTCCCTTTATATAGATTTCATGTTGGGGCATTTTGAAGCAACTTGCGAGGCCACTTCTTCTTTTCCAATTCTTTATTAGAAAAAAAAAACAACTAGCTTAGATAATGGGGCAACGTCACCCAAAACTTTTCTGGTTTTGACTTTTATTCCTACCTACGTCTTCTTAGATCAAATGGAATGCAGAGCAATAAAAGTTGGGTCTGATCTACACTAAATAATCGCTTTTCTATTATGAGTAGCCTCTTTTTTTTTTTCTTCTTTAGGTAGTTAAATCTCAAGTTCATGATGAGTAGGTAAAAAGTGTGCCAAAGTCTGAATAGAAGGCTCCAAGTGTGTGTATATATATATTGCCTTCAATGACTTGAGGAATGAGCCGGGTACATCACTATTATTTAGGTAAAAAGCCTTTAGAGCAGCTCTATTTACCATAAAGATTCTCTGAAATAAATATATGTCATAATAATATGTCATAGTGGGGAGGGACTATTAGAATTGACAAACCCTTTGGAAGTCACAGTTAGAGTCCCTTAGAATGGTATGTTTATGCTGGAACTACTCAGCGCGCCCGAAAAACTAAAGTCCGACTTTTGCGAGATCTTCAAAACAGTCCTATGGGCGAGTTCTCATTCATCACACTCTTGTTTACACAAGGTAGCAATGCCCAAGAGGACAAGTCGGCCACAAACTCGCCTTATGAATTCGTGAAAGACAAAAAAATTCACAAGATCATTGAGCCAAACCCCCTTGTGATGTACACATATAAGTGGAATTTCTTCTCTACGTTTATTCTGGATAGAGATTGGACCAAGAGCGACCTGCGGGCCGCATTGGGCGTGATCTAGGGACCATAGGCCCGTTAATTTATGTTTAATGAAAAGGAAATCACTTTTTTGGCCAAACTCAAATTAGTAAATTTAAAATATACTAAAAATCTTCAATTTTGCATTTCGCAAGCAAATCAAACCCACCTCGGCAATTACTCAAGATCGACTCATCTTGTTTCAAATTGACCTCGAGCTTGAGATTTGCTCAAGCTACTCAAGTATCTTGTGAAGTAGAGCTTGGAGTCATCAAGTTTAATCGAGTTTCTATTATTTCTTGAATAAGTTTACATAATTAAAAATTGGATATTAATATTGGACTTGAATTTCTTCATAAATTACATGTGGTCATGTCAAATCTAGCCAAACTTACTCTAATCCAATAATGCTGAACTTCAAATCCGCTAGGCGCTCAAAACGTGTGAGATTGATTTTATAATACTTTTGTTTACATTGCGTAGTCAATCAACTGTAGACATTGGGCAAAATGCACCATACACATTACCGATTAATCAAATTCCCAAATATCCAAAGAAAAAGTTGCGAATATTCAAAGAAAAAATTGTAGGCAAAATGCAACATTCGCGTCATGAGTAAATTGAAATCGTGAATATTCAAAAGAACAAGTGGGAAGCAATGTATGTGATTTTGATGTCTCCACATCTCTTTCTCTCCAGAGGCATATATTCAGTTCTTTTGAGTGATTGCTGTCTTGGAACTGCAAAATCTCGACCCATTATGTGTTGGATATATTGTTAATATAGTCCTAAACAATATGTTCACATACAAGCCCAATAGGTAAAAACACGGTTATTTGGGTCAATATGGGCCAAAGTCCAATAATTGCATATATACTTTAGGGTTCCTCTACGCTGGAGGTAATACTGTTGAGCGTTCCAAACTTAACATCTCTTGGTGTAATACTTCAAGCAATTGCTTTTTCTCTCTCAAACCTATAACCTCCAACAATCTTGAAGTATTATGTTTGTGTGTTGGATTTGAGCGAGTAAGGTGTATTCTTGAAGATTTTGTCAAGACATACTCAGAGGTGTAATTTACTTTTGATTTCGACGGTGGTATTGGCTGGGATCTAAGTTTGAAGATTCGGGTGACCAAAATTTTTAATTCAAAAACCCAAAAATTATAGCCAATTTTAGAGGGTGAAACCATTTGGGCTTTGTTCTACTCGTCGATACGAACTTTTGAGTAGTCACTCGCGTCGATCGGAGGTCGGACGGAGAAGTTACGGCATCCAGAAGTTTCCATATGAATTTCCAGCGAATTTCGGCAACGAAATTTCTAGCGAGTTTCGACGACAAGGGCAGTCCATCTTAAGGTTTTTGGGCGCTCCAGATCTATTTTGGCAAATTCCATCTCTACAGAGTGGTTTGATCAATGTTAGAGGAGTTATTCGACTTTGTGGCTCCAAGAACTTCAAGGTACACTCTTTCTAACACTTTGCTTTGATTAAAATGGCAAAGCGTAGTTTTTATGATATTATAAAGTTGCAATCATTTAATGTTACTGAATTTCATGGCTGGAAATTACATGTTCAATTTGGCATGAAAGAACGTGACATATTCTATACTGCATTAAGTGATTTTGCATCTACCACTGAAGATGTGACTGAATATCAATGGAACAAAGATGATGATTTTTGTAGAGATTACTTGTTGAACTCTTTAAATCCTAATCTGGCTATGACTTATAGTGAGTATAAGACGGCGAAAGAGATATGTGATCACTTGAACGCTCAGTTTCAAAAACAAGAGGGGCCCTCTAAAACTCTCCTAGCGGAGAAACTCTTTAACTTTAAATTCACTATAAATTCAAGCATTACCTCTCAGTTAGTTGAATCTGAGAACATGAAGAACAAGTTGAAAGATGATAACTTTGATATGTCCGATAATCTTTTTGTCGGTCTTGTGTTGAACAAGCTACCAACTTGATGGAGTTCTTTCAAGACTGAAATGCACAGATTGAAGGTACCTAATGGGATTGGATGAATTAAAGAGGTATATTCACATTGAGGATTAAAACATTACTAGAAAGAGTTTGGAACAAATAGGACAACAAAATTCAGTTGCCAACTTAGTTTCACACTTCAATAAAACTCAGAAAAAGTCCAAGTTACCAAAAGGTGAATCATCTTTACAGTTAGAGGCCAAAAAGACTATCTCCAAAAAGAAGAAGAAGGGCAAGTATCATAACTATGGAAAGTGGGGTCACTGGGCAGCAGAGTGTAAGTTCCCAAATAATGACACACCACAAAATATATGTTAATTAGTGAATTTGAGCCTTGAGCCTTCGTAGGAATGATGAAGAATGGAAAGGCCAGCGTCTCTTCGGAGTGGTGGTTGGACAGTGGCGTTACTTGTCATGCTACAAATGACAAGAACTTACTAACTGAGGTTACAAAAGTGAAATACACTGTGGAAAATTGCAATGGTGGTGAGGCAAAGGTGACTTATGCTGGAACTACAAATTTGGTGCTTTCTTTGGGTAAATTACTAACTCTGAAACATGTTAGAGTAATACCTTTACTTAAAAAGAATTTGATATCTATGAGTTTCTTTGGCCAATCGACGTTGAAGTAGACAACGCCAAAGTAGATAGTTTTTAATAATATTTTTTTTTCGATTTTTTTAATTTTATTTTATTTTTCATGTTCTTTTTTCATATATATATATATTCTCTTCTTCTTCTTCTTCTTCTTCTTCTTCTTTTCCTTTTGTTGCCCATAGTAGTTGGCACCAGTCACTCGGTGAGAGTCACGAAGTGTGACATCCCAAATTTTCAATTCTGTTTTCCATTGGATAAATTGGGCCTTTCATCGACGCGCCTATATGGCTATTCTCAAAGCTGATCACTCTCGAGATAGCTAGACTATGTGGGAAAGCCATTAAGGAATTTTAATGCAATAGACTTGAGAATTCGATCAGGAATTGACTATTGTAGCTCGACTTCTTCCTCTTTTTATAATCATACCTCGACCGTGCTCATCTTTAGAGGTCATTACAGCACAGTTAAAAATTGATCAAGAATCAGAGATATGTCGGTTCAATTGAGATGTGTGGCTAAATGTGGGTGACTCCACTAAATTGGGAAATTCTCGTTGGCCGGCACTAGACTGATTTTTCTATCGTTTTGGTACCCTGTGTTCGTATTTGAACCCTCGAGATTTCACGAAACCGAGGGTCGCCAATGTATCAAGTGGGTTCATTGTGGCTTGAAGAAAATTGACCACATGTCATTTGCGTTAAAAATTTCTGAAAACTACCCGGTAGCCTAGGTCACGCTAAAATTGCGCTAAATTGAAATTAATCGCGAATTTGAGTCCGATTTTAGAAATTGAAAGTTCTGTCATATCACGAGTCATTTTAGGAACGTCGACTCAGTCTCAGAAGATTTTTCTGCAAATCGAGACTTTTGGGGAAAGGTTGAGATAGGGCCGTTTTTGTCCACAAAATTTGGGGACCGTTTTTTATTACAAAATTGGGATGCAAGTGGGATCAATTGGTGATAAAAAATATCAATTGGATCAATGAGGTGTTGGTTGAATTTATAGAGGCCAATTTGTGTTGATTCAAAAAGCAATTGAGTTCCAATTGGAGGAAAACCTATGCAAATTCGTAGCCCCCACCACCCACAACATTTGGACCACTTAGAAAGGTTTCTAGAAAGGTTTAAGGGCTGGAATTGAGTGGTGCAAGATAGCACACAAGGTGGGCCAAGATTAGGAGACAAAGAGATGAGATAAGAAGCCAAGGTAGGCCCCTTGCCCCTTCTCTCTTTCCTTTCCCCCTTCCAAACGGTCGACACTCCTTCCTCCCCCTCTCTTCTTGCTACCTTTGACCTAGAAAATCCAGAGAAGCCACTGGAGCAGCCACGCCACCCGCTAGAACCACTTGCCGTCACCGTTCGTCGTCGCGCACCTCAACCGTGCTCGTCGCGCCTCGCCCTGCCGCACCACTATTCTCCTCCGTTCCAGCAACACCGTCACGCCCTTTCCACCGTCCAACAAGCCATCCGAGCCGAGTGGAACTTGCCGGAGCCGCCGTGGAGCCCACCTAGACTCGGTTCAGACTCCTCGGTCCATCTTGGCCCGTTGTCGCCTCAACCCGCTCTTGTTTCAACCTTTATCCGCCCTGGACAGCAGCTGAAATCAATGGGTTTCCAGCACCGTATAGGCTCGTTTTGGCCTGTTTTCGGACCCTGAAAGCCAAGGTTGCTTTGGAGAAGATCGAGCCCTGTTGCGTTCCCGTCGAATTGAACCGAGTAGTTCGATAAACAAGTGAGTTTAACTCACTAATTCTCGCTTAGTAGGTTAATGACGCTTAAAGGTTGATTAGTTTAGTTAAGTATGGATTATGTGGATAGTTAGATTAGATTAACAATTAGATTAATTACCGATGCATGTTAGATGGATAGTTTAGTACAATTAGGGCCTAGACAAACTCTAGTATTTATCTAGAGTGATTTGGAAATTTTTCGGGTCCGTCTAGGCTTTCAATTAGGCTTTTCGAGCTTAAGTTTGCAATTTTGGTATTTAATAATTATTTTTCGTAATTAATTATTTTTTGGAAATTAGACCTGGATAACCGGTGACCGGAATTTTATGCTGATTGTTGTGGTGTGATCTGTTTATTTAATTGAGCCAAAATTTGTGTTGAATTGGTGTGATTGTGATTTTAGGATTTTATTCCTAAATTTATTTAATTTCAGTAATTAATTGAAAAATCACCGAGCATCGGTTTACAGCACCAAAAATATGTTAATGGGCTATTGAAATTGGTGAAATTTTCAAAGGAGAAAATATAGTATTTTGGCTAAGGCCGATCGTGTACTCACACGGTTATTTTATCAGGTGTGATGAAATGGTAAATTGAGTAAATGATTAGAGTTGTACAAATTATTATCAGTTTTGGGTGAGCTATATAATACAACTTATCAGTTTTGGGCGAACAATAATTTATCAGCTTTGAGTGAGCATTATTAGTATATTATATCGGCTTGGGGGCCCTAATATATCAGTTTTGGGCGAGCAGTATACTATATTATCAGCTTTGGGTGAGCTATACTATCTATCTTTAGCGTAGGGTGAGCAGTCTTAATTTGATAGGACATTATAGATAGTATTGAATGGTCATAATGACATGAAATCGACTGAGTCGATTGATCGATGATTCGATGCGATTGGTTAAAATGATTGTTTAATTGTTTAAATTATGTGGATTGGCAGGAAGGAACTGAGGCCAAGGTAAGTCCTTTGACTCGTGGTTGTGCATAGGCAGCCCTCATGGCATATTTTCTTCTTAGTCGGGTCTTAGGGGGTTGAACTTGCTGAGACGTAGTCTCACCCCCTTGTGGGATAACATTTCAGGTCCATAAATGGCAGCCCCTCTTGAACATTTTGGCGTACTGAAGAAGTTCACAGAATAGAGTCATCACATTTCAATACATAGCACCCTGAAGGATTAGAATATGTGTTGGTGAAGTCCATCATCTGGGTTGATGCGGGTTTACCCAAAAAGGTGCCCCATCAATACAGGGCTTGGTATCGCCATTATAGTGATGGACGAAGAGAGGGCCCTATGCCGGAATCTGAGGTACCACTGTATGTGATGGAGGTCGCTTTTGGAAAGGGTACTGCATACCCTAAGGAGGGTTCGGTGGTGGATGTGAAGGATCCCAAGCTTGATGATCTTGATTCTCCGGAGTACTTGGCTGTGGGCTCTAGCTGGAGTGTGGAAGAAGGAGAGATCGTGGAGGAGGATGACCCGGAGTAGATTGGAAACCCCCACCCCTGTCTACAGACTTTGTTTTCAAACTGGCTTGTGTAGAACCTAACCACTATAGTTTGTATCGTACTATATACATTATGGGTTGCAATGTATATATGTGTGGTTGTTTCAGGTTCACAATTTATGTTCCTACTTTTCTATCTCATTATTTTATTGTCTAGGGATTAATTATATGCTTCTGCCTGCATATTAAAATGAATGGGTCGGCGATGCGTCCTGGGACGTCGCTATTTAATCGACCAAGCCGGAATGGGCGCGTGCCTAAGAATCAGGGCGTGACACGAAGCCCTCTCCAGCCACTAGCAAGGGTTAGGGGTGAGCATGATTTCAATATAACACCTAGAACCGAAGAATTGGACTGATGGGAACATGTTCAATTTTAGGTTTCAAGGTATGTAGAATAGGTTCTATATTCCAACAATTAAGAAACTTATTTCAACGGGTAAGTTCTAAGTTCTAGGTAGGTAACTGAAACAAGATTTCGTTTTTTTTTCCTCTAATCTACATTCTCGTGCAATCCTACAGTATTTCATGGTGTCCAATGATAAGTGCATAATTTGAAACCACTAATCTGAACTTTCATTTATAACTAAGACTTTTACTTTGTTAATGTTTCAGATTTTTCGTGTGTATAAAAATAAGTAGTTTGTGGATTGTAGCAGCAAGTGGTGATCATTACAAGTGATTTATTATAATCGTTCAATTAATAATATAAATGAAACTTGTGATAGGATAGGTTTTAGGTTCTAAGGTACGCATGGCAGGTATCGGGTTCCAAAAAATAAAGAACCTATTCCATCTTATAGTTTCCAAGTTCTAGATAGAACTTGTATGAAATCTAGAACTGCTCACTTTTAGCAAGGGTTGTAGCTCTCGCCCAGCCTCGTGCACAATAGGGGGAAGCCACCTCACTCATGGCCCCTAGGCCTGCCCGATCTGGGCAAGGGTCGTGACCCTTGCCAGCCACTATAGGGAACAAAAGGAAAAGAAGAAGAAGAGAAAAAAGAAAAAAGAAAAATAGAAGGAAAGATAAAGGAATTCAAAATATAAAATGTTATTATAGTTATTCAAGTCAGCGTCAACTGGACGGCCAGTTTCTACGTTAGCGCCAGCTAGCCAAAATTAGTCGGATGGACTGAATTGGTATAATTACAAATGGTTTCTAATTGATTTGGCAAATATATATAGGACTAAATTGGCACAATCGTAATAAGTTTAGAATTTTTTTGGTAATTCTCTCTGAAATAAAACTACAATGACTTCTTTTGGCAATCAAGAATTTTTGAGGACGATTATAATGGTGTAGGAGACTTGATTCTACTCCTCATACGTGAGAATGCAAACTCACATTTAAATTCAAAAAGATATGCATCCATTTTTAATTGTTTATGATATGGATCCTATGGAAATGTAGATTAGGGGCATGTCTGGATGAATATTTACTCCATATGGAGATCACTCGTGTGGTTGTAAATGTAATGTTCATATCCGTAATCTCATTGGAAGAAGTTTCCTCGAATAACTCAATACCTATCTAATCTTACTGTATAGTTTCTACATTGACCGAATCACCATCCCTCCTCGACGCAACGCGGGCTTGGTGAACCAAAGAAGATTTTTGAGGGAACCGCCGTTGCACCCGCCAAGCGGAACATTCCATTTACTATAACAATTTCGTAAATCCATCTATATTTGCCTAGTATTGCTCATGAAACCAGCTCTAATAGCATAAGGTCCATTGTTCAGGGCTTCTATAAGTGTTAACAGGAGTAAAACGAATTGATATGGATACTAATATGTGCTATATCTACCTAGATTGCAGAGAAGCACTCTTGCATACAGAAAGATATTCAAATTGGATTAATATATGATCATCAATCGTTATTCTTCTTACCTTATTGAAAGAGACATTATTAGTCAATGCCATAGAGGGGGATAATCGAGGGTCCAAACTTGAGCCCATGCAATGCAGATCGAGCTATCGAAAGAGGTCCCTCTATATAGATTTCATGCTGGGGCATTTTGAAGCAACTTGCGTGCCCACGTCTTCTTTGCCAATTCTTTATCAGAGAAAAAAAAAGAAAGAACAATTAGCTTAGAGAATAGGGCAACGTCACCCAAACTTTTCTGGTTTTAATATTTATTCTGACCTACGTCTTCGTAGAGTTGGGACTGGAAAGAAAATCGTGGCACGAGGAACGCCAAAAAGGGGAAGTCTGGACGAAAACTTAGTCCGTTAGTTGGAATGCAGAGCAATAAAAGCCGGGTCTGCTCTACTCTCAAGAATCGCTTTTCTATTACGAGGTGCCTTTCCCTTTTCTGTAGGTTGGTAAATCTCAATCAGTTTCTTTTTCTGGTGAACAGTGTCGTGGGGACTGCAAAATCCCGACCCATTATGTTGACCCATGGAGAAGGATCCATAAAGTCGTGTCCATGCCAGGCGATGGCTCCCCTTTCTTAAGAAGTTAAAGTTGACTTTTCGTTTTTGCCGCCATGCCCTTGTTGGCTATCGGTCACTTGGAGTGGCATGGGCAAAGCTAAATCCACAGCAACTATTGCTTCTTCCACAACCTTTTAGGCGATTGGTCAAAATTAATCCTGATACAGAACTGTAAGATTTTAGAACGAAGATAAACAGTGGCGGGCTCGTCTGACTTTCCCTTCTTTGTCGGCTAGAATTTTTGGGAACAGAAAACAAGGAAACTAAACTAACTGCCGGTAGTGCTTTCTTCTTCCCCATGTGTGCAGTATGCTTGATAGCAGAAGGAAAAACTCGGGTTGGCATGCATGAAGGATAGGTTCTTGATATCTGATGAGAACCATCTCCAACAACACTCCATTCAATAGCATCCTCAAGTCCTGAAGCTCACACCAATTGTCCAATACATTGCTTCTTCTCCTAGGTTTATCGCCCTACCCTTCGAAAGCAAAGAGGAAAAGGAAGAAAGAGATTGTAATCAAAGGCTAGGCAGTGAAGTCTAGTCAGCCATTGTACTATGGTCTTTCCGGTGGAGTTCATTTTAGCACATGAAAGCCAAATGATCTTGATTTTCCATATGATCCATGTTGTGATGTATCATATAATCCAAGTCTAGATTACAAATGCCAATGCCAATCTCAATGACACGATTTAGCAATTAATTGGGGCATTAAAGTGATGAAATGGTATATTGACGGGTTGGGTTAGTGGATTGTCTATGAATTTTTTATCCGTATTTAGATGGCATGCTATGTTACACAATTAAAGGGATTCCCCACAATCATGATCGAGCTTGAAAAAAAAATGACACATATCAATGTCAAGTTTTTAATGGCTATTCGTTATTCATTCTCAATTTATGCATTTGATGCCTTTATCTCTAGCAAAATGAGGTTGAAAAAAAAATCAAAATGCTATTAATTTTTTTCTTTTTGCGGTTAATAAATTTTAAGGGTGATCATATTGGAGTTGGAGGTTTGGGTGTATTTCTACGATTATTGTACTCTGTCTTGTCATATGAGAGTGCAAATTCCCATTTAATATTTGGGAATATGTGTACCGAAAGTCATAAAACTTGTTATGATAGTACAATTAAATCTTAAAATTTTCAAAAACGGCAATCAAATCATAAAACCAATGATGTCTCTCAGTTGGTTAAGATTGTCCCACATCGATTGTGGAAGGGGCTAGTGGTAGGTTTATAAGAATGAGGGAAAACCTCACCCTTTGAGCTAATTTTTTGAGTAAGAGTTTTAAAACCACCCAACATAGGTATTAGAGCCTAGGTTCGCCAACAAGTTTGGATCCAATAGTCACATAGGAGAGTTACGAGTTATTGCGGCTCCAACCTAAACCTGATGTGTGAGGGGAAGATTGTCGAGATTATTCCACATCCCTTATGGAATGGGCTGGTGGTTGATTTATAAGTGTGAGGGAATGCGTCGCCAACTTAGCTAGCCTTTGGGGCAAGAGAGACCCAAGATCACTTAACACATGGCACCGCCTTCTTTGCATGCACATATCATTCATGTCCTGCTTCTTTGTATGCACTATGAGATGCGTTTGCTAAGTGATGGTTGCATTAGTTCCATCCCATGCCTCATTGGCTAATACAAAAAATCTTCATCTCTGTTTTTGGCTACTCATAGAGCACAAGTACTTCATTGTTTGTCTTGCAATTATGTGCTAATGGACTTCAGAGCGTAATATATTTTACCAAAAATCAGATATACCATGAGCGAATCAAAGAAGTCGATGTCAGGTGCCTTTTATACGAGAATATCTGGGGCATGTTGATGAAGCTTATTCCATCAGCTAAGTTCCAGTATTCTATGGATGTGGTCAACGTCTGCAACAAATGGGGAGCTCGGGGGGCTCGGGAGAGATGATGATCGATAAGCTCCAATTTGGTCCTTTTGGGGGAGAATTGTTGTTTGTGGCTCGAAATGAACCCAATTTAGTTTGGAATTAAATCGAGATTGAAGTTCAGTTACATCCGGAGTATGGGAAGTAGGTTTTGGAAAGTGCAAAGATATAGGTTGGGATCGGAGGTCCAGCCAAGGTTGGTTGGACGTTGGACTTGTGCTGAAATTTGGGTGCCACTAAATTCGGACATCCAACTCTTGCTCAAACGTCCGACTTGCTACCCGAGAAAGTTCGAGATATTTCGGATGTGCAGACCACTGAATGTCCACATACGCACGAGATAGAGTTTTAGTTTGGGTTTTAACATATTTTTCTCGTTATGTCAACTCTAACTCGAGAGAGCTTTGAAGAGTGGTAAAGAGAAGTGTGAGAGTTTGTATTTAGTTTATCTTTGACTTAATTTTTGTAAGGCTATTCAGATAAGAGTCCGGAAAACATTTGAGAGTGAAATGGAATCTCCATTTGTTGATCATAGTACAACATGATGTCGATCTCACTTGCAAACCACATATAAATCTTATGTGTCTTGTTTAATTTCTACACATCACTAGATATTTCGCGGTTTTATAAATAATATATTCTTGATTGGGGAGAGGTGTAAGGGGAAGGAGGATTGAACTAATATGTTATGAGAATCCATGAAAATTTAGGACAACCTTCGGCAATATAGAAATGCGCAGAGAGAGAGAGAGAGAGAGAGAGAGAGAGCTGAACCTTTATTTTTCATGTTGCCTTATTTAAACCTTAAAGAGACGAGAAGGTATCATTTATTTAAAGTGAAGACAGGACTTTGCTGCCTTCTTTTGGCAAGCTTCACTTCATGCAAACCTATTTCCTGCATGGGCGTAACACATCGCAAGTTCAAGTTCAACCGGTGAAGATTATCCCCGTTGTGAACTGTGCTACTCCTTGCACAAAGCTCAAAAGGGTGAGGGTCGTGCCAACAGTCCCGGTCGGAGGAAAGAGACTGCAGCTGACGGCGTTCAAGAGATTGATTGTCCCCACACATGTCGAGGGGTCGAAAACAACGCTGTCCAATAGGTTGAATGCGGCGCTCACGAATCCGGTTGTGTTGGTGACGGCCTGGCCGAGGGTGGTCGTGCCACCATTGCATGTGAAGACCACTGTCGCTCCGCTGAGTGGCAAACTGGTCAAGGCCGGAAGTAGCCCTGGGACAACGCAGCTCAGGCGGCCGACGATGTTGACCTGGGCAACATTGCCGAGGATGATTCCGTGAGTGCGTGGAGTGGTGGCAATGAGGAACAAGAGCGCAATTAGGCCGATGTTACGGTAAGAAGCCATGGCAATATATGGTTTTGCTTCTGCTTTTGCTTCTGTTTGGTTTATGGGTACCAAAAGGTTTGGGTGAAGCCCCTTTATATAGAATTCATGTTGGGGCATTTTGAAGCAACTTGCGGAGCCACTTCTTCTTTTCCAATTCTTTATTAGAAAAAAAAAAAACAACTAGCTTAGATAATGGGGCAACGTCACCCAAACTTTTCTGGTTTTGACTTTTATTCTTACCTACGTCTTCTTAGATCAAATGGAATGCAGAGCAATAAAAGTTGGGTCTGATCTACACTAAATAATCGCTTTTCTATTATGAGTAGCCTCTTTTTATATTTTTTTTTTCTTATAGGTTGTTAAATCCCAAGTTTATGATAAGTAGGTAAAAAGTGTGCCAAAATCTGAATAGATGGCTCCAAGTGTGTGTATATATATTGCCTATCACTATTATTTAGGTAAAATACATTTAGAGCAGCTCTATTTACTATAAAAATTTCCCAAAATAAATATATGTCGCAGTAATAAACCTTTTTTTTTAATGAATGAAAATAGTGGGAGGAGCTATTAGGGTTGAGAAACTCTTTGGAAGTCACAATTGGAGTCTTTCAGAATGTTAAGTTTCTGCTAGAACTCCTCAGTGCTGCCCGAAAAACTAAAGTCTGACTTTGGCGAGATCTTCAAAACAGCCCTATCGGCGAGTTCTCATTCATTACACTATGTCACAAGGTAGCAATGCGCAAGAAGACAAGTCGGCCACAAACTCGCCTTATGAATTCGTGAAAGACAAAAAAATTCACAAGATCATTGAGCCAACCCCCTTGTGATGGACAAATGGAAGTGGAATTTCTTCTCCACGTTTATTATTGATAAAGATTGGACCAAGAGCGAACTGTGGGCCGCATTGGGCGTGATCTAGGGAACATAGGCAGCCCGTTAATTTATATTTAATGAAAAGGAAATCAATTTTTTGGCCAAACTCAAATTAGTTAATTTAGAATTTACTAAAAATCTCCAATTTTGCATTTCGCAAGCAAATTAAACCCAGCTCGGCGATCACTCAAGATCCACTCATCTTGTTTCGAATTTGACCTCAAGCTCGAGATATGCTCAAGTGACTCAAGTATCTTGTCAAATAGAGCTTGAAGTCATCAAGTTTTATTGAGTTTCTATTATTTCTTGAATAAGTTTACATAATTTAAAATTGGATATTAATATCGAACCTGAATTTCTTCATAGATTAAATGCGGCCATGTCAAATCGAGCCAAACTTACTCTGATCCATAACGCTGAATTTCAAATCCACTAAAGGTGCTCAAAACGTGTTAGATTGATTGTATAATATTTTTATTTACATTGCGCAGCCAATCAGCTGTAGACATTGGGCAAAATGCAACATACACATTATCAATTAATCAAATTCCCAAATGTCCAAAGAAAAAGTTGCGAATATTCAAAGAAAAAGTTGTAGGCATAACGCAACATTCGCGTCATGAGTTAATTGAAATCGTGAATATTCAAAAGAACAAGTGGGAAGCAATGTATGTGATTTTGATTTCTCCACGTCTCTCTCCCGGAGACATATAGTCAGTTCTTTTAGGTGAACAGTGTCATGGAACTGCAAAATCTCGACCAATTGTGTCGACCCAAAGAGAAGGGTCCCAAAAGTCGTGTCCATGCCATGTCATGGCTCCCCTTGTTTTTAGAAGTTAAAGTTGATTTCCCATTTTGGTGCCATGCCCTTCCCCGTTGGCTATCAGTCGCTCGGTGTGGCATGGGCAAAGCTAAATCCAGGCAACTATAGCTGCTTCCACAGACTTTTAGGGGATTGGACAAAATTAACCCTAATACAGAATTGTAGGATTATAACATGAAGATTAACAGTGGTGGGCTCGTCTGACTTTCTGTTCTTTGTCGGTCAGAATTTTTGGAAAAGAAAACAAGGAAACCAACTCCCGTTAGTGCTTTCTTCTTCCCCATGTGTGCAGTGTGCTTGATAGCAGAAGGAAAAATTCGGGTTGGCGTGCACCAAGGATAGGCCCTTGATATCTGATGAGAACCATCGCCAACGATACTCCGTTCAATAGCCTCCTCAAGTCCTGAAGTCCGGACTAGTTATTACTAAATGGTACATTGCTTCTCCTCCTAGGTTTATCCCCCGACCCTTTGAAAGTAAGGAGGTAAAGAGGAAAGAGATTATAATCAAAGGCAAAGGCAATGAAGTATAGTCTGCCATTGCAACTTTAATCTTTCTGGCGTTGTCCTATTTAGCACAGGAAATCCAAAGGTTCTTAGTTTTTGTTGATACCTAAATTTTGACAATCCGATCATTTATTTATTGCATAGAAAATTATGGATTAATTTTTAACCCCTAAACAAAAATATTAGAATTAAATTGCATAACATAAAATTTATGAGCATTTTTTTAAAATTTTTGCATTTACATTGGACCAGTGATGGATGCGTTTGATTTGATGGCTCTAAACTTTAATTAGATGTGTTGGATTAAGCCCGCGGTGAAAGGGAATTGGCCCAAGTCCGTTATTCACTTATAGCCAAGAATCGACTTAAAAGGAATAACGAATTGGAAAATTGATATATTTCGGAAAAAATTTATATTATTATTCTAATATTCGGTGAATCTTTCGTATATTTATGCAATATATACACTAAGTGATATATTTCTTGGCGGGGAAGTTTCAGATGAAATATGGAGCAATTAAAAAAAGATCTTTTATGTAGAGGTGTATATTCATGGTAATATCCGGTCAATCAAAAAAAAAAAAAAAAAAAAAAAAGAAGGAAATAGGAAATCGGCAGAATATTTCAATAAGAGCATAATCCTACGAGTACTTGCGGCGGTCGATTCTGGTGTTTGCAGGAAAGAATGGAAATAAAAGTGGCAAAAGGATTTGAAGGAAAAGAAAGGACGTGACTTGGGCAAAAGGAAAATAAATATATTTGCATGGTTAAAGGTACAAGTTCTGAAAGGAAAAAAAATAAAATGAAGAACATGAGGTCAAAAGTGTTTTTCTCTCTTTTCTCTTCGGTCATCTTTGACCGAGTAGCACCGCCCCCGACGCCGCTATTTCCTATTACCTCGGTGAGCCCCTCCTGACGTCGCTGCTTTCCCCCGAACGCTTCTGCTTCTACTCGTCCAAGCGGGCGCCTGCATCATTGCTGCCACCGATTGTCGAAACCCATCCCAAAGTCGCGACCAGCCCGAGCGCCGCCCGAGTCGCTGTTGTTCGTGATCCACCGCCCAAGCTGACGACGATCGAGCTTACCGCTCTGATCATCATTGCGACCCGCACTGTGATGAGCTGCTATTTGCCGATCCGAGTCGGGCTCCCATTGCGAGTCCTGCCTATCGTGTCCTGCTGCCCCAGTGCGGTCCCTGCATCGAGCTTATCTGTGTTGCTGTCTCGACGCCTTATCCCTGCTGAGCCACTGGCCCACGATTGTTGATTTGCGTCGACAACAAAGCTAGCTGCTGTTGACACCCTTGTCGAACGGCCAGCCGAGTTGCACTTGGACCACCCCTATTGCCAAGAGCAGCAGCGTGATTCTTCGGCCATTCTTTCGAATACTTTCTCGTGCAGGTTAAGCATAACACAAGCCGTATAGTCGAGCAGTGAAGAGACACGTGGAACAGCACCTGGTGGGATATGCTATTCACGGTTGAGGCCGAATAAAAGAAATTCTTGACTGTTGACTTTAGCATGCAGGAAAGGAGATTGGGCTTTTGTTTTTGTTTTTGTTTTTATATAAAAAAAGACACGTACTATTCGTTGGAGACCATTAGTTGCAAGCTCCAGTTCCGTGGGCTCACTCACACTGCAAACCATCTCAACATCATCCGCCGTTCGTGAGTCCTTTCGCGCCGGTCTCGTATTGGAAGCAAAAAATCCAAACAATGTAATATTCTTGAACCAAATTTCATCTCGATATTATTGCCTAATTAGAATATTTGATGCTAATAGTGATTTAATTGAGACTTTAGACATTAACCAATAGGATGTTATCGACAAAAAATCACCATAATTACTAATTTGATCCGTAAGACTTTGGATCACTTTTTTAATTATTTTGATTTTTTTGCGCATTGATGATGTTTTAGCTTTAAAATCATTATAATTATTAATTTGATCCGTGAGACTCCATATCAATTTTTTAATTATATTGATTTTTTTCTTGCATGTTGTGATGTTTAGAATTAGAATAATTGTTAATTTAATCCGGAGACAATGGATTATTTTTTCAATTATCTTATACTTGGAAATTGCTTGTTTTGGAAAACGCCAAAAAGAAAAATCAAATTGTGTATTGGATAGGACAGTTTCCTAAATTAGGATTGCATGTTTTTTAGATTAGATTGCATGTTCGAATATATAGGATTTCTCAATAACATTGCCTAGTTTGAATAGGATTGCATCTTTAGATAATTCTAGAATAGATTAGAATAGATTCTAGATAGCATTTTCTTTCATAGATGGGGTCCTAAATAATGCTTGCATCTTTAGATAATATTGCATCTTTAAAATAGTTTTTCTAAGATAGGATAGGGTTTAGGTCAGATTAATCCTAAACTAGATAACTATTCATTTTAGATAGTTTAATTAGGGTTTTTATTAATTTCGAAATTTAATAAAAAAATACTAAAAATATTATGTGCATGTCAAATAGTTTGCATGTTTGGGTTCATTTAATTAGAAATTGCTTGTCAATAGAGTTCGGTCATGTAGTTAAAGTGCATGTTATATAGGTAAGTTTTAATTTCAAGATAAGATAAAATCCCAAAAATAATTGATTGCTTTGTGTGTTTAATTCTTTTGGTGCAATTTATTTGATTAATTGAGTGTTTAATAATAGTTGATCATCCGTGTGATCACCCCATTGTATGATAGTGATTTAGGCTATAACCAATCTAGACTGCTTGCAAAAATATTTTTGAAAGTAAAAAGAATGGTATCAAAAGGACATTAGTGAAATCTCGTGTAACCAAGTCCCCGTACCCACAATTTCTAGTTCGTAGTAGTAAAATAATTCTCTAGTTATTTTACTTAGGTGTCTAATCAACCTACCATAAACTGATTAGTGACGACTCCTAGCTAATAATCATTTGCATTTTAAATACTTGAACTTAAGTCGCGAATTAATATGGGCTTGGGAGAATCCGAGCTAAGTCTAGACTTATTAGTCCATTAGCCAAACCCTAAGTAATTCATCCGAAATTAGGTCACGACAGTTTTCCACGTGATCTGATGAACCGTAATTCAAGCCTAGGTGCTGCTAGGATTAGACGTACCAATGCCAAGTTAATTTAAGTGAATTAGTAATTGAGCGGAGCATTAAAGTGGTGAAATGGTATTCTGACTGGTTCGACTAGGGATTGTCTATGATGATCTTGTCTTGACGACACCAGGGTGGTCAGCCATGGTTCATTCCATCTTAGGCTCGCCTGCAGGCCACCGTCATCGAGCCGAGTAGGGCCCCATCACCTGAGCTCACAAACGTGCCCCTTTTGCTCGGATTTTTTCAGCTTGCTGGATCAAAGCTCGCGTTTCTCTGGTTAGTGTGAGTCTCTGACCCCAGTGAGCTGCGATTTTGTTGTCTTAGACTTTGCTTGGTTGTTGCTTCTACCTGGATTGTTAATTTATCTCTTAGTTGAGTTTTCGTAAGTTTTTTCAGTCGGTGGGCCCCAGGTGTTCGACGTTTTGTCTAGGCTAGATCTGTATACATATTCTTTGTTTTTCTTTTGTGGGTTGGTCGTGGACGGTATGAGGAAAGGGAAGGTTAACAGTGATGGCACTGGCGGGTGTTGGAAGATGTTGGTATCAGAGCTATCTCGAGCGGTTCCCGATCGTTCAGGCTGAGTTTTGTCTCCTCGGCTAATCTCGGTGGGGGCCAAGCCATGTCTCGGCCAACGTCGGTCGGACTGAATGACCCACGCTGGATAGTGGCCTGGCGACGGCCCCAAACGCCGGTAAGGGCCCGTCGGACGTTATTTTATTTTGGTTATGGTTCGGCAAGGGAGCTTAGTTCGGAAGGAGTAGTTGAGGAAGAAGATGGGCATAGAGAAGAATAATATAAAAAGAAGAAAAAGGAAACAAAAGTGCAGAAGAAGTGAAAAAATAGAGAAAAAGAAAACAAACATTGGCTTCGGGAAGGAGGAATCGAAGAGAAGAGGTGCAGTGGAAAAGACAAAAAAAAAAAATGATTAAAGCATTAACTTTAATATAAAAATGAAAAAGAAAACAAAAAAAAAAAAAAATTTTAAAATATAGGTTTTATCTATTTTAGCTTTAATTCAGGTTTGGATCAGGTCAACGGCGAGACCGGGTAAATCCTTCTGAACCCTTTTTCCAAATATAATAATAATTCAAAAACTTTCTGAAAATTCAAAAAACTTTCGAAGAACATTAAAAAATCCAAAAACTTTCAAAAATATTGAAAATTGGATTTTTTTAAATTAATTAAAAATTAAAAAATAGAAAATTTAAAAAAAAAAATCAAAGGTGTCTGAAAATTCAAATTTTCATTTGAAAATTTTTAAAAACAGACTTTTGAGCTATTTTCTTGAAAAATGGAAGCTTCTTAACTCTAAAGTTGTGCTAAAAAATTGAGTAAGCCCTTAGGACTCTATCTTAGGGTTTCACTTATACTCAAAGACAATTATCCTTGTTTGCATGCTTTTGCTGTTTGTGGTCCCTTTTGTCTAATTAGAATTGGCATTTATCTGTTTCCTTAGTGTTAGGTCTTTGTTTCTGTGCAATCTATTTTATCCGTTCTTTGATGGCCGATTATTATGCTAATAATTGCGCACCTGCATGATCACATAATAGATATAAAATGAATCTAGATTGCCTGACAAAAAAATCTCTCTTAAAATGAACAAGATTAAATATCAAAATGGCACTAATTGGTTAATTAGTATAATCAAGACCCCGACTTTAAATTCTCTGGTTGCATTAAGGTATACTATCATGCCTCACTTGGTTTCTAGCTGATTCCAATAAGTTAGTGGTGACTCATTATTTCAAAATTCTTATGAACACCCCAATGTCGGGCGAGATATAGGTTTGGGAGAACTCGTGCATAATCATGGGTTGTAGGCCGCCCTTTAGGTAATACCCCTAAACCTATTCCCTCACCCGAGGGGTAGGTCGCGACAATAGTACAGATGGAACGTGCATAGAACCTAAAAACTATGACAGGATAGGTTTTGGGTACTAGAGTATATAGGGTAGGTACCAGGTTCCATAAAATAAAGAACCCATCCTGACGGATAGTTTCCAAGTTATAGATAAAACCTATACAGACTTGGAATTGATCACTCCTAGCAAGGGTTGCGACTTTCGCTCGGCCTTGTGTAGATCTAGGCGAAGCCACCTCACCCACGACCCTTAGGCCTCGCCTAGATCTAGGCCAGGGTCAGGACCCTCGCGGGCCATTGTGGGGAGCAAAAGGAAAAGAAGAAGAAGAGAAAAAATAAAAATAAAAATAAAAGGAAAGATAAAAGAATTCAAAATATAAAATGTTATTATAATTATTCACGTCAGTGTCAGACCGAATGGCCAGTGTCCACGTTAGTGCTAACCAATTAAAATTGGTTACATGAACTGAATTGGCACAATTACAAACGGTTTATGACTGAATTGCGAAATACACACACGCACACACACATAAGACTAAATTGGCACAATTGCAATAAGTTTAGAACTTTTTTTATAATTCTCCCTAAAACAAAACTACAATGACTTCTTTTGGCAGTTAAGAAGTTTTGAGGATGATTATAATGGTGTAAGAGACTTGATTGCACTCCTCATACGTGAGAATGCAAAGTGCCATTTAAATTCAAAAAGTTATTCGTCCATTTTTAATTGGTTATGATATGGATCCCATGGAAATGTGGATTAAGGGCATGTCTGGAGGAATATTTACTCCATACGGACGTCACTCGTGTGGTTGTAATTGTAATGTTCATATCTGTAATCTTATTGGAAGAAGTTTCCTTGAATAACTCGACACCTATGTAATCTTACTGTATAGTTTCTACATTGACCGAGTCACCATCCCTCCTATATGCGATGCGGGCTTGGTGAACCAAAAAAGATTTTTGAGGGAACCGCTTTTGCACCCACCAAGCAAAACATCCTGTTTACTATAACGATTTTGTAAATCCATCTAGATTTGCCTAGCATTACTCATAAAACCAGCGCTAATAGCATGCGGTTCATTGTTAAGGCTTCTATAAGTGCTAACAGGAGTAAAACGAGTCGATATGGATAATAATATGTGCTATCTCTACCTAGATTGCAGAGAAGCACAGTTGCATACAGAATGAGATTCAGATTGGATAAATATATGAGTATCCATCGTTATTCTTCTTACCTTATTGAAAGAGACATCATTAGTCGTTGCCATATAGGGTAGACACCATTAGCTGTTTGTATCAGCTTTTTATACTTGGATACATTTTTGCCGCCCTAATTAAAATTGAGAACTCCGTTCAAAAGGCCCAGTGGCGGAGAAACCATAGAGGGCTGAATACCCCAGTCGACTTTCAAACATCGCTAGGCTTGCAGGGTAGTCAAGGGCCCGAACTTGAGCCCTCGCAATGGAGGTTGAGCTATCGAAAGAGGTCCCTCTATGTAGATTTCATGTTGGGGCATTTTGAAGCGACTTGCATTACCACGTCTTCTTTTCCAATTCTTTATTAGAAAAAAGAAGAAGAAAGAACTAGCTTAGATAATAGGGCAACGTCACCCAAACTTTTCTGGTTTTTATATTTATTCTGATCTACCTCTTCTTAGAGTCGGGACAGAAAAGAAAGGAAAATCGTGGCATGAGGAACGCCAAAAAGGGGAAGTCTGGACGAAAACTTAGTCCGTTAGTTGGAATGCAGAGCAATAAAAGCCCGGTCTGCTCTATACTCTCAAGAGTCGCTTTTCTATTATGAGGAGCCTTTCCCTTCTCTGTAAGTCGGTAAATCTCAATTAGTTTCTTTTTTTCGGGGAACAATTGTTAGCTAGGTTCACTTCTATGTGGAGGAAGCCCAATGAATTACAAACCCAAAAAGGACTTGAGCCCATATGATAAGTCATATGAAGAAATAGGGTTTCTCACTATCTAAAAAAAAGTGGTAGCCGCAAAAAAGACGTAGTAACAAGAGAAAAAGAGAAAGCAAAAAATCTGGAGGTTTTGGCAAAGTTTGATTTACATCAAGCTGGCATCGGAGGTCGATTCATGGTTCGATTGAGCTGAAATTTTTTTAGCATGTTCGTGGCGCAATCTTCTCGAATCTAAACAGTTTGATTTTCGTTTGAAGCTCCTTACATCAGGTTTTTCATGGATTGACCAAAACTTGTGTTTTTGGTCATATTTATCCTTGATCTCTTATGAAGTTCATGTGTATTGCCAAGAATTATGTTCTTGAAGTTTTTGTTGCTATGTACCTTTAGTATTTGCTAGAGAAGAACATTGTTCACCCAATTTTGTGGATAGTGAAGATTTTCGGGTGGACTCCGGTCCCATGGTTTTTGATCTCCTCACATCGATGAGGTTTTCCACGTAAAAAAAAACGTCTTGTGTTCACGTGCTTGGTATTTATTTTACTCTACTATATCGATTCCTATTAGGTTTACACAAGAGGGGGATTATTTTATTCCGCTACGTTAATTCGATATTGTTCGAATTGCTACCATTCTCCCAGCAGAGTGGTATAAGAGTTTCTAGTTATTGCTTGATTTTTCCGCCTTGTGTTAAACAATGGAAACGAATATGAGTAGAATGGTTACACTAAATGGTTCAAATTATCATATTTGGAAAGGGAAGATGGAAGACCTTTTATATGTGAAAGATTTTTATTTGCCCGTATTTGCTGAGGAGAAACCGGAGAATAAAACTAATGCTGAATGGTCTATATTTCATCGTCAAATGTGTGGTTATATTAGGCAATGGGTGGATGATAATGTTTTGAACCATATTATTTAGGAAACACATGCACGCAGTTTATAGGATAAGCTCGAACAGTTATATGCTCGAAAGACTAGGAATAATAAGTTTTTTTTGATAAAATAGATGATGGCTCTGAGATATCAAGATGGTACTCGTTTGACTGATCATTTAAATTCTTTTTAAGGAATTATAAATCAGTTGGCTGCGATGGGAATCAAGTTTGATAATGAGATACAAGTATTATGGTTGCTTGGTACTTTGCCGGACTCATGGGAGACGTTCCAAACATCTTTGTCTAATTTTGCCTTGGATGGTATGATTACCATGGATTTTGTCAAGAGTAGTATCTTGAATGAAGAGATGAGAAAGAAGACACAAGGATCGTCCTCTTCACATTATGATGTCTTGGTTGTTGAGAAAAAGGGGAAGAAGTGAGTCCCGAGGTTCGAGAAATAGAGATAAAAGTCGAGATAAAAGCATATGTAAGTATAATAAATTTGCTAATGTTAAGTGCCATTATTGTCATCAGAAGGGACATATTCCAAGGTTTTGTCACCAGTTAAAAAGGGAGAAACAAAATGAGAAAGGTAAAGAGAAGAAAAGTGATAATGACAGTGATGACAATCGTGTTGCTGCACTTAAAGAAGACTTTCTCATTATTTTTTATAGTGATGTGGTGAATTTTGTATCTCATGAGACTAGTTGGGTAATTGATAGTGGTGCATTTATTCATACTACATCTCGTAGGGATTTCTTTACATCATACAGGTAAGGTGACTTTGGATCTGTGAAGATGGGAAACAATGGGCTAGCTCAAGCTGTAGGCATCGGGTGTGCTTAGAAACCAGCAATGGCACAAGGTTAGTATTGAATAATATTAAACATATACATGATATCCGCTTGAATTTGATTTCTATAGGCAAGTTGGATGATGAGTGGTATTGCAGCACCTTCAGTAATGGTCAATGGAAGCTCACTAAAGGTTCTCTTATTGTGGATAGAGGTGAAAAATATTCTTCGTTGTACATTATACAAGCAAAGTTGTCAACAGACAAAATTAATGTAGTAGACAGCGAAGATGCAGCTGAGTTATGGCATAAAAGGCTTAGTCACATCAGTGAGAAGGGTTTGTCAATATTGGCCAAGAAGAAGCTCCTTTCAGGATTGAAAAGTTCGGCACTAAAGAAGTGTGTTCACTATTTAGCAGGAAAATAGAACATATTTGCATTTAAAAGCTCCCCTCCTTCAAGAAAGTCAGGTATACTAGATTTAGTGCATTCTGATATTTGCAATCCTATGAAAATAAAATCACTTGGTGGCTCTCTTTATTCTGTTACCTTCATAAATGATTTTTCAAGGAAAATTTGGATTCATACCTTGAAAACTAAAGATCAAGTATTATATGCTTTTAAGCAATTTTAGGTTTCAGTTGAGAGACAGGCTGGAAAGAAATTGAAATGCATCAGAATTGATAACGGAGGAGAGTATATTGGACCTTTTGATGAATATTGCAGACAACAAGGTATTCAACATCAAAAGACACCTCTCAAGACACCTTAGTTAAATGGCTTAGCTGAGAGAATGAACAGAACACTAGTTGAAAGGGTAAGATGCTTACTTTCACAATCAAAGCTACTTGGATCCTTTTGGGCAGAGGCTTTAAGTACACTTGTGCATGTATTAAATCTTACTCCATGCGTTCCTTTAGAGTTTGGATAGTGTTGACACCTAATTTTGGAAAAATAAAATTGCATTTTGAACAAATAAAAGGAAAAAATGAAAGAAAATGGGGGCAATTGATTTGATTGATTATGCATGGAAATTTGAAATTCTGATGGGTATTCGGATTTTGTTAAATGCGGAAGCAATTGAATAAGGGGCAAGAATTTTTGTAAAATGGAAGGAATCAAGTAAAATCGAGCTGATTGCGAAATCACGTTCCGATTTGCAGGCTTGATTTAATGCAACAAGAAATGGCAACTCGGAAATGCCATGTAAAGAGACCGTTTCGAATCACTATAAAAAGAGGCTCACTTTTCATGATAGGAGGAGGAGAGTGGAGCTCACAAGGGAAAAAAATAGTGAGAAAACGTAGAGAGGTTCGATAGACAATCTCTCAGAGAGGAGGCGATTTTCAAAAAAATTCAGAGCAAAAGTGAGGAAGGTTTTCTCCTTGGTTTCTTTTGAGTTCAATAATCTTTGGAGGAGAGGCACACACCCTCAGGGATCTCGGACGATGGTGTAGTCTTCTTGACGATGCCCCATGTTCATCATGCTTCATGGATATTGACGACAAGCATAAAGCTAAGTCGAGCTTCCTTTTTTAAGTTTGATTGTGTGCAATTCCAATTTGCTATTCGCACTAAGGTGATTTTATTTTTTCTTGCCTAGATTAAACTCCTACATCTCCGACGATAATTCCAGCAGCAAGACATCGAAGTGGCCAACGTACCTAAACATTGATTGTCATCCAGTGATTTCACTGTGATAAAACCGGGTTGTTTCTCTCCCTATTAAAGTTGTTCACCCCATATTTTCACCTAATTTACTTTGTTTTGTTCTGATGTTGTGGTCACAGGCAATTCAATGCCGAACAAAAGGCCACACAATTCCATATTCCACCATAATTGACAAGAGAGACGACAAGAGAAGGGGGCGTCCACTCAAAAAGTTCTCGGAGGAGATTAGCAAATGATCAAATCAAGAACTAGCCATATGCCCACCAACGCTGCTGCAATTCCCCTCCTTTAGTTTTATTTTTATTTCTTTCTTTTGCTTATTTTATGTTATATTATTGTGTTTTAAATTTTGTTATTATTGTTTAAGTTAGAATATGGTTTGTCAATATTAATATTTGTGCATTTTGTATGCATTATCCGTAGGGATTTTGTCCGAAATTAATGTAATTATTAATTTGATCCGAGAGACATCGGATCATTTTTTTATTATATTAATTTTTGGGCTTTTTTGGTGAAATTTTATTTGTTAAATCACAATAATTATTTAATTTGGTCCGTAGGACTTCGGATCATATTTGTAATTGTTTTTATATCCTTTTTGTGATAATTAGGGTTAGAATAACCGTTAATTTGACCTGTGAGACAATAGGTTATTTTTTCGATTATTTTAATCCTTTCTTGCTTTATTTTGTTGATAGTTTAGATTTAATATTTATTTAATAATTAATTATTTAAAAAAATCAAAATTCTGCCTCGAGCATATAGGTTTAGTAAATCGACATGTAGGATTAGGTTTATGAAATTTTCGTCATCTAGTGATTGTTGCTAAGTTCATTGCTCGTCATTAGAATTAGGTCATTTGATTAAATTGCATATTTGATTGTTGCATTTCTTTAATTTCGAATTTCATGGAAAATACAAAAAATTAGAATAAATTCATTTCATGCTTTAAGATGGATTGCATGCTTATTCATGTTATATAGTTTAGGTCATATTGCCACGTCATATCATTTCATGTTAAATTAGTAGCATGCATTGCACGACTTTCATTAAATAAAGTGAAAACAAAAAATTGAGTGATTGCTTATTAATTAGAAATCATATCTAGGATTATTGATATGAATTCTGACCTAACAACGCAGTTGCTTTCGTTGCTTTGAGGTAAGTCTGCATTATTTTATTCGCTTTCTCGGGTGTTAAATTGGTGGTTTGTGCACTCGCATGATCGCCTCACACGTTAGGAAAATGAATTAAAATAAAATCAAGCTGCCTGCAAAACATTTTGAAAATTAAAAAGAAATGGTACCGAAAGGGCACTAGGATAATCTAGTGTAACCAAGTCCCTGTACCCTTAGTCTCTGGTTCGTAGGAGTAAAATAATTCTCCCATTATTTTGCTTAGGTGTCTAATCGACCTACCAAAAACAGATTAGTGGCGACTCATAGATAGTATTTTGCATGTTTAAAAAGTTTAGACTCAAGTCGCGATTTGGTATGAGCTTGGGAGAGCCCGAGCTAAGTTTAAAAAACTTAGCAGTCCATTAACCTAGTTTTAGGTGTTTCACCCATCGAAAAAATTAGGTCGCGACAGCTTGGTGACTCCGCTGGGGACTTGTGTTAAAACACTTAGTGGACTTAGGCCAATTTTTCTTTTTCTTTTAAAAATGTTTTTGTTTGGCAGTGAGGATCCCAGGTACGTCCCTAACATTTTTACGTGTTAAATGTTCTTGCAGATGGGAGGTATAAGGGGAGTAGTCTTTGCTAACATTTGTCTTGCAGGTTGGAGTGTGAGATGAATGATTTATTTTTCCTAATTAGAAGTGTTGTTTGCATTTAAACTATTGCGCATGCTTTATTGTTTTAACACTACACTATTTGCACACACAACCTTTGCGGTCCGACTCACGGGCTGCGATAGGATTTCTAGGATGGTGTTGAGAAGTATTCTTCCTCCAAAGCGAGAGGCTGCTATGTAGAGGTTGACTTTCTCTTCCCGAAAGTTTTCATGGTGTCGAAATGTGTTTTGTCCATATCCGCGAGACTGCGTGACTATTGGACATTCCATTCGGCGAGCCCGGAGTTAAGGGGACTGAAGTCAATGCGAGACTGCAACGATCAGATCACCCTCTTAGCTCCACTTTGTTAAGCCATTTAGATAGAAATCGAGCCTCACGTTTCATGCGCGTGTCTATGTGATTGCCATTGATTTCCTTTGGTAAAGTAAGTCTCCTATCCCTGTATTATGCAATTTATTTTGTTATACTTTTGGGTCGGTTCATGACAATTTAGGTCAATCATTGATTTAATTCCTTTGTCAATTAGGAATGAAATGAGGAAATTGCCATGCAACGAATTTTTTGAAAAAAAATTGGAAATTTGTTTTCAATTCATGTCTTGGCTCTTCCTAGTTCATGTTAAAAAAAGATTTTGTCCCTACTGGGGCATCCCATGTCTTTGTTTTCCTAGTCCATTTTTAGGAAAATCATTTTCATATGTGGACTTTTCTTGACTAAAAAATAAATTGTTGTCATGGATTGGTGTTCTCATTACACCTCGTTCTTACATATCTCCATTTTCCTTAGGTGATCAAGAGCTAGAATGGACGACCAAATTGAAATGCGTGATCGTATCTCCGCTATGGAAGACCAACTTCGACAGTTGCTCGCCTCTATGCAATTCATGACAGCTCAAATCCAATCTCTCCGAGTGGACTTGACTCCTGCACCTGCTCTTCCCGAGACAGTAGTCCTGAAGCGATCGAGCAAGACCCAAATGAGCAATGATGACATGCTCGACTCGGAAGATGGCCCTTGTTGATCACTTGCCGAAAAAACTAAGCGACAATTTCCTTGAAATGGGGCAAGATGAAGTGGAAGTGATGGACACCAGGGCAACCTAGTGGCAAGTTTGATTACCTCGGTGAAGTATTCGGCTCCTCCCAGCTTTTACTTTGATTCCCGCAACATAATTCCAAGTGGATGGGATGACATGGACGATTTGATGCCTCCAGAGACAGAGAACTCTGATGACGCCCTAGGAGGAATCGCAAGTCTATTCGATGATCTCGTCATGGGAGACATTGATGAAGAACCTCTGGAAGAAATGGACCATGAAGAGTGACCTAGCACATTCTCCTGCATGAGAATTTTTATTGCTTTTTAGAAATCGTTTTCACTTTCTAAGAATCGTTTTCGATTTTTTTTTCTCTTTTTAGGAGTTAGGAATCATCATTTTCATTCCAATAATGCAATTCATTTGATTCTATTCAATGAAATTACAATTTTATTTTCAATTTTGGGGTATACCAAACCAGTCCAATGACGATATCCAGCCATGAAAAAAAACATCCACGGAGAAATCCTGTGGGCTGGACTTTCTCATGCTTCCTCCTAAAAAAAATTTCGAAAACAAAAAACATTTCATTGTTTTTTAAAAAAAAAAAATCATTTTTCAAGTCATTTCCAAAAGCATGCATTAGGTTAGCTCTGTTTAATTTTTGACTCATTTACTTCATGTTTCGGAGCGTTACTTTTCGGTCCGATGAGAAGGCATTTGAAAAAGTACACCAGGTTGCAATTGGCCCAACTATCAAGGATACATTTCCAAGGAATTGATATGACAAGATTGTAGCCATGACAAATTTTGGTAGTGACCTGACCGGGATAAAGTCTCGACCCAAGCCAAAATGGACGTGCAATTTGAATTTACTTTGATATTGCATAATATCTTATTGATGCACGTTCGCTTGTGCAGGGGCAAAAGTGGATTTTCAGCCTTGAATGATAGCGACAATCCAAAGATATCAACTGCTGAGGCAATTCCCATTGTAGAGGAATCATTGAATGAATGCTTAAAACCATTTTGCAGTATAGAAAACTGTTTGAAGTTAGCATGCTTAAAGCTATTGAGTTTTTTTTAAAAAGGGATTTTGCATGATGACTCTTACATGTTTTATCCATCAATTCCACTTGAAATTTATCAAAATGGATAATTCAGTGAAAGATGTTGAGTTACTTGAGCATGCTAAATGAGGTGTGAAAGGCAAGCCCTAATCCCATACACCGTCCCATGTATATACATTGTGAGGTGAGTATGGAAACATTTTGTATTTCAAGGTGAAGAATTTTCTTGCGAAAAGTACGACAGCTGAAATGACGAGAGGCGTTCATTTCTCTATCCCAAACACTACTGGTGTTCCATTGCTTAACCATTTTTGAGCCCATACACTTATGGATGTTCTTTTCAAATTACCCCTGTCAAGAATCACCCCACATCGGGGCAACTAGGAGATAAAAATGAGGAGGTTCTTCGCTGAATAGGTTGTGGAATTAATAGGACGGTCCGATAACCATTAGTCAGTTTCTTTTTCTTGAGCGCCACTCTTGATATTCTCCACATTTTTTTATTCTTCTTGGCATCCTTATACATAAGCAACTATCTCCTAACTCGTCGACAGTGCTTGCACGGCTTACTCATCAAGTAAATAACTACTCCCCATTTTATGTGCATTCCTCACAACAGTTATTTTCACTCGAGTTCCAGTGCTAATCTATATTAATTTTGAAATCTTGTGCACTATCCCTAGCCTGACACATAGCAATTAATTACTTGGCAATCAACTTTAAGATTTGCTTCTAGAATCTCATCAAGACTCGGCTTAAGTAACCTTCACGAAAACTATTTGCCCTTAATTTCATGAACCAAAATGCGGCATTTCGCTTATTATTTCCTCGTGATCAGCACGTGGTTCCAGGGATAATTTTGGTTGTCAACATATACCCCCTTTAAACAAAATAAATTTGAATTTATTTCTTGTAAAGAAATACCTCGTTTCTGCGCAACCTTCCAAGTCGATCATACCTTTTTGTCTTCTGGCATCTTTCCTCGATATGGATTTTCATTTCCTGTATTATCTCAACATATCTCCTCTAATTTCTTGGGTAACTATTTTACTTTTTCTTCCCCGAGGCGTCGTCTTTTACCAATATTTCTTCAAGGATCCCACTACTGTATTTCGTCTTCTTGCGTTGTTTCTAGATTCTCCTTGCGATTCCCTTTCATCTCTACTTCATCATCCACCCTGGCACCGAAGAAAGATCCCACCTTTGACTCATCAAGCTACCTCATCAATTTATTTGTTCTTTGTTGACACCTAAATTTTTGGGTTGATAAAAAATAAAAATCACATGGCATATAGTTTAGGAAAATTTTATTTTTTGTTATATTCCGTTAAGATATTTAGGTAATATACACTGTGGGATGCATTTTGCGCAAAAAAGGGAATTTTTTGATGGAATATGCGAAAAATATTTCAGCGATATATTTAGAGGTATCATGTCCAAACAAAAAAGGAAAAAAAAATGCCTCGCGAAGATACATTTTTGGCTTATAAAAGACATGGTGCGCAAAGTAAAAAGGGTTTCTTTTCCGTCGGTGAAAAGTACACAAAAAAGCAAAAGTGAAAAGTGAGTGAGGTAAGAGAGAGAGAAAAAAAAACAAAAACAAAAAAAGAAGAAGAAGAAAGGGGCGAAACCCTAATCGGGGACCCCTTCATCTTCCCCGAGGGTCCCTCGCCCCCATCAGCGCCACACCGGCGTCGTGACCCCGGCGTCCGACGCCCCTGTCTCGCCGACTGAGCCACCACCGCGCGCTACCGCCCCTAATCCGATCGCGACGCCGCCTCCGCTCCTGCACCGTCAGCCTCCGCCCTTGCCCCGGCCGCCGCAAACCAGCCCCGTGCGACGCGCGACCCAAGCTCCTGCGCCACTCCACCTCCGATCGACGCCTCTACTCGGAGTTTTTGCCCGTGACGCCCTTCGCCGGTGATTCGAGTCGCTGCTGCCCCACCGGACGCCGATCCACCCGCCTTGCCACACCGCCGCGCGAGCCCAGCAGCACCACAGATCTCGAGCTAGGCCGCCCACCGCCGCTCCACCCGAGTTGGCCGCCGCCCCGCGCCCTCCTCCGTCCAAATCTGCCCGAAGCCCCGGCGCCCTGTCCGACAGCTGCCGGATCCGGCGTCCGCGGCTCGCGTAACCCTCGCCGGAGATCCATCCTCCCACCGATCAGCTGGCCCTTTTTTTTTCCTTTCTTTTTTAAAAAAAAAAAAGCAAAATTAGGTAATTTTTTTCTTTTCTTTTGATTATTTAACTTTTGTTTTTATTATTGTTAATATTTCATGTTATTTCCTTTTTAGCGTAATTATCCATTTTATGCGAAATTGAAATCGCACAATACGAAATTGCCTTGAAATTAGTGATTGTCGCCTCGATTTTCTTGCCCGAAATCGACTCTCAATTACTTAAAAGAAATCGCTAATCCAATCTCCCACCCAAGATCCGATTCGTGATTTATGTGAAATTGGCCAACCCGATCTCATGCGCGAGATATGGTTCGTCAATTTGGGTATCAATGTTGCTTGATTTGCTGTGGTGTTATTTAAATTAATTTTAAAAAAAAAATCAATCAAAAATGTAGGTTAGAATTAGGGTTTGCATGTTTAGAATTGAAGTTTTATTTGAAATAAAAAAATAAAAAAATAAAAAAATAAATCAATTGACTTAGGTTGTTAGTTTTTTTTTTAACTTTAAATTGCATGTTTAATTATTAGGCGATTGTTAATTTCAAAAATTTAAAAAAAAAAAAATTAGGGTTAGGTTTTCTTTTCTTATTTTGCATGTTTAGGATAGAGATTTTATTTTGAATCATGAAAAATAAAACAAAAAGAAAGCATATTCATTTAGAATGTTAGTTTTATTATTATTTGATTTGCATGTTAAATATTAATTCCGAAATTAATAAAAAAAAACAAAAAAAACATCATGTATATATCATATAGGATAGGGCATCTTTTGCACGTTATTGCATATTATGGTAAGATTACATGTTTAATTTTACTTCCTAATTAATTTTAAGTTTAGATAGATTTTTTTAGATAGATTGCATTCTAGATTATTTGGATTAAGACCATATTTAGTTTAAATTATGATTTAGTTTAACCTCATTCCTAATATAAATTGAATAGGATCTTAATCTAGCTAGATAATTTTCACATTTTGTTTTAATTCCGAATTTCAAAAAAAAAAAAAAATACAAAAATGCCTTAGGCTAAATTAGTTTCATTATTTAGGATAGAATGCATTATTTTAGGAAAAAGAAAAATATCATATGCACGTCATTAGGGTTAGATTCATTGAGATGCATGTCATTTAATATTTTTGCTAGGCCCATTTAATTAGAAATTACATGTCATTAGAATTAGGTCATTTAGTTAATATTGCATTGCATATTGCATGATTTTCATTAATTAAGTGAAAAACAAAACAAAAATTGCGTGTTAATTAGAAACCATATCTAGGGTTGTTGATATAGATTTTAATTAACATTGCAGTTGCTTTCGTTGCTTTAAGGTACTTTTTTTTTTTTTTTTTTGCAATTTATTCATTGTTTATTTGAGTGTTAAATTGGTGGTTTACGCACCCGCATGATCACCTCACATATTAGGAAAATAGATTAAAATCAATTCAAGCTGCTTGCCAAACATTTTTTCAAAATAAAAGAGAAAGGTACTGAAAGGACATTAGAGAAATCTAGTGTAACCAAGTCCCCGTACCCATAGACTCTAGCTCGTAGGAGTAAAGAAAACCTCTAGTTGTTTTACTTGGGATCTAATCGACCCACCAAAAATAAATTAGTGGTGACTCCTAATTGAAAATCATTTGCATGTTAAGAACTTGAACCTAAGTCGCGAATTGGTATGGGCTTGGGAGAGCCCGAGTTAAATCTAAACTTAACAATCCATTAGCCAAACCCTAGGTGGTTCACACCCGAAAAATTGGTCACGACATTCTCCAAACAGGGGATCATGCCAATGATTGTCGCTTTATCCTACTAAATGCTGTAGAAAGTATAATCGGTGGCCTTCTTCTAGGTCGATTTGATTGATCATGACAAAGTCTCGCCTCTACTCAAGGCATGCTTTCCTTCTAAGCATGAGGCCTTGGCCTTCCAACATTGTCTTTTCCGAGACATTTGGTCTTCAGTTTCTCCCAAATTTTGAGGATTTCCCTCATTTGAAGTAGATTTTTCACAAGTGGTTTCTCCGATTAAGGGATGATAAACCGACACGGCTCCTCTGGACAGGTGCTGGGATCAAGAAGGCGTTTACAATCAGTATGTCTTCTTATGGTATAAACTGAGGACTGGTAGAGTCCGCAATAAGTTTCTAATCCCTTTTGACTAATTATTTCTTTTTCCTTTGGGGACCCATGACTATCACATTACTAGACATGCATACTATAGCAGATTTTCAATTGATTGGTTGTTTTCCTAAGGAAATACCTTTAGTTGATCTCCCCTTCATGATCTCGGACGGAGTCCTTGCTCATAGTACGTTCCTTTGAGCGGTATGGTAGAGCGACTGGTCCTGTCAACGAAAAGGAACGTGTCACTTTCCTGTTATACTAGCTGTCAAGATACATATTCTATTGTCCTTCGCTTAAGGTCAACAATGATTATCTTCAGTTAGCTGCAAATCTCGCACAGGGTAGACACGCTGCCCCTACTCTAGTGGTTTTAGCTTACCTGTACAAAGGGCTTGCCCATGCTTCATTAGTGATGAAGGGTGAAACAAGTGGTACCATCTCTGGTCCTTTCTGGATTTTACAAGTATGGATGGCTCTTTATCTTGAGTTTCTTTTTGGTCTAGGCTCTTGTAATCTCCGCCATTACCCTCTATTAAGCGCAACATCTAGGAGGCCTCACTTAGGCTATTGACTCTTAAATCTCTACCCAAGAAGGCTCCTAGACACTTCTTCTTTCCTACATTATTTCAAAGCCATCTTGGAAGTTAATCATAGGGAAATTGAATTTTTCCTTTAGGACAATGAGGAGCACTACCATCTTTTTAGTCCTAATAGCCTAAACCCCTTCCAAGACTTCTGGGTTCATGTGTCATCTCCAATAGATCTTCCATTGTGGTTGTCTATGAAGGGCCGATATTACCCTGGCTTTGAAGCATATTCTCTTCGTTATTGTGCTAAGCAATTTGATTTCTTCCAAGCCATTCCAATGTATGTCCCTTATCTGATGGACTTCTCTTGGGCAAAGAAGAAGGAATTGTTGGATGAAATCCCTTAAAGTATTTTGAAGTTGACAAAACAAGTTTATCAGTCTAGTCTGAAGACTTACAGATTCTGTTGACAAAGTCTGAAGATCAAAGTCTGAAGATCAAAGTCCGAAGATCAAAGTCCGAAGATTAAAGCGAAGCTAGCAAGACTCAAGACTTATATTTCAAAGTCTACTCACATGGACAGTTTTCGGGACGACGTTTATTCCGATCTTATACGATCTTTATTCTAACGACTAATGGATATCTTTCTACCGGATTCAGCACTAAACGATCTAAGTTTTATATGGAATATGTTTAGATTCTTTGATGACTTCGCAACTTATATTTGGAAGGATCTACTTATGGAAACCGAGATCCCGATTGTATGGGCGAGCCGGGATTGATGGGCTATCAACACTTACCTTAAAGAGCTCGAGATCTCTAATTGATTCTGTCCAACGGGTTGATTGGAAGAACTTCTTTGGAAGGTGCCAACGGTATTGAAGGCATGAAGAAGTATATAAGAGAGATGCTCTAGTTGTTGAAGGGTGCGGATAGAAGAATTCCAAAGTCTGAATCTCCTTTTTTATTTTGCGATATCATTCTTTGAGCGTTATTTGTAATCAAGAGAGAGATCATATTGTAGACCTTGAGGAAGTGTAGTAGAGTAATCTACACTCGTGGACTCAAGAGTGTGAGACGTAATCACTCTTATTGATTCTTAGTGAAATCCAGCCAAGAAGGACTGTCCGTGCGGGAGAGTAGACGTAGGCTTGATCTAAGCCGAACCACTATAAACTGGAGTCTTGATTCTCTATCCCTAATCCTTCTATTGTTAACTGTTTTCATTTGCTGCAATCGTTGATTTTAAATTATCTGTATCTCTTTCGTTTAGATTGTTAAAATCGCTTTAAACACCTATTCACCCCCCTCTAGGTGCTAATTCTAGTCCTAACAATTGGTATCAGAGCTTGTGTACTTGTTTATAAGAAGTGTCTTTACTTCTAAGTAAAAGATCTATGGCTAGTATGCTATCTACAGGGTTGGTTGAAGGTCAAAGCAATACCAGACCTCCATACTTTGATGGAAAATATTACAGCATATGGAAAAATAAGATGAAGGCATTCCTAAGATCGAAAGATCCCTTGGAATGGGAAGTGGTTGATAAAGGAATCATTCCCGTTGCTCGCATCGACTCGGAGAGAGGAAAAGAACCCGTTGTTCCTACTCTTATGACTCAAGAAGAAATCACCAAGAGATGAGACTCTCGACGCCAAAGCTATTTATTCTTTATATTGTGCTTTATCCCCTATCGAATATAATAGAATATCTTCTTGTGATACAGCAAAAGAAGTATGGGATCGGCTCCACATTACCTATGAAGGAACTGATCGTGTGAAAGAAACAAGAATCAACCTTCTCTTGGGACAATATGAAGTCTTTAAGATGAGATCAGGAGAATCAATTACCGACATGTTCGGTCGCTTTACTGAAATTGTGAATGGTCTTGAATATCGGGGACATCCAATCTCGGACATATGAAGGTCAACAAACTTCTTCGTGGACTCTCAAAAGACTCGGAATTACATAAAAACCTCAATAAGAGAGACACGAGGATTGCTCCACTTTTCGTAGATGAATTGGTTGGAACTCTTCAATCCTATGAAGTAGAAAGACCAACGAAGAAGAAGACTCAAAAGGTAAGAAATCTATTGCCTTAAAGTCTAATGACTATTCTCGATGTTACGTATTCGAAGAAGATCTAGATGATGAAGAACGGCACTTATGATAAAGAGATTCAGAAAGCTGAACGTAAAAGGAAGGAAATTCAATTGGAAGAAACAAAATTCTCAAAGGTTTCAAAATAGGTCAACAGAGGAAGATGATACGAATAAAGAAGTGACTTGCTTTGAATGCAAGAAAAAGGGACACATCGACCTAATCGTCCTCCGTTAAAGAAGAGAAAAGGAAAGACAGAGAAAACGGGGAAAGCACTCAAGGCGAAACTTGGAGTGATATCGAATGTGAAGATAGTGACAATGATTATGCCAATATCCGTTTAATGGCAAAATCGACTCGAGACTGCACTCGATTCGCATACGTACTGCACACGAACTCGAGGTAAGTAATCTGAAAATTCCTGTTAAAGTTTCTAAATACATTAATGAACTATGTCTTAGTCTCAAAAACTCTCTTAAGAGGATCTCCGAATTAAAAAGGGAAAATTCTACATTGAAACAACAGGATAAACTTATGAAAGAAAAGTTTGAAAAACTGGAAAAAGATTTTGCTTTTGTGAAAGAAAACTCAGACAGTATTTCAAATGAAAATAATCTTTTGAAAAATGACTTCACTAACATATCAAAGAGATTTTCAAATGGTTCTGAAAAGCTGGATAAGATTCTTTCAATACAAAGACCGTATTTTGACAAGTTAGGTCTTGGTATGACTTCGAAACTATTCCACGATTGATTTTCCGAAGGTAAAAGAAAGAATTAAACAAAGACCAGCTAGAACTGTTTATAAGAATCATTTCCAGAAAGTCTTTGTAAAACCCGTTGGTAGAAATGCTCGAGATGTTCCAAGTGTAAAAGCTTAGAACACTTTGAGAAAGAATGTCCTTTGGTTTGGAGACCTCGTTAAAAAGAGTTGGGCTAAGACTGTCTATTGTACTAACACTTCGGACCCAAGTTGGTATGGGTACCAAAAAGAGCTTGATTTTGTTAATTGCAGGTTACTATCAAAAAGAAGATAAAATGGTATCTTGATAGTGAATGCTCAAGACATATGACAGAGACTCAAGTCGCTTCATAAAACTTATCCAGATAGACGGAGGAAAAGTTTCCTTTGGTGGTAACAACAGAGGAAAGATTACTGGTCGAGGAACAGTGAAGATTGGAAGTTTGTCTATCAATAATGTTTCATTAGTTGAAGGATTAAATTACAACTTGCTTAGCATAAGTCGCTTGTGTGATTCTGGTTTCAAGATCAACTTTCAAGAAGAAACGTGCTCTGGAATCGGCAAAGACCTTACTCAATCTTTTACCGGTCGAAGACATGAAAATATCTATCTTCCGGATGTGAATCAAGAAAGATCACGTGCTTAATATCTGTACAAGATGAAGCAAATCTTTGGCACAAAAAGCTAGGCCATATCAACATGAAGCGATCAACAAGATCTCTACAAAGAAACTTGTTCGAGGACCGCCCATTCTGAATTATTCAAAGTCCGATCTATGTACACCATGCGTACCGGGTAAACAAAGTTAGAAACTCTTACAAATCGATAAATAAAGTTTCCACTAACCATGTATTGCAGCTTTTGCACATGGATTTGTTTGGACCTACCGTAACGAAAAGCATTGGTGGTAAAAGGTTCTGTCTCGGTAATAGTGGATGACTATTCACGATTTACCCGGGTCTACTTTCTCACAAGTAAGTCGAGACTTTCTCTCTTTTCAAAATTTGCTAAAAAAGTGCAGAATGAGAAAGGCCACTCTATCACAAGCATTCGTACGCAGACCATGGAGATGAGTTTGAAAATCAAGACTTTGCTAATTTATGTGATGAATTTGGTTTTCAACACAAATTTTCTTCTCCATATACACTAGAACAGAATGGGGTTGTGGAAAGAAAGAATAGATCTTTACAAGAAATGGCAAGAACTCTTTTAATTGGAAATCAAGTTTCTTCAAGGTTTTGGGCAAAAGTCATAGTTTTTCAACTCGCTTGCTATATTATAAACATAGTGTTTCTAAGACCAATTCTCGAGAAAACTCCTTATGAAATTTTTAAAGGAAAGAAACCAATAGTTTCTTATTTTCAAATATTTGGTTGCAAATGTTTTATTCTAAAGAATGCAAATGATCGTGTTGGTAAGTTTGAAGAAAAATCGATGAAGGATTCTTTCTTGGATACTCTACGACAAGCAAAGCCTTTAGAGTGTTCAACAAAAAGACTCAGATCGTGGAAGAATCAATGAATGTAATATTTCAAGACTCTCCACAAGTTCAGAGATACAGATTGAAGACTCGTAGAATCCGCTCCGGACATTGCTAGATCTAACTCCACCGGCGCTTCTTAAATCAAAATCGTACAACAAGCTACCGATGAAGAATCTACTCAAGAAGAAGATCAACAATCTATCGATCGAACAAGAATCGGAAGCACAAGTCTAGCCATCCCGAAGAACTCATTATTGGAAACATTAATGAGGGAATTCGAACAAGATCCAAAAGACGAGAAGAGTCTAGTGCCGTTGCTCTTATTTTGAAATAGAACCCAAAAATATCGAAGAAGCTTTAGCTGATGAAAGCTGGATTGAAGCGATGCAAGAAGAGCTCGACAATTCAGTATTAACGACGTATGGGAATTAACTCCCAAACCAAAAGGTAAATCGCTTATTGGAGCTAAATGGGTTTTCAGAACAAAGTTGATGAAAAAGGCAAAGTAACGAGAAACAAAGCAAGACTCGTGGCTAAAGGATACACGCAAGAAGAAGGGATAGACTATGATGAGACTTACGCTCCAAGAGCGAGGTTAGAGGCAATCGATTACTACTTGCCTTTGCTTGCTATAAGAATTTCAGGTTGTTTCAAATGGATGTTAAAAGTGCATTCCCGAATGGAGTCATTCAAGAAGAAGTCTATGTAGAACAACCTCCCGGTTTTGAAGATTCAAAGAAACCAAACTCGTATTCGAGACTAAAGAAAGCTTTATATGGACTAAAACAAGCTCCTCGAGCTTGGTATGAAAGGCTAAGCAATTTCTTAATTCATAGTGGCTTTTCTAAAGGTAATGTAGACACTACTTGTTCATTAAAAAGGAAGGTAAAAGTTTTCTACTTGTTCAGATTTATGTAGATGACATTATATTTGGATCATCTAATGAGACTTTGTGCAAGAAATTTTCTAAGTCTATGCGGGGATGAATTCGAGATGAGCATGATGGGTGAACTATCCTTTTTCCTTGGTCTACAAGTCAAACAACTAAAGGAGGGAATATTCATTCATCAAGAGAAGTATGCAAAAGAACTTGTTAAAAAGTTCGGTCTGGAAAATTGCAAAAAGATCGACATACCAATGTCAAGCTCCTTGAAGATAGACAAAGATGAAGCGAGGGAAGAAAATTGACCAAAAGCTATACAGAGTATCATTGGCTCTCTTCTTTATCTTACCGCATCCAGGATTCGACATATTATTTAGTGTTTGCATATGTGCTAGGTTTCAATCTCGACCCTAGAGAATCTCATTTAAGCGCCGGGTCAAACGTATTATTAAATATGTTGCTACTATCGTTAAGATCGGTCTTTGGTATCCCAAAGAAGGAGACTTTACACTTCTTGGCTATTCGGACGCAGATCTTGCGAGGTTGTAGAGTTGAAAGAAAAAGCACTTGAAGCGGTTTTCGAATACGTTGCTCTTGGAAGCTCTTGTTCTGTTCTCAAATATTGTGGATAAAACAACAACCGCAAGACTTTGGCATTGAAGACTCTTGCACAAAAATTAGATGTGACAACACCAAAGGCAATCAATCTTACAAAGAATCCTATCCTACATTCAAGAGCAAAACATATTGAGATTCGACATCACTTTATAAGAGATCATGTTCGGAACAAAGAAGTCTTGATACAATTCATAGACTCAAAGAATCAACGGCGTACATCTTCACAAAGCCACTTGATAAAAGCTTGTTTGAGTCTATTCGCTCAAGACTCAATATATTATCTCTTGAAGAATGCTAAAGTTCGACTCGTAACTAAAGACCGATGAGTATCGACTCAAAGGTTAAAAGACCGAGAATACGAATCGACACGACCGTAAGTTCGTTTACTTAAACAGATCTTATTGATAAGGTAAGATTATCCGTCTATTTTAAGTCGGTTATTATTAAAAGGTGGTTATCATTTTATTAAGGCAGTTATTTTTCAAAAAGGAAAATTCAAGATTCTCAAAATATACGACGCTTGGTTTTCCCCGCACTGTCATACTTATACAACTCTTCTTCTTCGTTTTCACTTTACTCAAAACCCTAGATCAAAAGTTTTCACCGCTCCTCTGCAATTTTTCTCTCCAAAACTTCTCCGTTTCAAAGTTCCCAACTTTCTTGCGACACAAGTGAAAAGTCTCTCCAAAGAAAAGCACAATGTCGTTTCGAGGAAGTCTTCGGAATAGCAAACAGGGGACCACAAGGATCCGGTGAGGGTCCTACGCATTTTGATCTCACCGAGGAAAGCGACACTCCCTACCGAGCAAACTCCTCTTCAACCGGGCCCTCAAGATGAATCGATTTATGAAGATATCGAACCAAAGAAGAACTCTTAAACCCGCCTTTGTCTACAAACCGTACTCCGCATTAAAGGAAGGTGGTTCGCTATGTCTTTTGTGGATGAGTTTCGAAAGAGAAAGGTTATAGAAACGAGACGCACTTTCTTACCGTTATGGAAAGACGGAGTTGTGCCTCGAAGGAACGGGCTGCAAGAGCATTTGCAAATTTCCCGAGTGACCCTAGGTTTAGTAGTATGAATCAGCCTGAAGGGAAGGATGATGATGAAAAGATGTTCATACACTTTAAACCATGGATGGGTGTGGCTGCGAGCCTTAGAGGGAAGAAGGATGAATTGTTCCGCTCGGACGGACACGTAAAGAGATATGAAAATTGCTGAAGCGTGGGGTGATGAACCCACGAACCGTTGATTTTGACTTTCCTGGACTTGTTGAGTATAAATCTGCGAGAGAAATTCGAAAAGCTCCAACTCTATCAACCCCGCACGCATCGTGACACGGCACATTCGAATTGACCGCTTATTTCTACTCAAATATCGGGTTTCGTTGATGCAAACAAAAGCTTTACTTTCAGCGTGAGGGACAAAGAGTATGTCATTGATAAGGACATAATGGCTGATGTGCTTGGTGTGGAAAGAGGGGTTTTCCAACCAATCGGTGTCTGTCACCCATGCTACTCCCGATCTAGCAAAGGACGGAATTACGAAGGAAGACTCTCTTACTCGAGAATGAATGTAACAAATACTTTGTCTGCATAAGATTGTAATCAACTGCCTAAGACCCAAATCGACATCCAAGACAGGATGTATCAATTTCTCGAAGCCAAGTTGATGTTTGCCATCAAGATCGGTGTGAACTCTTTACCACATACCATCATCTTTCACATGTATAGATGCATGGTTAAGGACAAAGGAAAGCTTCCTTATCTTTGCTCTCATTACTCGTCTCTTCAGACATCTACACATTCAACCTCCTCACATTTTCACAGTGAAGACCATTGATAAAATGGTCATCGGGCTGGGGATGATTACCAAGATGCGTTTGAAGGAGCTTAGCAAGAAGCTGGAAATATTCAAGGAAAAGACTCCTGTCAAATTCGGACCCAGGACTCATCGGCGGCCAAAAGGAAAGGGAAAGAAGCTGTGGCTAGTTCCACCAAGAAGCGAAGGGCAATCATCTTGGAAGATGAAGATGAAGATGATGAGGATGCAATTCCTATCTCTACTCTAATTTCTCAATTTGCTGCATCTATTCCAACTGTTCCAGAACTTCAAGTTGCAGAGAAAGAGAAGAAAGATGAAGAGAAGGAAGAGAAGAAAGAGAAAGAGAAAGAGGAAGAGAAGAAAGAGGAAGAGAAGAAAGAGAAAGAGAAAGAGAAAGGAAGAAGAGAAAAGAAAGAGAGGAAAGAAGAAAGAGAAAGAGAAGAAAGAGAAAGAGAAGAAAGACGAAGAAAGAGTGGAAGAGGAAGAAAGAAAAGAAGAGAAAGAGATGAACCGAAAGAACAGATTCTCCGGCGAAAAGGAGGATTTACAACATCCCGTAATCGAGGAAACGCCTCAAAAAGAAGAATTCTTTTCTCCACCGAAGACATGGAGACATGGGGAGATAAAGAAAGCGAACACACACCTCTTCGGCTGACTTTCGAGAAGAGGATGCTCAAACGGGTGTTAGTCGATCACCTCCCGATGCTGAGAATATTCATGCTGCACGAGTTTCGAAGGAGAGGCATCATCTCCACACTCGAACCGCCCGCTGAAATTCATACCGGCTTGAGCTCCACCATCGACCAAGCTGAAACAAGCACTCGACCGAAAACTCGGAAATTTTCAAAAGCCGCTTGAGCTCATCTTGGAACTTAAAGGTCAAATTTATGCCATGGGATATGAATTTCAGACCTTGCGAGAATGAAAATCATGCAATGTTCATCACTTTGCATGATCGGATTAAAGATGTTCGGCGTCGATTCAAGAAACCGCAAAGGGCACTACTCTCACCCAAGTGTGCAGATTTGAGGAAGCTGGAAGACACCGTAAAGTCTATGGAAGACTTTCAACTTGTTCGCATTCCTCGAGCTCCTTGATTTTTTTTTTTATGCCGACAAAAAGGGGGAGAAGACCTTGCAGATGTTGATTTTTGAGATGTTGATTTTTGATTTTCTCAAAACCCAAACCCAATCTTTTCTTTTATTGCTTGCTATCTTGACTTTGACTTAAGTTCTTTAACGTTTGCTTGCAGTTTTGGAAAGTATGTTCTCTATGGCAATACTTTAAGCTTCGTAAATTTGATAGTACTGTCTGTTTATGACTAATGAGGTTTCGGTGAATGCAGATCTATGTACAGGGAAAGTCTGTGTACAGGATAACTTCTACTATCTTATTTAAATCTTTTATGATGCTTGCTTAAAAGTTGTATTGCAGGGCGATAATATTCAAATCTGCAGGAAAGTTTTGTCACCATCAAAAAGGGGGAGATTGTTGGATGAAATCCCTTAAAGTATTTTGAAGTTGACAAAACAAGTTTATCGTCTAGTCCGAAGACTTACAGATTCTGTTGACAAAGTACGAAGATCAAAGTCCGAAGATCAAAGTCTGAAGATCAAAGTCTGAAGATTAAAGTCCAGAAGCTAGCAAGACTCAAGACTTATATTTCAAAGTCTACTCACATGGATAGTTTTCAGGGACGACGTTTATTCGATCTTATACGATCTTTATTCTAACGACTAATGGATATCTTTCTACTGGATTCAGCACTAAACGATCTAAGTTTTATATGGAATATGTTTAGATTCTTTGACGACTTCGCAACTTATATTTGGAATGATCTACTTATGGAAACCGAGATCCCGATTGTATGGGCGGCAGGATTGATGGGCTATCAACACTTACCTTAAAGAGCTCGAGATCTCTCTAATTGATTCTGTCCAACGGGTTGATTGGAAGAACTTCTTTGGAAGGTGCCAACGGTATTGAAGGCATGAAGAAGTATATAAGAGAGATGCTCTAGTTGTTGAAGGGTGCGGATAGAAGAATTCCAAAGTCTGAATCTCCTTTTCTATTTTGCGATATCATTCTTTGAGCGTTATTTGTAATCAAGAGAGAGATCATATTGTAGACCTTGAGGAAGTGTAGTAGAGTAATCTACACTGTGGACTCAAGAGTGTGAGACTGTAATCACTCTTATTGATTCTTAGTGAAATCCAGCCAAGAAGGACTGTCCGTGCGGGAGAGTGGACGTAGGCTTGATCTAAGCCGAACCACTATAAATCTGGAGTCTTGATTCTCTATCCCTAATCCTTCTATTGTTAATCTTTTTCATTTGCTGCAATCGTTGATTTTAAATTATTCCGTATCTCTTTCGTTTAGATTGTTAAAATCGCTTTAAACACTTATTCACCCCCCTCTAGGTGCTAATTCTAGTCCTAACATGAATATAATATGGATGATCGCACCCCCTTAATTTGCTATTCGGAGATAACCAAGACTATGTATGCTAAGTACTCTCAAGACTTGGATAGGGACTGCCAACCTTGTCCTGGTCATAGTTCTGAGTGGATGACATGGTGGATTAGCTTCACTCATGAAAGTCTTTATGAAGATGCTCTTGCAACCGCAATAGATCGAATTCAACGTAAGGACAAGTCAAAACAAAGTCATGCAACCACCAATCCTGACTCCGCTTCTACTCTGACCACTCCTAATGGTAACACTCTGCTCAGTAATCTTCTACTTGAGCCGTGTAATCCTCTTCCTCCAGCACTGTGTCCTCCAAGGGTACTTTCTTAAACCTCTGGAGGAGGTTGATAGCAAAGCTCACCCTGACCTTCGCGTTCCTGATTGACCACCCTAAGAACCTCAAGGAGGTCATCAAGCTTGTCTATAATGGTGAGCCTACTCACCTTCCTCTCACGCATCGCTTCAGGGAGGACTATGATGAGTTCTACCGCTTCTTCGCAAAGGCGTTGGACTCGTCCATCTAGAACTAGAGCACCATCTCTTCTTTCAATAAGTTGAAAGAAAAGATCAAAAGGGGTGTCAACTACAATCGACATCTACAAAAGATTCGTGATGGGCGGCATTGAGTCAAGGATGACACCCAAAAAATGATGGAGTGGATAACGGCCTACAGGACGACGTGGCTGGGGAACAGGCAAGGATCTAAGCATGGAAACCTAATCACAGTGCCTCTCGGGATATTGAGCTTGCTAACCATTCTTTAAAAGGAGATCGTCATCTGCCAACAGATGACGAGCCTTGGAATGAGGGCTCAAGCATGCCAAGATGCGCTAATGGACTTGGACGAGTTCAATGCTGGGACAAAGTCAATCCTGGAAAGGAAACACCTCGCCTACCACCAAGTCGTCGAAGAGAATGGGGACATAAAGAGACGTTTGGCTGATTACGTCTTGAGATTTAGGAGTCACATAGGCCTAGATGGATAAACCCTTGTCTATACTAGTCTTTTCTCCTTGTAAATATGATGGAAAATGGATGGTATTTTGGAATTTTCATATCTTGAACTATTTAAGGATAAACTTGCGTGTATATAAAGCTCGTTCAAATAGGCAAACACTAATCAATGTTCGCACCCTTTTGAATAAATCCATAATATCAACAATCCCTTCATATCTTTGGCTACTTAAATATAAACTTATGTGCATGTGGAGTTCATTCAAACTGGGCAAACACTACTCAATGTTCACGCATTTTGAATAACTACATAATGTCAACACGAATCGGCGCCTAATATCCACGATGTTTTGGATTCTGTCAATCTATCAATAAGCGTCATCTCTTCCCAAAAAATCCGTTATGATGACGAGCTTTAAAAATTGCGGCTTTTCAAATCCTCACAATCTATCTTTATATATAGAGGACTACACTCCAGACGAAACCATACATTCATATGCATTCATCTACATGCTTGAATCTTCTCATCCTTCTGTTTCGTTCCGTACTTCGAAACCATGGCAGGTCGATCTTCCTCCTTTGTCTCGTCCTTCTCGAATGACAAGTTCCTCACCCTATGGAGGGACTCACTCTCGAAGTTAATGCTGACTTTGGCTATGATTTACAAAAAGCCAAAGATCATTGAGACCATCCAAAAGCTGATCTAGAACTGCCGCCCCACTAACGTCCCTAGTGACCATCCCTTCCTGCGGATATATGAAGAGTTCATGATCACGTTTGATCATGATCTCGCTTCTTACCAAGTCAACTAGTAGACAATTGACTCTTACACAGTTGCAAAGCACGCACACCAATGCAAGCAAGAAGAGATAGGGTGGGCGAAAGCAATGTATGATGAACTGGTGAATGCCCGAAGTTCACTCGACATCTTGCACCTCCAACTCCACCGCCACCATTATTATTCAACTATGAGAGAGATGGATTTAGTCGAAAAGTTGGAAAAAGATCTCAAGCCGTTGGAAAGGGAAAAGGTCACGTAGGATAGAGCGGTGCAGGCTAATACCCAAAAGGTGCTCAACCTAGAGCTTAAGAACACAGAGACCCTTATCAACCAGATGAACGATCTCGGCGAGACCCAGTTTTCCATCCTTAACTGGTTGGAAAAAGAGCGGCGGACAGGTTTTGAAGTCATGTATGATTTGGAGAAGGCGAGTACGTAAGCAATCGAAGGCAACCAATGCCTCAAGTCTCACCTCTCCCATCTCGTCCTCGACGTTAGAAGATGTCTGGGATTCGAATTAATAATCCCGCTGGGGTTGTAGATACAGTGTTCTTTCAATAATAAAAGCACCGTCCCTTTTCCTTACTGTGTCGTTCACTCTCCTGCATTTCCTACATGGTGGGTAATAACTTCTTCAGAACTTTTCATTTATCGTACGCGGTAACTCTCTGCCTTCTATTTCCATTAATCTATAAGCATTTCCGCTAAAGACTTCGAAGACCACATATGGTCCTTCCCAGGTTGGCAACCATTTGCCAAATTTCTCGTTATCCATACTTATTGGCAAATGGTCTTCCAGACTATGTCAACAACATCAAACCGTTTCTCTTTTATATGCTTATTACAAGCTTTTGCAACTCTATTTCTAGAATACCAGTATGCTTGTATTGGCACTGTCTAAACTACTTTGAATGTTGGGACATTCTTTATAACCCTATATCCGAATTTCAATGTCACCCTTTCAGATTCTCAGTTGCTTTCCTTCTTAAAGGTTCAAATTCAGCTTACTGTAGCACTCCAGACTACTGATTCTATTGCAGCAATCCTGCACTACCAGATAATCTATCGAGTGCAGAATCACGCCCTTGATCTAAATTTTCAAAATGGAAATGAAGATGCCATGTTTATCTCAATGCAAAATGATCAGGCATCCTACATCCATGTTTCAAGGCAAATTCCTAAAGAAAAGCTAGCCAAACTCCTTATGGAGATTTGGATATCAACTATGAGAAGCTGCACTAGAATAATAAGTCTCTCCAGTCCTCGGATTCCGAATTTATAAGAAAAAAGGATGGCACTGTTGCCATCAAATTCGGCAAAAAAATGAAGAAACCCTTCCATCTTCCAAACTCTATTTATGATTGAGCCTTGTTTCCTAGAATCAATCTTTGAGCCAGATCCAAAAAACTTGTCAAATACTTCCAAAGTAATGAAAATCTTGTCTATTACTACAAAAACAGTTGTGGTCGTTATTTTTTGATCTTTTCTGTCAGTGTTCTTATCATACAAATTCTCCTGTTGAGGTGGACCCGACTATAAGGCTAGGCAAAAAACCCGAAAACCAAAGGATAGTGTATACCAAGAGTATTTAAACGGAGATCCGTCCGTTGACACTCTTAAAGAAAACAATAAATTCCAATTCACAGTTTCTTATGCTCCATCTCCACCAACTTCATATGCTTCATCATCACCGGCTTTGCCACCTTCACCTCCTCCTTCACTCTCTCATAGAAAAACTAGCCATTTCCCCGTTCTACAAACCAGTCATTAAGTGGGCAAAAAAGCATTCAAACATACTTGAACTCTCACATGAGACATCACCCAACCAAGAAGAGTAGAAGAAGGCTAATCATCCTATTTCCATGTTCCATGATGTAGACTTTCCCACTCTTGGTTTAGAAGGCTCTAAGTTTTCTTTTCCTGTTGCTGAAGAATTTATTTATGCACAAGGGAGGTACCTTCACATCCTAAAGATACATGCTCCAACCAATGTGGACAAACATGGAAGACAAAAGAGAACCCCTATTTTGTTCTAAATTGGCAATAAGAGACTCTTTTGTGCACAATAATACTTTCAAAACAATTGACTCCAAAATAGTTGAAGTGCAAAAAGATCTGAAAAGATATGATGAGACTACAAAAAAGATGTTCATGGACTTCGAAAAACGGCTTCATGCCCTGGAATTGGGACACCATCTGGGATATCATTTCCTTGAAAGCCCAAAGGCTGAAATAGAGAAACTCAAAAGGCAGATTCAACTTCTTGAAGAAGGGAAATTCAAACCTTCTTATCCATTTCCAACTTTGCCGTAAACAGAGTATTTTCTTCTACCACCACAAAGCACTTCAATCCCTGCTACTCTCGTAGAAACCTCTACCAAAAGAGACAAAACTGATGCAGTAGAAATGCGAAACCAACTTAGAGAAATAGATAGGCTAAGAAAAGAAAAGGAGAAAGGAAAAAATCCTTAGAAGTCTTCGACTTCTACAAAGGAAAAGCCGAAGCAAATAATGTTATCAAATCTGTTGAAATCATTCCTAAGAGATCTGAGCAACCAAGAGGAAAAATGACTTGATCCTACTATCTTGAAAGACTAGAATCAGCCTCCTCTAGAATCGATTCTTCCGATCGATTCAAATTCAGGCTTGAAATTAGATTCAGTATCTCTTTCATCCTCCAACTCTTTTTCAATTCCTGTTGTGGAGTCCTTTCCTATTATGCTAGCCACTTCTTCAATATTCATGGTTGATCCTCCAGTTCAATAAATGGACTCAAATCCTTTTAAACCAGAGGTTATCCAACCAAATAACTCATCTCAAAATCCAACTTCCTCTTCCAAACAATTTTTTACTATCCAACCATATACCTCGTGAAATCCGAATGTTCTTAATTTTCCATGTGGTCTGTGTTGTAATGATGCACCGTAATTTAGTGGAAAAAGTACTCAAAAAATCTTAAACCTATTACATTGTTACAAATTCAAACACAAATTTTTCAATTTAACAAATTCAGTTCTAAATATTTTCATATTGATATTAATTTAGTTAATCTGGCCAATTTTGGCTAGAAATTGCTAACGAAGATGTCGGCAATCTTACATGGTACAACCATCACTAACGTAGAAATTTCTGTAATTTAAAAAAAAAAAAGATAGAATTTATTATTATGTATTTTTTTCTTTTCTCCATTCTTTTCTTTTTTATTTCTTTTTCTTTACACTCCTTGTCCAGATCTAGGCGAAGGCCAACACCCTAGCCAAAAGAGAAAATAAAATAAAGAATAATGATAAAATAATATTAAAATTCTGAAAAATTAATAAAAATTTTATAATTTGTCTATTTCCACAAAAATAATAATACTTCAAATCAGTCTTCGAAATGCAAATTCTTTAATAAATTAATACCACGCTTGTGACTAAGCTATTTTAATTGAGGAATCCCTTTAGTGATGCCATAATTAAACTCTACCGCCTGCGAATTTCCAAGTAACTTGTTGAGTTCATTGATCTTATACGTCATACACAGAGTTCCTTGGAGTTACTTTTGTTGGATAAATTCTCTTCAGATATTTTGAAGTTGACAAAACATTTTTCTCTGTCTAGTCTGAAGACTTGCAGACTCTACTGGCAAAGTCTGAAGATCAAAGTCCGACGCTAGCAAGACTCAAGTTTCAAAGTCTACTCTCATGGACAGTTTCCAGACCGACAAGTTAAAAACTTCTATTCTGATTCTAGCCAACATAGTTTTTACTTCAACGGCTATGGAATATCTTTCGACTAGAATCAACACTACAAGATCTTATATTCATATCCGAATTTATAGATTTTCTAAAGATTCACAACTTATTTGGAAAGTTCTACTTATGGAAACCAAGATCCTGATTGTATGGACGAGCAGGATTGATGGGCTATCAACACTTACCTTAAAGAGCTCGAGATCTCTCTAAATTGATTCTGTCCAACGGGTTGATTGGAAGAACTTCTTTGGAATGTGCCAACGGTAATGAATGCATGAAGAAGTATATAAGAGAAACACTCAAGTTGTTTAAAGGTGTCGAATAGAAGAATTCCAAAGTCTGAATCTCCTTTGTTATTTTGTGATCTTATTCTTCGAGCATTATATGTAATCAAAAGAGAGATCATAGAGTTGTGAGACCTTGAGGAAGTGTAGTAGAGCTTCTACATTGTGGACTCAAGAGCGTGAGACTGTAAACACTCTTTTTGATTCTTAGTGAAATCCGGCCCGGAAGGGCTGTGTGCGGGAGAGTGGACGTAGGCTTGGTCTAAGTCGAACCACTATAAAACTGGAGTCTTGATTCTCTATCCCTAATCCTTTTATCTTTCATTACTTTCATTTGCAGTGATTGTTGTTTTAATTCATTAATCTCTCATTCGGATTAAATTGTTAAAATCGCTTTAGTCACCTATTCACCCCCTCTAGGTTCTAATTCTAGTCCTAACAATCGGTATCAGAGCTTGTGTACTCGTTTATAAGAAGTGTCTTTACTTCTGAGTAAAAGATTTATGGCTAGTATGTTGCCTACAGGGTTGGTTGAAGGTCAAAGCAATACCAAACCTCCATACTTTGATGGAAAAGACTACAGCATATGGAAAAACAAGATGAAAGCATTCCTAAGATCGAAAGATCCTTTGGAATGGGAAGTGGTAGATAAAGGAATCATTCATGCTGCTGCATCAGAATCAGAGAGAGGAAAAAAAGTTGTTGATCCCACTCTACTGACTCAAGAAGAAATCACCAAGAGACAGACTCTTGACGCTAAAGCCATTTACTCCTTATATTGTGCTTTATCCCCTACTGAGTATAACAGAATATCTTCTTGTGATACAGCAAAAGAAGTCGGGATAGGCTTCACATTACCTATGAAGGACTGATCGAGTGAAAGAAACAAGGATCAATATTCTTTTGGGACAATATGAAGTCTTTAAGATGAGATCGGGAGAATCAATAAGCGATATGTTTAGTCGCTTTACTGAAATTGTGAATGGTCTTGAATATCGGGGACATCCAATCTCAGGACATATGAAGGTCAACAAACTCCTACGAGGACTCTCTAAAGGCGGAATTACATAAAAACCTCAATAAGAGAGACACGAGAGGATTGCTCCACTCTCTGTAGACGGGCGGTTGGGACTCTTCAATCTTATGAAGTAGAACAGACCAACGAAGAGAAAGATTCAAAAGGTAAGAAATCTATTGCCTTAAAGTCTAATGACTATTCTGATGCTATAGACTCTGAAGAAGATCTAGATGATGAAGAACTGGCACTCATGATAAAGAGATTCAGAAAGTTGAATAGAAAATGAAGGAAATTCAATTAGAAAAAACAAAGCTCACAAAGGTATCAAAACAAATCAACAGAGGAAGATGATTCTAACAAAGAAGTGATTTGCTTTGAATGCAAGAAAAAATGACACATCAGACCCAACCGTCCTCTCGTTAAAGAAGAGAAAATGAAAGGCGAGAAATACAAGAAGGCACTCAAAGCAAGAGACCCGGAGTGATCTTTTGAATGTGAAGAAAGTGATGATGATTATGCCAATATCTGTTTAATGACAAAATCAGATTTAGGCTCAGACCTTGATTCAGATACAGACTCAGACAATGAACTCGAGGTTAGTAACCTAAAAATTCCTGTCAAGGTTTCTAAATATATTAATGAACTTTGTCTTAGTATAAAAACTTCTCTTAAGAGGATCTCCGAATTAAAAAAAGGAGAATTCTACATTGAAGCAACTAGGAAAAACTTTTGGCATAAAAGTTTGAAAAGTTGGAAAAAGACTTTGCTATTGTGAAAGAAAACTCAGACTCTATTTCAAAAGAAAATAATCTTTTGAAAATGATATTACTAACATATCAAAAAGATTTTCAAATGGTTCTGAAAAGTTGGATAAGTTAGGTCTTGGTATGACTTCTGAAATTATTCCACCGATTGATTTCCCAAAGGTGAAGGAAAGAATCAAATAGGGACCAGCCAGAATTGTTTATAAAAATCATTTCCATAAAGCCTTTGTAAAACCTGTTGGCAGAAATGCTTTGAAATGTTCCAATTGTGAAAGCTTAGAACATTTTGAGAAAGAATGTCATTTGGTTTGGAGACCTGTTAAAAGGAATTGGGCAAAGACTGTTTATTGCTCTAACGTTTCTGGACCCAAGATGATATGGATACCAAAGAAAGCTTGAATTCATTTTAATTGCAAGTTACTATCAAAAGGAAGATTAAATGGTATCTTGATAGTGGCTGCTCAAGACATATGATTTGGAGACTCAAGTTGCTTCATAAAACTTGTCCAGATAGACGGAGGAAAAGTTTCTTTTGGTGGTAACAACAAATGAAGAATTACTAGTCGAGGAACAGTAAAGATTGGAAGTTTGTCAATCAAAAATGTTTCCTTAGTTGAAGGATTAAATTACAACTTGCTTAGCATAAGCCAGTTGTGTGATACTGGTTTCAAGATCAATTTCCAAGAAGAAACTTGCTTTGGAATCAGTAAAGACTTTACTCAATCTTTTACTAGACGAAGACATGGAAATATCTATCTTCTAGATGTAAATCATGAAAGATCACAATGCTTAATATCAGTACAAGATGAAGCTAATCTATGGCACAGAAAGCTAGGCCATACCAATATGAAGCAAATCACCAAGATCTCTTCCAAGAAACTTGTTTGAGGATTGCCTATTCTCAATTACTCAAAATCTGATCTATGCACACCATGCATACTAGGTAAACAGGTTAGAAACTCTTACAAACCAATAAATAAAGTTTCCACTAATCGTGTACTGCAGCTTCTGCATATGGATTTATTTGGACCTACCAGAACGCAAAGCATTGGTGGAAAAAGATTATGTCTAGTAATAGTGGATGATTATTCACGATTTACTTGGGTCTATTTTCTTTCAAGTAAGTCTGAGACTTTCTCTCTCTTTTCAAAGTTTGCTAAGAAAGTGCAGAATGAGAAATGTCACATTATCTCAAGCATTCGTACAGACCATGGAGGTGAGTTTGAAAATCAAGATTTTGCTAAATTTTGTGATGAATCTGGTTTTCAACACAAATTCTCCTCTCCATACACACCAGAACATAATGGGATTGTGGAAAGGAAGAATAGGTCTTTACAAGAAATGGCAAGAACTCTTTTAATTGGAAGTAATATTTCTTCAAGGTTTTGGGCTGAAGCTGTCTCAACTGCTTGCTATATTATAAACATAGTGTTTTTAAGGCCAATTCTTGAGAAAACTCCTTATGAAATTTTTAAAGAAAAGAAACCGGTAGTTTCTTATTTTCAAGTATTTGGTTGTAAATGTTTTATTCTAAAGAATGCAAATAATCGTGTTGGTAAGTTTGAAGAAAAATCAGATGAATGATTCTTTTTGGTTACTCAAGCGCAAGCAAAGCCTATAGAGTATTCAACAAGAAGACTCGGACTGTGGAAGAATCAATGAACGTCAAATTTCAAGACTCTCCACAAATTCAGCAAATTCAGATCGAAGAATCGAGAATGCATTCCCAGACTACGATAGATCTACCTCCAATGAAGCAGTTAAAAATTCAGAATCGGTACAACAAGTTACCGATGAAGAATCAAGCGAAGAAAAGATCAACAATCTATCGATTGTCCAAGAATCGGAAGCACAAGTCTAGTCATCCTGAAGAACTCATTATTGGAAACATTAATGAGGGAATTCGAACAAGATCCAAAAGGTGAAAAGAGTCTAGTGATGTTGCACTTATTTCTGAAATAGAACCCAAAAATATTGAAGAAGCTTTAGCGATGAAAGCTGGATTGAAGCAATGCAAGAAGAGCTCGAGACAATTCAAAAGTATTAACGACGTATGGGAATTGACTCCTAAACCAAAAGGTAAATCTGTTATTGGGGCTAAATGGGTTTTCGGGAACAAAGTCGATGAAAAGGCAAAGTAACAAAAAACAAAGCAAGACTCGTGGCTAAAGGATACACGCAAGAAGAAGGGATAGACTATGATGAGACTTATGCTCCAGTAGCAAGGTTAGAAGCAATTAGATTACTACTTGCTTTTGTTTGTTATAAGAATTTCAGGTTATTTCAAATGGATGTCAAAAGCGCATTCTGAATGGATTTATTCAAGAAGAATTCTATGTGGAACAACCTCCTGGATTTGAAGACTCAAAGAAACCAGACTCGGTGTTCGGGACCGAAGAAAGCTTTATATGGATTAAAACAAGCTCCTCGAGCTTGGTATGAAAGGTTAAGTAATTTTTTAGTACAAAATGGCTTCTCTAAAGGAAAAGTAGACACCACTTTGTTTATTAAAAAGGAATGCAAAAGCTTTCTACTTGTTCAGATTTATGTTGATGACATTATATTCGGATCATCTAATGAGACTTTGTGCAAGAAATTTTCTAAGTCTATGCAGGATGAATTCGAGATGAGCATGATGGGTGAACTATCATTCTTTCTTGGTCTACAAGTGAAACAACTAAAGGAAGGAATCTTCATTCATCAAGAAAAATATGCAAAAGAACTTGTTAAAAAGTTCGGTCTAGAGAATTGCAAAAAGACTGACATACCTATGTCAAGTTCCTTAAAGATAGACAAAGATGAAGCAAGGAAGAAAATCGACCAAAAGTTATACAGGAGTATCATTGGTTCACTTATTTATCTTACTGCATCTAGACCTGACATATTATTTAGTGTTTGCATATGTGCTAGGTTTCAATCAGATCCTAAGGAATCTCATTTAAGTGTTGATAAACGTATCATTAAATATGTTGCTACTACTGCTAAGATTGGTCTATGGTATCCCAAAGAATGAGACTTTACTCTTCTTGGTTATTCGAGACGCAGATCTTGCAGGTTGTAGAGTTGAAAGAAAAAGCACTTTAGGTACTTGTCAATTGCTTGGAAACAGGGCAGTATCTTGGTTTTCAAGAAAGCAAATGGATAAAACAACAACTGGGAGTTGAGACTATGGATAAAACAACAACTACGAGGTATTGAAGACTCTTGCACAGAGATCAAATGTGACAATACCAGCGCTATCAATCTTACAAAGAATCCTATCTTACATTCAAGAGCAAAACATATTGAGATTCGACATCATTTTATAAGAGATCATGTTCAGAACAAAGAAGTCTTGATACAATTCATTGACTCAAAGAATCAACTGGCAGACATTTTCACAAAGCCACTTGAGAAAAGCTTATTTGAGTCTATTCGCTCAAGACTCAATATTTTATCTCTTGAAGAATGTTGAAGCTCAGACTCAGAATCTAAAGTCTGACAGAGTATCAAACTCAAAAGTTGTAAATTTGGAATACAAATCGACACGACTGTAAGTTCATTTATTTACTTAAACTGATATTTCGAAAAGGTAAGATTGTCTGTTTATCTCTAATTGAGTTTATTAAGGCAGTTAATTTTAAAAATGGGTGGTTATCAATTTGTTTAAGGCAGTTATTTTTTAAAAAGGAATTTCTTAATATTTTCAAATTGCGACGCTTGAGTTACCTCGTATCGATTACCTTTTATACTCCTTCTCCTTCTTCGTTTTACTTTACCTAGAAACCCTAGCTTTTCACTCTTCTGGAATTTCTCTCCTAAATTTCTACTTCTCAAGTTTTTAACTTTCTTGCGATACAAGTGTGAAAGTTCCATCCAAGAAAGCGACAATGTCTTTCCAACGGAAATCCTCAAGGATAGCAAACAGGGGACCACAGGGCTCTGGTGAGGGGCCTACGCATTTTGATCTCACAAAAGAAAGTGACTTTCCAACAGAACAGACGCACCAACAATCTCAACAGCGCACCTCCTCAACTAGATCTCATGTTCGTCATCCTCAACATGCAGAAGAAATTCTTGAAGATGTTGAACCTGTAAGATCCCTTAAGCCTGCTTTTGTTTATAGGCTATACTGCGTTGAAGGAATGAGGTTCTGCAATGACCTTCATTGATGAATTTTTGAAAGAAAAATGTTATAAAAATGAGACACGCTTTCTCATTATGATGGAGCGATCGGGCGTTGTTCCTGTTGGAACGGCAGCAAAAGTCTTTGCGAACTTCCCCAGTGACCCTCGATTTGGTGCTGTAAATCAACCTGAGGGAAATGATGATGATGAGAAAATGTTTGTACATTTTAAACCTTGGATGGGTGTGGCTGCAGATCTTCGAGGAAAAAATGATGAATTGTTTCGATCAGAAGGACACAGGAAGGTGTATGAGAAACTGCTGAAGCGTGGGGTGATGAATCCACGAACGGTGGATTTTGATTTTCTGGATCTATTAAGCATCAATCCGAGAGAGAAGTTTGAGAAACTTCAACTTCATAAGTTCGTACTTAGTGTGATGTGGCTTATTCTCGAATTAACAGCATATTTTTATTCCAATCTCAGTTTTCTTGATGCCAATAGCTTTTCCTTCGGTGTGAGAGATAGAGAATATGTGGTTGATACGGACACACTGGCGGATGTAATTGGTGTGGAAAGATGTGCTTTCCAATCAATTTATGTGTCTGTGAGTCATGCAACTCTAGAACTTGCGAGAGACAGAATTGGTGAATGACGTCTCTCCTACTCTAGGATGAATGCTACAAACACTCTGCTTCACAAGATAGTGATCAAGTGTCTTAGACCGAAATCAACTTCAAAGACAGATGTGTCCATCTCAGAGGCCAAATTGATGTATGCAATCAAGATCGGTCTTAACTTCTCTTTGCCACACACAATCATGTTTCACATGTATAGGTCTATGGCAAAGGACAAGGGAAAACTCCCTTATGCTGCTCTTATCACTCGTCTTTTCGACATCGAACATCCAGCCTCCTCACATTCTCTCGTGAAGACTATTGATCAAATGGTCATCGGACTGACCGAGGATGATTACAAAGAAGATGAAAGAACTCAGCAAGAAGCTGGAGCGAGTTCAAGGAGAAAACCCTGTTAAGACTAGACTAGACTCTTCTTTCGCCAAGAGGAAAGGAAAGGAACTCGTGATCTGGTCCTATCAAAAATAGGCGGGCAATCATCATGGAGGATGAAGATGATGAGGATGGTTTGCCTATCTCTGCCCTTGTTTCTCAGTATCCTGCAACTGTTTCAGCTGTTCCAAAACAACAATTTGCAGAAGAAACTGAGAAAGGAAACTAGGAAAAATAATCCTTACAAGAAGAAGAAGAAGAAGAAGAAGAAGAAGAAGAAGAAGAAGAAGAAGAAGAAGAAGAAAAAGAAGAAGAAGAGAAAGAAGAGAAAGAGGAAGAAGAGAAAGAAGAAAAAGATGAAGAGGAAGAGCCAGCAAAGACAGCCTCTCAGCATCAACTAGCAGACTCACCAGCCAAAGCAGATTCTCCAGCAGAAAAGGAGGATCAACAACATCTTGTCACTGAGGAAACTCCTCAAAATGAAGAGTACTTCTCCCCTCCAGAAGACTTTGAAACAGGGGGAGATGTCCAAAGAGAAAGTACTCCTCTTCTACTGACATTTACCGGTGCAAGTGCTAGTAGATCGCCTCCTGATGCGGAAAATGTTCATGCTGCTCATTTTCCTGAGGGAGAGGCATCATTTCCAAACATTGATCTTCCTGCTGATATTCACACTGGCTTAACTCCACCATCATACCAAGTTGACGCAAGCACACAAACTGACAATTCAGGAGATTTCAGAAGGTTGCTTGACATCATTTTGGAGCTCAAAGGCCAAATCTATGCTATGGGGTGTGAATTTCAGACTCTTCAGAATGAGAATCATGCTATGTTCATCTCCTTGCATAATCAGCTTAAAGAAGTTCAACTCAGATTCAGGCTACTGCAAAAGGCACTACTCTCGCTCAACTACAGGAAGATTTGAGAAAGCTGGAAGGAACTGTCAAGTCTATGGAGGACTTTCAACTTGTTCGCATTGCTCGTGCTCCTTGATTTTCTTACTTTTTAATGCTGACAAAAAGGGGGAGAAGACTTTGCAGGCAGATTTTCACTCTATCCTCATTCCAAACCCAAACCTTCACTTTTAAACATTCTTTTTGGTTTTAATAGTTTGTTATGATTGTGATTAATATTTTGATTTTATCTTGAGTTTTTTGAATGTGTGCTTATTACTGCATTACCTTAAGATATTAAATTAGATAAAGATAGTATTGTCTGCACATGACTAATGAGGTTTTTGTGGATGCAGATTTGTGTAAGGATAACGGGACATGTGACATGTACAGGACATCTTCTATTATTTTTATTATAATCTTTTATAAGATATCATTGCTTGCTTAAAAGTTGTATTGCAGGGAATAATATTCAAATCTGCAGGAAAGTTTTGTCACCATCAAAAATGGGGAGATTGTTGGATAAATTCTCTTCAGATATTTTGAAGTTGACAAAACATTTTTCTCAATCTAGTCTGAAGACTTGCAGACTCTACTAGCAAAATCGAAGATCAAAGTCGACGCTAGCAAGACTCAAGTTTCAAAGTCTACTCTCATGAACAGTTTCCAGACCGACAAGTTAAAAACTTCTATTCTGATTCTATCCAACATAGTTTTTACTTCAACGGCTATGGAATATCTTTCGAATGGAATCAGCACTACAAGATCTTATATTCATATCCGAATTTATAGATTTTCTAAATATTCACAACTTATTTGGAAAGTTCTACTTATGGAAACCAAGATCCTGATTGTATGGGCAAGCAGGATTGATGGGCTATCAACACTTACCTTAAAGAGCTCTAAATTGATTATGTCCAACAGGTTGATTGGAAGAACTTCTTTGGAAGATGCCAACGGTAATGAAGGCATGAAGAAGTATATAAGAGAGACACTCAAGTTGTTTAAAGGTGTCGAATAGAAGAATTCCAAAGTCTGAATCTCATTTGTTATTTTGTGATCTTATTCATTGAGCATTATATGTAATCAAAAGAGAGATCATAGAGTTGTGAGACCTTGAGGAAGTGTAGTAGAGCTTCTACACTGTGGACTTAAGAGCGTGAGACTGTAAACACTATTTTTGATTCTTAGTGAAATCCAGCCAGAATGGCTGTCCGTGCGGGAAAGTGGACGTAGGCTTGGTCTAAGCCAAACCACTATAAATCTCGAGTCTTGATTCTCTATCCCTAATCCTTTTATCTTTCATTACTTTCATTTGCAGCGATTGTTATTTTAATTCATTAATCTCTCATTCGGATTAAATTGTTAAAATCGCTTTAGTCACCTATTCACCCCCATCTAGATGCTAATTCTAGTCCTAACAACTTTTCAAAGCATTGATCACGCATGCATGATCAAAGACGGTGCAAATTGTGACATTTTCCTTTCTGAGTCGATGGCGGTCGGTTTGTCATCCATGGCTGAATAACGAATGAGCAGCATATTCAGGGTACTTGGTTTTCGGCATCTTCTGGCTTTCGCAGGGACGAAGTTGGTGCACTTGTCGATGATCTAATAATCTACACGAAGGAGCTCATCAGAGCAACTTCAAGAGAAATCGACGAGCGGAGGAGATGATTTTAGTTCAGTTCGTGGAGTCGATCAAGAATATATAGCTGTGTGGCACGCAGATGTTCTAACCCAACTTTGGTGCCGTTCAAGGTTTATGAATCCATGGATATGGAAGACATTTTTATGGATGGAACGTAGATTTTGGTCGGACTCCGGACTTGACCACAATAGCATCCGCAAGATGAATTGGTGTGTGATTCTGGTGGCGATATTAATTCTAGGAGTTGTTTTCAGACGATGAAATCCCATATGATTCTTAAATAGCTGATGGCAACATTCTGTGATATGCATGAAATTGTACCTTGTAATTTGAGCATGACCCACATTTGAGCTTGAGCACCTCCATTATTGGACATTGCAAAGAAAATGAAAATAGGGAAATAGTAATTTTTTAGTCAACACTTTTTATTTTGTTTCTTCTTTTCTTTCCTTGTGGATCCCACTTTCTTTTTTCTTTCTTTCCACACCTTTGACGCCTTAGTTTGTTCTTCACTTTTGCAATTGTCTCTCTTGCAAGCCACTCTCTTCTTTCAATGCCTATTACTTCTTCTTCTTTTTCCACAAATCTATCTTGCATCGACAATCCCAAAAATACTGCTTGCTTCAACAATTCGTGCCCTCCTCATTTGCTACCGGAGGTATGGTTTTGGCGAAAGCCTTTTTTTTTTTCTTTTTAGTTTTCTTGGTCTCAAATCATGCTCATTCAGATCGCTATTGAGTGTTTCTTGATATCTTTTCTTAAAAAGTATATATGAATTTTGGGTCGTAGAAATGCTTGATGTTGTCTTTCAATCTTGCAATTAGAGTATATCATGCATCAAAACAGTGTTTGTAAATTAATTACGCAATTACTTTGTAGTCTGTGACATAGTTATGTCCTATAAACTATTGCTCCCTCTAAGTTTAGTTTCTTATTATCGTTTCCATAAGTTTTCCATCATCAATTTCGGGTTGCTGTGTTGCTTTTCATTAATTGAGTTATTGGAAATAATATGATGCAGGATAATAGAGAGATGATTTGCAAAATAAAAAGCACAAGGGAAAAAAAAAAGAAACAAAATAAAAAGTGTGAACAAATAATAAAAAATATCACTTTTATAAAGTTTTACCAAAAGTGGTGGCCTCACATGAGATAATATGATCAACAATAAAAAAAAAAAAAAAAAAAAAAAAAAAAAAAAAGAGTGTCTAAGGTAAATGAGGAATGGAAAAAGCACTGCTCTAGAAAAAATAAGGTTTCTTTAAAAAGAATATCTCAAATTTCACATCATCAATAATGCTTGGAGAGAGGGGGAGATGTATGCATGGAATTAACACATCAGATCTTTAGCAGCAACGATGAATTCAAAGTTAATGGGTCACGGAATGAAGATTGATAATTTTAATGAAAAAGAAATTCTGCCAAGATTTAGGTACAGAATAAAGATTACTGTTAAAGTTGGTGTTTTTTTTTTATTAAAAGGGAAAATATAAGCACAAAGCATTTCGTGAGTTCAGTTTACATTTGACAAACTCTTAACCAATTCGATGGCTGAAATTCCAGTCTTTATTTTGTGATGACCTTATGTATTTTAAGCAAAGAGAGATCACTTTCTCTTCTCTTGCAAATTCCCATAAATAATTTGGTAAAGAGTCTTACCAGACTTGTAAGGCAAGCCTCGTGCATATAAGTAGCAAAAAGACAGCAATAACTCATACCATGTTATGATAACATAGATCCTAGATTGTGAGTGATCGATGATCCTGTGTTCATGTCGTGATGTAGCCGTTACATAAGCCACTTGCAGATAGCACAAACCATAACCACAGCAAACTCGACATCTCGAATGCGGAAAAAGCGGAAGTTGTGAAATTAATATCCCGGGGAAAAGAAGATACCAGCAGAGGATCAACTGAACAGATAAACGCTGTGGATCCAAGGAAATGGACTTTCCCCCAAACCCCAAAACCTAACTGTGATATACAAAAAAGGGCAACGAAAATGAGAGTAGGCAAAAACTGATCCCTATACACTTAGCACTCTTTGATACAATGATCCCCCCAACCCGTCAATTTCACAACTTTCAACACCATGGAAATGGTCAAATCTATACAAAGAAACAATAACAAAATACAACTGACATCCACCAGAGGCGCATCACTAGCGCAGAAACCAGTGAGGATCCAACAGGATGCTGCAGCTGCTTGAGCATGTTCTCCATCAAAATCAAAAACGATTGAGCTCAGAAACAGGTTCAAATAGCCGTTGAGTCCTTAGAGCATGACTCACCTGTACCATGCAATAGCCATTGAAGATGTCCATACGAAAAGGGAATGCTCTCAATTAAGAATCTGACCGCATGATGGGACACCATCAACCAGTAACTGTGACAGCATCCTGTCCCAAGAGAGGCTCCAATCCAGAAAATCCAGCGAATTTATATAATTGATTTCGGTCTCAGATACATCTACCAAAATTCCAATCAGTCAAGATGTGACAATGACCAATGGCAAGTTCTAATTTTTTTTTCGTTCTGCCAGCAGCCACTTTGAAACATCTCAACCAGACGTGTCAATTTCCTTCCCGTGATCTTCCTCACGGATGTTTCTCCTCAACCTTCTGAGCCATATATCATAATCCATGGGATAGGGTGTCCCACAGAGACTGTCAACATAATCCGCAAAAGCTTTTAGCACAGTGGAAACATCCCCAAGCTTCTGCTGAATCAACCTCCTTGACCAAGAGGTCTCTCTCCATTGAAGAGCCCCCTCCACTGAATCAAGATCAGGCAAAACCCCACCACAGGAGAAGTAAAGCATGTAAACCAAACTCTCTGCATCTGAGGCAGAACACAGCTTTCCTTCCTGTAGTGCATAAGTCGATGAAAAGTGAAGATTCATCGCTGGACGATCCCTATCTTCGAGAATAGCATGTCCCCAGCCAATGAGGACAAAATAAGGATACCTAGTACCAGATCTAACATAGATTACATTCTCCGGCCGAATGTCTCCATGACGAATGCCAACAAAAGATGCAGCTGAGAGTGCAGATAAGCAATCATGACAACAGCGGATTGCTTCATCCAAGCCGAATCGGCCTTCAGTTACCATGTGAGCAACCGTTTCACCAACTGGGCTGGTGACAAGAATTGGAGTACCACACCAAGGGTGGTCACAGTTTCCACCAGGGCTCGGTCTCCGACATTGACCGGGGTGAATGATTCTCCCTGACGCACTGATCTGAGGCAGGTATTTGCTAGATAGACCTTTCTGTTTCATCACAGTGAGTACTTTAGTCTGCCTCTGGACTTGATACCACAAATTCATGTCTTCCCAAGCTGGTTCCAACTGAGAAGGATGAGAGCCAACATAAAGAAATAGAGATTTTCCAGGATCTTCAACAGGGGACGCAACATAATATGGAAGCTCGCCATCATTCAAGACTTCATTTATCTGATAGCCTTTTTGCCAGTTTGAATCCTCCATCCATAGCACAGATCCTACTTCCAGCCTCATCATTTCTTCAGGTTCTATTTTTGCAGATTCCTCCGGGACTTCAACAATTTCAGGGGAAACACTGCGCTGCTGAAATCGAAATAGACCATTCCCATTTGGCCTCGCATCTCCTAACTGCCTCTCCATTCTTCTTGTTTGTAGGCGAGCACCATGATCAGCAGCTAAATCTTCAATTGAGTGCCTAGGCATCCCAGCAAATTGCACTAAACAGTGGAAGGTAGCAAAAAGTACCTGTAAAGCACCAATGTCTTCCCAATTAGCATTTCCGAGTTTGTTCCAGATTCGATCAACTGGAGAGACTGAAACGCAACAGTGCTCTTTAATCCACTCAGCGGCACATTCATAAACGTTATTTACATCAAACTCCAGTTTATTTACATCTCCATCAACCTTTACAACCCGACCATACTGAGAGTCAACAAGGAGGATAAAAGCCGAATTAAAACCCCGAGTTAAAGTTAATCTGCTTATGCTCCTTGATAATAGCATACGAACAGCATAAAAAAGAGCTTCACCTAAAACAGAGAGCGAAGGCTGTCGATCACTATCCACAGCGAAATCTCCAATATCAGGCCTCAGAAGAGCCAATTCAAGAATGTGATCCCATTTTCCATGTGGATGTCTTGGGTTCTTAAGCATCAAACCAGTCGCACAAAGACTCCCAATCTTTCCATTAGCAATTGCTGTCTCAGCCTGGTAAAATTTGAAGTTTGGCTCATACAGACAAGCGACAGCAAGTGGCAATGGCTCATCCTGACTCCAGAATGCCTCCCACAAGCCCTTCACACTTGCATGTAGAAAATCTTCGATTGCAAGATAAGCAGTAGCTTCCCCAGCATCTGAGGCCGATGCATAAACAGCACTCGGCATTCGAATTAGCTGCTCAAATGAAACCCCTTCTAATGCATAGTCAAACTTTTGTAATTCCACCAACTCAAATGGAACATCAAAAGCAGGTTCTTTAGCTGCTCCATCCTCTGATATTGATATAAACCAATCCTCAAGTTTTTCAGTTAAATGCTCGTGGTTCGTGAATTTGCGAAGGAATTCTTTGCGATTCCTGGACCTGCTACCAGATGATACACTGGATCTTTTTGTCTCAGACCCCACTGATTCCCGGTCTGGGGATCCACCTGGAGATCAAGTTTGCTGTTCTTCATCAGTGAAATTAGCTCTACCACATATGCATCGATATAAGATAACTAAAGGAAGGGGGTTGCACATAGTTGACTTAAAGAAGGGGGGGTGGTTTCGAATATGTATCAAGGATATCCTACTAATGAAGGTCCCATGGGCAAGATAGACACAGTATAACTCTTGCAATAATAGGTATTTCCCAAGACTTTTGAGTCGTCACTTCCATGTTATCGTGGAAAACTTTATCTCAACAAAGTCCACCATTGCAAGGTGCAAAAAAGATGTCAGAGGTCAAATTCCTATATAATCAAGTTCATCGATCAACAGAGTTTTAAAGCTACAAAACTAATAAAGGCATGAATTTGCTTAAAACAGCCCTCAATAATCAGGGTCAATGCAACTTCTCCAAAATTCTTCAATCTTAACTAGATTAGTGGGATGAATCATTTTGAAAGGGTAAGCATGTCTGTGGCTATCATGTAACCATAGAGTTTGCATCTTCAACAGATTGATGAATGCAACTTTACAAATCATCCTCAGATACTTCATCCATCATTCAGCCAGATTAAAATGCATTTATCTAAAGGACTTGAGAATCATTAAAAAACAGTATGGATAGCAAAAACCCATCTATAGGACTTGAGAATGTAAATAAGATCATCATCATCATCATCATCATCATAGAACTATATACTTGACACTGATTGATTTGGACTGCATTTATTTATATCGAAGTGATATTGCATCAATGTACCAAAGAAAACCGGTCAGGAAAAGATTTATTTATAAACCTATTCCTTTATCAGGGGTCACTTTTAAAGCATATGGATAACTTAATCCAAGTGTATATGCTTAACAGAAACGAATCGATCTACCTTAGGCACTTCACTATCAAGTCATGTCCACCTAACAATGAAAATGCTAAAATGCAAACTAACCAAGAGAGCCAAGACCTGTACAACCAAGGGAAATGATTAGCTAGGCCACTCAGCAATTAGTATACCCCACATTGAGAAGGGGAAAGAACTAGCTACTAGATGATCTTGGACCCAAAGAAAAAGGGAACTAAAACCGAAACAAGAGCATTTCTGATATCATAGAAATGCTCCAGACATCTCCCAAAAACAACGAGAATATCTCCACGCCAAAATGAGTCATGGAAAAACAACACCGGAAATGCTTTGCATTAGATAATATTGGACTAGACGCCATCTAACTTAAGCAAACCCTTCCCACAAACCCATGTAAGTTGTATGTTCAATACACCAATAATTCAGTAGGAACTAATCAAAAGAGATCATTTGGCGTATGCATCTAAGACAAGGGATGACAAAAACGTCATCGATTAGATTGTGGCATCGCAGAAGCAGAGAGAGAGAGAGAGAGGAAAAACTAATGCTTTCAGTTTCACTCCACTCGCTTAAAAAGGCAACTGAGCGACAACGTGCAGCTCGAATCAAAAAGAAGCCGCGGACGTGCTCAGATCCCGGCGGACGCGTATCCAAGAACCACCACACGTCTCGCATCGAGATAAAAACCCCCCAACAACGTCAAAGCAAGCAACTTTGCCAGAGAAAATCGCGCCGAGCGAGCGGCCATTCGATTCCGATTCGCCGACTCCCAGCTAGCGGCCTCCCCTCCAAGCCCGAATCAATCAGCAAGAGCCCAACCCACCCAAAATAAAAATAAAAATAAAAACCGAACCCGCGACGGGGACTTCGAGCCGGATAGAGAAGGAGTCAACGGGATTTCCGGGACGGGGAAGAGCCGGAGTGGAATCGGGTCAAAGGAGAGAGAGAATCTAGGGTTTCGCGAGGGGGGGATCACGGCAGCGCCGGCAGCGGCGGCGGGGGAGACGGAGCACCGAACGAGAGCGTTACCTTCCATTGCGGAGCCAGAGAGAGCAAAACGAGAAGAGGGCTTTCGGACAGCTTCCTTCCCTCCCTTCCTCCCTTCCTCCCTTCCTCTTCCTCGACCTGGACCAGCTCCTCGTCCTCGTCCTCCACCTCGGATCGTCCTCCTCACGCAGTACTAAACATTCGCCATCTCTATCTCCATCTCTCCTCTCTGTCTCGATTTTGTCGGGTGGGGGATATGCCGGTCGTCTCTTCACTCGCGTTTTTCTTCGATTTTATTATTAATTCCCTCGACAAATTACGCACGCATATGAGAGAGAGAGAGAGAGAGAGAGAGAGGAGTCGAGGGTTGACTGTTATGGGGGAGTGGGATCTCGTCACGGTCGGTCACCGGACTCACCACACATCCTCCTCCTCAAAATTATCTCTTTTCTAAATCGACATGTATTTCTCTATCATGGTGACCCCAGCTGATCCCGCGCTTTACTTTTCTTTTCTTTTTCCCCCATTTCCGATTCATTTTTTATTTATTTTTCTGAAGCCTGCCTGTCGACCTAAATATTCGTGCTCGCCCATCATAATTTATAATCCCATGCATCAATTTAATCACAATGAAATGTGCCGGTTTATGTTGACATGTGTACTCGAACATATGTCGTCATGTAATATTCGAATTTTTTCTTTGTAATATGCAAAGAATTGTGTCTAAAGTCGCCAGCCCTCTTGCCTTAGATTTCGATTAGCTGCATCTTTCCCTAGGTTTTAATTTGATTTATTAGTCTTTTATTACTAACAATCCCTTTTGTGAGTATCACTAAAAAGCTCTTATGGTTACGTCCTTTGGCAATTAAGGGTGGCAAATTCTTTGACATGAAAGAAAACGCACCTACCCAAAACAACACGAATTCATAAAGATGAATCAACCGACATGACATGAATCATCTGTCATTATAGGTTTACAAAATGGATGGTTATGCCGCTCCGGAGTCTCCTTAAACAAGAATTCTTACCTTGGATAATATTGTGTCATCTCTTCAATGTACTTAATATCAAGATTATGATTGATTTGATCATTTCCATTATGATTCCATTATCTATTCAAAAGAAGTATCAATGAATGATCCCGGTGCATTTTCCATTGTCGTGCCAAGGCCAAAACTCAACCACCGATATCACTTGCCAATATGGGAGTAGCAGGCAACTGAGAAATCTACGATGCTTGGATAGTTTCTTGCGGCTCTTGTTTGAGCTGGAGGATAAAGAAGGTACAAAGATGAGAAGGGTCCAAAGCGTAAATATGAGGGTACATAATGGATTTCTCATGGCCCTCTTGACCAGTCATTTTTTAGCCACACGACCATATGAACAAGTATAACTTAGAAAACAACCATTTGATTCATTTTCCACATAAAGAAGCATGTATATATATATATATATATATATATATATATATATATATATATATATATATATATATATATATATTCTAGGGAATGAGGCTTTGCAATCTTTCATATTCATTTTGAGAGGTCACAACTACCTAAAAATGCTCAGTTTGAGTATTTTACATAATCATTTAAATAGCGTAAATTACTTCTGTAGTATGGAATTGACAATTTCTCATTCTTATTCTCCAAATTAGACATGTCGAAATTTTTATTTCCCAATATGCCCCCTGTTCCTTTTTTTCTTTTTAACCCTCTTTCACACATGCTTGGCGGGATATATTCAGCATTTGACTCCAACATCATGTCAAATGCATCGCCCATAGATTAATCCAAGTCATTTTGCCGTCCTTTGCTTTTCCCTAGGGATTACAAAAATCTCTTTCCTCGGTCCCTAACATCCCCCCTGTCCAAACATTCCGTCAAACACCTTTTGAATTCTCTTGTCTATTTCCTACCGTCGTCAAACGTCGGAAGCGGAATGTCCGTTCCTAATACGGGCCCTCTTTTTTGACTTGTCATACCGGCAAAAGGGAAATGTTTTCTTTTTGCCATGCCTTGGACTTTGCCGCGACATAGCAATGGGACGTCGATGCGGCATCCTATGTTCCAGGGACCGCGATTCGTTCCTTGAACAGCGATGGAAGAAGGAAGGAACAAGAAGAAGAGAATCGTGGCACGGTGGGTAGATTGTCGAGCTCAAAAGCTAGGCATCAGGTGAACGAAAGACGACTCAAAGGTACAGAAGTAACAGAACCCCCAAATCAAGAAGGAAGAAAAGAGGAAAGGAATAAGACCCCAGATGAAAATCCTAATGGAAAGTACTAAACACTCGCCATCCTCTGCTTTTGAGAAATGTAATTTGCATGGTCAACCTTCTTTTGTAAAATTAAAATGACGAGAATATCTTTCCCTGGTGGAAAAACACGCGAAAAAATAATTATTTATTTATTCACTCAAATTCATCGTTATCATAGCATCATTCACTAACTATAACAAGTGTGTTAAAAGGTATTTGTTAACGAAACTCATCTTATAATCTCTTCTTTGCATCTTTACCAAAAATAGTGCCAAAAAGATCCAATTACTCTTTGAATGAAAAACACCGATGAGATCCCAATTCATGTATCGCAAAATCTTAAATTCTAGATTTCGTATCTCTAAATCATAATTTCTTAAGAGCCGACATTTACTCCCAATCTCACCCCCCAAAAAAAAAAAAAAAAAAAGACCACGCTCGTGATGATGGCAAAGGAGGATACCGTGACTGATTATTACCCCCAATTAAAGTTTTCAATGCTAGATGACCTTAATTTTTTAGTGCCACAACGACCCATCACTACATCAGTTAAGGTCGTCACAATTGGATAGAGAGATATGATCCACTATGAATAGCGCAACATAGGGGTGATTGATTTCATAGTGAGTAGACTCCAAATCTGAAACTTAGAACCTATCATGTTAGAATTGGTTCCCAGTTTTTTAAACTTGGAAATTACATTGTCTACCTTGGAATCAGCTCTAGAACTTACTCTATTTTTCCGATCTAATTGTAGGGTCTATTCAAGGACTCGTTTTTCTTTTGTTCAGCTTTTTTGTTTCATTTTTTATAGCAAAATAATAAAAATAATAAAACGTTTTGAAGTAAAAGAAGAATAATAAAAGTCCTATTTGCCACCATAAGATAAACACGTAGTTACGTACAATCATAAATGCTAAAAGTTTAAACACGTAACATAAAATAGAAGTTCTAAAACACCATCTCTCATTCATCCGTAACAATATTGCTCCAAATTTGCAATAAATTTATATAAAACCTCAGTCTAGAGGATAGAAACAGAATGACTAGGGTTTTTTTACTTTTTTTTTTTTTGTTTTATGAAACCAGTTTGATCGGTTCAATTTCTCAGTAAATCTTTGCTCGGAACTAGAAACCAAACCGGTTCTAGGACATATTTTCAGGGCGGTTTGGATCGGCTCGAGTGTACACTCCTAATGCAGAGTCTACAATGATAGACCGATACGAAAGTAACAACAATTGAACCGAAACTTACATTTCTTTATTGTTTTGGGGTCCTTGCATCAACGAACATTATATAGAAAAGTCGAAGAAGCATTTGGGAAGATAACGATGGACTCGACAAACGGAACATCCGTCCGAATTTAAAATTTCCAAGGTGCAATTTTGGAATCTGAAGAAGTGAGGTGGGCGTTCCAAAAAAAGAGAAATTCCAGGGTGGCTCCAATTGGACTTGTTTTTAGTACGGGCGGCTCTCTTTCTTCCCCAGACAGAAACTGAGCGGGGGTGGGCAGAAGCAGAAGAAGGGAGAAAGGAACCCCGCGGCTGAGCTGGCACCGCTAACGGCTAGTTGGGAGAGAGGGACGCCCCAACGGTCACCCAACCCTGTGTCGGCAAATTCAAAATTCTCTAGGCATTCAACCAGAAAAAGAAAAAGGAAAAAGAAAAAGAAAAGGAAAACGGAAAAAAGAAAAGGAAATGAAGAAAAGAAAGAGACGCCGTTAACGTGGTAAGGACGGAAAAAGAAGCGGGCTGAACGGAACGGGAATCCCAAGTTCCGAAGTCCCCGACAAGAAACGCGCCCCTTGATTGAAGTTGGGTGCCGTCGCAAGGCATCCCGGTATTTACCAAATTGCCCAAACTGCCCCGCTCCCACCCCTGGATTTGCAAATTTGCCATCGAGAAAGCCTTGCGCGAGAGTTTTGGCCGAGAGGATTTGCATTTTCCCTCTTAGCTGTTCTCAATTCTCACATTTAAACTTGAGTGGAACTGTATAACTTGTGTGTATGGTGTTAGGGATAATCAGTACTTCATTTAGAAGTTAATTACTCATCGTTTAATTTGTTCAATAAATACATCGAGAATATTCATTAACAGGTTTTATAAATTAGCGTCTCCTCGTTAATCTTGTAAAATCGTGAGGGCAAACTCGTTATTATAGTACCCTAGTGCAGCAAATTCCATACGCTGTACCCCTCTTAGCTATGTTCTGGGATGCGTGCAACCCAGAAAACAAGAAAAGCGCGAGAGAAAATCGACTCTCGAGATTATTAGAAAATTTGAAAAATCTTAACATCTTTCGATTTTTTAGAGTCTTGCATTGGTTATACTGACATTATAATCACTCGCCCGTGTCGGTTCACATTAATTTAAATCAAAAGCATCCAAACATTTATTCAACGAAACTAATAATCGTTTCGTATTGTCGGAAATTAGGTTAAATAAAGCTTGTCAAATTGTGCGACGTTCGACCTTTTTTTCTTTCTTTTTTCCTTATACGTTAGCGTCTTGTCTGGTGCCGCTCCGTCGCGCAACGGAACATTATTTCAAAAAAGAAGAAGAAGGAAGAATAAGGAAGGAATTTTTTTAAAAAAAAATACGAAATAGAGAGAGATATATTTAATAATTGCACTCTCTCTCTTCTCTGTGCATTAAAAAGTCACCACTCAATCATTTCTTGAGAAGGAGATTTATGCTTTCTCACTTCCCCTCTCTCTCCTCGCTCGCCCGTTCTTCGCTGATTTGGCTGAGCAGGTGATTCTTCTCGCCTTCTTGCTCGCCTGTATGCGCGCGGCATTGTTCTGGGTTTTCCTTCTTCTTTTTTGTCTCTGCAAAGCTCGCATATTTTTCACCTGTGAATTGTGTGGGTGGGTGGCGATCGGTTCGGACGACGGGGACGCGAGTTCGGTGGGCGTATCTTCGCTCGGCGTGGGAATGTGGGTGGGTTTTTACTTATTCGCCTGTCTCTCGACGGTCTTGATCTCTTTTTCGTGGGTATTGCGCGTGTGAAGCGCGACGATGTATAAAGAAAAGAAGAAAAAAGGTCGCATTTTGATTGCTTCCGCAGTCGACTGGGGATGGTTGAGTCCTCGTTTCTAGGGTTTTTCCAATTGGGTATTTTATTCTCATGGGATCTTTCTTTCCCTTATTTTAGTTTTCTGGTTCCGCCTTTCTGCATTTTGAACGGGGACGATCGGTTCGGACGATCGGGACGCGAGTTCGGTGGGTGTATCTTCGCTCGGCGTGGGAATGTGGGTGGGTTTTCACTGATTCGCCTGTCTCTCGACGGTCTTGATCTCTTTTTCGTGGGTAGTGCGCGTGTGAAGCGCGACGATGTATAAAGAAAAGAAGAAAGAAGGTTGCATTTTGATTGCTTCCGCAGTCGACTGGGGATGCTGGAGTCCTCGTTTCTAGGGTTTTTCCAATTGGGGATTTTATTCTCATGGGATCTTTCTTTCCCTTCTTTTCGTTTTCTGGTTCCGCCTTTCTGCATTTGAACGGGGACTATTAGTTGCCTTAGGGTTTTTCTTTCCTTTTTTGAGAAGGATTACATTTTTCTTTTTTTTGGTTTTGGGGGGTTTAACATGCTTGCCCGTTTATCTCATTGCGATTGTTACTCATATCGTTCGATCTACTCCTCCTGATCCCCATCATTTATGCTGCTCGCTTCAGCCTACGATTCTCCTTAAATTGCCAAGATGGCTTGTTCATTGTGTTTTCTTTATGCTTTCTGAGGTTGGTTTGATTGTTGGGATGTGTAAATTTTCCATATTGAGTGCGTTTATTGGGTTCTGCACGTATTTTCATAGAGAATCGGCTTTGCTTTTGACTGTTTAGAGCAAAAATAGAACTAGGTGAGTAGATGCAGGTGGACAAGGCAGCAAAGAGAAGTCGGGACCACTCGTTGATCTGTCAAGCCATTCTCATCTATAGAATAGAACTAATGCCATATTCATTTAGGTGAAGCAGTGTGGTCACCATGATGGCGAAGTGCTAATGAATTTTGCCCAACTAAAGTAAGACCAATGCATGGAACTCTCTTAATCAATTTATCAAAAAACTATCTTGTGGATAAAATTTGTTTTTATATTTGGAATGAGGATACAGCAGCCACTTTTTCTGGAAATGTATACAATTGCATGAAGAGTAATTGTGTGAGACTTTATTAATGCTGTTCCATGATAGATTGTCCTACAAGAATCTTAATGTTCTTCTATGATGTATCACTGGCCATGGGTAAAGTAGAGTGCTTCGACGTTCTTGGTTTTCCCAATTAGACTCATGGATTCTGAAGTGGAACATGTGCATTTCTGTCCTATTTTTCGCTTCTAGTGATCGGCGTGCTGTTTACATGATGTTTGTTTTGGTATTGGTGGTTTGCAATTCTTAATCGTTGACAAGTTCATCTTTATTAACGGTTCCAGCTAATCCTTCATCGGTCTTCCTCGAACTAGAACCTGTCAGTTAATTCTTTAAGTTTCTTTTCAGTTCTTTGCATAACTGGTTATTGTTCTGCAGGTCTGGTCCTCATCACAGTAGGCCATTAGCCAATTGTTCAGCATAGCAACTAGAAGTGCCTGGGGCTCATCATCGCTACAAGATCTTGTTCAACTAATAATCGCAACAAATTCTTGTTGGGGCTAGTATGGCTATGGTAATTTGCCTCCCTTTCCTCATCTTCAATTTCTCTTGTTTTTTCAATCTAGATTGTCTAGCGTGCAAAGCTTTCTTGGTAACTTCATTGCTAGAGTCTCAGCTGAAGTAATTGCCTTAATATCAATCAAAAAGTTTGTTGGTTTGGCATCTCAAGCTCTGTGGAAAGAATGTGGAGTGATAATATTGTCTTCATGTTGTTTCATGATTGCCTATATGAGTCTACCATAAGCATGCTTAAGAATACACTTTCAAATAATAATTACGGAGAATAGAAAAGAGTAATTGCAGCTTTTACAGTCGTGGGAGCTGCTCTTTTCTGATTGTGATGCTCCCTTGTTAAAAGTGTTTCTTCTAATGGTTTGCCTTCCATAAGTTTGGCTATAGCATGTGCTTCTATTTGTCTTGAGTTCTGATGGATCAAAATTTTCTTTTTTCTTAGGCTACAAATGAAAACCTTCCTCCAAATGTTATAAAGCAACTTGCAAAGGAACTGAAGAGCCTTGATGAATCCCCTCCGGAGGGCATAAAAGTTGGAGTAAATGATGATGATTTTACCACCATATTTGCTGATATTGAAGGCCCAGGTTATTCTCTTTCTTTTGACTACTTAAGCCATTCATTGCAACTAATATGGTCATAGTTTGATAAATTTATGTCTTTTGGTCTCGCAGCTGGCACTCCATACGAGAATGGTGTTTTTCGGATGAAGTTGTTATTGTCTCATGACTTTCCACATTGTCCTCCCAAAGGTCTGCCCATGCCTATCACTACATGGCAAGAGAACTTATAGCACTGTTTTTAACTCCCTTATGGTTCAATAGTTTTGCTATAAGAAATGGTGCACACATCAGTTCATGGTAGAAAATATTCTCTTTCTCTGTTAATGTTGTCTGTGACTGTTTTTAATGGTTTTAACTCATTTGTATATAAAAATTTCAGTTTCACAACTTGTAAGATTGACCAATTCATGCATTATTAATTTTTTATGCAATTCTTTTCCGTTTGATGTCTCATATATACACCATCACGGACTATGTAGGTTATTTTCTTACCAAGATTTTCCACCCAAATATTGCTACCAATGGCGAAATTTGTGTCAACACATTGAAGAAGGACTGGAATCCTAGTTTGGGACTACGTCATGTTCTTATTGTGAGTTTTTCTCATACAGAAATTTAATTTATCCATGTTCCTGTAGGTGCTACTGAGAACACTGATCTTTTTATTGTTCAAAATCCTTCTTTAGTTTCAATTAATTTCTTTCCATTGACATCATTCTTTGAAATTCAGGTTGTTAGGTGCTTACTCATCGAACCATTTCCCGAGTCAGCTCTGAATGAACAGGCTGGCAAGATGCTGCTTGAAAATTATGAAGAGTATGCCAGACATGCCAGGTTATACTAAATTATAATCTGCTTCATGTTTATATTTATCTGTGGGACCAGGAACCTTTACACATGAGATGCTAAGGTATTATTGAGACAAATTATCTCCTAGTGTTGAATGGGCCTTAAAGGAACGGCCATATCATGGGACCTTAGTCATCCTTCTTTCCAGGAAGTTATACCGCCAATCCATGTAGACATGGCAGAAGGGCCAAATAATGATTTGACTGGCCCATGTTCTACTGAAGTAACTTTTCTGTTCTCCATAGGAGTCGCCCTCTATGATGAATTAAATCATTGTCACTGAATTTCTCTCCTGGAGTGTTATTGAGACAAATTATATTCTAGTGTTGAATGGGCCGTAAAGACACAGCCATTTTGTGGGGGACCTTAGTCATCTTCCTTTTCAGTAACATTATAGTGCTGATCCATGTAGACACGGCAAAAGGGCCAAATAATGATATAATAATTTGACTGGTCCATTTTCTGCTGAAGTTAACTTCTCTGTTCTCCATATGAGTTGCCCTCACAATGAATTAAGTCATTGTCTATAACTCTCCTTTTTCATTGTAGTAACAGAGCAATAGTCCAGTATCCGAATTCTTTGAACTCCATCTGATGTATCATTGCAATCTTAAGAACGGGTGTGTTAATTTTGTATCTGTGGTACTGATGTGTGATGTGTGATTGTGCTTATTACTTGCAGACTTTACACAGGAATACATGCCCTCAAGCCAAAACCCAAGTTTAAGTCGGGAGCCATTTCTGAATCGACCACCGTACTCAACATCGATCAGAGTAATGCTTCGCTTCTTAAGGTTGACCATAAGAATCAAGCGACAGCAGCAGCGGTGCCTTTGCCTTCGAATGCGGCAGCACCCAAGGGAGCGAATGGCCAGGAGCATCCGACGAGTGCGGTTCCATTACCCGAGACCGGAGTTAGCGGGTCTGCAGTTAGCAGCACTGCAGCTCAAAAGAAGGAACTTGGGTCGGTAAAAGTCCAGCCAGACAAGAAGAAGATGGATGCGAGGAAGAAAAGCTTGAAAAGATTGTAACATTTGAAATTCATTCTGTATTTTCCTGGTTCACCTCTCTTGGCTTATGTACAACGACTTTCTCCATTGATGAGAGTGGATCAATTGAGCTGATCTTACTGTTTGGCATTTGCGCAATAAATTTGTGCTTTTCATGGATATTCTCATATCCTGCTGTGCATTTCCTTCTAACCTTACTCTTGGGTTCTTTCCCTCTCTCCTGGAAAGGGCTTTCATTGGAATCCTCCGGAGCTTTTCGTTGGTAGGGGGTATTAAAGTGAACATGTTCTTGCATCTCTGAACTCGGCCCAATCTTGCTCCTAAAGATTGTTGTTGCCAACAACTCGAATGTAAATCTGAGGCGATTCAATGTTGGACTGGTGGTGCCTAAGAGGTGTCGAGGTATGGGAAGAGAGATGGAAGCAGGAAGATCCTAGAATGGTTTAACCGCTGGCGTTTTCGTTGATGACTGCTACGACAAAGCGGGATGCTCCATGCATGTTCGTGCAGATTGTGGATTGTAACTGGCAATTAGTCTGTGCTAAGTGTAACTCTCTCTCTCTCTCTCTCTCTCTCTAAAAAGCAATATTGGAGGCAAACTATAAGTGAGCAAACAAAAGTAATATACAGAAGTCATTTTAAGGTGGTTCAGATACGAATAATACAAATGTCACGACCTGCCAAAAGGACCTTGAGATTACAAGAAGCGGAAAAACAAAACATGGGAATTAACCCTGCAAGACTGGACCCACTACTTCTTCAAAGGCATGTTTTAACAATAAGCATCAAATCAGAATCGGAAAGGAACAAAGAAACTTCAGGACTCCCCATTATATTTTTAGCCAACCCCTTTTCCCCTTTCTTGAGGGATCGGAGTCGTTTACTTAGCCATCATCACCTTCACGAATTCCTCGTAGTTTATTTGTCCGTCACCATCCACATCAGCCTCCCTGATCATTTCATCCACTTCTTCATCGGTGAGCTTCTCCCCTAGGTTAGTCATCACATGGCGCAGCTCCGCAGCCGAGATGAACCCGTTCTGGTCCTTGTCAAAGACTCTGAAAGCCTCTTTCAGCTCCTCCTCAGAGTCGGTGTCTTTCATCTTCCTGGCCATGAGGTTCAGGAACTCAGGGAAGTCGATGGTCCCGTTGCCATCAGCATCGACTTCATTGATCATGTCCTGGAGCTCAGCCTCAGTTGGGTTCTGACCCAGCGACCTCATCACAGTCCCAAGTTCCTTGGTAGTGATGCAACCTGTTAAAAAGGAAATCAAATTGCTTTCAGTGAGCAGAGAGACAAGCCACCTCAATCCATAGAAAAAACCATTGCATTGAATGGCCCTAAAGGGGGAACAAAAACTCAACAGATGCATCTTCGAGGAATTTCTACATAAGATCATGACCATTTCCACCAAGGGGAAAAGAAAGCATGATCATGACCAATTCATAATTCAAATAATAACAAAGAAATTTTTCTTAATTTATCCCAAAATTCTTCTAAAATCAGGATACAAATAAGTTTATATTAAGTAACTGAATGGTCATTTTCCTCCAAACACAGGACAACAAAGAACTTGCTAGACCCAGAAGAAACCAGCTTGACATAGGCAAAACCTCAAAATTGTTCGAAGTAACTATATTATATTGAGAAACTTGAATTCAAGCAATATAAAATTAATAAGTCGGTCGATTGAGAGGAGCATATTATCCATCGTAGATTGCACGATGCCTAGTTTGTGTAGAGTTGGAGAAGGGAAGCCATTTTGCTGCTTGTGTAATTGACCTTCCCCTGCCCTCACCAATCTCTATTTTGGACTGAACGTGTTAGAAAGCCAGCACTCAAAATTCGTTCACATATTAGCATAGTATCAATGACTATGGCCCTAAAGCTACATGCAAAAGAATACACGCTGTATCCTCATAAAAACCGCGATAACTCTCTGCCATCGGAACTTGACCTACCGTGTGGTTACTGACGTGATCGAACACAGCGATCATTGACATTTCCACCTCATGAACATTGATAATATCAGAATGAACAAGCACACAAGAAATGTAATCATCAAAGATCAGAGAACCAAAAAACAAAAAGTGGCAACTTTACAGGCAAAACCAAATCATGGAACCGGTGATCAACGTCTGGAAAAGTACGGATTTATCTGCGGTCGGTAAAACTATGCCGTAAGAATTTGAACACAGTTCAATTCTTGGCACATCATAGACAGTTGGGCATCTACCGAATTTAAAATGCTCAACGAATAACCTCCAAAAGTTCCAAGGAAAACAAGACGAGAAACAGATGGATTTGTCCTCAGAGACTGAGGTAAGGAAAACAGAAGTCATCGAATGCATGATTGCTCTGTTTAACCATTTAAAAAGAAAAGAAAAGAAAAGAAAAAGCACAATCGCCAATGTCATGGATCAAGTCATGCATCTACTGCTATCCCAAAACCTCCACCACACAAAATTGGCAAAATTTGAACGGCGTTCCTGTCTGTTTCCCCTTGGATTTCCTATCGATCAAACATTTTACAAGATCGATACGAGGCACACCAACATTTCCTCAGCACGACCTTCTTACTCGCAAGTCACAACCGGTCAATCAGGATGGAAATTACCACCCAAAAAGAAAAAGAGAGCAAGAAGCGGATTCGATCTAGCTCGAAATTCAACCCCAAGGGCAAACCGGTCGCCGTAAACGACCGTTGGGATTCTTCTCCACGCGAAGCCGCAAGAAAACCCGACAACCGCTACAAACTCGAAACACCACCCACCCAAAAAAAAAAAAAAAAAAAAAAAGCGCGAAAAGAGAGAAAAACACAAGGGCTCCTCGCGCGTCACCAACGCCGCGCCATCTCTCTCCATCGCACTCGGAGGATCCCAAAAAAAATAAAAAAATAAAGAGACAACGAGTCAAAGCCCGAGGAGGAAGCAAACGAGCGGCGAGCTAGATCCGCACACTGAACGCCGGACAGGCGACGCGAGCAAAAGCGACGGACAACCGACGCGGCCGCGACCGCATCGAGAGAGGCGTACGGATCACACACCGAGGAAAAAAAACCACAACGAAAGAGAGAAGAGAGAGAGAGAGAGAGCGAACCATCGCCGTCCTTGTCGAACAAGCTGAAGGCCTCCTTGAACTCGGAGATCTGGTCGTCGGTGAGCTGATCCGCCATCTCAAACTTTCCTTCTCCACGAGAACCAGAAAAAGCTTCCTCTTCCGGAATGCGAAAAGCGAAGGGGATCGAGAAGACGATCGCCTTTTTCTGATGAGATCGCGAAACGAAGGGGAGAAGAGAGAGGGAAAGGGTAGAGGTATCGTGAATCTGATGAAGACGACGGGGGGATTTATACAGCAGGGGGAGCAGAATCAATCGACGCGCTCCGTGACCGGAACGACTCTATTTCTCATCCCCATCGTCCGTTTCGTCCCCCGCCCTTTTTTACCCTTTTGCCCCTCTCGTCTCCTCGTCGTTTTCTGTTATCACCGTTTCCCCCCTCTCTCTCCCTCGCCGTATTTTCAGATTTCTGCCTTTTCACTTTATGTTGCATTCGTTTCATGAAATTTTTTCGAAAAAACAAATATTTTTCATTAACGGAAGATAATTAAGTCTTTTAAAATAAGAAAAAATATTTTCCCTTTCTCCTCTCTCTCTCTCTCTTGTTTCAACGCTCTTGCCTAACCCTCTTCTTTCTTTATTTTTCTTTCTTAAAAGAAATTTGGTTTTTTTATTATTTTTCCTTCCCCTTTTCTTTTCTTTCTTTTGTTTTTCCTTCTTCCTTGGCCGGTTGTTGGGCCACAGATGAGTTCGAGCCTAGTTGGCCTTAGGTGAGTCTCCATCTCGCAAGATCTAGTGAGCTCGAGTCTCGCTAAATCAGCTAGATGAGTTCACCTAAGGCCAATAAGGTGGATCCTCACCTATGGTCAGTCACTGATTGTCATCGTGACTAGCGATCAACCAGTGAAGAGTGAAAAGGAAATAAAAAATTATTAAAAATGAGTGTAGGGAGGAATTGACTTTTCATGTCAAACGATGAAAAATGTTTTTTTATTCATTTTTAGGTTTTAATCAAGCACTAGAAAATTTTATCATTTTTTGAAAAATATTTTGGAAAATATTTTTCCTTAATTGTCATATTGTTGTTTGCGAAACGAACAAAACCTAAAACTATAATTTATTCTATACCCACATTACATTTGTTTCGCGAAAAATGAATAATTTTTAAAAAATTCTTATTATTGATTACTTAAAATAATTAGCTAGTGAAACATGCTTTCATTATCGACAATACTTTATGTTTAGATTATTTTCCATGGATGATGAAAATATTTTTCGTTTATTTATTATTTTTAAGAAGATAATTTATAAGTCATTTATTTTTCACAAAACATACAAAGCCTTAATAACTATACCTTAAGTGAATTTATTACAATCTCCTTTATTATCCAAGTGATTATTTACCATGCATATTGTAGAATATGAACAATTTTTTTTTGGGGGAATGTGAATGTCAAGAGTCCAATGTACAATTGGCTTCGTCTTTTTACTTGGGTGAATTGTAGGCTCTAGTTAACTTTAACAGCTTGCTCGGATTAGTAGTGTGATCAAAATCTAGTAACAATTACTATAGGTTCTTGTCCGGATATGCTTTTCGGAGTAGATCCAAGTTAAGCTATCTTTTCGCAAATCTTGGCTCGAGGTGTCGCTTAAAAGTGAAATTTAAATATAAGTCGATCACGATGAAAAAAGGAGGAGAGAACAAAGTGAGATTTGATTATCAAAAGGCGAGTTTGGATTGATTTCACAATTTATTTTGAATTTAATATGGAACTTGCGATTCAGATACTTTGATATGATATTTGTGCTTTTATGAGAAACAAAATGCGCCTTTTTCCTCAATATGATTATAATAAAGAAAGAGGGGATTAAAAAAAAAAAAAAAGATTTCCATTCCCTTAAATCTCAACTTTCCGGGCAAGGGTCGAAATGGTAAATAGAGCGCCTGCTCCCCCCCGATAAAGAGAAAAGATCCGAAAGCGACCACGCGACACGTGGCTAGACATTAACTCTACGCCGCGTTGTACCGGATCATTCCCCCCGCCTACGCGGAATCGGGATTCGTCACGAACTTTACCTCACTTTTTCTTTGTCTTTTCCTTTTCCTTTTTCTTTTTCCTTTTTTTTTTATCTGAATTTACCGAAAAAAATTGAAGGGGGACAGTAATTCTCGCTTTTTTTCCCTCGAAAATTAAAAATGAAATCGCGTCTATTCTCTCTCCTCCGTAGCCCGACCAATGGGATCGCACGCGGTTTGGACGCGGCAGCAACCTTGCGCGCACAACGTGGTCCCCGCCAAACGGTTGACCGCCACGTCAGTTCCCCCGTCGCTCTCGCACTATTCCCTGGCGGCTTTGTCGAGGATTTGTCGAGGTCCAGGTGTCCACTTTAAAGAGGTATTTTTCCTATAATTTCTCCATCGAAAAAAGAGAGTAAAATTTTAGATTTCAATTTGTCACTTACCGAAGCTGTCAAAAAGATTTTGAAGGAATGGCGATTTAGCATTATTATTTTTTAATGTTTATAGGAAAGCAGTAAGTTTTTATGATTATAACAGAATAAACATAGTCGAGAAAAAAATAAAAATATCAGCTATTTCGTGGAAATATCGCACGAAGTCATAATCATGTTGTCAGTTATCATATTACTTGGATATCGATCCAGACATAACCTTCCATTATTGGGACCACTGACCCACGCGTACAATAACGATGGCAAGTCGTGCTTAATAAGGACTAATTGCGCGTAAGGGTTTCCATGAAAATCGTGAACTTATCATGAAATGTTGTTCAAGACGAACGAGTGCTCGGTCCATGATGAATTCGGAAGTTTGAAGTCGACCAATCCATCCTTGTAATCTCGCGAGACGGTGTGCTAGGAATCGGTAAATCTGCTATTATGATGAGGTAACAAGTGCTCAGCTTATAAGTTAATAAATAATTCACTAAGATGCGGCTAGGTGAACGATTGACAATGTGATCACTTTCACGTGACTTGCGATGCTCGCTGACTAAACTCGGATCATGGATCTCGTGGCCCGCCGACTCACCCAGGCCCGAGCCAGAAAGACTTAAGGGCTTTTTGGACGGGCTTAGATAAGGGCATTTAGTGAAAAAGTCCAATTAAACCCGAAGGTTTAAATCTGTATTAAGTTTTATGATCAGCGGGCCTGGGAAAATCTAAGCCCGACCCGAAGGCCCAATTCTATTCCGAACCCTTTTTTTTTTTTTTTTTTTTTTTTTTTGGTGTGTGTCTTGGCAATTACCGAATGGGTATTCATCGGATTGAAGCGTCTGGGCTCGGCCGGAATTTATTCCGTAAAGAGAGAGAGAGTGGGGGAGAGAAGCTTTTGTGGGCTCTGCGGCATTTCCTTGGGCTGGAAAGTTATTTTGTTCTGATGAGCGTTGGCTGGGAAATCCATTGATTAAGGAGGTTTATTGTGGACTCACGAAAAGCAAATCGAACTGATTAGTCATCGTTATTGAGCATAGATCCTATATCGCCGCCTTGAACAATTGTACAAGAATTATTGTAGTAGGATAATAATGGCTTGGAGGATTTGAAAGGCACTGCAGCATTAAGATCTCCAATATTTAGTCAAGGATTAAACTCGGGGATCACTACTACTCACCGTATTTGATTCGATATTGCAGTCGCGCATGATTTTGAGAGTCGTAATGATGTTACTGAGATGGGCATGGGTTTTGTACAAAAAAGAGTATGTAAAAACTTTTTCGGTTAACAATGTGTATCATAGATAACTTTATCATCGTGTTGTTACGAATGTAGTATTGGTAGAAAACTCTCACTTTTTTGCCTTTCCAACTTGTGGTAAGGTTCTCCGGTTCCCTCGATTCCCCTCATTTGTCCAAAAAAAGGACTTTCTAATTGCCCTTTTGCTCAAACTTTCACAAGATTTTGCGCCTAAGGCGCATGTACACAAACCCTTCTCAAACTCGATGGTGGAAAAACTAGTGCTTTTTTTTACATGGTGGGGGAAGAAAAAAGCATGGTCAAATCAATCCTGCTGATCTAATATCACCGTAAGCGCTAGTCAGGCTACGGAAAGCAAAGCTCCAGAAAGCCTGTGACTGCTCCCTAATTCTCGCTCCTTCAATCACAACATGACAATCATCTTCGTGCCCGAGAGAAGATAAAAAAGAAGGAAGATCGGTCACGGCGCGCTAGAAACTGAGTCTTCGTTTACAAGCCTCGAAAGGGAGGGAGCTCGTGATGCCCCCATACCCCATCTCCCTAACCATCTCCTCTATCAAGTCCCTACAGATGTGGTCGTGCAGGGCCAAGCCTATCCTTCCCACCTCCCTCCTCTGGCCCCAGGCTATGTCCTTGCACACCTGCTCCACGCTCTGCCTCATGGCCTCGCTGATCCAGGATGGTGGCGGCGATGGCGCCGCGGGAACCCGGCTCTCGTCGATCCTCGCCCGGGCCAGGGAGGGCTCGTAGGCGATCCTGTCCAGGAGGCATATGCTGTAGTTGAACTCTTCTAGTGGCTTCTTCCTCTGGGGCGGCGGCACCAGTCGTTCTGCGTGGCAGGCTATGTAGTTGTTGGAACGCATTTGATGAGCTTTTGAGAGCCAAAAATGGACGAAAGTAGAAAGCCGATTGTCATTAAATGGTTCGTAGGAATCTCACAGGTTTGTCTATATCAGGATCTTTCTAAAATTTAATCTATGTTTGAGTACTCTAGAAGAAATAAGTTTACTTTAGATTATTCACAATAATTTCTGTTTTTCTCAACTGTTACAACACTTGGCAAAATCATTTGTTAGATAACTACTTTAGAATGATCCAAACAGAGCCTAATCTCACTTGTCCGGATCCTAAACAAGCCTTTCTGAGTCCCAGATTCCTATTTAGAGGACATGGTTTAAGGATATCTATGCCATGCAGAAATAGTCCTAAACAATTAGCAAGTTTCTTATGCCAATTTGCATATACAAAAAATCGATCAATCATAATGTTAACGGTACTTGAACCAAATTGAAATTTAAAGTCTATAAATGACAGAATATCTAGAGATATTTTTTTATGACAAAGGTAACCCTTTTCAAGATGACTTATGCCAAAGTTCTTTTTATCCAACCAATCTAACTGGCCGACTCCTAGAAAATATCTTTACAACAAACTAATTATGATTTCAACTCATGACTTTTGCAATAGAAAATGAAATACAAATGTCATCATATAGAATCCGTATAACTAGAAAAAGATCACATACGATTTTACAAGTTAATGGTTTGATATCATAAAAGTTTTGAGCGTTTTGAAATTGCAAGTTTCCCAAAATTGGTAAAAAAATCATAAATTTACATGTTCATGTGATTCTATACGACACTGGCATAGATGTATTAAAGTGTTGGGGGCAATGTGGTGGCCCCTGGTACTAATTAAAGCAGACACCTGCGAACGGTGAAGTGATAATGGTGCGTGCTTTCTCGCTTTTCCTTTCTGTTTTGTCCTCCGTTTTTTTTACCCTTTCGAATCGCCTTTTGACTGCAGAAGCAAGCCCCGAGTTGCAGGCCACGCAACGAGCGAGTGCTCAATTTCCTTCCCCGTTCACACCTCACAAAAAGCAAAAGGGCAGGACGGGGACAGGGCATAATCTTCACTCAGTTCAAAAGCTTTGCCCCGACCCGAATGGATAGCAGATCAACTCGAACGTTGGATCTAAATGGGTTCTTTTTTTTTTTTTTGGTTGGCATCTTTATCATCATAACAAAGAGAGGAAACTGACACTCATCTTTGGATCCAAAATGGGTTGTCAATGATGATGTCATAAAGTAATACATCAAGGGAGAATTCTAATCGGGTTGTCATCCACTATGGATGTAATTTGGATCCGAACCCGATGGGGACATTGGTTGTCTAACCTTCTTTTCTAGGCCAGGGGTGCTATGATGGTTCTGCTTGGAATCCTAAAACATGGCATGTGGCTAAAAAGCATGTCTTGTCTGAAAGCTCCCCATGTATTGCTTAAAGTATCGTTTATTGTGGCTGGAACAGCGGATCGGATAATTGGGTTTTCTGGTCGGACCGGACCCGTCTCAGGTGATTGATTATATGAGACAATATGGCCAAAAGGGATTACTTATACGACAAAGCTCGAAACGTGCGGGATAACTAACAGCCCTTTGGCAATTAGCTTTGGAATTGCAAATCCACAACGTGCAATCCGTGGGACTTTTTTTCTTTCTTCTTGCATAGAGGCTCTTGAGATTGGAAGGTGTATTAGCCTAGGAAATAAAAAAAATATGGCAGGAAATAGAACATGGTAGTTTAGGACCTAATGACGACCGTGTTCCCAACTTATTTAGGTTAGGTCATGTGTTAAATCTCATCACTCCTCTACTTGTGCCAAAGTTGAAAAGAAATTCGTGCAAGAGTTGTTTGTATGGACATATTGAAGTAGAGACACTTGTTAATTTTTCACTTTTCGAAATTAGACTCGCATCATTAGTAGTCGGATGCCTTTTGATTTCATTGTGATGTTAACAATATCAAAACGGAGGATTTTGCTATACCATCTTTTTTAATATTAAAAAGATTTTGTTACCGAGTGCCCTAGTGCATTACTTAACCAACCAAAAGAGGAAAGCTCGTGATTTTTCATGTACTGTTTTTTCTTAGTACTGTTTTTTCTTATTAGGTGTAACCATCGTCTTGAAAAATTAAGATTTTCCTAATGTGATTTTGTTTTTTTAATTAATCTCCTTGTCACCGATCTTGAAATTTCCTTATTGTGGTCTTGAATCTTGATATGTGTGGATGTATCATCTTTTCGATGAGCTTAAAAGGAATTCCTAGAAAGGGTAGAAGGAATAACTAGTCCATGCAATTGAGAATTGTCTCAATTTGTGTATCTGGCAAATGTTCTTGCATTTTCAATAATTAATTAAATTTAAAATAAGCCGAATTTATTTTAAAAATTGATTCATATCCATCATATATGTGATTATTTACTGTAGCTACGTTATCAAACATTATTCCATCAAGAAGTAGTACACCACTATAACAAAAAATGATATATAAATCAGAAATAAACAATAATTAAGATATTATAACCGGTTAAAATTATCATAATCGATTATTATCATAATGATATATTTACATTAATATACATCGATTTAGGTCGTTTATTATTAGATTATGCTGCAATTACTATTAGAAATCAATTTTGTTATTTTTCATGTAAATTCGGTAAAATGGAAAATTAAAGTTGACTTGGGTTCGGGGGCATTGATAAATCTTGTCGTCGAGCGGTTCCGTGTCATGCAGATGCGCACGAGAGAAGAGACGAGCGATCATAAATGCTGCGCGAGACGGAACGACGGAGACATACCGATGGATTGTCGCTTGGCGTAGCCGCTGAGCAGCGTCGACCGAGTGAACTCGTCCAGCACGGACACCGGACTCGGCTGCTCCGCCGGCTGCTGCTGCTCCTTCTCCTGCGGCTCGCCGCCGCCGCTGCCGTTCTCGTTGTCGCCGGAATCATCCTCGTCGTCGTCGTCGTCGTCGTCGTCGTCGTCGTCGTCGCCACCGCCGTCGCGGTCGTTGTCCCGGTCCTCCTTCGCCGCCAGCTCCTGCAATCGAGCGTCGAAGCTCGCGTTCGGTTTCGCGGCCCCGACCGAGGGGTGGAGCTCCGCCGAGCGCACCACGTCGATGATCTTCTTCAGCGCCTTCAGGTCCCGGTCGCACTTGTCCAGCGCCCCCAGCAGCTCGCGCCTCTTCTCCGCGGCGGTCTCCGGCGCCTCGCCGGCGGTGAGCCCCATCAAGCGGGCCACCACCGTCGGCTGCTGCGGCCGCGGCGGAGGGGGAGCGGGGGAGGGGTAGCGGCGCGGCTCTCCGGGAGGTGCGACCGCCGGATCTCCGCCGGCAAGGTGGGGCTCCTCGGCACCTCGCACGAGATCCTCTTCGCGGCGGCGGCGGAGGGGGGGCCGTCGTCGCGGTTCCCGGCGGCCTTTTCCCGCAGTAAAGCGGGGACTAGAGCGGCGGGGGCTCCGTCCTTGGCGGGAGGAGAGACCACAGCGTTCTTCTGCTGCCTTTTACCTGGAGATTCAATAAACCAAATCCTCAGTAAATCGGTTTAAAATCCAAGGCGAATGAAATAGGCCAAGAAGAGCACGAAAGAGAAAGGGAAACAATGCTAAACTAATTCCGGCAGGAATTTCGCGTTCCAAACGGCCTTCCGATCATTTCGAAGGCGTCGATACTGTTTCCTCATCCTTCAAAGCTGAAGAAGGAAGGAAGGAAGGAAGGAGGTACCGTAGGTGAGGGATTTGCGGCGGTGCTGGTAGCGGGAGAGGAGGTGGAAGAGGCCGGACATGCATCCGATGCTCTTGGAGTGGAGGCAGCCGTGGACGTCGGGGGTGGCGGCATGGGTGGCGGCGCGCTCTCGGTAGGAGGAAGAGGAGGAGGTGGAGGAGGAGAGGAGGGTGGTCGTCTTCTCTCTCTTCATCTCTCTCTCTCTCTTCTCTTGCGTGGTTGCAGTCTTGCAGAGAGCGTGCGCGACAACGGCAGAGAGAGAGAGAGAAAGAGGAGGCGATAGAGAGGGGAGGGGGTAGGCGGTCGCTGCTTTGTTCTCTCTCTCTCTCTTCCCCTCTCGCCTTTTCTGCTGGAGGGCCGGCGTTGCGGCAGCCGTATAGAGTGTTTTTAGTACATTTTGTTGCTCCTATTACCACACTGCATTCATTCCCACATTCATTCCTAGCCCATCTTCATGTTATTCCCTATTACTTACTTACTTACATACATACATACATACATACATACACACATATCTTCGTGTTATCGCCGAGTTTTAAAAAATTCAGATCTGTTGTAGCTTTTGTTGAAATGTATTGAAAAGTCTTGTATTGGAGAACCACTATAGTGTGAAGTGGTTGAGATGTTTTAGTTAGCGCATAACTCGTTGGCTTTTTTTGAGTGAGGATGGGTCTGGCTGAATACATTGACGGGTTCGGAGTTGCGCTCTTCTGCTGCATGCTTCCAACCACAATTTTTCTATAGTTATAAGTAATAGGTCTCGTTCGATGCGAATGTCATTGTTGGCCTCAGATTAGTATATTCATGCGGTAGCTTTGTCATGTCGGCACTACCACCTTAACTGCTTGTCCTTGTGCTCGGCGGTGGCGGCATCCATCAATGGTGGATCGACTCTCGCTCGGTGGTAGCAAGTGGCTGCACCACCACATGAAGCAAGGTTTTTGCCAGTCATCGGTGTAAGTCTCCCTCTCTCTCTCTCTCTGGATCTGGTTTTTCACATCAACAATCACAGCCGTACATGTGGGTTTTATGACTGAGTTGGATTGCCACACCAATTAAAAAAATCTAAATCAATTCAAATCAAATGGCGAAAGGATCAGATCGACCAAAACTAAAATCTAAAAAGGGTCGACTTGGACATCAACGGGCGGATTTCAACATTAAAAAGGGAAGTTCCCCACCTCTTTCAGGACTCTAACAAAGCATCATCAGCATCCTCCACTCGAAATCTCTTTTCGATAATCGGAAAACGACAGCGCCCCTAGTCTCTCCCAATCGCCTCAAACGACACGACCCAAAGTCGAACAAAGACTCGCGCGATTCTCCCTAATGAATCCGAATCATTTCGATCCTTAATCCCCTGTTCCTTGTCGTTTCTCCCGATACGACACGCCCCCGAAATTCAATCAGTAAAGGCCCGCGCTTTCTCCATTTTCCACCGATGCTTTTAGCTGTCTCCCTTTAAGAAAAGTGGGTGAGCTTAGGATTCAGCGATGAGATGAGTTTTGGTCAATGAAAATGAGAGAAGTGGGGGGTTGGACTTGGATCCTGTGCTTCGTCTTTCTTTTCCCCACTTTGGTTCACCTAATCCTGACCTCTTTTATGATGAGCTTTCTGGGTTCCATACGGCTCCGATGATGCACCGACGATCTCGGTCCGAATTGACTCCTGCTTTTCATTTTCTTTTACTTAAATCTAAACCTCGCTGCTCACGCGCTTTGCTAATTTCATATGCAGACTCTTTCATAATTTTCCATTAGATTACGACGAGAGAGTAGACGTGTGTGCATTCTCTTATTTGCGAGCATATACAAGCATGTGTGACTGTTTCTCCTCGCCGCAATGTAATCTTGAGTGGTTGAATAGCTGGATTTATTTTGACGTTTTTTCATGGATTCATGAACCACGTGCAATCACAGCCATTGATTTTTGTGAGGCTTGTGTGAGACCCGCATGATTAATGATTATGATTGATTTAATTCATTCGGACCGTGGAGTCCAGGCGAGCACTTACCACTGGCATTGAGCAATTGCAGATATGAGATGATCAACACGGAATCTGCGTAGCAGGAAATGCGAACAGTAAAAGAAGAGAGTAAGAGAAAAAGGAAAAAGGCATGAACTTATGAGACATCATTCTCAGTGCCTTGGACAGCACTCTTGCCTTTACTTTCTCGAAGGGGGCCAGTGTGCTTGGAGAGCACCCTCTTCACCCTCCGGGGGGCCGCATCATCCGACGGCCGTGATCATACGATCAAGTGCGTACGAGGAATTCCCCGATTTGATAAGAGCCATGGACCAATGACAGTCGATAGGTTCGATGGGAATCTTAGTTGATTCAACCATCGTGCAGGTAAGTCCAGGAGTCGAGTCCGTCCTGAGACAAGTCAACCACCGTCCCAATCCCCATCCAACTTTCCAAGATACCCCCATTCCACTGGTACTTTAAGCGATGGCATCGGGACGTGCCTGAAGAAACAAATCCGCAGATAGGTGGGATTTTCCCAGCTTGCTTGCCCTCTTTCTTGTCAACTCAATGGTACCTGTATCCTCCTCTCAAACTCCTACGGCCTAATGTTTCTCCTTTCCTAGAAAAACTCGGGCAACTCATCTCTATTCACATTCCAATCATTGCGGAGCATTAGGAGTGTGCACTGCCTTGCCTTGAGGATAACAGCAATAGCAGAAGTTAACGACTCCAGAACACCGAGATGGTGAAAAGTCAAGATGTCGCGAAGCTTTCTCCTGATCAATAATATGTAAAAGGACGTCCCCATGCACGAGGCGCCTTACTATTCTAGTAGGTAATGGTAATGTAGAAATAGGACACGACAAGGAGGCCAAAGGAGGTCGATATGTATGAAAGAGCAAAGTTGGAATCAAAGAGAACATGTGCACTATGGTCATGGAGAGAGCTTCCTTTCTGTCACTTCCTTCCTGACCATGCTCAAAACCCTTTCCCACGGTCGGGCAGAAATTGCATATCGAAACAATTCCTCGCGAGGAAGTTTGTCCAGATCTTCAGTCCTTGACGTCTATCAGGACGCGAATTATTTTTTTCATTTTGTCAGCATCTCGCGCGCCCTCACTTTACTTATCAGAAAGGAAGTTTGAAAGCCGATGGCTGAAGGGCGAAGCTCTCTCTCGAGAGATGTACAAGCGTACACTGGATTGAGGTGAATTGAAATCTCACATCCAGTACGCATAAGTGCATATAATGACTTGTAATCTGACTTTGCGATTTCGGAAATTAGCCCCTTTTGGAATGTAGTGCTGAGCTTTTATAAGCCCTTAGCCCAAGTTGTGTGCTCGAGTGGGCTACCATCAATAAAGCCCACTTCGTCTCCATTCTCTCACATCTCCACTTTACCTTTCAAAAAAAAAAAAACAAAGCTGCGCCCTATTTAAAACATGGAATCAGTAGCCTTCCATAATCCTTAATCTGCCTCTGCACCTTAGATTTCCTTCCTTGAGGACTTCCAACACTGGTGTATCACTTGCAAAGAAGGGAGGATTAAGGTCACGCTGAAGCAGAAACACAGCGCAGCCAGGATCACATCCTCATTGAGGGAAATATCACTCGCACTTGCTTTTGACTGAACATGGTATGGATCTCATGCAAACCATGGGAAGAGATCCGAACAGTTGTCTTAGTCACTCGTCGGCACTATCCTCAACTTCAAGCCGCAATAACAGAATTGATCAACATCTAGACAATCTGTTCCTCTGAAGTATGCGGCACATAACACTGTCCATTCTTCCACAATTCCACTAAACCACTCATTCAGCATGGTACGCATGCTGCCTTCCTTAAAACTTCATGGCCATTCTCTTTTTAACTGGTCGTTGAGCTCACCAACCAAGCGAACTTTTCCCTAGCACCTTATCACAACCCCAGTAGATCAAGTAATTAATCCGAAAGTCATGTTCAAAATCAGGTGTTCTTACACGTGCTGATATGGCCTCAGTCCTTGGCATCCTAAAATCATCCACCTCTTCTCGCCCTTAATGTCGATTATTAGAAAGGAAATGGTGAGAAAAACAGCGCAGCCTCTAATGAATGATACTTAAAATTTCATGTCTACATAAAAACAAATAAAATAAGTTGTTCGAGAACTGGACATGACCTAAAGGATGTCCCAAGCAAAAAGGCCAATTTTCAACTCAACTGTGTTGGAATTCATTACCCTTTGTCCTTAGGTCACCGCAAAATGAATAAGCAAAAGAAGTGCGCTTCTGAACATTTTCCACTCTACAAACTGATGACTATTTCCTTCCTCCTATCATAGAAAGACTAAAACTGTATTACCAGACAAATAGCCCATGAGAAATCTATGATTGGACCACAAATTCACTATTGACAATTAAAAAATTAGAGAACATGACTGGCAATGAATCATCCGCCCAAGAAATTATGGTACGGTATTGGATGGAATACATTAAATTTTCTAGCTTGGATTTCTTGTGGCACTGGCACTACTTGTGCACCAAGCAGAATATCATTGTCAACTTCCAAAACAAGAAAAGGAAAAGTGGCTGACAAGCCAGATGTTGTCCATTGCTTTTTGTACATATCAACTTTTGAATTACATCTGATTGAATGTGACTGATTCAAACGACTTGCAGATGCCAGCAAAAGGGAAAGAAAACTAGACTAGGTAGTTAATATATCAGACTTGAGTTAAACAACCAAGAAGGCAGCGCCATATTTGACATGACTTAGAGATCTTTCCAAACACGATAGTCTGTACTGGAGCTGTTATAGTTTATTACACTATCCTGGCACCCAATGAAGAATGTAGTATGTACAGGATCCACATTTACCAAGGCATGAGCTGTACCACTTGGACTTGCTGCAACAGCAACCTCATCAGCAGCAACAACTACTTCAGCATAAGTTTTGTCACCCATCTCACTGCTCTCCAGCTGCAACAAGTTCAACGCTTCTCATATAAGAAACACAAATGCCATCTAAGAACAAAAACACTTGACTTTTTACATGTACACTGCACCCTTATTTATGTTTCTTCTCTCTCTCCTTTGCTAAATTATAGTTCTACAGGAATCAAGCTATCACCAAAATCAAAAAATAAAAATTCAAACAAAAGAACAAGGAGAAGTATCTAAGGAACATAAAAACGTGCATGAGAACTACAGCCAGTGCTTCATTCTTTTGACAGATAGACAAAAACAGGATTGAGATATGTGATGGCATTTGGAGGCAGATTCGTGGAGAGAAAACCAAATGGGGGAGAGAGGATAGAGAAGCTTTCAGAGAAACCCTGAAAAGCTCCAATTTCCAGGAACACCCATTGATTGAGCACAAAACCTGTACTATGATGCCATTGACTTATCTTGATGTTGAGGGCATGGAGCTGTGGGCACCCTGTAGAAAACCCACAGGTGTTTCAGAGCCACTGATTCCGCATCGCTCTGCCCAATTAACTTGCACCAGCCCTCGGTTTCCATTTCTTTTAGCCTCTTCTTTGTGAGAATGGGTCAGCCATTCTCTCTCTCTCTCTCTCTCTCTCTATTCTTTTGACAGATAGACAAAAACAGGATTGAGATATGTGCTGGCATTTGGAGGCAGATTCGTGGAGAGAAAACCAAATGGGGGAGAGAGGATAGAGAAGCTTTCAGAGAAACCCTGAAAAGCTCCAATTTCCAGGAACACCCATTGATTGAGCACAAAACCCGTACTATGATGCCATTGACTTATCTTGATGTTGAGGGATGGAGCTGTGGGCACCCTGTAGAAAACCCACAGGTGTTTCAGAGCCACTGATTCCACATCGCTCTGCCCAATTAACTCAATTAACTTGCACCAGCCCTCGGATTCCATTTCGTTTAGCCTCTTCTTTGTGAGAATGGATTAGCAACTCTCTCTCTCTCTCTCTCTCTCTCTCTCTCACACACACACACACACACACACACACATGCACGCACACGCAGGCGGGCGGGCGGGCGCGCGATCTGCAGCTGGCAGCTATTGACAGATGGACAAAACAAGATAGATATGTGATGGCATTTGGAGGCGGATTTGTGAAGAGAAAACCAATGGATGAGAGAGGATAAAGAAGTTCTCAGAGAAACCCTGAAAAGCTCCAATTTCCAGGAACACCCATCGATTGAGCACAAAACCCGTACTATGATGCCATTGATTTTTCTTGATGTTGAGGGCGCGGAGCTGAGGGCACCCTGTAGAAAACCCACAGGTGTTTCAGAGCTACTGATTCTGCATCGCTCTGCCCCAATTAACTTGAACCAGCCCTCGGATTCTATTTCATTTAGCCTCTTCTTTGCGAGGATCTTTCTCTTGCACGCATGCAAGCAAGCATGCACCTGAACTGCAGCCAGTGGTTTTTGACAGATGGACAAAACAGGACTGAGATATGTGATGGCATTTGGAGGCAGATTTGTGAAGAAAACCAATGGGGGAGAGAGGATAGAGAAGCTTTCAGAGAAACCCTGAAAAGCTCCAATTTCCAGGGACACCCTTTGATTGAGCACAAAACCCGTACTATGATGCCGTTGATTTTTCTTGATGTTGAGGGTGTGGAGCTGAGGGCACCCTGTAGAAAACCCACAGGTGTTTCAGAGCTACTGATTCTGCATCGCTCTGCCCCAATTAACTTGAACCAGCCCTCGGATTCTATTTCATTTAGCCGCTTCTTTGCGAGGATCTCTCTCTCTCTCTCTCTCTCTCTCTCACACACACACACACACACACAAACGCATGCACACATGCAAGCACGCACGCAAACTGCAGCCAGCGGTTTTTGACAGATAGACAAAACAGGACTGAGATATGTGATGGCATTTGGAGGCGGATTTGTGAAGAGAAAACCAATGGTGGAGAGAGGATAGAGAAGCTTTCAGAGAAACCCTGAAAAGCTCCAATTTCCAGGAACACCCTTTGATTGAGCACAAAACCCGTACTATGATGCCATTGATTTTTCTTGATGTTGAGGGCGTGGAGCTGAGGGCACCCTGTAGAGAACCCACAGGTGTTTCAGAGCCACTGATTCTGCATCGCTCTGCCCCAATTAACTTGAACCAGCCCTCGGACTCTATTTCATTTAGCCTCTTCATCTTTTCCCAGGAAAGAGTGCAACATGAGAACGTGTTGGTCTCTCCAGTGGTTTGTCACTTCTAGACAATGTGGCTAGCATTACAAAATTTTCCCTATAAGGGAATATGACAAAGTTTACATCCACTAAGTAAATACCACTGAAGATGAACTGCCGCTTATGGTGGTTTTTCTCTTTCCATCAACAACCAGGAATGACCAAAAAGATTCTAAAGAAAACACTTCCCGTGGACATCTTGACACTTCAAACAGCAATTCTATGATGTATTGCACAACCAATGAATATCTGTATCAGGCTTATCAGCTACTTCAGGTGAATATCTTAATGAACTCTCTCAACCAATAAGTTAGACCACAGTCGAACTCGGGCCATAACAATAGCCTGATTTCGACAATGAGATAAGAGTCCTCAAAGAATGCTAACTAGAAACGATTGCATTATATGTGAATTACTGCAAATCCTGTCTACGGCAACAACGACTAGATACCATTCTCGCTTGAATTACTTTCAGAAATAACTTCTACTTCCATCCTAAGAAACTTGGAGAAAGGGGAAAAGGTGTAACCTACCCTGAATTTGGTCTTAGCACCCCAAATGACGAACGTCTCGTTACAAGTGTGGTGCCTGTGATTCGCCCTCACACCGCGGGGGCGGATTTCGCCGACATGGAACGAAGCACAGGTCACAGCTCCCCCTGCAAGCAAAGCAAAGCAAACTCTTCCATCTAAAATCATCAACCAAAAGGACAGGAAAGCAACGACAAGCAAACTCAACGAGCCTTCTGAACTTCGCATTCAACCACAATCCAGAGAGAGAGAGAGACCTCGAATGCCGTTATCGAGCGCGACGGAGGCGAAATCGACGAGCCACCCGCGCTTGTCGCTGAAGGAGCCGAGGGGAAACCTGACGAGGTTCGCCTTGCGGTCGTCCTCCTCCCTCCGCCGCTCGGTGTCGCGGCTGGAAGCGAACCGCGACGCGGCGGAGGAGCTGGCCTGGAGGCGGAGGGAGATCCAGGTGAGGAGCAGGAAGGCGGAGAGGAGGATGGGGATGGCGTGGGGCTTCTTGAGGAAGCTGACGAGGGACGAGTACGAGAAGGCGCTTCTCTGGGCCAGCGCCGCCGCGGCCGGCGACGCCTGCGCGCTCTCCAGGCTGATGGCGGCCGGGCCGCCGGCCGCGGCGTACGAGGGCCTCCTCGGGTTCGCCATCGCGACGGCCTCCGGTATACCGGCGTTCAATCTCGCGGCGACATGTGGCGCGCTCGGTTTTCGGTAGGCGCGGTCCAGTGACTGGTGCGGAGGTTGAGAGCGGCGGAAGAAGAAGAAGAAGAAGCGGCGGCTGTTTCGGCGGAGGAGAAGTTATTTAGGGTCTCCTGAAGGCGACCCGATTTTGAATTTGGTAGATATTTTTTATGGATCCGGTTCCCGAATCGAACCGAAAAACCTTAATTTTATTTTAATTTTACTTAACATCTTGTATTCTTGTTGTTTTCGGTTCTTTACGTGTTCGTGAATAATAGGATGTCTTAACCAAAAATTTGTCTTTTTAAATAACAAGAAGAATAAAAGCAAAGAAAAAAAACGAGCTGGATGATTCTAAAGACTGATGCGATAGATTCTAAACCTAAATCCCGTTTTCAATTTTTGGAATTCGGAATCTGCCTATGATTAAATTCGGAACCTGCCTATGCTAAAATCGCTTACCTCTAATCATATGCAACGATATTGATAACTATTGTCGATCGGGAAATGAATGGGCAGTGCAACTCGAATAGGCACGAAGATTCTCCCATGATGTGAGTCCGTTTTGTAATCTTGCTGGAAACATAGAGCCAAATAATCCATACCTCCCAAGAGAAAAAATCACGACACCAAAGTTACACCATAGATTCACAATGAGATATGTTCAGTAGAAGTCAAAAACTTGTCGAAAAGTGCGATTTAGTCCTAAAACTTACAAAAAGTGCAATCAAGTCCTAAAACTCGAGTTGGTTCAATTAGCCATAAAGTTAACACCGTTAATAAAGTTAACGGAAATTGCCGACGTAGCGGCGACGTCATATTTTTAATGAATTTTTTTTTAAATTTTTTATTTTTATTCAAAATCTTTAAAAAATAGATTAAAAACTAAAAAGGAAAATCTAAATTTATTTAAAAAACATAAAACTGTTCAAAAAAAAAAAAAAAAAAAAGACAGGTGGACCTCCGCCGCCTCCGATCGGGAGAGGGGCCGGCGACGATCGCCGCCCCGGGCGGGGTGGCCGGCCCTCGCCCGGCGAGGCCTCACCGACCCTCGCGGGGGCGGCGGCCGTCGCCCGCCCGGGCGAGTCGCCGCCCTCACGGGGCGGCGGCCGCCCGCCCGGGCGAGGCCTCGTCGCCCTCGCCGCCCCGAGCGAGGGGGCGACGAGGCTCGCCGGATCTCGGCGAGGCTCGCCCAGATCCGGCGAGCCTCACCGGCCCCGAGCGAGGGCCGACGAGGCCTCGCCCAAGGCGGGCGACGGTCGCCGGCCCCGAGCGAGGGCCGACGAGGCCTCGCCTGGGGTCGCCGACCGTCGCCGCCCTTCGCCTAGGGCCGGCAAGGCCTCGCCCTAGCCGGGCGAGGGTCGGCCACCCGCCCGGGGCCGACGACCGTCGCCCGGCCCCTCCGGCGATGGGCGGCGGCGGCGGGGAGAGAAGTTGATTTTTTTTTAAACAATTTTTAAAAATAATTTTGTTTAGCTTTTCTTTTTAATTTTTGGTGAAAATAAAATAAAATGAATACATCTAATCTTTTTTTTTTGTAAAAATGAATAAAAAATAATTTAAAAATCCATGTGGAAAATAAAAATTATTTATAATGCCACGTCGGTATTTTTAACGGAAAAAACTAACGGCGTTAACTTTAGGACTCAATTGAACCAACTTGACAAGTTTTAGGACTTGATTGCACTTTTTGTAAGTTTTTAACTAAATGCACTTCCTCGACAAGTTTTAGGACTTTCGCCGAACATATCCCATTCACAATCTTTTCTGACTCCCGTCTCCCCTAACGTACGCTACCATATCTCGTCGGACGCCGCAATGTTCACCATGTAGTACAAACACTAGAGGAAGAAAAAATTGCAGGCCTCATGGCTACTTAGGCCCAGTTTGTTTATTTTTGTTTATGCTCCCCGAAACAAAAACTTATGTTTTTTTGTTTTGAAAATAAAAAAAGAATAGAAACGTGTTTGATAAAATTTTTGTTCCCGAAATCAAAAATCTATTTTTTTGTTCCCGGAAACATATTTGGAACAAAAACAAAAATAAACAAAAAAGTTGTTTCTTATTCCCGGGAATAATTTTTAAAAAACAAAAGAACAAAAACTCAAAACTCTTCTTTTGTTTATTTCTTTTGTTTATTTCTCTTAGTCGGTGCCCTCTGTCTTAAGTCCCTCCTTTCTCCACTGTCATCCTCTCCGACGAGGGCCAACGACTTCATCAAAGCGTCGGCGGCCTCGGCGAGGCTCGGCCTCGCCATATCTGGGTGAGCTCGAGCTCATGTAGCCAAGGTGAGGCCGAGCCTCACCGGCTGGCGCGAGGCCGACCTCGCGCCGCCTAGGTGAGGTCAAGCCTTGTGGTGGCTTGGCAAGGCTCCGGCGAGCTCGCCGGACCTTGCCCAACCGGTCGCCGGCAATCAGCGACCGGCGACTAACCACAAAGGAGAGAAGAAAAAAAAAAGAATAAAAGAAAAAAATGAAAAATATTATAAAAATATTGAAAAATTAAAAAAAAAAAAAAATAACAAAATTGTACAAATTTACCAAACGTATTTCTATTTACGGAATAGCAATTGTTTGCAGTTACCAGGAACATTAACAAAAAAAACTATTTATGTTCAAAAATTATTCCTCGGAACAGAAACGTTACCAAACATGCTCTTAAACTCTTAGTAGTTTCGGCTTTTTGCATTTATACCATGAAGGAGGCATTGGCTCGCCTATATTCCAAGGAGGCAAAACTGAAAAGCTACAGCTGCCCGCAAGAACGTACTTTAAAATCGTCAAGACTAACAAAGATCCTCATATACATGAACTACTGGTCTGCTTGCTTTCGCACGAATGAATCAATGTCGCAAACAGTGAATACGCTGCACTCCTACGTATCAGACCGTATTTTTGCATCACGGAGCAAAAAAGGCTCGCAGTGTGGCTGCATTATAGAGGCAAAAGTCAAACTTTTCAGGATGTTGATCTATTACCATATAACTTCTATCTTTTGCTGTGCATGACGCCTGCCATGGAACACAGCATCACCAAAGAGTGCTAGTCCTTTGGCTGAGTCAGAAAAGGTTTGAAGGTCATCAGCAATCCCAAGGCCTCGATGATGTTCAGGATGAAGAAAACCATGTGATTACCTGCAATACCAACAGAGCCATAGGTTTCAGCTTTCTTTCCACGAGGTGAAATTCGAGAGCATAAATTCAACTTCGATCAACAGAAGAATATAGAGAAGAGAATAAAATAACGCTAAGAAAGGGATGGACATGCAAGGTTATACTGATATGCAAAGGCTGTGACAAGGATTTGATGCGAGAATTGATGTGTGCATGTTTCTGTCTGCAAGACTACCAGATTGTGCAGAAACCAGAGCTGTGAAATGTTTTTAGTGCTCTAGGATAGTGAGGCAGTGCGGAAAAGTTCACTCATCTAATTTCTTCAGAACCGGTAAACAGTAATTTATTGGGTGTATAAAACTACTACAGGACTACGGCGTCTTCCACAGTTTTACCATTCAGTAAAGGATGGCTGCTGCTGACTTGAATTGTGGACTTTTATACAGTCCCGATCAACGTACCAAAGATATCTTTTGATGCTTTAAGCAGAGTATACTGAGGACTAAGAAAGGACAACATTTTGATCTATAAGCTCCAAAGTGGACCCTTAGCTCCATGTCTCACTCAAACTTCTTGACATGGCTGAGAAACAGCTTCACACATGCCCTAAAATATGTCGTAGTTCAATCATTGCAGATCAAGAGATTGGAGAACTAAGGGGGTTGCTTCTGCCAAGAAAAACATTTCAGATCCAAAAAATTGGTTTAGGTCATGGTAGCATTCTAACCATATCAAAATCCTACAGCAAGAAGAGTCTTAAGCTTAACACTGAAGATATTGAACCGCCCATTGCTAGTAGTTAAAAAACAAGCTAAGAAAGATGTTAAAGTTCAATTAGAAGTCAGAAGATTACAATGTTCGGAAAGAGAAACATGCATCTCCTGATTCAGTACAAATCTTTTAGTAGTTTAACATGACCATATTAGCCAAATTGTCTTTAGATGATTACGACAGCCAATTGGGATAAGGACACTTTGCAAATAGACGATGCAGAGGATTACTTCTTTAGCTACTGTTAGACAAAAACTTCCAGATATTTGTAAGGTATAGACAGTGGTCTTTACCAGGCAGAAAAGAAGCATTTTGACGCTTTTGTGCCCAAGAAAAGCTGCAGTTACACAAAGCATTAGAAGTCAGGAAATAAAATTCATCATATAAGCCCTATCTTCAGCTGCTTCAGTTTGATAGTGATCTCAATGAGGCAAAAATTCACAAAGCCATGGAATGTATCCATTTAGCCTATTATGAATGATGGAAAAAACAATTTCAGCAAAGTCATTCTCATATGTCGAAGTTGTTATTCATTAGTTAAATGGCTAAATGTCTGTTGCAAGAACTTAGCAGCAGAGCTCTTATATAACGTTTTACAGAAAAACCAAGCAGTGACGTTTTAACAAATGACAGCATGAATCCAAGCAGAAACTTCAGAAGATGAAATCTCACTTACACTGGTCTTAATACAGATTCCATCCTGAAGAATACGAAATACTTGTCTACACTCATGCCTGAATTAGCTAGACAATCAATTGGACCTAGCACATATCCTGCACATTCTAATTTGATGATATTCCATACAAAGCATCTAGAAAATTTCTAACTTTGCACATATAAACCACCTTGAAATGTCTATCTCTTTCCCTATAACTAAGATAATTGTCCAATCACAAGAAAACATAACCTGCATTACCACTTTCCTTTTCCAATTATGGAAGCATCTAGCTCTGAGATCATTAGGAGAGGGCGGCTGTGCTTCTAATAAGGCATGACCATATGAGGCCTTCGCCTGTACACTATTCAACTCTTTTTTTCTTTTTTTTAATAACTGTCACTTTCCATGCAACCATAATTAATTACAAAGTTGACTCAGATATCAATCAAAGGAAGTTTTTATAATCTTCATGCAGAACCTGCTTGATTTAGATTGGGAAATTCATAAGAGTTATGAAACCATGTGCTAAGCACGATCTCTCTGAAAGTTATCCTCAAATGGCAGTATCTGCATATGTCCATAACTTGATTCAGTCTCATCTTGTGCACGAATAAATCTTGTTAGTATTGTCATAGTAGATGTGTGTATTTGATAGTAAAATTTCTGTGATCATGAGTTTCCTATCTTGTAACACCTAAATACAGTATAAATACATATGTGCGATCTCCAATGCACACACGGTTTTCTCTCCAATCCTTCCGTACATTATCAGAAATCTTATGCATGACTAACAGGAAGTATAGATACTTCAAACAAAAAGACTACAAGTCCATTCTATTCAGGAAAATCTACTTGCCACTGTCAGCCTGTAGACATTCCTCCCACAAATAGAATTTTTATATAGGTTTAGGAGTAATTGGATTGCCAAGCATCATAAAACAAGGGGTTCAAGGAGCTTATATTGATTAAACTTCTTACATTGAACCTCCTGCTGCTGGACCCATTGCTTTGAAAAGAGACATTGCAGACAGAGATAAACCGTTTGCAGCTCCTCTCTGCTCCTGGGTCTAATCATTTTAAATCAGGATTATTTCAAGATTAGACATATTGACATTGGGCTTGCCAAAAAAAAGCAGTCAAAGAGAGGAACATTACCACAGCTCTGTTTTGAAGTAGGAATAAGCCTGTGGTTATGGATACCTAATTGCACAAAGAATGCCAAATTGAGTGTGGCGTAGCAAGAAAGGGGATAAACTCTTTTTCACATACATGGAACAAAATTTCAAATTCAAAGCAAGAATAAACAACTGTAACTCATTCTTATCCAATTTCTAAGTAACAATAAATGAGCAAACCACTTTTACTTTTCATTATAAGCCAAACTTCTAGGATGGAGAAACTATAATAGTATCTTATCCAGCAACGCTGCAGACATTGTCAATTGACCTGAATCTAGAGTACAGATTACTTCCTGAAAAGCTAATCATCTTCTTTCTTATTCCTTCATTATCATTCCTTGTACTCCCCCCCCCTCCCTCCTCCAAAAAAAAAAAGAAAAAAAGAAAAAGAAAAACACCACACTCTCACTCGAATACCAACGCAAACAAACATGCATGCACTGGCTCATGTGCACCCACAACTGTTGCAGCAAGAAGGTTCAAGAGAAGGTTCAAGAGAGTTTTGAACTTACAGCAAGCACATTCTTCAGAATAGATGCTGAATCCACCAGTATTGTGAGAATAATGCCAGTCAGTTTAGCTATAAAGGGGTAACTTGACAGCAGAATTATGCTCAACACCTTTTATATGGAGAAAAAAAAAAAATCAACGTAAGAGCAAGAAATAGGAGACAAATGTAGTACACTGTTTTTTTGTGAAAAAAATTGGAAAGTGGGAAGAAGCCATACAGCACCAACTCGAGAAACTACAATTGGTCCACAAATCCTTTCCACACGTGGGTACAGAAATAGCTGGAATAATAAGAGCCCAAAACCTAATATTGACCCAAAAAATGGACAAAAATTAGATCAAATCCAGAATCTAGTCGGAATAAATAAATTGCACACCTATGTTTGCAAATATTGAATAGACTGGGAAGGAACAGATAGGAACAAGTTTCATCCTAAAGTAACCACTAACTCATTGCCATATGTAAGGTCTCAACTTCTTACGAAAATAAAATTAGAAAGACACACCACTTGGGGGTACCGATGAGTACCGACGAGTATACAGAGCCAACCTTCACAAAACGATCCAACTTTTATACAACAACCCTACTAGTTACCCTAAGATTGTAATGCGGTACAAGACACTCAGCCATGTCCAGATCAAACAAAAGACTATCAGCCTACAGAGCAGTATGTACCCAAAATGCAGGATTGAGCAGGTCAGGTCCTAACTTATCTAATCAAGGGGTGTACAACTCAGACAGCTTAAACAAAGAAAATACTTGTGTTGGCCTATCTCGAGCCCATGACTCAAATTGACAATCAAATTTCCAACTAGATTTATTAAAAGGATCTTCTGACTGAAGGTTAAAAGGATGTTCCTCAGTACCAAAGTTGTTAACCAGAGACAAATATTTCACATGATCAAATTACTATTTTCATATAAATCTCTTCGTTTTTACCTGAAAGAGCAAGAACTTCACCGACATCTGCTGTTGAATAGCTCAACCCGCCAAACTTCCAAGGACTGATAGCCCATAGTGAAAAAATCTGAAGTAGGTCGTTAACAAAGAATCGATAAATAAGCAAACACTACGAATGACCAAGTACAAGTATTATTGAAGAGCAATGTTCGACTTCGAGATGACAGATTGTCAAAAGCACAACGGCTCTTTGCACCAGCAATAGTTGACCAGACAAGTAGTCGATTTTTCTAGATAGGTGCCAGCGGCAAAGCTTTCCAGCTCAGAAATTTATGCCCACAGATAAAAAGTTAGTTGATATAATAACAAGCATCACCAACGGCACATTGTGGCACTTAGCCCCATGCCACCAGCATCAGGACCTATTGGTACACAAAGAAATAATTGCAAACAGCATAAGAAACGAATAGCAATTTCAAATGAGTACCTCTGTATAGGCCATGTCATGAAGCTGGAAGACACAATAGACAATTATGGATGACATTAATGGCCAATTTCTGAGAAGGCTCCAAGACGTCTGACAACTTTTCTCATTCCGTTGTGATTCTTCCTTCAAAGTTTTATTTTCCTCTGCCTCTAGTGCCTCGTATGGTATATCACATTCTTTGCTGCTTTCACCATGCCTATGAAGGGATTCCTGGGAAAATATTGGAGTTCTGAGTCACTTATTTGATCCCTCAACTATTTTAAGAATTCTTTGACATAACAAGCAGTTGATAATAAGAGATAGAACATTTAAGGCCACATCCCTACCAGATAAAAGTTCCTTTTAGAAAGCATATTTTAGGACAAATCACCCATTCAAAAAGAGATGGCAGGTACAGTCTGATGTGTATTCAGATGCGAATTTTTTTCATTCAAACGGGAGTTTAAGGACAACTTTGCCAACGTCATGATATATCATCAACTAGAAGAACTGATAAAAAAAAATGTCAAAGAAAAATGAGATCAGCACAAGAGCTAATGTAACTAGGATGGTGCAATATAATAATGTTGCCATTTGCGCATGATAGATTGAAGGATATTAACTAAACTATTTACTACAAACAGAGCAGACACCCGTTAATGTACTATTGCTCCCTCTAAAAATTTTAAAGTTTCAGAGATGTTTCAAACACCCAGAAGAAATTGAAATCACGACACTGAGTCTACTCTTTAGCTCTGTGATGTGAGAAGAAGAAAAGTAGCCCCATACTTTCCAAGTTTCTTGCACACTAATGCTTTCATGTATATTTAGCATTTTTTGGCACGCTACTTTCCAGATACTGAAAATTACTGTGCAACAATAAAATAATTAACAAAAGTTATACACTATTCTCTTCAACACTCATATGATATGTCAAGTAACGGGCATGAAAGGCCAAATGAAAAGCTTTAAGTTTAATATAGTAACATACCGGGAGCCAACAGGCAACAACCATCACCCCCAAAGAAAAGACTGATATCAAGAGACAGGGTAAAAAGTATGGAAACCTACATTTCATTCGTTTAGGAAGTCAGCAACTTCAAGTGGTAAAGGAAAAAATTATTATGGAAAGTGGAAATTGCAAACCATCACTTACCTCCCGAAAATGGATTTTTCGGAAAATACATTAGGAAATTTTTCTGCAGGCTGCAAAATAATTTATGCATATCATAAAGATGGATGCAAAATAGTATAAAAACAAAATTGGATGCGTCAAAGAATCTATAAAAATAAGCAATGAGAAAGAGACCACACTTTCTAGAGTAAGCATTGAATCAAGGAATAACCTAGCTACCTAGGCCACCTGAATGAATGTAGATGACCGAGGCATTATATCAAGTCCAACCAACTGGTGACATGACAGAGGCTTCTCAAGTGAATTGACTTATACCAGAGGTAAATGTTAAGCCAACAAGTATGTAGAACCAGAAGAACCGTGATGTCCAGGGAATAACTTACAAGATATTTCTATAGTTCTCTGACACAATGAGATAATTTGTTGTAAATCAGATTCAGTGTTTGATTGTTCCTACCAAGTAATTTCACTTTTTGTTATAGCGATGAGACTTGGAATCTTAGTTGCTCTGGACTCCTATCCTTCACATTACGTCAGATAGCATCACAACTTCCAAGCCAATTTTTCCAAATATACAGCTCTTGAATCAGTGTCTAGTTAGTAGATGAATGCTCTAGGACAATTGAAAAGATTTCAAAAGCTGCATTTAGCCCAGAGGAACCACATCACATTGCAATTTCAGTAACTCATTTACTTTCAAGGAAATTCACAACAACCAGGTTGACCATGAGTTAGATTTAAAATCAGTGTCTTTAAACCCAGACCGGTCAAAGAACAAATCTGGCCTCCTGGTTTGCGGGTCAACTGATTCAACTGGTCCAACCACCGGGTAGATAAGTTTGCCCCAAATAGAACTAAATTATCTTATTTATATAATTATAGATGCAATTAGATGAGCTGGGAGTTATTGCTGCATCCATGAGGTCAAGGGTTCAATCTCTCTTGTTGCCGCCTTCTCAATTTTTAAAGCTAAAGGTTTGACCGGCTCTTGACCACTCTGGTTCTCACTCTAAAACTGGACCGGATCATTGTCCAGGTCCTTGTTCAACTGGTTGAACCAGCCAATTGGGTCTGGATTTAAAAACATCATTTAGAGTAGATGATATCCCTTATTCTGTCAAATCATCAGCCCAAATGGGTTCAGAAAGTGCAAGTTTCCTAGATGTTAAAAAAAATAATTATTATTTTCTCATTGCAAAACTTCTGAGCGATATTACATGCGAGTTTTGAATCAAGAAATCCTTTGCTACTTATGTGCTTCAACCATGCATTCACAATCCATTCGGGTTAAGAAGAAACAGTACCTGGGCAAGATAACCCCCAATAGCTGGACCAATGACCAAGCCAATACCCCATGATGTGCTAATCTGCAAAGTTATGCTTCATTTAGATTGCGTCATACTCGCACTTGAAGAAGGTATTATCACATAGAAAATCAGAGTGTGGAACTTCCATACAATTGACATCGCCAAAGCTTGATACTCTTTGCGACAAACTTCTGAAGCATATGCCTGGCAATGTAAAAAATTAATGAATGTCTATAGCAGTTTCTTCCGCCATAATTCATCAGATAGATCCAAAGACATCTCCAAACACCTCTAAGTCATCATACTTTCAGGAAGACAATAGAGATTTAATGCGGAAACTAAGCAAGCTAAGTGAATAGTGTAGTTTCAGAAAGACTATCCCACATATGACATCAGACCGAGAAAAACCAACAGAGACCTGATAATGAAACATGCGCTGAGACAAGGCATGAGAGTCTGTTTGCTCAATGACAGCTTCCAACAGCTGTTTAGTACACAGATCACCCATACATCGACATGACGCCACAATTGAACAGTTAGTTTCATGAGGACAAAATGGTAGCCAGCAGTTGTACATATATGCAAATGGTCTAGGAATTGATATTTCATATTTTAAACAATCTCTTTTTGTCCCATTATGAGATCTCAGGCTACTTCAAATGCTTATTGTTATCACAGTGACAAATAAAAGGGATTGTTGAATTCTGAGAGTTTATAAATCAGATGGCCACACGAACTGAACACAGTTTACCAAAAGAGGTGTATCTCAAGCATAATGAGGTCTGTCACCCTCACAGCATTTTTTCCCCTACTGTCACAAGGCAGCAGCAATAGCAACATTCACAATGATGAAAACACAATCTATGACCTAAAACACAGTTGGACTCAAGAGTAAAGCTATGTTTAAGATGAAGGGTTAAGAAGACTGTACCCTCATTGGGCCAAGTATGCCACACAAGCTTCCGAGGAGAAACCTTGTGGAGACTGCCATCCAGAAGTTTGTACTGAGGCCAAAAAGTGTGTTGAAAACCACCCTGATCATTGACCAAACCAAGAGATGGAGCGTAAAACTATGAGAATATTCGTTGAGCATGTGTCTGGGAAATTATACATATTAGAACCAATGTCTAGAAGTACTAACACTGCAACTGTACCAAACAGTATCACGGGCTTTCGACCATATCTATCTGCTATCATTCCCCAGAGTACAGAAGTCAATGCTCTTCCAAGCATAAAAGCAGAACCTTCAGGGAGACAAAATTAAATGGGTTTGAATTCTCCAAACAGAAATTTTGAACTAAATAAAAAAATCTGCACAAAAAAAATGCATAAGAGATCAACACGAAGTAAGTGCCAAGTGCTCACCTACATATCCAGCATAGAAGCCAATATCTTCTTCTCTCTTGGCTATTTTGAAGTCCCTTATCTGGAGAAGGTGAAATAACAAGCTCTGCATTAGTAAAGCCTAAAAAGTTAAAGTGAAGATTTTTAACTATAAATAGCATCTAGTGCAAACACTCGAGCTCATAGATATAAAATTGTCTGATGCCAAAAGTCGTATAGAAGAGATCATCAAGAAATAATCTCGGTATTCATCTCATTTTGGGAATGTGTCAATGAACCAAAGACTGAGGCTCTTTGGACCAAAAAGACTGAAAAAGTGGAACTTGCTCCACCAGCAGTATTACCATCTTACTGATCTTCAGGGGCTGGGCAAAGAACAGTGACATGCAGTCAACCACAGCCTTAATTAACAACCACAGATAAAATGCTAACGATTAGCACATCAGAAATGCTTCGCATGCCACCAAAGGGCATCCAACCAAGCTAGGCTCAATGAGAAAGCAAGATTTAGTTAAAGCTCGAATTGAAAACTTTGCATTCATGTATCAACATACATGTTTATCCCCATACGCATATACAAGACTAAAGTCAAGTGACTGAAATCTAAGAGATCAAAAGAAGTAAATGAGCATACGTAGGCTCAAAGAAAAGCGAAATTCAATAAAAAGCCTGAATTGAGAGCCTTGTATTTAGGTATCTAAATGTGGATTATGCAACATGCTTGATTATCTCCATACACAGATACAAGACTAAAATCAAGCAACCGGAATCTAAGAGATTTAATGAAGTAAATGCACATGCCTTCTCATAGTCTGCAAATAACACCTACTTTCAAAAACTGAGACATTGATTTTCAGAGCGAAACAAATATAATCAAATTTAAAATCATCAGCAAGTAAGCTAAAAAAAAAAAAAAAAAAAGAGATACAGTACCATGAAATACAAGAAAGGGAAAAGAGACGATATCGGCAAAGCTGCAAGAATCGAAAGGAAATACGTTAGCACAGAATTAAATTAAAACATCCACAACCACAATAAGTCCCAGGGGCGGCGACCGTTTTACAGTACTTGGAACAGTGATTGAATATATAACTTCTCTTGGATTAAGCTCAGTAGCCACTCTAATATTTCTGCACCGACAGACTCGCGAAAAAACCTCTCCTTCCAGCTGACCTACTATTCCAACTAACACCCTTCGCTATCGCTTGTCTAATTTCCACTCCATTTATTTCATTCAGCAATTTCCCAATGCAAGTTATGGTCCACAGACATTATCCCCTTGGTATAATTACATTCCTGACACTAATACACATTCGCCCCCAACGCCTATCGTCCACCGAATTTTCCCGAAGTTAGTGTGACAAAGACGGGGGCCAAGGGCCTCCCGACTTTGCCCTGAACATCCACAACAATCAGCATCAGGCTCGAGTGATACTTGCATTAACTGTGAGTGTTGTTGACTGAGATCAATCATTTCAGTTCGCACTAAGTCAAAGCGGGCCTCCTAAGCATGATTGATCTGCAGACCGACTTCAGGCACGTCGGGTGAAAGCACACACAAAATCTACGCTCATTCTCGTACGCAAGCTCTCTTTTTTTTAGCGCACACAGCGACCACGAAAGGCGACAAAATCGGCAGGTACCAAATCAAATAAAACTAAAGCTTCGAACTCCCGCCGTCGCGTCGGCCACACGCTCGGTTTCGTTTCGTTTCGTTTCGTCCCGTTTCGCTTTTATCATGAACAGTTATAGCAGAGCAGAGAAAGCACGACGGTCGCGACCTGCGCAGAGGACGATGATCCAGACGTAGAAGAAAAGCTTGTAAGGCACGCCGCGGTTCGTCTCCTTGAGCCGCTCGATCTCGCATCCCGGACAATCCTCCCGGCGGTGCCGCCGCCGCCGCCGAGCCCCGCGAGCCTCCTCCTCGTCCTCCTTCTTCAGCAACGCCTCCTCCGTGTTCTCCGCCATCGCTCGCTTCTCTTCCCTCGCGACGCGTCGCACGCGACCAAAACCACGAAGCCAAAAAAAAGGTTGACGAACCCAAAGGTGGACTCACGGGTGGCCGCTGGGTCTTACCCCGACCGCGAGAGAGAAGAGAGAGAAGAGAGAGAGAGAGGTATACGTCTGTCACCGCCACGTTTCGTGAGCTACCAGTCCACGGAAGAAGGGCGAGAGCGCGAAGGCGACGTACATGTAAAACATGCGGGCGGCCTCCGTGCCGCGGTGGCCCCCGAGACCGTCACCGTCCGGAAACGGCGGCGGGGGTCGCTGCCGTGGCCCACCCCGTCTTCCTCTCCGCGATTCTTCGGCCCGGTCCAATGGCGGGAAAAAGGAAAAGGACGCGGACGTGACAGCGAGCCGTCACGCAGAAGATTTCCCGTGGCCCCTCCACCGGCCCGCCCGCCCCACCACTCGCCCGTTCCCACTGAGGGAACGCGGACGAGGACGAGGACGATGACGCCATCATCTTCGCGCGAGCTTTCATCCCACGCGGAAGAATCGCCTCCCGCTCGCACTCCGTCTCCTTTTCTACAGTGCTCGGTTGTTCCTTTTTCCGCTTTTCCCGAAAGACGGATGGAAGCCTTTTTTTTATACGCGGAGTATTGTTGGTCAAAGGGGGATTGGGCAAAAGTGCTTCCGAGACTGTACGGGGATTCGATTCTTATTGTTCCGAAGAAGTTTTAATAAAGTAGTGGTGGGCCGATTTCAAGGGGTGGTGGGCCGGTTCTCCATTCCTCGGAATAGAATCAATGTCGGAACGTCCCAACTGTTGGTCTAGATTAGATTAGATTAGATTATATGTACTTTTTAATATTTTTTATTTATTCAAAGATATTAGTAAAATTTGAGGTTCCTTTCTCATGAACAAAAGGGTATTATTCACAAAAACCCTAGCTCACTACTACCGCATCGAAAACCTGAAATAAAGTTATCTTAAATTGATGTACATGTAATAAATTTATCCTTATTTAGTTTCGATTAAATTGTACTGTCAAATTACTGAATTGAATGATACGTGATAATTAACATTTGTTATTCTTCGATTAACCACCGCCCTCAGCGGCCAGTGGCTCGGGCTCTCTCCCCCCACGAAAGGGAGAAGTTCGAATCTTAGAGGCAGATTAGAAATTCTTACCTGGAGTATTGTGGTAGTGAGTTGTTTGCAATCGCTTCTCCAAAATTTGTTTGCAAGTTACAAAAATAAACGGGGTTATATAAGTTACAAAAAATAAACTTATATATATATATATATATATATATATAATTACGGAAATTAAACGGAAGATAAATTTGTGACAATGGATTTGAAGCTTTTAGCAATCAAAAAGTTAGTTTATGATAAATTTATTATATGTATATCAATTTGGAATTTATTTCTTATCTTGTATTGTTTAGATGAGATTTGGACATAAAGGATATGATCGCCACAGGTCTTTGTCAAATGAACCGAACAAAAAATTTGGGGTCCGACAGGATCAATGCGGGGCAAGACACCGACCAAGTGGGTGCCTAGCTTGTGAAAATTAAAGTCTACTACCAGAGTGGCTCGTAGGAAGGTCAACGACAGGGTGTCCAGACGAGTGGGGCGTGGATGGGCAGGTTCTCACCGTAAATTTAGCCCGGCCCGAGCATATCGGGCCTGGCAACAAGCCCGATCCCTAACTGAACGGATTGGGCCAGCCGACATTTTTCCGGGCTTCCTTAAATCGGGCCGCGCTGGGCCCCATTTTGGGAAATCGGCAAGGAAGTCAACGAGAGTGTTGTATTTCCACGTGGAGCTTTCCTATTGAGAGCCCAGTTCGTTCTCAATGTTATAGAACCGCTCGCCTTCACCCGTGCGGGACAAGTCGGCCGGCAGTTGCTTGAAAGGATAATTATGCAAATAGCCTATAGGCCTATAAATTTTGATCTAATATGCAATATCATCTCTAAACTTTTAATTTGTTTGATGTTCCTAAACTTTCGATAAATATCCAATTTAGTTCATGAATTATATGAAAATTTACATATTAGTGATATCGTGTTGAGCTGTGATTCATACTCCACATCAATTATATATGAATAGTCTTCTCGTGACTCTAGAACTTGAGTTTTATTTTATTGGTTATTTGAGTTTGGGCTCACAAATAGCTACTAAATATATATATTTTGTTTGAATATATAATTTTTTTTTATATTTTATTGGTAGTTTAAATTTGGATTCATGAATAGCTACTAAGCTACTAAATATATATATATATATATATAAATTATCTTTTCTCTTGAAATTGAGGGACATAATAAAAAAAAATACGGAATCCTAATTATAATGGAATCCTCATATGGACTTAATCCTAGTTTAAGGATGAGTCAAGATAAAATCTCACATTTCAAATTCTCTCTCTCGCCCATGAGAGCTTCTCTCTACCTTCATGGTAGCGTCTCCCTCATACAAACCCTAAATCAAAAATGATCTTCCGAATCTTTTCTCCTTTTTCGAACCCCTCTCTACCATCATGGTAGCGTTTTCCAGTAACAATCCCAATACCCAAACTGATCATCTGCTTCGTTAAAAAAAAAAAAAAAAAAAAAAAACAAAACAAAAACCATGTCATTTCCAGCTTTGGGTTTCTGCGGATCCAACCATAATGAATGATCGGGCGAGATCTTTGCTTCGTAGAGGTGGGATTCCGACACTCTCTTCTTGATGCTAGCGGGTTCTTGGAAGCCTACTACTGTGAATGGAACTTCGACTATCTATTATCTTTCCTCCTTGAGATTCTGGATCTGTTCTTGCTATGGATTGATAATCTTTGATGTGTATCCATGTTCCTCTAAAGGGCTCCGTGATCATGTTTGTTGCGGTAGAATCTGTGTGGATAGAGATGGGTATTTTTTCGTTAGATTTGATCTTCCGAATCTTTTCTCCTTTTTCGAACCCCTCTCTACCATCATGGTAGCGTTTTCCAAGATAACAATTCCAATACCCAAATTGATCATCGCTTCGTTAAAAAAAAAAAAACAAAACAAAACAAAAACCATGTCATTTCCGGCTTTGGGTTTTCGGATCCAACCATAATGAATGATCAGGCAGATGCTGCTTCGTAGAGGTGGGATTCCGACACTCTCTTCTTGATGCTAGACTGGGTTCTTGGAAGCCTACTACTGTGAATGGAACTTCGGCTATCTATTATCTTTCCTCCTTGAGATTATGGATCTGTTCTTGCTATGGATTGATAATCTTTGATGTGTATCCATGTTCCTCTAAAGGGCTCCGTGATCATGTTTGTTGAGGTAGAATCTGTGTGGATAGAGATGGGTATTTTTCGTTAGATTTGATCTTCCAAATCTTTTCTCCTTTTCGAACCCCTCTCTACCATCATGGTAGCGTTTTCCTAAATAACAATCCCAATACCCAAACATCGATCATCTGCTTCGTTAAAAAAAAAAAAATCAAAACAAAAACCATGTCATTTCCAGCTTTGGGTTTCTGCGGATCCAACCATAATGAATGATCAGGCAGATGCTGCTTCGTAGAGGTGGGATTCCGACACTCTCTTCTTGATGCTAGACTGGGTTCTTGGAAGCCTACTACTGTGAATGGAACTTCGACTATCTATTATCTTTCCTCCTTGAGATTCTGGATCTGTTCTTGCTATGGATTGATAATCTTTGATGTGTATCCATGTTCCTCTAAAGGGCTCCGTGATCATGTTTGTTGCGGTAGAATCCTGTGTGGATAGAGATGGGTATTTTTTTCGTTAGATTTGATCTTCCGAATCTTTTCTCCTTTTTCGAACCCCTCTCTACCATCATGGTAGCGTTTTCCAGTAACAATCCCAATACCCAAACTGATCATCCGCCGTTAAAAAAAAAAAAAAAAAACAAAACAAAAACCATGTCATTTCCAGCTTTGGGTTTTCGCGGATCCAACCATAATGAATGATCGGGCGAGATCCGCTTCGTAGAGGTGGGATTCCGACACTCTCTTCTTGATGCTAGACTCGGGTTCTTGGAAGCCTACTACGTGAATGGAACTTCGGCTATCTATTATCTTTCCTCCTTGAGATTCTGGATCTGTTCTTGCTATGGATTGATAATCTTTGATGTGTATCCATGTTCCTCTAAAGGGCTCCGTGATCATGTTTGTTGCGGTAGAATCCTGTGTGGATAGAGATGGGTATTTTTTTCGTTAGATTTGATCTTCCGAATCTTTTCTCCTTTTTCGAACCCCTCTCTACCATCATGGTAGCGTTTTCCAGTAACAATCCCAATACCCAAACTGATCATCTGCTTCGTTAAAAAAAAAAAACAAAACAAAACAAAAATCATGTCATTTCCAGCTTTGGGTTTCTGCGGATCCAACCAGAATGAATGATCAGGCAGATGCTGCTTCGTAGAGGTGGGATTCCGACACTCTCTTCTTGATGCTAGACTGGGTTCTTGGAAGCCTACTACTGTGAATGGAACTTCGGCTGTCTATTATCTTTCCTCCTTGAGATTCTGGATCTGTTCTTGCTATGGATTGATAATCTTTTATGTGTATCCATGTTCTGAAAGAACGCAAGGAGGAACAAGGAAAAATGAGGAAATTTTTGTATATTCTGTTCTATAAAACATTGATGTACAAAGCTCTACAATTATAGCACTAGGCATGTACAAGAAAAAGGAAATAAATGATATTACAAATCAAATCTTATACTAGACTGACATTAATTGATTTTCCATATCAATCTAAATATTGTACAAATCCACAAGATTGCATATCTTCCAACACTCCCCCTCAAGCTGGTGGCTTGTAAATGTCCAAGACACTTAGCTTGCTTAGTAGATATGCGTGTTGTCTCTGACATAGAGGTTTAGTAAAAATATCTGCAGGCTGCTTTGTAGTCCCAATTCCTCTTGTCTCGATTATTCTTTCTTGAATCTTTTCTCGAGTAAAGTGGCAATCCACTTCTATGTGCTTTGTCCTTTCGTGCATTACAGGATTTGATGCAAGTTTAAGCGCTGCGTCGTTATCACAAAACAACATGGTCGGTCCCTTTGTTCGCACTCCAAGATCCTGAAGCAAGCCTCGTAGCCACACTATTTCACAAGTGGTCTTAGCCATAGCTCGATACTCAGCCTCTGCTGAAGATAGAGACACGATTGGCTGTTTCTTCGTTTTCCAAGACAAGTAAAGATTTTCCCAAAGATAATACGTAATCCCGTAATTGATCTCCCGCTCATTGGACAAGTTGCGTAATCAGCGTCACAATAAGCTGTCATCTCCATGTTGCATTCTCTTGAAAGAAGAATTCCAAGCCCTGGACATTTCTTCAAATACTTAACAACCTTTAGAGCGGCGTTCATGTGAGATCGCTTTGGGTTTATGCATAAATTGGCGAGTGTACGCACAAAGATAGCATATATCCGGTCTAGTCATGGTCAAATATATAAGCTTTCCAACCAACCTTTGATAACCTGCCGGATCTCTGAGAATAGGATCGTTTTGGAGATTTCCTTCATCATGGTCTACGGTGGTTAAGTTGACATTTTGTTCGATTGGAATTGCTGCCGGTTTGCTTCCCGATAGACCTGCTTCTGATATGATCTCTTGCACGAATTTTCGTTGACTGAGTGAAATCCCTTGATCCGATCGTGCAATTTCTATTCCTAAGAAAAATTTGGGTGATCCCAAGTCCTTTATATGAAATGTCGAATGCAAGTATTCCTTGAAGCTCTTTATGGCAATTGTATCGTTGCCCATAATGAGTATATCATCAACATATATCATTAAAAATATGGATGACGTACCTTTTGTCCATGTAAAAAGAGCGTAGTCATATTTGGACTGTTTGAAACCTGCTGTTGTGAGAGCACCTGCGAATTTGGCATACCATTGCCTTGATGCTTGTTTGAGACCATAAAGGGATTTGCGGAGACGACATACTCTATTCTCCCCCTGTCTCCGTAAACCCTGAGGAAGTTCCATATAGATTTCTTCATCCAAATCACCATGCAGAAATGCGTTGTGGACATCCATTTGGTGTAAAGACCAATCTCGGAAGGCCGCAACGGATAGAAAAGATCGAACCGTGACGTCTTTGGCCCTTTGGAGAGAATGTCTCGTGATAGTTGAAACCTTCTCGTTGTGTAAATCCTTTGACCACTAAACGAGCTTTATATCTTTCAATCGATCCATCTGCCCGAAACTTTATTTTGTATACCCATTTGCATCCTATTGCCTTCCGATCTGAGGGTAAAATCACAGGATCCCATGTGTGATTCTCATGTAAGGCTTGCAATTCCCGCTGCCATAGCCTTTTGCCACCTTGGATCCACGGATGCTTCATCATAACTAGTTGGTTCCCTTTCTTCAGATATGCGACTTATGCACTGTCGATGTTCCGGGGACAATTGATTGAAAGAGACATAAGCTGAGATAGGATAATGAATACCTGGAGAGTTGTGCGTGGCACAAATATAATCTTTAGTCCAGGTTGGTGGACGAGTAGCTCGCCCTGAACGTCGAGGTGAATCAGGATGTGATGGTGGAGGTGCATCCTCTTCCATAGGAGGGACTGGCATGAGATTTGAAGCTTCTCCAGTAATTGTATGCTCAAATCTGGGAGAAAAAACTTCAGCAAGAGACTCATTGTTTTTGGAAGTGCTATTGAATGCTCCCGGGTTTCCTATCATAACATAATCAGGATCCTTGGATACATGTTCTTCAGAGAAAATAACACGTGAATAATGGAGATCGTTGTCCTGTGAGAATTGTTCTTCGGCAAATGGAAAATGTCTTCATGGAACACCACATCTCTGCTTATTAAAAATTCACTGTTGATGGCTGAAACACACGATACCCCTTCTGAAGATTTGGATATCCCATGAAGACGCACCGCTGGGCACGAGGACTCATCTTGTCTCGAGGGCCCACCGTGGTGACGTAGCATAAACACCCAAAAATTCTTAGGTGATCCATTTTTGGCTTTTTCCGGAACAGAATTTCGAAAGGACTTTGACCATTCAACACCTTCGTTGGCATTCGATTGATTAAATATACTGCCGTTATAATGCAATCTCCCCAAAAATTATTTGGGATTGAAGCCTGAAACTTCAAGGCACGTGCCACTTCCAGAATATGTCGATGCTTTCGTTCCACAACTCCATTCTGTTGTGGAGTATATGTGCACGAACTTTCATGCAAGATGCCATAAGATGAAAATAACGCTGCACATTCGTGATTGAAAAATTCTCTTCCATTGTCTGTCCTAATCCGCTGGATAGTCTTCCCAAATTGGGTTTTTGATAAGGAAATAAATTCCTTTAAGTGAGATATGACCTGACCCTTGGTTTGCATAAGAAATATCCATGTCGCTCGGGAATGGTCGTCAACAATGGTAAGAAAATATCTTGACCCATCATGATTGGGCGTATGATACGGTCCCCATACATCAACATGAATACGTGAAAAAACACTAGTGGAACGGCTCATGCTAGTTGGGAAGGGTGCACGTGATTGTTTTGCGAGAGGGCATATATGACATTGAGAGTAAGGAAACAACGCACTATGACCCATTCTGAAATGCAAAAGGAAATTTTTATTTTGGGTAGTGGCATTACACAATGATTGCTTATTGAAAGAAAATTGAGATAAATCTAAGGTTCTGGGAATGCTAGTCCAGAAAAATAGTCCATCAGTATGATTACCCCAGCCTATCAGTTTCCCAGTCGAAAGGGCTTGAAAGAAACAGATATCAGATTTGAATAAAATTCGGCAAGAATTTTCTTTGTAGGCTCTAGACACGGAAATCAGATTGAATTGGAAATCTGGCACATAAAGGACATGGCTCAGGGTTATTTGAGGGCTAAGATTCACAATTCCTGTAGTAGTCACATAGGTAGTGTTTCCATTTGGTAACTTCACAGAGATAGGAATACTTAATTTTTCGTGAATGACAGAAAATAAGTCATTATCACAAACAATATGGTCACTAGCCCCTGAGTCGATTATCCAAGAATTTCGAGAAATAGAATTTATCCGGCAATGAGAAATACCTGAAAAGCTACTTCCTTTGTTGGAAATATCCATTTTTTGCAAGGCCTACATAATTTCCTGATATTGCCCTTGAGTGATAGGCTGATCAATATTTGTAGCTGAAGTTTGATAAGCCGCGACTGAAGATTCCTTTCCCTGTTTTCCTCTTTCACTAGGCTTCCCGTGTAATTTCCAGCAATTATTGATGGTGTGATGAGGTCGCCTGCAATATTCGCAAAACAACTTATTTTTCCTCTCATTTTGCCCATATGCCTTCGAATTTGCGGAAAAAAATGGGCCGTTGGATCCTTTAAGAACTGCCGCATGCCCACCGTCCGATCCTTTTAAAGAATCGGCTCCTTTCCAGCCGTCGGATCGTGTCTCACGATCTGAGCCGTTCATCTCAGATACTTTAAAAGGCTGTGTAGTTGTCCCAAACGCAAACCCTAGCTCATCTGGCCCCATCTCTCCCTCCGAACTCTTCGATTTCGCTCCTTCTCTCGCCGAACAGCGAGCCCCGCGAGCAGCCAAAGCCGCGTCTTCGCTCCTCTTGCATGCTGTTGCCGTGAGTCTCGGGTTCTCCTCTTGAACGGCTAAGCGGAAGATGCGGCCGAGCGAGGGCATAGGGTCCATGGCTAGGATCCGAGATCTAAAAGTCAGGTAGAATCGTTTAATATGAGCAAGAATCGAGTAACCTTCTCTCTGTCCCGTATCCCTTTGTAGTGCTGCAAAGTGGTCTCGGGTCCTTCGAGTTTTTCCTCTGTCACCTCTAGTTCGTTCCAAAGGGCGGATAATTTGTTGAAAACGGCTGTAATGCTCATATTACATTGTTTGAGTTCGGAAAGGGCTTGAGTCAGGGAAAAAGTTTTTGCACGGTCTAATTTGCCATACATTTCCCTTATATTATCCCACATCCTCTTTGAGTCTTCTGTGGGTGGTAGTCCGGCAGCAATCTCTGAGCTGATGCAGTTCCCAAGCCACGTTCTCGCAAGTTGATTACATTTCTTCCATTGTCTCGCCATCCTTTCGTCCGTTGGAACGGGAATAGATCCTTCGATAAAACCTTCTTTATCTTTGGTGACGAGGGCTCGGCGAAATTCTTGAGCCCAAAGCGAGTAGTTCTCGGATCCCCTTAGTTCTGGGTGATAAGTCATATTTGGGTCCATCGGCAGTAGAAACATACAATGGATCACCGAGTTCTGGCTTACCGGAAACGAGCGAAAATGGGTACGGTAAAAATCCGGGTCTCATCGTTGGGTAGGTATTTGGACCCGTACCCGGATTAACTGACCCACTAGATAATCCTGCATCTTGATTTCCAGACTCGGTATTTGTGTTTGCCCCACCTGTGGTTGGCGAGCCATTATCGGGCTGGACATTGCCTTCAGAAACTTGAGCTCCGGGCCATGGAGCACTCGGGTTCGACCCGTAGTACCATGGACTGGATTGAACAGGTACGGGTACCCACTGGTATGGTTGACCCGCCATGGCCGGACCCGATGTGGATTGGCCTGGAATGGGTTGCCCCTGCACCGAGCTGCCATGGAATAAAACCCGCATTCGGTTGAGTTCTGGTGCCTTTAGTTGATAAGTGGACTGCAAAGCTTTGATTTTCTTCTTCTGTGGTACGCATTCCAGTAAGTGCAGATGGATCTTATGCCATGGTGTAACGGTAAGACGTTCCTTTTCTTCGCTTGCCTTTTTTTCTCAGAAACTGATTCCTACACCGGAGTGCTAACGCCTTTTGCAGGTTAGCGGTTTGTTCAAGTTCTTCCGGTAGGCAATCAAAAAGAAGGTTTGCGGAAGCTAAACCAGAAGCGAAAGTCGCTCTGATACCATGAAAGAACGCAAGGAGGAACAAGGAAAAAGGAGGAAATTTTTGTATATTCTGTTCTATAAAACATTGATGTACAAAGCTCTACAATTATAGCACTAGGCATGTACAAGAATAAGGAAATAAATGATATTACAAATCAAATCTTATACTAGACTGACATTAATTGATTTTCCATATCAATCTAAATATTGTACAAATCCACAAGATTGCATATCTTCCAACATGTTCCTCTAAAGGGCTCCGTGATCATGTTTGTTGCGGTAGAATCCTGTGTGGATAGAGATGGGTATTTTTTTCGTTAGATTTTCGGCAGAAAAAAGAAAGTGGAAAAAGAAAGATTTCTAAGCATCAATACTGGATTCATATCATATATCTAAATCCTCATTTACACATTACCCTTTTCAATACCTTTATGTTTCTGGGTTTCTGCAATGACTGTTCTTGAGCTCCCTTCAAGCCACGCATTGGTTTAGCTTTGCCCCCAAAATTCCCCTCCACATTTTCCTGCAGTAAGAGTAAATGGAGAGTAAGGAAGAGAATGAATTAAGAGTGGCAGCTCTATGTAAAAGTCTCGGCCATTTGTGGTCCGAGAATGATGTTGTTGAAGTGTTCACTGAAATACCTCAACAAAAAAGTGATGAATGTAACCGCACTCTCTTTGGAAAATTATACTCAAAACCAAATGTTAACTTCCCTGCTTTTCTCTCCACAATGAAGAAGGCATGGAAAACGGAAGGTGTAACTTGTGTCCAAAAAGAACCAGGACTCTTCACTTTCGTCTTTCACTCGGAGGAGGAAAAAGAGAGTTCTAAAAGCAAAGACTGGTCTTTTGCAAGCAACTTGCTGGTCCTTAGACAATGTGTGCCAGAAATACCAGAGCACTGCTATGATTATACCAGATCTGAGTTTTGGGTGCGTATTGGAGGAATACCCCCTGGCTGGAGGGTGGAGACAGTTTTCAATGACTTGGGGAGAAAAATTGGTCTTGTCAGGGAATTCCAATCATAATCAACAAGAAATGCTCAACAAAAAGGAGGCAGAGTCAGAGTGGACATAGACTTAACTTCTCCACTGAAATCAGGGGCCATCTTGGACATTGGAACAAAATGGCTTTGGGTGGAATTTAAATATGAACGCCTACCGCATTACTGCTATTCTTGCGGCAAAATAGGCCACTATGCTACTGACTGTGTAGAGTTCCCATATGCACAATCACCATGGGCAGCAAACAAAAGTGGACCATATGGACCCTGGTTGAAGGCAGAAACGTGCGATCATAATCCCTATTGGGAAGCATTTTATGGCAAAATAGAGGAAGAGATAACAGTGGAAGAGACTATACCTGTCCCACCCACCCAAACTCGGGAAATAGAAACAACAGGTAGAGCAGAACCCTTTGCCATGCGAATTGACGACTGCAGCAAGAAACGAGCAGAAAGTTCTCAAGAATCTGAGGCACCTGCAGGAACTGCAGTATTTTTAAAGGCAAATCATGATACTGGCAAACAGATCATATGTTCTGAATTTCAGAAACCTCTCCTTTCAAAAGTAGGCAAATGCAGCAAGAAGAACATGAAGGTGCAAAAGGCAAAGAAACGAAGTGTGTGCGGGGAGTCATCCCCTATCCCTATTGATGACACGAACCTTATGGAAACCCCTGTTCGATTGATTCAAGATGGCAAAGAATGGGCTTTGGTGGCTAGCCCTAATAAACCACCCACAACAACATGAAAATCATAAGTTGGAATTGTCGGGGTGGGCAACCCCCGACAATCCAGAACTAAGAGCTTTAGTCGCTCTTGAACGGCCCAACTTAGTTTTTCTCATGGAAACTAAAAATAAAGCAACGATGGTGGAAGGAATACGCAGAAACCTACAATTCCAGAATATCTTCCTTGAAAATCCGAGGTATAGCGGGGGATTAGCTATTATGTGGAATGAGGAAGTGGCATTGAAAGTAAAAGAAAGCTCAAAACAGTTTATACATGTGAAATGCATAGAACCAGATAGCAGATATGTAATGCAGATCACTTTTGTTCATGCTTCAACAAATTTTGGTAAGAGGTTGATACTATGGCAAAAGCTGAGGGCTCTAAAGCCCCCTAATTCTAATCCATGGATTTGCATGGGAGACTTTAATGAGGTATTATATGTATGGGAAAAGGTGGGGAAACGAGAGGCTGACAACCACAGAATTGCTACTTTCAGAGATATGCTTAATGAATGTTCATTAATGGACATTGACAGTCATGGGTGTGCATACACATGGGCCAATAACAGGGAAGGGGACAATCTTGTTAAGAAATGGCTAGATCGCGCTATATGTACCTTGGAATGGAGAACCACCTTTCATGAAGCTGAAGTTCAAGCTCTCCCAGCCATTGGCTCGGATCACAGCCCTCTACTACTTCGACTTCACCCTGAAACAAGGAAAAGAAAGCGAGACTTTAAGATGGAAGCATTCTGGATAGAACATGAGGAGTATCATGATCTAATAGCACAAATATGGAACACAACATCTCTTCCTCAGCCCGACTTCTCGGTGAAATTGCATGAAACTACACAAGTTCTTGCCAAATGGAGTAAAGCGAAATTTGCTAATGCATCCAGGAAAATCAAAGAGCTCAATCAGGCCTTAGTGGAGATTACAAATCAACCAATCTAGCAAGCAAGCAGCAAGGCAAAACACAACATTATAAACCAGATAGAAAAATTGAGAAAACAAGAAGAACAATTTTGGGGTATAAGATCGCGCATTAAGTGGATGCAATGGGGGGACCAGAACACTAAGTTCTTTCACGCAACAACTGTACAGAGGAGGCAGATAAATAAAATTAATATGCTGCAAGTGGAAGATAATAGCTGGTGCCGAGACCCTGTCACTCTTAAAAATCATATCGGCTCTTTTTATAGAAAGCTTTATCAGTCAGAGGGTCCTAGAAACTACCAACCTGTCATTCTACAGTGTCCTTCTTCCGTGAACGACAACATCAATGATCAGCTGGTGGCTCCTCCCACGATGAAGGAAGTGCAAGAAGCTGTTTTTCAACTAGGATCCCTCAAAGCTCCTGGCCCGGATGGACTTAATGGTCTCTTTTACCAAAATTCATGGGAAACTCTCAAGTCAGACCTGTTTCAATTAGTAAAGGAATTTTTTAACACAGGTACTCTTGATCCCAATCTCAACCAAACCCATATTTCATTGATTTCAAAGGTAAAAAATCTAGAGAACATTACTCGGTTCGGACCTATCGGCTTATGCAACTTCGTTACAAAATAATTTCTAAGTCGGCAAAAAGATTAAAGAAGTGGCTGCCAAACATCATTGAACCGAGTAGAGTGCTTTCGTGCAAGGTAGACAAATACGGGACAACATATTTATCGTGCAAGAAGTTTTACATCACCGCGCATCACAAAAAGAAAGAAGAAATTTCAGGCGATACTAAAACTAGACATGCAGAAGGCATATGACAGAATCGAATGGGATTTCTTACAGGATTGTATGCTGAAAATGGGCTTTAGTGCCAAGTGGGTCTCCCTAATCATGCAATGTATCTCTACGGTGTCATTCAGTATCAAGATCAATGGAGAACTAACTCAATTTTTCTCCCCCTCGAGAGGACTAAGGCAAGGCGATCCCCTATCACCATACTTATTTATTCTAATCTCAAATGTATTAACTTGGTTGATGAACAAAGCAATTGCAGACGGCAGCATCAAAGGGATACGACTAAACATGTTCTGTCCTAAGCTATCCCATTTACTATTCGCAGATGACGCTATATTTTTTCTGGATGGAACTATTGTTGAATGCCAAAACCTGGCACATATCCTCAACCAGTACTGCTATGCTTCGGGGCAAGCTATGAATTTAAACAAATCGGGGTTTTTTTTCAAAGTAATAGCCCATTATCTCTCAGAAGAAATCTGGCCTATGAGCTTAGAGTCCATATAATTGAAAAAACAGGCAAATATCTGGGAATCCCAATGGAATGGGGTCGTTCAAAAAAAGAAATGTTCGCATGGATTTTGGGGCGTGTGAATGCAAAGTTAGAAGGCTGGAAAGAAAAACTACTTACCAAAGCAGGGAAGGAGATCTTGATCAAAAGTGTTGTGCAAGCCATCCCAACTTATGCAATGTCCATATTCAAACTGCCAATGTCTATCTGTCGAGCAATAGAAAAAAGAATTGCATCATTTTGGTGGCAAAAGGGAGACTCTCAGCGCGGGACACATTGGAAAAACTGGGATGTATTAAAAACTCGAAAGGATGACGGAGGCTTGGGCTTTAAAGATTTGCTTACTTTTAACCGAGCAATGCTCGGCAAGCAGGCTTGGAGGTTATCCATTGCTCCAACAGCACTGTGGTGCAGAGTCCTGAAAGGTATCTATTTTCCCAACACAGATATATGAAGAGCTCGCAAGGGCCACCGCCCATCCTGGGGTTGGTAGAGCCTGTTAATTGGCAGAGACACAATAGCAGCAGATACTAAGTGGTTAGTGGGGGATGGAAAAACCATTAAAATCAGGGAAGACAAATGGCTCGAGCAATGGGTCATTGGCGGAACACCTCACCCCCAAGAACCTACCTATGTGTCAGAGCTGATCAACGCAAAATCTAAAGGTTGGGAGGAACAACAATTATTCAACATTTTTGATGAACACACTGCCAATGAAATCCTAGCAATCCCCCTGAGCCAAAACCCAAAGCAGGATCGTTTAGTGTCGACAGGAAATAGAGCAGGGCAGTACACTGTCAAGAGTGGATACAACAGAGCATGCCCAAAAATCCTAAACCTAAACAAGGCATCATGCTCATTCAAACCCCCACGAAACCTCTGGACTCAAATTTGGAGCCTTACTGTACCCCCAAAAATTCGAAATTTTCTCTGGAGTCTATGCCAAAATGCCCTTCCCACGCGAGAAAACCTTTACAAAAGGAAAATAACAACTGACCCTTTATGCTCAATTTGCAATTCCAAGATAGAAACCACAGAACATACCTTTCTGTTGTGTAAATGGACCGGGAAAATATAGGAGGATCCTCGACTCGATGGCACCAGCACCAAAAACCAGATCCACCGCTTTGATCAATGGTTGCAGGGGGCCTTCGAGAACAACAGCGCTTCACCCGCCAGAGAGTTGATAGGAGTGGTCCTCTGGAACATCTGGAAGGCTCGGAACAGTTGGATTTTTAGAGAAAAACGTCTGCAACCAGCAGATCTGGTGGATACTGCATATGAACAGCATCTAACTTTCAGCAGATGGAAACAGAAACAGAGAGCTCAAACTCCAAATCGCAGCATACCTGTTCGATGGAATCCCCCGGCCCCAACGGAAATGAAGATAAATGTTGATGCGGCGTGGTTTCCAGGCGATTTCCTTGGCTCGATTGCAGGAATCGTGCGAAATTCTCGCGGGCAGATGGTGGAAGGCTTCGCATCGAAAATTAGGGCTTCATCCTCACAGCATGCAGAAACGACAGCAATACTTCAAGGGTTGCTTTACTTAAAGACACTTGAACTGCGGCACGTGGGAGGAGACAGCAACCAAAAACTAAAGTGGACGTGCGAGAGTGACTGTTCACCGGTCGTGGATCAGGTAATGGGCCGGGCTGAGCCTTCCTGGAATTTAAAAGAATTGGTTCAAACCTGCAAAGAAGAGCTGGAAAGGAACAACAATGCTACAGTGGTTCATTGCCCCCATGAAGCAAATAGAGCTGCGGATTGGTTGGCCAAGACACATAGGGCCAAAACACTTCCTCAAAATTGGTGGACCACCGCTCCTTTACCCCTTTCTGAAATTTTATGCTCGGAATTTTCTCCGTCATTGTCTTGTAAGACTGGTTTTTTTTCGATGATTGAATGCATTATATATTTTCGACCAAAAAAAAAAAAAAATTCTCTCACTTTTACTTCCTTCGTTTTTTTTTGTGATGATGCTGTGAATCCTAACATATTGCACATTCTACCAAAATATTGAACAACATTATACATTAATCTAAAGTTCATGAATGATATTGCACATTGAACAAAATTCAAGATTATTCAGGTAATTATTATCAAATTAAAGAAAGAAAAAAGGTCCAATCTCCAATCAATCAAGTGGTTGTAAAAAAAATTAGGACAACAAATGCTGCAATTAACGCAGTCCAAGCACGATGGGGGATTCGCAAAAGTGATCCATCGTCTCTAGATTTAGCAACTTCGACCAATAATGCATGTGCTATAAAACCGATATAACTTGACATGTATCTTCAGAACAAAAGTAACGGCTCAGATATACACTGTTTCTACAACAATGCGAATGACACAGCATGAATTGTCATTCTGGCTCTTGTGCATAAAATCTGCAAAAGATACTCCAGATTGCAATCTTCTGCTCAGTTTTGTTACCTATGCAAAGTACATTGAACAAGCCTGCTCTAAACAAAGGAGAAGAATGATCGATGGAGCAACGGCATGAGAAGCAAGGGGATCTGTAATGCATAAATTGGGTTATCATAATTAATGTACACAGAGTAAACACCATAGAAGGACGCCAAAGACAATTACAACCGGCGGAAGAAAATGCACAATCCTAGAAGTTTGAACAGTGGTCAGCAGAGCATTGAAGCATCGGCTTTGAAATAATTGAGGAGATCAACACGCTGAAGTCAGTCAAAGAAACAACGGAGGTTAGGCGTAATCTTGTCCTTAGCAGTCACGTATGGTACACTGTTAAAGTGGGGCCGAACTAGTTCTTCGGAGCTGATTCTTTGGCTCGGCCGGCGGTGCGGATGGCAACACTTTCTCTGCCTCCTGCAAGGGAGAGCTCATCATGAAAGGGAGAAAACAGAAATCTTGAGGGCTCAAGAAAACTGATAACTTGAGTTTACAGGTGAAAAGTGGTGGGTGCATTCATGGTGTTCGCATTACAAGCGTTCATGCAAACCAGGAAAGCAAAGCAAGATAAAATTGTTTCACAAATCAGTGAAACCATCTTATTCACCGTCCAGTAGCAAGATGTTACTTTTTGGTGCTGCCTCAAGGGGATGAACATCAGATAAGTGTTCATGCTTGTCTATCTAGAGCATTGACTTTACGTGATTGTCATTAGCACAACGACATCACTAAATAGACTCTGGAGCAACACAGAGATTCTATATATAGTTATAGCAGAGCCCTTAAATGATCAGAATAGAAGAGAAATATAGTTGTCTGAGATGTTGCTCAGCCTCCAAGCCTCAGGGATGGCGAACATAATTTCGAGCACTAACAGTTGCAAGGAGAAGCCATTGTATGGCTAAAAGCATGAACATGGTTGTACCGATAAGTTAAACTGAGTATCAAAACCACTCTTATGCAACTTTTTTCGAATTAACTCTCCGCCAATATTAGCTTTTAGGAGCGAAAAGTGGAATATTTGGAGGGTTTGCCATATAGGTTGCCATGAGGAAACTATGCCATTGCCAGGTTCTCTAAGGTCCTATAACTGGAGCACCATCTTCAAATGTTTTCAGAGTTCAATGACTTAAATAAAGGGAACAAGTGATGAAAAGTGGGTTGTTAATGACTAGCAGTGTTCTCCACCTTATTAACATCTGTAAGTGCTGTCGTCGATATCAGTTTCAGTACTTTTGGATTTTGGTAGCATTATGAACCATATCAACAAAAAACACAGCCGAAAATTGCAGTATCCTGAAAATTTAAGGGATGCACCATAAGAGAGTACCGAACTGAGTAAAAACCAGTTCTGGCCAAAGAACAATAGAGTACAGACCAGATAGGGAAATATGTATCAATGCCTTGTCATTGCAAATGAATGATCCTCTGGACTAAAAACACTCATCTGGAAAAAAAAGAACAAAATAGAAAATAGAAACTACCTATCTTGACAGATCCAGACAGAGCAAGTGACACAAGTGACAAACCTACCATGATTGAGGAATAAGTTGGACAACCGACAGAAATTGATTTTCCTTCCAGTAGCGATCTAAGAGCTTTTAATTGAATAGTAAACTCCATCGTCCAAAATCACAGAGAATTCTGAATTGCAAGTAGATATACCAAATGGGTTTACCAAATTAGAGTGTCTAGGGCTGTAGATCAATCCAATTATCTCTCTCTTCACCCAATACAGCGTTTTGTCCTACCAATAAGAAGAGTGTTTGTATTGTCTAGTTTTCCCCATTCAGAGAAATATGTCGCTTCATATGCGTCATTGCACTCAACAATGTGATTCAAAACCATAATAAAAATGGACCAGACTGACAAATACTTTTCCTATAGTAAGTATAGTTCACTTTCGTCAGGTCTCAATTTCATCAATAGTAGGGTTCCCATATCAATTTATATAATCACCTATCACTTAACATCTAAAATTTAAAGGACTGAGGTGGCACAAAAGACATTGTTATTGTCACAAAAAATTTATCACGAGTAGTACTCCGTATTAAAGGCAAGACAATGAACATACCAGCTTTCTTCTAAGTCTCTCATTTTCCTCCTCTAGATGCGAAACCTTAATCTCCAACTCTTGTGTATACGCCTGTCCAACATCATAAACATCTTTAGGACCACAGCAAGCACTGAAAGCATCACAAAACAACTCCCTTAACACTATAATCACATCTCAGAATCAAGATTGACCTGCTTCCTGGCGCGAGACCGAGCCGCAGATTCCCTGTTCTTAATCATCCTTTTTTGCCTCCTCTCCACTGTCTTCTCCACCACATCTCTTGGGGCAACTCTTTTGCGCCCCGGGGTTGGGGTATCCGATAATGTGCCCAACAAGGAGGAGGGCGAAATAGTCATCTGCGCGGCATCGCCGAATGCTGAATCCAGAAAGGGACTCGTGATGATTGGGACTGGTTGCTGGACCACGTGATGGCCTGGAATGAAGACTGGCACCACATTTTGTTGCGGCTGAACTGAAGGGAGCTGGTAATGCATCCACTGAGCACTTTGGGGACCGCCACTAGTCACAGAATCAACATCAAGAACATGATTCCCATTCTTGTTGATCACAGGAGATTCAGCCACCACTCCTGCCTTGTGCAAGAAGTCCTCAAGTGTCATCTCACCCAAGGAAGGCTTTGCATCTTGGTCACCAAGACCGCTATCCTTCTTCTTCTTCTTGCTCTTATTACTACCATCATCAATCTCGCCCTGTTGAATATCTTTCCACACCTCATCAACAGTCTTCTTGCTGAGAGCCCTCGAGAGTGTGAAGCTCGGCTGCTTCTGCAGCGGAGCGAGTAGGCCGGATTGCGTGCTCTCGGGCTCGGCAGCGCCCATATTCAGGCCTTGATTGGCCTCCGCACTCCACACGCTCTTGAGAAGCTCGTCAAGATTCATGCTCCCCAGTGGCTTCCCCAAACCCCCCAGTTGGTTCTGGACCTCATCGAGCGTGAGGCCATAGAGAGACCCTTGCCTCGACAGCGGCCGCGCTGCGGTCTCGCCGCCGATGCCGCCACCAAAACCACCGACTTGAGATCCCATTTTCAGGGAACCAAATTGCGAGGCCTAATACGTATGATTTGAGGGCATTGCTTCACATGCTCCGGATCAGACAACAAATCGGCGCACACCCTTTTGTGAATCTGGAGCGGCGATGGCGTCGGAACGGAAAAGGAGTGATCTTGAGATCCAGTTCAGCTCCGGCAAGCAAAAAGCAGCTCCCAAGAGAGAGAGAGAGAGAGAGAGAGAGAGAGAGAGAACAAAAAAAAAAAAAAAAAAAAGAGGAAAATTTGCACAGATTTCCTATCAATGGAGACCAGTGGATGAATGGCAGGTGAAATCTTGAAACCCCAGAAACAGAGAGAGAGAGGGAAAAAAGGGAAACTTGCACAGAGTTCCTATCAATGGCGACCAGTGAGTGAATGGCAGGTGAAATCTTGGAACCCCAGAAAGAGAAGAGAGAGAGAGAGAGGGAGAGAGAGAGAGAGTGTTGTCCCAAATATTTTAAGCCGGAATCCTCGTACATGTAGATGGAATTTATTCCTCCACTGTCTTTTAAAATACCTCAAAAGGAAAAAGAAAAATGGAGAAGCGAAGATGGAGCTCCAGATGCGGGAGAGGAAAAGGGGGAGCTTTTTAACAGAGTAACAGCGACGAATGGCAGGAAAAAAAAAAAAAGTTTTTTAGAAAGAAGAACCGGAACTTGCCCAAAGCAAAAGAAAGAGGTAGAAAAAAGAAGAAATCTTTCCAGAAAGCGCCGAGGAACAGAGGATCGCCAGGGCGATGCCGTCTCTAAATACATATTAAATTAATGGTAATTTAAAAATTTCTAATATAAATTACACGTTGGAGAAGGATTGATAGATTGAGAATTTCATAATTTCTTTAATTAATTACTTAATACGAGCCGAGAGCAGAATCGATCGAAAGAGAACAGAGGGCAAAAAACAAGAAGAAGAGGACCCCCCCACAAAACAGTCTGGAAGGGAAAACCTCGAACCATCCCCAAATGGCGTATTCAATGCTGGTATTGCGTCCGCGAACTCGGAAAAGGACGAGGCAAGGCAAGGGGAAGTACAGAGAGTTGTAAATAATTTGGATAATGTTTTAAATTTTCATGAGCGTAAAGAGTTTTTGTAGGGAAGAGTTTTCACTTCTTCTTTTTTCGACGGGCTCATGTCCGACTCGACAGGACTGTTAAAAACACAACCCGGATAAACTATCGGCTCGAGAGGGGAATATCTCACCTTAAGCAGCTTGGCCCCCACACGCTAGTGTCACGGTCCATAATTCTTCTGTACTCGTGGACCATTATAGACGGAGCTTGGCTAGAAGTGACTATCGAGGGCAATTCTAATGGATTTTTGTGTAAGCGGAAGCAAGGCTATCGAGGGCAATTCTGATGGATTTTTGTGGAAGCGGAAGCTAGGCTAGAAGTGAAATCTAGGAGTGAACATTGGTTCAAGGTCAACCTTGGACTGACCTTAGACTGGCCCAACCCTACTGGTCCTGGTTCGATTCCCAATGAGACTAGATCGGTCTTTGGTCCTAAGATTCTTAAACCAGCATTGTGCGGGTTGGTCTTCGATTTTGAAAGTTTAGGGTCAATCCAACCTTAACTATATATATTATATTAATATATTATTTATAATTTTTTTTATATAGAGAAAACCTTAAAATAAACAATGTCAACAACATTTAACAACTATTTAGTGATGAGTTCAAGTGATTTTACATTATTATTTAATAACTAGATTTTTAATGTCTTTTACAACATCAATAATCATAATTTATGAATGAGGAAAATGTTTTTATGAGAAGTCCTCACGGTGTCCAAAATAGCATAAACAGCTCCTTACGGCATTCTCCTCTAGTACTCGTTCTCTCATGTCTTATTTGTCCTCTTAATCTTCAATTTGCCAAAATTGAAATAAACAACTTCTCCGCTCGCCACTCAACACTTGCCTCGCTCGTTTTGGGTCACTCATGTCGCTCGCCATTCGATACTCGCCTGGCTTGTTGCTCCCCGCTCGACACTTGATGCTCACTTTGTTCGACGCTCACCCCACTCGACTCTCACCGCTTACTTTTCTTAGCTGATCTCACTTGTCATCAAACCCATTAAGTCAGTTTGGTCATCGGTTGCCCTTTCAAAAAATACAAAAAATGAAATAAAAAACTATTGGTTGACCGTGGGTTGACCTTGGAATTGGATTAAATCTATAAAGTCAGTCCGGTCTTCAATCGTTTTTTTTAAAAATACAAAAAATGAAATAAAAAATTATTGATTAGTCCTGGGTTGAACCTGGAATCGGATCGAACCCACTGAGTCGGTTCGGTCCTCGGTCCCAAACTCAATAGGGTCGGTCCTCGGTCCCAAAAATTGAGGATCAGCACTGTGCAGGTTGGTCCTAGAGTTAAGGGGTGGACTGGCTCAATCCGAACTATGCTCATCCCTAGTGAAATCACTTGATACCATGAAAGAAGGCGAAAAAATATGTATTTGGAAAAATGTAATACTATTTCTTCATTGATTCTTTGTGCAATAATGCTTATATTTATAGTACACGGAAAATAAAAGAAAGAATAAAATATGATTATATATGATTACATTTTCATATTCTATCTTCAAATTAGAATCAAGATAAAATCAATTCTTTCTCCAACCTTCAATGACCATTTGTATCATTTTCCCTAACATTATCTGGAGATTAGAAACACGCTGACTGTAGTATAAGAAGCTAATGATACTAGCCAAAAAGTTAAGTTTGGCAGCTTTTGCCATTTGGACAACAACCGATATTTCTGGATTGCAATCGAGATCTCTCCACGGTTCCTTACTCAAGCACAAAATGCAAAAACAGGATTCCAATGGAACAATGAACTTAACTAAATGTAATAATTTTTTTTCCCTTAATACTCAAACCAAATATCAATACTAGTACCATTGCTTCCTTTGTCTAATGTCGTTAACTTAATATGGGGATAAAGAAGAAATTCTTCTTTACTTTTATGCTCGAGATGATAACTTTATTTTCCATGAAACATAAGATATATACATAAAATATATTAAGCTTCATATGTAACTATCTAATCTCTAATGGAGATTATATAAAACTTCTTCTGTAGAGCATTCGATTTAAATCATTTTCTAAATATTATTTCACAATCAAGATTAATCTAGATCCATTGACATATGTAGGATCAAACAATCACAAGATGAAAATCATGATTTATCTTAAAATCACAGAGAAGTGTACTTGATAGTCGAACAAACTTAAAGTTATGTTTTTTGGGGGGATGATGCCTTGGTACCTAGAGTTTTCTTCAATGTTCAATATTATCAGTAAGTTTTTCATATTCAATTTAGTCCTCAAACTTTTCAAATTTGCATAATGCAGTCCTTCCGTTAAATATACTGCCAAATCATGTGCTTTTTCTGGGTGCATGAATTGCCAACTCATCATTTTATGGACTGACTCATCTATGATTGGATACATCGGATGCCAACTATGAGACTTATCGGTGTTAGATGCCAATATCAACAATTTCCTTTAGTCTACTTAGCAGAAGGATGGCATCAACCCAATTAAAAAACTACAGGGACTAAATTGAAAATTAAAAGTTTGGAGATTACATCAAATGCTCTAGCAAGAGTTCAAGGACTAGCCATGGCATTTTCCCTTTTTATTTCCTACTTTTCAAACTTAAAATTATGCTTTCTTTTTATCTGAAAATTTTACAACACATCACCAATAATTTATTTCATGGCAAGTAAATCAATCTCTAGATAAAAAGATTATAAAAAAAAGAATGTGGTGCCATGTTCCATCAACAAGAGGAAAAGTATAAAAAAAATCATAAACTTATTACAATGATTCCAATTTAGTCCTAATTTTTTTTTAATTTAATCAATTTAGTTTTAAACATTTTCATATTAATATCATTTGAGTCTATCCGGCTAATTTATACAAAAAATTGCTAACATAGATATCGACCATCATATGCAACATGCCCGACGCCGACATGGACATTTTTATTTAATATTTAATTAAAATTTCGATTTTTTGAGTTATTTATTAATTTTTTCGTCTTTTAAGTTTTTTTTTTTTTCTTTCTTCATTATTTTCCTTTGTTAGCCTCCGTGATGGCGAGGGAGGTTGCTAGCTGCTAGCGAGGACAAGGGCCAAGACGCCCTCACCGACCATAGGCAAGATCGATCCTCACTTGATCCGATGAGGAAACCCCGGCCTAGCCCTTGCTAGAGGCCTATGAGGGCTAGCGAACGCTAGAAGCCCTTGTCGTCCTTGGGCATTGGTGAGGCCACCCCTCACTAGATCTTGTGAGGGGAACTTGCGGCTAAGGCTGCTTTGCTCGGATGTGAGGGGCCTCGTCTAGAGGTCGACAAAGGCTTCCCAGTGCTCACTAGCCCTCGAGCTAGTCTCACTTGTTATTTAGGACTTTCGCCAGCCATCATGGAGGGTGGGGAAGGAAAATAAGGAAGAAATACAAAAAAAAAAAAAAAAAAAAAAGAGGAAAAGAAGAAAATAGAAGAAAAAAAGAAAAAGAACATAGACAAGGAAAAATTCAAAAAATTTGAAAAAATAATTAAATACTATATAAAAATATTTACGCCAGTTGTGCAACGTACGATTACCAACATCTATATCAGCAATTTACAAAATAAATTGATTAAATAGACTTAATTGATACAAATGTGAAAATGTTTAGAACTAAATTGATCTAATTGAGATGTTTATGACTGAATTTGTATTAATATAATAGATTTATGACTTTTTAGATACTTTTCCCGATTAATATTTTTCTTTTGTAAATTGAAAATGACCGTATTGAAAGTTAAAGTCACATGATGAGTGTGTTATAACTAATTCTCATCATCATAAAATTTTAAAAAGAAAAGAAAAGAAAAAGTAACTACACAAGTTATGGACATTTTTGTCATCCGAATACACAGTCACGACAATTCTCGTCCGCGCCACGGCACGGACCAATCTTCGACGATACGGTGGTTGCGGAACTTAAGCATAGTGAGGGAGCAAGGGTGGTGGGTTCTAGAAGGGGAGCCGCGATGGCCTCGCGCTATATATCCAGGCTCGCCCGACTGAGCTCTCACCTGTCGCCCAACCCTCTCATGGCTTCTGAGAAGGAAGCCGCCCTCGCCGCCGCCCCCTCCGATTCTCCCACCATGTAAGTCCTCCCTCCTCTCTCTCTCTCGCTCTCTCGCTCTCGCTCTCGCTCCATGCTTCGTCGGATCTCCACTTCCGTCCGACATTTCCGTCTCCCGTGCCGCGTCGAATTTTGAGCGTCGATTGCTGTTTCCATCGGATGAGGAGTCGTTCGATTGTCGATTCGACAGTTTATAGGGTGTGTAGTCGTGACTAGATGCGAGTTCTTTCAGTCGCGAATCGTGGGTGACTGGCCGATCGAGCTCGAGGGTAGTGAGAATCCGTGTTGGGGGCTTGCGTAGTGAATTGATGTGTGGTGGAAGAATCGCCTGAGAAGTAGCACGCTCGAGATTTTACCCTTTTTCCCAGATTCTTTCGTTTGATAGCGCACGGACTTCGGGCTCTAGTCTGCAGGGTTCTATTAGTTGGAAAAATCCAATTTTGCAGACTCTGCCCTCATTTTAATCACATCTCTGTTGGAGATATTCATGTACTGAATTTGGCTTGGGACTTTTTTTAATGCTCATCTGGTGGATTTTATATGGACATGCAGATTCGACAAAATCATTAAGAAGGAAATTCCTTCCACTGTTGTCTTTGAGGATGATAAGGTAATCTTGACTGCTTCCATCTCTGTCTCGGCATTGCTTATTTCCATTCTTTCGCTGTCGTTGCCCTGTTCTTCTGTGACCGAAGCTCCAGTCTTGCTCTATCGTGCAACTTCTCTCTTGTTGTTTTGACATTACGATATGACTTCAAAGTTGTGTTCCTACACTTGTGAAATAAAACCATGTGGTTAGCTTTGGGATTGGTTCAGTGTACCCTTAGGTGAGTCGATGGACTTATGCACGAGTGTGTTTGCATATACCATGGACTTGAGAGAGAGAGAGAGAGAGAGAGAGAGAGAGAGAGAGAGAGAGAGAGGCTTAAGTTGAATTTTAAGCAAGAGCTTGAGTTAAGGTAGTAGTTTTCTCGGCATCATTCACATCACTTGTTGTCACCTTCTTACAGCTAGAAGTTAGCTAGCCATTTAATAGATGTCTCTGACTGGCGGAAGTTCATTAGACCTCAGTGTCTTTGGACTGCTTGGAACTGGACCAGAGGGGATGGCAGGTGACAGTTATGGGGACACCTGTTACACAGTTCGACGTCATACTAGATGATAATATACTAGAAATGAGAAACTTCACTGTACTAATGCATGAACACTTGAAATGGATCGCGATATGATAGAATTTGTTTTATGTATGCATCAACTTATCATGCTCTTGCTTAACACAAAAACTGCTGTGTGACCCTGACAAGGAAACTTTACATGAATCGTCACCTTTGGTTCAGTTGTTTGCATCGACAACCAGAAGTTTCTGGATTGGGTGGGCATTCCTCCACAATTGGATTACCGAATAGGTGTTTAAATTGTTCTTTTAGAATTTTTTTGTGGTTTCTAGAATTAACTTCGAGTCTTGTCTGCTTACTTGTAAAGTATCATCTGTGTGAAGGAATTCGTTGATCTTCTTGCGTTGAAGGTTTTGTTGTTTTTATTATTCTTCTGGAGTAGGTGCTGGCTTTCAGGGACATCTCTCCTCAAGCTCCAACACACATTCTGATCATCCCAAAAGTGAAGGATGGGTTAAGTGGACTGTCCAAGGTACTTCCTGTTCTACTCTTTCATCCTTTTGAAACTCTTCGTGCAGCACCCTATTGACCCAATTCCAACTGTCAACTTAAAGATTAACTAGCTATTCTTACCAAGAGGATTTCTTTTGGTATCTTGATTGAGCTTGAGCCAGCTCTTTGTTAGAGTTCCATGATAGTTTTGTTGTTTTAGAAGGTTTTATTGTATGTACTTGCTAAATTCTTTTCCAGTCGTATGGTCATCTTGAACTTTCCAAATTAACTGATACTACTTTCTTTTTATCTTTCTAATTTTAAACGAGTACTATGTGTTAAATAGTGCATAATTTGTGTTGTTGAGCGGGCTGCCAATATAGGATTTTGCATTTGTCTCTGATGAAGATTTGAAAATAATTTCCTAAAAATTATCCCTTGTATTGCTTATAGAGAAATGTATGAATGAAATACTCACAAGAAAATATTTAGGCATAAATTGTCATCGATAATGAAAACATCTTTTGTTGGCTAAGGCCCTGTTTGGCAAAAAGTGTTTCTGTTCTCCGAAATAAAAATTTCTATTCTTTTGTTATAGGGAATAAAAAAAAAAAAAAGCAGAAATATGTTTGGTAAAACTTTTATTCCCGTGAATAAAAATTTATTTTTTTTATTCCCGGAACAGATTTGGAATAGAAACAAGTAGTACAAAAAAGTTACTTCTTGTTCGGGAATAATTCCGAGAAACAATTTCTCTCTTCTTTTTTTTTCCTTCTTCTTCCTTTTGGCCGGTTGCCGGCCTCGGCCATGACCGGCAACCAGCCGATGAGGGCTAGCGACGTCGCTGAGTCTCAGCCTCGCCAAGCCAGGGCGAGACCGACCTCACATTGCTTGGGCGAGGGTCCGACGAGCTCACCGGACCTCACCCAAACGGTCGCTGGCCGCTGCCGTGGCCAGTACTCGCCGGACCCTTGCCCAGCCGATCGCCGGCCGCTGCCGTGGCCGGCAACTGGCCACAAAGGAGAAAGAAGGAAAAAAAAAGAAAGAAGAAAAAAAGAAAAAAAAAAAAGAAAAAAAAAAATATAATACAAAAATTGAAAAATTAAAAGAAACAACAAAATTATACAAGTTCACCAAATGCATTTCTATTCTTGGAATAATTTTTTTTTGCAGTTACCAAGCGCAAGTGTGTTCTTATGCTCCGAAATTGTTCCCGAGAACAGAAATAGAAAAAACTATTTCTGTTCAAAAATTGTTCCTTGGAATAGAAGCGTTACCAAACACGCCCTAATTATCTCAAGCCATCTAGCAAATCATTTTTAGGAGAATGTTTCCCAAACCGTTTATTTTACATGAAACAAATGACCCTAAAGGACTTTATGTTTTCCATCCACCAATAACTTCACAGGGTGTGTGTGCAATTTTTCTAGTGCTGTGGCTTGAAGGAGAATTACCAGAAATACACGTGGAATACATTAATTAATAGTTGACAGATGTTAGCATTCTCAAGATGATCACAGTGATAGTTTCCAAGTTTTTCTCAAAAAATCACTGCAAATACATGTTATAGTTCAATGGTCTGGCTTTCATTTGAGCAACAGATTACAGATTATTCTCTGGCAAGAAAATTATGTTGCGACTGCTAATTCAAGAGGCTGATCATAGCTGGGCTTGGTCCCATTGCGTCGCTTAACAGGAATGGCCTTCATGTTGCCTACATGATTATTTCAATGATTAACATGTTTTGAGTTTTATATTTGGGTTTTCTATTGCTTGACATATTAATGCTGAGTTATTAGATACTTGATCAAATTTTCCTGTCTGGTACTTGTCCAAGTTTCCTGATGTTTCCATGATTCTTTTTAGCAGTAAAAAATTTTGATATCATCCTCCCAAAGCTCTCTATATATGCATACTAAAACATTGTAAACAATCACATATTTTCTCTTCTCCTCAAATTACGGGCCAATGGAATGATCCATCCATGATGATCGCAAACTGGAATCAGCAATTGCTTCTGGTTGTTTTTCTATAATTCTTCCTGATTGGTGGTTGGCTTACTTTCACAGGCTGAGGAGAGGCACTGTGAGATTCTTGGGCGCCTTCTTTACACTGCCAAAATTGTTGCCAAACAGGAAGGCCTTGAAGACGGCTTTCGTATTGTGATTAATGATGGACCGAGCGGATGTAAGCATCGATTTTGGGCTCCTGGTTCTCTTCTTTATAGGGGCTTTTTTGAGTTGAACCTTAATTTTCGATTTCCTCATATTGGATTGCAGGTCAATCAGTTTACCACCTTCACATCCACCTCCTTGGTGGGCGACAAATGAACTGGCCACCAGGCTAAGTTCAAAACCACGTACTGGAATCAAAGGAGAGAATTCGCTAATATCCTGTCATAAGACACTTATTAAGACCTGAGCTAGACTCTGCTGCTTTCTAGCGTTATTTGAATGACATGAATGAAACCCTGATAATCTATGGAGAGTGCCGTATCACTGGCCTCTTCACGACAGCTAACATGCCAAGACTGTCTGCTATTTATCTATTTGCATGGTGAGCGCGATCATGGCGTATTTATTCCTTTCAAAAAGATACTTTAATCAATCACTGATCAGAGGACTTCTGTGGTAAGGTATGATGTGTATGTTTTTCTGTTTTGCGACGGTTTATAAATGACAGTCCGGTTCTCTTTTATATATCTTATCTGGTGTTTGGGGAAACACAAAAACCGGAGATACCTGAATGAAAAATCCCACCTAGGATGTGGGATATACTCGGATAGGATAAGAATTCGATAAAGAGAAAATCATGTGCAAGTTTTCACCTAGAAGATCGGCGCAGAACCTTGAATCGAAGGTTGCTGGCCTCAAGGGACTAGATCTGGGGTCACCTGAGGCTGGCCCTTGACCTCAGCATCAGTCACGGCCTTTGTTGTCGTGGCCAATGCTAGAGTATGCGATCACAAGCACACCTCATGTCTGTCGAAAGTGAGTCTGCCGATGGCGGACTAACAACTGCACGAGATCTTTTGATCCCGGTGATAGGCGAGTTGCCATTTAGGATCAAAGCTTATGGCGAATTGGGCAGAGCGAGAGAGACTGGCAAATCACGATTTAAGAAGATGAGTGGATGAGGACAGAGGCGAGCGTGACTTTCTGGGCTGTTTGGTGTTGAGTTGACAAGCTTTGGCATTGTGGACGAAGGTTAGTAGGGGAAGTGGGGTGAAAGGGAATATGGTGGTGTGGAATGATGACGAGAAGACTAAGACTTTAATGGAATTTGAAGTTGGAAGGACGTGTGGCTTTGGTGGAACGTGGGAGAAGAACCGAGCCACCTTCCCCCGGAAGATCTCTCTTTCGATCTCGTATCGTTTTTCCTTTCATGTCGGCATCTTGTTAGGTGCAGCCCGAAGACGAAGGCGTCGTTGACAGTGGATAAGAGTGGGGGATTTCCTATCCTACTTTATACTATCTGATAGAAGAATTTCTGACGGCCAAACGCAACTCTAAAATTTTCTAAAATTTTACTTGAATGTTTTTCTTTCATGTGACTAATTAGTGGTTACGTTGCTGTATTCGGTGTTCGGCTTTTCTCATTACTGGTTACGATCTCGTAATCTTGTGTCAAGCTTTTTGCATGACCAGTTACGTCCCTGTAATTTGCAGGGGTATCATAAGAATTTCCACATCAAAATGTACGCTAAATCTTTTTATGAAGTAGTGTAGCGTCATTTTGTCCTAATAGGATGTACTAAAGAACCGATCAATGTAATTCTTTTCTGAACGCAACATGAAAACTAGCTTAATCTGGACTTGAGATATATTGCATATTTACAACGGGAATGGCATAGTAATCATGCAATTAATTCAGTTAGAAAAATAGGGGAAGAGACATTAATGAAAATTAAGGTTTATCATGTAAGAAAGTACAAATAAAAATGAGAAAATTAAGGCTCCATTTCTTCTTTTGAAATAAATGATTTAAAAAATATTATCTTTAAAACAAAAGCTTGTATCGTTTGAAATAATTACTTAATACAAAATATTTTTATTATCGATAATCATTTATTTTTCAATATTTTCTTTTATGATAAAAATATTTTCGTTTATTCATTTTCAAATATAATAAAAATAATTATTTTTAAAAAAATATTTGTTAAATTATTTGTTTCTAACGAAACAAACTAACAACTGTATAACTCCGAAGAGAGAACACAAGAAGTGAGAGAAGCGCAGCGCTGAAAGTCAACTGTCATATGATGGGGCCTTTGGCTTGGCCATGGAGCATCTTCGAGATGTAAGAATGGTTAGACAACATGTCATTTACTATTGTTGAAAAGACAAGACGGACGGCAGGGTATCCCACTCGATAATTTTAAAATTTTAGGTCAAGCAGTTGTAATAGAAGCATCATTCGTGGACTTTTCATTCATCTCATGGTACGTGCATCTTACTCCATGATCTCAATTTTTTCCCTTTTCAGATAAAACCACTAGAGTTCAAAATTTATATTTTCAAGAACAACGTTTTACAAAAGACACAATATTAAGAAACCATAAAGACAAATGGTCTCTTAAATATCTCCCATCCCAAATTATTTTGGGGGAAAATTATACAATCAATTCTAAACTTATTGCACGGATGCCAATTCAATCATATACTTTTTAATTTTGCAACAAAATATGATGTAGGTCAATTTACATTGAAAATTGTTGACGTGGCAATAATTGTCGAGTATTCTCCTAGTCACGTTAGTAATTCCTCGCAAAATTTGAATATAAGGATTACATTGGAATTTCACGAAAAGTTTATGACTAAATTGGTAAAATTGATTATTTTAGGACTGAATTGGCACTCAAATAATATTTTTTAGATTTCATTGTACAATTTTTCCATTATTTTGTTGGTTGGTTGAAAGATATTAACAAGATAGAATGATGAGACTATGAACTCTTTAGTCTACTAATTGGTTAATTATTGATAATTTCTTATAATTTGATTTTAATCTAAACAATGTATCTAATATTATGTGAATATATACTTTATTGAATTGCGAGAGAAAATTTTATGGATTCACTTGTGAATATTCTTAATTTGACATGACTACCATCATATGATGTTTCCTTCTCTTTTTGCACTTCACAATGGATATTATTTATGTAGTTTTGGATTTTTGGTGATCATAGAATTGTTTGTGGGTAAATTTGTCATGGGTATATCAATTTGAGATTTTCATGGTATAAATCCAAAAAGAAGAAGAAGAAGAAGAAAGGAACAACATAGTGGGAAGAGACATTAGTGAAAATTAAGGTTTAGTGTGTAAGAAAGTACAAAAAAGAAGAAGAGGAAGTTAAGGCTTCATATTTTTTTTTCTTGTTGAAATTGAATGATTTAAAAAACATTTTCTTTAAAATGAACGCTTGTATCGGTCGAAATAATTATTAATGAAAATTGTTTTCATTGTTGATAATTATTTATGTCTCAATATTTTATTGGACGAAGACAATATTTTTGCATGTGATACAATTTATTTTTTAGAAAATTATTATGAAATTATTTATTTTTTGTGAAACAAATGAAAAAAAAAAAAAGTAAATATAAGGAAATCACTCGGAAGGGAGAATATAAGATGGGAGAGAAGGGTAGCGCTAGAAGTCAATTTTAATATGATGGGGGCCTTCGGCTTCGGCTTGACCAGATGTAATTAGGCCGTGGAGCATCTTGGAGATGTAAGAATGATTAAACACGTCATTTACTATTGTTGAGAAGACGGACGGAAAGGTGTGCCTTATTAACATCTGTTGCGTAATCAGAAGATCACAAAAAGGTTACAAAGTCCTATGAAAACATGATATCCCCGTCTCTTAAGGGCGGAATTGTAATGCGCGTCAAATGCATATAGACTTCTCCATTTGATAATTTTATATTGTAAGGTCGAATGTCCATCATGGAAAAATCATTCGTGAACTTTCCACGTTCATGTCGTGCTTGTGATACAATTTGAAGAAGAACAAGACAAAATAGTCGAGTATGATTGCTATGTGGGCATAGTGTCAACAGTGAATTAAGTTAATATATGTTATAGTGAAATGAGATGATGCGACAGCTCTAATCACTTTAATTAGGTTAAAAAGAAAAAGTCTAGTATATTTCGATTTAATTAAAATACTTAGACCAAAAAGCACGGCTCTAATCAAATTGCTTCCAAGAGGACAAAAGGAGAAGCTAAAACGCCACGAGAACAACAACACAAATCCAAGGGCGCACCACCGCACGATCCCTCCTTATTCAACCCACGACCGACGGCCGCGATCTCTTTCCCGGCGGCCGGACCTTTCGCAATTCACTCGTTCGAAACGAGCTTCCCATTGGAACGGCTTGCGGCAAGTGCCATCATCATGGACGGGTTGACCACGCTGTAGCCGCCATCCACCACCATGTTGAGTCCACTCACGTAGTCCGCCTCGTCGCTGGCCAGGTACAGCGCCGCCCTCGCCACGCTCTCCGGCGCCAGCACCCGCCCCTTCAGGTTGCCGATCGCCCGCATCCCGTCGTCCAGCCTCTCCAGCTCGGCCTCGCTCATCTTCCCCAGCCCCGACATCCCGGTCCTCGAGACTGCATAGGGGGACACGCAGTTCACCCTTATCCCGTGCTCCCCAAGCTCTGCTGCCAGCCCCCGGGCCAGCCCCACCACTGCATGCTTCGACGCGGCGTACGTGTGCGTCGCCACCCCTGCGATCGCCGTGCAGTTGCTCCCCGTGAACAGGATGCAGCCTCGGCGCTGCGGCACCATGACCCGCGCTGCATGCTTCGCCCCATGGAAGGCCCCGTAGAGGTTGACGCGGAGGACGCGGTCAAGGTCGGCGAGCGACGTGTCAAGGATGCCCCCGAAGGGTCGGTCGAGGACCCCGGCGTTGTTATACATGATGTCAAGTTGGCCGTGCTTGGCCACAGTGGCGTCCACAAGGTCGCGCACATCGGCCTCGATGGAAACATCGCAGTGGGCATAGAACGCCCGATGGCCCAGCTTCGCGGCCAGGGCCTGGCCCGGCTCGTCCTGGATGTCGGCAATCACAACCCGTGCTCCGTGCTGGTGGAAGAGGCTCGCTGCGCTCTCCCCGATCCCGCTCGCACCGCCGGTGATGATTGCGACCTTGCTATCTAACCTGGAAGGGAAATCAGAGCTTCTCAATCTCAATCATATTATCCAAAAACCCTAACTAGATAACGCTAAAATCTCCATTCTCATTCCATGCACGAAACGATCGAGAGACTATATAGCAAAGGCCAGTAAAAAGGACGAACAGCATGCGTGGTCACGTTCCAGCAATGCCACGTTAAGTACCTCTTGCACGAATTTTCTGCCATAGCCAAAAAGCTTGATCTCTTCCGAAATATGTGCAGCGACAGGATGATTAGAAGCCTGAAGATGGAGATGTAGGTAGTAGATTTGATAATAGGGGGATATATAATGGTGTTTGTTTGGCAAATCTCCAATATGCAGTGGTGCATGATTATACCTGGAAAGAATACCAAGTGATATTTGCCCGACACAACTAAAGAAAAAGCAAAAGCATTCGACCAAAAAAAAAAAAAAAACACTAAACAAAAAGCACAAAAAAAGAAGAAGTAATATTCGCATGACCAAACTTAATTTATCATCATACTTTATTGATCTTGCAAATTGGTCTAATAAACTTAATTGGCTCCTCTTTTTGGTATGCTGACCTTGTAAAGGAAAGTCAATCTCCCTTTATATATTATTGAGTAATTTTGCGATTTGAGGGTTTACACTATTAAGTGATCAAGGAAACATATCCGTATTGAATAATATGATCATTTACTTGGGTAGAAGATACAATATCTCTTTCAATAGCTACAGATGCTCGTAGGAAGATCTGGTCTACGATCAAAGGAAAGGAGGGACATGCAGTCTGTACATGTGCATGGAATATGAACATGACTCATGAGGGATGGCTTTTCGTGCTCCTCGAGGCCTCTCTTTTATATAGAAGATGGAAGTGATTTAGATTAATCTTTTACGAATTGCTTAATCTCATGTGTAATAGTTTGACAGAGGGGATATCTCTCAACAAGAAGTCCTGTTGAACAGAAAAGAAAAAAAAACGAATCACGGAAATCGTGCTCTGAAGAAGGAAAAAATGGCTGCATTTGCGAAGCAGACGTAAAATGACGCTTCTTTCCTGCACGTATGCAACTGTAGTCCTTATTTATTTCTCTCCAAAACGACTTCCTGTTCGTGCATCATCGTGAGATTAGGGTGGTGACATCGAAATAATCGTTGCGTACGTTCAAAAATACGCGGGCAACATGTGGAATTGGAAATTGTGCAGCGATGTATGTAGCCTGGCCTGATGGTCATGTGCGCGCACATGGAACTTCATTTCCAAGGGAGATTGTATTCCGTAAGTTAAGGTAGGAACGGATGGAAGCATGCGGTGTTATGTAGATTAAGAAGCGCAATTGTTGGGAGCATCCCGTGAGATCTTTTCGAAGATTTGATATCTGGCTTAATATTTAGTTTGGTATTTGGGACTGTATTTAGTTTGGTACTTGTTGGTAATCCGTATTTATTTCATCATTGACTTTTGGCACTAGTCCCGATATTTTACCGCCTCTATGGATCCATGAAAAATGGATGATTCCCCACAAGGTGAATTTCATTGGGAAAGAAGTATAGTTGGAAAAGCTTCGTTTTATGTGTAAACATATACATTGTGGGTTCTATTCACGACTCTTGTGTCGAAATTATTCAAATAAATGATATTTATCTTTTGGAAGAGAAGAATTCAAAATTTGTCTACTGCGTGAGAGGATAGTAGGGTAGGGAATTTCAATTTTTGGTGTGAGTTTACAAGGATTTGAGAACTTACACGTGACATGCTTTTGTTATTGTGCAACCACAATTTATACTTGCTACATTTTTTGATTGAAGTTCATTTTTTCCTTCTACTTTTCACAATTAGAGAGTGCATCGTGAATATAATGTCCAACCACGTTGATTTGTTGATGTGTCATGCAGCATAGGATTTTCAAGACATAAACTTGTAAAAGAATTTGTTAGAAGTTAGCATTCATTTCACTTTCACAAAAAACCTTTCCGCTCCGCCTAACCCTGTTTACTATCTAGATCTTCATAGTGTCAAGGAACAATTCACAAATGAGTGAAAATCCCAAATGTATTTATGCACGCAACACACGAATGTCATGTGACGATACAATAAAATGTCATACCAAAATTTTTCCAAGTTACAATAAACTATGCCTCACATCGCTGAATATAAAGAAAAAACATAAACAACATACTGCATTTTATGCCAGACCAACGACATCTATGATCGAAAAGTAATTGAAAGTTGTTTTCAAGGTTGAGATGCAAGCCGAATCTCTCAACAATTAGTATACTCTTGCTTCAAAGATCAAATATACTTTATTAGAAGCTCCCAATGAAACCAAACAACACCATGACACAAGTCGAACCGAATCATCATGTACACCCTCCCTCCCTCCCTGCAACAATCCAGCAAAATGCAAAAACATGTACAAATGAACTAAAGGGCACTTATAGAATACAAGAGTGCTGATGGTTCTGTTTCTTTTTCTTCTGGCAAAGGACTGAAGACAACTCCATAATGATAACGCCCGAGAAAACGAAGCCCTCAGAGTAAACAAGGATCCATCAAGCGTCGCTTATTCATGTTAGTTCTAACCTAAGGATTCAATCAACAGTGCGCTATACAGATTTATCAAGAGACACCCCAAAAGTGACGTCAATTCAGGAGGAAGTGTTGTGCTGCAGGATTGGTTTAAGAGACAACCCTACTGTTTTGGAGGAGAGTCCATCGTCCGCACTGGCGGAGCCGTGACCACTGCTAATGTAAGATCAGCAGGGTTTGCATCACCAGATCGGTCATGGATTTCCCTATATTCTTGACAAATTGCACAGAGATGGCAGAAAAAATGAGCGATAAAGTCCCCACAAGGCGCTCCCTGCATGAGATGAGTGATGATCAAATGGGCCAATTGATGACTAAAGCACAAAACTACTTATTTGTTCACAGGATTCTTGTAACTGTTCTAGAAGTTTCAGGGTCAATCTAGACTGACTTTTACCGTTTATTTTTTGCCTAATCAAAATCTTGCGGTTTCAAAACACTGACAATTTTTGCAAAATGTATATGTTGACACACCCGGATCCATATATGCAACTTCTTTGCATCTTTTGACATTTCAATAATATTTTAAATTTTAATAAGAAAGCAAGAAAGTTATGAAAAAGGATTGAAGATTCTGACTCTCGTATGTTCTTATTTCAATCTATTTATTCTAATCATGAGGACTTGCGTGAGTCTCGACTCAAACCCCACCTATTAGAGGAGGGCTGGAACTGCTAGACTGAAGGCGTGAAAGGGATTTGCACTCGTTTACTATTGTTGAGAAGACGGACGGAAGGGTGTGCCTTCTTAACATCTGTTGCATAACTGGAAGATTTTAAAAAAAGGTCACAACGTTTCCTGACGTTTCCATGATCCTTGTTAGCAGTAAAAAATTTTGATATCATCCTCCCAAAGCTCTCTATATATGCATACTAAAACATTGTAAACAATCATATATTCTCTTTTCCTCAAATTACGGGCCAATGGAATGATCCATCCATGATGATCACAAGCTGGAATCAGCGATTGCTTCCGGTTGTTTTTCTATAATTCTTCCTGATTTGTGGTCGGCTTACTTTCACAGGCTGAGGAGAGGCACTGTGAGATTCTTGGGCGCCTTCTTTACACCACCGAAATTGTTGCCAAACAGGAAGGCCTCGAAGACGGCTTTCGTATTGTGATTAATGATGGACCGAGCGGATGTAAGCATTGATTTTGAGCTTCCGGTTCTCTTCTTTATAGGGTCTTTTGTGAGTTGAACCTTAATTTTCGATTTCCTGATGTTGGATTGCAGGTCAGTCAGTTTACCACCTTCACATTCACCTCCTTGGCGGGCGACAAATGAACTGGCCACCAGGCTAAGTTCAAAACCACGTACTGGAATCAAAGGAGACCTGAGCTAGACTCTGCTACTTTCTAGCGATATTTGAATGACATGAATGAAACCCTGATAATCTATGGAGAGTGCCGTATCATTGGCCTCTTCACGACAACTAGCATGCCAAGACTGTCTGCTATTTAGCTATTTGCATGGTGAGCGCGATCATGGCGTACTTATTCCTTTCAAAAAGATAATTTAATCAATCACTGATCAGAGAACTTCTGTGGTAAGTAAGGCATGATGTGTATGTTTTTCTGTTTTGCGACGGTTTATAAATGACAGTCCGGTTCTCTTTTATATATCTTATCTGGTGTTTGGGGAAACACAAAAACTGGAGATACCTGAATAACAAATCTCACCTAGGATGGGGGATATCCTCGGATAGGATAAGAATTCGATAAAGAGAAAATCGCGTGCAAGTTTTCACCTAGAAGGTCGGCGCACAACCTTGAATCGAAGGTTGCTGGCCTCAAGGGACTAGATCTGGGGTCGCCTGAGGCTGGCCCTTGACCTTAGCATCAGTCACCGCCTTTGTTGTCGTGGCCAATGCTAGAGTATGCGATCACAAGCACACTGGGAAAAGTGTCGAAAAAGTCCTAAACCTTTTGTCTTTGTGCCGATCTAGTCTTAAACCTTTTTTTGGTGCTGATTTAGTCATGAACCTTTTTATTTGGTGCCAATTTAGTCCTTCCGGAAAATTTAGCTCGGAAAATGCCTACATGGATACAAAGTCAACGCCGGCCGTCCTACGTGGCTGGACCGGCACTGACATGGATGCCTGAAAACAAAACGACGTCGTTTTATAAAAAAAAAAAAGAAAAGAAAAGACCTAGAACCTTCAAAACAGAAAGGCGCCGTTACTTCTCTTACGTTTTCCCTTGCCCCAAATCAAGCGAACGTCTTCAATGATGAAGGAAGAACCCTAAATCCCATCTGCCTGTTAACGAAGTAGGAAAGTCATTGCCAGCATTCCGCCATGGCCATTCTTCTCGACGCCTTTTCAGCCCTACGTTTATCAGGTAAATTTCTGAATCGTTTTGCCTAGGAATTGCGACGGATGATAGAGGTTTTGTTTGCTTTGGTTAGAGTTCGGATTCATTTTCTGTCGACCCCTTTTTAGCTCGGGCCACCGCGTATCAGGTGATCATTTTCTTGCAGCCGAGATTTAGTGGATTGAAAATCGTGGAGCTGATAGTTTGGAAGAGATATTGGTGTGTCGCGACAAGTGGAGAAGAAGTTCTGCACTTAGTATTATCCTTTTCAGTGAATCAGCATCTTTGGATAAGTGGAACTTTGAGTTTGGTCAGGAACGAGGTTCCATGATTCGAGTTTTGGGGGTGTCGGCATGAGAAGTAGTAGATTTTTGAGTCGGTTTGTTGAGGTGAAAATGGTGCCTACCGCATTTGTGTCGTTGTTGTTGGACTGTATGATTTGTATCACTTTTATGTGCATTACTTTTCAGCTAATGACCTACTGGAATATGTTCGTACATTGCATGCATAAGAAAAACTGCATCTTTGTTGGTTGGATTGTATGATTTGTATCACTTTTATGTGCATTCCTTTTCAGCTAATGATCTGCTGGAATCTCTTTGTGCATTGCAAGCATAAGAAAAAGCAAAACATGAAGAATATTTTCTTGGGTGTATGTGATGAAATGTGAGAACATCATATGGGATAATAATTCAAAAAATTGTGATCAAGTTTCTTGAGGAGATCAATGTTAAGAGGTCTAATTAGCATTCCATGTAGGCAAAATTATAGATCCTCTATGCACTCGAGTGATGTAAGTCCAGTGACAATTAGGGGTGTGCATGGTCCGAACGGGCGGTTCCCGACCTAGAACCAGGAACCGCCCGCTAAGGACCGGTTATGAAAAATTGGAACCGGGATCCACCCGTTTGTTGTATGGATCCATCCGGGAACTGGACCGCTGGTTCGGTCTGGTTCCAAGGTGGATCCGTGGAACCAATCTCACTAACCACGAGATGAAAATCTTAAGCTAAGGAAAACCCAACATCAAAAGAGAGAACATAATTGATCTCAATTCTCACTGCACAGCAAGCATCTTCAAAGCAAGCCAAAAAGCTTAAAAAAACACAATCATCCCATCTTTTCCGTTGTCTGGACAAATCAGCAACGATCTTATCTTTCCCTAACCTAAGTTTTTTCACGAGGCTATATAGATTAAACCTTTTGGGAGGTCCCCCAGAAGCTCTCATGCAACGCTGATCATGTTGTCCCCCTTGCCGAAGCTCGGGGTCATCTGGAAAGCTGAGGGTCTTCTCGATGGCACGCTTTGGTCCAAAGGCGACGCCAGAGATAAGTTGAGATCGTGGATAGCTGGAGCATGAGGAGCTGGAAGAATGGGGACTGGGCACACTAGCTTCGCTGGGAACAAGAGGAAGATCCAGGTGGGATCGTTCTGGACCATGTCGGTCTCGGTGTTCTTGGTGTTCCATCACTTTGACCTCCTTGCTCAGAACAACCATTTACCCATTGATCTGGTAGGTGCGGTTTGATTGGAGAAGATGTTTTTTTTTTTTTTTTTTTTTTTTCCATTTAGTACTTTCCGATTTTGTGAATTGATTGATGGATATTGTTGATGTGTTTTGCACAACAGAACGGGGAGATGAGCTCGTAGACTACATACCAGGACTTCCACCGACCCATTTGGTCGATCTTCTGACATTCTTTGAAGGCAAAAGTTGAGCGACTTTGGATAGAGCACTGGAATGCTTCTCCTGGATGCCGAAAGCTCAGTATATAATCTTCACCACCTTTTACAAGCTCAAAGCCCGTGCTGTCGATGCTCTCAAAGCCGAACTTCCGCTCCCTATTTACACCGTCGGACCTTTAATACCTTACATGGAACTCAAAGCTAAATCCTCCTTGTCGGTGTCTCGAAATGACTGTCCCGATTACCTTCGGTGGCTAGACTCTCAACCGGAAGCCTCTATCCTATACTTTTCTTTGGGGGAGTTTCCTATCGGTCTCGAACGAACAAATGGAGGAGCTCACAGCGGGAGTGTGCAGAAGCGGAGTTTGGTTCCTGTGGGTGAGCCGAGACGGCGATTCTTGGGTCAAAGACGGTTTTTGCGGTGACAGGGGTCTGGTGGTGCCCTGGTGTTAGGGGTGAGCGGTTCCAGGTTCCGGTTCTGTTCCGTCTGGAACTTGGAACCTACCCTCGGGTACAGGTTCCTCATTTTTTGGAACCTAGAACCTACCCGTCAGAATCGAGAACCTGTAACCTACCTTGTTACAAGTTCCAAGGTCGGTTCCAGGTTTCAACATGTTCATTTTTATTTTTATTTTTTATTTTTTTGTCATTTTCAAATTTGAACTACAACGTACGCGCATACTCTACTCTACGGTAACTTCCCACATCTTAGCAAACATACCAATGCCAATTGCCAAGAATTTAGACATACATAATCAAAACCAATAAGAAGTTTCCAAAGATGAAAGGAAATGCTTGATTAACTATAATTATTGTGTCCACATATGTCAATATATGTGCACTAAAGCTTAAATCGTCACATTTGCCATATGCCATATGCCTTATCAGCTGAGTCAAATGAAAATGAAAAAGCAAAATACACTAAGGACATGAAAAACCAAAAGTGCCAACAAGATCTCAAATATTCATCTACTCCATAGTGTGAACTCTGCAACCTTTCCCTGTGATTCCTTTGGCACAGCAAAACCTTGCAAAGACATGGATGAAAATCAGTCAAAATCCTAAGTAAAGACACAGAAAAAAAAAATCAATATTGATAATACTCCATGAAGCATGCCAACAAAAAACCTTGCTTGACTTCTCAACCGCTGGACCCATTGCATATGCGACACCACCAACTTTATTTATTGACGATAATCTCCGCATTAAGACTAACCATATCTAAAAAGAAGAAGAAGAGATTAAATAAAATATTCACTTATCAAATATACAAACAGAATTACAATATATAAAAATATAAACATTACTTACCCAACTCAAATTGTTCTGCGTTCTTAATGCACTCTTCAACATCAAGCAGTACACGAACAGCTCTCAACCAATCTTGAGTGCAAACCAAAGCTTCCACTACTTTTGGAGTTAAAGAATTTCGAAAGCCATCAAGCACACGACCCGATGTACTAAAAGTTGATTATGAAGCAACGGTAGTTACAGGAATGGACAAAATATCTCGAGCCATCAAAGAAATGATCTTATATTTTGAGCCATTAGTCTTCCACCAAATCAAAATGTTAAGACCAAGATCCTTTTCATTTTTTTCTTGAAGATACTCATCAAGCTCGGACTTGTTGTCATCACGCCTTTGTTCATTCGAGTAAAAAAACATTTTCTTCCAATCTTGGGCGTCATACATCTTTAGTTCTTCACTACCACCCTATCGGGTTGGGAATTGGAACTACTACTACTTGCACCCAAATTATGGCCACCAAAATCTTGATCACTTGAAATAAGAGAAGATTGCTCATAAAATTCATACAAATGCTCCAATGTATCCTTCACCTTGCAATGCATCTCTTCAATCTTCGATTCATCATTATAAATTTGTCCATACAAGAATCTCAGATAATTTAACTTGGCTCTAGGATCTAACACAACCGTAATCAACACCATCATATTCACTTTATCCAAGCTTCCATAATATTTGTCAAAATTTTCTTTTATTTTCACACCCATAGCTTGAAGCTTAGGATCTGAAACATTGACCGCATATTTCAAATATCTATACAAAAGAGCTATTTTTCAAAATAATCATTTGAAGTAACATATGAAGTCCCAGACATCTTCTTGGTGGCATCATAGAATACTTTTAGAAAATTCGAAAGAATAATAGCATTTTCCCAATCATCATCCCTAGGAGTTTCATGATCTAGCTCACTTACAAAAGATGGATCGTGATCTTCCATCCTTTCAAAAGCTTTTCTGAACTTTATGGCGGTGTCTAACATGAGGTAAAGTGGAGTTCCATCTAGTGGTGACGTCAAGAACTACCGAACCCTTATAAGTGATCTTTTCTCTCTCAATGCAAGATTGAAATCCTTGGGCTCTTGTGGGAGAACTCTTTACATACCTAACCACATTTCGGATACGTGTAATGGAGTCACATACCGTAGTCAAGCCATCTCTCACAATCAAATTTAATATATGAGCTGTACACCTCATGTGCAAAACACTACCATCTAATATCAACGACCTTTGTTTGGAAAGTTTATCCCTCAAATAGCCAATTGCAACATCATTCGAGCTAGCATTATCCACGGTAATTGTGGACACATTTTTTTCTATTCCCCACTCCTCAATGCATGTCTCCACCATTTTCCCAATCTCCCTACCCCTGTGACTATGCATCACCACAAAGTTGATGATTCTTTTATGCAACTTCCAATTTTCATCAATAAAATGTGTAGTGAGACACAAATAATTCAGATTTTGATTGAAACTCCATGTATCAGTCGTGAGTGCAATCCTAGAATTAATCTTTCGAAAATAATTCTTCAAAGAAGTTCTTTCACATAAAAACAACTTCATGCAATCTTTTGCCACTGTGAACCGTGATACACGTTTGAAGAGAGGTTGTAACTCAGTAACATATTCACGAAATCCAACACGCTCAACTAAGGAAAAAGGTTGCTTATCAAGGATGATAAACCGAGCAAGCATGTGCCTACAACGTTCTTGATTAAATGACCATGTCGATAAGACGCTACCAGTACTAGAATCTCCTCCTGCCTTGCCAGCCATGTTGACATTACGTGGTGCAAAGAATTTCTACCTCTTATCTAGATTACGGGGAAACCTCTTGCATGTGGTCAAGTGCTTCCTCATTGCAGAAGTACCGTTAGCAACACGGTACTTAAGCATTGACCCACAATGAATGTACTTCACTTGATATATTTTTCCATCCTTATCACTGATTTTCGAATAATGATTTCAGCATTTGGATGTATATCTCTTATCATGAGAATGATGAGAATCGGATATACCTTATTTGTGGCACTCAAGGTAGGGGGTGCCTCTTCTTCAATTTCATCGTTGGAAAACTCCAATTCCGTAATCGGAGTCATCTCCTCACGTCACTCCACCTCCATTGACGTGTCATCTTGATACATTAACTTCGCATTGCACAACAATAATAGAATATTAATTTAGGCGCACATTTTGACAACTCGTAACAATAATAGCATGCACCTTGTAGGCACAAGTGGTAGACATGATAATCCAAACCATTTAGCAGTGATTTAGTTATATGTGCACAAGCACATGTGCTTATTATTTAAGGAAGATTAAACAGTAACATGTTTATCTAAGGTAAAAGAGCAACCAAGTCTTTCTATATGAGGGTGACTTAAATGTCAACATGATGCATAAACACCAACCACTTATGAACGAAATGTCGCACTTGAAGCATGTTAGGTATCTTCCAATAAGGGCAAACCTTCAAATTAAGATATCGAGCCCAGAAATCGTACAATGATAGTCAAAAGGCAAGAAAATACAAGATGGATTCATAAAAAATAATAGCACATTCCTTTAACAACCCAGAAGATGCTTTTCTAAATCTGGCGTTCAAGTATAATCAATTTGTACCGGATACATTTAACAATTAACTACAGTTAGATTTGCACGTTTTAGGAGAAAGATAATAGCACATTCCTTTAACGCATAAGAAAGCTTTAATGAATCCATCTCCAGTCATTTGTAGGAACTGCATTTTAACATTGTTTGGAAATTATTTTTACCAATAATGCTACGTTATAGAGTTTTTTGCCACACATATTAACTGAAGAAAATTAACTACAGTTAGATTTGCACGTTTTAGGAGCAAAATAATAGCCACTCCATCATTGATGCCATCGGAACTCCATCAATTTGAAATTGTTGGCATAATGATATGGTACATCGGATTCAGAACTCCATTAATTTCCAGCAAAATGATGCTACAAAATACAAATGGCAACTCAAAATTTGCTGCCAACAACTTGCTCATCCAGAATTTAAACTCCAAAAACAATGAAAATGCCACCAAAGAACTATAATCATTGAGCAAGTCCAAGAATCACCGAATCAGTCACTCACTCCCTACGCTGGTATTACCCCGAGATCGTACAAATGAAATTCACAGCATTTGATGGTATAACCATGAAATCATACCCTTGGAGAGAAGGTCCAGAAATCCAATTTCACTGAGCGAGCGGCGTCCGGCGCTGAGCAGTGAGTAGGGATGTCGGTCGTTGGTCTTCGGGGCAACGGCGTCAGGCGTCGCAATTGCTGGTGCGAGCAGCGGCGGTGGCGGTGGGTTGCGAGCGGAGACAGCAGAATCGGCGTCGTTGGGGCTTCTGGCGCGAACAGCGGTGGTGGGTCGTGAGTGGAGACAGCAGAATGGGCGTCGTCGTGGCTTCTAGCGTGAGCAGAGGCGGTGGGTTGCGAGCAGAGACAGCAGAATTGGCGTCGTCGAGGCTTCTGGCGCGAGCAGCGGCGGTGGGTCTGCTCATCGCGAGCGGAGACAGCAGAATCGGCATCGTTGGGGCTTTTGGCGCGAGCAGCGGTGGTGGGTCGTGAGCGAAGATAGTAGAATCGGCGTCGTCGGGGCTTCTGGCACGAGTAGAGGCGGTGGGTTGCGACTCGCGAGCGGAGACGAGCTCGGCTCAGATCTACTTGCGTCGGGTAGTCGGCGATGGGCGTCGAGGCAAAGCACGGCAGTGACGGGCGTCGAGCGGCGAGGGTTCGCGCGAGCAACGTTGGCGAGTGGCGTCCTGCGGCGTTCGGCGGCGGTGGCCTTGAGGGTGAGTGGCGTCCGGCGGCGAGACTCAGAGCGGCGTCTAGCAATACCTTGAAAAACTGAAAGTGGAAGAGTCTGAGTCGGGAGTCTCGGGGGAGGGGGGTTCGTTCCTTTTGGAACCCTAACCGATTCCGAAATCGGTTCCGCGACCGGTTCTGGTTCCAGTTCCGCGACTGGTTCCGGTTCCTGGAAAAATGGAACCGGGAACCGGAACCGGTCCTTTAAGAACCGGAACCGAACCGAACCTCCAGTTCGGTTCTCCGGTTCCCGTTCTACCCAGGAACCGCGCTCACCCCTACCTGGTGTGATCAGTTGAAGGTGCTGAACCACTCTACAGTCGGAGGGTTCTGGACGCACTGCGGGTTGAACTCCACTCTAGAAGCTGTCTTTGCCGGCGTCCCAATACTTGCCTTCTCGATCATATGGGATCAAATCCCCAACTGTAAGCATGTGGAGCAGGACCGGAATGGCGATAGGGGGGAAGAGACAAAGAGAGAGAGACAGACGAAACCAGAGAGACATAGCTGCTATCTAGGGTTTGTTTTAGTAATTTTTTTTAATAATAAAAATTAATCGGTTTGGTCTGGGTGGGCAAGCAGGTGGATCCGCCCATGGAACCGGGAACCGAACCGATACCCACCGGTTCCCATAAATTGGAATCGGGAACCGGTCCGGTTCCCTCAAGAACCACTGGTTCCAGGCGGTTCTGGTCCGGTCCCAAGCGGTCCGGGCGGATTTCGGTTCTTTTGCACACCCCTAGTGACAATGTTGGTTATTTTGGCTCTTAAAAAGGCTAATTTTTCTTAAACTTTTGTAGAAAGTGATTAACTAGTTTCTCTGTTAATAAAATTTGGATATAATTTCTACCCATGCTCGTGTGACTGGTGGTTGCTCATCTTAGAATTCTAGTTTGTAAAGTTTTCTAGTCATCATCCAATGTGCACTCTCTTGTGGCTAGGTTTTTAACGGACTTCTGGGATTGACAGCAAATACACAATTTACTAGCGAGGTAATTATGCATGCTGTTGGTTTTAGTTTTGTTTTTTTTTTAATAAAACAATGTTTTAGCTTCCTATGGAAACAAAGATTTTGGCAACAAGATTTCATTGATGTTTATGTTCATTTATCATATCCATTTATGTTTGCTCACTTTTTTGACTATTCGAATTGTCCTAAAACTGACAATGAGGTGTCATTACAAGATGAGGTCAATGAATTCATGACGATATCATCAAATTTGTCACAATCAGTGATGTCAGTCCGTCCAATTGACAACGATACGTATGTATTTTGTTATTGTGGCCTAAAATCTCCTCTATGAATAGCTAGGACAGAAGAAAATTGGGGAAGAAGATATCACGGTTGTCCGTGATACAACCCTAAAAACAAAGGGGAAAGTTGTGGTTCTTTTGTTTGGGTTGATGCAGAGATCAATCAATTGGCAAGGAGTGTGTCAAAATTTTTTTGCCAGAGCAATGTTGAAGAAGAATCGGTGCCAACCCATGACAAAGACAATGGATGTTCGAAAGACGTTGAAATCAAAGCTCTCAAGGCAGAACTAAAATGTGCAAAACAAGATGTGGCAAAGCTGAGGAAAGAAAATTTCAAATTTAAGACATTGTCGGTTGTGTTGTTGTTGTTTATAGTAATGTTAGCTCGCATGTTATTTGGAAATTTGAAGGTGAAGGACATCATGAGTTTGCCTTAGAGTGTGTTATTTTGGACATGTTTTGTACATGTATATCTACTCAAGTTATGGGAATGAAGTGAAGCTTTTCTACTATTTGAAAAGCATGGCAACGAGCTCTTTTGACTATTATATCTCCCCCCCCTTTTTTTTTTTTTTTTTTTTTTTTTTTTTTTTCATATTTAACGCATTCTAAATGCTTGCATATAATGTCATCTTGACGTATTGCGTTGCTCATCCCATGGACCTGTTGTGAATTACAAAATTGTCATCTATAATAATTTGCTTGAAGGAAAATAATAAAAAAAATGGGGTTTTTTTTTTTTTTTTTTTCTTATGCCCCCCATAAAAAGGAAACTCCTTTTGCCTTCTCATGATTTTGAGTTGACTATTAATTGTTATCAAAGTCATCGCTAATGTGAATGCCTGGCTCGTGGAAGACTCCATTCAAGTAAGATAAGTTGTCGTCATCGACTCCCCGTTGCTAGTTAGCGACTATACTTTCTCGTTTTCTCTGAACGATGTTCCAAGATTCTTCTGAATTATTATTGTGCGTTGCTAGCTATTTTTACCAAATGCTTTTAATAAACGTGCAAATTGGGGATGTTTCACTTTGAATTTTGTGGCCATTGATTGGAGGAATTCGACCTAAATGGAGCAGAAATCGGCATGGAGAAGCAAGAAATGAAAAGGAGACGAGTTCATAAGTTGACAAGTAAAGACACATGAGAAATCAATCAATTTTAATGAGCTAGGAGAAATCAATGAAAAACACAATCGTGCGCCAATGGAAGGCTTCACCAATTCTCCAACACACTTATCATAACAACATAAGCAGCTATTTGACCAATTTAGTTCATGGGCCCATCATGCAAAACAGAGTTTCTTTCCTTCCAAATACATTAAATGGCCCCATTCTAAGCCAACTTTAGGACTTTTTTTATAAAGAGAATTATCTTTTCAAGAATTCCATAACCCAAGTAAACTAAGAATTCCAGTCCATAGTAGCCTTTCACACACCACAAAAGTCAAGTAGTGAAGACCACACAACACTTGGAGGAGTCAATCGATCTCCCATACATCAGCAACAAACACAAAATAGCCACAACACTACTTCATTGAACCAACACATCATCGAAAAATAAAAAAATAGCCACAACACTACTTCCTAATCCCGTCACTTCTTGTAAATTGGAGTTACTTCCTCTTAATTTATTTCTTCTTTCTTGTTGGGCCTACTGCGTTAAATGGAACTTCAGTTGCAGCTGCTTGTGATGTTGATTCAACTTGTGCTTGTATATCAACTCTTTGTCTATTGCCTTGCCTGTCACTTATACTCTACACTTGATATTATTAATTTCATTACTCAACATAATTATCCTAATAAAAACAAAAGTACTAACAAAAACATTACTTACACTCCCATGAGATAATGGTGTCCTAAGAGCAGCATTAGCAATTGGTGTCCCACCAACACTTTCACTTTTACCTTTGCTAGTACGTCGCTTAACCTGGAAAGAATAATATTCATTTAAAATTTAAACAATAGATATGAAAGTAATTATTGAAAGTTTTCGCCGAGATAATTGTGTTTGTGATGCTGCAATCTTAGGCCCTGTTTGTTTGTGTTCTTTATTTCTGTTTATGAACACAATTTTTTTTTTTTGTTCCGGGGAACAAAAAAAGAATAGAAATGCGTTTGTTTTGTTTTTGTTCAAAATCTATTTTTTGTTCAAAATCTATTTTTTGTTCATGGGAACAAAAAAGAATAGAAACAAGAAACAAAAAAAAACTTGTTTCTTGTTTCGGAACACTTCGAGAAACAAATTTTCTCTCTCCTCGTTTTTTTTCTTCTGTTTCTTTTTCTTTTTCTTTTCTTCTTCTTTTTTCTTTGGCCGGTTGCCAGCCTTGGCCATGACTGACGACCGGCCGTTAAGGGCCGGCGAGGCTTAGCCTCGCCTTGGCGGGCGAGCTCGGGCTCACCGAGATCCAGCGAGGCCAACCTCGCGCCGTTGGCGATGCTTGGCCTCGCGGGTGGCCGGGCGAGCTCGGCCTCGCCGGATCTCGAGCGAGCTCGAGCTCGCCCAGCCAAGGTAAGGCCGCCGACCCTCGTCGGCCGGTCGCCGGCCATGGCCGAGGCCAGCGACCGGCCAAAAAAAAAAAAAAAAAAAAAAAAAAAAAAAGAAAGAAAAAAAGGAAAAATAAAATAAAAATATAAAAAAATTAAAAGAAACAAAAAAAAGAACACAAATTTACTAAACGTGTTTCTGTTTTTTTTTTTTTTATTCTAGGAACAATTTTACCAAACGTGTTCTTCTATTCAAAAATTGTTCCCGGAACAGAAATAATTTTTTCTATTTTCGTCTCTTGGAATAATTTTTGAACAGAAACGTTACCAAACGCACCCTTAACCTTCTTAGTTGGGCATGTCAAACTATTGTGTCCTGTCTTCGAGCAACTTCAACAGGTCATTTTCATTCCTCTTCTCGACGTTCTAATACCACGTGCAACCTCACCTTCCTCCATTCTTCTGTTTTGTTTGTGCCTATGGGTTTCACCCTGGTTAAAAGTGCTTTAGGTGCCTCATTATTAGTTTTTTTCCAAAATTTCTCTTCCGAACTGGCATCATCATATTCTGATATGTAGTTTAGAACTTTGCCTTCATGTAACACTCATCCACATAATCATATGCATCATTTCGCTTATGATCTATAGTTGAAATGGCATGGGGACAAGGAATGCCAGTAAGTTGCCACATCCTGCAAGTACAATCTCTCTTGAATACGTCAACTATGTACTTAACACCTTTATCCAACATCTCGTATCCAGCATTGCCATTCCATATCACATGGCAGTAAGTCGCGCTAACTTTATTTTCCTTCAACTTTTTTATGATTCTTGGATCACAATCCCTTCTCCATCGAGCATAGGCATCCCTCTGTGTATGCATCATTGTCATGATCATTATTTTCATCTCTTCTAACATACTATAAATAGACTTACACCTGGCTTCAATAATTCTTTCGTTGAATGCTTCACATAAATTGTTATCGACTATGTCGCATTTAACCTTAGTAGTAAAGACAGCCCTGCTCCAGTGTTTTTAGCTCTGTTTGAATCAAGTCATGATACGCAGCAAGACTGATTTCCTTCAATGCCTGTGTGTGTTCATCAAACTCCACCATAGTACTGCTCTTAGCATATTGCCAAAATAGTCTTTGCATTTGTATTCCCTTATACTTTTGGCCATAATTAGCATAAATGTGTCTGGCACACATTCTATGCTCAGCTAAAGGCAACAAGTTCGCCATGGCTTGAAGAAGGCCCTAAAAAAGATGATCTCAATGTTAGCAACATACTACAAGAGTGATCATTTACAAGGCATAACACTGAAAAAAAGAAAAAGAAAATAACAAACTCACCTTTTGCTTGTCACTAATTATAACCCAACCTCGTCCGTATGTGCCTATCATATTGAGGTCATACATCAAACTTGTCAAAAACCAAGTCCAAGTGTCTCCACTTTCAACTCTCACAACTGCCAATGCAATTGGGAACATTTGATCGTTTGCATCTCTTCCAACAGCACACAGTATCTCCCATTTACAAATTCCCTTTAAAAAGCAGCCATCTAACCCCACGACTTTTTTACTTCCATCAATAAATCTTTTCTTACATGCAGCAAAACATATTTACATTCTCTCAAATAATGCTTTAGAATGCCTGTTAGGCTTTTCAACCTTCAATGTAACAATACTCCCAGGATTTGTCTCTCTTAGCTCCTTCACATAATCCCACTTTGAATATTCCTTCCTATAATTTCCCATCAAAACTTTAAAGGCAAGCAACTTCACTTTTTTACATTGATCTATAGTTACATTTAAGCTCAACTGCTCCTTGATAAGTTCCTTAAAAGCAATGGTTTTTATAGTTTGCATTACTCTAATTGTACTAAAATAGTGATTCACCAACCAAGAACTTGTGACCCTCTTATTAGTGAAACTAATGCTACAAGTATGCTCTTCATGGTAAGTTTTCACGTGGAATGATCTAGTTCTAACATCAAAAGATGCAGAAATCTTCTAAGGACAATTTACATCGACACATTTTGCCCTAACAAGTTTCTTTTCATTCTTGACAAATTTTATCTCTCTATGCTCAACCACTGAATGCTTTTTGACGGCATCTTTGAATTGTCTACCATCATCAAACATCATATATGTAGTAAACACATGCACTGTACAATTAGGATCGTACCTTGGATATCTACTTCTCCTTCTTGTAACTTCACCATCTTTTGGCTCCACATCAGATTCCAAACTTTCATCTCCATCTGTTTCATAATAGTCTGTTTGGTAATTGGCTTCAGCAATAACTATGTCAGATTGTTGGGGATTAGATGATTCTCTGATAGACTGTTGAGATGGTATAAACTCTGCGAGAGGTTCCCTTATAATCCAAGCCTTTGTGGCCATTTTGTGGAATTCTTTGAGTTTTTTCCTTCCTTCTACAAGGTCTTCATTATCCCTATTGTCATCATCAGTCAAGAATAGTTCATTGACTAAGTTCGTGTCTTCATTTTCCGAATCGACTTTGACCATAGATTCATCACCCTTTAAATTAGCATAATTACCCTCATCTACTAAGTAACCATAATCTAAATCACGCCCATGCTGAGCAAATGCCTCATCACTTAAACCAACACCCTCACTAATGCCCTTGCCCTGACAAATGCCCTTACTAGCACCCTCAACATTGCCCTCACCCTGACAAACACCCTCACTAGCACCTTCGCCATTGCCCTCACCATGACCAACACCTTCACCTACCGTATTGTCAAAAGATTCTCCATACACCTCAATCAATCCATGTCGCAAATGATAGAAAACTAGATCAACAATAGTGCTATCATTACATATATGTCTCAACTCATCTTCTAGAGATTTCTCAGGAAGCTTAAAATATAGTTTTTCGAATTTACCATTTACCACATTCTCAATGTCTCTGATGAACCTTTCATGGCTCATAGAATTGATATTTAAGTGTACTAAATCCATCTTTCCTCCAATATATTCAAGCATTGAGCGACGAACAAATTTCCCACCGTGATAAAAGCAAACCAATGCAGACTTGTTGCTCATCTTGACCCTACACAAAATGAAAACATATATTATAAGCATATGGAGACTCATAATGGAGCGACAACATAATAGGTCCAATTACTTCAAGGCCTTTTGGCCATGAAAAAAAGCCAAATAAAGCAATGCGACTGTGTCCTAGAAACTAATGTTCTCAATTTAATCGGTGTTTGTGGTAAATATTCCATTGGCCATGTTTGAGTAACCTTAATCTAATTTGGCTAGTGTAGTCCCAGAAACGTGAGGTTCATTTAATATTCGTCTATATTTAAAGCATAGTTGATTTCAAGGTACTAGATTTACGATAGTGAACTTCCAATGGCAAATCATGATTCTGCTTTTAAGCTATTGCTATTCAAAACCACCCTCCATATTGGTGTTTCGACCAAAGAATAATAAGAATAATACTAATAAAGGGGCAAGTTCTCTTCGATTGTCTAAGAGGTTAATAAAAGTGATTATGTTTCCATTAACATGATGTCCATCGAACTGAATGACTGGTCCATCCATATAAGGTTTTCAATATTTTCACCTCAGCCGAGTGTCATGTTAATTTCAAACTGAAATCTCCCAACCCGATACAAGGAGCCTCGTTGAAAATTGAAGTTCAACATGAGAATCAACAAATTGAAGGTGGAAGATGACAGAAGACTGCAATTGACTCCAAATATATACAGTCCAAGAATTGGGTGGGCCATATAAGTAGCAATACTAAAAATTCAAACACATATATATAGATTGCAATTGAAATTCTATCGCATGTTGTGCTTTGACTTGGCCTTTATAATCAATATGTTGTTCTATGAAGTTTTGGTCTCCCCTACCATTAACGTAAAGGATAATACTAAGTGAAAACATAAGAGAAAAGGGAAATTAGAATGCTTATCAGACCTAGAACCTTCAAAACAGAACGTCGCCGTTTTCACTTCCCTTCTCTTACGTTTTCCCTTTCTCAATGTTTCAAACGCCACCTGTTCGATGAAATTTCTGAGTGAAATTAGAATGCATATTCTCCAAAGGAAATAAGTTCAATAGCCATTTACTTCAATGTTTTGCTTCTCAAAATATAATGGTCATATTGTCGTGTCTTTTTTTTGCCTTCATATTCCGTCAAGCTCATGTGAAGACAACGAAAACCTAAAAATTTACTGGACATTAGACCAACAGCACGGCTACAAGGCATGTTGAGTGTCTGGATATCGTCACAACAACATCGTGGATGTATTGACAAAATTTGAGGGTTGGGACCACAACCACGAAAACATACCTTTATGTCTGCTGAGTGTCGACAACACGAGCAAATTGGGACCACACACTTTGTTGTGTTCGTTGAGGTTGAATCCAGTTGCGACCTGAATCGGGTCAATCGGGTGGCGACTTGAATTGGGTCAATCGGGTCTTCGCAATTTTGAAGGCTGAATTGTAGAGTTTGGGCAGACGAAGGGGTTGGGCTAGATTGGGGAGTCAATTCGATCAAATAACAACTTGGCTTGAGCAAACTCCTTGGATTTGAGTTCAGACTTAATCGATTTGGGCAGATGGGATTTGGGTTCTTCCTCCATTGCTCAAGACGTTCACTTGATTTGGGGCAAGTGAAAACATAAGAGAAAAGGGAAAACGTAAGAGAAGTAACGGCGTCATTCTGTTTTGAAGGTCCTAGGTCTTTATTTTATTATTATTATTTTTTTATTTTTATGAAACGGTGTCAATTTGTTTTCAAGCATCCATCTTAGCGCCGGTCCGGCCACGTAGGATGGCCAGTGCTGACTTTGTATCCACGTAGGCATTTTTTGAGCTAAATTTGCCGGAAGGACTAAATTGGCACCAAATAAAAAGGTTTATGACTGAATCGGCACAAAAAAAAAGTTTAGGACTAAATTGGCACAATGACAAAAGGTTTAGGAATTTTTTGACACTTTTCCCCAAGCACACCTCATGTCTGTCGAAAATGAGGCTGCCGATGGCGGACTAACAACTGCACGAGATCTTTTGATCCCGGTGATAGGCGAGTTGCCATTTAGGATCAAAGCTTATGGCGAATTGGGCAGCGCGACAGAGACTGGCAAATGACGATTTAAGGAGATGAGTGGATGAGGATAGAGGCGAGCGTGACTTTCTGGGTTGTTTGGTGTTGAGTTGACAAGCTTTGGCATTGTGGACGAAGGTTAGTAAGAGAAGTGGGGTGAAAGGGAATATGTCGGTGTGGAAAGATGACGAGAAGACTTAGACTTTAATGGAATTTGAAGTTGGAAGGACGTATGGCATTGGTGGAACGTGGGAGAAGAACCGAGCCACCTTCCCCCGGAAGATCTCTCTTTCGATCTCGTTTCGTTTTTTCTTTCACGTCGGCATCTTGTTAGGTGCAGCCCGAAGACGAAGGCGTCGTTGACAGTGGTTAAGGGTGGGGGATTTCCTATCCTACTTTATACTATCTGATAGAAGAATTTCTGACGGCCAAACACAACTCTAAAATTTTACTTGAATGTTTTTCTTTCATTTGACTAATTAGTGGTTACGTTGCTGTATCTGGTGTTTGGCTTTTCTCATGACCGGTTACGATCCCGTAATCTTTTGCATGATTATTTACTACCCTGTAATTTGCGGGGGTATCATAAGAATTTCCACATCAAAAATGTACGCTGAATCTTTTTATGAAGTAGTGTAGCGTCATTTTGTCCTAATATGATGTACTGAGAGAACTGATCAATGTAATTCTTTTTTGAACGCAACATGAAAACTAGCTTAATCTGGACTTGAGATATATTGCATATTTACAACGGGATTGCACAGTAATCATGCAATTAATTCAGTTAGAAAAATAGGAACAATATAATGGGAAGAGACATTAATGAAAATTAAGGTTTACCATGTAAGAAAGTACAAATAAAAATGAGAAAATAAAGGCTCCATTTGTTCTTTTGAAATAAATGATTTAAAAAATATATCTTTAAAACAAAAGCTTGTATCGTTTGAAATAATTACTTAATACAAAATATTTTTATTATCGATAATAATTTATATTTCAATATTTTCTTTTATGATGAAAATATTTTCGTTTATTCATTTTTAAATATAATAAAAATAATTATTTTTAAAAAAATATTTGTTAAATTATTTGTTTCTAACGAAACAAACTAACAACTGTATAACTCCAAAGAGAGGACACGAAGTGAGAGAAGCGCAATGCTAAAAGTCAACTGTCATATGATGGGGCCATTGGCTTGGCGGCACGACCATATGTCCTCCCCGGCAGCACACTAAAGTCATTAAGTAACTCCGCCAGAGCCTTTGCTTCGCAAAGGTTTCGAACTCCTCACCTCTCTCGCAAAGTTCACTGAAGCCTACCCAGTAGAGCCACCACAGTCGGTGGTTGTACGAGACTTGTTTATCTTCAAAAGCTCATGAAAAATTAAACACCTGTCAAGAAGAATAAATGATAAAATGAAACTTTATTAGGGATACAAAAGTCATCAAACATAACAAAAAATTGACTCAATAGTAAACTTTAGATCAATGTGAAGCGAGATTAATCATCTTGTCTGGAAAAGTATTGCCATGAGTTATCGTTTATAAACGAGTTTTACGTGTGTACCGTATAAACGAGTTAACATACATTTGTAAATAAGTTAATGCATTGTGTCATGCTAACGCCCAAACAGTAGCATGTTCGTCCGATAACTATGTTAATCGTATCGTATTGTGTGACCCGCTTTATTAAGCGTGTCGTGCTTGTTAGAATATTTAAATAAAAAACTATGCTTTCATCTAATAGCTTAAACTTTTAGAATCGGCTATAGTCCTACAAAATCTCACATAATATCAGTTTTGGAGATCTTAAATTCGAATTTTTCTAGGCTCCAGTTGTCTCCTTAATTAAATTTTTACACTTAGTACTAGCCAAAAGACCAGATTAAGTGTGAGGGGAGAGTATTAGAATATTTAAATAATAAATTATACTTTTATCTAACAGCCTAAGTTTTTAAAATAACTGACAATGATTTTATAAAATCTCACATTGTTCATGATGAGATAGTTTAATGAGTTTATTTAAAACATCATGTGCGCGAGTTAGGCACATTCGTGTCATTACCCTCATTTGACATGACAAGACCACATGACACAGCACAAATCTTTAGCCCCTCACTTGTTGCTAGCTCATTCATCTCTCTCTTTCCCTCCCTCCCTCTGCTCCTAACGCAAGATGGGGGAAAACCAGGAAAAAGGAAATCATTTCTAAGTAAATTTCCATTTTTAAGGGGACTAATGTCGCCCATTCGAAAAGCCAAATTTTGAAGATCCAATCTTCCATAAATGGCGTCGACGTCAATCCCACAATCCGGGTGGTTAGATACGTATCTTAGTAATACCAGCATTTATTTTGTTAGGTTTAAGCGATTCTATATTTGAGGATGGGCTACTGCATTGCAAACGAGTCAAATCAAGTGAAAAGATCTAACTTTTAGATTGCCTTGAATGAAATGACGTTGAGGTTGATTCATGCATAATGACCCACCGCCATAGTAGACAGAATTGAATATTTAAATGGCATCATGGTTTGACTATTCCCTAAATCACCAAGTGCTCGATTAGATTTGCTTTGCAAAAAGCGGATTTAACCTGTGATCTTTGTTGATTCCATTTGGGAAAATGTCACAAATGGTCCTTATACTATTACTTAATGTGCAATTTGGTCCATGAACTTTCGATCGGCTCAATTTGATCCCTGAACTATTGATAAATGTCCGATTTGGTCCTTGAATTTTCAATAGGTTCAATTTGGTCCTTGAATTATTGATAAATGTCCGATTTAGTCATTTGTTACTGTTTTTCCTTTTTTTTTTTTTTTTTTTTTTTTTGCTTCTTCTCGCTCCGGCGGAAGGAAGTCGGCGTTCGGCGAGGGCGGCCCTCGCCGACGTCGAGCCCCTCGCAAATCTAGCGAGGGAGCCCCTCGCCCGATGCCGGGGTGCTCCTCGCTTGACGCCGGCGAGGGGCTCCCTCGCAGATCTGGCGAGGGAGCACCCTGGCGTCGTGCTCCCTCGTAGATCTAGCGAGGGCCTTGCCGGCATTGGGCGAGGGGCTCCCTCGTAGATCTGGTGAGGGAGCACCTCGGCGTCAGGCTCCCTCGCAGATCTGGTGAGGGAGCACCCCGGCATCAAGCTCCCTCGCAGATCTAGTGGGGGCGGCCCTCGCCGGTGTCGGGCGAGGGGCTCCCTCGCAAACTGGGCGAGGAGCCCCTCGCCGGTAGGGGTGAGCGGTTCCCGGTTCCTCACGTGTTCCGCTTGGAACCCGGAACCTACCCTCGGGTACATGTTCCTCATTTTGGAACTGGAACCTACCCGTCGAGAACCAAGAACCTCGGAACCTACCCCGTCACAGTTCCGGTCGGTTCCAGGTTCCAACGAGTTCCAACAAGTTCTTTTTTTCTCCATTTTTAGTAAAAAAAAAAATGGAAATGAATGTAGTAATAATAAACAAACTTATCATTCATCGAAGAGAATATAACACAAACAGCAAACAGCATTTTAGAAGGAATAATAAACAAATTGAGTGAGTTTGCTATTACGGTAAGGCACATGAGGAAACTCTTTTGGATATACGCATGCTTAAACATTTATTCTCATTGAAAGTTCCAATGTAATTACAGCTATTGCAAGTGCTGGATGCTTTATATGCAGGCCAATAGCGCCCGAGACTCTGTCCATTTATCCATACTTGCTCTTTACTCATACTGTCCATATCCAAAGCCAGTGGTGCACTTCCACCTGGAGCATTGAAAATAGTCTGAAAGCAAGATAAACACATAATTTCTGTCACTTTACTGTCAAACCATACCAACTACAAACTAGATGCATTTTCATATGAGATGGCACCATCAACCATGTATCTGTCATATTTGCAGCCAAATCTGAAAACTTCAATAGAAAGGAATATTGAAAGGCCTATCTAATACTCATAATACAAAGTACAAACCACAGAACAAGAATAATGGATGTCACCAGCCCTAGGCCAACTGAGAACTTGAGTCATCTTTCTCATTTAAAGAGAATAGCTATCAAATATAAAGGATGTAGGATGTGGAAATGCGTGCAACTTTGCAGATGCTTATTAAACTATCTGTCCTGGTTTGACCATAAGCATGAGTTTGAATCCCATACAATTCATAAATCTTGGAGGCTAAGAGGATAGATCAGTTTGCTTTGCTGAACTTTGAGATACTTACCTTATACCACGTTAAGGGCTGTTTTTCTGCTACTAAAGATTCTTGCGCCTACTCAACTGACACACTCCCACTGAGAGAATGAAGACCCAAAGCTTCTCCTTTGAGATCAACCTGAACCAAAAGAAACCTTCAGTCCTTTAAGAGAAGTATGAAAAGAGGATAGGCGTGGAGAATTCGAGATACAAACCGCATAACACCAATTCTGCCATGAAAGGTCTCTCCATCCATCATTGAGACCACTTAACGTAACTGGACCAAGAATACCAGCATTCCATGTCTCAAAATGTACCCCAACATTCTGCAATCAAGTTGACAGTCACAAGTCGAAGTAGCATGTAATGTGAACCAAAAGGCAAGGGGTAGGCTCAAGACAATGGGATAACCGTAATACAAGAACACCGAATACCTCGAGTGGTGCCCTCTCCAACTGCCTTGGATTTTCCAGAGTACAAATCTATGGCTATGACACTTTCATTTGCACTAGTCCACTGCCCAGAAACTTGCTCCTTGAATCCTACTAGGCAAAAGGTAATTTGGCATCATTTAGTGAAATAGCTTCTCACATTCTATTCATATGTAGAAGAGGAAATTATGAAGGGACATAGGTTGTGTACTGTAACTCAAGACATTATACACACATCATGGCATGCATAAAGTTAATCATAAAGGTAAATTTTCACTAACACAACCAAAGGATTAGTGGCCCAAGAAGTATGGGATGGCCAGAAAAACCTTCCCACAAGATAAAAATTCAAGAAGATCATTATCCATGGTAATTGAAAGTTGAATGTCTAGAGAAAAGATGACAAATTCTATTTAAAGTGACAGAGCTGCCTCGACAATGCTAGAAACAAAACAAACCCAAGTCTAATTTATCATTAACTTTCAAAATGCAATAAAAGAATACCAAATAATTGTTGATATTTTTTGATTGGACAATCAACAATTGCACAAAATCTGAAAGTGAATAACCAACATATATGTCTGAAACATAGATGAAATTTTTCACATAGCCAAACCTTCAAGATTAAACTCAAGTGAACTCCCAATGTGAAGGATGGGATTTTGAGGGTATATGAAGGCACCAACTGATACCTGAATGGAGATGAATACACTGATATTATATGACTACAAAATTGCAAAACGATAGTAAATATGCACATAACGAGAGAACGAGAATAGCCGATGCTCTAGAATTCATTTGTAATTGTACAAGGGTACCAATAGCCAAGTCAAGAAGGGAAACTAGAAGCGCTTAAGAGAAAAACCAATTTCAAGGATACAGTGAGCTACCATTCCTATTTATAGAAGAGAAATGCTTTTAAGTTTTAACAAGTAAGCCACCTATTGAGTTATGGGCTCAAGCGGGTGCAAAACCTTTAGTGCAAGAATAACCGTATAGAGGCTCTAAGTACATGGATTCCATGCTTCCAGTCTATAATCAGCTCTAAGGTGCAAGGGTCCTCGTATTTAAATGAAACTAGTAAGTAAAATATAAAAATCTTCACTTACCATCATGGCTACCGCAAATGGTCATGCATCCGATTCTGAAGTGTGTCAGTCAACTCCAAAAGATAGAATGACGAGTTGTGTGAGTATATATCACTTGACTATTTATATTTATAGTTGCTATATTTTAAACCCTTTTCTTAAAGAAAAAATTGTCTGCTTGAACAACATGTTGGTATCAAATAAAACAGGTCTATTGAAAGCTAAAAGGGTACCAGCGCATAATCTGACTTCCTTGTACTGCCACTTATCGACACTCGTAATAGAGCCGTTCCATGTTGTACTGCCTTCAATAAGATAGAAGAGCACAGTCACGAGGAAAGAATAATTACTGAAAAGATGAATGGAAAGGAAAATAAGTTGATGCAATTTTTTTCTAATATCTTAGTCAAAACAAGTCTTATTTTGGAGCACAAGGAAGCAAGAAAACTGGACTAGATATCCGAGACGCACATTTCGTGTCATAATTCAATTTTTGTAGCCTATTCCATGAGAAAAAGCAAAAGCTAGTATAGGCATGTTACCTTGAGATTGATATTTCCATTCACACTGCTTGTTGTGTTAACATAAACAATATCCGGATAGTTCACTTCCATGTCCAAGGCAACTACATCATACGCTTCATAAAAGGCATATCCTGGTAAAACACAAGGTCACGGTAGTGATGAGGACTGAATAGCTATACAACCAACAGCGCTTTGAGAGTGCTTTTGAAAGAGTACCTAGAACATCGAAGTAGCTAATTGGGAGTTCGATTTCAGCACCAAGAGCAAGATTTAGCACACGGAAAGGAAATTCTTTATTTGCAAATCTTACTTGAGCCACCTAATTACGGTACAGAACATGCACTGTCAGCACAAGTTCTAAATAGCAAAACAACTTCATCAAAGAAGAGAAACAAAGAACATAGAAACCATAAATGCTAATCTATCATTGAAGATCCAAATCTATTGAACTCAGAAAAACCATTAACAATTACAATTTTTGACCTTTTAAAGTAGCCACAGGATGCTAGTGTTAGCAGATCTAGATTACAAGAGGAGAAATTCATGGGATAAAAAATGCTTAGAATGGTAAAAATCAGTTGTATCACTATCTGAGATGTGAAGGAAAAAGGTTGAGGCACCACAATATATACTGCTCGACTTCTAAATTCCTAATGACCAAGTATGGGAACACATTGTCGGTAAAAGTTGATCATATTGCACATTCAAGGTGCATAGTCTTGAATGTCTTTGGCCTTTCTTCAAATAATAGCACATGTCCAATATTATAGTCCTACCTGAGAAGTACAGTCCTCTTTTATATACATGTCGGCATTTCTTTGGTGATTTAACTTATGAGTCTCTGTAAAAATTCAAGACAAAAGCTCAAGGAAAGGAACATAGCTACCTCGGTGACCCCGATACAGAAGCAATCTCAATTCTCCTATCAAGTGATCTTTAGCCTGAATGCATGCAACTTCATTGCTCTCGGTTGTTTTAATTCTGCTATCTCGAATGGAAATAGTATTGCCGAGAGCTATTTCATTCAATTCACCGGAATTTCTCAACAAGGAATAGGTAAAGGTCCCTTTTCCACTGTGACTGTCCCACTGGCCATATGATTCAAAAGACAAAGGCAATAGACTTGGTGTGACATACTGAGGAGGAAGAATCCAGGTTATTGGAACTCCAAGGGCAAGAGGCGGATCAGGAATTACCGATATGCGACACACTAGAACTGTAAAACTTGGATTCGAGAATGATGAAGAAACAAAATCGCATGAAAATGAAAGCGAAACTCGCGCCTTGCCGGCGGACCGAAATAGATCAATGGTACTTCCTGATTAATAGTGTATATTTCATTATAAAAAGAACTAGATATAATTTGCTTACAAAACAATCCCATAAGAAATAAATAATGAAACAAAAGGATTATGTCAGGAAAATATTCTTGCGAAAGCCCACTTTAGAGAGCTTCAAACACAAAGCAGACATAGATGAAGCTCAAAGTATTTGACAAACAGAGACATAGAAGGAGCCCCGGTATTGTTTGCTCCATAAGATGCTTGCCGAAGATAGGACCTAGAATGCAGGTAAAAACGTACCACTCCAGACAAAGAACCACCCAAACCCTGGTATTCTCAGTTCTTTCCAGAAGTTGCAGATGAAAAACGAGAGTTCCCAAAATGCATCTCTAGCAGCCGAAGCGCGCGACCAACCAGCATCCGTACCTCGAATCCTAAGGCAAGCTGAACGAAAGTTAGAAACCCTACCCAAAGAGCTTACGAGTACGGAAGAAGGAACGGAAGTGAGTGGTGCCGTCAGAGGTCAGCGGCGGTGTCGTCAAGGGAGAGCGGAGGTGGCCTCGAGTAGGGGTTGGCGAGTGGTGGCGTCGAGGACTCGAGGGTGAGCGGCGGTGGCGTTGAGGGCGAGCAACGGTGGCGTCGAGGGCGAGCGGCGAGCCACGGGTCGGCGGCGGTGATGTCGAGGGCGAGAGGTGGCGGCCTCGAGCGGGGATCGCCGAGTGGTGGTGTCGAGGGCGAGTGACGGTGCCGTCGACTCGTCGAGGGCAAACGGCGAGCCGGGGCCCGAGGTCGCACGGTGTCTTTGAGTGCGAGCGGAGGTGGCCTCGACCGGGACCCTTGAGCAGAGATCAGCGGCAGTGGCGTCGAGGGCGACCGGCGGTGGCGTCGAGCAGAGGTGGAGAACGGATGGGCGAAGAGAGAACTATCAACTGTGAGAGAAAAAGTGTCGTGAATTCTGTGGAAGAAGTGAGAGACTGAGACTGAGAGTGATGTTTTGATTTGGGGATTTTTTTGCCCTAACCGGACCGGTTCCGGTTCCCAGTGCCGGTTCCCGTTCCGGTTTCGGTTCCTGGAAAAGGGGAACCGGGAATCGGAATCGGTCCCTTTAGAACCGGGAACCGAACCGGACCCTCCTCCGGTTCGGTTCCGGTTCCCGGTTCTACCCGGAACCACGCTCACCCCTACTCGCCGGAGCCCCTCACCTGACTGCGAGGGAGCCCCTCGCTTGACACTGGGGTGCTCCCTCGCCAGATCCGGCGAGGGAGCCCCTTGCCGGCGTCGGGCGAGGAGCACCTCGGCGTCGTGGGCGAGGGCTCCCTCGCAGATGGCCCGACGTCGGCGAGGGCTCCTCGCCGATCTGCGAGGGAGCCCCTTGCTCGATGCCGGCGAGGGCCGCCCTCGCCGGACGCTGGCTTCCCTCCACCAGCTCTGGCAGAGAGAAGAGAGAAGAAGCAAAAAAAAGAAAAAGAAAAAAGAAATAAAGGAAAAACAGTAACGAATGATTAAATCGAACATTTATCAATAGTTCAGGGACCAAATTGAGCCGATTGAAAGTTTATGGATCAAATCGGACATTTATCAATAGTTCAAGGACCAAATTGAGCCGATCGAAAGTTCAGAGACCAAATTGCACATTAAATAATAGTATAGGGACCATTTGTGACATATTCCCATTCCATTTCCCTTACTTCCTATAGTTTTTTTACTTACACGTTTTACCTGCCGATACTATTTAGAGACATGAGCGTGGAAATTGGGCTATTTATAGGCCCATCAAATACCCTACAAACCCTTCAAACCGGTTAAGCCTTTTGACATGTGGATGATTTTGAATAAAAGCAGTTAGCTCATATCGGCAATATTTGAACAGATGACCTTCAAATCTGATTTTGAAATTTTCCGATAAACTTGCAAAGCAACTATTTACATTTTTCACATATCAATTCTGTATGTTAAACAGATGATGTATGTTCATGTTGTCGGAATAAGAAATATTTCATATTTTGTCAACTCTTTTCTTTATAGGCCATTTTTCACTAGACATAATGAATTTTTTTATTTGATTTTCATTCCAAATCCTTTTTTCTTATTCATATTGCCTCATTTTCTATATACCATATGGGGCCTAAAATTAATATGGTTCATTCAACAATTGCATCTATCTTAAGGATACGGTTTATTTTGTAGAACCTAATATATATATCGAGCTCGACTTCACAATAGTAGCACTAAGCAAAGTCAAGCTATATTTCTACAAAAGTATGCTCTAGAAATTAATAGTAGCCTTATTATATCTAACAATATAAATATTCCACTTAAAAGTGGTTGAAAACATATGTGGCGCAATTCGAGGAAGTGAAGCTAATGGTAGCTACTAGCTAGGGCTTCAAGATTGCATACATAATAGAAAGATGATAGACAAACACAAATCCAAGGGCGCACGATGGCAAGATCCCTCCTTATTCAGCCCACAACCGACGGCCACAATCTCTTTCCCCGGCGACCGCACGTGCGCAACTCACACGTTCAAACCAACCTTCCCAACCGAACGGCTCGCAGCGAGAGCCATCATCATAGAGGGGTTGACCACGCTGTAGCCGCCATCCACCACCTTGTTAAAGCCCGCTCACGTAGTCGGCCTCGTCGCTGGCCAGGTACAGCGCCGCCCTTGCCACGCTCTCAGGCGCCAGCACCTGCCCCTTCAGGTTGCTGATCACCCTCATCCCGTCGTCCAGCCTCGCCAGCTCGTCCTCGCTCAGCTTCCCCAGCCCTGACATCCCGGTCCTCGATACCGCGTGCGGCGACACGCAGTTCACCCTTATCCCGTGCTCCCCGAGCTCCGCCGCCAGCCCCTGCGCCAGCCCCGCCACTGCTTGCTTTGACGCGGCATACGTGTGCGTCGCCACCCCTGCAATCGCCGTGCAGTTGCTCCCCGTGAACAGGATGCAGCCCCGGCGCTGCGTATTAACATTCATGAAAAATGAGACAAAATGGTGGTCATGAAATCCTTAAAAAACTTTATCTCGATTCTCATTTGAATCTCGGGATTACTGGGATGTAATAATGAGAGGGTAATCCCTTCCCTTGGGGCAAATAAAGATACAAGGGGAATTAGGGGTATGAGGTCTATAAAAACTTTATATATATGACAATGTATCCAACGACCCAATTGTTGTCCTAAATCTTAAATAAGAAGTACATCTACATTTGTGGACGTTCATATTTATTGTTCAGACCTTTTTTTTCACAGAAAACTGCGCTTTCTATCCTTATCTTATTAGCCGTAAGGGGAGCCCTATTCTATGGAACAAACCCAATATCCTGCGTATCATTCTCTTCTTCTTACTTCTGTTCTTTATGCACCGCTATTAGCCCTCGCAACATTCGCTGACAACGACCGTGAGGGTTACGGTTAAGGCTATGGCTGCGATCCATGTTCATAGCACTGGCTGAGTTTCCACAGCGCTTGGCTGTTCCACTGGATATGGAAAGGTCAGTTTGCTAGGAAGCTGAAAGCAACCTCCAGTTCTGGTAACTCCTCAAAGACAATGTATCGAGGTTCTAAGACCCCACTGACTTTTTTGTCCTAAAAAAATCTTGCTAACTTGCTCTCAGCAATCCTGATTGGGAGCGATGGGCAATCAAACAATTATCCCTTATACCTCTTCCCAAAGATGACATAGAAAACATGTTTGGATGTCGGGAACAAAACCATCGGAATTGGAACGGAAGCTCCCTTCATTTTTTTTTTTCATTCTAATATCATTTGACAAATTCAAATGAGGTGGAATGGAAATAGAAATTGAGAATGAAAATTACTGGATTCTTGCATTTCCATTAACATGAGGGGAGGTGGAAATGAGTGAGGATCAAAGGGAAGGAGTAGATTAAAAAAGAAGAAGGAAAGCACACAAGTGGATTATGGATTATTATATAAATTTATGTTTTGGTAACTTTTTCTGTCTATAAAATTTCATAGGGTAAAGTATGCTTTACCTTATTTTTCTACTATATACAACCGTTTGAACAATAAAATACAAACTATGAAAAGTCAATTACAATTCTGATGTGTCACTAAATGTAATAATATTTTTTATTTAATTTTCATTCCAACTTCTTATAAATTCATTCCAAGTCCTTTTATCTTATTTCTATTGCATTGTTTTATATATATACCAAATGAGGCCTAAAATTAATGTGATTCAGTCGACAATCGCATCTATCTCAAGGATACAATTCATTTTGTAGAATCTAAATGTATATGGAGCTTGACTTTACAATACGTAGCACCAAGTAAAGCCATGCTATATTTCTACGTAGGTATGCTCTGGAAATTAGTAGTGACCTTATTATATCTAAAAATATAAATATTCTACTGAAATGTGGTTGAAAACATATATGGTGTAATTTGAGGAAGGGAAGCTAATAGTAGCTAGGGTTTCAAGAGAGCATACCATGATAGAAAGGTGATAGAAATAGGATTATTCTTCTTTGTTTAAGTTTTCTTTTGGGTGAGAGGAGAGAGAGAGAGAGAGAGAGAGAGAGAGAGAGAGAGGAATAGAAGAAGCGTACTCGAGAGAGGGTCAACAGTGTCCACGGGTGGGCCGAAAGTCGAAGTGAATCGATTGTGGGCTTTCAGCTTACACACCCGAAAGCTCTCATTTAAGGTTGGATTGACTTAAATAACCCCATGGTTTTTTTTTTTTTTTTTTTTGTTTTTTGACCAATCTGTAGCCACCAACTACATCTCCACCCCGAGGCTTAGCCCATTCAACTTGTTTAAGAAACACATGGACAGGTATATTTTTTTTTTTATAATACAGAGATACGAGTGCAAAGACTTGATTATTTAGAGATTTATGAAAGATTCTTTAAGTCTCAAAAACTGGTTAAGTATATAAGCCTTTTGGCTCATGTAGATGGCCATGGCCAAAGCAGTTCGGAAGCAGCTGGCGACTTTTGAACAGATGACTCCGGTTTCTAAAGTGGGAATCTCCTGATGCCCAAGTTTACTTTTGCTACATCTAAGGTTGCTCTTTTCAGTAGGTCATGAATCACTAATTTCATAAGTTTGGTGTTTAGTGGAGAAGAGTGCATAGGAGATATCCCCTTGACAAGTAATACGAGACAATTACCCCTTCTTCTACGTGAAATGTGGATGAGCAATTGCACGGAGTTAAAGGAAAATACAATTAAGATCTCATGTAAAAATGAAAAATTCAAGCTTTATCATTGCCTTACGAGAAGTTTAGAATAAAACAAACAAACGATTGGCACACCATCATGAGATAGTAAAGGGGTAGGTAGAAAAGAATCTAACTCCGCCACCATATTAATGGTTATCGGTTTTAAAGTTTAAGCCGTCATATGAAAGAGGGTATCATCGAGTATCCAAGATAACAATAAGTTCATTACTTGGTAAGTGTAATTGGGATAAATTGAACACCATGATAGGTCAAAGTGATTATAGTTTAGAGAGCATATATGAAGGGGCGGATAAATACTGTTATTTGGAGTTTTACATCATTCATTAAGCGAAGGTTAGTACATTCTTAGTAGAGCAACACGCATATTATGATTAGTTTGCAAAATTGGTTAACTAAGTGACATGACAAGCTATAAGAAAGTATTTAAATAAGTGAGTCATATTCAGCGTGATGATCTGCCATGTCACTGTAATATATTGATCTTGCAAGTTGGTCTAGTAAACTTTGGCTCCTCTTTTGCGAACCTTGCAAAGGAAAGTCAATCTCCCTTTATATATTATTGAGTAATCTCGCGATTTGAGGGTTTACACTATTAAGTGATCAAGGAAAATATCTGTATTGAATAATATGATCATTTACGTGGGTAGAAGATACGATGTCTCTTTCAATAGCTACAGATGCTCGTAGGAAGATCTGGTCTACGATCAAAATTTGTAAAGGAAAGGAGGGACATGCAGTTTGTACATGTGCATGGATGAATGTCAAGACATATATATATCCACAAACACACATTGAAAAACATCAGAATTCGATACCTTTTACATGGAGTTTCCGCCGGAGCCATGTGTTGATCGATTGAGAGCAAGAGAGAGAGAGAGTATGAATATAAATGGAAAAAAGTACCAAAAAATTCCTAAACCTATTGCATTGGTACCAATTCAGTCCTAAACCTTTTAATATTGGTACAAATTCAGTCCATCCGGTCAATTTTGGCCGGCCGACGTTGACATGGAAGTCGGTCGGTGGCCGGACGTTGACGTGACAATTTTTATGATTTTTTTTATGATTTTTTTCAAATTTTTTATTAATTTTTTATCTTTTATCTTTTCTTTTTTCTTTTTTTCCTGCCTTCTTCCTGGCGGTGGTCGGCAAGGGCCGCGAAGTCCTCACCTGCCGCTGGCGAGGATCGCGGCCCTCGCCCGGCCTCTCCCAGGGCCGTCGGCGAGGCGGCTTCGCCCAAATCTGGGCGAGGCCAGCCTAGCCCGCGGCCCTCGCTAGCCGTCGGCGAGGGTCGCGGCCTTCGCTCGGCCTCACCCAAGGTTGCAGGCGAGGTGGCTTAGCCCAGATTTGGGCGAGGCCAGCCTCGCCTTGGACTTACCGCGGGCGAAGGCGCCTCGCCCTCGCCTCGCCTTATGAAGATTCTGACTCTCGTATGTTCTTTTTTCAATCTACTATTTATTCCAATCATGAGGACTTGCGTAACTCTTGACTCAAACCCCACCTATTAGAGGAGGGCTGGAACTGCTTGACTGAAGGCGGGAAAGGGATTTTCACTCGTTTACTATCGTTGAGAAGACGGACGGAAGGGTGTGCCTTCTGAACATCTGTTACATAACTGGAAGATTTTAAAAAGAAAAAGGTCACAAAGTCCATGGAAACACGATGTCCCCTTCTACTAAATACGGAATCGTAATGCATATCATACACATAGGATTCTCCATTTGATAATTTTAGATTTTTAGGTCAGATGTTCATAATGGAAAAATCATTCGTGAACTTTCCACGTTCATCTCATGAGATATACATCTAGCTTGTTATACAATTTGAAGAACGAACAACACAAAAGAGTCGAGTACGTACGACAAAATGCAAAACTGCAAAGGAAACTCAATGGGTTGCTATCTGGGCATAATGTCCTGAGCAATCTTGGGTCGAAAACTGTGATTCTGGGTTTAGGGTAGAGGGCTGGTCAATATTGAATTAAGAAAATATATGGTACAATGAAATGAAATGAAACGATGACTCTAATCATTTTATTAGGTTAAAAAGAAGATGTCGGAATAGAATCGGAATTTTATTGTTTAGATTTTCAGATATCAAATAGGATAACGATTCAATCTATACGATGTTTAGTACACTTCGATTTAATTAAAATACGTAGACAAAAAAGCTAATCAAATTGCTTCCAATAGGACAAAAAGAGAAGCCAAAGCACCACAAGAACAACAAGAACAGCAACGCATCCAAGGGCGCACGATGGCACGATCCCTCCTTATTCAGCCCATAACCGACGGCCACGATCTCAATTCACGCGTTCGAACCGAGCTTCCCATTCGAGCGGCTCGCGGCAAGAGCCATCATCAAAGACGGGTTGACCACGCTGTAGCCGCTACCCACCACCATGTTGAGCCAGCTCACGTAGTCCGCCTCGTCACTGGCCCACCTCTCCGACGCTCTCTCTCCTCTTTCTCTTCTCTGTCTCCCTCTCCTAACGCATGGCGCCACGTGAGTGGTCCGGGACCACGCTGATGTGACGGTCCCGGACCACCCAATATTTTCTTGCGTTGATGGATATGGCATCAACAGGGAGAGCGTTGCCCTACGTACGAGACTCGCGCACGTGAGAGACCGGGCTGTCACTTGCTCCCTTATGGAAAGTGATAGTCACGCGCAATAAGTGGGGGAGAATTTCTGTTTTGACACTCCTTTCATGTTCTCTCTCTCTCTTTCTTCGTTGCCCTCTCACCCCCAAAATTAATAATTAAATTAATTACCGGATTAAAAAAACTGATAATTAATTAATTAATTAGTCGATTCAATTAAAGACGATTAATTTACCATTTCTTTTTGGGGGGCGTCATTCGTGAACTTTCCACGTTCATCTCGTGCTTGTGATACAATTTGAAGAAGAACAAGACAAAATAGTCAAGTATGATTTGCTATGTGGGCATAGTGTCGAGCAATCTTGTGTTGAGAACTGCGATTCTTGATTTTGGGTAGAGGGTTAGTCAACAGTGAATTAAGTTAAGATATGTTATAATGAAATGAGATGACACGATAGCTCTAATCACTTTAATTAGGTTAAAAATAAAAAGTCTAGTATACTTCGATTTAATTAAAATACTTAGACCAAAAAGCACGGCTCTAATCAAATTGCTTCCAAGAGGACAAAAGGAGAAGCTAAAACGCCACAAGAACAACAACACAAATCCAAGGGCGCACCACCGCACGATCCCTCCTTATTCAACCCACGACCGACGGCCGCGATCTCTTTCCCCGGCGGCCGGACCTTTCGCAATTCACTCGTTCGAAACGAGCTTCCCATTGGAACGGCTTGCGGCAAGTGCCATCATCATGGACGGGTTGACCACGCTGTAGCCGCCATCCACCACCATGTTGAGTCCACTCACGTAGTCCGCCTCGTCGCTGGCCAGGTACAGCGCCGCCCTCGCCACGCTCTCCGGCACCAGCACCCGCCCCTTCAGGTTGCCGATCGCCCGCATCCCGTCGTCCAGCCTCTCCAGCTCGGCCTCGCTCATCTTCCCCAGCCCCGACATCCCGGTCCTCGAGACTGCATAGGGGGACACGCAGTTCACCCTTATCCCGTGCTCCCCAAGCTCTGCTGCCAGCCCCGGGCCAGCCCCACCACTGCATGCTTCGACGCGGCGTACGTGTGCGTCGCCACCCCCGCGATCGCCGTGCAGTTGCTCCCCGTGAACAGGATGCAGCCTCGGCGCTGCGGCACCATGACCCGCGCCGCATGCTTCGCCCCATGGAAGGCCCCGTAGAGGTTGACGCGGAGGACGCGGTCAAGGTCGGCGAGCGACGTGTCAAGGATGCCCCGAAGGGTCGGTCGAGGACCCCGGCGTTGTTATACATGATGTCAAGTTGGCCGTGCTTGGCCACAGTGGCGTCCACGAGGTCGCGCACATCGGCCTCGATGGAAACATCGCAGTGGGCATAGGACGCCCGATGGCCCAGCTTCGCGGCCAGGGCCTGGCCCGGCTCGTCCTGGATGTCGGCAATCACAACCCATGCCCCGTGCTGGTGGAAGAGGCTCGCCGTGCTCGCCCCGATCCCGCTCGCGCCGCCGGTGATTACCGCGACCTTGCTATCTAACCTGGAAGGGAAATCAGAGCTTCTCAATCTCAATCATATTATCCAAAAACCCTAACTAGATAACGCTAAAATCTCCATTCCCATTCCATGCACGAAACGATCGAGGGACAATATAGCAAAAAGCCCTGTAAAAAGGACTAACCGCATGCATGGTTACGTTTCAGCGATGCCATGTTAGATACCTCTTGCAAGCAATTTCCGCCATAGCCAAAAAGCTTGATCTCTTCCGAAATATGTGCAGATACAGGATGATTAGAAGCCTAAAGATGGAGATTTAGGTTGTAGATTTGATTATGGGGGATATATAATGGTGTTTGTTTGGCAAATCTTCAATATGCGGGGTGCATGATTATACACTATTGAAAATATGTCTCGAGTTTAAGCCCATTGAATGAAATCGGACTAACGAGAATATGTGAAGTCGACCACGTGCGAGTCAAATCACGTGCACAAATTGATCAGCCGAAATTGTCAAAAGAAGATTGCATAAGGATTCCAAGAGCTGCAAGTGTGAAGAGGCTAATGTGCGGCTTCTTTTGCTGAATTCTACACATTTCTGCAGGTTGGACTTCACGTATGGAGGAAAGTGGACGGTGGTCCACTTGCATGCAAGGATGGGTGTTCCCTTTCTTTTCTTCTGCCAAAGCCATCATTGTTGACCCTAAGAGAAGAAGAAAGAAAGTGTTGAATTTTAGTAAGGCAATCGGAAAAGAACACAAGGATTACAAGGTTCAGTAATGTGCCTATGTCCTTGGACAAAGCTCTCGACTCTCTTATTTTTGTCATAATATTCTTCTGCAATTTGTACACAAGGTTCACCGCAACAAAAAAGGAAAATTTCAAAAATAGGAAAACTATCCATATAGAGATTTGCCCACAATATGTCCTTTTCTTGAATAGGAGAGCAAATCTCGCCAATATCGCCAATAGAAAGCTTCTTATGTCCATTTTCTCCTCTCATTTAATGCATGCACATGCATGGACACCCATGGATTATGGTGGGCTTGCTTTGTCCTTTCTTTCTCTGAAGAAGACTTCCTCACGTTGCAATAAATAATGGAGACTCTTTTATATTATAAAAGAGAGAGATGTCCAATGGAGAAGTGTGTGCCGAGTTATTTTGGTGGCCGAGAGAGAGCTGAAGAGAGAAGTCGTGAGGCTTCCTGGAGAAAAGACAGAAGCTCTCGGTAGAGAGGAATTTTCTCGTTGTAATTATACCCGAGTGTTTTAGCCAGTTAAATTCTTGTGAGTAGAATTTGTTTAATTCCTCGAGTGAGGTTTCACTAGGAATTGTGAGGGGCTAAACACTGTGTGAGTTATTTGGGTGTAATTTGGGGCTGGGAAATACTGAAAGTGTGTTTGAGTACTCGAGTGATTATAATCTCCGGTGTATCTCTTGTTTCTATAGTGGAATTTCGTACTACTCTTCCCGTGGACGTAGGTTCCGATATTCGGACCAAACCACGTAAATTTGGTGTCCGATTCCATTTCCTTCATTCCGACTATTTTATCCGATTCGCTTGTCCATATTTCGCGCGCAACAAGTGGTATCAGAGCCTGGTTTGGCTGACGTGAAGCGAATCGGTAACGATGGAAGAAGGAAAGGTGAGAATCGATCGATTTGATGGGAAGGATTTTGCTTTCTGGAAGATGCAGATTGAAGATTGTCTGTACCAGAGAAATTTGCACTTGCCCTTATCTGGGGAGAAACTAGACTCAATGAAGAATGCCGAGTGGGAATTGCTGGATAGACAAGCGATGGGTGTTATTTGGCTGACGTTGGCTCGTAACGTCGCATTTAACATCGTGAAGGAGAAAACCATTGCGGGATTGATGAAAGCCTTGTCGAATATGTATGAGAAACCCTCTGCGATCAATAAGGTCTATTTGATGCGACGTCTGTTTCACTTAAAAATGGGCGAAGGTACGTCAGTAGCTGAACATATCAACGAATTCAATGAGGTCGTTAACCTATTGAGTTCGGTTGAGATTAACTTTGAAGATGAGGTACATGCGTTGATTCTATTATCCTCATTGCCTGATAGTTAGAATACTACTGTTACTGCTGTTAGCAATTCATCTGGTTCAAGAAGTTTGACATTTGATGAGGTTCGCGATTTGATTCTAAGTGAAGACATTCGTAGGAAAGAATATGGTGAACTCGTGTCTACTGCTTTAGTATGTGAAAGTAGAGGAAGAACTAGCACGCGTGTTAGCAGGAACATGAACAGACGAAGTTAGTCTAAGACTGGTAGAGTTGTCTGTTGGAATTGTGGCAATAGTGGGCATTGTAGAAGAGACTGTTTTAAGCTGAAAAATGAAAAGGGTAAGGAAATTAGATTTGAGTCTATAGATAATATTGCAACCGTAGCTGATTCCCGATGGCGTCGATTGTGTCTTGTCTATCACCGAGGATTCGTCATTTGACGGATGGATAATGGATTCTGGTTGTTCATTTCACGTTACACCAAATAGGGAACTGGTTTTATCACTTATCAGTGCACGGGTAGTGGTAAAGTCCAGTTAGGGAACAACGTTGAGTGCGATGTTGTGGGTGTTGGTGATATTAAAATCAGAATGCATGATGGTATTGTGAGGACATTGACTGGAGTAAGACACGTTCCAGAATTGAAAAAGAACTTAATTTCCTTGGGTGCCCTAGATTTAGCTGGTTGTAGGTATTCTTCAGAAAGTGGAGTTCTGAAGGTTGTTCGAGGTGCCCTGGTGATAATGAAAGGAATCAAGCACAGAGGCCTATATAAACTTCAAGGTGAGACAATGACAGGTTTCGCCCTGGAGACGTTGGATGCATCTGTTCGAGAGTCTATTGACTGCTTGAGGAAGACCTGGGTGTTTGTGCCGATGCATAAGTTTGATGCTGGTGTTAGGATCACGCGGTTGAAAGCTTTGATCGAGATGGAGACTGGTAAGTCGATCAAGCATGTGCGGATTTTCCAAGGGCGCACGATGGCAAGATCCCTCCTTATTCAGCCCACAACCGACGGCCACAATCTCTTTCCCCGGCGACCGCACGTGCGCAACTCACACGTTCAGACCAACCTTCCCAACCGAACGGCTCGCAGCGAGAGCCATCATCATAGAGGGGTTGACCACGCCGTAGCCGCCATCCACCACCATGTTGAGCCCGCTCACGTAGTCGGCCTCGTCGCTGGCCGGGTACGGCGCCGCCCTCGCCACGCTCTCCGGCGCCAAGACTGCCCCTTCGGGTTGCCGATCACCCTCATCCCGTCGTCCAGCCTCGCCAGCTCGTCCTCGCTCGGCTTCCCCAGCCCCGACATCCCAGTCCTCGATCTTGCGTGCGGCGACACACAGTTCACCCTTATCTCGTGCTCCCGAGCTCCGCCGCCAGCCCCGCGCCAGCCTCGCCCACGCTTGCTTTGACGCGGCATACGTGTGCGTCGCCACCCCGCAATTGCCGTGCGTTGCTCCCCGTGAACAGGATGCAGCCTCGGTGCTGCGGCACCATGACCAGCGCCGCATGCTTTGCCCCATGGAAGGCCCCCAGAGGTTGATGCGGAGGACGCGGTCGAGGTCGGCAAGGGACGTGTCGAGGATGCCCCCGAAGGGGCGGTCGAGGACCCCCGCATTGTTGTACATGACGTCGAGCCGGCCATGCTCGGCCACAGTGGCGTCCATGAGGTTGTGCACGTCGGCCTCGATGGAAACGTCGCAGCGGGCATAGGAGGCCTGCTGGCCCAGCTTCGCGGCCGGGGCCTGGCCTGGCTCGCCCCGGGATGTCGGCAATCACGACCCATGCTCCATGCTGGTGGAACAGCTCGCTGTGCTCGCGCCAATCCCGTTCGCTCCACCGGTGATGATCGCGACCTTGCCTTCTAACCTGGAAGGGAAACCACATATTCTAGATCTCTATCAGAGAACTAAAAACCCTAAGAAGATATCGCTAAAATCTCCATTCCCATTCCATGCATGAAACGATCGAGACTATATAGCAAATGCCAGTAAACGTAAAAGGACGAACTGCATGCATGGTCACATTCCAGCAAATGCCATGTTAAATACCTTTTGCACGAATTTTCCGCCATAGCCAAAAAGCTTGATCTCTTCACAAATATATGGAGCGACAGGACGATTAGAAGCAGGAAAAAGGTGACTAAAGCACAAAACTACTTATTTTTTCACAGGATTCTTGTAACTGTTCTAGAAGTTTCAGGGTCAATCAAGACTGACTTTTACCGTTTATTTTTTGCCTAATCAAAATCTTGCGGTTTCAAAACACTGACAATTTTTGCAAAATGTATATGTTGACACACCCGGATCCATATATGCAACTTCTTTGCATCTTTTTGACATTTCAATAATATTTTAAATTTTAATAAGAAAGCAAGAAAGTTATGAAAAAGGATTGAAGATTCCGACTCTCGTATGTTCTTATTTCAATCTATTTATTCCAATCATGAGGACTTGCGTGACTCTTGACTCAAACCCCACCTATTAGAGGAGGGCTGGAACTGCTAGACTGAAGGCGGGAAAGGGATTTGCACTCGTTTACTATTGTTGAGAAGACGGACGGAAGGGTGTGCCTTCTTAACATCTGTTGCATAACTGGAAGATTTTTAAAAAAGGTCACAAAGTTTCCTGACGTTTCCATAATCCTTGTTAGCAGTAAAAAATTTTGATATCATCCTCCCAAAGCTCTCTATATATGCATACTAAAACATTGTAAACGATCACATATTCTCTTTTCCTCAAATTACGGGCCAATGGAATGATCCATCCATGATGATCACAAGCTGGAATCAGCGATTGCTTCCGGTTGTTTTTCTATAATTTTTTTCCTGATTTGTGGTCGGCTTATTTTCACAGGCTGAGGAGAGGCACCGTGAGATTCTTGGGCGCCTTCTTTACACCGCCAAAATTGTTGCCAAACAGGAAGACCTCGAAGACGGCTTTCGTATTGTGATTAATGATGGACCGAGTGCATGTAAGCATTGATTTTGAGCTTCCGGTTCTCTTCTTTATAGGGTCTTTTGTGAGTTGAACCTTAATTTTCGATTTCCTGATGTTGGATTGCAGGTCAGTCAGTTTACCACCTTCACATTCACCTCCTTGGCGGGCGACAAATGAACTGGCCAGCAGGCCAGGTTCAAAACCACGTACTGGAATCAAAGGAGACCTGAGCTAGACTCTGCTACTTTCTAGCGATATTTGGTTCCATGAACCCACATATGTCTTGTCCTTACGGTTAACCATTCTTTATGTATAACAAGACATATGGATAAGGCTAATAACCGGATGCCCCTAGCCTTCACTCAAGGTTTATACAGTACCTTGAGACTTTATCAATATGTATTCAATATAATAACAACACATTCAAAAATATTTTATTGAATGTAAAAGTTGATACATATCAAACCGTTACAAAATGTAACGAACACAGATGAAACCTTTATCAGAGTAAAGCCAAAATAGCTTCCACTAAACAACAGCATCTCATGATGCTCCTAAGCCCATGCTAATGACATGTTACTTAAAATACACATGGGCGCAAACGTTTAGTTAGTGGATTTGCAACCATATCATCTGTGGAAATATGTTATATTATAACGTCACCTTTCTATACCGTTTTTTTATGGTAAAAAATTTGACATATTTAGACCCCTTGAGACCTCTCGTAGTAAATAAATAATACTACAAATTTGTTATCTCAATACAACCGTATAGGTCTATCCATAAAGTTAAAACGATCAACTCCTTCATGAGGTTCTGGAGCCTAATAGCCCAAGTAACATCCTAAAAGAATGTTACTAACACTGCTTTCATAGAACTTTATTTACCGCACTTACTGCTAACATAAATATATATTCCGTTATTTATCACATGTCATCCTAATAGCCATCAAAGTTTACATCTGAATACCTCATTAGCTGCAAGAATTGAACATATCTGTAAATTAACATATAATCTCTTGTCATCTTTAAGTACCTTAAAATTTTCTTGACAGTCCTGAATTTGATTGATATCTATGTAGAAGTCCCGTCGTAAGGATGATATTTAGTCTAGTGCAAATTTGAGCATACATTATACTTTTAAGTGCACTGACACAAGGTACACCCTTTAATTGGATTTTCTCAATATTTAAATAAGGACAATGTGATAGATTGAGTCCATCACCCTTAACAACAGGAGCAATTCCTGGCTTGCAATGATGTATATTGAATAATTCCAAAATACGACCAGCAAATGTCCTATGAGAAAATCTAATATAAGAATGACAAAAAACAATCCTTACGGACCTCAGTACAAAGGATAAAAGATGCCTCAAGGTCATTACTTGTAAACAAAATATCATGACATAGTGTATAAGAAAAATAAATTTCCTCCCACTGACCTTGCAGTATATTGAATTACTTTGTTCCCAATTGAACAAAATAATAACACTATGAAACTTTAATAATATTGTCTGGAAACTTGCTTAAAACTATTAATAAGACTTTTCAGTCTACACACAAGTTTACTTGAATCATCTGCTGCAAAATCCTCCGGTTGCACTATATAGATTTTGTATCTCTTTGACGTAACTCCATATAAAAATAAACTATTAATACCACGTTCACTCTAAAAGAATCTCCAAAAAATACTATAAAGAAACAATTTTTTTTTTTACTAACTATCCACCCCTCTTTCAGCGTGAAAACTTTAATACCAATTTGGTTTCAAATTCCACAATCTTTCTTTGAAATCCTTTTAGTTTTGTACGCCAATTTGCAACTAATGAACTTGTGAACTTTAGGCAAATCAGTAAATTTCCAAACACTATGATGTTTCAGAGATTGTATATCGCCTTTTATGGCATCTAATCACATACTTGATTGAGGATAAAAAACAACATTTATTTATGTCGCTAAATCAACCATGTAGTGGATATTACAGTCATGCTCTCACAAATAGATTATATAGTCTAATGGTATAACTAATTGTTTTTCCCTAGCAAATCTCCTGAATAAAGCTACAACCACTTCATTCTGCACTTGAGAGGCTTGAGAAATTTCATCATAACTATATCAAGAATAGTACCTTGATCTTCAACAAGTTTAGTCTATGGTATAGGAGATTCCATAATTGTTTGTACCACAATTAAATGTATAGGCAAAGACAAAGACACAGTGATTTTCCATCGTACTATTATCCTTAATAGTATGAGAGCAGCTATCCTCTACAATTACGTTGGACTGTAGAAACTTTACAGTATGTGATTCCGTAATACTTGTACCTTCTTTAGGGTCATAAAATTGATACCCTTTTTAACAATCTGGGTCAGATACAAAATAATTCCAAATGGACCTAAATTCCAACGCACTTAATATTGGATTTGATAACCTCACTCTTGCATGACACCTCTAAATTTAATATGATTCAATCAATTTACGTCCAGTCCATAACTCAAAAGAAGTTTATGAAACAACTTTGATAAGAAACATGTTTTGTATGTGAAAAATTGCTTTCAAAATATCAACCCACAGTAGACCGATAAATTAGTCTTACTCATCACCATGTTTATTATGGTGCAATTATGCCTTTTGGCAAAATCATTTTGTTAGGATTTTCAGAAATAGTAAATTACATTACCACCCCAGAATTTACCAAGTATTTGACAAATGACCCTTTAAGTTATTCCACATTGTCATACTTGCCAAAATATTCACGGTCACTATTAAGCCTGACAACCTTTAAGACTAATTCTAACCGATTTATTCTTTACCTCGGTCAATTTACTTCCACAATAATCAATAGAAGTCTTTAGATAACCGTTAAGAGTAGATAGAATATCAACATTATCACATTTTCTACTCTTTCTTTAAACATGTGTGAGATTATTCCTTAAATAGAAAACTTTTGGAAACAACATTTTCAACCATATACGAGATGTATATATCATTAGGACTTAAATACAATCTTTGCAGATATGTCCTAATTTCGATATTAGACAAGACATAATTATAAGCCACTAAGGCTTCCATCATCTTATAGCAAGTGCAGTCCGCAGCAAACCACTTTTCAAGTGCTTTAGAATGGAACGCTTTATGGACAAGTAAGCAAATTCTATTGCTCTTTTCTCAAGCAACAAATCATATGTCCACAACTTAAAATTTGAAGTAGTAAAAAAAAAAAAAAAAAAAAAGCCTCAATAACAGTGGAGTTATTAATTACAGAAAATGCGATTGAAAAGAAGCAATATATATAATTAGCATCATGTGAGAACTGTGTAACTTGACGTACAAGTACACATCCATAGAGTTACATGCAAAATCATATAATCACCTTTGGGCAGAATACATGACATGCAATTGTACACTCCCCACATGATAGTGGTTATGAGAATATATTCCAATCTTTGTGAATTCATCACCTTTGGGCATATGAACCACTAGGATCAATCACTTCTCCATCACACTATCATGTATCCCTCCATGAACTAATACACAATCACCTCCTTTGGGAATATGACCACGCATTAGACCAGGAGACATCCTAATAAGCATACGAGACCGAAATTTCTCAAACCCAATCAAGCGTGCCACTTTGGCGGTCACTACTCAATTGAATCCTTGAAACTCTCTCATACTAGGGATATAAACATTACTTCTCACAAACACCATATACATGTGATTTTAACTTTAGTGATAGGGGCAGTAAATTACTAAAATCACATATCATGCTAATTACACCGCTTTATTCATTAATAAAAATTAATCAAACATATATATAAATGATCTGAAAGACAGACTCCAATGGGGTCACGGATCACAGTAACACAAAAAACTTCTCATAACATAGAAGAGAACATCTTTTGTGCACCCCGATTATAGATTACCAGCACGTAAAGGAGTATGCTTGAGTAACATAAGTTTCATAACTTTTAGTGTCTCTCATTACCTCAATACATACTTCAAATACTATCCCATAATGGTTGTATCTCATTAAGTCAGCTTCAGTTCACAATAAAGTTTAATTTTTATTAATGAATCATATCTTTATGATGATTATGTGATAACATACCTGTAACCCAACACTTGTATTTCCAAAATTACAAGAAAAATAAGCAAAAAATACACTAAAAATACACGTATTTGGGGCTTTGTATGTATTTTCACATCCATAAATTCATCAAACATATAAAATAAACATACCACAAGATAGAGGATGAAGATACGAGTCCAATGCCGCCGGCCACGCGCAGATCGGAGCATCCACGCGCTCGCACGCGCCTCCTGAGTGCGTGGCGCGTGGAACCCACACGCGGGCGATCTTGATCGGTCAAAACCGGTCCGATCGGTTCCCGGCTCGACCGTTCGGTCCAGCCGCCCGGTCCGGTCAAAGTTGACCGGGTCGGGTCGGGTCAACGGGTCAGGTCGAGTCTTGGGTCGAGTCGGGTTGGGTCGATCGCCAAACGGGTCGGGTCGGGTCAACGGGTCGGTCGGTCAGGTCCGGTCGCTGACGTCATGATGACGTTAGCCTCAGCGCGTGCGATGCACGCGCGTGCCGCGCTGGGGGGGGCGTGAGCACGCGTGGGGTGTGTGCTCGATGCCCTGGCGGTGCATGGCCGCGCGTGGGGGCGCATGCAGCCCCCTTCGGCGACGCACCACCAACGGATTTGCTCGTCTCGACGAGCCCAGTCCGAATTTGTGATTTAATTTTATTTTTATTGAACAAAAAATCTCGAAAATCACAAATTAGGGCAAAAAACTTATGCGTTCGAGTTCTAGGGTTATGGTTGCTCTAATACCATATGTTGGATGCAAATTACGCAATCCCAAGATATCCATAACCAGAACAAGAACATGCATAATTGAGTAGAAAGATTAACGGACCTGTTTTGGAATCCATCGTTCTTTAAAGCGGAAGCGGAAACACAATGTTCCACGCGCAAGTCCTTCTCCTCTATTGCCCTCCGTATCACTGGCTCAATGAGGCGGCCCCCTCACATTTAGCGTTAGGTAAACGCTCCTTAGGTGAGGATACATGTGAGAATTAGGGTTAGAGGAGAGACTTGAGCACTATTTATAGAGTTTCCAGCTAGGCCCCTTCATTACGGGCCAGGCTCAACTCGGCCCACACTAGCCAGCCCCATATTAGACTAATTAAGAAACCTTCTATCTCACCTTAGACCAACCCTCGTAAAACGGTAACCGTTAAACGGTAAATTACAATATCAATTAATATAGTCCATATTAGGAAAACTCTTACAGAGTTCCGTATCATTGGCCTCTTCACGACAACTAGCATGCCAAGATTGTCTGCTATTTAGCTATTTGCATGGTGAGCGCGATCATGGCGTACTTATTCCTTTCAAAAGGATAATTTAATCAATCACTGGTTAGAGAACTTTTGTGGTAAGTAAGGCATGATGTGTATGTTTTTCTGTTTTGCGACGGTTTATAAATGACAGTCCGGTTCTCTTTTGTATATCTTATCTGGTGTTTGGGGAAACACAAAAACTGGAGATACCTGAATAACAAATCCCACCTAGGATGGGGGATATACTCGGATAGGATAAGAATTCGATAAAGAGAAAATCACGTGCAAGTTTTCACCTAGAAGGTCAGCGCACAACCTTGAATCGAAGGTTGCTGGCCTCAAGGGACTAGATTTGGGGTCGCCCGAGGCTAGCCCTTGACCTCGCATCGATCCACCGCCTTTGTTGTCATGGCCAATGCTAGAGTATGCGATCACAAGCACACCGGAAAAGTGTCGAAAAGTCCTAAACCTTCTGTCTTTGTGCCGATTTAGTTCTAAACATTTTTTTGGTGCCGATTTAGTCATGAACCTTTTTATTTGGTGCCAATTTAGTCCTTCTGGAAAATTTAGCTCGGAAAATGCCTACGTGTGGATACAAAGTCAACGCCGACCGTCCTACGTGGCTGGACCGGCACCGACATGGATGCCTGAAAACAAAACGACGTCATTTTATAAAAAGAAAAGAAAAGAAAAGACCTAGAATCTTCAAAACAGAAAGGCGCCGTTACTTCTCTTACGTTTTCCTTTGCCCCAAATCAAGCGAACGTCTTCAATGATGAAGGAAGAACCCTAATTCCCATCTGCCCGTTAACGAAGTCGGAAAGTCATCGCTAGCATTCCACCATGGCCATTCTTCTCGACGCCTTTTCAGCCCTGCGTTTATCAGGTAAATTTCTGAATCGTTTTGCCTAGGAATTGCGATGGAGGATAGAGGTTTTGTTTGCTTTGGTTAGAGTTTGGATTCATTTTCCGTCGACCCCTTTTTAGCTCCGGCCACCGCGTATCAGGTGATCATTTTCTTGCAGCCGAGATTTAGTGAATTGAAAATCGTGGAGCTGATAGTTTGGAAGATATATTGGTGTGTCGCGACAAGTGGAGAAGAAGTTCTGCACTTAGTATTATCCTTTTCAGTGAATCGGCGTCTTTGGATAAGTGGAACTTTGAGTTTGGTCGGGAACGAGGTTCCATGATTCGAGTTTTGGGGGTGTCAGCACGAGAAGCAGTAGATTTCTGAGTCGGTTTGTTGAGGTGAAAATGGTGCCTGCCGCATTTGTGTCGTTGTTGTTGGACTGTATGATTTGTATAACTTTTATGTGCATTACTTTTCAGCTAATGACCTACTAGAATCTGTTCGTACATTGCATGCATAAGAAAAACTACATCTTTGTTGGTTGGATTGTATGATTTGTATCACTTTTATGTGCATTCCTTTTCAGCTAATGACCTGTTGGAATCTCGTTGTGCATTGCAAGCATAAGAAAAGCAGAACATGAAGAATATTTTCTTAGGTGTATGTGATGAAATGTGAGAACATCATATGGGATAATAATTAAAAAAATTGTGATCAAGTTTCTTGAGGAGATCAATGTTAAGAGGTCTAATTAGCATTCCATGTAGGCAAAATTATAGATCCTCTATGCACTCGAGTGATGTAAGTCCAGTGACAATGTGGGTTATTTTGGCTCTTAAAAAGGCTAATTTTTCTTAAACCTTTGTAGAAAGTGATTAACTAGTTTCTCTGTTAATAAAATTTGGATATAATTTCTACCCATGCTCGTGTGACTGGTGGTTGCCCATCTTAGACTTCTAGTTTGTAAAGTTTTCTGGTCATCATCCAATGTGCACTCTCTTGTGGCTAGATTTTTTAACGGACTTGGGATTGACAGCAAATACACAATTTACTAGCGAGGTAATTATGCACGCTGTTGGTTTTTTTTTTTTTTTTTTTTTAATAAAACAATGTTTTAGCTTCCTATAGAAACAAAGATTTTGGCAACGAGATTTCATTGATGTTTATGTTTATTTATCATCTATTCATATTGGAATTGTCCTAAAACTGACAATGAGGTGTCATTACAAAATGAGGTCAGTGAATTCATGACGATATCAGCAAATTTGTCACAATCAGTGACGTCGGTCCGTCCAATTGACAACGATATGTATGTATTTTGTTATTGTGGCCTAAAATCTACTCTACGAATAGCTAGGATAGAAGAAAATTGGGGAAGAAGATATCACGGTTGTCCGAGATACAACCCTAAAAACAAAGGGGAAAGTTGTGGTTTTTTTGTTTGGGTTGATGCGGAGATCAATCAATCGACAAGGAGCGTGTCAATTTTTTTTTGCCGGAGCAATGTTGAAGAAGAACTAGTGCCAACCCATGACAAAGACAATGGATGTTCGAAGGATGTTGAAATCAAAGCTCTCAAGGCAGAACTAAAATGTGCGAAACAAGATGTGGCAAAGCTTAGGAAAGAAAATTTCAAATTTAAGACATTGTCGGTTGTGTTGTTGTTGTTTATAGTAATGTTAGCTCACATGTTATTTGGAATTTTGAAGGTGAAGGACATCATGAGTTTGCCTTAGAGTGTGTTATTTTGGACATGTTTTGTACATGTATATCCACTCAAGTTATGGGAATGAAGTGAAGCTTTTCTACTATTTGAAAAGCATGGCAACGAGCTCTTTTGGCTATTATATCTCCCTTTTTTTTTTTTTTTTTTTTTTTTTCATATTTAACGCATTCTAAATGCTTGCATATAATGTCATCTTGCGTATTGCGTTGCTCATCCCATGGACCTGTTGTGAATTACAAAATTGTCATCTATAATAATTTGCTTGAAGGAAAATAATAAAAAAAATGGGATTTTTTTTTCTTATGCCCCCATAAAAAGGAAACTCCTTTTGCCTTCTCGTGATTTTGAGTTGACTATTAATTGTTATCAAAGTCGTCGCTAATGTGAACACCTGGCTCGTGGAAGACTCCATTCAAGTCAGATAAGTTGTCGTCGTCGACTCCTGTTGCTAGTTAGCGACTATACTTTCTCGTTTTCTCCGAACGATGTTCCAAGATTCTTTTGAATTATTATTGTGCGTTGCTAGCTATTTTTACCAAATGCTTTTAATAAACGTGCAAATTGGGGGTGTTTCACTTTGAATTTTGTGGCCATTGATCGGAGGAATTCGACCTAAATGGAGCAGAAATCGGCATGGAGAAGCAAGAAATGAAAAGGAGACGAGTTCATAAGTTGACAAGTAAAGACACATGAGAAATCAATCAATTCTAATGAGCTAGGAGAAATCAATGAAAAACACAATCGCGCACCAATGGAAGGCTTCACCAATTCTCCAACACACTTATCATAACAACATAAGCAGCTATTTGACCAATTAGTTCATGGGACCATCATGCAAAACAGAGTTTCTTTCCTTCCAAATACATTAAATGGCCCCATTCTAAGCCAACTTCAGGACTTTTTTATAAAGATAATTATCTTTTAGGAATTCCGTAACCCAAGTAAACTAAGAATTCCAGTCCATAGTAGCCTTTCACACACCACAAAGGTCAAGTAGTGAAGACCACACAACACTTGGAGGATTCAATCGATCTCCCATACATCAGCAACAAACACAAAATAGCCACAACACTACTTCATTGAACCAACACATCATCGACAAATAAAAAAATAGCCACAACACTACTTCCTAATCCCGTCACTTCTTGTAAATTGGAGTTACTTCCTCTTATTTTTTTTCTTCTTTCTTGTTGGGCCTACTACGTTAAATGGAACTTCAGTTGCAGCTGCTTGTGATGTTGATTCAACTTGTGCTTGTATATCAACTCTTTGTCTATTGCCTTGCCTATCACTTATACTCTGCACTTGATATTATTAATTTCATTACTCAACATAATTATCCTAATAAAAACAAAAGTACTAACACAAACATTACAAAAGTACTAACAAAAACATTACTTACACTCCCATGAGATAATGGTGTCCTAAGAGCAAAGCATTAGCAATTGGTGTCCCACCAACACTTTCACTTTTACCTTTGCTAGTACGTCGCTTAACCCGAAAAGAATAATATTCATTTAAAATTTAAACAATAGATATGAAAGTAATTACTGAAAGTTTTCGCCGAGATAATTGTGTTTGTGATGCCGCAATCTTAGGCCTGTTTGTTTGTGTTCTTTATTTCTGTTCATGAACACAATTCCTTTTTTTTGTTCCGGGGAACAAAAAAGAATAGAAACGCGTTTGTTTGCGTTTTTGTTCAAAATCTATTTTTGTTCCTGGGAACAAAAAAAAAGAACAAAAACAAGAAAAAAAAAAAAAAACTTGTTTCTTATTTTCTGGAACACTTTTGAGAAACAAATTTTCTCTCCTCGTTTTTTTCTTCTTTCTTTCTTTTCTTTTCTTCTCCTTTTTCTTTGGCCGGTTGCCGGCCTTGGCCATGACCGGCGACCGGTCGTCGACGGCCGGCGACCTCGCCAGCCCTTGGCGAGGCTCGGCCTCGCCTTGGCCGGGCCCTCGGGCTTGCCCAGATCCGGCTAGGCCGACCTCGCGTCGACTGGCGATGCTCGGCCTCACCGGTGGCTGGGCGAGCTCGGCCTCACCGGATTTAGGTGAGCTCGAGCTCGCCCGGCCAAGGCGAGGCCCCCGGCCTCGTCGGTCGGTCGCCGGCCATGACCGAGGCGGCGACTAGCCAAAAGGATGAAAAAAGAAAAAAAGAAAGAAAAAAAGAAAAAAAGAAAGAAAAAAAGGAAAAATAAAATAAAAATATTAAAAAATTAAAAGAAACAAAAAAGAACACAAATTTACCAAACATGTTTCTGTTTTTTTTTTATTCTAGGAACATTTTTACTAAACGCGTTCTTTTGTTCAAAAATTATTCCTCGGAATAGAAATAGTTTTTTCTATTTCTATTCCCTGGAACAATTTTTGAATAGAAACGTTACCAAACGCACCCTTAGCCTTCTTAGTTGGACATGTCAAACTGTTGTGTCCTGTCTTCGAGCAACTTCAACAAGTCATTTTCATTCCTCTTCTTGACGTTCTAATACCACGTGCGACGTCACCTTCCTCCATTCTTCTGTTTTGTTTGTGCCTACCGGGTTTCACCACCGGTTGGAAGTGGTTCAAGTGCCTCATTATTAGTTTGTTTCCAAAATTTCTCTTCCGAACTGGCATCATCATATTTTGATATGTAGCTAAGAACTTTGCATTCATGTAACACTCATCCATATAATCATATGCATCATTTCGCTTATGATCTATAGCTGAAATGGCATAGGGACAAGGAATGCCAGTAAGTTGCCACATCTTGCAAGTACAATCTCTCTTGAACACTTCAACTACGTACTTAACACCTTTATCCAACACCTCGTATCCAGCATCGCCGTTCCATATGACATGGTAGTTTGTCGCGCCAACTTTATTTCCTTCAACTTTTTTATGATTCTTGGACCACAATCCCTTCTCCATCGAGCACAAGCATCCCTCTGTGTATGCATAATTGTCATGATCATTATTCTCATCTCTTCTAACATACTATAAATAGACTTACACCTGGCTTCAATAATTCTTCCGTTGAATGCTTCACATAAATTGTTATCGACTATGTTGCATTTGACCTTAGTAGTAAAGACAGCCTTGCTCCAGTGTTTTTAGCTCTATTTGAATCAAGTCATGATACGCAGCAGGACTGATTTTCTTCAATGCCTGTGTGTGTTCATCAAACTCCACCATAGTACCGCTCTTAGCATATTGCCAAAATAGTCTTTGCATTTGTATTCCCTTATACTTTTGGCCTAATTAGCATAAATGTGTCTAGCACACATTCTATGCTCAGCTAAAGGCAACAAGTTCGCCATGGCTTGAAGAAGGCCCTAAAAAAGATGATCTCAATGTTAGCAACATACTACAAGAGTGATAATTTACAAGGCATAACACTGAAAAAAAAAAAGAAAAAAGAAAATAACAAACTCACCTTTTGCTTGTCACTAATTATAACCCAACCTCGTTCGTATGTGCCTATCATATTGAGGTCATACATCAAACTTGTCAAAAACCAAGTCCAAGTGTCTCCACTTTCGACTCTCACAACTGCCAATGCAATTGGGAACATTTGATCGTTTGCATCTCTTCCAACAGCACACAATATCTCCCATTTACAAATTCCCTTTAAAAAGCAGCCATCTAACCCCACAACTTTTTTACATCCATCAATAAATCTTTTCTTACATGCAGCAAAACATATGTACATTCTCTCAAATAATGCTTTAGAATGCATGTCAGGCTTTTCAACCTTCAATGTAACAAGTACTCCCGTGATTTGTCTCTCTTAGCTCCTCCACATAATCCCAAAGCTTTGAATATATATATAATTTTTTTGGTGAAATGTAAGTAATATATTGATAACTTTGGACAAACAAGAAACGGCGCCAACTTACACTCTACAGCGTAGCAGGAAGAGTGGAAGGGAGTCGAAAGGAAAACAAAGGAAAGAAGAAAGCGCCCACAACCCGGGCCGAGGCAAATCCAAACCTAGCAAACCTCTACTACACGCTTAAAAGTGGGACGAGAGAACTAGGACGGTACAAAGACAAGCACCAACAACAACAAGCAAAGCTACCGAGAAAAGACCGAGGGTCGAAGCCCCAATTCCTTTGAAGTCTTCTATTTCTTGGGGTAGGAGGCACATTCTTGAAGGAGAGAACTCTGTCCTTGACAACTTTGATCAAATGATTTTTGAGAGCCGACACGGAAACGGTTTCACTCCGAAAGATGATACAATTTCTCTTCTTCTAAATTAGATAACATAGAGCTCCAAAAGAGAACCTAGCAATTTTGTGGAAGAAATCCTTACCCGATAAAAACTTTAGAGCCCAAGTGGAGGTCTCAGTCCACGGTCTGATTCTCCAAGGTAGGTTGCACCTAGAAGCCCGAAATAAGCCGGGGTAGCAGGGGTTTGACAGTGAAAGAAAAGGTGATCAATAGAGTCCGGCTGAGTTGAGCAAAAGGCACAGACCGAGTAGTCAATCCTTCCGTAAGAAAGTAGGAGTGATTGAGTCGGTAGGCGCTTCTTGGCAATAAGCCATAACAGAAATTGATAACGCGGTGCCAAGGCATTATCCAAAACCAGAGTCGCCCAAGGAACTCGATCTTTTTTAACTCTAATTAAATTCCAGGCTGAAGCAATCGAAAAAAGGCCTGAAGAATCACCGCACCAAAGGAACCGGTCACGAACATTAGAAAGCGTCGGCAAGGAGAAGCCCCAACTTTCCGGGCGGGATTTAAAGGCCGGGCGAAGTGTACGGTTCGAGACAGCTGCCTTCTTAGATAAACCCGAGTCCTCCATTACGGTGGAAGAAACAATTGCGTCCAAAGGACCACATGGAAGCCGATTATCATGCCACGAGAGATGTCTGCATTCCGTTGCCAATTTTCTAGAGAAACGACCCGGCGAAAGTTGGGCCTAAGCTGCAAGATTTTTTCCAAGCCCACGAGCATAAGGTTGGTTGAGGAGAAATCCGAAATTCACTCTCTTTAAGAAATTCGAGTGAATCCAACGACACCAGAGTGACTCCTTATCAGTAAAAAGGAACCAAATGTATTTGAGCAATGAAGCTCTATTGCAATCTTTAAGGTTTCTAATAGCCAAGCCGCCCTCAGATTTTGGTATGCAAATATCTAGCCACGAGACTTTGGCCCCGACTTTTCCCAGGGCAGAACCTTTCCAAAGAAATTGTCTCAAGATGCGCTTAATATTCAGGAAGAACAAAGAGGGTAAAGAAAAGACATTGGCCCAAAACGCCTGAATGGAATGGAGAACGGACCTTATAAGTTGGAGTCTCCCCACAAAAGAGAGAAACCGATGAGCCCAAGATTGGACTCTTGCTGTAATACGGTTGATCAACTTAGTGCGATCGGTCTTGGTCAATCTAGAAGAGATGATAGGAACCCCTAGATACCGAATAGGAGTTTGCCTTCTTGAAAACCAAATGCAGATAGAATATTCCTCGAAGGGAAGAGGAGCCCCCGATAGGAAAACATCACTTTTGTTTCGTTCGGTACAAGACCGCTCCGGGAGGAGAACGTGTCAAGGCTCCTTTTAAGCACCATCGTTGACTTCCAATCCGCACGGCAGAATAGGAAGACATCGTCGGCGAAAAGAGATGGGAGAGTCTCGTAGATTTACATCTCCGAAGAACTTGAAATCTTTGACGGAGGTCTTGATGATGCCGAAAAACTTCCATCACAAGGGTAAATAGATAAGGAGACATCGGGTCTCCTTGCCGGATGCCTCTGCCACTAGCAAAGAAGCCGTGAAGCTCCCCATTGATAGAGATAGAGAACATAGGCATGCGAATGCAAACCATGACCAGTTTAATAAACCATTATGGAAATCGAAAGGCTAGAAGGGTTAACTCCAAGAAATCCCAATCCATGGTATCATAAGCTTTGCGGAAGTCAACTTTAACGGCACATTTCGGAAGATAAGGATCAAGGTGAAAACCTGTAAATAGTTCCCGTGCCAATAAAATGTTGTCTCTAATCCTCCTACATTTGACAAAGGTGTTTTGAGTAGGATTAATAATACTGTTTAGAACCATAGCAATCCGATTTCCCAAGATTTTTGTAATGACCTTACAAATAGTATTGCAGCACGCAATAGGTCTGAAATCAGTAACCTTGCAAGCATTAGGTACCTTAGGTATTAACGCCAGAATTGTAGCATTAACTTCTTTCAGGAGACGACTCGAGGAAAAAAAGTCATTCACAGCTCGAATCACCAAAGGTCCAACAATTCTCCAATTGTTTTTATAAAATTCAGCAGTGAAGCCGTCAGGGCTCGAAGCTTTACCTCTTGGAAGAGAAAAAATGGTGTCTTTAATCTCAGAGTTCGAGACAGGTGCAGCAATGGAGCAAACCTGGGCATCCAAGAGTGGGCTGCGAATAACCTGTTGCAAGTCTTCCAGGGACGGCTTGACAAGGGCAACATGGGGGGATAATAGATCCGAGAAAAAAGAGACAAAAACCTGCGGCACCCTAGTTGGATCGGAAATAAGAGAGCCAGAGGAGTCCTTAACAGAGAGGATTCGATTGGTGAGGTGTCTCGCCTTCACAGAATTGTGGAAAAACTTTGTGTTGCGATCTCCCTCCTTAAGCCATTTAACTCTTGATTTCTAGCGATAAAAGGATTCTTCTTGACCACAAAGGTCTATGAAAATACGTCGCTAGCATCTTTCAAGTTCTGCAAGATCAACATTATTAGGGTCAGATTGGAGACCAACTTGAGTAGACCGAAGAGCTTCTCTAGCTTCAGTAGTTCTAATAGAGATGTCCGAGAAATCTTCTTTGTTAAGCGATTTGAGGTGAGCCTTTAGAAATTTCAATTTAGAGACAAGCTTGAACATGGGACAGCCAATCACTGGAGAGTTCCATGCTTGCTAGGCAATAGTTAGAAAGTTTGGATGCTCAGTCCAGAAGTCGAAGAATTTAAAAGGCTTCTTCTTGGACAGCGGATTAATAACCCTGACAAACATTGGAGAGTGATAAGATATTCTGGAGTTCAAAAAAGCCGCTTCCGAGAAGGTGAAGTCGATGTTCCATTTAGTGTTAACTAAGACCCTATCAATCTTTCTTTACTTCCTGGAGGAACTGGCTGAAGTTGACCAAGTATACCGGAGACCAACATACCTTAGGTCCACTAATTTTGTTTGGTCAAGACAAAGCCGGAAATCATCAAAGCATGGCAACCATGTATTAGAACCACCAAAATGGTCAGAAGGGTCCTTTATAGCGTTGAAATCGCCCGCCACGAGCCAAGCCGAATCTTGAAAAAGATCATTGCAATGGACGAGATTCTCCCACAGAGACCTGCGTTTGACAAAAGTGTGCTCTCCATACACCGCCAAAATGCAGCAGGAGATATTGACGGCATTAAGCTTGAAGCGGCCATGAATAGCCTGAGCACTAGTAGAGATAAGATCAAAATTGGCAAAATCCGGGTTCCACCTGAGCCAAATTCTACCACGCGGGGCACAATCATAGTTGGCAACCCACTTCTATTCTCTCGGCAAGGTAAAAGACATGGAATCAAAAAGAGATTCAGGAACTTTAGTCTCAAAAAGCCCCACTGTGCACAACTTGTTTGAAGAAACAAACTTTCTAATTTCCCCACGTCCGATGGGATTCAACATGCCTCTAATATTCTAGAAGCCAAAAAACATTAGGAGGGGGAATGGGGACTTACCTCCTCTTGGAGGCCTTGCGACTAGTAGAAGTCGCCTTAGGAATAGCCAACGGGGGTGGTGCAGGAGGTTCCGGTGGAAGTAACAAAAGTTGGTCCTGAACGCTCATAACCGCCTTAGGAGAACTCGGGCCTTTTGAGGACAGGGGTCTATCTGAGAGCAGATCATCATCACTCGGAGCAACCAAACTACTCACACTACAAATCTCATCTACAACCGAATTATGGTGAGAGCCAACAAGGGGATGAGAGACCCGACTGCTAGGATCGCCCTTGATTAGCTTTGATAGTAACTTGAGAGGAGCTTTTCGGAGGCTTGGAGCTCACCACGGTAGCTAGGTTCGACGGTGAGGGGACTTTAGTTTCAAGAACTGCCCCCTTTCATTGGGTGGGGCAAGACGGAAGGAAGCTTCATCCTCGGCTGGAGACTGCTTTATTCTTGACCTTCTTCCAACCCAAATCAGCAAGAATAGGATCAGAAGAGTCCTGAGGCAAAGTCGCCGAGGCTGGAATCTTGTCTTCACCCGAACTAGACACCCAACAAGAAGGATGCTGGTGGGATCAAGGACTACCGGCAGCGGCATCCGTGGTGTATCCGAAGGTAAAATAGGGGCCAAAGAGGCCTCAACCACCACTTGCCGAGCGGGGGCGGTATCCGGCGGAGAGGGAAGAACCATATCTGCAGCAAGAAGAGCGGGACGAACTTCGGATGTAGAGACCAAAGGTTGTGCTTCGAGGCACGAGCGGGGAAGGTTTTTCAGCAGATGGAGGGCACTTGTGACAAAAATTCCACAACTCGAGCGGGCGACGGCCTCCATTCATATTCAACTCCAACCTCAATGGTTTGTCCTTCATGTTCTAGCTCAATTGAGTCACACGAAGGTTGATCAGCAGTTATCTCAACGTGACACTGTGCAAACGACATTGCCTTCAATTGTTCAGTTCGGTGATCCACATATAATGGTTTCCCCAAAGCACTAGCCACTTTACCAATGGATTGTGTTGACTAGAAAGAGTAGGGCAGCTTCGTTAGCATCACCCATACCGGCACCGAAAGCCGAGCGGCTTTCCGAGCTCCAAACCGGGGGACCACTGTTGCGAGCTAGAGGAATTCTAGCAATGGTTATAGGGTCGCCTTCAAGAAGTTTCCGCCTAAAGTCCCTGTCCGGGATATGGAGAAGGAAGGATCCTTGTCCATTGGACATGATCTCGAATAGGTTTGGTCCCTAAGCTTTTTTTAGAGACTCCTCAACAACTTTAAATGGGAGGCGTCGCCCAAGAAAGTAACCCAATAAGCAGTCGTGTAGCTTAGGATCTGCCTCTTGTAAATCTTGCTCTGTCATAACAATGACCGGTTTGTTATTCTTGAAAGTCGGAGGGGTATATTCCAGCTCGTACCCTTTAGCCACGATCTTCGCAATCGCAACCCAAGTGCGAGGGTTCGCCTTACTAGCCTCTCTTCTCGCCCGAGGACGTTTCGAGCGTGACCTACCCCTACTACGAGTTCTAGCAGCAGCCAATGCTCGAGGGGGTTGCGATCGCTACTACCAGACGCAACAGATGGATTCGAGGTCCCAAGATTCTAGTCATTCACCAGAGCACCAGCCAATAACGAAATCTCAAAGCAGCAGGAGGAGAGGAGCTTCGAGCAGAGGTCTCCCCATCCTCCGCGAGGACTCGATTCAACCTCGAGTCCATCAATCCCAGCAGAACGAAACAAACCAGAGCAGCTCGGTAAACCCTACCCGCAATTCGCCATAAACAATTCGGGAAGGGGACTTACCAGGCGTCGGGAGAGGGGGTAGTCACACCAGCTGGGATGGAATGCCGAACTAGCAGGAGGAGTCCGTCGAAGGCGAACAATGAAGCCGGTTGAAAATAGGGGAAACTCCGAACAACCAAGCTCGGCCTTCCCCGAACACCAGGGACGTCGTCCGATGAAGCAGCAACGGGAAGAGCAAAACACAATACCTAGAGAAGCCGAGAACCAAACGAGCAACCAGCCGAGACTCCCCCAGCAAGCGGAAATCAGACCAGACGAACAGCAGATGCGAAGCTCCTAGGGTTAGCGAGATTTGGAGATGTAGGTTGACCCAGCCAAATCCACTCAGTGGGAAGGAAGAGGCAAAAGAGAGGAACCTACCCTCCAAATTTCAGCTCAAACGGGTGGCTAGAACTTCGGGAGTGAGCAGCACACCAGTCGGATGAATAGTAACGCGGGAACCAGAAGGGTTCGCAGCTATTCAATAAGCTTCTTTCCGTCCTGCTGAGAATTTATTCCTTCCTATAATTTCCCATCAAAAGTTTAAAGGCAAGCAACTTTGCTTTTTTACACTGATCTATAGTTACATTTGAGCTCAACTGCTCCTTGATAAGTTCCTTAAAAGCAATGGTTTTTATAGTTTGCATTACTCTAATTGTACTAAAATAGTGATTCACCAACCAAGAACTTGTGACCCTCTTATTAGTGAAACTAATGCTACAAGTATGCTCTTCATGGTAAGTCTTCACGTGGAATGATCCAGTTCTAACATCAAAAGATGCAGAAATCTTCTAAGGACAATTTACATCGACACATTTTGCCCTAACAAATTTCTTTTCATTCTTGACAAATTTTATCTCTCTACGCTCAACCACTGAATGCTTTTTGACGGCATCTTTGAATTGTCTACCATCATCAAACATCATATATGTAGTAAACACATGCACTATACAATTAGGATCGTACCTTGGATATCTACTTCTCCTTCTTGTAACTTCACCATCTTCTGGCTCCACATCAGATTCCAAACTTTCATCTCCATCTGTTTCGTAATAGTCTGTTTGGGAATTGGCTTCAGCAATAACTATGTCAGATTGTTGGGGATTAGATGATTCTTCGATAGACTGTTGAGGCGAGAGGTTCCCTTATAATCCAAGGCTTTGTGGCCATTTTATGGAATTCTTTGAGTTTTTTCCTTCCTTCTACAAGGTCTTTGTTATCCCTATTGTCATCATCAGTCAAGAATAGTTCATTGACTAAGTCCGTGTCTTCATTTTCCTAATTGACTTCGACCATAGATTCATCACCCTCTAAATTAGCATAATCACCCTCATCTACTAAGTAACCATAATCTAAATCACGCCCATGCTGAGCAAATGCCTCATCACCTAAACCAACACCCTCACTAATGCCCTTGCCCTGACAAATGCCCTTATCAGCACCCTCAACATTGCCCTCACCCTGATAAACACCCTCACCAGCACCTTCGCCATTGCCCTCACCATGACCAGCACCTTCACCTACCATATTGTCAAAAGATTCTCCATACACCTCAATCAATCCATGTCGCAAATGATAGAAAACTAGATCGACAATAGTGCTATCATTACATATATGTCTCAACTCATCTTCTAGAGATTTCTCAGGAAGCTTAAAATATAGTTTTTCGAATTTACCATTTACCACATTCTCAATGTCTCTGATGACCCTTTCATGGCTCATAGAATCGATATTTAAGTGTACTAAATCCATCTTTCCCCAATATATTCAAGCATTGGGTGACGAACAAATTTCCCACCGTGATAAAAGCAAACCAATGTAGACTTGTTGCTCATCTTGACCCTACACAAAATGAAAACATATATTATAAGCATATGGAGACTCATAATGGAGCGACAACATAATAGGTCCAATTACTTCAAGGCCTTTTGGCCATGAAAAAAAGCCAAATAAAGCAATGCGACTGTGTCTTAGAAACTAATGTTCTCAATTTAATCGGTGTTTGTGGTCAAATATTGCATTGGCCATGTTTGAGTAACCTTAATCTAATTTGGCTAGTGTAGTCCCAGAAACGTGAGGTTCATGTAATATTCGTCTATATTTAAAGCATAGTTGATTTCAAAGTACTAGATTTACGATAGTGAACTTCCAATGGCAAATCATGATTCTGCTTTTAAGCTATTGCTATTCAAAACCACCCTCCATATTGGTGTTTCGACCAAAGAATAATAAGAATAATACTAATAAAGGGGCAAGTTCTCTTCGACTGTCTAAGAGGTTAATAAAAGTGATTATGTTTCCATTAACATGATGTCCATCGAACTGAATGACTGGTCCATCCATATAAGGTTTTCAATATTTTCACCTCAGCCGAGTGTCATGTTATTTCAAACTGAAATCTCCCAACCCGATACAAGGAGCCTCGTTGAAAATTGAAGTTCAACATGAGAATCAACAAATTGAAGGTGGAAGATGACAGAAGACTGCAATTGACTCCAAATATATACAGTCCGGGAATTGGGTGGGCCATATAAGTAGCAATACTAAAAATTCAAACACACATTTATACAGATTGCAATTGAAATTCTATCGCATGTTGTGCTTTGACTTGGCCTTTATAATCAATACGCTGTTCTATGAAGTTTTGGTCTCCCCTACCATTAACGTAAAGGATAATACTAAGTGAAAACATAAGAGAAAAGGGAAATTAGAATGCTTATCAGACCTAGAACCTTCAAAACAGAACGACGCCATTTTCACTTCCCTTCTCTTACGTTTTCCCTTTACTCTCAATGTTTCAAACGCCACCTGTTCGATGAAATTTCTGAGTGAAATTAGAATGCATATTCTCCAAAGGAAATAAGTTCAATAGCCATTTACTTCAATGTTTTGCTTCTCAAAATATAATGGTCATATTCTCGTGTCTTTTTTTGCCTTCATATTTCGTCAAGCTCATGTGAAGACAACGAAAACCTAAAAATTTACTGGACGTTAGACCAACAGCACGGCTACAAGGCATGTTGAGTGTCTGGATATCATCACAACAACATCGTGGATGTATTGACAAAATTTGAGGGTTGGGACCACAACCACGAAAACATACCTTTATGTCTGCCGAGTGTCGACAACACGAGCAAATTGGGACCACACACTTTGTCGTGTCCGTTGAGGTTGAATCTAGTTGCGACTTGAATCGGGTCAATCGGGTGGCGACTTTAATTGGGTCGATCGGGTCTTCGCAATTTTGAAGGCTGAATTGTAGAGTTTGGGCAGACGAAAGGGTTGGGCTAGATTGGAGAGTCGATTTGATCAAATAACAACTTGGCTTGAGCAAACTCCTTAGATTTGAGTTCAGACTTAATCGATTTGGGCAGATGGGATTTGGGTTCTTCCTCCATCGCTCAAGATGTTCACTTGATTTGGGGCAAGTGAAAACATAAGAGAAAAGGGAAAACGTAAGAGAGTAACAGCGTCGTTCTGTTTTGAAGGTTCTAGGTCTTTTTTTTTTTTTTTTTTTTTATGAAACAGTGTCGTTTTGTTTTCAGGCATCCATGTTAGCGCCGGTCCGGCCAAGTAGGATGGCCAGTGCTGAATTTGTATCCATGTAGACATTTTTCGAGCTAAATTTGCCGGAAGGACTAAATTGGCACCAAATAAAAAGGTTTAGGATTAAATCGGGCAAAAAAAAATTTAGGACTAAATCGGCACAAAGACAAAAGGTTTAGGAATTTTTGACACTTTCCCAAGCACACCTCATCTCTGTCGAAAGTGAGGCTGCCGATGGCGGACTAACAACTGCACGAGATCTTTTGATCCCGGTGATAGGCGAGTTGCCATTTAGGATCAAAGCTTATGGTGAATTGGGCAGCGCGACAGAGACTGGCAAATGACGATTGAAGGAGATGAGTGGATGAGGATAGAGGCGAGCGTGACTTTCTGGGCTGTTTGGTGTTGAGTTGACAAGCTTTGGCATTGTGGACGAAGGTTAGTAAGAGAAGTGGGGTGAAAGGGAATATGGCGGTGTGGAAAGATGACGAGAAGACTAAGACTTTAATGGAATTTGAAGTTGGAAGGACGTATGACTTTGGTGGAACGTGGGAGAAGAACCGAGCCACCTTCCCCGGAAGATCTCTCTTTCGATCTCGTTTCGTTTTTCCTTTCACGTCGGCAGCTTGTTAGGTGCAGCCCTAAGACGAAGGCGTCATTGACAGTGGATAAGGGTGGGGGATTTCCTATCCTACTTTATACTATCTGATAGAAGAATTTCTTACGGCCAAACGCAACTCTAAAATTTTACTTGAATGTTTTTCTTTCATGTGACTAATTAGTGGTTACATTGTTGTATCCGGTGTTTGGCTTTTCTCATGACCGGTTACGATCCCGTAATCTCGTGTCAAGCTTTTTGCATGACTAGTTACTACCCTGTAATTTGCGGGGGTATCATAAGAATTTCCACATCAAAATGTACGCTGAATCTTTTTATGAAGTAGTGTAGCGTCATTTTGTCCTAATATGATGTACTGAAAGAACTGATCAATGTAATTCTTTTTTGAACGCAACATGAAAACTAGCTTAATCTGGACTTGAGATATATTGCCTATTTACAACGGGAATAGCACAGTAATCATGCAATTAATTCAATTAGAAAAATAGGAACAACATAATGGGAAGAGACATTAATGAAAATTAAGGTTTACCATGTAAGAAAGTACAAATAGAAATGAGAAAATAAAGGCTCCATATGTTCTTTTGAAATAAATAATTTAAAAAATATTATCTATAAAACAAAAGCTTGTATCGTTTGAAATAATTACTTAATAAAAAATATTTTTATTATCGATAATAATTTACATTTCAATATTTTCTTTTATGATAAAAATATTTTCGTTTATTCATTTTTAAATATAATAAAAATAATTATTTAAAAAAATATTTGTGAAATTATTTGTTTCTAACGAAACAAACTAACAACTGCATAACTCCAAAGAGAGGACACAAGAAGTGAGAGAAGCGCAGCGCTAAAAGTCAACTGTCATATGATGGGGCCATTGGCTTGGCGGCACGACTAGATGTACTTTGGCCGTGGAGCATCTTGCTAAGTTAACGTATTAACCGTCATTTGTTATAATACGATACGATTAGAAGCGTTATAACATGTTTAATGCATGTATGAGACTTGTTTATCTTCAAAAGCTCATGAAAAATTAAACATCCGTCAAGAAGAATAAATGATAAAATGAAACTTTATTAGGGATACAAAAGTCATCAAACATAACAAAAAATTGACTCAATAGTAAACTTTAGATCAATGTGAAGCGAGATTAATCATCTTGTCTAGAAAAGTGTTGCCATGAGTTATCGTTTATAAACGAGTTTTACGTGTGTACTATATAAACGAGTTAACATACATTTGTAAATAAGTTAATGCATTGTGTCATGCTAACGCCCAAACAGTAGCATGTTCGTCCGATAACCATGTTAATCGTATCGTATTGTGTGACCCGCTTTATTAAGCGTGTCGTGCTTGTTAGAATATTTAAATAAAAAACTATGCTTTCATCTAATAGCATAAACTTTTAAAATCAGCTATAGTCCTACAAAATCTCACATAATATCAGAACTGGAGATCTTAAATTCGATTTTTTCTAGGCTCCAGTTGTCTCCTTAATTAAATTTTTACACTTAGTACTAGCCAAAAGACCATATTAAGTGTGAGAGGAGAGTATTAGAATATTTAAATAATAAATTATACTTTTATCTAACAGCTTAAGTTTTTTAAATAATTGACAATGATTTTATAAAATCTCATAGTGTTCATGATGAGATAGTTTGATGAGTTTATTTAAAACATCATGTGCGCGAGTTAGGCACATTCGTGTCATTACCCTCGTTTGACATGACACGACCACATGACACAGCACAAATCTTTAGCCCCTCACTTGTTGCTAGCTCATTCATCTCTCTCTGTCCCTCCCTCCCTCTGCTCTTAATGGAAGATGGGGGAAAACCAGGAATAGGGAAATCATTTCTAAGTAAATTTCCATTTTTAAGGGGACTAATGTCGCCCATTCGAAAAGCCAAATTTTGAAGATCTAATCTTCCATAAATGGCGTCGACGTCAATCCCTCAATCTGGGTGGTTAGAGTAATATCAGCATTTATTTTTGTTAGGTTTAAGAGATTCTATATTTGAGGATGGGCTACTGCATTGCAAACGAGTCAAATCAAGTGAAAATATCTAACTTCTAGATTGCTTGAATGAAATGACGTTGAGGTCGATTCATGCATAATACCCACCGCCACAGTAGACAGAATTGAATATTTAAATGGCATCATGGTTTGACTATTCCCTAAATCACCAAGTGCTCGATTAGATTTGCTTTGCAAAAAGCGGCTTTAACCTGTGATCTTTGTTGATTCCATTTCCCTTGCTTCCTATAGTTTTTTTACTTACACGTTTTACCTGCCGATACTATTTAGAGACATGATGAGCGTGGAAATTGGGTTATTTATAGGCCGATCAAATACCCTACAAACCCTTCAAACCGGTTAAGCCTTTTGACATGTGTTGACACCTAATTTTGGAAAAATAAAATTGCATTTTGAACAAATAAAAGGAAAAAAAATGAAAGAAAATGGGGGCAATTGATTTGATTGATTATGCATGGAAATTTGAAATTATGATGGGTATTCGGATTTTGTGAAATGCGGAAGCAATTGAATAAGGGGCAAGAATTTTTGTAAAATGGAAGGAATCAAGTAAAATCGAGTTGATTGCGAAATCACGTTCCGATTTGCAGGCTTGATTTAATGCAACAAGAAATGGCAACTCGGGAAATACCATGTAAAGAGACCGTTTCGAATCACTATAAAAGAGAGGCTCATTTTTCATGACAGGAGGGGGAGAGCGGAGCTCACAAGGAAAAAAATGGTGAGAAAACGTAGAGAGGTTCGATAGACAATCTCTCAGAGAGATAGGAGGAGAGTCACACACCCTCAGGGATCTCGGACGATGGTGTAGTCTTCTTAACGATGCCCCATGTTCATCATGCTTCATGGATATTGACGACAAGCATAAAGCTAAGTCGAGCTTTTTTTTTTTTTTTTTTTTTAAGTTTGATTGTGTGCAATTCCAATTTGCTATTCGCACTAAGGTGATTTTATTTTTTCTTGCTTAGATTAAACGCCTACATCTCCGACGATAATTCCAGCAGCGAGACATCGAAGTGGCCAACGTACCTAAGCGTTGATTGCCATCCAGTGATTTCACTGTGATAAAACCAGGCAATTCAATGCCGAACAAAAGGCCACACAATTCCATATTCCACCATAATTGACAAGAGAGAGACGACAAGAGAAGGGGGGCGTCCACTCAAAAAGTTCTCGGAGGAGACTAGCAAATGATCGAATCAAGAACTAGCCATATGCCCATCAACGCTGCTGCAATTCCCCTCATTTAGTTTTATTTTTATTTCTTTCTTTTGCTTATTTTATGTCATATTATTGTGTTTTAAATTTTGTTATTATTGTTTAAATTAGAATATGGTTTGTCAATGTTAATATTTGTGCATTTTGTATGCATTATCCGTAGGGATTTTGTCCGAAATTAATGTAATTATTAATTTGATTCGAGAGACATCGGATCATTTTTTTATTATATTAATTTTTGGGCATTTTGGTGAAATTTTAATTGTTAAATCACAATAATTATTTAATTTGGTCCGTAGGACTTCGGATCAGATTTGTAATTGTTTTGATCTCCTTGTTGTGATAATTAGGGTTAGAATAACCGTTAATTTGACCTGTGAGACAATAGGTTATTTTTTCGATTATTTTAATCTTTCTTGCTTTATTTTGTTGATAGTTTAGATTTAATATTTATTTAATAATTAATTATTTAAAAAAAAATCAAAATTCTGCCCGAGCATATAGGTTTAGTAAATCAGACATGTAGGATTAGGTTTATGAAATTTTCGTCATCTAGTGATTGTTGCTAAGTTCATTGCTCGTCATTAGAACTAGGTCATTTGATTAAATTGCATATTTAATTGTTGCATTTCTTTAATTTCGAATTTCATGGAAAATACAAAAAATTAGAATAAATTCATTTCACGCTTTAAGATGGATTGCATGCTTATTCATGTTATATAGTTTAGGTCATATTGCCACGTCATATCATTTCATGTTAAATTAGTAGCATGCATTGCATGACTTTCATTAAATAAAATGAAAACAAAAAATTGAGTGATTGCTTATTAATTAGAAATCATATCTAGGATTATTGATATGAATTCGACCTAACAACGCAGTTGCTTTCGTTGCTTTGAGGTAAGTCCTGCATTATTTTATTCGCTTTCTCGGGTGTTAAATTGGTGGTTTGTGCACTCGCATGATCGCCTCACACGTTAGAAAAATGAATTAAAATCAAATCAAGCTGCCTGCAAAACATTTTTGAAAATTAAAAAGAAATGGTACCGAAAGGGCACTAGGATAGTCTAGTGTAACCAAGTCCCCGTACCCTTAGTCTCTAGTTCGTAGGAGTAAAATAATTCTCCCATTATTTTGCTTAGGTGTCTAATCGACCTACCAAAAACAGATTAGTGGCGACTCCTAGATAGTATTTTGCATGTTTAAAAGTTTAGACTCAAGTCGCGATTTGGTATGGGCTTGGGAGAGCCCGAGCTAAGTTTAAAAAACTTAGCAGTCCATTAACCTAGTTTTAGGCGGTGAACCTGAAAAATTAGGTCGCGACAACATGTAAATGATTTTGAATAAAAGCAGTTAGCTCATATCGGCAATATTTGAATTGATGACCTTCGAATTTGATTTGGAAATCTTCCGTTAAACTTGCAAAGCAACTATTTACATTTTTCACATATCAATTTTGTATGTTGACATAAACAAATGATGTATGTTCATGTTGTCGGAATAAGAAATATTTCATATTTTGTCAACTCTTTTCTTTATAGGTCATTTTTCACTAGATATGATGAATTTTTTTTATTTAATTTTCATTCCAACTTCCTATAAATTCATTCCAGATCCTTTTTTCTTATTCATAGTGCCTCATTTTCTATATACCATACAGGGCCTAAAATTAATATGATTCATTCAACAATCGCATCTATCTTAAGGATACGGTTTATTTTGTAGAACCTATAATATATATTGAGCTCGACTTCACAATACGTAGCACTAAGCAAAGTCATGCTATATTTCTACAAAAGTATGCTCTAGAAATTAATAGTAGCCTTATTATATCTAACAATATAAATATTCCACTTAAAAGTGGTTGAAAACATATGTGGCGCAATTTGAGGAAGTGAAGCTAATGGTAGCTACTAGCTAGGGCTTCAAGATTGCATACATAATAGAAAGATGATAGACAAACACAAATCCAAGGGCGCACGATGGCAAGATCCCTCCTTATTCAGCCCACAACCGACGGCCACAATCTCTTTCCCCGGCGACCGCACGTGCACAACTCACACGTTCAGACCAACCTTCCCAACCGAACGGCTCGCAGCGAGAGCCATCATCATAGAGGGGTTGACCACGCTGTAGCCGCCATCCACCACCATGTTGAGCCCGCTCACGTAGTCGGCCTCGTCGCTGGCCAGGTACAGCGCCGCCCTCGCCACGCTCTCCGGCACCAGCACCTGCCCCTTCAGGTTGCTGATCACCCTCATCCCGTCGTCCAGCCTCGCCAGCTCGTCCTCGCTCAGCTTCCCCAGCCCTGACATCCCAGTCCTCGATACTGCGTGCGGCGACACGCAGTTCACCCTTATCTCGTGCTCCCCGAGCTCCGCCGCCAGCCCTTGCGCCAGCCTCGCCATTGCTTGCTTTGACGCGGCATACGTGTGTGTCGCCACCCCCGCAATTGCCGTGCAATTGCTCCCCGTGAACAGGATGCAGCCCCAGCGCTGCGGCACCATGACCAGCGCCGCATGCTTTGCCCCATGGAAGGCCCTGTAGAGGTTCATGCGGAGGACGCGGTCGAGGTCGGCAAGGGACGTGTCGAGGATGCCCCCGAAGGGGCGGTCGAGGACCCCCGCATTGTTGTACATGACGTCGAGCCGGCCATGCTCGGCCACAGTGGCGTCCATGAGGTTGTGCACGTCGGCCTCGATGGAAACGTCGCAGCGGGCATAGGAGGCCCGCTGGCCCAGCTTCGCGGCCAGGGCCTGGCCTGGCTCGTCCTGGATGTCGGCAATCACGACCCATGCTCCATGCTGGTGGAACAGGCTCGCTGTGCTCGCGCCAATCCCGTTCGCTCCGCCGGTGATGATCGCGACCTTGCCTTCTAACCTGGAAGGGAAACCACATATTCTAGATCTCTATCAGAGAACTAAAAACCCTAAGAAGATATCGCTAAAATCTCCATTCCCATTCCATGCATGAAACGATCGAGACTATATAGCAAATGCCCGTAAACGTAAAAGGACGAACTGCATGCATGGTCACATTCCAGCAAATGCCATGTTAAATACCTTTTGCACGAATTTTCCGCCATAGCCAAAAAGCTTGATCTCTTCACAAATATATGGAGCGACAGGACGATTAGAAGCAGGAAAAAGGTGACTAAAGCACAAAACTACTTATTTGTTCACAGGATTCTTGTAACTGTTCTAGAAGTTTCAGGGTCAATCAAGACTGACTTTTACCGTTTATTTTTTGCCTAATCAAAATCTTGCGGTTTCAAAACACTGACAATTTTTGCAAAATGTATATGTTGACACACCCGGATCCATATATGCAACTTCTTTGCATCTTTTTGACATTTCAATAATATTTTAAATTTTAATAAGAAATCAAGAAAGTTATGAAAAAGGATTGAAGATTCCGACTCTCGTATGTTCTTATTTCAATCTATTTATTCCAATCATGAGGACTTGCGTGACTCTTGACTCAAACCCCACCTATTAGAGGAGGGCTGGAACTGCTAGACTGAAGGCGGGAAAGGGATTTGCATTCGTTTACTATTGTTGAGAAGACGGACGGAAGGGTGTGCCTTCTTAACATCTGTTGCATAACTGGAAGATTTTTAAAAAAGGTCACAAAGTTTCCTGACGTTTCCATGATCCTTGTTAGCAGTAAAAAATTTTGATATCATCCTCCCAAAGCTCTCTATATATGCATACTAAAACATTGTAAACGATCACATATTCTCTTTTCCTCAAATTACGGGCCAATGGAATGATCCATCCATGATGATCACAAGCTGGAATCAGCGATTGCTTCCGGTTGTTTTTCTATAATTTTTTTCCTGATTTGTGGTCGGCTTATTTTCACAGGCTGAGGAGAGGCACCGTGAGATTCTTGGGCGCCTTCTTTACACCACCAAAATTGTTGCCAAACAGGAAGGCCTCGAAGACGGCTTTCGTATTGTGATTAATGATGGACCGAGTGGATGTAAACATTGATTTTGAGCTTCCGGTTCTCTTCTTTATAGGGTCTTTTGTGAGTTGAACCTTAATTTTCGATTTCCTGATGTTGGATTGCAGGTCAGTCAGTTTACCACCTTCACATTCACCTCCTTGGCGGGCGACAAATGAACTGGCCAGCAGGCCAAGTTCAAAACCACGTACTGGAATCAAAGGAGACCTGAGCTAGACTCTGCTACTTTCTAGCGATATTTGAATGACATGAATGAAACCCTGATAATCTATGGAGAGTGTGTTGGATGTAAATTATGCAATCCTAAGATCTCCATAACCAGAACAAGAACATGCATAATTGAGTCGAAAGATTAACGCACTTGTTTTGGAATCCATCATTCTTTAAAGCGGAAGCTGAAACACAATGTTCCACGCGCAAGTCCTTCTCCTCTATTGCCCTCGTATCACTGGCTCAATGAGGTAGCCCCCTCACGTTTAGCGTTAGGTAAACGCTCCTTAGGTGATGATACATGTGAGAATTAGGGTTAGAGGAGAAACTTGAGTACTATTTATAGAGTTTCCAGCCAAGCCCCCTCATTACGGGCCATGCTTAACTCGGCCCACACTAGCCAGCCCCATATTAGACTAATTAAGAAACCTTCTATCTTACCTTAGACCAATCCCCGTAAAACGGTAACCGTTAAATGGTAAATTGTAATATCAATTAATGAAGTTCATATTAGGAAAACTCTTACATTCTCCCACTTGGACAATATTAATTGAAATCGTACTGTATGTGTGCACATTGGTCCAGAGATAATTCTTAATAGTCAATCCTATCCCATAAAGTCTCAAACACCGAATCATGGTGGTAACTGCATGTATACACATAGAGCCTTCCATGGTCACGAATGTTCTCAACTCTATAGATATAGATCCAATATGGTAGTGTGTCAAATGGACATCATCTCTCATAGAGAGATCCCATTTGTCAGTCACCATTCTCTTACCTTAAGCATCACAAAAAAAAAACTTGTGCCACTAGAGAATGTCTTATGGTTCCATGAACCCACATATGTCTTGTCCTTACGGTTAACCATTCTTTATGTATAACAAGACATATGGATAAGGCTAATAACCGGATGCCCCTAGCCTTCACTCAAGGTTTATACAGTACCTTGAGACTTTATCAATATGTATTCAATATAATAACAACACATTCAAAAATATTTTAGTGAATGCAAAAGTTGATACATATCAAACCGTTACAAAATGTAACGAACACAGATGAAACCTTTATCAGAGTAAAGCCAAAATAGCTTCCACTAAACAACAGCATCTCATGATGCTCCTAAGCCCATGCTAATGACATGTCACTTAAAATACACATGGGCGCAGACGTTTAGTTAGTGGATTTGCAACCATATCATCTGTGGAAATATGTTATATTATAACGTCACATTTCTATACCGTTTTTTTATGGTAAAAAAAATTGACATATTTAGACCCCTTGAGACCTCTGTAGTAAATAAATAATACTACAAATTTGTTATCTCAATACAACCGTATAGGTCTATCCATAAAGTTAAAACGATCAACTCTTTCATGAGGTTCTGGAGCCTAATAGTCCAAGTAACAGCCTAAAAGAATGTTACTAACACTGCTTTCATAGAACTTTATTTACCGCACTTACTGCTAACATAAATATATATTCCGTTATTTATCACATGTCATCCTAATAGCCATCAAAGTTTACATCTGAATACCTCATTAGCTGCAAGAATTGAACATATCTGTAAATTAACATATAATCTCTTGTCATCTTTAAGTACCTTAAAACTTTCTTGACAGTCCTGAATTTGATTGATATCTACTTAGAAGTCCCGTCGTAAGGACGATATTTAGTCTAGTACAAATTTGAGCATACATTATACTTTTAAGTGCACTGACACAAGGTACACCCTTTAATTGGATTTTCTCAATATTTAAATAAGGACAATGTGATAGATTGAGTCCATCACCCTTAACAACAGGAGCAATTCCTGGCTTGCAATGATGTATATTGAATAATTCCAAAATACGATTAGCAAATGTCCTATGAGAAAATCTAATATAAGAATGACAAAAAACAATCCTTATGGACCTCAGTACAAAGGATAAAAGATGCCTCAAGGTCATTACTTGTAAACAAAATATCATGACATAGTGTATAAGAAAAATAAATTTCCTCCCACTGACCTTGCAGTATATTGAATTACTTTGTTCTCAATTGAACAAAATAACAACACTATGAAACTTTAATAATATTATTTGGAAACTTGCTTAAAACTATGAATAAGACTTTTCAGTCTACACACAAGTTTACTTGAATCATCTGTTGCAAAATCCTCCAGTTGCACTATATAGATTTTGTATCTCTTTGACGTAACTCCATATAAAAATAAACTATTAATACCACGTTCACTCTAAAAGAATCTCTAAAAAATACTATAAAGAAACAATTTTTTTTTTTTTTTACTAATATCCACCCCTCTTTTAGCGTGAAAACTTTAATACCAATTTGGTTTCAAATTCCACAATCTTTCTTTGAAATCCTTTTAGTTTTGTACGCCAATTTGCAACTAATGAACTTGTGAACTTTAGGCAAATCAGTAAATTTCCAAACACTTTGATGTTTCATAGATTGTATATCGTCTTTTATGGCATCTAATCACATACTTGATTGAGGATAAAAACAACATTTATTTATGTCGCTAAAACAACCATGTAGTGGATATTGCAGTCATGCTCTCACAAATAGATTATATAGTCTGATGGTATAACTAATTGTTTTTCCCTAGCAAATCTCCTGAATAAAGCTACAACCACTTCATTATGCACTTGAGAGGCTTGAGAAATTTCATCATAACTATATCAAGAATAGTACATTGAACCTCAACAAGTTTAGTCTATGGTATAGGAGATTCCATAATTGTTTGTACCACAATTAAATGTATAGGCAAAGACAAAGACACAGTGATTTTCCATCGTACTATTATCCTTAATAGTCTGAGAGCAGCTATCCTCTACAATTACGTCGAACTGTAGAAACTTTACAGTATGTGATTCCGTAATACTTGTACCTTCTTTAGGGTCATAAAATTGATACCCTTTTTAACAATCTGGGTAAGATACAAAATAATTCCAAATGGACCTAAATTCCAACGCACTTAATATTGGATTTGACATGCAATTGTACACTCCATAGAGTTACATGCAAAATCATATAATCACCTTTGGGCAGAATACATGACATGCAATTGTACACTCCCCACATGATAGTGGTTATGAGAATATATTCCAATCTTTGTGAATTCATCACCTTTGGGCATATGAACCACTAGGATCAGTCACTTCTCCATCACACTATCATGTATCCCTCCATGAACTAATACACAATCACCTCCTTTGGGAATATGACCACGCATTAGACCAGGAGACATCCTAATAAGCATACGAGACCGAAATTTCTCAAACCCAATCAAGCGTGCCACTTTGGCGGTCACTACTCAATTGAATCCTTGAAACTCTCTCATACTAGGGATATAAACATTACTTCTCACAAACACCATATACATGTGATTTTAACTTTAGTGATAGGGGCAGTAAATTACTAAAATCACATATCATGCTAATTACACCGCTTTATTCATTAATAAAAATTAATCAAACATATTTATAAATGATCTGAAAGACAGACTCCAATGGGGTCATGGATCACAGTAACACAAAAAACTTCTCATAACATAGAAGAGAACATCTTTTGTGCACCCCGATTATAGATTACCAGCACGTAAAGGAGTATGCTTGAGTAACATAAGTTTCATAACTTTTACTGTCTCTCATTACCTCAATACATACTTCAAATACTATCCCATAATGGTTGTATCTCATTAAGTCAGCTTCAGTTCACAATAAAGTTTAATTTTTATTAATGAATCACATCTTTATGATGATTATGTGATAACATACCTGTAACCCAACGCTTGTATTTCCAAAATTACAGAAAATTACAAGAAAAATACGCAAAAAATACACTAAAAATACACGTATTTAGGAATTTATATGTATTTTCACATCCATAAATTCATCAAACATATAAAATAAACATACCACAAGATAGAGGATGAAGATACGAGTCCAATGCCGCCGGCCACGCGCAGATCGGAGCATCCACGCGCTCGCACGCGCCTCCTGAGTGCGTGGCGCGTGGAACCCACACGCGGGCGATCTTGATCGGTCAAAACCGGTCCGACCGGTTCCCGGCTCGACCGTCCGGTCCAGCCGCCCGGTCCGGTCAAAGTTGACCGGGTCGGGTCGGGTCAACGGGTCAGGTCGAGTCTTGGGTCGAGTCGGGTTGGGTCGATCGCCAAACGGGTCGGGTCGGGTCAACGGGTCGATCGGTCAGGTCCGGTCGGCGATGTCATGATGACATGCATCGCACGCGCGAGCCGCGCTTGGGGGGGCGTGAGCACGCGTGGGGTGTGTGCTCGACGCCCCCCCCAAGCGTACTTATTCCTTTCAAAGGATAATTTAATCAATCACTGATTAGAGAACTTTTGTGGTAAGTAAGGCATGATGTGTATGTTTTTCTGTTTTGCGACGGTTTATAAATGACAGTCCGGTTCTCTTTTGTATATCTTATCTGGTGTTTGGGGAAACACAAAAACTGGAGATACCTGAATAACAAATCCCACCTAGGATGGGGGATATACTCGGATAGGATAAGAATTCGATAAAGAGAAAATCACGTGCAAGTTTTCACCTAGAAGGTCAGCGCACAACCTTGAATCGAAGGTTGCTGGCCTCAAGGGACTAGATTTGGGGTCGCCTGAGGCTAGCCCTTGACCTCAGCATCAGTCACCGCCTTTGTTGTCATGGCCAATGCTAGAGTATGCGATCACAAGCACACCGGGAAAAGTGTCGAAAAAGTCCTAAACCTTCTGTCTTTGTGCCGATTTAGTTCTAAACATTTTTTTGGTGCCGATTTAGTCATGAACCTTTTTATTTGGTGCCAATTTAGTCCTTCTGGAAAATTTAGCTCGGAAAATGCCTACGTGGATACAAAGTCAACGCTGACCGTCCTACGTGGCTGGACCGGCACTGACATGGATGCCTGAAAACAAAACGACGTCATTTTATAAAAAAGAAAAGAAAAGAAAAGACCTAGAATCTTCAAAACAGAAAGGCGCCGTTACTTCTCTTACGTTTTCCTTTGCCCCAAATCAAGCGAACGTCTTCAATGATGAAGGAAGAACCCTAATTCCCATCTGCCCGTTAACGAAGTCAGAAAGTCATCGCTAGCATTCCACCATGGCCATTCTTCTCGACGCCTTTTCAGCCCTACGTTTATCAGGTAAATTTCTGAATCGTTTTGCCTAGGAATTGCTATGGAGGATAGAGGTTTTGTTTGCTTTGGTTAGAGTTTGGATTCATTTTCCATCGACCCCTTTTTAGCTCGGGCCACCGCGTATCAGGTGATCATTTTCTTGCAGCCGAGATTTAGTGAATTGAAAATCGTGGAGCTGATAGTTTGGAAGATATATTGGTGTGTCGCGACAAGTGGAGAAGAAGTTCTGCACTTAGTATTATCCTTTTCAGTGAATCGGCGTCTTTGGATAAGTGGAACTTTGAGTTTGGTCGGGAACGAGGTTCCATGATTCGAGTTTTGGGGGTGTCAGCACGAGAAGCAGTAGATTTCTGAGTCGGTTTGTTGAGGTGAAAATGGTGCCTGCCGCATTTGTGTCGTTGTTGTTGGACTGTATGATTTGTATAACTTTTATGTGCATTACTTTTCAGCTAATAACCTACTAGAATTTGTTCGTACATTGCATGCATAAGAAAAACTACATCTTTGTTGGTTGGATTGTATGATTTGTATCACTTTTATGTGCATTCCTTTTCAGCTAATGACCTGCTGGAATCTCGTTGTGCATTGCAAGCATAAGAAAAAGCAGAACATGAAGAATATTTTCTTAGGTGTATGTGATGAAATGTGAAAACATCATATGGGATAATAATTAAAAAAATTGTGATCAAGTTTCTTGAGGAGATCAATGTTAAGAGGTCTAATTAGCATTCCATGTAGGCAAAATTATAGATCCTCTATGCACTCGAGTGATGTAAGTCCAGTGACAATGTGGGTTATTTTGGCTCTTAAAATGGCTAATTTTTCTTAAACCTTTGTAGAAAGTGATTAACTAGTTTCTCTGTTAATAAAATTTGGATATAATTTCTACCCATGCTCGTGTGACTGGTGGTTGCCCATCTTAGACTTCTAGTTTGTAAAGTTTTCTGGTCATCATCCAATGTGCACTCTCTTGTGACTAGATTTTTTAACGGACTTCTGGGATTGACAGCAAATACACAATTTACTAGCGAGGTAATTATGCACGCTGTTGGTTTTAGTTTTTTTTTTTTTTTTAAATAAAACAATGTTTTAGCTTCCTATAGAAACAAAGATTTTGGCAACAAGATTTCATTGATGTTTATGTTTATTTATCATCTATTCATATTGGAATTGTCCTAAAACTGACAATGAGGTGTCATTACAAAATGAGGTCAGTGAATTCATGACGATATCATCAAATTTGTCATAATCAGTGACGTCGGTCCGTCCAATTGACAACGATATGTATGTATTTTGTTATTGTGGCCTAAAATCTCCTCTACGAATAGCTAGGATAGAAGAAAATTGGGGAAGAAGATATCACGGTTGTCCAAGATACAACCCTAAAAACAAAGGGGAAAGTTGTGGTTTTTTTGTTTGGGTTGATGCGGAGATCAATCAATCGACAAGGAGCGTGTCAACATTTTTTTGCCGGAGCAATGTTGAAGAAGAACTAGTGCCAACCCATGACAAAGACAATGGATGTTCGAAGGATGTTGAAATCAAAGCTCTCAAGGCAGAACTAAAATGTGCGAAACAAGATGTGGCAAAGCTGAGGAAAGAAAATTTCAAATTTAAGACATTGTCGGTTGTGTTGTTGTTGTTTATAGTAATGTTAGCTCACATGTTATTTGGAAATTTGAAGGTGAAGGACATCATGAGTTTGCCTTAGAGTGTGTTATTTTGGACATGTTTTGTACATGTATATCCACTCAAGTTATGGGAATGAAGTGAAGCTTTTCTACTATTTGAAAAGCATGGCAACGAGCTCTTTTGACTATTATATCTCCCTTTTTTTTTTTTTTCATATTTAACGCATTCTAAATGCTTGCATATAATGTCATTTTGCGTATTGCGTTGCTCATCCCATGGACCTGTTGTGAATTACAAAATTGTCATCTATAATAATTTGCTTGAAGGAAAATAATAAAAAAAATGGGATTTTTTTTTCTTATGCCCCCCATAAAAAGGAAACTCCTTTTGCCTTCTCGTGATTTTGAGTTGACTATTAATTGTTATCAAAGTCGTCGCTAATGTGAACACCTGGCTCGTGGAAGACTCCATTCAAGTCAGATAAGTTGTCGTCATCGACTCCCCGTTGCTAGTTAGCGACTATACTTTCTCGTTTTCTCCGAACGATGTTCCAAGATTCTTCTGAATTATTATTGTGCGTTGCTAGCTATTTTTACCAAATGCTTTTAATAAACGTGCAAATTGGGGGTGTTTCACTTTGAATTTTGTGACCATTGATCGGAGGAATTCGACCTAAATGGAGCATAAATCGGCATGGAGAAGCAAGAAATGAAAAGGAGACGAGTTCATAAGTTGACAAGTAAAGACACATGAGAAATCAATCAATTCTAATGAGCTAGGAGAAATCAATGAAAAACACAATCGCGCACCAATGGAAGGCTTAACCAATTCTCCAACACACTTATCATAACAACATAAGCAGCTATTTGACCAATTAGTTCATGGGACCATCATGCAAAACAGAGTTTCTTTCCTTCCAAATACATTAAATGGCCCCATTCTAAGCCAACTTCAGGACTTTTTTTATAAAGAGAATTATCTTTTCAGGAATTCCGTAACCCAAGTAAACTAAGAATTCCAGTCCATAGTAGCCTTTCACACACCACAAAGGTCAAGTAGTGAAGACCACACAACACTTGGAGGATTCAATCGATCTCCCATACATCAGCAACAAACACAAAATAGCCACAACACTACTTCATTGAACCAACACATCATCGACAAATAAAAAAATAGCCACAACATTACTTCCTAATCCCGTCACTTCTTGTAAATTGGAGTTACTTCCTCTTATTTTTTTTCTTCTTTCTTGTTGGGCCTACTGCGTTAAATGGAACTTCAGTTGCAGCTGCTTGTGATGTTGATTCAACTTGTGCTTGTATATCAACTCTTTGTCTATTGCCTTGCCTATCACTTATACTTTGCACTTGATATTATTAATTTCATTACTCAACATAATTATCCTAATAAAAACAAAAGTACTAACACAAACATTACAAAAGTACTAACAAAAACATTACTTACACTCCCATGAGATAATGGTGTCCTAAGAGCAGCATTAGCAATTGGTGTCCCACCAACACTTTCACTTTTACCTTTGCTAGTACGTCGCTTAACCTGAAAAGAATAATATTCATTTAAAATTTAAACAATAGATATGAAAGTAATTACTGAAAGTTTTCGCTGAGATAATTGTGTTTGTGATGCTGCAATCTTAGGCCTGTTTGTTTGTGTTCTTTATTTCTGTTCATGAACACAATTCCTGTTTTTTTGTTCCGGGGAAAAAAAAGAATAGAAACGCGTTTTTTTGCGTTTTTGTTCAAAATCTATTTTTTGTTCCTGGGAACAAAAAAAGAACAAAAACAAGAAACAAAAAAAAACTTGTTTCTTATTTTTGGAACACTTTTGAGAAACAAATTTTCTCTCCTCGTTTTTTTCTTCTCTTTCTTTTCTTTTCCTTTTCTTCTCCTTTTTTCTTTGGCCGGTTGCCGGCCTTGGCCATGACCGGCGACCTCGGCCGGCGACCTCGCCCCCTCGGCGAGGCTCGGCCTCGCCTTGGCTGGGCAAGCTCGGGCTCGCCCAGATCCGGCTAGGCCGACCTCGCGTCGACCGGCGATGCTCGGCCTCACCGGTGGGTGGCGGGCGAGCTCGGCCTCACCGGATTTAGGTGAGCTCGAGCTTGCCCAACCAAGGCGAGGCCGCCGCCCTCATCGGTCGGTCGCCGGCCATGACCGAGGCTGGCGACTAGCCAAAAGGATGAAAAAAAGAAAAAAAGAAAGAAAAAAAGGAAAAATAAAATAAAAATATTAAAAAATTAAAAGAAACAAAAAAGAACACAAATTTACCAAACATGTTTCTGTTCTTTTTTTATTCTAGGAACATTTTTACTAAACGCGTTCTTCTATTCAAAAATTGTTCCTCGGAATAGAAATAGTTTTTTCTATTTCTATTCCCTGGAACAATTTTTGAATAGAAACGTTACCAAACGCACCCTTAGCCTTCTTAGTTGGACATGTCAAACTGTTGTGTCCTGTCTTCGAGCAACTTCAACAAGTCATTTTCATTCCTCTTCTTGACGTTCTAATACCACGTGCGACGTCACCTTCCTCCATTCTTCTGTTTTGTTTGTGCCTACCGGGTTTCACCCTGGTTGGAAGTGGTTCAAGTGCCTCATTATTAGTTTGTTTCCAAAATTTCTCTTCCGAACGGCATCATCATATTTTGATATGTAGCTAAGAACTTTGCCTTCATGTAACACTCATCCATATAATCATATGCATCATTTCGCTTATGATCTATAGCTGAAATGGCATAGGGACAAGGAATGCCAGTAAGTTGCCACATCTTGCAAGTACAATCTCTCTTGAACACTTCAACTACGTACTTAACACCTTTATCCAACACCTCGTATCCAGCATCGCCGTTCCATATGACATGGTAGTTTGTCGCGCCAACTTTATTTTCCTTCAACTTTTTTATGATTCTTGGACCACAATCCCTTCTCCATCGAGCACAAGCATCCCTTTGTGTATGCATAATTGTCATGATCATTATTCTCATCTCTTCTAACATACTATAAATAGACTTACACCTGGCTTCAATAATTCTTCCGTTGAATGCTTCACATAAATTGTTATCGACTATGTTGCATTTGACCTTAGTAGTAAAGACAGCCCCTGCTCCAGTGTTTTTAGCTCGTTTGAATCAAGTCATGATACGCAGCGGGACTGATTTTCTTCAATGCCCGTGTGTGTTCATCAAACTCCACCATAGTACCGCTCTTAGCATATTGCCAAAATAGTCTTTGCATTTGTATTCCCTTATACTTTTGGCCCTAATTAGCATAAATGTGTCTAGCACACATTCTATGCTCAGCTAAAGGCAACAAGTTCGCCATGGCTTGAAGAAGGCCCTAAAAAAGATGATCTCAATGTTAGCAACATACTACAAGAGTGATAATTTACAAGGCATAACACTGAAAAAAAAAAGAAAAAAAGAAAATAACAAACTCACCTTTTGCTTGTCACTAATTATAACCCAACCTCGTTCGTATGTGCCTATCATATTGAGGTCATACATCAAACTTGTCAAAAACCAAGTCCAAGTGTCTCCACTTTCGACTCTCACAACTGCCAATGCAATTGGGAACATTTGATCGTTTGCATCTCTTCCAACAGCACACAATATCTCCCATTTACAAATTCCCTTTAAAAAGCAGCCATCTAACCCCACAACTTTTTTACATCCATCAATAGATCTTTTCTTACATGCAGCAAAACATATGTACATTCTCTCAAATAATGCTTTAGAATGCATGTCAGGCTTTTCAACCTTCAATGTAACAGTACTCCCAGGATTTGTCTCTCTTAGCTCCTCCACATAATCCCAAAGCTTTGAATATATATATAATTTTTTTGGTGAAATGTAAGTAATATATTGATAACTTTGGACAAACAAGAAATGGCGCCAACTTACACTCTACAGAGTAGCAAGAAGAGTGGAAGGGAGTCGAAAGGAAAACAAAGGAAAGAAGAAAGCGCCCACAACCCGGGCCGAGGCAAATCCAAACCTAGCAAACCTCTACTACACGCTTAAAAGTGGGACGAGAGAACTAGGACGTTACAAAGACAAGCACCAACAACAACAAGCAAAGCTACCGAGAAAAGACCGAGGGGTCGAAGCCCCAATTCCTTTGAAGTCTTCTATTTCTTGGGGTAGGAGGCACATTCTTGAAGGAGAGAACTCCGTCCTTGACAACTTTGATCAAATGATTTTTGAGAGCCGACACGGAAACAATTTCACTCCGAAAGATGATACAATTTCTCTTCTTCTAAATTAGATAACATAGAGCTCCAAAAGAGAACCTAGCAATTTTGTGGAAGAAATCCTTACCCGATAAAAACTTTAGAGCCCAAGTGGAGGTCTCAGTCCACGGTCTGATTCTCCAAGGTAGGTTGCACCTAGAAGCCCAGAAATAAGCCAGGGTAGCAGGGGTTTGACAGTGAAAGAAAAGGTGATCAATAGAGTCCGGCTGAGTTGAGCAAAAGGCACAGACCGAGTAGTCAATCCTTCCGTAAGAAAGTAGGAGTGATTGAGTCGGTAGGCGCTTCTTGGCAATAAGCCATAATAGAAATTGATAACGTAGTGCCAAGGCATTATCCAAAACCAGAGTCGCCCAAGGAACTCGATCTTTTTTAACTCTGATTAAATTCCAGGCTGAAGCAACCGAAAAAATGCCTGAAGAATCACAGCACCAAAGGAACCGGTCACGAACATTAGAAAGCGTCGGCAAGGAGAAGCCCCAACTTTCCAGGCGGGATTTAAAGGCCGGGGCAGAAGTGTACAGTTTAGAGACAGTTGCCTTCTTAGATAAACCCGAGTCCTCCATTACGGTGGAAGAAACAATTGCGTCCAAAGGACCACATGGAAGCTTGTTATCATGCCACGAGAGATGTCTGCATTCCGTTGCCAATTTTCTAGAGAAACGACGGCGAAAGTTGGGCCTAAGTTGCAAGATTTTTTCCAAGCCCACGAGCATAAGGTTGGTTGAGGAGAAATCCAGAAATTCACTCTCTTTAAGAAATTCGAGTGAATCCAACGACACCAGAGTGACTCCTTATCAGTAAAAAGGAACCAAATGTATTTGAGCAATGAAGCTCTATTGCAATCTTTAAGGTTTCTAATAGCCAAGCCGCCCTCAGATTTTGGTACGCAAATATCTAGCCAGAGACTTTGGCCCCGACTTTTCTCGGGCGAGAACCTTTCCAAAGAAATTGTCTCAAGATGCGCTTAATATTCGGAAGAACAAGAGGTAAAGAAAAGACATTGGCCCAAAACGCCCGAATGGAATGGAGAACGGACCTTATAAGTTGGAGTCTCCCCGCAAAAGAGAGAAACCGATGAGCCCAAGATTGGACTCTTGCTATAATACGGTTGATCAACTTAGTGCAGTCGGTCTTCGTCAATCTAGAAGAGATGATAGGAACCCCTAGATACCGAATAGGGAGTTTGCCTTCTTGAAAACCAAATGCAGATAGAATATTCCTCTGAAGGGAAGAGGAGCCCCCTGATAGGAAAACATCACTTTTGTTTCTGTTCGGTACAAGACCACTCCAGGAGGAGACCGTGTCAAGGCTCCTTTTAAGACCACCGCTGACTTCCAATCCGCACGGCAGAATAGGAAGACATCGTCAGCAAAAAAGAGATGGGAGAGTCTCGTAGATTTACATCTCCGGAAGAACTTGAAATCTTTGACGGAGGTCTTGATGATGCCGAAAAAACTTCCATCACAAGGGTAAATAGATAAGGAGACATCGGGTCTCCTTGCCGGATGCCCTGCCACTAGCAAAGAAGCCGTGAAGCTCCCCACTAGAGATAGAGAACATAGGCATGCGAATGCAAACCATGACCAGTTTAATAAACCATTCTGGAAATCGAAAGGCTAGAAGGGTTAACTCCAAGAAATCCCAATCCATGGTATCATAAGCTTTGCGGAAGTCAACTTTAACGGCACATTTCGGAAGATAAGGATCAAGGTGAAAACCTGTAAATAGTTCCCGTGCCAATAAAATGTTGTCTCTAATCCTCCTACCTTTGACAAAGGTGTTCTGAGTAGGATTAATAATACTGTTTAGAACCATAGCAATCCGATTTGCCAAGATTTTTGTAATGACCTTACAAATAGTATTGCAGCACGCAATAGATCTGAAATCAGTAACCTTGCAAGCATTAGGTACCTTAGGTATTAACGCCAGAATTGTAGCATTAACTTCTTTCAGGAGACGACTCGAGGAAAAAAAGTCCTTCGTAGCTCCAATCACCAAAGGTCCAACAATTCTCCAATTGTTTTTATAAAATTCAGCAGTGAAGCTATCATGGCTCGGAGCTTTACCTCTTGGAAGAGAAAAAATGGTGTCTTTAATCTCAGAGTTCGAGACAGGTGCAGCAATGGAGCAAACCTAGGCATCCAAGAGTGGGCTGCAAATAACCTGCTGCAAGTCTTCCAGGGACGGCTTGACAAGGGCAGCATGGGGGGATAATAGATCCGAGAAAAAAGAGACAAAAACCTGCGGCACCCTAGTTGGATCGGAAATAAGAGAGCCAGAGGAGTCCTTAACAGAGAGGATTCGATTGGTGAGGTGTCTCGCCTTCACAGAATTGTGGAAAAACTTTGTGTTGCGATCTCCCTCCTTAAGCCATTTAACTCTTGATTTCTAGGGATAAAAGGATTCTTCTTGACCACAAAGGTCTATGAAAATACGTCGCTAGCATCTTTCAAGTTCTGCAAGATCAACATTATTAGGGTCAGATTGGAGACCAACTTGAGTAGACCGAAGAGCTTCTCTAGCTTCAGTAGTTCTAATAGAGATGTCCGAGAAATCTTCTTTGTTAAGCGATTTGAGGTGAGCCTTTAGAAATTTCAATTTAGAGACAAGCTTGAACATGGGACAGCCAATCACTTTGGAGAGTTCCATGCTTGCTAGACAATAGTTAGAAAGTTTGGATGCTCAGTCAAGAAGTCGAAGAATTTAAAAGGCTTCTTCTTGGACAGCGGATTAATAACCCCGACAAACATCGGAGAGTGATAAGATATTCGAGTTCAAAAAGCCGCTTCCGAGAAGGAGAAGTCGATGTTCCATTTAGTGTTAACTAAGACCCTATCAATCTTTCTTTACTTCCTGGAGGAACCGGCTGAAGTTGACCAAGTATACCGGAGACCAACATACCTTAGGTCCACTAATTTTGTTTGGTCAAGACAAAGCCGGAAATCATCAAAGCATGGCAACCATGTATTAGAACCACCAAAATGGTCAGAAGGGTCCTTTATAGCGTTGAAATCACCCGCCACGAGCCAAGCCGAATCTTGAAAAGATCATTGCAATGGACGAGATCCTCCCACGAGACCTGCGTTTGACAAAAGTGTGCTCTCCATACACCGCCAAAATGCAGCAGGAGATATTGACGGCATTAAGCTTGATCGGCCATGAATAGCCTGAGCACTAGTAGAGATAAGATCAAAATTTGCAAAATCCGGGTTCCACCCGAGCCAAATTCTACCACGCGGGGCACAATCATAGTTGGCAACCCACTTCTATTCTCTCAGCAAGGTAAAAGACATGGAATCAAAAAGAGATTCAGGAACTTTAGTCTCAAAAAGCCCCACCGAGGCACAACTTGTTTGAAGAAACAAACTTTCTAATTTCCCACGTCGATGGGATTCAACATGCCTCTAATATTCTAGAAGCCAAAAAACATTAGGAGGGGGAACAGGGACTTACCTCCTCTTGGAGGCCTTGCGACTAGTAGAAGTCGCCTTAGGAATAGCCAACGGGGGTGGTGCAGGAGGTTCCGGTGGAAGTAACAAAAGTTGGTCCTGAACGCTCATAACCGCCTTAGGAGAACTCGGGCCTTTTGAGGACAGGGGTCTATTTGAGAGTAGATCATCATCACTCGGAGCAACCAAACTACTCACACTACAAATCTCATCTACAACCGAATTATGGTGAGAGCCAACAGGGGATGAGAGACCCACCGGGATCGCCCTTGATTAGCTTTGATAGTTACTTGAGAGGAGCTTTTCGGAGGCTTGGAGCTCACCACGGTAGCTAGGTTCGACGGTGAGGGGACTTTAGTTTCAAGAACCGCCCCCTTTCTTTGGGTGGGGCAAGACGGAAGGAAGCTTCATCCTCGGCCGGAGCTGCTTTATTCTTGACCTTCTTCCAACCCAAATCAGCAAGAATAGGATCAGAAGAGTCCTGAGGCAAAGTCGCCGAGGCTGGAATCTTGTCTTCACCCGAACTAGACGGTCCAACAAGAAGGATGCTGGTGGGATCAAGGACTAGCAGCGGCATCTCGTGGTGTATCCGAAGGTAAAATAGGGGCCAAAGAGGCCTCAACCACCACTTGCCGAGCGGGCGGTATCCAGCATAGAGGGAAGAACCATATCTCGCAGCAAGAGCGGGGACGAACTCCGGATGTAGAGACCAAAGGTTGTGCTTCTGAGGCACGAGCAGAAGGTTTTTCAGCAGATGGAGGGCACTTGTGACAAAAAATTCCGCAACTCGAGCAAGCGACTGGCCTCCATTCATATTCAATTCCAACCTCAATGGTTTGTCCTTCATGTTCTAGCTCAATTGATTCACACGAAGGTTGATCAGCCAGTTATCTCAACGTTGCACTGTGCAAACGACATTGCCTTCAATTGTTCAGTTCGGTGATCCACATATAATGGTTTCCCCAAAGCACTAGCCACTTTACCAATGGATTGTGTTGACTAGAAAGAGTAGGGTAGCTTCGTTAGCATCACCCATACCGGCACTTTGAAAGCTGAGCGGCTTTCCGAGCTCCAAACCGGGGGACCCTTTGTTGCGAGCTAGAGGAATTCTAGCAATGGTTATAGGGTCGCCTTCAAGAAGTTTCCGCCTAAAGTCCCTATCTGGGATATGGAGAAGGAAGGATCCTTGTCCATCCGGGATATGGAGAAGGAAGGATCCTTGTCCATTGGACATGATCTCGAATAGGTTTGGTCCCTAAGCTTTTTTTAGAGACTCCTCAACAACTTTAAATGGGAGTCGTCGCCCAAGAAAGTAACCCAATAAGCAGTCATGTAGCTTAGGATCTGCCTCTTGTAAATCTTGCTCTGTCATAACAATGACCGGTTTGTTATTCTTGAAAGTCGGAGGGGTATATTCCAGCTCGTACCCTTTAGCCACGATCTTCGCAACTGCAACCCAAGTGCGAGGGTTCGCCTTACTAGCCTCTCTTCTCAGCTGAGGACGTTTCGAACGTGACCTACCCCTACTACGAGTTCTAGCAAAGCAGCCAATGCTCGAGGGGGTTGCGATCGCTACTACCAGACGCAACGAGATGGATTCGAGGTCCCAAGATTCTAGTCATTCACCGGAGCACTAGCCAATAACGAAATCTCAAGAAGAAGAGGAGAGGAGCTTCGAGCGAGAGGTCTCCCCATCCTCCGCGAGGACTCGATTCAACCTCGAGTCCATCAATCATCAAAAGTTTTCAACTTTGCTCTGCAATTTTCTCTCCAAAACTTCTCCGTTTCAAAGTTCCCAACTTTCTTGCGACACAAGTGAAAATGTCTCTCGAAGAAAAGCTACAATGTCATCGGAGAACGGAATAGCAAACGGGGCGGGTGAGGGTCTGTTGATCTCACCCAGGAAAGCGACACTCCTGCAAACTCCTCTTCAGCGGGCCCTCAAGATGAATCGATTTATGAAGACATCGAACCGGTAAGAACTCTTAAACTGCCTTTGTTTACAAATTGTTCCAGCTCTTTTGTGGATGAGTTTAGAAAGAAGGGTTATAGAAGCGAGGCACTTTCTTCCCGGAGTTTAGCCAGGAGTGACCCTAGGTTTAGTAGTATGAATCTGAAGGGAAGGATGATGATGAAAGATGTTCATACACTTTAAACCTGCTTAGAGGGAAGAAGGATGGTGTTAAAGCTCGGACGGACACGAAAGAGTGAAAAATTCGACGTGGGGTTCTTTGTGGATTTGACTTTAAGACTTGTTGAGTATAAACGAGAGAAATTTGAAAAGCAACTCTATTCTCAGCGTGACACGGAGATCGGAGTTTCGTTGATGCAAGGCTTTACTTTCAGCGTGAGGGACAAAGAGTATGTCATTGATAAGGACATAATGGCTCGAGCAGATCTAGCCAATGCGGAAAGGAAGACTCTCTTACTCGAATGAATGCAACAAATGCTTTGCTGCATAAGATTGTAATCAACTATCTCCAGATGTATCAATTTTACGAAGCCAAGTTGATGTTTGCCATCAAGGTAGTGTGAACTTCTCTTTACCACATACCATCATCTTTCACATGTATAGATGCATGGTTAAGGACAAAGGAAGCTTCCTTATGCTGTTCTCATTAGGACATCTACACAACCTCCTCACATTTTCACAATGAAGACCATTGATAAAATGGTCATCAGTTTGAGGATGATTCTCGTTTGAAATAGGAAAAATTTTGGTCCCTAAGCTAGTCGAGTCCATCAATCCCAGAGAATGAAACAAACTAGAGCAGCTCGGTAAACCCTACCCGCAATTCGCCATAAACAATTCGGGAAGGGGACTTACCGAGCGCCGGGAGAGGGGGTAGTCACACCACCGGGATGGAATGCCGAACTAGCGGGAGGAGTCCGTCGAAGGCGAACAATGAAGCCAGTTGAAAATAGGGGAAACTCCGAACAACCAAGCTCGGCCTTCCCCAAACACCAGGGACGTCGTCCGATGAAGCAGCAATGGGAAGAGCAAAACGCAATACCTAGAGAAGCCGAGAACCAAACGAGCAACCAGCCGAGACTCCCCCAGCAAGCGGAAATCAGACCAGACGAACAGCAGATGCGAAGCTCCTAGGGTTAGCGAGATTTGGAGATGTAGGTCGACCCAGCCAAATCCACTCAGTGGGAAGGAAGAGGCAAAAGAGAGGAACCTACCCTCCAAATTTCAGCTCAAATGGGTGGCTAGAACTTCGGGAGTGAGCAGCACACCAGTCGGATGAATAGTAACGCGGGAACCAGAAGGGTTCGTAGCTATTCAATAAGCTTCTTTCCGTCCTGCTGAGAATTTATTCCTTCCTATAATTTCCCATCAAAAGTTTAAAGGCAAGCAACTTCGCTTTTTTACACTGATCTATAGTTACATTTGAGCCCAACTGCTCCTTGCTAAGTTCCTTAAAAGCAATGGTTTTTATAGTTTGCATTACTCTAATTGTACTAAAATAGTGATTCACCAACCAAGAACTTGTGACCCTCTTATTAGTGAAACTAATGCTACAAGTATGCTCTTCATGGTAAGTCTTCACGTGGAATGATCCAGTTCTAACATCAAAAGATGCAGAAATCTTCTAAGGACAATTTACATCGACACATTTTGCCCTAACAAATTTCTTTTCATTCTTGACAAATTTTATCTCTCTACGCTCAACCACTTTGAATGCTTTTTTGACGGCATCTTTGAATTGTCTACCATCATCAAACATCATATATGTAGTAAACACATGCACTATACAATTAGGATCGTACCTTGGATATCTACTTCTCCTTCTTGTAACTTCACCATCTTCGGCTCCACATCGATTCCAAACTTTCATCTCCATCTGTTTCGTAATAGTCTGTTTGGGAATTGGCTTCAGCAATAACTATGTCAGATTGTTGGGGATTAGATGATTCTTCGATAGACTGTTGAGGCGAGAGGTTCCCTTATAATCCAAGGCTTTGTGGCCATTTTATGGAATTCTTTGAGTTTTTTCCTTCCTTCTACAAGGTCTTTGTTATCCCTATTGTCATCATCAGTCAAGAATAGTTCATTGACTAAGTCTGTGTCTTCATTTTCCTAATTGACTTCGACCATAGATTCATCACCCTCTAAATTAGCATAATCACCCTCATCTACTAAGTAACCATAATCTAAATCACGCCCATGCTGAGCAAATGCCTCATCACCTAAACCAACACCCTCACTAATGCCCTTGCCCCGACAAATGCCCTTATCAAGCACCCTCAACATTGCCCTCACCCCGATAAACACCCTCACCAGCACCTTCGCCATTGCCCTCACCATGACCAGCACCTTCACCTACCGTATTGTCAAAAGATTCTCCATACACCTCAATCAATCCATGTTGCAAATGATAGAAAACTAGATCGACAATAGTGCTATCATTACATATATGTCTCAACTCATCTTCTAGAGATTTCTCGGGAAGCTTAAAATATAGTTTTCGAATTTACCATTTACCACATTCTCAATGTCTCTGATGACCCTTTCATGGCTCATAGAATCGATATTTAAGTGTACTAAATCCATCTTTCCCCCAATATATTCAAGCATTGGGTGACGAACAAATTTCCCACCGTGATAAAAGCAAACCAATGTAGACTTGTTGCTCATCTTGACCCTACACAAAATGAAAACATATATTATAAGCATATGGAGACTCATAATGGAGCGACAACATAATAGGTCCAATTACTTCAAGGACTTTTGGCCATGAAAAAAGCCAAATAAAGCAATGCGACTGTGTCTTAGAAACTAATGTTCTCAATTTAATCGGTGTTTGTGGTCAAATATTGCATTGGCCATGTTTGAGTAACCTTAATCTAATTTGGCTAGTGTAGTCCCAGAAACGTGAGGTTCATGTAATATTCGTCTATATTTAAAGCATAGTTGATTTCAAAGTACTAGATTTACGATAGTGAACTTCCAATGGCAAATCATGATTCTGCTTTTAAGCTATTGCTATTCAAAACCACCCTCCATATTGGTGTTTCGACCAAAGAATAATAAGAATAATACTAATAAAGGGGCAAGTTCTCTTCGACTGTCTAAGAGGTTAATAAAAGTGATTATGTTTCCATTAACATGATGTCCATCGAACTGAATGACTGGTCCATCCATATAAGGTTTTCAATATTTTCACCTCAGCCGAGTGTCATGTTATTTCAAACTGAAATCTCCCAACCCGATACAAGGAGCCTCGTTGAAAATTGAAGTTCAACATGAGAATCAACAAATTGAAGGTGGAAGATGACAGAAGACTGCAATTGACTCCAAATATATACAGTCCGGGAATTGGGTGGGCCATATAAGTAGCAATACTAAAAATTCAAACACACATTTATACAGATTGCAATTGAAATTCTATCGCATGTTGTGCTTTGACTTGGCCTTTATAATCAGTACGCTGTTCTATGAAGTTTTGGTCTCCCCTACCATTAACGTAAAGGATAATACTAAGTGAAAACATAAGAGAAAAGGGAAATTAGAATGCTTATCAGACCTAGAACCTTCAAAACAGAACGACGCCATTTTCACTTCCCTTCTCTTACGTTTTCCCTTTACTCTCAATGTTTCAAACGCCACCTGTTCGATGAAATTTCTGAGTGAAATTAGAATGCATATTCTCCAAAGAAAATAAGTTCAATAGCCATTTACTTCAATGTTTTGCTTCTCAAAATATAATGGTCATATTCTCGTGTCTTTTTTTGCCTTCATATTTCGTCAAGCTCATGTGAAGACAACGAAAACCTAAAAATTTACTGGACGTTAGACCAACAGTACGGCTACAAGGCATGTTGAGTGTCTGGATATCATCACAACAACATCGTGGATGTATTGACAAAATTTGAGGGTTGGGACCACAACCACGAAAACATACCTTTATGTCTGCCGAGTGTCGACAACACGAGCAAATTGGGACCACACACTTTGTCGTGTCCGTTGAGGTTGAATCTAGTTGCGACTTGAATCGGGTCAATCGGGTGGCGACTTTAATTGGGTCGATCGGGTCTTCGCAATTTTGAAGGCCGAATTGTAGAGTTTGGGCAGACGAAAGGGTTGGGCTAGATTGGAGAGTCGATTTGATCAAATAACAACTTGGCTTGATCAAACTCCTTAGATTTGAGTTCAGACTTAATCGATTTGGGCAGATGGGATTTGGATTCTTCCTCCATCGCTCAAGATGTTCACTTGATTTGGGGCAAGTGAAAACATAAGAGAAAAGGGAAAACGTAAGAGAAGTAACGGCGTCGTTCTGTTTTGAAGGTTCTAGGTCTTTTTTTTTTTTTTTTTATGAAACAGTGTCGTTTTGTTTTCAGGCATCCATGTTAGCGCTGGTCCGGCCAAGTAGGATGGCCAGTGCTGAATTTGTATCCATGTAGACATTTTTCGAGCTAAATTTGCCGGAAGGACTAAATTGGCACCAAATAAAAAGGTTTAGGATTAAATCGGCACAAAAAAAAAAATTAGGACTAAATCGGCACAAAGACAAAAGGTTTAGGAATTTTTTGACACTTTCCCAAGCACACCTCATCTCTGTCGAAAGTGAGGCTGCCGATGGCGGACTAACAACTGCACGAGATCTTTTGATCCCGGTGATAGGCGAGTTGCCATTTAGGATCAAAGCTTATGGTGAATTGGGCAGCGCGACAGAGACTGGCAAATGACGATTGAAGGAGATGAGTGGATGAGGATAGAGGCGAGCGTGACTTTCTGGGCTGTTTGGTGTTGAGTTGACAAGCTTTGGCATTGTGGACGAAGGTTAGTAAGAGAAGTGGGGTGAAAGGGAATATGGCGGTGTGGAAAGATGACGAGAAGACTAAGACTTTAGTGGAATTTGAAGTTGGAAGGACGTATGACTTTGGTGGAACGTGGGAGAAGAACCGAGCCACCTTCCCCCGGAAGATCTCTCTTTCGATCTCGTTTCGTTTTTCCTTTCACGTCGGCAGCTTGTTAGGTGCAGCCCTAAGACGAAGGCGTCATTGACAGTGGATAAGGGTGGGGGATTTCCTATCCTACTTTATACTATCTGATAGAAGAATTTCTTACGGCCAAACGCAACTCTAAAATTTTACTTGAATGTTTTTCTTTCATGTGACTAATTAGTGGTTACATTGTTGTATCCGGTGTTTGGCTTTTCTCATGACCGGTTACGATCCCGTAATCTTGTGTCAAGCTTTTGCATGACTAGTTACTACCCTGTAATTTGCGGGGGGTATCATAAGAATTTCCACATCAAAATGTACGCTGAATCTTTTTATGAAGTAGTGTAGCGTCATTTTGTCCTAATATGATGTACTGAAAGTACTGATCAATGTAATTCTTTTTTGAACGCAACATGAAAACTAGCTTAATCTGGACTTGAGATATATTGCCTATTTACAACGGGAATAGCACAGTAATCATGCAATTAATTCAATTAGAAAAATAGGAACAACATAATGGGAAGAGACATTAATGAAAATTAAGGTTTACCATGGAAGAAAGTACAAATAAAAATGAGAAAATAAAGGCTCCATATGTTCTTTTGAAATAAATAATTTAAAAAATATTATCTATAAAACAAAAGCTTGTATCGTTTGAAATAATTACTTAATACAAAATATTTTTATTATCGATAATAATTTACATTTCAATATTTTCTTTTATGATAAAAATATTTTCGTTTATTCGTTTTTAAATATAATAAAAATAATTATTTAAAAAAATATTTGTGAAATTATTTGTTTCTAACGAAACAAACTAACAACTGCATAACTCCAAAGAGAGGACACAAGAAGTGAGAGAAGCGCAGCGCTAAAAGTCAACTGTCATATGATGGGGCCATTGGCTTGGCGGCACGACTAGATGTACTTTGGCCGTGGAGCATCTTGCTAAGTTAACGTATTAACCGTCATTTGTTATAATACGATACGATTAGAAGCGTTATAACATGTTTAATGCATGTATGAGACTTGTTTATCTTCAAAAGCTCATGAAAAATTAAACATCCGTCAAGAAGAATAAATGATAAAATGAAACTTTATTAGGGATACAAAAGTCATCAAACATAACAAAAATTTGACTCAATAGTAAACTTTAGATCAATGTGAAGCGAGATTAATCATCTTGTCTAGAAAAGTGTTGCCATGAGTTATCGTTTATAAACGAGTTTTACGTGTGTACTATATAAAACGAGTTAACATACATTTGTAAATAAGTTAATGCATTGTGTCATGCTAACGCCCAAACAGTAGCATGTTCGTCCGATAACCATGTTAATCGTATCGTATCGTGTGACCCGCTTTATTAAGCGTGTCGTGCTTGTTAGAATATTTAAATAAAAAACTATGCTTTCATCTAATAGCATAAACTTTTAAAATCAGCTATAGTCCTACAAAATCTCACATAATATCAGAACTGGAGATCTTAAATTCGATTTTTTCTAGGCTCCAGTTGTCTCCTTAATTAAATTTTTACACTTAGTACTAGCCAAAAGACCAGATTAAGTGTGAGAGGAGAGTATTAGAATATTTAAATAATAAATTATACTTTTATCTAACAGCTTAAGTTTTTTAAATAATTGACAATGATTTTATAAAATCTCATAGTGTTCATGATGAGATAGTTTGATGAGTTTATTTAAAACATCATGTGCGCGAGTTAGGCACATTCGTGTCATTACCCTCGTTTGACATGACACGACCACATGACACAGCACAAATCTTTAGCCCCTCACTTGTTGCTAGCTCATTCATCTCTCTCTGTCCCTCCCTCCCTCTGCTCTTAATGGAAGATGGGGGAAAACCAGGAATAGGGAAATCATTTCTAAGTAAATTTCCATTTTTAAGGGGACTAATGTCGCCCATTCGAAAAGCCAAATTTTGAAGATCCAATCTTCCATAAATGGCGTCGACGTCAATCCCTCAATCCGGGTGGTTAGAGTAATATCAGCATTTATTTTTGTTAGGTTTAAGAGATTCTATATTTGAGGATGGGCTGCTGCATTGCAAACGAGTCAAATCAAGTGAAAAGATCTAACTTCTAGATTGCCTTGAATGAAATGACGTTGAGGTCGATTCATGCATAATGACCCACCGCCACAGTAGACAGAATTGAATATTTAAATGGCATCATGGTTTGACTATTCCCTAAATCACCAAGTGCTCGATTAGATTTGCTTTGCAAAAAGCGGCTTTAACCTGTGATCTTATTTGATTCCATTTCCCTTGCTTCCTATAGTTTTTTTACTTACACGTTTTACCTGCCGATACTATTTAGAGACATGATGAGCGTGGAAATTGGGTTATTTATAGGCCGATCAAATACCCTACAAACCCTTCAAACCGGTTAAGCCTTTTGACATGTAAATGATTTTGAATAAAAGCAGTTAGCTCATATCGGCAATATTTGAATTGATGACCTTCGAATTTGATTTGGAAATCTTCCGATAAACTTGCAAAGCAACTATTTACATTTTTCACATATCAATACTATATGTTAACATAAACAGACGATGTATGTTCATGTTGTCGGAATAAGAAATATTTCATATTTTGTCAACTCTTTTCTTTATAGGCCATTTTTCACTATACATAATGAATTTTTTTATTTGATTTTCATTCCAAATCCTTTTTTCTTATTCATATTGCCTCATTTTCTATATACCATATGGGGCCTAAAATTAATATGGTTCATTCAACAATCGCATCTATCTTAAGGATACGGTTTATTTTGTAGAACCTAATATATATATCGAGCTCGACTTCACAATACGTAGCACTAAGCAAAGTCAAGCTATATTTCTACAAAAGTATGCTCTAGAAATTAATAGTAGCCTTATTATATCTAACAATATAAATATTCCACTTAAAAGTAGTTGAAAACATATGTGGCGCAATTCGAGGAAGTGAAGCTAATGGTAGCTACTAGCTAGGGCTTCAAGATTGCATACATAATAGAAAGATGATAGACAAACACAAATCCAAGGGCGCACGATGGCAAGATCCCTCCTTATTCAGCCCACAACCGATGGCCACAATCTCTTTCCCCGGCGACCGCACGTGCGCAACTCATACGTTCAAACCAACCTTCCCAACCGAACGGCTCGCAGCGAGAGCCATCATCATAGAGGGGTTGACCACGCTGTAGCCGCCATCCACCACCATGTTGAGCCCGCTCACGTAGTCGGCCTCGTCGCTGGCCAGGTACAGCGCCGCCCTCGCCACGCTCTCCGGCGCCAGCACCTGCCCCTTCAGGTTGCTGATCACCCTCATCCCGTCGTCCACCCTCGCCAGCTCGTCCTCGCTCAGCTTCCCCAACCCTGACATCCCGGTCCTCGATACCGCGTGCGGCGACACGCAGTTCACCCTTATCCCGTGCTCCCCGAGCTCCGCTGCCAGCCCCTGGGCCAGCCCCACCACTGCTTGCTTTGACGCGGCATACGTGTGTGTCGCCACCCCCGCAATCGCCGTGCAATTGCTCCCCGTGAACAGGATGCAGCCCCGGCGCTGCGGCACCATGACCCGCGCCGCATGCTTTGCCCCATGGAAGGCCCCGTAGAGGTTGACGCGGAGGATGCGGTCGAGGTCGGCAAGGGACGTGTCGAGGATGCCCCCGAAGGGGCGGTCGAGGACCCCCGCATTGTTGTACATGACGTCGAGCCGGCCATGCTTGGCCACAGTGGCGTCCACGAGGTTGTGCACGTCGGCCTCGATGGAAACGTCGCAGCGGGCATAGGAGGCCCGCTGGCCCAGCTTCGCGGCCAGGGCCTGGCCTCGCTCGTCCTGGATGTCGGCAATCACGACCCATGCTCCATGCTGGTGGAACAGGCTCGCTGTGCTCGCGCCAATCCCGTTCGCTCCGCCGGTGATGATCGCGACCTTGCTTTCTAACCTGGAAGGGAAACCACATATTCTAGATCTCTATCAGAGCACCAAAAACCCTAACAAGATATCGCTAAAATCTCCATTCCCATTCCATGCATGAGACGATCGAGACTTTATAGCAAATGCCCCTAACGTAAAAGGACGAACTGCATGCATGGTCACATTCCAGCAAATGCCATGTTAAATACCTTTTGCACGAATTTTCCGCCATAGCCAAAAAGCTTTATCTCTTCACAAATATATGGAGCGACGGGAGGATTAGAAGCAGGAAAAAGGTGAAGATGTAAATTTGATCATGGGGGGCTATATAATGGTGCACGTATATATAGGAAGAATGCCGTGTGATATATGCCCACCTCGACTAAAGAAAAAGCAAAAAGAAATGTAATATTTGCGTGACCAAACTTAATTTATCATCACTAGTATAGGACGGGGCCAAACCTTTGTCTAAATTTTGTTTTCGGACAAAAAACAAAGCTCGCTCTCTCTACCCGGACATTGTATTATACAACATTATGCATAAAAAAAGACGAAAAAATTACACTAAGATATAGCATTTTTAGAACAGTGGATCGATCACAAGGCGGGCAATAATTCTTGGTATGACTCGGTTGCATGACACAACAAGTTTAAGTAGGCTTATGTTTGGCAAAACCCGTTTATGATGTGATTAAAAAAATCGTGTTTTATGAGATTGATCCATTCAGTTTGTTTAGAAACGTTTTAACATGTTTAATACATATTTGAGACTTATTTATCTTCAAAAGCTTATGAAGAATAACACCCGGAGCAAGAAGTATAAATGATAATATAAAACTGTAATAGGGATGCAAAAGTCTTAAAACATAAAGAAAAATTAATGACTCAACAATGCAATTTAGATCAATGTATAGAGAAATTCTTATGTTGTCTAGGAATGCTTTGAAAGTGCTAGCATGGATTATCATATATAAATGTGTTTTAGGTGTATATCGTATAAACGGATCAACATATATTTTTAAATAAGTTAATGCCCTTTGTTTCACGTGACATGACCAACATGGCATAAATTTTGGTTAGCTCATTTTTCTCTCATTCTCTCTCACTCTCACTCTTCCTAAAGGAAGAAGGGAAAAATATGAAAAAGGAAAATCATTTTCGAAGTCAATTTCAATTCGAAGGGACTAAAGTCGTCCATTCGAAAAGTCAAATTTTGAAGATCCAATCTTCCATTAATGGCCGCCGACGTCAATCCGGGTTGTTAGATTCGTACTTTAGTAAAATCTTCATTTACTTTTTTTAGGCTTAAAGATCCCATGTATGGAAATGGGCCCCTACATTGCAAACGAGTCAAATAAAGATCTGACTTTTGTAATAATAAATAATAATAAAAAGCTCCAACTCCTAGATTGCCTCATGAAATGACAGTGATTGCTCAAGTCGACTCGTGAACAAAATGTCCCAACACGGCAAACGGTACTGAACATGGATGGCATCGGGTTTGATTATTCCCTGAAGAAAAATATTTGAATGGTAATTTTTAATTTATTATAAGAACAGCGATCTATCATTGATCACAAAAAATCAAATAACAATATGCCCTTTAAGAACTTATGACTTACGGCAAATTATCATTCTCATGATAATCCAAAAACCATCAAACTAGCAAAGTGTTTTTGCCCTTTTCTATAGTTTTTTTTAAAAAAAAAAAAAAATCTTTTATCTATCGATAATATTTTGAGGCACGAGTATGTAGATTGGGCTAATTGTAGACCCATCGAACACCTTACAAGTCTCACGAATCGGTTAAGCCATTTGACATATAGGTGACACTGATTTGGAGCAATTTGCATGCGGTTGGTGAGATTTGAACGGATGACCAAAACTCCTAAATATTCTTGTCTAATCAATGGAATTAAGAGGATAAGCTTCCGATAAATTTATAAAGTGACTAGTTACAATATTCACTTACCGATTCTATCGGGTGCCATAAGCACACGATGTATGTTCACATCGTTGGTATAAGAAATATTTTGAATTTTGTTGACTCTTTTCTTCATAGGCCATTTCTCATCACTCTCAAATGAGTAGTTATGTTTCTAGAAATTTAGCAAATATCCAAATCAATGGTGAATAGTATGGTTAGTGGAAAAGATAAAAAGATATTACACAAACAAGTTATATAAAAAATTCTCTTGCACGCTCAACTACTTTTTAAGATGATATTGGGATTTCTTTTTACTAAATTTAATTAGTGATATCATTTTTGGGATAGATGGGAGACGCCATATATAAAATATAGGTTTCGTGCTATATAATGATATCAGTTTCCCTAAGTCGTATTAACATTCATGAAAAGTGAGACAAAATGGTGGTCATGACACTTGTGCTCTACCTGCTTAGACGGCGATTAATTGCTCTACCTTTCTTTGGGAGGCAAAAAGGACAGGGTTTGGTTGAATAAATGTAGGATGAGAAAGACATCATTCATATGGCATTTTTCTCAAAATTTGTCCGGAGGCAAAAGGACAACGATTGATATCTCGCATAGAAGTAGGACGAGATTGGACCTAAATAAATCCTTAAAAAACTTTATCTCGATTCTCATTTGAATCTTGGGATTACTGGGATGTAATAATGAGAGGGTAATCCCTTCCATTGGGGCAAATAAAGATACAAGGGGAATTAGGGGTATGAGGTCTATAAAAACTTTATATATATGACAATGTATCCAACGACCCAATTGTTGTCCTAAATCTTAAATAAGAAGTACATCTACATTTGTGGACGTTTATATTTATTATTCAGACCTTTTTTTTCACAGAAAACTGCGCTTTCTATCCTTATCTTATTAGCCATAAGGGGAAACCTATTCTATGGAACAAACCCAATATCATGCGTATCATTCTCTTCTTCTTACTTCTATTCTTTATGCACCGCTATTAGCCCTCGCAACATTTGCTGACAACGACCGTGAGGGTTACGGTTAAGGCTATGATTGTGATCCATGGCTATGATTGTGATCCATGTTCATAGCACTGGTTGAGTTTCCATGGCGCTTGGCTGTTCCACTAGATATGGAAAGGTCAGTTTGCTAGGAAGCTGAAAGCAACCTCCAATTCTGATAACTCCTCAAAGACAATGTATCAAGGTTCTAAGACCCCATTGACTTTTTTGTCCTAAAAAAATCTTGCTGACTTGGTCTCAGCAATCCTGATCGGGAGCCATGGGTAATCAATTAACTATCCCTTATACCTCTTCCCAAAGATGACATAGAAAACATGTTTGGTGTTGGGAACAAAACCATCGGAATTGGAACGGAAGCTCCCTTCATTTTTTTCATTCTAATATCATTTGACAAATTCAAATGAGGTGGAATGGAAATAGAAATTGAGAATGAAAATTACCGGATTCTTGCATTTCCATTAACATGAGGGGAGGTGGAAATGAGTGAGGATCAAAGGGAAGGAGTAGATTAAAAAAGAAGGAAAGCACACAAATGGATTATGGATTATTATATAAATTTATGTTTTGGTAACTTTTTTTGTCTATAAAATTTCATAGGGTAAAGTATGCTTTACCTTATTTTCCTACTATATACAACCGTTCGAACATTAAAATACAAACTATGAAAAGTCAATTACAATTCCGATGTGTCACTAAATGTAATAATATTTTTTATTTAATTTTCATTCCAACTTCTTATAAATTCATTCCAAGTCCTTTTATCTTATTCCTATTGCATTGTTTTATATATATACCAAATGAGGCCTAAAATTAATGTGATTCAGTCGACAATCGCATCTATCTCAAGGATACAATTCATTTTGTAAAATCTAAACGTATATGGAGCTTGACTTTACAATACGTAGCACCAAGTAAAGCCATGCTATATTTCTACGTAGGTATGCTCTGGAAATTAATAGTGACCTTATTATATCTAAAAATATAAATATTATACTGAAAAGTGGTTGAAAGCATATATGGTGTAATTTGAGGAAGGGAAGCTAATAGTAGCTAGGTTTTCAACAGAGCATACCATGATAGAAAGGTGATAGAAATAGGATTATTCTTCTTTGTTTAAGTTTTGTTTTGGGTGAGAGGGGAAAGATGAGAGAGAGAGAGAGAGAGAGAGAGGAATAGAAGAAGCGCACTCGAGAGAGGGTCAACAGTGTCCACGGGTGGGCCGAAAGTCGAAGTGAATCGATTGTGGGCTTTCAGCTTACACACCCGAAAGCTCTCATTTAAGGTTGGATTGACTTAAATAACCCCATGGTTTTTTTTTTTTTTTTTTTTGACCAATCTGTAGCCACCAACTACATCTCCACCCCGAGGCTTAGCCCATTCAACTTGTTTAAGAAACACATGGATAGGTATATTTTTTTTTTTATAATACAAAGATACGAGTGCAAAGACTTGATTATTTAGAGATTTATGAAAGATTCTTTAAGTCTCAAAAACTGGTAAGTATATAAGCCTTTTGGCTCATGTAGATGGCCATGGCCAAAGCAGTTCGGACGCAGCTGGCGACTTTTGAACAGATGACTCCGGTTTCTAAAGTGGGAATCTCCTGATGCCCAAGTTTACTTTTGCTACATCTAAGGTTGCTCTTTTCAGTAGGTCATGAATCACTAATTTCATAAGTTTGGTGTTTAGTGGAGAAGAGTGCATGGGAGATATCCCCTTGACAAGTAATACGAGACAATTACCCCTTCTTCTACGTGAAATGTGGATGAGCAATTGCACGGAGTTAAAAGAAAATACAATTAAGATCTCATGTAAAAATGAAAAATTCAAGCTTTATCATTGCCTTACGAGAAGTTTAGAATAAAACAAACAAACGATTGGCACACCATCATGAGATAGTAAAGGGGTAGGTAGAAAAGAATCTAACTCTGCCACCATATTAATGGTTATCGGTTTTAAAGTTTAAGCCGTCATATGAAAGAGGGTATCATCGAGTATCCAAGATAACAATAAGTTCATTACTTGGTAAGTGTAATTGGGATAAATTGAACACCATGATAGGTCAAAGTGATTATAGTTTAGAGAGCATATATGAAGGGGCGGATAAATACTGTTAGTTGGAGTTTTACATCATTCATTAAGCGAAGGTTAGTACATTCTTAGTAGAGCAACACACATATTATGATTAGTTTGCAAAATTGGTTAACTAAGTGACATGACAAGCTATAAGAAAATATTTAAATAAGTGAGTCATATTCAGCGTGATGGTCTGCCATGCCACTGTAATACATTGATCTTGCAAGTTGGTCTAGTAAACTTTGGCTCCTCTTTTGCCAACCTTGCAAAGGAAAGTCAATCTCCCTTTATATATTATTGAGTAATCTCGCGATTTGAGGGTTTACACTATTAAGTGATCAAGGAAAATATCTGTATTGAATAATATGATCATTTACGTGGGTAGAAGATACGATGTCTCTTTCAATAGCTACAGATGCTCGTAGGAAGATCTGGTCTACGATCAAAATTTGTAAAGGAAAGGAGGGACATGCAGTTTGTACATGTGCATGGATGAATGTCAAGACATATATATCCACAAACACACATTGAAAAACATCAGAATTCGATACCTTTTACATGGAGTTTCCGCCGGAGCCATGTGTTGATCGATTGAGAGCAAGAGAGAGAGAGAGAGAGTATGAATATAAATGGGAAAAGTACCAAAAAAGTCCTAAACCTATTGCATTGGTACCAATTCAGTCCTAAACCTTTTAATATTGGTACAAATTCAGTCCATCTGGTCAATTTTGGCCGGCCGACGCTGACGTGGAAGTCGGTCGGTGGCCGGACGTTGACGTGACAATTTTTATGATTTTTTCAAATTTTTTATTAATTTTTTATCTTTTATCTTTTCTTTTATCTTTTTTTCTTGCCTTCTTCCTGGCGGTGGCCAGCAAGGGCTGCGAAGTCCTCACCTGCCGTTGGCGAGGATCGCGGCCCTCGCTAGCCACCGGCGAGGGTCGCGGCCTTTGCTCGGCCTCACCCAAGGTTGCGGGCGAGGTGGCTTATCCCAGATTTGGGCGAGGCCAGCCTCGCCTTGGACTTACCGCGGGCGAAGGCGCCTCGCCCTCACCTCGCCTCGCCTCTATGAAGATTCCAACTCTCGTATGTTCTTTTTTCAATCTACTATTTATTCCAATCATGAGGACTTGCGTAACTCTTGACTCAAACCCCACCTATTAGAGGAGGGCTGGAACTGCTTGACTGAAGGCGGGAAAGGGATTTTCACTCGTTTACTATCGTTGAGAAGACGGACGGAAGGGTGTGCCTTCTAAACATCTGTTACATAACTGGAAGATTTAAAAAAAAAAGGTCACAAAGTCCATGGAAACACGATGTCCCCTTTTACTAAATACGGAATCGTAATGCATATCATACACATATAGGATTCTCCATTTGATAATTTTAAATTTTTAGGTCAGATGTTCATAATGGAAAAATCATTCGTGAACTTTCCACGTTCATCTCATGAGATATACATCTAGCTTGTTATACAATTTGAAGAACGAACAACACAAAAGAGTCGAGTACGTACGACAAAATGCAAAACTGCAAAGGAAACTCAATGGGTTGCTATCTGGGCATAATGTCCTGAGCAATCTTGGGTCGAAAACTGTGATTCTGGGTTTAGGGTAGAGGGCTGGTCAATATTGAATTAAGTTAATATATGGTACAATGAAATGAAATGAAACGATGACTCTAATCATTTTATTAGGTTAAAAAGAAGATGTCGGAATAGAATCGGAATTTTATTGTTTAGATTTTCGGATATCAAATAGGATAACGATTCAATCTATACGATGTTTAGTACACTTCGATTTAATTAAAATACGTAGACAAAAAAGCTAATCAAATTGCTTCCAATAGGACAAAAAGAGAAGCCAAAGCACCACAAGAACAACAAGAACAGCAACGCATCCAAGGGCGCACGATGGCACGATCCCTCCTTATTCAGCCCATAACCGACGGCCACGATCTCAATTCACGCGTTCGAACCGAGCTTCCCATTCGAGCGGCTCGCGGCAAGAGCCATCATCAAAGACGGGTTGACCACGCTGTAGCCGCCACCCACCACCATGTTGAGCCAGCTCACGTAGTCCGCCTCGTCACTGGCCCACCTCTCCGACGCTCTCTCTCCGCCTCTCTTCTCTCTTCTCTGTCTCCCTGTCTCCTAACGCGTGGCGCCACGTGAGTGGTCCGGGACCACGCTGATGTGACGGTCCCGGACCACCCAATATTTTCTTGCGTTGATGGATATGGCATCAACAGGGGAGAGCGTTGCCCTACGTACGAGACTCGCGCACGTGAGAGACCGGGCTGTCACTTGCTCCCTTATGGAAAGTGATAGTCACGCGCAATAAGTGGGGGAGAATTTCTGTTTTGACACTCCTTTCATGTTCTCTCTCTCTCTTTCTTCGTTGCCCTCTCACCCCCAAAATTAATAATTAAATTAATTACCGGATTAAAAAAACTGATAATTAATTAATTAATTACTCGATTCAATTAAAGACGATTAATTTACCATTTCTTTTTGGGGGGCGTCATTCGTGAACTTTCCACGTTCATCTCGTGCTTGTGATACAATTTGAAGAAGAACAAGACAAAATAGTCAAGTATGATTTGCTATGTGGGCATAGTGTCGAGCAATCTTGTGTTGAGAACTGCTATTCTTGATTTTGGGTAGAGGGTTAGTCAACAGTGAATTAAGTTAAGATATGTTATAATGAAATGAGATGACACGATAGCTCTAATCACTTTAATTAGGTTAAAAAGAAAAAGTCTAGTATACTTCGATTTAATTAAAATACTTAGACCAAAAAGCACGGCTCTAATCAAATTGCTTCCAAGAGGACAAAAGGAGAAGCTAAAACGCCACAAGAACAACAACACAAATCCAAGGGCGCACCAGCGCACGATCCCTCCTTATTCAACCCACGACCGACGGCCGCGATCTCTTTCCCCGGCGACCGGACCTTTCGCAATTTACTCGTTCGAAACGAGCTTCCCATTGGAACGGCTTGCGGCAAGTGCCATCATCATGGACGGGTTGACCACGCTGTAGCCGCCATCCACCACCATGTTGAGTCCACTCACGTAGTCCGCCTCGTCGCTGGCCAGGTACAGCGCCGCCCTCGCCACGCTCTCCGGCGCCAGCACCCGCCCCTTCAGGTTGCCGATCGCCCGCATCCCGTCGTCCAGCCTCTCCAGCTCGGCCTCGCTCATCTTCCCCAGCCCCGACATCCCGGTCCTCGAGACTGCATAGGGGGACACGCAGTTCACCCTTATCCCGTGCTCCCCAAGCTCTGCTGCCAGCCCCCGGGCCAGCCCCACCACTGCATGCTTCGACGCGGCATACGTGTGCGTCGCCACCCCCGCGATCGCCGTGCAGTTGCTCCCCGTGAACAGGATGCAGCCTCGGCGCTGCGGCACCATGACCCGTGCCGCATGCTTCGCCCCATGGAAGGCCCCGTAGAGGTTGACGCGGAGGACGCGGTCAAGGTCGGCGAGCGACGTGTCAAGGATGCCCCGAAGGATCGGTCGAGGACCCCGGCGTTGTTATACATGATGTCAAGTTGGCCGTGCTTGGCCACAGTGGCGTCCACGAGGTCGCGCACATCGGCCTCGATGGAAACATCGCAGTGGGCATAGGACGCCCGATGGCCCAGCTTCGCGGCCAGGGCCTGGCCCGGCTCGTCCTGGATGTCGGCAATCACAACCCATGCCCCGTGCTGGTGGAATAGGCTCGCCGTGCTCGCCCCGATCCCGCTCGCGCAGCCGGTGATGACCGCGACCTTGCTATCTAACCTGGAAGGGAAATCAGAGCTTCTCAATCTCAATCATATTATCCAAAAACCCTAACTAGATAACGCTAAAATCTCCATTCCCATTCCATGCACGAAACGATCGAGGGACAATATAGGAAAAAGCCCTGTAAAAAGGACTAACCGCATGCATGGTTACGTTTCAGCGATGCCATGTTAGATACCTCTTGCAAGCAATTTCCGCCATAGCCAAAAAGCTTGATCTCTTCCGAAATATGTGCAGATACAGGATGATTAGAAGCCTAAAGATGGAGATTTAGGTTGTAGATTTGATTATGGGGGATATATAATGGTGTTTGTTTGGCAAATCTCCAATATGCGGGGGTGCATGATTATACACTATTGAAAATATGTCTCGAGTTTAAGCCCATTGAATGAAATCGGACTAACGAGAATATGTGAAGTCGATACGTGCGAGTCAAATCACGTGCACAAATTGATCAGCCGAAATTGTCAAAAGAAGATTGCATGCGGATTCCAAGAGCTGCAAGTGTGAAGAGGCTAATGTGCGGCTTCTTTTGCTGAATTCTACACATTTCTGCAGGTTGGACTTCACGTATGGAGGAAAGTGGACGGTGGTCCACTTGCATGCAAGGATGGGTGTTCCCTTTCTTTTCTTCTGCCAAAGCCATCATTGTTGACCCTGAGAGAAGAAGAAAGAAAGTGTTGAATTTTAGTAAGGCAATCGGAAAAGAACACAAGGATTACAAGGTTCAGTAATGTGCCTATGTCCTTGGACAAAGCTCTCGACTCTCTTATTTTTGTCATAATATTCTTTTGCAATTTGTACACAAGGTTCACCGCAACAAAAAAGGAAAATTTCAAAATAGGAAAACTATCAATATAGAGATTTGCCCACAATATGTCCTTTTCTTGAATAGGAGAGCAAATCTCGCCAATATCGCCAATAGAAAGCTTCTTATGTCCATTTTCTCCTCTCATTTAATGCATGCACATGCATGGACACCCATGGATTATGGTGGGCTTGCTTTGTCCTTTCTTTCTCTGAAGAAGACTTCCTCACGTTGCAATAAATAATGGAGACTCTTTTATATTATAAAAGAGAGAGATGTCCAATGGAGAAGTGTGTGCTGAGTTATTTTGGTGGCCGAGAGAGAGCTGAAGAGAGATCTCGTGAGGCTTCCTGGAGAAAAGACAGAAGCTCTCGGTAGAGAGGAATTTTCTCGTTGTAATTATACCCGAGTGTTTTAGCCAGTTAAATTCTTGTGAGTAGAATTTGTTTAATTCCTCGAGTGAGGTTTCACTAGGAATTGTGAGGGGCTAAACACTGTGTGAGTTATTTGGGTGTAATTTGGGGCTGGGAAACACTGAAAGTGTGTTTGAGTACTCGAGTGATTATAATCTCCGGTGTATCGCTTGTTTCTATAGTGGAATTCCGTACTACTCTTCCCGTGGACGTAGGTTCCGATATTCGGACCAAACCACGTAAATTTGGTGTCCGATTCCATTTCCTTCATTCCGACTATTTTATCCGATTCGCTTGTCCATATTCCGTGCGCAACAAGTGGTATCAGAGCCTGGTTTGGCTGACGTGAAGCGAATCGGTAACGATGGAAGAAGGAAAGGTGAGAATCGATCGATTTGATGGGAAGGATTTTGCTTTCTGGAAGATGCAGATTGAAGATTGTCTGTACCCAGAGAAATTTGCACTTGCCCTTATGCGGGAGAAACTAGACTCAATGAAGAATGCCGAGTGGGAATTGCTGGATAGACAAGCGATGGGTGTTATTTGGCTGACGTTGGCTCGTAACGTCGCATTTAACATCGTGAAGGAGAAAACCATTGCGGGACTGATGAAAGCCTTGTCGAATATGTACGAGAAACCCTCTACGATCAATAAGGTCTATTTGATACGACGTCTGTTTCACTTAAAAATGGGCGAAGGTACGTCAGTAGCTGAACATATCAACGAATTCAATGAGGTCGTTAACCTATTGAGTTCGGTTGAGATTAACTTTGAAGATGAGGTACATGCGTTGATTCTATTATCCTCATTGCCTGATAGTTAGAATACTACTGTTACTGCTGTTAGCAATTCATCTAGTTCAAGAAGTTTGACATTTGATGAGGTTCGCGATTTGATTCTAAGTGAAGACATTCGTAGGAAAGAATCTAGTGAACTCGTGTCTACTGCTTTAGTAGGTGAAAGTAGAGGAAGAACTAGCACGCGTGTTAGTAGGAACATGAACAGACGAAGTCAGTCTAAGACTGGTAGAGTTGTCTGTTGGAATTGTGGCAATAGTGGGCATCGTAGAAGAGACTGTTTTAAGCTGAAAAATGAAAAGGGTAAGGAAATTAGATTTGAGTCTATAGATAATATTGCAGCTGTAGCTGATTCTGATGGCGTCGATTGTGTCTTGTCTATCACTGAGGATTCGTCATTTGACGGATGGATAATGGATTCTGGTTGTTCATTTCACGTTACACCAAATAGGAACTAGTTTATCACTTATCAGTGCACGGGTAGTGGTAAAGTCCAGTTAGGGAACAACGTTGAGTGCGATGTTGTGGGTGTTGGTGATATTAAAATCAGAATGCATGATGGTATTGTGAGGACATTGATTGGAGTAAGACACGTTCCAGAATTGAAAAAAAACTTAATTTCCTTGGGTGCCCTAGATTCAGCTGGTTGTAGGTATTTTTCAGAAGGTGGAGTTCTGAAGGTTGTTTGAGGTGCCCTGGTGATAATGAAAGGAATCAAGAACAGAGGCCTATATAAACTTCAAGGTGAGACAGTGACAGGTTTCGCCCTGGAGACGTTGGATGCATCTGTTCGAGAGTCTATTGACTGCTTGAGGAAGACTTGGGTGTTTGTGCCGATGCATAAGTTTGATGCTGGTGTTAGGATCACGCGGTTGAAAGCTTTGATCAAGATGGAGACTGGTAAGTCGATCAAGCATGTGCGGATTGACAATAGCATGGAGTTCTGCTCGGAGCTGGCAAATAAATTCTGCATGAAAGAGGGCATAGTGAAACACTGCACTAGTGCCAATAAACCGCAACAATTTGCAGAATTGATGAGCAGAATATTACTAGAGACGGCTCGTAAAATGATCTCTAGTGCTGGTGTTGCTAGGAGAATCCTAGCTGATGTGCTTAGTACGGTAAGTTGCCTAGTGAATAGATCCCCATCAATGGCGGACTCCTGAAGAAGTGTGGTCAGGTAATGTTGCTGCTTATTCTATTTTTAGAATGTTTGGTTGCCCGTGTTATTTTCGAGTGAGTGATGGTAAGCTCGATAGGAGGGCAAGGTGCATATTCCATGGCTATGCACAAGGTGAGTGGGGCGATCAGTTGTGGTGCCAGGATATAAATTCACCTGTTGACAGCAGAGAAGTTACCTTTGATAAGTCTCCGGTACTTCTGGCTAGAAGTGTTTGTGGCAGTGTTAATACGGATTTGGATGGTGTTCAGCTCAAGGTGGAGTTGCAACTAGAAACTCCTGAGGTAGCGGGTACTAGCGGAATAATCGACACAGATGATGCTTGTAGCGAGGTGGAGCCAATAAAGCCAACAGTTGCTGTAGCTGCTGAATTTGACAAGATGCGTGTTCGACCTTCTGTCAGATATGAAAGCTATGATGGTTTTGCTTTATCTGTGATACAAGAGGTTATGTCAGAAAATCCTTGTGGAATAGCTAATTATGCAGGTGGAGTTGGTGTCTTGATGAGGTCCACGGATATGGGAAAGTTCAAGCGCAGCTTGAACTTGGAAGTACTCTGTGGCGGTTGAGCCCGTTGGGGTTGTGGGAGAGTAGTAACGAGGTGTCCACTGAAACGATAATGATTTGGCTCAAACGTTGAGCTAAGGTGGAGATTGTTGAAAATATGTCTCGAGTTTAAGCCCGTTGAATGAAATCGGACTAATGAGAATACGTGAAGTCGACCACGTGCGAGTCAAATCACGCGCACAAATTGATCAGTCGAAATTGTCAAAAGAAGATTGCATGCGGATTCCAAGAGCCGGAAGTGTGAAGAGGCTAATGTGCGGCTTCTTTTGTTGTCTTCTACACATTTCTACAGGTTGGACTTCACGTATGGAGGAAAGTGGACGGTGGCCCACTTGCATGCAAGGATGGATGTTCCCTTTCTTTTCTTCTGCCAAAGCCATCATTGTTGACCCTGAGAGAAGAAGAAAGAAAGCTTCTTACGTCCATTTTCTCCTCTCATTTAATGCATGCACATGCATGGATACCCATGGATTATGGTGGGCTTGCTTTGTCCTTTCTTTCTCTGAAGAAGACTTCCTCACGTTGCAATAAATAATGGAGACTCTTTTATATTATAAAAGAGAGAGATGTCCAACGGAGAAGTGTGCGCCGAGTTATTTCAGTGGCTGAGAGAGAGCTGAAGAGAGAAGTCGTGAGGCTTCCTGGAGAAAAGGCAGAAGCTCTCGGCAGAGAGGAATTTTCTCGTTGTAATTATACCCGAGTGTTTTAGCTAGTTAAATTCTTGTGAGTAGAATTTATTTAATTCCTTGAGTGAGGTTTCACTAGGAATTGTGAGGGGCTAAACACTGTGTGAGTTATTTGGGTATAATTTGGGGCTGGGAAACACTGAGAGTGTGTTTGAATACTCGAGTGATTGTAATCTCCGGTGTATTGCTTGTTTTTATAGTGGAATTCCGTACTACTTTCCCCGTAAACATAGGTTTCGATATTTGAACCGAATCACGTAAATCCGGTGTCCGATTCCCTTTCATTCATTCCGACTATTTTATCTGATTCGCTTGTCCATATTCCGCGCGCAACATACACTATGAAGCACATTGTCCGTGCTTTCGTGTCGTGTCTGATACGTGTCGGAGCATGTCGGACACGTCAACACACTCGGACACGGTCGGATACGCGGTCAACGCGTGTCGGATTTTTCAACACATGGTCAACCTTTGCCTGACACGTTTTGACACGCGTGTCCGGGAGGGAGTAGACCGCGATCGATGGCGAGAGACGGCCAAGCATAGACTGTGGTGAGGGCCGCCACTGTGATGCTGCCATGGATCCGACTAGATTGCAGCTGCGAGGGAGAAAGGACTAAAGGCGAGAGGAGGAGGAGAGGAAGGCGGTCGTGCGGCGAGCGGCAAGGAAGGAGAAGGATCGGGAGGAGGAGAAGAGGAAGGGTCGCGAGCGGCGAGGTGGAGGAGTAAAGGAGCTAGGGTTTATGAGAAACTCAAAATTAATTAAAAAATGGGAGTCTGATGGGTCATCACGTATTTTGGGGGAGGGAAAGTGACAGGAACAGGTGGGGGAAATGGACGATGGTGGGAGGGGAAGAAAAATAAATAAATTTGGGGGTGGGGGAAATGGATAAGGGAAAGAAGAGAGTGGGGGTGGACTCTAGTGGGGATTTTTTTTTAATCAGAAAAATAAATAAATGAGATTAAAAAATAATTTTAAAAAATAAATATACTGAATTTGAATTAAATTAATTAAAAATAAAAATATTTATTTAATATACAACGTATCCCAACGTGTCGGAATTCTCTATTTTTAAGAAATAACGTGTCATGTCGTGTCGTGTCGCGTGTCCGTGCTACTTAGATTATACATAGAAAGAATACCAAGTGATATTTGCCTGACTCAACTAAAGAAAAAGCAAAAGCGTTTGACCAAAAAAAATAAAATAAAATAAAGTAAACAAAAAGCACAAAAAAATGAAGAAGTAATATTCGCCTGACCAAACTTAATTTATCATCACTAGTATAGGAGGGGGCCACACCCATGCGCTTTTTTTTTTTGGACCAGAAAAAATAAATCTCTCCCTCACTCGAGCTCACTCATGTGTAAAAGAAAGGCACAAAATACACTAGGATAAGATATTTTTAGAATGGTGGGTCGATCATAAGGCGGACAATAATTACTGATGTGTCTCGTTTGCACAACATGGCACATTTAAATAGGCTTATGTTTTGCATGACCCGTTTATGATGTGATTAAATAAATTGTGTCTTATGAGGTTGATCCGTCTAAACCTGTCAATCCAATCAAACATGAACTAGTGAGGTTAAGTTAACGTGTTAACCGTCATTTGTTATAATATGATACGATTAGAAGCGTTATAACATGTTTAATGCATGTATGAGACTTTTTTATCTTCAAAAGCTCATGAAAAATTAAACACCCGTCAAGAATAATAAGTGATAAAATGAAACTTTATTAGGGATACAAAAGTCATCAAACATAACAAAAAATTGACTCAATAGTAAACTTTAGATCAATGTGAAGCGAGATTAATCATCTTGTCTAGAAAAGTGTTGACATGAGTTATCGTTTATAAACGAGTTTTACGTGTGTACCGTATAAACGAGTTAACATACATTTGTAAATAAGTTAATGCATTGTGTCATGCTAACACCCAAACAGTAGCGTCCAATAACCATGTTAACCGTGTCGTATCTTGTGACCCGCTTTATTAAGCGTGTCATGCTTATTAGAATATTTAAATAAAAAATTATGCTTTCATTTAATAGCTTAAATTTTTAGAATCAGCTATAGTCCTACAAAATTTCACATAATATCAGAACTGGAGATCTTAAGTTCGAATGTTTCTAGGCTCCAGTTGCCTCCTTAATTAAATTCTTACACTTAGTACTATGCAAAAGACCAGATTAAGTGTGAGAGGAGAGTATTAGAATATTTAAATAATAAATTATACTTTTATCTAACAACTTAAGTTTTTAAAATAATTGATAGTGATTTTATAAAATCTCACAGTGTTCATGATGAGATAGTTTGATGAGTTTATTTAAAACATGATGTGCACGAGTTAGGCACATTCATGTCATTACCCTCGTTTGACATGACACGACCACGTGACACAGCACAAATCTTTAGCCCTTCACTTGTTGCTAAATCATTCATCTCTCTTTCCCTCCCTCCCTCTGCTCCTAATGGAAGTTGGGGGAAAACCAGGAAAAGGGAAATCATTTCTAAGTAAATTTCCATTTTTAAGGGGACTAATGTCGCCCGTTCGAAAAGCCAAATTTTGAAGATCCAATCTTCCATAAATGGCGCTGACGTCAATCCCTCAATCTGGGTGGTTAGATACGTATCTTAGTAATATCAGCATTTATTTTTGTTAGGTTTAAGAGATTCTATATTTGAGGATGGGCTACTGCATTGCAAACGAGTCAAATCAAGTGAAAAGATCTAACTTCTAGATTGCCTTGAATGAAATGACGTTGAGGTCGATTCATGCATAATGACCCACCGCCACAGTAGATAGAATTGAATATTTAAATGGCATCATGGTTTGACTATTCCCTAAGTCACCAAGTGCTCAATTAGATTTGCTTTGCAAAAAGCGGCTTTAACCTGTGATCTTTGTTGATTCCATTTGCCTTGCTATCTATAGTTTTTTTACTTACACGTTTTACCTGCCGATACTATTTAGAGACATGATGAGCGTGGAAATTGGGTTATTTATAGGCCCATCAAATACCCTACAAACCCTTCAAACCAGTTAAGCCTTTTGACATGTAAATGATTTTGAATAAAAGCAGTTAGCTCATATCGGCAATATTTGAACTGATGACCTTCGAATTTGATTTGGAAATCTTCCGATAAACTTGCAAAGCAATTGTTTACATTTTTCACATATCAATACTATAAGTTAACATAAACTGACGATGTATGTTCATGTTGTCGGAATAAGAAATATTTCATATTTTGTCAACTCTTTTCTTTATAGGCCATTTTTCACTAGACATAATGAATTTTTTTATTTGATTTTCATTCCAACTTCCTATAAATTCATTCTAGATCCTTTTTTCTTATTCATATTGCCTCATTTTCTATATACCATACAGGGCCTAAAATTAATATGATTCATTCAATAATCGCATCTATCTTAAGGATACGGTTTATTTTGTAGAACCTATTATATATATCGAGCTCGACTTCACAATACGTAGCACTAAGCAAAGTCATGTTATATTTCTACAAAAGTATGCTCTAGAAATTAATAGTAGCCTTATTATATCTAACAATATAAATATTCCGCTTAAAAGTGGTTGAAAACATATGTAGCGCAATTCGAGGAAGTGAAGCTAATGGTAGCTACTAGCTAGGGCTTCAAGATTGCATACATAATAGAAAGATGATAGACAAACACAAATCCAAGGGCGCACGATGGCAAGATCCCTCCTTATTCAGCCCACAACCGACGGCCACAATCTCTTTCCCCGGTGACCGCACGTGCGCAACTCACACGTTCAGACCAACCTTCCCAACCGAACGGCTCGCAGCGAGAGCCATCATCATAGAGGGGTTGACCACGCTGTAGCCGCCATCCACCACCATGTTGAGCCCGCTCACGTAGTCGGCCTCGTCGCTGGCCAGGTACAGCGCCGCCCTCGCCACGCTCTCCGGCGCCAGCACCTGCCCCTTCATGTTGCTGATCACCCTCATCCCGTCGTCCAGCCTCGCCAGCTCGTCCTCGCTCAGCTTCCCCAGCCTTGACATCCCAGTCCTCGATACTGCGTGCGGCGACATGCAGTTCACCCTTATCTCGTGCTCCCCGAGCTCCGCCGCCAGCCCCTACGCCAGCCCCGCCACTGCTTGCTTTGATGCGGCATACGTGTGCGTCGCCACCCCCGCAATTGCCGTGCAGTTGCTCCCCGTGAACAGGATGCAGCCCCGGTGCTGCGACACCATGACCAGCGCCGCATGCTTTGCCCCATGGAAGGCCCCGTAGAGGTTGATGCGGAGGACGTGGTCGAGGTCGGCAAGGGACGTGTCGAGGATGCCCCCGAAGGGGCATGACGTCCGAAGGGGCATGATGTGTCGAGGATGCCCCCGTAGAGGTTGATGCGGTCGAGGACCCCCGCATTGTTGTACATGACGTCAAGCCGGCCATGCTCGGCCACAGTGGTGTCCATGAGGTTGTGCACGTCGGCCTCTGATGGATTTAATAATGGGCCTAAGTTGGCCCGGCCACGATGGGCCTAAAGGCCCGGCCCATGGGAATAAGGCCCGTGGAAATGGGAACCTATAAAAGGGATGAGAGAGAAGGAGAAGACACCTTTTCGCATTTTAGTACGTTCTTATTTCTCTCCCAAAAGGCTCTCTCTCTCTCCAAGACGAAGAAGCGACTCCGTCTTTCATGCTACGTATGCATGAGACGACCTATAAGAGTGACAAAAGTTTGATCTCAACTTTTATGACGTGTGAGACTCTTGAGGAAAAGAGTTCCTCAATTTTTAGTGCCCTCATGACTCTTACTTATTCTCAATATTTCTATTTAGTGTTTGCTATCTTAGAATGTTGCCAATGGTCATGAGTTGATTCGATCTAATGGGACATTTCTAGAAAAGCAAGTTGAACTGGAATTGAGAGTCTGAAGGAAAGAGGAAGATCGTTTTTGTAGGATCACATTGTGGTTTTGTATTCACAGGTCGACCAATTATGACTGTCTTTGGGATAATCATAATTGTGAATACAATATATATATATATATATATATATATATATATATATATATATATATATCATTGTTTAAATGAGATTAAGAGAGATATAAATGTGATCGATCGATCTAGGGTACTGCATACTAAATTTACTCGGAAAGTGATGCCCATTATGAGCTGCTATATATTCCTAACAGATGTATAGCAACGAGCTCTCAAAGTATGCTGGTCGCACGGATTATTCACCGGTATGAATGTTGAAAGAGGAAAAAAGGATTTTCAGTTGATGGGCCTAAGTTGGGCCTATCCGCCCATGTTGGTTTTTGACCCACCATGTGCGAGTGGGAGATGATGGATTTAATAATGGGCCTAAGTTGGCCCGGCCACGATGGGCCTAAAGGCCCGGCCCACGGGAATAAGACCCGTGGAAATGGGAACCTATAAAAGGGATGAGAGAGAAGGAGAAGACACCTTTTCGCATTTTAGTACGTTCTTATTTCTCTCCCAAAAGGCTCTCTCTCTCTCCAAGACGAAGAAGCGACTCCGTCTTCCCTTGAACGGCGAATCTTCGACATCGGATCGAACGGGACTGAAATCTCTTCCTCAATACGGCATCGGTGTCTAATCTGTGGCTAACAAGGTACGCTCGAATCCGTGGTGTGCTTTTGATCGGTGATACGTGACAATCAAGGGCTCATCTTTCGCATATGATTTAGGGGTTCGGTTTCGGTGCCGAATCCGGTTCTTGGGGATCCGACCGTCGATCCCAACATTGGTATCAGAGCCTTAGTTCACGTTTTTCCCGATCAATTTACTGTTTGTGATTGATTTTCGCAAAAAGCATTTCGGCCGTACGGATCGGGGCCATGAATCCCGACACCCGAGCATGTTCGCCCATTTTTCCGATTTTTCGTAAGTCGAAATAAAAATCTGAAGGCATAGGGAGGAAGGCGACGTCGAGATGAGTCCGGCGACATGTCGCACGTCGCCGGACGACGCCGCACGCGCCCCCACGCGCGGCCAGAAGGCGCTGCGCGTGGGCGCGACGCGCCCAGACGCGCTGGTTCGTCCAGCGCGTGCGGGACACGCGCCGGTGACGAACCGGCGCATGCGCGCCGCCGGCCGGCGGCCGGCACGCGCCGGTCCACGGACCCGACGCGTGGTGACGCGTCAGCATGACGTCACCCAACGGTCATTAACCGCCGGGGTGACGTCATCGCGCGCGTCGGTTGGCCGGACGGTCACCGGCCGGCGAACCGACCGGCGACCCGACCCGACCCGCTAGGCACGTGCGCGGCACGTGCGGGCTGACGTCTGCGTGACGTCAGCCCATGCACGCGCGCCGCACGTGCGGTCGGTCGGTCCGACCCGGCGACCGGTCCGACCGGCTCGACCGGTTCGACCGCCCGACCGGTCCGACCGGTCCGACGACTCTGCCGCTTGACCGTTGACCGTTGACCGTTGACCGATGACCGTTGACCATTGACCAAAAAAAAAAGAAAAGGAATTTGTTCCTTTTTTCAATTATGTCTATGTGGATTATATGTAATCCATTTTTGTTCCGCATTTGTTGCGGGAACAATGCCTCCCCGTAAGCCGCGCGCATCTGTGCACACAATGTCAGATGAACAGAAGGAAAGGCTTACGAGGTTGATAGCCGATTTGAGTGGTTATCGATGGGAGAGTGACGACATAATTGATCATGTCATAGAGGTCAACAACAAAATTCAGGAAGTCATTTGGAACGGTTATCCAATGCGAGATATTCAGATGATGCGATTCTTTATGAACACTCTCCCACAAGGATGGCAAGGAGTGTTGAATCACTTATGGGAGGTCAAAGGATTTACTAGCTATAAGGAGCTAGTAATGGCATTCGTAGATGAATATCATCGGGTAGGAGCCACAAAGACTGCGACCTAAGGAATGACTTCGATTGGGCCAGACTCGAATGTGCGTAGGAGAAATCCTAAGGGATATCCGTCTATTTTTCCGTAGCTATCAAGAATGCCTGAGAATTTTACAGAGAAAAAGAAAAAGAAATTGGACCATGTAGGAGCTTTCCCTATTAGTTGTAATATGCCTTGTTTTTTAAATGTTATGGCCTTTTTTATTTGTGTTCTTTGTGAACATCTTATGTAATGTTAACTACCTGATTGTTGTTGATATAACAACCTATTTGTTAGCAATATTGAGTGAAAGCATTATTATTATATTGTATGTCAATTATCTGTTGCTTTTCGTGATTGCTGGTTCTTTGTGGGTAGTTAGTGTGGGTAGTAATAGAAGTTTTTGTATCTTCATAGAATTGATTTTGCATATGACAATCATATTAATGATAGTTTTAAGTTAGGATTTTTTGGAGGATGATTGGAAACATAGTGACATTTTGATTCTGAAACCTTACTTAAAATTATTAATTAATATGATGGGTTTTGTGCAAAATAGATGCATAAGTGATAGGCATTAATAACTCGTGCATGTATGTCCGATGTGTTCAGATCAATGGCTTCAGCCACAAAGAGCATAGTTGTCGAGCTGAACAAAGGTGAAAAGCTCAAAGATGACAACTATGAAATTTGGCAAATGAAAATTCAATGTGTGCTGGAAAAGCAAAAAGCACTAAAAGCTCTTGACCATGTTATGGAAGATCTAGAGGATGCTGTGCGCCACCTTGAGTTAGCGATCATCGCCTCAAGGCATTAGAGCAGAAACATATATTTTATGTGTTGCTTTAAGCTCGAAGGGGCTTCATGCTCTAAGCGCAAGCGCATTGATTCGTTCAATAAGTGGAAATGCAAGGGATCAAGTCCTTCTTGCAAGAAACCAAGAATTAACCAACAAAAGAGAGGAAAATGTCCTCATGTGAAGAATATCTCAAGGGTGAAATGTTACAACTGTGACCAGAAGGGTCACTATGCCCGCGATTGTCGCGAGCCAAAGAAGGTACACACCCTTGGTACAATTGGGAACTTTGCATATGTGTCAAGTTCTGTATTCTTGACTGAATCTAATCCTCGTGGACTGTGGATTCGGGAACGACAGACCATGTAGCGAAGGATAGAGGATCCTTCGTGGAATTCCGACGAGTACCTACCGGAACTAAGTGGATCTATGTGGGAAACAACTCCGAGCTGAAGTGAAAGGAATTGGCACATGCCAACTGAATATGCGTGATGGACGCACTTTGTTCCTTCATGATGTGTTGTATGCTCCGGAGATTCGTCGGAATTTAGTGTCTATTTTAGTGTTGGTTAAATTAGGTTTTAATGTGAACTTCCATAATAGAGATGTAGATTTGTATTTGGGTACAAACTACTATGGTCATGGTTACTTTTGGATGGTTTCATTGTATTAGATATTGACTATGTTAATGCAAATATTTGTTATTCCCTTCTCACATCTCCTAATTCATATGATAATGATGTGAATGTGTGGCGTGCTAGACTTGGTCATATTGGCCAACATCGTATGAATAGACTAGCCAAAGAGGGCTTGTTGGGCAATATTGAAAAAGTCGATTTGCCCATCTGTAAGCATTGCCTAGAAGGGAAAACGACAAGGAAACCATTTGGAAAAGGTAAAAGAGCTGAATTTTCTCTGCATTTAATCCATTCTGATGTCTGTGGTCCAATGAATGTGAGATGAAGGCATGGGGCTGTTTATTTCATCACTTTTATAGATGATTATACTCGATTCGGATATGTCTATTTGATTTCTCACAAATCTGAAGCAATAAGTTGTTTCAAAAGGTTTATGAACCTGGTAGAGAATCAATTAGACAAGAAAATAAAAGCATTGAGATCCGATCGAGGTCGAGAATATTTATCTGATGAGTTCAGAAAATTAAGTGATGAAAAAGGAATACAAAGACAATTGTCTATTCCATATACTCAACAAAATGGTGTTGCGAGAGAGAAGAAAGAACCCTACCGGAAATGGTTAGGTCCATGATGGCGCAAGCTAACTTACCTATCACTTTTTGGAGTGATGCGTTGTTAATCGCTGCCTATATACTTAACCGAGTGCCTTCCAACTCAGTTACTTCCACTCCATATGAGTTATGGACAGGTAGAAAATCGGACTTAAGTTTTCTTAAGCCATGGGGTTGAGCTGCCTATACACATGAGTCCTCTCACAAGTTTGGGAAATTAGGTCCCAAAGGAAAGAAGAGTATTTTCATAAGATACTCGGAACACCCAAAAGGGTATGTGTTCATATGTGAGCAGGAAAGTGGGAGTATAACTGAATTTGAATCACGGGATGTCACATTCTTAGAGGATGAATTTCCTAAGAAGGGCCAAATAGGGGAAGACAACACCCTATTTGAAACCTCGGATCAAGATAATGATCTTAATAGAGTTCGTCCAAGTGGGAGTAATATAAGAAGTGATGAATTGAATTCAACTCATTCTCAATTGCAAGCACATAATGAGACGACATCATCATTATCTAATCCAAGTGGGAGCATAATGGGAAATGATGTGCATAGTGTACAAACTCCCATACGGCGAACAAGTCACCAAAGTATTCCCCGTCGACGTTTTGACATTGAAGGGAAACTTTTATGATTGCTCCACAAGATGAGGATGAGCCTAGAAATATTAATGAGGCTCTGAATTGCCCTAGTAAGGAAAAATGGATTCATGCAATGGAAGAGGAAATGGAGTCAATGAAATCAAATCAAGTCTGGGAACTGGTTGATCTTCCAAAAGGACGCAGAGTTATTGGGAACAAATGGGTTCTCAAAGTAAAGCGAAAGGCTGATGGCTCGATAGAAAGGCATAAGGCTCGCCTTGTGGCGAAGGGTATAATCAACAGGAAGGAATTGATTATGAAGATACGTTTTCTCCTGTAGTGAGATTTACCTCGATTCGCATTATTCTGGCAATAGTATCTAGTATGGATCTTGAGTTACATCAGATGGATGTAAAGACTGCTTTCCTCAATGGAGAATTAGAGGAAGAAATATACATGGAACAACCAATTGTTTTCATGGTAAAATGCCAAGAAGAAAAGGTGTGTCGACTTTTGAGGTCGATATACGGCCTTAAAGTAGTCATCGAGAAATGGTATATACGTTTTCATAATGCCATAATGGCATATGATTTTTACAATGATTGATGAGGATCATTGTATATATATCAAAAGATCCAAGGATCAATTTGTGATCATATCATTATATGTTGATGATATACTGATTGCCGGAAGCAATATGGAATTTGTTCATACTGTCAAGAGTTGGCTGTCTTCCAACTTTGAGATGAAGGATATGGGTGAGGCTACATACATTCTTGGAGTTAAGATTTCAAGAGATCGTTCGAAGAGATCGTTGTCTCTTTCGCAAGACACATATAGAAATAAAGTTCTTGAACGATTTCGTATGCAAGATAGTAAACCCATAGACACTCCTATTGCGAAAGGTGAAGGATTGAGCCATAGATCGTGTCCGAGGACTCCACAAGAAAAGGAACAAATGAAACATGTTCCTTATGCTAGTGCAGTTGGGAGCTTGATGTACGCTATGATGTGTACAAGACCCGACATATGTTTTGCAGTTGGAATGGTGAGTAGATACCAATCCAATCCAGGTCCAGCACATTGGAAAGCCGTTAAGAGAATACTGAGGTATCTAAAGGGAACTGCTGATTATACGATAAGTTATCAAGGAAAGGATCTGCGACTCAAAGGCTATCCTGAAACTGTTTAGGGAGGAGGTTTAGACGAAAGGAAATCTACCTCTAGGTTTGTTTTCTTATTGAATAATGGCACCATATGTTGGAGCAGTAAGAAACAAACGTGTATAGCCTTGTCCACGATGGAAGATGAGTTTGTGGCATTATCAGCAGTAATATTAGAATGAGTTTGGCTTAAGAGATTTTTTTTGGATCACTTTGGTGTTATTGAGAAAGCTGCAAATCAATTATTAGCTAATTGTGATAGCCAAGCAGCTATAGCGTACACTAAAGATCCAAAATATCATGGCAAGACCAAACATATAGATACCAAGTATAACTTTGTAAAAGATATGGTTGCACGAAAGGATGTGAACTTGCAGTACATATCTACGCATAGAATGGTAGCAGATCCTATGACAAGGCCAATACCTAGAGATGTGTTTTGTGGTCATGTAAAATCTCTAGGATTGCGTAGAGTCTGATGTACTGGATTGTAATTTCCCTGAGTTGTTCACATGTATGGACTAGTGTTGTTTCCTTATTATGCCTATGAGTCTTTTGTTTGATCTTTATGCATCTTGATGCTTAGTGCATTATATATTATGTTGAGAAAGTATGTCGGACAGATAAGAGATTAGCCCACTCACACGGGTAATCGCCTCTATTTACTATGTGATAAATAGAGATGAGACGGTTTTTAAGCTTATTATCTAGGTGATAATCGAGAGCTCAAGCTTAAAATACGTATGTCGCCTTAACTGAGTGTTAAGATGAGGACATAATACTTACGATGTCCGAAAGTAAAATAACCCATACATTTTACTTTATCGTCTAAGATGCCAGATGTGAGTTCTGATGAATTTTGTGAATGAGTAAATACGTGAACTCAAGTTAGACATTGGGTATGTCTGAACTATCATCTGTACGGTATTGATTGTGTAGACATACGCTCCATGGGAAAGGAGTTAATACCGTAATACGTATTTCATACTACGTATGCATGAGACGACCTATAAGAGTGACAAAAGTTTGATCTCAACTTTTATGACGTGTGAGACTCTTGAGGAAAAGAGTTCCTCAATTTTTAGTGCCCTCATGACTCTTACTTATTCTCAAGATTTCTATTTAGTGTTTGCTATCTTAGAATGTTGCCAATGGTCATGAGTTGATTCGATCTAATGGGACATTTCTAGAAAAGCAAGTTGAACTGGAATTGAGAGTCGAAGGAAAGAGGAAGATCGTTTTTGTAGGATCACATTGTGGTTTTGTATTCACTGGTCGACCAATTATGACTGTCTTTGGGATAATCATAATTGTGAATACAATATATATATCATTGTTTAAATGAGATTAAGAGAGATATAAATGTGATCGATCGATCTAGGGTACTGCATACTAAATTTACTCGGAAAGTGATGCCCATTATGAGCTGCTATATATTCCTAACAGATGTATAGCAACGAGCTCTCAAAGTATGCTGGTCGCACGGATTATTCACCAGTATGAATGTTGAAAGAGGAAAAGAGGAATTTCAGTTGATGGGCCTAAGTTGGGCCTATCCGCCCATGTTGGTTTTTGACCCACCATGTGCGAGTGGGAGATGATGGATTTAATAATGGGCCTAAGTTGGCCCGGCCACGATGGGCCTAAAGGCTCGGCCCACGGGAATAAGGCCCGTGGAAATGGGAACCTATAAAAGGGATGAGAGAGAAGGAGAAGACACCTTTTCGCATTTTAGTACGTTCTTATTTCTCTCCCAAAAGGCTCTCTCTCTCCAAGACGAAGAAGCGACTCCGTCTTCCCTTGAACGGCGAATCTTCGACATCGGATCGAACGGGACTGAAATCTCTTCCTCAATACGGCATCGGTGTCTAATTTGTGGCTAACAAGGTACGCTCGAATCCGTGGTGTGCTTTTGATCGGTGATACGTGACAATCAAGGGCTCATCTTCCGCATATGATTTAGGGGTTCGGTTTCAGTGCCGAATCCGGTTCTTGGGGATCCGACCGTCCCCAACAGCCTCGATGGAAACGTCGCAGCGGGCATAGGAGGCCCGCTGGCCCAGCTTCGCGGCCAGGGCCTGGCTTGGCTCGTCCTGGATGTCGGCAATCACGACCCATGCTCCATGCTGGTGGAACAGGCTCGCTGCGCTCGCGCCAATCCCATTCGCTCCACCGGTGATGATCGCGACCTTGCCTTCTAACCTGGAAGGGAAACCACAGATTCTAGATCTCTATCAGAGAACCAAAAACCCTAACAAGATATCGCTAAAATCTCCATTCCCATTCCATGCATGAAACGATCGAGACTATATAGCAAATGCCCGTAAACGTAAATGGACGAACTGCATGCATGGTCACATTCCAGCAAATGCCATGTTAAATACCTTTTGCACGAATTTTCCGCCATAGCCAAAAAGCTTGATCTCTTCACAAATATATGGAGCGACAAGACGATTAGAAGCAGGAAAAAGGTGACTAAAGCACAAAACTACTTATTTGTTCACAAGATTCTTGTAAGCTGTTCTAGAAGTTTCAGGGTCAATCAAGACTGACTTTTACCATTTATTTTTTGCCTAATCAAAATCTTGCGGTTTCAAAACACTGACAATTTTTGCAAAATGTATATGTTGACACACCCGGATCCATATATGCAACTTCTTTGCATCTTTTTGACATTTCAATAATATTTTAAATTTTAATAAGAAAGCAAGAAAGTTATGAAAAAGGATTGAAGATTCTGACTCTCGTATGTTCTTATTTCAATCTATTTATTCCAATCATGAGGACTTGCGTGACTCTTGACTCAAACCCCACCTATTAGAGGAGGGCTGGAACTGCTAGACTGAAGGCGGGAAAGGGATTTGCACTCGTTTACTATTGTTGAGAAGACGGACGGAAGGGTGTGCCTTCTTAACATCTGTTGCATAACTGGAAGATTTTAAAAAAGGTCACAAAGTTTCCTGACGTTTCCATGATCCTTGTTAGCAGTAAAAAATTTTGATATCATCCTCCCAAAGCTCTCTATATATGCATACTAAAACATTGTAAACAATCACATATTCTCTTTTCCTCAAATTACGGGCCAATGGAATGATCCATCCATGATGATCACAAGCTGGAATCAGCGATTGCTTCCGGTTGTTTTTCTATAATTTTTTTCCTGATTTGTGGTCGGCTTATTTTCACAGGCTGAGGAGCGGCACCGTGAGATTCTTGGGCGCCTTCTTTACACCGCCAAAATTGTTGCCAAACAGGAAGGCCTCGAAGACGGCTTTCGTATTGTGATTAATGATGGACCGAGTGGATGTAAGCATTGATTTTGAGCTTCCGGTTCTCTTCTTTATAGGGTCTTTTGTGAGTTGAACCTTAATTTTCGATTTCCTGATGTTGGATTGCAGGTCAGTCAGTTTACCACCTTCACATTCACCTCCTTGGCGGGCGACAAATGAACTGGCCACCAGGCCAAGTTCAAAACCACGTACTGGAATCAAAGGAGACCTGAGCTAGACTCTGCTACTTTCTAGCAATATTTGAATGACATGAATGAAACCCTGATAATCTATGGAGAGTGTGTTGGATGTAAATTATGCAATCCTAAGATCTCCATAACCAGAACAAGAACATGCATAATTGAGTCGAAAGATTAACGCACTTGTTTTGGAATCCATCATTCTTTAAAGCGGAAGCGGAAACACAATGTTCCACGCGCAAGTCCTTCTCCTCTATTGCCCTCAGTATCACTGGCTCAATGAGGCAGCCCCCTCACGTTTAGCGTTAGGTAAACGCTCCTTAGGTGAGGATACATGTGAGAATTAGGGTTAGAGGAGAAACTTGAGTACTATTTATAGAGTTTCCAGCCAAACCCCCTCATTACGGGCCATGCTTAACTCGGCCGACACTAGCCAGCCCCATATTAGACTAATTAAGAAACCTTCTATCTTACCTTAGACCAATCCCCGTAAAACGGTAACCGTTAAATGGTAAATTGCAATATCAATTAATGTAGTTCATATTAGGAAAACTCTTACATTCTCCCACTTGGACAATATTAATTGAAATCGTACTGTATGTGCGCACATTGGTCTAGAGATAATTCTTAATAGTCAATCCTATCCCATAAAGTCTTAAACACCGAATCATGGCGGTAACTGCATGTATACACACAGAGCCTTCCATGGTCACGAATGTTCTCAACTCTATAGATATAGATCCAATATGGTAGTGTGTCAAATGGACAACATCTCTCATAGAGAGATCCCATTTGTCAGTCACCATTCTCTTACCTTAAGCATCATAAAAAAACTTATGCCACTAGAGAATGTCTTTATGGTTCCATGAACCCACATATGTCTTGTCCTTACGGTTAACCATTCTTTATGTATAACAAGACATATGGATAAGGCTAATAACCGGATACCCCTAGCCTTCACTCAAGGTTTATACAGTACCTTGAGACTTTATCAATATGTATTCAATATAATAACAACACATTCAAAAATATTTTATTGAATGCAAAAGTTGATACATATCAAATCGTTACAAAATGTAACGAACACAGATGAAACCTTTATCAGAGTAAAGCCAAAATAGCTTCCACTAAACAACAGCATCTCATGATGCTCTTAAGCCCATGCTAATGACATGTCACTTAAAATACACATGGGCGCATACCTTTAGTTAGTGGATTTGCAACCATATCATCTGTGGAAATATGTTATATTATAACGTCACCTTTCTATACCGTTTTTTTATGGTAAAAAAATTTGACATATTTAGACCCCTTGAGACCTCTGTAGTAAATAAATAGTACTACAAATTTGTTATCTCAATACAACCGTATAGGTCTATCCATAAAGTTAAAACGATCAACTCCTTCATGAGGTTCTGGAGCCTAATAGCCCAAGTAACAGCCTAAAAGAATGTTACTAACACTGCTTTCATAGAACTTTATTTACTGCACTTACTGCTAACATAAATATATATTCCATTATTTATCACATGTCATCCTAATAGCCATCAAAGTTTACATCTGAATACCTCACTAGCTGCAAGAATTGAACATATCTGTAAATTAACATATAATCTCTTGTCATCTTTAAGTACCTTAAAACTTTCTTGACAGTCCTGGATTTGATTGATATCTACTTAGAAGTCCCGTTCCAAGGACGATATTTAGTCTAGTGCAAATTTGAGCATACATTATACTTTTAAGTGCACTGACACAAGATACACTCTTTAATTGGATTTTCTCAATATTTAAATAAGGATAATGTGATAGATTGAGTCCATCACCCTTAACAACAGGAGCAATTCCTAGCTTGCAATGATGTATATTGAATAATTCCAAAATACGATCAGCAAATGTCCTATGAGAAAATCTAATATAAGAATGACAAAAAACAATCCTTACGGACCTCAGTACAAAGGATAAAAGATGCCTCAATGTCATTACTTGTAAACAAAATATCATGACATAGTGTATAAGAAAAATAAATTTCCTCCCACTGACCTTGCAGTATATTGAATTACTTTGTTCTCAATTGAACAAAATAACAACACTATGAAACTTTAATAATATTATTTGGAAACTTGCTTAAAACTATGAATAAGACTTTTCAGTCTACACACAAGTTTACTTGAATCATCTGCTGCAAAATCCTCTAGTTGCACTATATAGATTTTGTATCTCTTTGACGTAACTCCATATAAAAATAAACTATTAATACCACGTTCACTCTAAAAGAATCTCTAAAAAATACTATAAAGAAACAATTTTTTTTTTTACTAACTATCCACCCCTCTTTCAGAGTGAAAACTTTAATACCAATTTGGTTTTAAATTCCACAATCTTTCTTTGAAATCCTTTTAGTTTTGTACGCCAATTTGCAACTAATGAACTTGTGAACTTTAGGCAAATCAGTAAATTTCCAAACACTATGATGTTTCATAGATTGTATATCGCCTTTTATGGCATCTAATCACATACTTGATTGAGGATAAAAAACAACATTTATTTATGTCGCTAAATCAACCATGTAGTGGATATTGCAGTCATGCTCTCACAAATAGATTATATAGTCTGATGGTATAACTAATTGTTTTTCCCTAGCAAATCTCTTGAATAAAGCTACAACCACTTCATTCTGCACTTGAGAGGCTAGAGAAATTTCATCATAACTATATCAAGAATAGTACCTTGAACCTCAACAAGTTTAGTCTATGGTATAGGAGATTCCATAATTGTTTGTACCGCAATTAAATGTATGGGCAAAGACAAAGACACAATGATTTTCCATCGTACTATTATCCTTAATAGTCTGAGAGCAACTATCCTCTACAATTACGTCGAACTGTAGAAACTTTACAGTATGTGATTCCGTAATACTTGTACCTTCTTTAGGGTCATAAAATTGATACCCTTTTTAACAATCTGGGTAAGATACAAAATAATTCCAAGTGGACCTAAATTCCAACGCACTTAATATTGGATTTGATAACCTCACTCTTGCATGACACCTCTAAATTTAATATGATTCAATCAATTTACGTCCAGTCCATAACTCAAAAGAAGTTTATGAAACAACTTTGATAAGAAACACGTTTTGTATGTGAAAAAATTGCTTTCAAAATATCAACCCACAGTAGACCGATAAATTAGTCTTACTCATCACCATGTTTATTATGGTGCAATTATGCCTTTTGGCAAAATCATTTTGTTAGGATTTTCAGGCATAGTAAATTACATTACCACCCCAGAATTTACCAAGTATTTGACAAATGACCCTTTAAGCTATTCCACATTGTCATACTTGCCAAAATATTCACGGTCACTATTAAGCCTAACAACCTTTAAGACTAATTCTAACCGATTTATTCCTTACCTCGGTCAATTTACTTCCACAATAATCAATAAAAGTCTTTAGATAACCGTTAAGAGTAGATAGAATATCAACATTATCACATTTTCTACTATTTCTTTAAACATGTGTGAGATTATTCCTTAAATAGAAAACTTTTGGAAACAACATTTTCAACTATATACGAGATGTATATATCATTAGGACTTAAACACAATCTTTGCAGATATGTCCTAATTTCGATATTAGACAAGACATAATTATAAGCCACTAAGGCTTCCATCATCTTATAGCAGTGCAGTCCGCAGGCAAACCACTTTTCAAGTGCTTCAGAATGGAACGCTTTATGGACAGTAAGCAAATTCTATTGCTCTTTTCTCAAGCAACAAATCATATGTCCACAACTTAAAATTTGAAGTAGTAAAAAAAAAAGCCTCAATAACAGTGGAGTTATTAATTACAGAAAATGCGATTGAAAAAGAAGCAATATATATAATTAGCATCATGTGAGAACTGTGTAACTTGACGTACAAGTACACATCCATAGAGTTACATGCAAAATCATATAATCACCTTTGGGCAGAATACATGACATGCAATTGTACACTCCCCACATGATAGTGGTTATGAGAATATATTCCAATCTTTGTGAATTCATCACCTTTGGGCATATGAACCACTAGGATCAGTCACTTCTCCATCACACTATCATGTATCCCTCCATGAACTAATACACAATCACCTCCTTTGGGAATATGACCACGCATTAGACCAGGAGACATCCCAATCAGCATACGAGACCGAAATTTCTCAAACCCAATCAAGCGTGCCACTTTGGCGGTCACTACTCAATTGAATCATTGAAACTCTCTCATACTAGGAATATAAACATTACTTCTCACAAACACCATATACATGTGATTTTAACTTTAGTGATAGGGGCAGTAAATCACTAAAATCACATATCATGCTAATTACACTGCTTTATTCATTAATAAAAATTAATCAAACATATATATAAATGATCTGAAAGACAGACTCCAATGGGGTCACGGATCACAGTAACATAAAAAACTTCTCATAACATAGAAGAGAACATCTTTTGTGCACACCGATTACAAATTACCAGCACGTAAAGGAGTATGCTTGAGTAACAAAAGTTTCATAACTTTTACTGTCTCTCATTACCTCAATACATACTTCAAATACTATCCCATAATGGTTGTATCTCATTAAGTCAGCTTCAGTTCAGAATAAAGTTTAATTTTTATTAATGAATCACATCTTTATGATGATTATGTGATAACATACCTATAACCCAACACTTGTATTTCCAAAATTACAGAAAATTACAAGAAAAATATGCAAAAAATACACTAAAAATACATGTATTTAGGGCTTTTTATGTATTTTCACATCCATAAATTCATCAAACATATAAAATAAACATACCACAAGATAGAGGATAAAGATACGAGTCCAATGCCGTCGGCCACGCGCAGATCGGAGCATCCACGCGCTTGCACGCGCCTCCTGAGTGCGCGGCACGTGGAACCCACACGCGGGTGATCTTGATCGGTCAAAACCGGTTCGACCGGTTCCCGGCTCGACCGTCCGGTCCAGCCGCCCGGTCCGGTCAAAGTTGACCAGGTCGGGTCGGGTCAACGGGTCAGGTCGAGTCTTGGGTCGAGTCGGGTTGGGTCGGTCGCCAAACGGGTCGGGTAACGGGTCGGTCGGTCGGGTCCGGTCGGCGACGTCATGATGACGTTAGCCTCCGCGCGTGCGCGCACGCGCGAGCCGCGCGTGGGGGCGTGAGCACGCGTGGGTGTGTGCTCGACGCCCTGGCGGCGCATGGCCGCGCGTGGGGGCGCGTGCAGCCCCCTTCGGCGACGCGCCACCAACGGATTTGCTCGTCTCGACGAGCCCAGTCCGAATTTGTGATTTAATTTTATTTTTATTGAACAAAAAATCTCGAAAATCACAAATTAGGGCAAAAAACTTATGCGTTCGAGTTCTAGGGTTATGGTTGCTCTAATACCACATGTTGGATGCAAATTACGCAATCCCAAGATCTCCATAACCAGAACAAGAACATGCATAATTGAGTAGAAAGATTAACGCACCTGTTTTGGATTGCATCGTTCTTTAAAGCGGAAGCGGAAACACAATGTTCGACGCGCAAGTCCTTCTCCTCTATTGCCCTCCGTATCACTGGCTCAATGAGGCGGCCCCCTCACATTTAGCGTTAGGTAAACGCTCCTTAGGTGAGGATACATGTGAGAATTAGGGTTAGAGGAGAGACTTGAGCACTATTTATAGAGTTTCCAGCTAAGCCCCCTCATTACGGGCCAGGCTCAACTCGGCCCACACTAGCCAGCCCCATATTAGACTAATTAAGAAACCTTCTATCTCACCTTAGACCAACGCTCGTAAAACGGTAACCATTAAACGGTAAATTACAATATCAATTAATATAGTCCATATTAGGAAAACTCTTACAGAGTGCCATATCATTGGCCTCTTCACGACAACTAGCATGCCAAGATTGTCTGCTATTTAGCTATTTTCATGGTGAGCGCGATCATGGTGTACTTATTCCTTTCAAAAGGATAATTTAATCAATCACTGATTAGAGAACTTTTGTGGTAAGTAAGGCATGGTGTGTATGTTTTTCTATTTTGCGACGGTTTATAAATGACAGTCCGGTTCTCTTTTGTATATCTTATTTGGTGTTTGGGGAATCACAAAAACTGGAGATACCTGAATAACAAATCCCACCTAGGATGGGGGATATACTTGGATACGATAAGAATTCGATAAAGAGAAAATCACGTGCAAGTTTTCACCTAGAAGGTCAGCGCACAACCTTGAATCGAAGGTTGTTGGCCTCAAGGGAATAGATTTCGGGTCGCCTGAGGCTAGCCCTTGACCTCAGCATCAGTCACCGCCTTTGTTGTCATGGCCAATGCTAGAGTATGCGATCACAGGCACACCGGGAAAAGTGTCGAAAAAGTCCTAAACCTTTTGTCTTTGTGCCGATTTAGTTCTAAACATTTTTTTGGTGCCGATTTAGTCATGAACCTTTTTATTTGGTGCCAATTTAGTCCTTCTGGAAAATTTAGCTCGGAAAATGCCTACGTGGATACAAAGTCAACGCTAACCGTCCTACGTGGCTGGACCGGCACTGACATGGATGCCTGAAAACAAAACGATGTCGTTTTATAAAAAAGAAAAGACTAGAATCTTCAAAACAGAAAGGCGCCGTTACTTCTCTTACGTTTTCCTTTGCCCCAAATCAAGCGAACGTCTTCAATGATGAAGGAAGAACCCTAATTCCCATCTGCCCGTTAACGAAGTCGGAAAGTCATCGCTAGCATTCCACCATGGCCATTCTTCTCGACGCCTTTTCAGCCCTACGTTTATCAGGTAAATTTCTGAATCGTTTTGCCTAGGAATTGCGATGGAGGATAGAGGTTTTGTTTGCTTTGGTTAGAGTTTGGATTCATTTTCCGTCAACCCCTTTTTAGCTCGGGCCACCGCGTATCAGGTGATCATTTTCTTGCAGCCGAGATTTAGTGAATTGAAAATCGTGGAGCTGATAGTTTGGAAGATATATTGGTGTGTCGCGACAAGTGGAGAAGAAGTTCTGCACTTAGTATTATCCTTTTCAGTGAATCGGCGTCTTTGGATAAGTGGAACTTTGAGTTTGGTCGGGAACGAGGTTCCATGATTCGAGTTTTGGGGGTGTCGGCACGAAGCAGTAGATTTCGAGTCGGTTTGTTGAGGTGAAAATGGTGCCTGCCGCATTTGTGTCGTTGTTGTTGGACTGTATGATTTGTATAACTTTTATGTGCATTACTTTTCAGCTAATGACCTACTAGAATCTGTTTGTACATTGCATGCGTAAGAAAAACTACATCTTTGTTGGTTGGATTGTATGATTTGTATCACTTTTATGTGCATTCCTTTTCAGCTAATGACCTGCTGGAATCTCGTTGTGCATTGCAAGCATAAGAAAAAGCAGAACATGAAGAATATTTTCTTAGGTGTATGTGATGAAATGTGAGAACATCATATGGGATAATAATTAAAAAAATTGTGATCAAGTTTCTTGAGGAGATCAATGTTAAGAGGTCTAATTAGCATTCCACGTAGGCAAAATTATAGATCCTCTATGCACTCGAGTGATGTAAGTCCAGTGACAATGTGGGTTATTTTGGCTCTTAAAAAGGCTAATTTTTCTTAAACCTTTGTAGAAAGTGATTAACTAGTTTCTCTGTTAATAAAATTTGGATATAATTTCTACCCATGCTCGTGTGACTGGTGGTTGCCCATCTTAGACTTCTAGTTTGTAAAGTTTTTTGGTCATCATCCAATGTGCACTCTCTTGTGGCTAGATTTTTTAACGGACTTCTGGGATTGACAGCAAATACACAATTTACTAGCGAGGTAATTATGCACGCTGTTGGTTTTAGTTTTTTTTTTTTTTAATAAAACAATGTTTTAGCTTCCTATAGAAACAAAGATTTTGGCAACAAGATTTCATTGATGTTTATGTTTATTTATCATCTATTCATATTGGAATTGTCCTAAAACTGACAATGAGGTGTCATTACAAAATGAGGTCAGTGAATTCATGACGATATCATCAAATTTGTCACAATCAGTGACGTCGGTCCGTCCAATTGACAACGATATGTATATATTTTGTTATTGTGGCCTAAAATCTCCTCTACGAATAGCTAGGATAGAAGAAAATTGGGGAAGAAGATATCACGGTTGTCCGAGATACAACCCTAAAAACAAAGGGGAAAGTTGTGGTTTTTTTGTTTGGGTTGATGCGGAGATCAATCAATCGACAAGGAGCGTGTCAAAATTTTTTTGCCGGAGCAATGTTGAAGAAGAACTAGTGCCAACCCATGACAAAGACAATGGATGTTCGAAGGATGTTGAAATCAAAGCTCTCAAGGCATAACTAAAATGTGCAAAACAAGATGTGGCAAAGCTGAGGAAAGAAAATTTCAAATTTAAGACATTGTCGGTTGTGTTGTTGTTGTTTATAGTAATGTTAGCTCACATGTTATTTGGAAATTTGAAGGTGAAGGACATCATGAGTTTGCCTTAGAGTGTGTTATTTTGGACATGTTTTGTACATGTATATCCACTCAAGTTATGGGAATGAAGTGAAGCTTTTCTACTATTTGAAAAGCATGGCAACGAGCTCTTTTGACTATTATATCTCCCTTTTTTTTTTTTTTTTTTTCATATTTAACGCATTCTAAATGCTTGCATATAATGTCATCTTGCGTATTGCGTTGCTCATCCCATGGACCTGTTGTGAATTACAAAATTGTCATCTATAATAATTTGCTTGAAGGAAAATAATAAAAAAGTTATGCCCCCCATAAAAAGGAAACTCCTTTTCCCTTCTCGTGATTTTGAGTTGACTATTAATTGTTATCAAAGTCGTCGCTAATGTGAACACCTGGCTCGTGGAAGACTCCATTCAAGTCAGATAAGTTGTCGTCGTCGACTCCCTGTTGCTAGTTAGCGACTATACTTTCTCGTTTTCTCCGAACGATGTTCCAAGATTCTTCTGAATTATTATTGTGCGTTGCTAGCTATTTTTACCAAATGCTTTTAATAAACGTGCAAATTGGGGGTGTTTCACTTTGAATTTTGTGGCCATTGATCGGAGGAATTCGACCTAAATGGAGCAGAAATCGGCATGGAGAAGCAAGAAATGAAAAGGAGACGAGTTCATAAGTTGACAAGTAAAGACACATGAGAAATCAATCAATTCTAATGAGCTAGGAGAAATCAATGAAAAACACAATCGCGCACCAATGGAAGGCTTCACCAATTCTCCAACACACTTATCATAACAACATAAGCAGCTATTTGACCAATTAGTTCATGGGACCATCATGCAAAACAGAGTTTCTTTCCTTCCAAATACATTAAATGGCCCCATTCTAAGCCAACTTCAGGACTTTTTTTATAAAGAGAATTATCTTTTCAGGAATTCCGTAACCCAAGTAAACTAAGAATTCCAGTCCATAGTAGCCTTTCACACACCACAAAGGTCAAGTAGTGAAGACCACACAACACTTGGAGGATTCAATCGATCTCCCATACATCAGCAACAAACACAAAATAGCCACAACACTACTTCATTGAACCAACACATCATCGACAAATAAAAAAATAGCCACAACACTACTTCCTAATCCTGTCACTTCTTGTAAATTGGAGTTACTTTCTCTTATTTTTTTTCTTCTTTCTTGTTGGGCCTACTGCGTTAAATGGAACTTCGGTTGCATTTGCTTGTGATGTTGATTCAACTTGTGCTTGTATATCAACTCTTTGTCTATTGCCTTGCCTATCACTTATACTCTGCACTTGATATTATTAATTTCATTACTCAACATAATTATCCTAATAAAAACAAAAGTACTAACACAAAATTACAAAAGTACTAACAAAAACATTACTTACACTCCCATGAGATAATGGTGTCCTAATAGCAGCATTAGCAATTGGTGTCCCACCAACACTTTCACTTTTACCTTTGCTAGTACGTCGCTTAACCCGAAAAGAATAATATTCATTTAAAATTTAAACAATAGATATGAAAGTAATTACTGAAAGTTTCCGCCGAGATAATTGTGTTTGTGATGCTGCAATCTTAGGCCCTGTTTGTTTGTGCCCTGTTTGTTTGTGTTCTTTATTTCTGTTCATGAACACAATTCCTGTTTTTTTGTTCCGGGGAACAAAAAAAGAACAGAAACGCGTTTGTTTGCGTTTTTGTTCAAAATCTATTTTTTGTTCCTGGGAACAAAAAAAGAACAAAAACAAGAAACAAAAAAAAACTTGTTTCTTATTTTGGAACACTTTTGAGAAACAAATTTTCTCTCCTTTTTTTCTTCTCTTTCTTTTCTTTTCCTTTTCTTCTCCTTTTTTCTTTGGCCGGTTGCCGGCCTTGGCCATGACCGGCGACCGGTCGTCGATGGCCGGCGACCTCGCCGGCCCCTGGCGAGGCTCGGTCTCGCCTTGGCTGGGCAAGCTCGGGCTCGCCTTGATCCGGCTAGGCCGACCTCGCGTCGACTGGCGACGCTCGGCCTCACCGATGGTGGCGGGCGAGCTCGGCCTCGCCGGATTTAGGTGAGCTCGAGCTCGCCCAGCCAAGGCGAGGCCGCTAGCCCTCGTCGGTCGGTCGCCGGCCATGGCCGAGGCGGCGACTAGCCAAAAGGAAGAAAAAAAAAAAAAGAAAGAAAAAAAGGAAAAATAAAATAAAAATATTAAAAAATTAAAAGAAACAAAAAAAGAACACAAATTTACCAAACATGTCTCTGTTCTTTTTTTATTCTACGAACAATTTTACTAAACGCGTTCTTCTGTTCAAAAATTGTTCCTCGGAATAGAAATAGTTTTTTCTATTTCTATTCCCTGGAACAATTTTTGAATAGAAACGTTACCAAACGCACCCTTAGCCTTCTTAGTTGGACATGTCAAACTGTTGTGTCCTGTCTTTGAGCAACTTCAACAGGTCATTTTCATTCCTCTTCTTGACGTTCTAATACCACGTGCGAAGTCACCTTCCTCCATTCTTCTGTTTTGTTTGTGCCTACCGGGTTTCACCCTGGTTGGAAGTGGTTCAAGTGCCTCATTATTAGTTTGTTTCCAAAATTTCTCTTCCGAACTGGCATCATCATATTTTGATATGTAGCTAAGAACTTTGCCTTCATGTAACACTCATCCATATAATCATATGCATCATTTCGCTTATGATCTATAGCTGAAATGGCATAGGGACAAGGAATGCCGTAAGTTGCCACATCTGCAAGTACAATCTCTCTTGAACACATCAACTACGTACTTAACACCTTTATCCAACACCTCGTATCCAGCATCGCCGTTCCATATGACATGGTAGTTTGTCGCGCCAACTTTATTTTCCTTCAACTTTTTTATGATTCTTGGACCACAATCCCTTCTCCATCGAGCACAAGCATCCCTCTATGTATGGATAATTGTCATGATCATTATTCTCATCTCTTCTAACATACTATAAATAGACTTACACCTGGCTTCAATAATTCTTCCGTTGAATGCTTCACATAAATCGTTATCGACTATGTTGCATTTGACCTTAGTAGTAAAGACAGCCCCGCTCCAGTGTTTTTAGCTCTGTTTGAATCAAGTCATGATACGCAGCAGGACTGATTTTCTTCAATGCCTGTGTGTGTTCATCAAACTCCACCATAGTACCGCTCTTAGCATATTGCCAAAATAGTCTTTGCATTTGTATTCCCTTATACTTTTGGCCCTAATTAGCATAAATGTGTCTAGCACACATTCTATGCTCAGCTAAAGGCAACAAGTTCGCCATGGCTTGAAGAAGGCCCTAAAAAAGATGATCTCAATGTTAGCAACATACTACAAGAGTGATAATTTACAAGGCATAACACTGAAAAAAAAAAGAAAAAAAAATAACAAACTCACATTTTGCTTGTCACTAATTATAACCCAACCTCGTTCGTATGTGCCTATCATGTTGAGGTCATACATCAAACTTGTCAAAAACCAAGTCCAAGTGTCTCCACTTTCGACTCTCACAACTGCCAATGCAATTGGGAACATTTGATCGTTTGCATCTCTTCCAACAGCACACAATATCTCCCATTTACAAATTCCCTTTAAAAAGCAGCCATCTAACCCCACAACTTTTTACATCCATCAATAAATCTTTTCTTACATGCAGCAAAACATATGTACATTCTCTCAAATAATGCTTTAGAATGCATGTCGGGCTTTTCAACCTTCAATGTAACAAGTACTCCCGAGGATTTGTCTCTCTTAGCTCCTCCACATAATCCCAAAGCTTTGAATATATATATAATTTTTTTGGTGAAATGTAAGTAATATATTGATAACTTTGGACAAACAAGAAACGGCGCCAACTTACACTCTACAGCGTAGCAGGAAGAGTGGAAGGGAGTCGAAGGGAAAACAAAAGAAAGAAGAAAGCGCCCACAACCCGGGCCGAGTCAAATCCAAACCTAGCAAACCTCTACTACACGCTTAAAAGTGGGACGAGAGAACTAGGACGGTACAAAGACAAGCACCAACAACAACAAGCAAAGCTACCGAGAAAAGACCGAGGGGTCGAAGCCCCAATTCCTTTGAAGTCTTCTATTTCTTGGGGTAGGAGGCACATTCTTGAAGGAGAGAACTCTGTCCTTGACAACTTTGATCAAATGATTTTTGAGAGCCGACACGGAAACGGTTTCACTCCGAAAGATGATACAATTTCTCTTCTTCTAAATTAGATAACATAGAGCTCCAAAAGAGAACCTAGCAATTTTGTGGAAGAAATCCTTACCCGATAAAAACTTTAGAGCCCAAGTGGAGGTCTCGGTCCACGGTCGATTCTCCAAGGTAGGTTGCACCTAGAAGCCCGAAATAAGCCGGGGTAGCGGGGTTTGACGGTGAAAGAAAAGGTGATCAATAGAGTCCGGCTGAGTTGAGCAAAGGCACGGACCGAGTAGTCAATCCTTCCGTAAGAAAGTAGGAGTGATTGAGTCGGTAGGCGCTTCTTGGCAATAAGCCATAACAGAAATTGATAACGCGGTGCCAAGGCATTATCCCAAACCAAAGTCGCCCAAGGAACTCGATCTTTTTTAACTTTGATTAAATTACAGGCTGAAGCAACCGAAAAAAGGCCTGAAGAATCACCGCACCAAAGGAACCGGTCACGAACATTAGAAAGCGTCGGCAAGGAGAAGCCCCAACTTTCCAGGCGGGATTTAAAGGCCGGGGCAGAAGTGTACAGTTCAGAGACAGCTGCCTTCTTAGATAAACCCGAGTCCTCCATTACAGTGGAAGAAACAATTGCGTCCAAAGGACCACATGGAAGCCAGTTATCATGCCACAGAGATGTCTGCATTCCGTTGCCAATTTTCTAGAGAAACGACTGGCGAAAGTTGGGCCTAAGCTGCAAGATTTTTTTCCAAGCCCACGAGCATAAGGTTGGTTGAGGAGAAATCCAGAAATTCACTCTCTTTAAGAAATTCGAGTGAATCCAACGACACCAGAGTGACTCCTTATCAGTAAAAAGGAACCAAATGTATTTGAGCAAGGAAACTCTATTGCAATCTTTAAGGTTTCTAATAGCCAAGCCGCCCTTAGATTTTGGTATGCAAATATCTAGCCACGAGACTTTGGCCCCGACTTTTCCCAGGGCAGAACCTTTCCAAAGAAATTGTCTCAAGATGCGCTTAATATTCAGAAGAACAGCAGTAGGTAAAGAAAAGACATTGGCCCAAAACGCCTGAATGGAATGGAGAACGGACCTTATAAGTTGGAGTCTCCCCGCAAAAGAGAGAAACCGATGAGCCCAAGATTGGACTCTTGCTGTAATACGGTTGATCAACTTAGTGCAGTCGGTCTTGGTCAATCTAGAAGAGATGATAGGAACCCCTAGATACCGAATAGGGAGTTTGCCTTCTTGAAAACCAAATGCAGATAGAATATTCCTCTGAAGGGAAGAGGAGCCCCCTGATAGGAAAACATCACTTTTGTTTCTGTTCGGTACAAGACCGCTCCAGGAGGAGAACGTGTCAAGGCTCCTTTTAAGCACCACCATTGACTTCCAATCCGCACGGCAGAATAGGAAGACATCGTCAGCGAAAAAGAGATGGGAGAGTCTCGTAGATTTACATCTCCAGAAGAACTTGAAATCTTTGACGGAGGTCTTGATGATGCCCGAAAAAACTTCCATCACAAGGGTAAATAGATAAGGAGACATCGGGTCTCCTTGCCGGATGCCTCTGCCACTAGCAAAGAAGCCGTGAAGCTCCCCATTGATAGAGATAGAGAACATAGGCATGCGAACGCAAACCATGACCAGTTTAATAAACCATTCTGGAAATCGAAAGGCTAGAAGGGTTAACTCTAAGAAATCCCAATCCATGGTATCATAAGCTTTGCGGAAGTCAACTTTAACGGCACATTTCGGAAGATAAGGATCAAGGTGAAAACCTGCAAATAGCTCTCGTGCCAATAAAATGTTGTCTCTAATCCTCCTACCTTTGACAAAGGTGTTCTGAGCAGGATTAATAATACTGTTTAGAACCATAGCAATCCGATTTGCCAAGATTTTTGTAATGACCTTATAAATAGTATTGCAGCACGCAATAGGTCTGAAATCAGTAACCTTGCAAGCATTAGGTACCTTAGGTATTAACGCCAGAATTGTAGCATTAACTTCTTTCAGGAGACGACTCGAGGAAAAAAAGTCCTTCACAGCTCGAATCACCAAAGGTCCAACAATTCTCCAATTGTTTTTATAAAATTCAGCAGTGAAGCCGTCAGGGCTCGGAGCTTTACCTCTTGGAAGAGAAAAAATGGTGTCTTTAATCTCAGAGTTCGAGACAGGTGCAGCAATGGAGCAAACCTGGGCATCCAAGAGTGGGCTGCGAATAACCTGCTGCAAGTCTTCCAGGGACGGCTTGACAAGGGCAGCATTGGGGGATAATAGATCCGAGAAAAAAGAGACAAAAACCTGCGGCACCCGAGTTGGATCGGAAATAAGAGAGCCAGAGGAGTCCTTAACAGAGAGGATTCGATTGGTGAGGTGTCTCGCCTTCACAGAATTGTGGAAAAACTTTATGTTGCAATCTCCCTCCTTAAGCCATTTAACTCTTGATTTCTAGCGATAAAAGGATTCTTCTTGACCACGAAGGTCTATGAAAATACGTCGCTAGCATCTTTCAAGTTCTGCAAGATCAACATTATTAGGGTCAAATTAGAGACCAACTTGAGTAGACCGAAGAGCTTGTCTAGCTTCAGTAGTTCTAATAGAGATGTCCGAGAAAGCTTCTTTGTTAAGCGATTTGAGGTGAGCCTTTAGAAATTTCAATTTAGAGACAAGCTTGAACATGGGACAGCCAATCACTGGAGAGTTCCATGCTTGCTAGACAATAGTTAGGAAGTTTGGATGCTCAGTCCAGAAGTCGAAGAATTTAAAAGGCTTCTTCTTGGACAGCGGATTAATAACCCTGACAAACATCGGAGAGTGATAAGATATTATGGAGTTCAAAAAAGCCGCTTCCGAGAAGGAGAAGTCGATGGTCCATTTATTGTTAACTAAGACCCTATCAATCTTTCTTTACTTCCTGGAGGAACCGGCTGAAGTTGACCAAGTATACCAGAGACCGACATACCTTAGGTCCACTAATTTTGTTTGGTCAAGACAAAGCCGGAAATCATCAAAGCATGGCAACCATGTATTAGAACCACCAAAATGGTCAGAAGGGTCCTTTATAGCGTTGAAATCGCCCGCCACGAGCCAAGCCGACTCTTGAAAAGATCATTGCAATGGACGAGATCCTCCCACGAGACCTGCGTTTGACAAAAGTGTGCTCTCCATACACCGCCAAAATGCAGCAGGAGATATTGACGGCATTAAGCTTGAAGCGGCCATGAATAGCCTGAGCACTAGTAGAGATAAGATCAAAATTTGCGAAATCCGGGTTCCACTCGAGCCAAATTCTACCACGCGGGGCACAATCATAGTTGGCAACCCACTTCTATTCTCTCAGCAAGGTAAAAGACATGGAATCAAAAAGAGATTCAGGAACTTTAGTCTCAAAAAGCCCCACCAGGCACAACTTGTTTGAAGAAACAAACTTTCTAATTTCCCCACGTCTGATGGGATTCAACATGCCTCTAATATTCTAGAAGCCAAAAAACATTAGGAGGGGGAACAGGGACTTACCTCCTCTTGGAGGCCTTGCGACTAGTAGAAGTCGCCTTAGGAACAGCCAATGGGGGTGGTGCAGGAGGTTCCGGTGGAAGTAACAAAAGTTGGTCCTGAACGCTCATAACCGCCTTAGGAGAACTCGGGCCTTTTGAGGACAGGGGTCTATCTGAGAGCAGATCATCATCACTCGGAGCAACCAAACTACTCACACTACAAATCTCATCTACAACCGAATTATGGTGAGAGCCAACAGGGGATGAGAGACCCGACTGCTGGGATCGCCCTTGATTAGCTTTGATAGTAACTTGAGAGGAGCTTTTCGGAGGCTTGGAGCTCACCACGGTAGCTAGGTTCGACGGTAGAGGGGACTTTAGTTTCAAGAACTGCCCCCTTTCACTGGGTGGGGCAAGACGGAAGGAAGCTTCATCCTCGACTGGAGACTGCTTTATTCTTGACCTTCTTATAACCCAAATCAGCAAGAATAGGATCAGAAGAGTCTTGAGGCAAAGTCGCCGAGGCTGGAATCTTGTCTTCACCCGAACTAGACGGTCCAACAAGAAGGATGCTGGTGGGATCAAGGACTACCGGCAGCGGCATCTGTGGTGTATCCGAAGGTAAAGTAGGGGCCAAAGAGGCCTCAACCACCACTTGCTGAGCAGGGGCAGTATCCAGCGGAGAGGGAAGAACCGTATCTGCAGCAGGAGCAGGACGAACTCCGGATGTAGAGACCAAAGGTTGTGCTTCTGAGGCACGAGCAGAAGGTTTTTCAGCAGATGGAGGGCACTTGTGACAAAAAATTCCGCAACTCGAGCAAGTGACTGGCCTCCATTCATATTCAATTCCAACCTCAATGGTTTGTCCTTCATGTTCTAGCTCAATTGAGTCACACGAAGGTTGATCAGCAGTTATCTCAACGCAGACCTGTGCAAACGACATTGCCTTCAATTGTTCAGTTCGGTGATCCACATATAATGGTTTCCCCAAAGCACTAGCCACTTTACCAATGGATTGTGTTGACTAGAAAGAGTAGGGCAGCTTCGTTAGCTTCACCCATACCGGCACTGAAAGCTGAGCGGCTTTCCTGAGCTCCAAACCAGGGGACCACTGTTGCAGAGCTAGAGGAATTCTAGCAATGGTTATAGGGTCGCCTTCAAGAAGTTTCCGCCTAAAGTCCCTGTCCGGGATATGGAGAAGGAAGGATCCTTGTCCATTGGACATGATCTCGAATAGGTTTGGTCCCTAAGCTTTTTTTAGAGCCTCCTCAACAACTTTAAATGGGAGGCGTCGCCCAAGAAAGTAACCCAATAAGCAGTCGTGTAGCTTAGGATCTGCCGCTTGTAAATCTTGCTCTGTCATAACAATGACCGGTTTGTTATTCTTGAAAGTCGGAGGGGAATATTCCAGCTCGTACCCTTTAGCCAGGATCTTCGCAACTGCAACCCAAGTGCGAGGGTTCGCCTTACTAGCCTCTCTTCTCAGCTGAGGACGTTTCGAGCGCGACCTACCCCTACTACGAGTTCTAGCAGCAGCCAATGCTCGAGGGGGTTGCGATCGCTACTACCAGACGCAATAGATGGATTCGAGGTCCCAAGATTCTAGTCATTCACCAGAGCACCAGCCAATAACGAAATCTCAGCAGCAGGAGGAGAGGAGCTTCGAGCAGAGGTCTCCCCATCCTCCGCGAGGACTCGATTCAACCTCGAGTCCATCAATCCCAGCAGAACGAAACAAACTAGAGCAGCTCGATAAACCCTACCCGCAATTCGCCATAAACGATTCGGGAAGGGGACTTACCAGGCGTCGGGAGAGGGGGTAGTCGCACCAGCTGGGATGGAATGCCGAACTAGCAGGAGGAGTCCGTCAAAGGCGAACAATGAAGCCAGTTGAAAATAGGGGAAACTCTGAACAACCAAGCTCGGCCTTCCCCGAACACTAGGGACGTCGTCCGATGAAGCAGCAACGGGAAGAGCAAAACGCAATACCTAGAGAAGCCGAGAACCGAACGAGCGACCAGCTAAGACTCCCCCAGCAAGCGAAAATCAGACCAGACGAACAGCAGATGCGAAGCTCCTAGGGTTAGCGAGATTTGGAGATGTAGGTCGACCCAGCCAAATCTGCTCAGTGGGAAGGAAGAGGCAAAAGAGAGGAACCTACCCTCCAAATTTCAGCTCAAACGGGTGGCTAGAACTTCGGGAGTGAGCAACACACCGGTCGGATGAATAGTAACGCGGGAACCAGAAGGGTTCGCAGCTATTCAATAAGCTTCTTTCCGTCCTGCTGAGAATTTATTCCTTCCGATAATTTCCCATCAAAACTTTAAAGGCAAGCAACTTCGCTTTTTTACACTGATCTATAGTTACATTTGAGCCTAACTGCTCCTTGATAAGTTCCTTAAAAGCAATGGTTTTTATAGTTTGCATTACTCTAATTGTACTAAAATAGTAATTCACCAACCAAGAACTTGTGACCCTCTTATTAGTGAAACTAATGCTACAAGTATGCTCTTCATGGTAAGTCTTCACGTGGAATGATCCAGTTCTAACATCAAAAGATGCAGAAATCTTCTAAGGACAATTTACATCGACACATTTTGCCCTAACAAATTTCTTTTCATTCTTGACAAATTTTATCTCTCTACGCTCAACCACCGAATGCTTTTTGACGGCATCTTTGAATTGTCTACCATCATCAAACATCATATATGTAGTAAACACATGCACTATACAATTAGGATCGTACCTTGGATATCTACTTCTCCTTCTTGTAACTTCACCATCTTCGGCTCCACATCGATTCCAAACTTTCATCTCCATCCGTTTCGTAATAGTCTGTCTGGGAATTGGCTTCAGCAATAACTATGTCAGATTGTTGGGGATTAGATGATTCTTCGATAGACTGTTGAGGCAAGAGGTTCCCTTATAATCCAAGGCTTTGTGGCCATTTTATGGAATTCTTTGAGTTTTTTCCTTCCTTCTACAAGGTCTTTGTTATCCCTATTGTCATCATCAGTCAAGAATAGTTCATTGACTAAGTCTGTGTCTTCATTTTCCTAATCGACTTCGACCATAGATTCATCACCCTCTAAATTACCATAATCACCCTCATCTACTAAGTAACCATAATCTAAATCACGCCCATGCTGAGCAAATGCCTCATCACCTAAACCAACACCCTCACTAATGCCCTTGCCCAAATGCCCTTATCAGCACCCTCAACATTGCCCTCACCCTGATAAACACCCTCACCAGCACCTTCGCCGTTGCCCTCACCATGACCAGCACCTTCACCTACACCTCAATCAATCCATGTCGCAAATGATAGAAAACTAGATCGACAATAGTGCTATCATTACATATATGTCTCAACTCATCTTCTAGAGATTTCTCAGGAAGCTTAAAATATAGTTTTTCGAATTTACCATTTACCACATTCTCAATGTCTCTGATGACCCTTTCATGGCTCATAGAATCGATATTTAAGTGTACTAAATCCATCTTTCCCCCAATATATTCAAGCATTGGGTGACGAACAAATTTCCCACCGTGATAAAAGCAAACCAATGTAGACTTGTTGCTCATCTTGACCCTACACAAAATGAAAACATATATTATAAGCATATGGAGACTCATAATGGAGCGACAACATAATAGGTCCAATTACTTCAAGGCCTTTTGGCCATGAAAAAAAAAAGCCAAATAAAGCAATGCGACTGTGTCTTAGAAACTAATGTTCTCAATTTAATCGGTGTTTGTGGTCAAATATTGCATTGGCCATGTTTGAGTAACCTTAATCTAATTTGGCTAGTGTAGTCCCAGAAACGTGAGGTTCATGTAATATTCGTCTATATTTAAAGCATAGTTGATTTCAAAGTACTAGATTTACGATAGTGAACTTCCAATGGCAAATCATGATTCTGCTTTTAAGCTATTGCTATTCAAAACCACCCTCCATATTGGTGTTTCGACCAAAGAATAATAAGAATAATACTAATAAAGGGGCAAGTTCTCTTCGACTGTCTAAGAGGTTAATAAAAGTGATTATGTTTCCATTAACATGATGTCCATCGAACTGAATGACTGGTCCATCCATATAAGGTTTTCAATATTTTCACCTCAGCCGAGTGTCATGTTATTTCAAACTGAAATCTCCCAACCCGATACAAGGAGCCTCGTTGAAAATTGAAGTTCAACATGAGAATCAACAAATTGAAGGTGGAAGATGACAGAAGACTGCAATTGACTCCAAATATATACAGTCCGGGAATTGGGTGGGCCATATAAGTAGCAATACTAAAAATTCAAACACACATTTATACAGATTGCAATTGAAATTCTATCGCATGTTGTGCTTTGACTTGGCCTTTATAATCAATACGCTGTTCTATGAAGTTTTGGTCTCCCCTACCATTAACGTAAAGGATAATACTAAGTGAAAACATAAGAGAAAAGGGAAATTAGAATGCTTATCAGACCTAGAACCTTCAAAACAGAACGACGCCATTTTCACTTCCCTTCTCTTACGTTTTCCCTTTACTCTCAATGTTTCAAACGCCACCTGTTCGATGAAATTTCTGAGTGAAATTAGAATGCATATTCTCCAAAGAAAATAAGTTCAATAGCCATTTACTTCAATGTTTTGCTTCTCAAAATATAATGGTCATATTCTCGTGTCTTTTTTTGCCTTCATATTTCGTCAAGCTCATGTGAAGACAACGAAAACCGAAAAATTTACTGGACGTCAGACCAACAGCACGGCTACAAGGCATGTTGAGTGTCTGGATATCATCACAACAACATCGTGGATGTATTGACAAAATTTGAGGGTTGGGACCACAACCACGAAAACATACCTTTATGTCTGCCGAGTGTCGACAACACGAGCAAATTGGGACCACACACTTTGTCGTGTTCGTTGAGGTTGAATCTAGTTGCGACTTGAATCGGGTCAATCGGGTGGCGACTTTAATTGGGTCAATCGGGTCTTCGCAATTTTGAAGGCCGAATTGTAGAGTTTGGGCAGACGAAAGGGTTGGGCTAGATTGGGGAGTCGATTTGATCAAATAACAACTTGGCTTGAGCAAACTCCTTAGATTTGAGTTCAAACTTAATCGATTTGGGCAGATGGGATTTGGGTTCTTCCTCCATCGCTCAAGATGTTCACTTGATTTGGGACAAGTGAAAACATAAGAGAAAAGGGAAAACGTAAGAGAAGTAACGGCGTCGTTCTGTTTTGAAGGTTCTAGGTCTTTTTTTTTTTTTTTTTTTTTTTATGAAACAGTGTCGTTTTGTTTTCAGGCATCCATGTTAGCACCGGTCCGGCCAAGTAGGATGGCCAGTGCTGAATTTGTATCCATGTAGACATTTTTCGAGCTAAATTTGCCGGAATGACTAAATTGGCACCAAATAAAAAGGTTTAGGATTAAATCAGCACCAAAAAAAAAATTAGGACTAAATTGGCACAAAGACAAAAGGTTTAGGAATTTTTCGACACTTTCCCCAAGCACACCTCATCTCTGTCGAAAGTGAGGCTGCCGATGGTGGACTAACAACTGCACGAGATCTTTTGATCCCGGTGATAGGCGAGTTGCCATTTAGGATCAAAGCTTATGGTGAATTGGGCAGCGCGACAGAGACTGGCAAATGACGATTGAAGGAGATGAGTGGATGAGGATAGAGGCGAGCGTGACTTTCTGGGCTGTTTGGTGTTGAGTTGACAAGCTTTGGCATTGTGGACGAAGGTTAGTAAGAGAAGTGGGGTGAAAGGGAATATGGCGGTGTGGAAAGATGACGAGAAGACTAAGACTTTAATGGAATTTGAAGTTGGAAGGACGTATGACTTTGGTGGAACGTGGGAGAAGAACCGAGCCACCTTCCCCCGGAAGATCTCTCTTTCGATCTCGTTTCGTTTTTCCTTTCACGTCGGCAGCTTGTTAGGTGCAGCCCTAAGACGAAGGCGTCATTGACAGTGGATAAGGGTGGGGGATTTCCTATCCTACTTTATACTATCTGATAGAAGAATTTCTTACGGCCAAACGCAACTCTAAAATTTTACTTGAATGTTTTTCTTTCATGTGACTAATTAGTGGTTACATTGTTGTATCCGGTGTTTGGCTTTTCTCATGACCGGTTACGATCCCGTAATCTTGTGTCAAGCTTTTTGCATGACTAGTTACTACCCTGTAATTTGCGGGGGTATCATAAGAATTTCCACATCAAAATGTACGCTGAATCTTTTTATGAAGTAGTGTAGCGTCATTTTGTCCTAATATGATGTACTGAAAGAACTGATCAATGTAATTCTTTTTTGAACGCAACATGAAAACTAGCTTAATCTGGACTTGAGATATATTGCCTATTTACAACGGGAATAGCACAGTAATCATGCAATTAATTCAATTAGAAAAATAGGAACAACATAATGGGAAGAGACATTAATGAAAATTAAGGTTTACCATGTAAGAAAGTACAAATAAAAATGAGAAAATAAAGGCTCCATATGTTCTTTTGAAATAAATAATTTAAAAAATATTATCTATAAAACAAAAGCTTGTATCGTTTGAAATAATTACTTAATACAAAATATTTTTATTATCGATAATATTTTACAATTCAATATTTTCTTTTATGATAAAAATATTTTCGTTTATTCATTTTTAAATATAATAAAAATAATTATTTAAAAAAATATTTGTGAAATTATTTGTTTCTAACGAAACAAACTAACAACTGCATAACTCCAAAGAGAGGACACAAGAAGTGAGAGAAGCGCAGCGCTAAAAGTCAACTGTCATATGATGGGGCCATTGGCTTGGCGGCACGACTAGATGTACTTTGGCCGTGGAGCATCTTGCTAAGTTAACGTATTAACCGTCATTTGTTATAATACGATACGATTAGAAGCGTTATAACATGTTTAATGCATGTATGAGACTTGTTTATTTTCCAAAAGCTCATGAAAAATTAAACACCCGTCAAGAAGAATAAATGATAAAATGAAACTTTATTAGGGATACAAAAGTCATCAAACATAACAAAAAATTGACTCAATAGTAAACTTTAGATCAATGTGAAGCGAGATTAATCATCTTGTCTAGAAAAGTGTTGCCATGAGTTATCGTTTATAAACGAGTTTTACGTGTGTACTATATAGACGAGTTAACATACATTTGTAAATAAGTTAATGCATTGTGTCATGCTAACGCCCAAACAGTAGCATGTTCGTCCGATAACCATGTTAATCGTATCGTATCGTGTGACCTGCTTTATTAAGCGTGTCGTGCTTGTTAGAATGTTTAAATAAAAAACTATGCTTTCATCTAATAGCTTAAACTTTTAAAATCAGCTATAGTCCTACAAAATCTCACATAATATCAGAACTGGAGATCTTAAATTCGAATTTTTCTAGGCTCCAGTTGTCTCCTTAATTAAATTTTTACACTTAGTACTAGCCAAAAGACCAAATTAAGTGTGAGAGGAGAGTATTAGAATATTTAAATAATAAATTATACTTTTATCTAACAGCTTAAGTTTTTAAATAATTGACAATGATTTTATAAAATCTCATAGTGTTCATGATGAGATAGTTTGATGAGTTTATTTAAAACATCATGTGCGCGAGTTAGGCACATTCGTGTCATTACCCTCGTTTGACATGACACGACCACATGACACAGCACAAATCTTTAGCCCCTCACTTGTTGCTAGCTCATTCATCTCTCTCTTTCCCTCTCTCCCTCTGCTCTTAATGGAAGATGGGGGAAAACCAGGAATAGGGAAATCATTTCTAAGTAAATTTCCATTTTTAAGGGGACTAATGTCGCCCATTCGAAAAGCCAAATTTTGAAGATCCAATCTTCCATAAATGGCGTCGACGTCAATCCCTCAATCCGGGTGGTTAGAGATTAATCAGCATTTATTTTTGTTAGGTTTAAGAGATTCTATATTTGAGGATGGGTTACTGCATTGCAAACGAGTCAAATCAAGTGAAAAGATCTAACTTCTAGATTGCCTTGAATGAAATGGCGTTGAGGTCGATTCATGCATAATGACCCACCGCCACAGTAGATAGAATTGAATATTTAAATGGCATCATGGTTTGACTATTCCCTAAATCACCAAGTGCTCAATTAGATTTGCTTTGCAAAAAGCGGCTTTAACCTGTGATCTTTGTTGATTCCATTTGCCTTGCTGCCTATAGTTTTTTTACTTACACGTTTTACCTGCCGATACTATTTAGAGACATGATGAGTGTGGAAATTGGGTTATTTATAGGCCCATCAAATACCCTACAAACCCTTCAAACCAGTTAAGCCTTTTGACATGTAAATGATTTTGAATAAAAGCAGTTAGCTCATATCGGCAATATTTGAACTGATGACCTTCGAATTTGATTTGGAAATCTTCCGATAAACTTGCAAAGCAATTGTTTACATTTTTCACATATCAATACTATATGTTAACATAAACAGACGATGTATGTTCATGTTGTCGGAATAAGAAATATTTCATATTTTGTCAACTCTTTTCTTTATAGGCCATTTTTCACTAGACATAATGAATTTTTTTATTTGATTTTCATTCCAACTTCCTATAAATTCATTCCAAATCCTTTTTTCTTATTCATATTGCCTCATTTTCTATATACCATATGGAGCCTAAAATTAATATGGTTCATTCAACAATCGCATCTATCTTGAGGATACGGTTTATTTTGTAGAACCTAATATATATATCGAGCTCGACTTCACAATACGTAGCACTAAGCAAAGTCAAGCTATATTTCTACAAAAGTATGCTCTAGAAATTAATAGTAGCCTTATTATATCTAACAATATAAATATTCCACTTAAAAGTAGTTGAAAACATATGTGGCGCAATTCCTGGAAGTGAAGCTAATGGTAGCTACTAGCTAGGGCTTCAAGATTGCATACATAATAGAAAGATGATAGACAAACACAAATCCAAGGGCGCACGATGGCAAGATCCCTCCTTTTTCAGACCACAACCGACGGCCACAATCTCTTTCCCCGGCGACCGCACGTGCGCAACTCACACGTTCAAACCAACCTTCCCAACCGAACGGCTCGCAGCGAGAGCCATCATCATAGAGGGGTTGACCACGCTGTAGCCGCCATCCACCACCATGTTGAGCCCGCTCACGTAGTCGGCCTCGTCGCTGGCCAGGTACAGCGCCGCCCTCGCCACGCTCTCCGGCGCCAGCACCTGCCCCTTCAGGTTGCTGATCACCCTCATCCCGTCGTCCACCCTCGCCAGCTCGTCCTCGCTCAGCTTCCCCAACCCTGACATCCCGGTCCTCGATACCGCGTGCGGCGACACGCAGTTCACCCTTATCCCGTGCTCCCCGAGCTCCGCTGCCAGCCCCTGGGCCAGCCCCACCACTGCTTGCTTTGACGCGGCATACGTGTGTGTCGCCACCCCCGCAATCGCCGTGCAATTGCTCCCCGTGAACAGGATGCAGCCCCGGCGCTGCGGCACCATGACCCGCGCCGCATGCTTTGCCCCATGGAAGGCCCCGTAGAGGTTGACGCGGAGGACGCGGTCGAGGTCGGCAAGGGACGTGTCGAGGATGCCCCCGAAGGGGCGGTCGAGGACCCCCGCATTGTTGTACATGACGTCGAGCCGGCCATGCTTGGCCACAGTGGCGTCCACGAGGTTGTGCACGTCGGCCTCGATGGAAACGTCGCAGCGGGCATAGGAGGCCCGCTGGCCCAGCTTCGCGGCCAGGGCCTGGCCTCGCTCGTCCTGGATGTCGGCAATCACGACCCATGCTCCATGCTGGTGGAACAGGCTCGCTGCGCTCGCGCCAATCCCGTTCGCTCCGCCGGTGATGATCGCGACCTTGCCTTCTAACCTGGAAGGGAAACCACAGATTCTAGATCTCTATCAGAGCACCAAAAACCCTAACAATATATCGCTAAAATCTCCATTCCCATTCCATGCATGAGACGATCGAGACTTTATAGCAAATGCCCCTAACGTAAAAGGACGAACTGCATGCATGGTCACATTCCAGCAAATGCCATGTTAAATACCTTTTGCACGAATTTTCCGCCATAGCCAAAAAGCTTGATCTCTTCACAAATATATGGAGCGACAGGAGGATTAGAAGCAGGAAAAAGGTGAAGATGTAGATTTGATCATGGGGGGCTATATAATGGTGCACGTATATATAGGAAGAATGCCAAGTGATATATGTCCACCTCGACTAAAGAAAAAGCAAAAAGAAATGTAATATTTGCGTGACCAAACTTAATTTATCATCACTAGTATAGGACGGGGCCACATCTTTGTCTAAATTTTGTTTTCGGACAAAAAACAAAGCTCACTCTCTATACCCGGACATTGTATTAGACGACATTATGCGTAAAAAAAGACGAACAAATTACACTAAGATATAGCATTTTTAGAACAGCGGATTGAACGCAAGGCGGGCAATAATTCTTAGTATGACTCGGTCGCATGACACAACAAGTTTAAGTAGGCTTATGTTTGGCAAAACCCGTTTATGATGTGATTAAAAAAAATCATGTTTTATGAGATCGATCCATTCAGTTTGTTTAGAAACGTTTAAACATGTTTAATACATATTTGAGACTTATTTATCTCAAAAGCTTATGAAGAATAACACCCGGATCAAGAAGTATAAATGATAATATAAAACTGTAATAGGGATGCAAAAGTCATAAAACATAAAGAAAAATTAACGACTCAACAATGCAATTTAGATCAATGTATAGAGAAATTCTTATGTTGTCTAGGAATGCGTCGAAAGTGCTAGCATGGATTATCATATATAAATGTGTTTTACGTGTGTATCGTATAAACGGATCAACATATATTTTAGTAAAATCTCCATAAAGGAAGAAGGGAAAACATGAAAAAGGAAAATCATTTTCGAAGTCAATTTCAAGTCGTCTATTCGAAAAGCCAAATTTTGAAGATCTGATCTTCCATTAATGGCGTCGACGTTTTGCCGGGTTGTTAGATACGTATTTTAGTAAAATCTTCATTTATTTTTTTTAGGCTTAAAGATCCTATGTATGGAAATGGGCCCCTATATTGCAAACGAGTCAAATAAAAATCTGACTTTTGTAATAATAAATAATAATAAAAAGGTCCAACTTCTAGATTACCTCATTAAATGAAAGTGATTGCTCAAGTCGACTCGTGAACAAAATGTCCCGCCACGGCAAACGGAACTGAACATGGATATTGGATGGCATCGGGTTTGATTATTCCCTGAAGAAAAATATTTGGATGGTAATTTTTAATTTATTATGAGAACAACAATCTATCATCGATCACAAAAAATCAAATAATAATATGCCCTTTAAGAACTTTGACTCACGGCAAAATATTATTCTCATGGTAATCCAAAAGCAATTATGCTAGCAAAGTGTTTTTGCCTTTATCTATAGTTTTTTTTTTTTTTTTATCTATTGATAATATTTAGAAGCACGAGTGTGGAGATTGGGCTAATTGTAGACCCATCAAACATCCTACATGTCTCACAAATCGGTTAAGCCATTTGACATATAGGTGACTCTGATTTGGAGCAATTTGCACGTGGTCGGCGAGATTTGAACGGATGACCAAAACTCCTAAATATTCTTGTCTAATCAATGTAATTAAGAGGATAAGCTTCCGTTAAATTTATAAAGCGACTAGTTACAATATTCACTTACCAATTCTATCGGGTGCCATAAGCACATGATGTATGTTCGCATTGTCGGTATAAGAAATATTTTGTATTTTGTTGACTCTTTTCTTCATAGGCCATTTTTCATCATTCTCAAATGAGTAGTTATGTTTCTAGAAATTTAGCAAATATCCAAATCAATGGTGAATACCATGGTTAGTGGAAAAGATAAAAAGATATTACACAAACGAGTTATATAAAAAATTCTCTTGCATGCCCAACTACTTTCTGAGATGATATTGTGATTTCTTTTTACTAAATTTAATTAGTGATATCGTTTTTGGGATAGATGAGAGCCACCATATATAAAATATAGGTTTCGTGCTATATAATGATATCAGTTTCCCTAAGTCGTATTAACATTCATGAAAAATGAGACAAAATGGTGGTTCTGACACTTGTTCTCTACCTGCTTGGACGGCGATTAATTGCTCTACCTTTCTTTGGGAGGCAAAAAGGATAGGGTTTGGTTGAATAAAGGTAGGATGAGAATGATCATTCATATGGCATAAATTTGTCCGGCGGCAAAAGGACAACGATTGATGTCACGCACAGAAGTAGGACGAGATTGTACCTAAATAAGTCCTTAAAAAACTTCATCTCGATCCTCATATGAATCTCGGGATTATTGGGATGTTATAATGAGAGGGTATTCCCTTCCCTTGGGGCAAATAAAGATACAAGGGGAATTAGGGGTATGAGGTCTACAAAAACATTATTTATATGACAATGTATCCAACGACCCAATTGTTGTCCTATTTCTTAAATAAAACGAAGTACATCTACATTTGTGGACTTATATATTTATTGTTCAGACCCTTTTTTTTTTCTTCCCAAAGATGACATAGAAGACATGTTTGGATGTCAAGAACAAAACCATTGGAATTGGAACGAAAGCTCCCTTCATTTTTTCATTCTAATATCATTTGGCAAATTCAAATGAGGCGGAATGGAAATAGAAATTGAGAATGAAAACTACCGGATTCTTGCATTTCCGTTAACATGAGGGAAGGTGGAAATGAGTGAGGATCAAAGGGAAGGAGTAGATTTCAAAAAAAAAAAAAAAGCACACAAGTGGATTATGGATTATTATATAAATTTTGGGTAACTTTTTCTGTCTATAAAATTTCATAGACAAACCGTTGGAACAATAAAATACAAACTATGAAAAGTCAATTACAATTCCGATGTGTCACTAAATGTAATAATTTTTATTTATTTAATTTAATTTCAACTTCTTATAAATTCATTCCTAATCCTTTTATCTTATTCCTATTGCATTGTTTTATCTATATACCAAATGGGGCCTAAAATAATGTGATTCAGTCAACAATCGCATCTATCTCAAGGATATGATTCATTTTGTAGAATCTAAATATATATTGAGATTGACATCACAATACGTAGCACCAAGTACAGCCATGCTATATTTCTACATAGTTACGCTCTGGAAATTAATAGTGACCTTATTATATCTAAAAATATAAATATTCTACTGAAAAGTGGTTGAAAACATATGTGGTGTAATTTGAGGAAGGGAAGCTAATAGTAGCTAGGGTTCCAAGAGCGCATACCATGATAGAAAGGTGATAGAAATATGATTATTCTTCTTTGTTTAAGTTTTCTTTTGGGTGAGAGGGGAAAGATGAGAGAGAGAGAGAGAGAGAGAGAGAGAGAGAGAGAGAGGAATAGAAGAAGCGCACTCGAGAGAGGGTCAACAGTGTCCACGGGTGGGCCGAAAGTTACAGATTGCCTATCTTTTCTTTCATCTCGGGCGAAATACGATCGGGAGGCGCCTTTCGTTTCTTTTTTGTTTGTTTCGAGAAAAGTGAATCGATTGTGGGCTTTCAGCTTACACACCCGAAAGCTCTCATTTAAGGTTGGATTGACTTAAATAACCCCATGGTTTTTTTTTTTTTTTTTTTTGACCAATCTGTAGCCACCAACTACATCTCCACCCCGAGGCTTAGCCCATTCAACTTGTTTAAGAAACACATGGATAGGTATATATATTTTTTTATAATACAGAGATACGAGTGCAAAGACTTGATTATTTAGAGATTTATGAAAGATTCTTTAAGTCTCAAAAACTGGTAAGTATATAAGCCTTTTGGCTCATGTAGATGGCCATGGCCAAAGCAGTTCGGACGCAGCTGGCAACTTTTGAACAGATGACTCCGGTTTCTAAAGTGGGAATCTCCTGATGCCCAAGTTTACTTTTGCTACATCTAAGGTTGCTCTTTTCAGTAGGTCATGAATCACTAATTTCATAAGTTTGGTGTTTAGTGGAGAAGAGTGCATCGGAGATATCCCCTTGACAAGTAATACGAGACAATTACCCCTTCTTCTACGTGAAATGTGGATGAGCAATTGCACGGAGTTATCATTTGTTATAATACAATACGATTAGAAGCGTTATAACATGTTTAATGCATGTATGAGACTTGTTTATCTTCAAAAGCTCATGAAAAATTAAACACCCGTCAAGAAGAATAAATGATAAAATGAAACTTTATTAGGGATATAAAAGTCATCAAACATAACAAAAAATTGACTCAATAGTAAACTTTAGATCAATGTGAAGCAAGATTAATCATACATTTGTAAATAAGTTAATGCATTGTGTCATGCTAACGCCCAAACAGTAGCATGTTCGTCCGATAACCATGTTAATCGTATCATATCGTGTGACCCGCTTTATTAAGCGTGTCGTGCTTGTTAGAATATTTAAATAAAAAAACTATGCTTTCATCTAATAACTTAAACTTTTAGAATCGGCTATAGTCCTACAAAATCTCACATAATATCAGAACTGGAGATCTTAAATTCGAATTTTTCTAGGCTTCAGTTGCCTCCTTAATTAAATTTTTACACTTAGTACTAGCCAAAAGACCAGATTAAGTGTGAGGGGAGAGTATTATAATATTTAAATAATAAATTATACTTTTATCTAACAGTTTAAGTTTTTAAAATAATTGACAATGATTTTATAAAATCTCACGGTGTTCATGATGAGATAGTTTGATGAGTTTATTTAAAACATCATGTGCGCGAGTTAGGCACATTCGTGTCATTACCCTCGTTTGACATGACACGACCACATGACACAGCACAAATCTTTAGCCCCTCACTTGTTGCTAGCTCATTCATCTCTCTCTTTCCCTCCCTCCCTCTGCTCCTAATGGAAGATGGGGGAAAACCAGGAAAAAGGAAATCATTTCTAAGTAAATTTCCATTTTTAAGGGGACTAATGTCGCCCATTCGAAAAGCCAAATTTTGAAGATCCAATCTTCCATAAATGGCGTCGACGTCAATCCCTCAATCCGGGTGGTTAGATACGTATCTTAGTAATATCATCATTTATTTTTGTTAGGTTTAAGCGATTCTACATTTGAGGATGGGCTACTGCATTGCAAACGAGTCAAATCAAGTGAAAATATCTAACTTTTAGATTGCCTTGAATGAAATGACGTTGAGGTTGATTCATGCATAATGACCCACCGCCACAGTAGACAGAATTGAATATTTAAATGGCATCATGGTTTGACTATTCCCTAAATCACCAAGTGCTCGATTAGATTTGCTTTGCAAAAAGTGGCTTTAACCTATGATCTTTGTTGATTCCATTTGGGAAAATGTCACAAATGGTCCCTATACTATTACTTAATGTGCAATTTGGTCCCTGAACTTTCGATTGGCTCAATTTGGTCCATGAACTATTGATAAATGTCCGATTTGGTCCCTGAACTTTCGATAGGCTCAATTTGGTCCCTGAACTATTGATAAATGTCCGATTTAGTCATTAATTACTGTTTTTCCTTTTTTTTTTTGCTTTTTTTTTTTTTTTGCTTCTTCGCTCCGGCGGAGGGAAGCCGGCGTTCGACGAGGGCCCTCGTCGGCGTCGAGCCCTCGCAGATCCGGCGAGGGAGCCCTCGCCGACGCCGGCGAGGGGCTCCCCGCAGATTTGGCGAGGGCGGCCCTCGCCGGCATCAAGCGAGGGGCTCCCTCGTAGATCCGGTGAGGGAGCACCCCGGCGTCAGGCTCCCTCACAGATCCGGGCGAGGGCGGCCCTCGTCGGCGTCGCCCGAGGGGCTCCCTCGCAGATCCGGCGAGGGAGCCCCTCGCCCGACTGCGAGGGAGCCCTCGCCGCCGTCGGGCGAGGAGCACCCGGCGACGGGCGAGGGCTCCCTCGCAGATGGCCCGACATCGGCGAGGGGCTCCCTCGCCGATCCGCGAGGGAGCCCCTTGCCCAACGCCGGCAAGGGCCGCCCTCACCCTACGCCGGTGAGGGCAACCCTCGCCGGACGCTAGCTTCCCTCCACTGGCTTCGGCAAAGGGAAGAGAGAAGAAGCACGAGTATGGAGATTGGGCTAATTGTAGACCCATCGAACACCCTACAATTCTCACGAATCGGTTAAGCCATTTGACATATAGGTGACTCTGATTTGGAGCAATTTGCATGCGGTCGGCGAGATTTGAACGGATGACCAAAACTCCTAAATATTCTTGTCTAATCAATGGAATTAAGAGGATAAGCTTCCGTTAAATTTATAAAGTGACTAGTTACAATATTCACTTACCAATTCTATCGGGTGCCATAAGCACACGATGTATGTTCGCATCGTTGGTATAAGAAATATTTTGTATTTTGTTGACTCTTTTCTTCATAGGCCATTTTTCATCACTCTCAAATGAGTAGTTATGTTTCTAGAAATTTAGCAAATATCCAAATCAATGGTGAATAGTATGGTTAGTGGAAAAGATAAAAAGATATTACACAAACGAGTTCTATCGAAAATTCTCTTGCACGCTCAACTACTTTTTGAGATGATATTGTGATTTCTTTTTACTAAATTTAATTAGTGATATCATTTTTGGGATAGATGGGAGACGCCATATATAAAATATAGGTTTCGTGCTATATAATGATATCAGTTTCCCTAAGTCGTATGAACATTCATGAAAAATGAGACAAAATGGTGGTCATGACACTTGTGCTCTACCTGCTTAGACGGCAATTAATTTCTCTACCTTTCTTTGGGAGGCAAAAAGGATAGGGTTTGGTTCAATAAATGTAGGATGAGAAAGACATCATTCATATGGCATTTTTCTCAAAATTTGTCCGGAGGCAAAAGGACAACGATTGATATCTCGCATAGAAGTAGGACGAGATTGGACCTAAATAAATCCTTAAAAAACTTTATCTCGATTCTCATCTGAATCTCGGGATTACTGGGATGTAATAATGAGAGGGTGATCCCTTTCCTTGGGGCAAATAAAGATACAAGGGGAATTAGGGGTATGAGGTCTATAAAAACTTTATACATATGACATTGTATCCAACGACCCGATTGTTGTCCTAAATCTTAAATAAGAAGTACATCTACATTTGTGGATGTTTATATATATTGTTCAGACCTTTTTTTCACAGAAAACTGCGCTTTCTATCCTTATCTTATTAGTCGTAAGGGGAAACCTATTCTATGGAACAAACCCAATATCATGCGTATCATTCTCTTCTTCTTACTTCTATTCTTTATGCACCGCTATTAGCCCTCGCAACATTCCCTGACAACGACCGTGAGGGTTACGGTTAAGGCTATGATTGTGATCCATGTTCATAGCACTGGCTGAGTTTCCACGGCACTTGGTTGCTCCACTAGATATGGAAAGGTTAGTTTGCTAGGAAGCTGAAAGCAACCTCCAGTTCTGGTAACTCCTCAAAGACAATGTATCGAGGTTCTAAGACCCCACTTACTTTTTCGTCCTCAAAAAATCTTGCTGACTTGGTCTCAGCAATCCTGATCGGGAGCGATGGGCAATCAAACAACTATCCCTTATACCTCTTCCCAAAGATGACATAGAAAACATGTTTGGATGTCGGGAACAAAACCATCGGAATTGGAACGGAAGCTCCCTTCATTTTTTTCATTCTAATATCATTTGACAAATTCAAATGAGGTGGAATGGAAATAGAAATTGAGAATGAAAATACCAGATTCTTGCATTTCCATTAACATGAGGGGAGGTGGAAATGAGTGAGGATCAAAGGGAAGGAGTAGATTAAAAAAGAAGAAGGAAAGCACACAAGTGGATTATGGATTATTATATAAATCTATGTTTTCTGTCTATAAAATTTCATAGGATAAAGTATGCTTTACCTTATTTTTCTACTATATACAACCGTTTGAACAATAAAATACAAACTATGAAAAGTCAATTACAATTCCGATGTGTCACTAAATGTAATAATATTTTTTATTTAATTTTCATTCCAACTTCTTATAAATTCATTCCAAGTCCTTTTATCTTATTCCTATTGCATTGTTTTATATATATACCAAATGAGGCCTAAAGTTAATGTGATTCAGTCGACAATCGCATCTATCTCAAGGATACAATTCATTTTGTAGAATCTAAATGTATATCGAGCTTGACTTTACAATACGTAGCACCAAGTAAAGCCATGCTATATTTCTACGTAGGTATGCTCTGGAAATTAATAGTGACCTTATTATATCTAAAAATATAAATATTCTACTGAAATGTGGTTGAAAACATATATGGTGTAATTTGAGGAAGGGAAGGTAATAGTAGCTAGGGTTTCAAGAGAGCATACCATGATAGAAAGGTGATAGAAATGGGATTATTCTTCTTTGTTTAAGTTTTCTTTTGGGTGAGAGGGGAAAGATGAGAGAGAGAGAGAGAGAGAGAGAGAGAGAGGAATAGAAGAAGCGCACTCGAGAGAGGGTCAACAGTGTCCACGGGTGGGCCGAAAGTCGAAGTGAATCGATTGTGGGCTTTCAGCTTACACACCCGAAAGCTCTCATTTAAGGTTGGATTGACTTAAATAACCCCATGGTTTTTTTTTTTTTTTTTTTTTTTTTTTTGACCAGTCTGTAGCCACCAACTACATCTCCACCCCGAGGCTTAGCCCATTCAACTTGTTTAAGAAACACATGGATAGGTATATTTTTTTTTATAATACAAAGATACGAGTGCAAAGACTTGATTATTTAGAGATTTATGAAAGATTCTTTAAGTCTCAAAAACTGGTAAGTATATAAGCCTTTTGGCTCATGTAGATGGCCATGGCCAAAGCAGTTCGGACGCAGCTGGCGACTTTTGAACAGATGACTCCGGTTTCTAAAGTGGGAATCTCCTGATGCCCAAGTTTACTTTTGCTACATCTAAGGTTGCTCTTTTCAGTAGGTCATGAATCACTAATTTCATAAGTTTGGTGTTTAGTGGAGAAGAGTGCCTCGGAGATATCCCCTTGACAAGTAATACGAGACAATTACCCCTTCTTCTACGTGAAATGTGGATGAGCAATTGCACGGAGTTAAAAGAAAATACAATTAAGATCTCATGTAAAAATGAAAAATTCAAGCTTTACCATTGCCTTATGAGAAGTTTAGAATAAAACAAACAAACGATTGGCGCACCATCATGAGATAGTAAAGGGGCAAGTAGAAAAGAATCTAACTCCGCCACCATATTAATGGTTATCAGTTTTAAAGTTTAAGCCGCCATATGAAAGAGGGTATCGTCGAGTATCCAAGATAACAATAAGTTTGGTACTTGTGTAATTGGGATAAACTGAACACCATGATAGGTCAAAGTGATTATGGTTTAGAGAGCATATATGAAGGGGCCGATAAATACTGTTATTTGGAGTTTTACATCATTCATTAAGCGAAGGTTAGTACATTCTTAGTAGAGCAACACACATATTATGATTAGTTTGCAAAATTGATTAACTAAGTGACATGACAGGCTATAAGAAAGTATTTAAATAAGTGAGTCATATTCAGTGTGATGGTTTACCATGTCACTGTAATATATTGATCTTGCAAGTTGGTCTAGTAAACTTAGGCTCCGTTTGGTTTGGCTTTTGGGGAATGTCTTTGCAAAAATGCAAATACTTTTGGGTTAAGGGAATTTTCCGAAATACAAATAGCGTTTGGTGAATTGTAATTCTAAAGTGTATTGAGAAACAACTTTAGCCAAAATATTATTTGGTAAAATTTGCATTTGTAAATGACTTTTATTAAATAAAAGAACAAAAAAAAAAACATTTGTATATATATTCTTTTGAAGTATGGCCACCCACCGGCTAGATTTGGCTGCCGAACCGCCGAATCTGGCCATCGAACGACCAGATTTGGCCCTTGGATGGCTAGATCTAGCCCCCGAATGCCGTCACCTGAGGTCACCTGACCTCAGGTGATCGATCACCTGGGTCGCGCTATTCAGGCCATCGGTCACCTGGGTCGCGCGACCCTGGCGTCACTTGAGGTCCAGCGACGGTCACTAGGGTTGAGCGACCCTCAGGCGGTGGTCATCGGTGCGCGCGATCCCTTGGCCGGCGGTCGTCGGCCTTCAATTGGCTTTTCCCTGCGGTGGTTTTGCAAAAGATGAATAGTAATCGACTTGCATTCCAAAAATGCAAGTTCCCAAAGTACCTCGGGACATGCTTTAGACTAAGAGTCTTTAGAGTCCTTTGAAGATGCAATTGTATTTTCCCAAAGTTGAGCAAAAATGCGAACCAAACGCTTTTGCATTTGGCCAAGGGACTTTAGAGTCCCAAAGCCCATTTCAAATGCCAAACCAAACGGGGCCTTAATTGGCTCTTCTTTTTGGTATGCCAACCTTGCAAAGGAAAGTCAATCTCCCTTTATATATTATTGAGTAATCTCGCGATTTGAGGGTTTACACTATTAAGTGATCAAGGAAACATATCTGTATTGAATAATATGATCATTTACGTGGGTAGAAGATACAATGTCTGTTTCAATAGCTACAGATGCTCGTAGGAAGATCTGGTCTACGATCAAAACTTGAAAAGGAAAGGAGGGACATACAGTCTGAACATTTGCATGGATGAATGTCAAGACATATATATCCACAAACACACATTGAAAAACATCAGAATTCGATACCTTTTACATGGAGTTTCCGCCGGAGCCATGTGTTGATCGATTGAGAGCAAGAGAGAGAGAGAGAGTATGAATATAAATATGAGGAATGGCTTTTCGTGCTCCTCGAGGCCTCTCTTTTATATAGAAGATGGAAGTGATTTAGATTAATCTTTTACGAATTGCTTAATTTCATGTGTAATAGTTTGACAGAGGGGATATCTGTCAACAAGAAGTCCTGTTGAACAGAAAAGAAAAAAACGAATCACGGAAATCGTGCTCTGAAGAAGAAAAAAATGGCTGCATTTGCGAAGTAGACGTAAAATGACGCTTCTTCCCTGCACGTATGCAACTCTAGTCCTTAATTATTTCTCTCCCAAACGACTTCCTGTTCGCGCATCATCATGAGATTAGGGTGGTTACATCGAAATAATCGTTGCGTACGTTAAAAATACCCGCGCAACATGTGGAAGTGGAAATTGTGCAGCGATGTATGTAGCTTGGCCTGATGGTCATGTGCGCGCACATGAAACTTCATTTCCAAGGGAGATTGTATTCCGTATGTTAAGGTCGGAACGGATGGAAGCATGTGGTGTTATGTAGATTAAGAAGCGCAATTATTGGGAGCATCCTGTGAGATCTTTTCGAAGATTTGATATCTGACTTAGTATTTAGTTTGGTATTTAGGACTTAGTATTTAGCTTGGTATTTGTTGGTAATCCGTATTTATTTCGTCATTGACTTTTGGCACTAATCCCAATATTTTATCGCCTCTATGGATCCATGAAAAATGGATGTTCCCACAAGGTGAATTTCACTGGGAGAGAAGTACGGTTGGAAAAGCTTCATTTTGTGCGTAAACATATACAATGTGGATTCTATTCACGACTCCCGTGTCAAAATTATTCAAATGAATGATATTTATCTTTCGGAAGAGAAGACTTTTAAAATTTAGCTACCGCCTGAGAGGATAGTAGTGTAGGGAATTTCAATTTTTGGTGTGAGTTTACAAGGATTTGAGAACTTACATGTGACATGCTTTTGTTATTGTGCAACCACAATTTATACCCGCTACGTTTTTGGATTGAAGTTCATTTTTTCCTTCTACTTTTCACAATTAGTGAGCGCATCATGAATATGACGTCCAACCACATTGATCCGTTGATGTGTTATGCAGCATAGGATTTTCAAGACATATACTTGTAAAAGAATTTGTCAGAAGTTAGCATTCATTTCACACTTCACGGAAAACCTTTTTCCGCTTCGCCTAGCCCTGTTTACTATCTAGATCTTCATAGTGTCAAGGAGCAATTCACAAACGAGTGAAAATCCCATATGTATTTATGCACGCAACACGCGAATGTCATGTGATGATATGATAAAATATCATTCCAAAATTTTTCCAAGTTACGATAAACTATGCCTCACATCGCTGAATTTCAAGAAAAAACATAAACAACATACTGCATTTTATGCCAGACACGACATCTATGATCCAAAAGTAATTGCAAGATTGTTTTCAAGGTTGAGATGCAAGCCGAATCTCTCAACAATTAGTATACTCTTGCTTCTAAGATCAAATATACTTTATTAGAAGCTCCCAATGAAACCGAACAACACCATGACACAAGTCGAACCGAATCATCATGTACACCCTCCCTCTCTGCAACAATCCTGCAAAACGCAAAAACATTGTACAAATGAACTAAAGGGCACTTATAGAATACAAGAGTGCTGATGGTTCTGTTTCTTTTTCTCCTGGCAAAGGACTGAAGACAACTCCATAATGATAACGCCCGAGAAAACGAAGCCTTCAGACTAAATAAGGATCCATCAAGTGTCGCTTATTCATGTTAGTTCTAACCTAAGGATTCAATCAACAGTGCGCCATACAGATGTATCAAGAGACACCCCAAAAGTGACGTCAATTCAGGAGGAAGTGTTGCGCTGCAGGACTGGTTTAAGAGATAACCCTACTGTTTTGGAGGAGAGTCCATCGTCTGCACTGGCGGAGCCGTGACCACTGCTAATGTAAGATCAGCAGGGTTTGCATCACCAGATCGGTCACGGATTTCCCTATATTCTTGACAAATTGCACAGAGATGGCAGAAAAAATGAGCGACAAAGTCCCCACAAGGCGCTTCCTGCATGAGATGAGTGATGATCAAATGGGCCAATTGATGACTAAAGCACAAAACTAGTTGTTTGCTCACAGGATTCTTGCAACTGTTCTAGAAGTTTCAGGGTCAATCTAGACTGACTTTTACTGATTATTTGTTGCCTAATCAAAATCTCGTGGTTTCAAAACACTGACAATTTTTGCAAAATATATATCTTGACACACCTAGATCCATATATGTAACTTCTTTGCATCTTTTGAGATTTCAATAATATTTTAAATTTTAATAGGAAAGCAAGAAAGTTATGAAAAAGGATTGAAGATTCCAACTCTCGTGTGTTCTTATTTCAATCTATTATTTATTCTAATCATGAGGACTTGCGTAACTCGAGTCAAACCCCACCTATTAGAGGAGGGCTGGAACTGCTAGACTGAAGGCGGGAAAGGGATTTTCACTCGTTTACTATCGTTGAGAAGACGGACGGAAGGGTGTGCCTTATTAACATCTGTTGCATAACTGGAAGATTTGAAAAAAAAAGGTCACAAAGTCCATGGAAACACGATGTCCCCTTCTACTAAGTACGGAATCGTAATGCATATAATACACGTATAGGATTCTCCATTTGATAGTTTTAGATTTTTAGGTCGGATGTTCATAATGGAAAAATCATTCGTGAACTTTCCACGTTCATCTCATGAGATATACTTCTAGCTTGTAGTATAATTTGAAGAACAAACAAGACAAAAGAGTCGAGTACGTACGACAAAATGCAAAACTGCAAAGGAAACTCAATGGGTTGCTCTCTGGGCATAATTGTAAGAGTTTTCCTAATGTGAACTACATTAATTGATATTGTAGTTTACCGTTTAACGTTTACCGTTTTACGGGGATTGGTCTAAGGTGAGATAGAAGGTTTTTAATTAGTCTAATATGGGCTGGCTAGTGTGGGCCGAGTTGAGCTTGGCCCGTAATGAGGGGGCCTAGCTAGAAACTCTATAAATAGTGCTCAAGTCTCTCATCTAACCCTAATTCTCATATGTATCCTCACCTAAGGGGCGTTTATCTAACGCTAAACGTGAGGGGGGCCGCCTCATTGAGCCAGTGATACGGAGGGCAATAGAGGAGAATGACTTGATGCGTGGATCCCCTTGACATGTGGGAAATCCATTTTCTGCTTCCGCTTTATGTTTGATGGATCCCAAAACAGGTGCGTTAATCTTCCTACTCAATTATGCATATTATTGTTCTGGTTATAGAGATCTTGGGGTTGCACAATTTGCGTCCAACATGTGGTATCAGAGCCTCCATAACCCTAGAACTCGAACGCATAAGTTTTTTGCCCTAATTTGTGATTTTCGAGATTTTTTGTTCAATAAAAATAAAATAAAATCACAAATTCGGATGATCCTGAAACCATAGGGTTTTTGTTCTACATGTTGAGATCTTTCCAACCATATATAATATGTATAATTTTGTTGAGAATTGAGTGAGAATTTTAAATTTGAAATTCTAGGGTTTATACATAGAAAAAGTTCTAGAATTTTAAGTTACATTCTAGCGTTACCTTCGTTTTTCTTCTCCACTCTTTGCATCACGTCGTGTCGTTTGAATTATGAACTGTCGATCATTGCGCGCACTCTTTTGCTCGTCCGTCTCTGATTTCGGAATTGACTTTCTCCTCTTGGCGGTTTTGTTCTATTACCGTGGTAAGTTTGCCCCCTTGATTGCTAGTCAATGTCGAATTCATTCGCGACGAGGATGATGGGGTTTGTGAAGATTTGTATTTGTATATATATATTTTTCGCGCGTGGTCGGTAGTGTTGGACTTGTATCTTCATCCTCTACATCGTGGTGTATTTATATTACATGTTTGATAATTTTATGGATGTGAAAATACATATGGAACCCTATATACGTGTATTTGTAGTGTATTTTTGCGTATTTTTCTTATATTTTCTGTGATTTTGGAAATATAAGTGTTGGGTTACAGGTATGTTATCACATAAATATTATAATGGTGTGATTCATTAATAAAAAATTAAACTTTATTGTGAACTGAAGTTGGCTTAATGAGATATAACCATTATGGGATAGTAATTGAGCTATGTATTGATTATAAAATTTTTGTTGTTTAAGCATACTCCTTTACACACTGGTAATCTTTGAATGATGGACGTCTTAAGAACTCGTGACCAAACTGATTGTACTGATTAACACATTTGTTGAATGTGGGTAATGCATGTCAATTAAGTTACTGCATATTGTACATGAACTCATCTGGTCACTTGTTAATGTCTATCAAGTTGAATATTTTTTATGGATAAAAAGTATGACAACATTTACGCAGAGCAATAGTATCTACTGTTAAATTTTAGATATTTGGTTTTCTTGTTTGACTCAATTAATAGGCCATTGGTTGATTACAATGATAATTGTTACTTAAAAATTGGCTAATAAATTAGCTGTTGGCCTTGGAGTCATGTTTTGCCTTATGAACTCATGAGTGATAATGGATCACTGTCAAGCTTGTCGATTTGGGGTATCCTGTATTGCTATTGATGTTAACTTGTGATAGATCCTTTGAATCAACTATCTTCTTTATGTTGTTATAGTAATATGTTATCTGGGTGCACAAGAGACGTTTTCTTCTATGTTATGTGAAGTTTATTGTGTTACTGTGTTCCGTGATCTCATTGGAGTCTATCTTTCAGATCATTTATATATATATATCTATATTATAAAGATTTTATTAATGAACAAAGCAATGTAATTAGCATAATATGTGATTTTGATGATATGCTGCCCCTATCACTAAAGCTAAAATCACATGTTTATGGTGTATGTGAGGAGTAAAATTTATATCCCTAGGATGAGAGAGTTTCAAGGATTCAATTGAGTAGTGACCGCCAAAGTGGAAGCTTGATTGGGTTTGAGAAATTTTGGTCTCGTATATTGATTGGGATGTCTCCTGGTCTAATGTGTAGTCATACTCCCAAAGGAGGTGATTGTGTATTAGTTCATGAAGGGATACATGATGGTATGGTGGAGGAGTGACTGATTCTAGTGATTCATATGCCCAAAGGTGATGAATTCACGAAGAATTGGAATATATTCTCATAACCGCTATCATGTGGGGAGTGTACAACTGCATGTCATGTATTCTGCCCAAATGTGATTATATGATTATGCATGTAACTCTCTGGATGTGTACTTATATGTCAAGTTACACAGTGCTCACATGATGCTAATTATATACATTGCTTGTTTTTCAGTCACCTTTTCTATAATTAATAATTCCACTATTATTGAGGTTTTTACTGCTTCAAATTTTAAGTTGTGGACATATGATTTGTTGCTCGAGAATGCAATAAAATTTGCTTACTGTCCATGAAGCGTTCCATTCTGGAACACTTGAAAATAGGTTTATTTGCGGATTGCACTGCTATAAGATGATGGAAGCCTTAGTTGCTTGAAATTATGTCTTGTTTGATATTGAAATTAGGACATATCTGCAAAGATTGTGTTTAAGTCCTAATGATATATACATCTCATATAAGGATGAAAAAGTTGTTTCAAAAAATTTTCTATTTACTCTTAACGGTTATCTAAAGACTTCTATAGATTATTGTGGAAATAAAATTGACCGAGATAAAGAATAAATTGGTTAGAATTAGTCTTAAAGGTTGTCAGATTTAATAGTGACAGTGAGTATTTTGGCAAGTATGACAATGCGAAATAGCTTAAAGGGTCATTTGTCAAATACTTGATAAATTCTGAGGTGGTAATTTATACTATGCTTGAAAATCCTAACAAGAAGATTTGGCTAAAATGCATGAATCATCATAATGAACATAGTGATGAGTATGATGAGTAAAACTAATTTATCCAGTCTTCTGTGGGTTGATATTATGAAAGCAATTTTTTCACATACAAAAAGTGTCCTTTTTAAAGTTGTTTTATAAACTTCTTTTGAGTTATAGATTGGGCATAGATTACTTGAATCATATTAAATTTAGGGGTGTCATGCAGAAGTGAGATTATCTAATCCAATTTTAAGTGTATTGCAATTCGAGATCAACTCGGAATTATTTTGTATCTTATTTAGATTGTTAAAGGGGTATTGATCTTATGACCCTAAAGAAGGTACAAGAATTATGGAATCACATACTCTAAAATTTCTTAAGATCGACGTAATTGTAGAGGATAGCTACTCTCAAACTATTAAAGATAATAGTGTGATGGGGGTTACTTGTGTTTTTGTCTTTATCTATACGAGATAATTATGGAATCTCCTGTACCATAGACTAAACTTGTTGAGGTTTAATGTACTGTTCTTGATATAGTTTATAATGAAATTTCTTAAACCTCTCAAGTGCAAAATGAAGTGGTTGTAGCTTTATTAAGGAGATTTGTTAGGGAAAGACAATTAGTTATACCATCAGACTATATAGTCTATTTGTGAGAGCATGATTACAATATCCATTACATGGTTGTTTTAGCAACTTATATAAATGTCGTTTTTTGTTCTTAATTAAGTATGTGATTAAACGCCATAAAAAAAGGATAATAATATTTTTACTCTGAAAGAGGGGTGGATAGTTAGTGAAGAAATAAATAATTATTTCTTTACTACTAATTCTTTCAGAGTGAACGTGGCATTGATAGTTTATTTTTTTATATGGAGTTACGTCAAAGAGATACAAAATCTGTATAAGTGCAACTGGAGAATTTTGCAGCAGATTCAAGTAAACTTGTGTGTAGACTGAAAAGTCTTAATTCATGGTCTTAAGCAAGTTTTCAGGCAATATTATTAAAGTTTCATAGTGTTGTTATTTTGTTCAATTGGGAACAAAGTAATTCAATATACTTGCAAGGTCAAGTGGGAGGAAATTTATTTTTCTCATACTCTATGTACATGATATTTTGTTTACAAGTAATGACCTTGAGGCATCTTATATATTTTGTACTAAGATTTGTAAGGATTGTTTTTGCCATATTATATTAGATTTTCTCGGAGGACTTTTGCTGATTGTATATTGGAAATATTCAATATACATCAGTGTAAGTCATGAATTGCTCCTGTTGTTAAGGGTGATGGATTGTATCGATCACACTGTCCTTATTTAGATATTGAGAAAATCTAATTAAAATGTGTACCTTGTGTCAGTGGACTTAAAAGTATAATGTATGCTCGAATTTGCACTAGACTAAATATCGTCTTTGTGATGAGACTTCTAGGCAGACATCAATCAAATTCAGGACGCAATTATTGCGTTGCTGCCAAGAAGGTTTTAAGGTACTTAAAGAGGATAAAATATTATATGTTAATATGTGAATATGTTCAATTCTTGTAGTTAGTAGGGTATTTAGATGTAAATTTTGGTTGCTGTTATGATGATATGAGATCAATAACAGAATACATATTTATGTTAGTAGGAAGTGCAGTAAATAAAGTTCTATGTCATCTTCTACTATGAAAGCAGTGTTAGTAACATTCTTTTAGGCTGTTACTTGGGCTATTAGGCTCCGGAACCTCATGAAAGAGTTAATCGTTTTAATTGTATGGATAGACCCATATGGTTATATTGAGAAAAAAATTTTTGTAGTATTATTTATTTACTACAGAGGTCTCAAGGAGTCTAAATATATGGTGGTCAAAACTTTTGACCAAAAGGAAACGGTACAGAAAGGTGACGTTTTAATATAACATATTTCCACAGATGATATGGTTGTAAATCCACTAACTAAAGGTCTACGCCCATGTGTTTTTTAAGCGACATATCATTTGCATGGGCCTAGGAGCATCATGAGATGCTGTTGTTTAGTGGGAGCTATTTTGATTTTATTCTGATAAAGGTTTCATCTGTGTTTGTTACATTTTGTAACAGTTTGATATGTATCAACTTTTGCATTCAATAAAGTTTTCTTTTGAATGTGTTGTTATTACGTTGAATACATATTGATAAAGTCTCAATGTATTGTATATATCTTGAGTGAAGGCTAGGGGCATCCGGTTATTAGCCTTGTCCATATGTCTTGTTATACATAAAGAATGGTTAACCGTAATGACAAGACATATGTGGGTTCATGGAACCATAAAGACATTCTCTAGTGACACAAATTTTTTTTGTGACACTTAAGGTAAGAGAATGGACATTCTCTAGTGGCACAAGTTTTTGTGACGCTTAAGGTAAGAGAATAGTGACTGACAAATGAAATCTCTCTATGAGAGATGTTATCCATTTGACACACTACCATATTGAATCCATATCAATAGAGTTGAGAATACTCATGACCATGGAAGGCTCTGTGTGTATACATGCAGTTACCGCCATGATTCGGTGTTTGAGACTTTATGGGATAGGATTGACTATTAAGAATTATCTCTAGACCAATGTACGCACATACAGTACGATTTCAATTAATATAGTCCAAGTGGGAGAATGTAAGAGTTTTCCTAATGTGAACTACATTAATTGATAATGTAATTTACCGTTTAACGTTTACCGTTTTACGGGGATTGGTCTAAGGTGAGATAGAATGTTTCTTAATTAGTCTAATATGGGCTGGCTAGTGTGGGCCGAGTTGAGCTTGGCCCGTAATGAGAGTGCCTAGCTGGAAACTTTATAAATAGTGCTCAAGTCTCTCCTCTAACCCTAATTCTCATATATATCCTCACCTAAGGGTCGTTTATCTAACGCTAAACGTGAGGGGGCCGCCTCATTGAGCCAGTGATACGGAGGGCAATAGAGGAGAATGACTTGATGCGTGGATCCCCTTGATATGTGGGAAATCCCTTTTCTGCTTCCGCTTTATGTTTGATGGATCCCAAAACAAGTGCGTTAATCTTCCTACTCAATTATGCATGTTCTTGTTCTGGTTATGGAGATCTTAGGGTTGCACAATTTGCGTCCAACAATAATGTCTAGAGCAATCTTCGGTCGAAAACAGCGATTCTGGGTTTAGGGTAGAGGGCTAGTCAACACTGAATTAAGTTAATATATGGTGTAATGAAATGAAATGAAAAGATGGCTCTAATCATTTTATTAGGTTAAAAAGAAAAGGTTGGAATAGAAGCGGAATTTTATTGTTTAGATTTTCGGATATCAAATAGGATAACAATTCAATCTATACAATATTTAGTACACTTCGATTTAATTAAAATACGTAGACAAAAAAGCTAATCAAATTGCTTCCAATAGGACAAAAAGAGAAGCTAAAACACCACAAGAACAACAAGAACAGCAACGCATCCAAAGGCGCACAATGGCACGATCCCTCCTTATTCTGCCCGCAACCGACGGCCACGATCTCAATTCACACATTCGAACCGAGCTTCCCATTCGAGCGGCTCGCGGCAAGAGCCATCATCAAAGACGGGTTGAACACGCTATAGCCGCCACCCACCACCATGTTGAGCCAACTCACGTAGTCCGCCTCATCATTGGCCAGGAACAGCGCCGCCCTCGCCACGCTCTCTGGCGCCAGCACCTGCCCCTTCAGGTTGCCCATTGCCCTCATCCAGTCGTCCATCCTCTCCAGCTCGGCCTTACTCATCTTCCCCAGCCCCGATGTCCCCATCCTCGAGACCGCATAAGGGGACACGGAGTTCATGTTGGAAAATATGGTTTCGAATCAATAGAGCAATCAAGTTGGACTTTGAAATATGATATCACTTTTTTAAGGATTTATTTATCCCACAATGTTGCTAATGGTCATCGGCAGATATCATCCAAGATACAATAAAGTTTCAAATGAGAATACTAGATAACAATTTTAGTATTTCTCCAGGGTCTCTTTAGAAAAAAATCGAAAGAATGGTTGTAGTTTTGAAAAGAAGACTCGAAAAATGATTTCATTCTCATTCACCCAAAAACTGACACACACACACACACACACATATATCGGTCTTAAAGTACATAGATAACTCTGCATGAAGGGTTACAAAGTGAATGAATGCATCCTTTCGGAAAAAGTTGCAAAATGAACGAAGGTGTCCCTTCAAAAGAAGTAGGAAAATGAACGAGAAAAGTTGCAAACTGAACAAATATCATTTTCAAAGGTTGTCTTGAAAAGACATAAATATAAAAATTCAGAATAATAAAAATAAATATAAAAATTCGGAATACTAAAAATAATAAAAATAATTCTTTTTTAGTAAATAAAATTTCAAACTTCCATAATTTCCAAAGTGCGTCTAATAATTACACATCCGCACGCGGTTATAGTGGAGTCTAGCCCACACAAAATCTTTTTCTTTAAACACACTAAAGAAGCCTCACTTATTAATTGTCCCACATTTTCCTAACTTTTCTATGTGGGATAAGGAAAAATACAATTAGTTTGTTTTACAAACACACATTCAATAATTCACCCATATCTCATGCTGTCCAAGCTCCGCCACGGCCACGGGCCAACCCTACCACTGCATGCTTTGACGCGGTGTACGTGTGCATCGCCCACCCCGCGATCGCCGTGCACCTACTCCCCGTGAACAAGATGTAGCCCTGGTGCTGCGGCACCATGACCCGTGCCGCGTGCTTTACCTCATGGAAGGCCCCATGGAGGTTGATGCGGAGGACGCGGTCGAGGTTGGTGAGAGATGTGTCGAGGATGCCCCCGAAGGCCGGTTGAGGACCCCGGCATTGTTGTAGATGATGTCAAGCCGGCCGTGGTTGGCCACAGTGGCGTCCATGAGGTCGTGCACATTGGCCTCGATGAAAACGTCGCAGCGGGCATAGGAGGCCTGCTGGCCCAGCTTCGCAGCCAGGGCCCGGCCCAGCTCGTCCTGAATGTCGGCAATCACGACCAATGCGCCGTGTTGGTGGAAGAGGTTTGCCGTGCTCGCGCCGCCGGTGATGATTGCCACCTTGCCATCTAACCTGGAAGGGAAATCAGAGCTTCTCTATCTCTATCATATTACCCAAAAGCCCTAACTAGATAACGCTAAAATCTCCATTCCCGTTCCATTCGCGAAACGATCGAGAGACTATATAGCAAAGGCTAGTAAAAAGGACGAACTGCATGCATGGTCACGTTCCAGCAATGCCATGTTAAATACCTCTTGCACTAATTTTCTGCCATAGCCACAAAGCTTGATCTCTTCGGAAATATGTGCATTGACAAGACGATTAGAAGCCTGAAGATGGAGATGTAGGTTGTAGATTTGATTGTGGTGTTTGTTTGGCAAATCTCCAATATGTGGCGGTGCGTGTATATACATAGGGAGAATACCAAGTTATATTTTCCTGACTCAACTAAAGAAAAAGCAAAAGCGTTCGATAAAAAAAAAAAAAAAAAAAAAAAAAAAAAAAAAAAAAAAACTAGACAAAAAGCACAAGAAAAATGAAGAAAAAAAAGAAGTAGTATTCGCTTGACCAAACTTAATTTATCATCACTAGTATAGGAGGGGGACACGCCCATCTCGAAAACGTCCAGGTCGAAATATGGGCTTTTAAATTAAGTTCCGAATTAGTAGATGTTTTTTTTTTTTTTTTTTTTTTTTTTTTTTTTTTTTTTTTCAGACTGAAAAAAAATAAATCTCTCCCTCAACACGGGCATTGTACGATACGACGTCATGTGTATAATCGACGCACAAAATACACTAGGATATGATATTTTTAGAGTGGTGAGTCGATCATAAGGTGGGCAATAATTCTTGATGTGACTCGAATGCATAACATGACGGGTTTAAATAGGCTTATTTTGACATGACTCGTTTATGACGTGATTAAATAAGTTGTGTCTTATGAAGTTGATCTGTCTAAACTTGTCAATCCGACCAAACACAAATTAGTGAGTTGAAGTTAATGTGTTAAATGTCATTTGTTTTAATGCGATACAATTAGAAGCGTTTTAACATGTTTAAAGCATATTTGAGACTTGTTTATCTTCAAAAGCTTATGAAAAATAACTCCCAAGAAGAATAAATGATCAAGCGAAACTTTATTAGGGATACAAAAGTCATCAAACATAATGAAAAATTGACTCAATAGTAAACTTTAGATAATGTGAAGCAAGATTACTCATCTTGTCGGGAAAAGTGTTGCCATGAGTTATCATTTATAAACGAGTTTTACGTGTGTACCGTATAAATGAGACATTTGTAAATGAGTTAATGCATCATACCGTACTGATACCCAACCCAACAACATATTCGTCCGATAACCATGTTTACCGTGTCATATTGAGTCACCCGCTTTATTAATCGTGTCGTTTTTTAGATAAGATGAGAGCCCCTCACCCGTTGCTAGCTCATTCATCTCTCTCCCTCCCTCCCTTTGCTCCTAATGGAAGGCGGGGAAAACCAGGAAAAGGGAAATCATTTCCAAGTAAATTTCCATTTTTAAGGGGACTAATGTCGCCGACTTCCACCTTTAAAAAAACACTGACCAAAAAAAAAAAAAAAAAAAAATGTCGCCCATTCGAAAAGTCAAATTTTGAAGATCCAATCTTCCATAAATGGCGTCGACGTCAATCCCTCAATCCGGGTGGTGAGATACATACTTTAGTAAAATCAGCATTTATTTTTGTTAGGTTTAGCGATTTTATAATTGGGGATGGTCTACTACATTGCGAACGAGTCAAATCATGTAAAAAATCTGACTTTTAGATTGCCTTGAATGGAATGTTGTTGACGTCGATTCATGAACAGTGACCCCCCACGGCAGACAGAACTAAATATATGGATGCCATCATGGTTTGAATATTCCCTAAAATCACCAAAGTGCTTGATTAGATTTGCTTTGCAAAAAGCGGTTCTAACCTGTGATCTTTATTGATGTCATTTCGCTTACTTCCTAGAGTCTTTTTACTTACACATTTTCCCTACCGATACCATTTAGAGACACGAGCGTGGAGATTGGGCTATTTATAGGCCCATCAAATACCCTACAAATCCTCTGAACCGGTTAAGCCTTTTGACATGCGAGTGATTTTGAATAAAAGCAGTTTACACTCAGTTAGCAAGATCTGAATTGATAACCTTCAAATCTGATTTGCAAATCTTCCAATAAACTTGCAAAGCAACTATATACATTTTTCACATACCAATTCTATATGTTTTCACATACCAATTCTATATGTTGACATAAACAGATGATATATGTTCATGTTGTCAAAATAAGAAATATTTCGTATTTTGTCAACTCTTTTCTTCATAGCCCATTTTTCATCACTCTCGAAATGAGTAGTTATATTTCTAGAAATTTAGACAATATCCAAATCCATGGTGAATAGTATGCTTAGTTGACAAGATAAAGTGAAATATTACACAATCGAGTTATAAGCATATCATATATAAAATTTTTCTTATATGCTTTACGCTTATTTGACTACTTTTTGAGATAGTATTGTAATTTCTTTTTACTAAATTTAATTAATTATATCATTTTGAGATAAGATGAGAGTTGCCATATATGAAATATAGGTTACTTGTTATATAATGATATTGGTTTCCCTAAATCGTATGGACACTCATGAAAACCGAGACGAAATGGTGGTTATGGCAACTGTGCTCTACTTGCCCAGACGTGATTCATTTCTCTGTCATTCTTAGGAAGGCAAAACTGACAGGGTTTGGTCTCTCTCTCTCTCTTGCATAAACGTAGGACGCGAAAAACACATTCATATAGCATATTCTCAAAAGTTGTCTAAGTGGCATCTCCTTTCTTAGGGGGGCAAAAGGACAAGGGTTGATATCTCTTGCATGAAAGCAGGATGAGAAAGCATTCCTATGGCAATGAATCTGATGACCCTATTGTTGTCCCAGATCTTAAAAATAAGGAAGTACATCAATACTCATAGACGTATATAGTTATTGTTTGGGGTTTTTCTTTTTTGTTTTCATTCCAATTAGAGGTGGCAATATGGGTCATAAACCCATATCATGACCCATTTTTAGTTAAATGGGTCATATATGGGTCAAATGAAAGTTAAATATGGGTCAAAAATGGGTTTGAGAAAATAAAGCACAAAACTAAATGGGACCCACTTTCAACCCATGGCCATGGCCATGGCCTTTTTAATTTTATTATATTTTTTTATAAAAAATCCAAATTATATTATTTTTTATATTTCAATTTTTTTTTTTTTTTTTCTTCCTCCCTTAGCCGATCGTCGGCGGGCGATGGTCGGCCGCCGGCCGACGACAGGCTAGGCGAGATCGAGCTCGCCGGCGTCGAGCGAGGCTCGATCTCCCGATCTAGCGAGGCCGAGGCCCCGCCCGACGCCGGCGAGCTCGATCTCGCTGTGGCCGGTCACCGGCCATCATCATGGCCGGCCGCCAGCCGAAGAAAAAAAAAAAAAAAAAGAAAAAAATAATTATTAAAAAATAAAATCTATATTTAATATAAAAAATATTTTTAAAAAAAAAAAAATATATATTTTAAAAATAAAATCGAAAATATATATTTTTTAAAAATAAAAATTATATTTTAAAAAATAAAAATTCGATTTTTTTAAAAAATATCTTTAAAAGAATTATAAATAAAATTTCATTAAATTTGTATTGCATAAAAATGTTTTAACAATACTTTTTATACTTTTTTTTTTTTACAAAAAAATCATAAAAGTGAGCTTTTTTTAGGTTTAGTTAAAAAATTTCATGTTATAGTTTTTAGTTATTCAATAGTATGTTCACTTCAAATAAGAGAAGCATGTGAATAGTCTAATTATTTATAAATATTTCAATTTATTGGTTTTTTTTTTTTAACTTTTTATTTTTATTTTATTTACTATTTTGAATTTAATTTGAATTTTTAATCCAATTAGCATATAATAGAAGTGAGTTTTCCTAAAATATTAATAGGTTTTAGCAATACGGGTCGGGTTGGGTATGGGTCACTAGATTTACACTACAGGAATATGGGTCAAAATGGGTTAAATGGGTCAAATATGAGTCGACCCATTTTCGACTTAACCCATACCCGACCTGACCCACCCATTTGCCACCTCTAGTTTCAATCCAAAGATGACATTGAAAACATGTTCGGATATCAGGAATAAAATCATGAGAATGTGGATGGAAGCTCCCTTCGTTCTTTTTTATATCATTTGGCCAATTGGAATGAGGCGAAATGGAAATAGAAATTGAGAATGAAAATTGTTGAAGACATTGTTGCCCCCACATAATTGATCCTAATTTGGATACTAATTCTAATTGATGCTGATTAGTTCATTAATTGGGAATTAGAATATTAAGTATTAGGGAATGGATTTTTTCTGTATATTCTTTTCCTTAATTAGTTGCTCCTATGTATTATAAGTAGGACACTAATTGTGCAATATTAAAGTGTGAAAGCAATATACAATTTCCCTATTCCCAATCGCTTTCTACCATCCAATTCTCTGACAAAAATTACCGCATTCTTGCATTTCCATTACCATGAGGGGAGGTGGAAATGAGTGAGGATAAAAGGGAAGGAGTAGATAAAAAATAGAAAGCACACAAGTGGATTATTATCTTTTTAACTTGAGTTTTGGTAATTTTTTCTGTCCAAAAAATTTTATAGGGTAAAGTACACTTTACCTTACCAAGACAAAAAAAGGTACACTTTAACTTATTTGCTACTACATACAACCGTTCGAACAATAAAATACAAATCATGAAAAGTAAATTCCAATTTTGATGTGTCACCAAGTATAATGAATTTTTAATTTAATTTTTATTCCAACTTCTTATAAATTCATTCTGGATCTTTTTCTCTTATTCCTGTTGCTTCATTTTCTATAAACAAAATGGGGCCTAAAATTAACTCATTCATTCAACAATCATATCTATCTTAAGGATACGGTTCATTTTGTAACATCTAATATATATATCGAGCTCGACTTCACAATACGTAGCGCTAAGTAAAGCCATGCTATATTCCTACAAAAGTATGCTCTAAATTAATAGTAGCCTTATTGTATCTAATAATATATATGTTCCACTTAAAAGTGGTTGAAAACATATGTGATGAAATTTGAGGAAGGAAGCTAGTAGTAGCTAGGGTTTCAAGAATGCATACATAACAGAAAGATGATAAGACAAACACAAATCCAAGGGCGCACGATGGCAAGATAACTCCTTATTCAGCCCACAACCGACGGCCACAATCTCTTTCCCCGGCGACCGCGCGTGCGCAACTCACACGTTCAGACCAACCTTCCCAACCGAAAGGCTCGCAGCGAGAGCCATCATCATAGAGGGATTGACCACGCTGTAGCCGCCATCCACCACCATGTTGAGCCCGCTCACGTAGTCGGCCTCGTCGCTGGCCAGGTACAGCGCCGCCCTCGCCACGCTCTCTGACGTCAGCACCTGCCCCTTCAGGTTGCCGATCACCCTCATCCCGTCGTCCAGCCTTGCCAGCTCGTCCTCGCTCAGCTTCCCCAGCCCTGACATCCCAGTCCTCGATACCGCGTGCGGCGACACGCAGTTAACCCTTATCCCGTGCTCCCCAAGCTCTGCCGCCAGCCCCCGGGCCAGCCCCACCACCGCTTGCTTCGACGCGGCGTACGTGTGCGTCCCCAACCCCGCAATCACCGTGCAGTTGCTCCCCGTGAACAGGATGCAGCCCCGGCGCTGAGGCACCATGACCCGCGCCGCGTGCTTCGCCCCATGGAAAGCCCCATAGAGATTGACGCGGAGGACGCGGTCGAGGTCGGCGAGGGACGTGTCGAGGATGCCCCCGAAGGGGCGGTCGAGGACCCCCGCATTGTTGTACATGACGTCGAGCCGGCCATGCTCGGCCACGGTGGCGTCCACGAGGTTGCGCACGTCTGCCTCGATGGAAACGTCGCAGCGGGCATAGGATGCCCGCTGGCCCGGCTCGTCCTGGATGTCGGCAATTACGATCCACGCGCCGTGCTGGTGGAAGAGGCTCGCTGCGCTCGCACCTATCCCGCTCGCACCGCCAGTGATGATCGCGACCTTGCCTTCTAACCTGGAAGGGAAACCACAGATTCTAGATCTCTATCACAGCACCAAAAACCCTAACTAGATATCGCTAAAATCTCCGTTCCCATTCCATCCATGAAATGATCAAATGCCAGTAAACATGAAAGTATGAACTGCATGGATGGTCAAATGCCACGTTAAATACCTTTTGCACGAATTTTCTACCATAGTCAAAAAGCTTGATCTCTTCAGAAATTTTTGCGACGACAGGACAATTAGAAGCAGGAAGATGGAAAGGTTGTAGATTTGATTATGGGGGGCTATATGATGGAGCATGTAACATAGGGAGAATGCCAAGTGATATATGCCCACCTCAACTAAAGAAAAAGCAAAAAAGAAAAATAATATTTGCGAGACCAAACTTCATTTATCATCACTAGTATAGGACAGGGCCACACCTTTTCGTATATATATTTTCGGATCAATAGAAAAACTCTCTATCTCTACCTGGACATTGTATGATATGACATTATGTGTAAAAAAGACGCAAAATATACAATATCATATAGCATTTTTAGAATGGTGGATCGATCGTAAGGCAAGTAATAATTCTTGATATGACTCGCTCGCACGACACGGCAAGTTTAAGTAGGCTAATGTTTGGCAAAACCCGTTTGTGACGTGATTAAAAAAATCATGTCTTATGAGCTTGATCCATTCAATTTGCCTAGAAACGTTTAAACATGTTTAATACATATTTGAGACTTATTTATCTTCAAAAGCTTATGAAGAAAATCACCTGGATCAAGAAGTATAAATGATAATATAAAACTTTTATAGGGATGCAAAAGTGATAAAACATAAAGAAAAATTAATGACTCAACAATACAATTTAGATCGATGGGTAGAGAAATCACTTATGTTGTTCAGGAGCACGTTGAAAGTGTTAAGAGGGATTATCGTATATAAATGTGTTTTACATGTGTATCATATATACGAGTTAACATATATTTGTAAATAAGTTAATACATCGTGTCATGCCGACACCCGACACCACAATATGTCTGTTCGATAACCGTATTAATTGTGTTATATCTTGTGACCTACTTTATTAGGCATGTCGTGCTCGTGTCAAGATAGTTCGACAAGTTTACATAACTATGTCGTGCGTGAATCAAATACATTCGTGCCATGCCCTTGTTTCACATGACACGACCAACACAACTAGGCACAAATTTTGCTTAGCTCATTAATCTCTCTTTCTCTCTCTCCTCCTAAAGGAAGAAGGGAAAAAAATGAAAGGGAAAATCATTTTCGAAGTCAATTTCAATTTTAAAGGGGACTAAAGTCGTCCATTGGAAAAGTCAAATCTTGAAGATCCAACCTTCCAAAAATGGAACCCACCCGTGAGCAGCGCAGTTGATTAAGTTCACTCTTTCTTTCTAGCACATGGAGGCCGATGGTTCGAAATCTTGCGTTGTTAGCGATTTAAGTGAAAGGCCTTGGTGGTGGGTTGCTAGGCTAGCTTTTCCCGAGATATAGACATTATAGGTCCTCCATCACGGAGGTTGTGAGACCCCGAATTGGCGTAAGCCGACAAGGGCATACTCCGGCGAATTCTCGGTCAAAAAAAAAAAAAAAAAAAAAAAACCATTCCAAAAATGGCGCCGACGTCAATCCGGGTGGTTACACGTGCTCTAGTAAAATCTTCATTTATTTTTTACAGGTTTAAAGATTCTATGTATGGAAATGGGCCCTACATTGCAAACGAGTCAAATCAAGATATGACTTTATAATAATAAATAATAAAAAAGGCTCCAACTTCTCGATTGCCTTGTGACGGTGATTACTCAGGTCAACTCGTGAACAAAATGCCCCCCACACCAGAGAACTGAACATGGATGGTATCGGGTTTGATTATTCCCAAAAAAAGAAGAAACGATTGGGTGTTAATTTTTAACCCATTATGAAAGTAATAATTTATTATAAATCATAAAAAATTAAATAATAAATAATTATAAAATTTTATAGGGCTGTTTATTCGAGAATTTGTGACTCACGATAAATTGTGATTCTCCTAATAACCCAAAAACTATTATGATATAGTCTTTTTATTTTTCATCTATCGATAATATTTAAGGGCATCGAACATCTTACAAGTCTCACAAACAAGTTAAGTCATTTGGCATAAAGGTGACTCTGATTCGAAGCAGTTTGCATGCGATTGGCGAGATTTGAATGGATGACCTTCAAATCCAATTTGAAAACCCTTAAATATTCTTGTCTAATCAACGGGATTAAGAGGATAAGCTTCCAATAAACTTATAAAGTGATTAGTTACAATATTCACTTACCAATTCTATCTATTGCCATAAACACATGATGTATGTTCACGTTGGCGATATAAGAAATATTTTCTATTTTTTGACTCTTTTCTTTATAGGCCATTTTTCATCACTCTCGAATGAGTAGTTATATTTCTAGAAATTTAGCAAATATCCAAATCAATGGCGAATAGTATGGTTAGTGGAAAAGATAAAAGGATATTACACAAACGAGTTAAAAATTCTCTTGCAAGCTCAACTACTTTTTGAGATGATATTGTGATTTCTTTTTACTAAATTTAATTAATGATATCATTTTTGGGATAGGTGAGAGCCCCCATATATAAAATATAGGTTTTGTGCTATATAATGATATCAATTTCCCGAAGTCGTATTAACACTCATGAAAAATGATACAAAATGGTGGTTATGGCAGTTGTGCTCTACCTACGTAGACGGTGATTAATTGCTCTACCTTTCTTTGGGAGGCAAAAGGGACAGAGTTTGGTTGAATAAAGGTAGGATGAGAAAGACATCATTCATATGGCATTTTTGTCGAAATTTGCCTGGAGGCAAAAGGACAAGGGTTGGTACCCGCATAAAAATAGGATGGAAATTGGACCTAAGTAAGTCCTTAAAAAAATTCCATCTCGATTCTCGTCCAAATTTAAAGATCACTAGAGTGTAAAATAATAAGAGGGCATTCCCCTCCCTTGGGGCAAATAAAGATACAAAGATAATTAGGAGTACAAGGCCTGCAAAAACATTATTCGTGTGGCAATGTATCCAATGACCCAATTGTTGTCCTGAATTTTAAAAATAAAAAAGAAGTGCATTTATATTCGTGGATGTATATAGTTATTGTTCAGACCTTCTTTTCTTTTCTTTTTTTCATTTCAAAGATGACATAGAAGACATGTTTGGATATCGCAAATAAAATCATTTGAATTGGAATGGAAGCTCCCTTCGGTTTTTTTTTTTCCTAATGTCATTTGGCACATTGGAATGAGGAGGAATGGAGAGTGAAAATTACCGCATCATTTCCACTACCATGAGGGAGGTGGAAATGAGTGAGGATCAAAGGGAAGGAGTAGATTTTTTTTTTTTTAAAAAAAGAGCACACAAGTGAATTATGCATTATCAATTAAACTTGTGTTTTGGTAACTTATTTTCCTTCTATATGCTATCATTTGAACAATAAAATACAAAATATGAAAAGTCAATTCCAATTTTGATGCGTTACCAAATGTGATATCTGTTTTACTGGCTACATATGCTTATTAGAAGATCTGGTCAACGATCAAAATTTTGCAAAGGAGACGAGCAAAACAGCAAAACATGGCTTTTGTCCACAGACACACATTGAAAAACTCCTCTTTTAAATGGAGTTTCCACCGGGGCCATGTCTCAATCGAGAGAGAGAGAGAGAGAGAGAGAGAGAGAGAGAGAGATTGAATATAAATGAGGGATGGCTTTTGGTTTTATATAGAAGATGGAGGTGAGAGTATGAATATAAATATGAGGGATGGCTTTTGGTGCTCCTCGAGGCCTCTTTTTATATAGAAGATGAAGGTGATTTAGCTTAATCTCTTACGAATTGCTTAATTTCATGTGTAATAGTTTGACAGAGGGGATATCTGTCAACAAGAAGTCCCGCTGAACAAAAAAGGAAAAAAGGAATCAAGGAAATCGTGCTCTGAAGGGAAAAAAAAAGGCTGCATTTGCGAAGTAGACGTAAAATGACGCTTCTTCCCTACACGGGTGCAAATGCAGTCCTTAATTATTTCTCTCCAAGACGACTTTCCGTTCGTGCATCATCGTGAGATTAGGGTGGTTACATCGAAAAAATCGTTGCTTACGCTCTAAGATACGCGGGCAACATGTGGAACTGGCAGTTGTGCAGCGATGTATGCGCGCGCACATGGAACTTCTTTTCCAAGAGAGACTGTATTCCATCAGTTAAGTTCGGCACGTTTGGAAGCACGTGGTGTTATGTTGATTAAGAAGCATTGGAAAGCATCTCGTGACATTTTTTTGAAGATTTGATGTCTGGCTTATTATTCAGTTTGGTATATGTCAGTTATCCATATCAATATCATTGACTTTTGGCACAAATCCCGACATTTTATTGCATCTTTAGACGCGTGAGAAATAAATATCCCCACAAGATTAATTTCATTGGGAGAGAAGTACAATTGGAAAAAGCTTCATTTTGTGGGTAACATATATAATATGGGTTCTACTCATGACTCTTCACGTCGATATTATTCAAATGAGTGATATTCATCTTCAAGAAGAGAAAAATTTTAAAATTTGTCTACCACAAGAGAGGATAGCAAAGTAGGAAATTTCAATTTTTGGTGTGAGTTTACCAGGATTTGAGAATGTAACATGTGACGTGTTTTTGTTACTGTGCAACCACAGTTTATACCTACTACGTTTTTTTATTGAAGTTCATTTTTTCCTTCTACTTTTCACAATTGGAGCGCGAATCGTGAATATAATGTCCAACCTCATTGATTTGTTGATGTGTCGTGTAGCATAGGATTTTGAAGACATAAACTTGTAAAAGAATTTATTATAAGTTAGCATTCATTTCACATTTGACAGAGAACCCTTTTCACTCTACCTAACCCTATTTACTATCCAAGTGTCAAGGAGCAAAACAAGTGAAAATCCCAAATGTATTTATGTGCGCAACACACGAATGTCATGTGACGATACAATAAAATGTCATACCAATTTTTTCCAAATTACAATAAACCATGCCTCACATCACTGAATTTCAAGAAAAAAGATGAACATACTGCATTTTATGCCAGACACGACATCTATGATCCAAAAGTAATTGCAAGATTGGTTTCAAGGTTGAGATGCAAGCTGAATCTCTCAACAATTAGTATACTCTTGCTTCAAAGATCAAATAAACTTTATTAGAAGCTCCCAATGAAACCAAACAACACCATGACACAAGTCGAACCGAATCATCATGTACACCCTCCCTCCCTGCAACAATCCAGCAACGCAAAAACATTGTACAAATGAACTAAGGGACACTTATAGAATACAAGAGTGCTGATGCTTCTGTTTCTCTCTCCTAGCGAAGGACTGAAGACAACTCTATAATGATAAAGCCCGAGAAAATGAAGCCTCCAGAGTAAATAAGGATCCATCAAATGTCACTTATTCATGTTAGTTCTAACCTAAGGATTCAATCAACAGTGCGCCATACAGATGTATCAAGAGAGACCCCAAAAGTGACGTCAATTCAGGAGGAAGTGTTGTGACATCCCGATTTTTGGGTTTTGATTTTGGTTAGATAAATTGGGCATTTTATCGACGTAGCTACAGTGTTTTTCTCTGAGTTGGCCACTCACGAGATAACTAAACTAGTTGGGTAAGCTATTAAGGACTCTAAGGCAAATAGACTTGAGAATTCGACTAGGAATCGACTTCTCGATCGTGCTCATCTTTAGAGATCATTGTGGCATAGTATAAAACCGATTTGAAATCAGAGCTAGGCTGGTTCGATAGAGATGTTTGGCCAATTGTGGGTGACACCACTAAATTGAAAAATTCTTGTCAATCGACACTAGACTGATTTTCTTATTGTTTTGGTACCCTGTGTCCGTATTTGAATCCTCGATATTTTCACAACAACCGAGAGTCGCCAATGGGTCGAGTGGGTTCATCGTGGCTCGAAGAAAATCGACCACGGGTCATTTGTCCTAAAAAGTTCTGAAAACTATCCGGTAGCCTAGGTCACGCTCAAAAAGCGTCCAAGTGAAATTAACCACCAATCTAAGTCCGATTTCAGAAATTGAAAGTTCTGTCATGTCACAGGTCATTTAAGGAACGCCGACTCGTCTCGAAGATTTTTTCGACAACCGAGACTTTTGGGAAAAAAGTTGAGTTAGGGTCATTTTTAATCGGATTTTTGTAGAGGACCATTTTTATTGTGTAATTGGGATGCAATTGGGCTATATTGGTAAGGAAAAATATCAATTTGGTTGATGAGGTGTTGAATGAATTAATGTGGGTCAATTTGATTTAATTCAAGTGGGATTAAGGTTCAATTGGAGGGAAAACCTAACAAAATTCGTATGCCACTCTGTCGCAACCTCTTTTTTCTGGCGCCCGATTGGGGCGGGCGCCTAAGGAGGCTAATGGCTCAGCTAGGGTTATTAAGCCCGAACTCTCCCAAGTCCACCAATTCACGACTTTAATGGTCAAAGTTTTTAACCCGTAAGTTAATTTTTAAAACGGAGTCGCCACTAATCAATTTGAGGTGGGTTGATTAGAAACCCATGCGAAGTATTGGGAGAAATACTCGCTCCTGCGCAACCAGAGAAATTAGGATCGGGGACTTGATTACACTAGTTAATTACTAATGCCCTTTCAGTACCTAACCTTGTTTAAACCCTAAGGTTTTTTGGATGTTTTAGGGATTTTCCATGCACTATTTGGAAAAAGACATTTTTGGACATTTTTCCAATTTTTGGACATAAAAGGGATTTTTTGATTTTTGATATTTTTGGAAAAATACAAGTTTTTTTTTTTTTTTTTTTTGGCTTTTTCTGAATTTTTGGCATTTTTGGAAAATATGGAATATTTTTGATTTTTTTTTGGAAAATAAAATATTTTTTGGAAAATAAAGTATTTTTTGATTTTTCTTGATTTTCTCGAAAATAAAATATTTTTTTATATTTTTAAATATTTTCTGTTTTTTTTTTTTGGAAATTAAAATATATTTTTAATATTTTTCGGAAATAAAATAATTTTTATTTTTTTTTATTTTGGTTTTTTTTTGGAAAATAAATAAATAAATTATTATTTATTTAAAAAAAGGAAAACGACCGCGTACGGGCCCAATTTTTTTTTTTTTTTTTTTTTTTTTTTGGCAAAATGGTGCCGTTTGGAGGGGGAACCGGTGGAAACCCTACCCGGTTCCCCCGACCCCATCCGGCTCGCGACCCGGTTCCCTCGGAACCCTACCCGACCCGGATCCGGGTCACGATCCGACCTCCGCCGCCCCCCCTTTTCCCGGGATTTGCGTAATCCCTACCCGGTTCCCGATCCGAGTCCGACCCAACAACCCGGGGTCGCGACCCGGAAAATCGGGGACCCTAGGGTTTCCGCAAATTCCGGCGCCGAGGAGGAGGAGAGGTGGATTGATGCGGCGGCAACGACAGCGATGGTGGTGACAGCGAGGGTGGTGATGGCGACGGTGGAGCGGTTACCTGCAGCAGGGGGTGGCGACGGCGGCGACGACGGCGGCGACCCACACGATCCCCCTTTCCTTTCGGCTTCGCCCTCCCTCTCTCTCTCTCTCTCTCTCTACGGCGCGCTCGGACCTCCAGATCTGAACTCGTGGGCGTTCGGGCCTCCCTCGAAGTCTCTCGAGGGAAGTTTCTGGTGCTCACGAGCCCTCGATCTCGGCCTATCTCTCTCTCTCTGGTGGTGCCCTTCGACGAGATGGGGGGGGCTATTTATAGGGCCGAGGGGCGGCCGATCGACGGAGCTCAACCGAGGGCTGCCACGCCTTCCACCGGCCGAACCGGCGTCCCATCCGACGCCAGCCACCCCTGCTTCACGTCCCGTCGCCGCCTGCTCCTCCCTGCTCCATGTGCGTCTCTGCTGCTCGTCTGCTCTCCTGGAGGTGCACCCTCCGCGCGTGCGCTGCAAAGGTGGTCGGAGGAGGAAGACGACCCGAAGTGGGCCGGGCCGGAGGAAGATGGGCCGCAGGGGCCTATGCGGAGAGGGGGGGGCTGCTACTGCTCTCTTTTGCTTTCTTTTTCTTTTGTTTTTTTGTTTTGTTTTCTTTTTTGTTTATTGTTTATTTATTATCCGAAAAAGGAAAAAAGATAATTAAAAAAACCTAATTTAAGAAAACGGAATTTAGGCGTCAACAGCTGCCCCTCTTTGAAGGTGAGTTCGCAGAGGTTACATTCAAAGACAAACTGATGCCTAAATTTTATCCATGCATGTGTAGCATATTTTATTTAGGACCTATTATTCCAATGCGGAAAAAAGAGTAATATAACTTTACATATACTAAGACAGATAAGAAGATACTTGGAATTACTTACCGAGAGTGAGTGAGATAGGGTGTGAACCCCGAGTTTTGGCAAGTATCAAGGTGTCATCTTACCTGGTGATATGAGAGGGTTGCTTCTCTAGGACCCGAACCATTCTTTCGCCCGACGATCGTTTCTCGACGACTCGAACCATTCTTGTTTCTCTGTTAAAAACAATCAATGATTTGTCTAGGACTCGAACCATTCTTCGGTCGCCTTGACGGTAAAGCTGTTTCTCCAAGACTCGAACCATTCTTCGTCCCTGTTAAAACAATCAATGATTTGTCTAGGACTCGAACCTTTCTTCGGTCGCCTTGACGAGAAATTGCTCCTCCAGGACCCGAACCATTCTTCGGTCGCCTGTTAGAGCAATTAGTAGTTTGTCTCGGACCCGAATCTTTCTTCGGTCGCCGTGACGGGAGATGCACCGACCTTTCTCAGGGCATCTCATTTGTGGGTGCCTGATTTGTATCGAGGACACCAGTTGGTACCCGACCTTTCTCAGGGCATCTGTTTTGTGGAGGTGTCTGATCTCTGTCAAAGACACCAGTTGGAACCCGACCTTTTTTGGGAGGATGCACCGACCTTTCTCAGGGCGTCAATTTGTGGAGGTGTCTGATCTCTATCAAAGACACCAGTTGGAACCTGACCTTTTTCGGGAGGATGCACCGACCTTTCTCAGGGCGTCAATTTGTTGGGGTGTCTGACTTCTGTCCAAGACACCGGTTGGTACCCGACCTTTCTCGGGAGATGCGCCGACCTTTCTCAGGGCATCATATTTGTTGGGGTGTCTGATCTTTGTCAAAGACACCGGTAGGAACCCGACCTTTCTCGGGGGATGCACTGATCATTCTCAGGGCATCGGTTTGTGAGGATACCTGGACATTCACAAGCATTGAAAGAGTACCTGGATATTCACAAGTACAAACCTGGAGGATATTTGGGCCTTTGCAGGCGTTGAAGGGGTACTTGGATGATCACAAGTACAAACTCTTGGAGGATACCTAGCTGTTCGCAGATATCGAAGGGGTACCTGTATGATCACAAATACTAGATGCTGGAAAATACCTGATTGATTGCAAGTGTCAAAAGAGTACTTGGATGTTAACAAGTACGGACTTTGAAGGATGCCTCGAACGTTCGCGGGCGTTGAAGAGGTACTCGGATGATCACAAGTACGAATTTCTAAAAATACCCGGCAAATGGAATATCGAGGATGGGTTTCGCATATTCGCGGAGGTCTCTCACCTATTGATAATTGGGGAATATCGAGGACGTGCCTTGCATATTCATGAAGGTCTCTCACCTCCTGGTTATGGGGAATATCGAGGACGTACCTCGCATATTTGCGAAGGTCTCTTACCTTATGGAAATTGGGAATATCAAGGACGTACCTTGCATATTCGTGAAGGTCTCCCACCTCCTGGCAATTGAGAATATCGAGGACGTACCTGAGATATTCGTGAAGGTCTCTCACCTTCTGGTAATGGGAATATTGAGGACGTACCTCGCATATTCGTGAAGGTCTCTTACCTTTTGGAAATTGGGAATATCGAGGACGTACCTCGCATATTCGTGAAGGTCTCCCACCTCCTGGCAATTAGGGAATATCGAGGACATACCTGGGATATTCGTGAAGGTTTCTCACCTTCTGGTAATGGGGAATATCGAGGACGTACCTCGCATATTCGTGAAGGTCTCTTACCTTCTGGAAATTGGGAATATCGAGGACGTACCTCGCATATTCGTGAAGGTCTCCCACCTCCTGGAAATTGGGAATATCGAGGGCGTACCTCGCATATTCATGAAGGTTTCCCACCTCCTGGCAATTAGGGAATATCGAGGACATACCTGGGATATTCGTGAAGGTTTCTCACCTTCTGGTAATGGGGAATATCGAGGACGTACCTCGCATATTCGTGAAGGTCTCTTACCTTCTGGAAATTGGGAATATCAAGGACGTACCTTACATATTCGTGAAGGTCTCCCACCTCCTGGAAATTGGGAAAATTGAGGGCATACCTCGCATATTCATGAAGGTTTCCCACCTCCTGGCAATTAGGGAATATCGAGGACATACCTGGGATATTCGTGAAGGTTTCTCACCTTCTGGTAATGGGGAATATCGAGGACGTACCTCGCATAATCGTGAAGGTCTCTTACCTTCTGGAAATTGGGAATATCGAGGACATACCTCGCATATTCGGGAAGGTCTCCCACCTCCTGGAAATTGGGAATATCGAGGGCGTACCTCGCATACTCATGAAGGTTTCCCACCTCCTATCAATTAGGAAATATCGAGGACGTACCTGGGATATTCGTGAAGGTCTCCCACCTCCTGGTAATTGAGAATTTGAATGTAGCACAAGGCTTACCTGGGTGATTGCAGGCGCATAATGTGGTGGAATACTTGAGTAGCTGCTAGTATTCAAAGATACAATTTGGAGGACAACTCGGACAAGTCAAGTGTCACGGAAAGGGAGTATCCGAACGGTGGTCGGTACTCAAAGACAAGAGGATACTTGGATAGTCATGAGCATCCGAACTTTAAAGACAACTTGAACAGTCGAGTGTCAACAGAGGGAGTACCCGAGTAGTGGCGAGGCACTCAAAAACAATGGGATAACTGGACGGTTGCAAATATCGGTAGATGCAGGGACAACTCGAACAGGTCGAGTGTCGATAAGAGGGAGTACCAGGCAAATGGCAGGTACTTAAAGACAAGGGGATACTCAGACCGCTACAAGCACCCAAACTTAGGGGACGACTCGAGTAGGTCGAGTGACAAGAAGAGAGTACCAGGACAGTGGTAGGTACTTTAAGACAGATAGGGATATGCTTATTTGACAATATCTCTGATTACTAAGAGTATGTTCATTATTTACACAATATGTAGACATGTACACAATGATTGTATATGCTGTAAACTCATAAGGTCAAATGCGATTTATGCATGACAACTTTGTCAATTTTCTATCATCCGAATTCCACTGAGGAAGATTTTGAAAGACAACCCTCATTTAGAACGTAGATGTCTCGAGCATGCCAGATGAGGGACTTTCAGTCTGAAAGGACTTTCCACTCACTCTCATGGAAAGGCTATTGTATCCTGACCATTGATGCAGGATTTATAAGGATCACACTTCTCACTGTCATCATGTCAGTATGGGTCCAAGTATTCTCGCAAGTAGTACGACTTTACCAATGTGAGAGGTCTTTGTTGGAATTGTGATGAAGACTTGGTTAGCAACTCATCAAAGGGGACCATCAAGGTTGAAGTCGATGGATGAAAATGTTGCACGATTCTCTCCGGGTTTACAAGTCAGGAACCCTGCGAAAAGAGATAGAGTAATCTTGCTCGTACTTCTTCGAGCGATACTTATGCACATATGAAATCCCACGTTAATTGAAGTGCCCCTAGTTTGAAGAGACTTTTTACAATGGGAATATAATGTAGACTCGGCTCACATGTAGAAGGGTGAGAATTGGTGACCGTCTCGGCATTTGTCACTGGTCTTTCTTCTTACTGTCAAATGGAGATTTTACAACCACAACTTTTTCTTGGCTGTATTTTTTTGACTGGGGGGGCATTGGCCTTGCTTTTACCAGGTACAATGCTTTTTCATGCCCCTGCTTTTATCCCAACCTTTCATTTATGGGCATTTGACCTTGCTTTTACCAGGTACACTGCTTTTTTATGCCCCTAACTTTTTCATTTTTGTTGCTTGAGGAACTGATCTAGGCGAGTTCAATCGAAGCACCATTATTTAGACTTTGAGTCTTCATCTTCAGCCAGCGTTCTAGGCTATGGCAATAACTTCTGCTTTGTCTCAATGTGAGGGTAAAATTACAGACTCACTTGGGTTGCACAATGTATACAAATGCATAGAAAAAGGTACTACTCTTCGTCATTCTAAGGCACTTAAATTAACGCGAGTGTTCATATGTAATAAAGACACTAGAAGATTGATGCAAGTGCAAGCAAGAGAATTTCTATCCTTCTTCTCACCTTGTGATGCTGATTTGCCTTGTCTTTGACATGCTCCAATGTGGGGTGATTCTTGATGAGAGAAGCTTCACCAATGTATGGGGGCTCAATAGGGGGTGAGCAATGAAATGCCTCTCACTATTTTGGTTATCGTACCATTCGCGAGAGAACTCTTTACCCGTAGTCATGGAATTTTCTGCACTCATCTCACAAGTGTATAGATGGGGACTGTGTGTAAGATATGGCTTGCCTGTCATCATTCTGACGTGCCTCATCCAGCATGCTCAACTAATCTTGCATTCTTCACTTAGCTGTCTATTCTAGTAATCCTCAATAGAATTAGTGATTTAGACAAAATCATCATGCAAAAATCCATTTGGAGAAGACATGCGGCATTTTTTTAAGTATGAGAGAGTTTGTACTCTTAAAACAAATGAATAATTTTTTACTCAAGAGACCCTATTGACAACTTTAGGGGTGTTTACTTAGTGAAATTGTATTTACAAATGTGCTGAATTTTGAATATCAAAAGAGCTATTCACAAAGGGGTGTCAATGGATTTGTCCTTATTAAGTAGGGAAATGACACAAGAAGGATTAGTTGGGATTGGGGATCTGATCATTGATTTGACGGCCTTTCTGCTTTTGCCCCTGCAGAAGAGAAGATGTGGAAATAGATCAATTAGTAGGGTCAATATCACACATGATTTGAGGCCCGAAAGGTTTCGTCATTTGCTTTGGCGATACTTGAGACGCCATTTGGCTTGGGAGAGCTTATCACGGTCTGACATGACTCTCATTGATTTGTTTTCTGCATCTTTGACGATCAGGTGATCCTGCAATAGACGAGAGGGATCATGTTAGTCAGAAGTTCTTTCAAGAGTTGATTAACTTGGAAGCGATACAACATTACTCTTCACTGGTTTACAAATGTTTGAATAGACCCAAAGTACGAGGAGGATATGAATTCCTGTAATTTTCACTCCGTTAGGTCAATTGCTCTCTTGTAATTTGCGGGTGCAAGAGAAGCAATTTTTATTTATTTCTTCAAGCGGCTAACTGTTGCGTCGGGGAATCGAACCCTCGACTTTGGACCATTTTGCTTCTTCCCGGGTAGCACTCGACCAAAGGTGCTGACGGTGTCCGTAGGGGGCGCTTCTTTTTTCATTTAACCGGACTGGCTCTTGGATGACATGTCCTTTCATACTAAGTTAGGTAGATCAATGTGGGTCATTTGATTTGCCCAAATTAACTATTAAGCTTGTTTCTTGAATCCTAGGCTTCCTGTCAATAAGAGAAAATGTGTCAAAAATGAGTTCAGATACTGGAAGTATTGGAAACGATACCAAATTACTCTTCCTCAAAGTTCATATTTGTTGACCCCTAGGGATGTTTGAGTGTCAATGACGGCCTTTTGTCTTTGACACGGTTCAATGTCTCTTTTGATCAGCCCTCCTCATTTGTGGCCCTGTATGCATGATTGTTGGTCGTTGATTCATCTTCAACGCCTTCCTTTTGTGGAATTTTTCCTCTGTCCTTGACTATAGCTGCATTGAGCAAAAAGTCACATACCTCAAGCTTCTATGGAATTCGAGATGGACAATAAAAAACCTCCAGCTTTCTGATAGCAATTATTATATATTTTTTTTTTTGAAGAATACGTGTCTAGAACACGGAGTGAAGCTTCCAGACTCTGGAGTCATTGTCTGGAGTGGGGCTATAGATCGCCTTGACTGTTTGGATTTTCTCCCTATTGACAGTAATGAATTTAAGAGAAGAAATTTCTTCCTTGTACTTCTTGGCTTGTCGAAGGTGGAAATCCCTTCAATGAAACTATGACGTCTAATTGTTCGGCATGTTAGGGGGAGGAGATATTTGCTCCATCTTGAAAAGGAATTGGACAGGAGCGAGGTGGAACGCACAGAGCTCCTGAGGACGGCCTGCAAACATGGGAAGGTCGAAAGCAGCCTGGAGGAGGTTATCCTGCCTCGAGCTACCATGGTGTACGTGCGTTGGGTTTAACCGCATGCTTATGCCTATTATGTCCGATCTTTTGTTTCCTGTACACAGAAGAGAGGAGACATCATTTTCAAAATTATGTTCAGGGAATAAGACTTACCTTCTTTGAAACAGGATGATCATTTTTGTTTGCCCCTGCTTCCTTGGAAGGGTGTCTTTGAATTTGGTCTGTTCACACAATGTGCCAGTTTTAAATGCTTTCTGTTACACTAGGTCAAAGGGAATGATATTCTGAGACATAAAGTGAGAGAGTCAGGAAGACAAACATGGTTAAATTTATCATCTTGTTTTAACGAAAGCTTTTGGTGATGAAATATTTTTTATTTTCAGAACATGCCTTTGGGGGAGAAAAAGCATGAGGAAGCCCAGCCCTCAGTATTCTCCTTGGATGATATTTTCTTTTCATGGTTGGATAGCATCACTGGGCTGGTTTGGAATACCGCCTCATGCTTTCAAAACAAAATATTATAACCATACATTAAAGTACTGGAATGAAAAAGACAACAGTAGCACATTAGATAAAAACAAATAAAAACTCCTATGAAAAGGAGCGCTTTGATAGTGCTGGTCCTGAAGTCAAACGTCTTTGAATTCCTCGCCTCCAGTAGACTCGAAGTATTCGCATGCGATGACTATTTCGTTGAAGCTACGGAAGTGTAACCCATGCAGCCAATAGTGATGTTCATGGGGCAAAGTTTCTATGAACCGCTTTATCAATTCTTCTTCAGTCAGTTGAGGGTAGGCTTGCATCATAAAAGCCCTCCACCTTCCTGCATATGCTCGGCAATCCTCCATTGGTCTTCTTCTGAAGTGGGCCAAACTCTCACAAGGCAGCTCAGTTCCAATCTGGTTTTGGTACTGATGCAAGAATGTGGAAGACAGCTCATTCCAATCATTTATGAGGTAAATACTTGCTGTGACGAACCATTGCAATGCAGACCCTGTAAGAGTTTCTTGGAACGCCTGAGTTGTGAATGACATATGGCCATGGTACTGACTCATTTCAGTGTGAAGATATTGCAGATGAGCCACGGGGCAAGTCGTGCCGTTATACTTGCAAATATTAGGTATCCACACTTCGTTGGGGGTCATGATCATATGAGGGCAAGACGGGCTTGACATGTCTTGGTTAGGCCACTGGTTTTCCCACTACATATTCGTTGAAGTGGTGAATTTTTCTGTTTCAGGGAAGTTGGATTCTACCAAGATCACTCCATTGCCTTCTTCTGGGTCAAAATTTCCGAATGAGGATGAAGTATTGAAGCTATCCTCATGGTCGGAGGACGAGTTTAGTAGCTCGTTAGGATCATAGCGGATAAAGACATACGTTTCTTCTTCTGACGGGCCTTCATCCCCGGGTGAGGGTAGGAAACTTGATTATATGATGAGTGATCAGTTCCATCGAAATAACGCTGGAAATCCTTGGGATTGTATTCTAGGGACTGGAAGTCATCAGGGTCATATTCTAGAGGAAGGTAGCCTTCAGAGTTGTATTCTAGAGAATGCTTGAAGCTTTGATGTAGTGGTTCGCCAGTTATCGAATTTCGCCTATACTCAGTGGTAGATGTTGAATTGATTGGTTTAGGCTTTCTTTTCTTGGCTCCTAGTCCAGACCTTTTGAGTAAGGCCCTTCATCTTGCCAGTTTGATTTTGTCAACGGGAACGAGAGATATTAAGGCTTCACTCTCTGTTTCACTTTCTATGTCGATAGGGGTTGGTATTCTTTGAACCCTAGCTCTTGCAGTAAGCTTGGGGAGTCGTCTTGTCGTGCCCCGGTCTTGAACAGCTCGTACTGTGATCTTGTACATAGGTTCCTTACCTTTCCAAGTGGGAAACTTTTCAATAATATGATGTTGCTCAGTTGCCCATTTATCATGCAAGGCTTCATTGACATTTGACGGCTCCTCATGCTCCGGGATCATCGGTTCTTCGTAGGGCAAGGCGATGTCAGGGCTGATGTCAATATCATATTCTTGGTGGAAAACATGAATTAGTTCATTCCAGGTTTTAAGGGAACTAATCTTCCTGACAATGTACCATCGCAAGGCAGGGCCGGTCAAGTTTGATTGGTATGATTGAATCATCCTTTGGACCAAGTAGGCTTGTAAGTAGGTCTCTGGGCGGGAGGTATCAGCATACCTTTCGCATTCAGGCGTTCTGAGTTCTTCAGGGATCTTAAAACTGACATAATTAGACAAGTCAATGGGATTCGGCTCTTGCAGCTGTCTCAACCTTTTCATGATCTTTTCAAACTGTTCATCTTGTTGGTTATTATCTGGTAGATTTACAGGTGCCAGAAGTGTGCTTAAAGTAGTTATGGAGTTGGGTTTAGCTTGGGTGGATTCCATTTGCCTTGAGAGTTGTCGAAGCACAATGGACATCTGTCCTACGCCGTCTTCAATGTTGGTGAGACGATTTTGTACATCATTTTGATCGGGTCCTATCACATGAGGCCATTCGCGGGTGGCTGATAGTTGACGATCCATAATTACTTGTGTCGCAAAAATCATGAATGAGTACGAAAGCAAACAAAGATTGACCCATGGCAATGGTCTAACTGCTTCTTTATTTATCAAAAGAGGATTTCATAGACCACACACTTCCGATATTTAAAACTTGAAATGACAGAAGGAAATACTATATATTAAACAAAAGTCCCTAAACAATGGGACGGAATTTTTACAATATCAATACTAAGAGACACATGATTGCTAGTTATATGCGACGGGGAGCCTTGTTCTTGCGCGGGTGTTTGTCTTCTTGGACCGGCTCTGAGACATGCATCCAGCCTATCCCCAAATCCCCTTGCATAAGCTCTGCTTGTTCATGCTGGCTGATCTCGCTGATTAGGTGAGGGATTGATGGCTTCCACTTTGTCGGAATACGATGGTTGAGGATGTAGGATTCAGAGGCGTGGTGGGTTTTTTCTTGTCCCTCAAGCCCTTCAGGTACCACGATCCTTTTGCGATGGCACTTGCTCCATGTTTCCTCATGGATAGAAATTTCAACTGCGTAGTCACGGCTTGTGTTGAAAAAGAGTGGAGGAGACTTTCTCTTGAAAGGCGGCGGGATCTCCTAGAGGGCTCCATACTGTCGTGCCACCCGATATGGAAAATAGGAAATGGCGCCAGTGAGACCAAGCAACGGGATTGGACGGCGGCGTTTATAAGCAAAACGAGCTCTCTTTTCATGGAACCAACCAGCACACCATTGGAATGCCTCAGGAGCTGGGTCTCTTAGAAAGTTTATCCAATTTAAACAGCTTTGGTTAGGAATGTATGGTCCTAAAACCATAAATTTCTGAAATGGATTTTCGAAATCATTTATTTCAGACAATCGCATGAAGCCTCGAAATTCGCTTAGGTGAGAAAAGAACCAGACTTGTAAAATTTCCGGGGAGACCCGCATGACTTTTTTCGTATTTTCTTTAAAACGATTGAGGGACAAGAATGTTTCAGTTAAAATCATGTTGACATAATTTTGCTCCCTTAAGATCGATCAACTATCCATGCCATCTTTGGACTTATGACATTTCTTTGATGGGGAAAATGATGAACCCGAAAAAAGGCCAATAGGAAAATCTCGCTTTTTCGAGTCATGGGTTGATTTTCAAAACAGCGAGTCAAAAATGTTAGGGGGCAGGTACTATGGTTGTTTTCAAGAATTTCCTCATAACATGGACTTGGTTCCTAAGAGTCGTGCCAACCCACGCAACGAGATAATGCATGTTGATGGCCTAACAAGCCTTTTCTCGAGAGGCATCCCAGTGATGATGCTGTATTCTTCCAAAGTTGGGGTTAGCTCGAACCCACCAAATATAAAAGTAGTCGTCTTTGGGCACCAAAAATGTGCCACGGCTTGTATGACTTCGGGGTGAATACGGATTCGGATCAACGATAGAAGATGATCGACTTTGGCTTTCACACGCTCTTGGGCATACTGGTCCAATTGACCCCACCATCTGAAGAGCTCGCCTTAGGAGTGGGAATAAGTGGATGTCATCTTCTCCCATCGCATATAAAGCGTGACTCAAAAAAACTTTCCTAAATTGCCATGGGTCAATAAAAGGACTGAGTAAAAGTAAATAAATTACTTTGCTTTTAAAGAAAATGGCAAGTACAAAGACATGCACATGAGATGTGCGGCTCGATTTCTAACTGAGAAGGCTTGTTGAAATTAAAAGGGTATCCGCCCGTCGCAGTCTCGCGTTAGTAGCATACCCTCCTAACCTCGGCTAAAGAAATTCGGGGAAAAGAAAGGCAACCTCTACATCGCAGTCTCGCGTTCGAGGTCGTATCTTTCTTGACACCATCCTAAATATCCTATGGCGGCCTAGGTCCGGCGGCCGGGTTGTGTGTGCCTTGTGTAGTGCTGAAACAGTAAAGCATACGCCACAATTCATAATCACAAGATAATTTATTTTAAGCAAAAAATAAATTTCTAAGCTACTGACCTGCATAAAGAAAAACCTAAGTCAGTAAAGGAATTAAACAAGACAAAAAAGGCCTAAGTCCTCAGATTCCCCAGCGGAGTCACCAAGCTGTCGCGACCTCTTTTTTCTGGCGCCCGATCGGGGCGGGCGCCTAAGGAGGCTAATGGCTCGGCTAGGTTTATTAAGCCCGCACTCTTCCAAGTCCACCAATTCACGACTTTAATGGTCAAAGTTTTTAACATGTAAGTTAATTTTTAAAACGGAGTCGCCACTAATCAATTTGAGGTGGGTTGATTAGAAACCCATGCGAAGTATTGGGAGAAATACTCGCTCCTGCGCAACCAGAGAAATTAGGATCGGGGACTTGATTACACTAGTTAATCACTAATGCCCTTTCAATATCTAACATTGTTTAAACCCTGAGGTTTTTGGATGTTTTAGGGATTTTCCATGCATTATTTGGAAAAAGACATTTTTGGAAATTTTTCCAATTTTTTGGACATAAAAGGGATTTTTTTGATTTTTGATATTTTTGGAAAAATACAAGTTTTTTTTTTTTGGCTTTTTCTGAATTTTTGGCATTTTTGGAAAATATGGAATATTTTTGATTTTTTTGGAAAATAAAATATTTTTAAATATTTTTTGGAAAATAAAGTTTTTTTTTTTTTTTCTTGATTTTCTCGAAAATAAAATATTTTTTTTATATTTTTAAATATTTTCTGTTTTTTTTTGGAAATTAAAATATATTTTTAATATTTTTCGGAAATAAAATAATTTTTTTTTTATTTTGGTTTTTTTTTTTTTTTTGGAAAATAAATAAATAAATTATTATTTATTTAAAAAAAGGAAAATGACCGCGTACGCGGGCCCGACTCGGATTTTTTTTTTTTTTTTTTTTGGCAAAACGGTGCCGTTTGGAGGGGGAACCGGTGGAAACCCTACCCGGGCCCCCGACCCGGATCCGGCTCGCGACCGGTTCCCTCGGAACCCTACCCGACCCGGATCCGGTCGCGATCCGACCTCCGCCGCCCCCCTTTTCCCGGGATTTGCGGAATCCCTACCCGATTCTCGATCCGAGTCCGACCCAACAACCCGGGGTCGCGACCCGGAAAATCGGGGACCCTAGGGTTTCCGCAAATTCCGGCGCCGAGGAGGAGAGGTGGATTGATGCGGTGGCAACGGCAGCGATGGTGGTGACAGCGAGGGTGGTGATGGCGACGGTGGAGCGGCTACCTGCAGCAGGGGGTGGCGACGGCGACGACGGCGGCGGCGGTGGCGACCCACACGATCCCCTTTCCTTTCGGCTTCGCCCTCCCTCTCTCTCTCGCCTCTCTCCTCTCTCTCTCTCTCTCTCTCTCTACGGCGCGCTCGGACCGAACTCGTGGGCGTTCGGGCCTCCCTCGAAGTCTCTCGAGGGAAGTTTCCGCGCTCACGAGCCCTCGATCTCGGCCTATCTCTCTCTCTCTCTGGTGGTGCCCTTCGACGGAGATGGGGGGGGCTATTTATAGGCCGAGGGGCGGCCGGTCGATGAAGCTCGACCGAGGGCTGCCACGCCTTCCGCCGGCCGAACCGGCGTCCCATCCGACGCCGCCCACCCCTACTTCACGTCCCGTCGCCGCCTGCTCATCCCGGCTCCACGTGCGTCTCTCGCGCTCGCCCGCTCTCGGAGGTGCGCCCTCCACGCGTGCGCCGCAGAGGCGGTCGGAGGAGGAAGACGACCCGAAGTGGGCCGGGCCGGAGGAAGATGGGCGCGAGGGCCCATGCAGAGAGGGGGGCTCTCTGCTCTCTTTTGCTTTCTTTTTCTTTTGTTTTTTTTGTTTTGTTTTCTTTTTTGTTTATTGTTTATTTATTATCCGAAAAAGGAAAAAAGATAATTAAAAAAACCTAATTTAAGAAAACGGAATTTAGGCGTCAACACACTCATACCCCACTCTTTGGCCTACCTAAATGCTTCTAGAAGGGGTATATTTGTCAAGAAATGGTGAGTGGAACATGACCTCATATGAGGTCATGGTGGGCCAAGTGTGATGACCTAAGAGAGAGAGTGTGTGAGAGGAAAAGGGAAAAAAAAATTGATTTCTTCTTCCTCTTCTCTTCTTCCCCCCCATCTTCTTCTTCAAAATCTCCATGGAAGCGGAAAGACTAGCGGGAGCGAAGCGGCGGTTTGTCGTCACTCGGATCGGAGCCGCACCGCCGTCGCGCCGGAGTCACCGCCGCAGCCGCGCCGTCCGCCCCCTCTCTCTTCCTCTCCCTCTTGGTTGTTCGAACCAGCAGAAGCAAGAACGAAGGCAGCAGCTCGCCGTCGCGCCGGAGCACCGTCGCCGCCTCACGCCGCCTCACCCCGCCCGCGCATCGCCTGCGTGCTCCGCCGCTCGCCGGTTGCCCAGCCCCTATTTCGCCTCTGCCCAGCTCGTGCAAGACCCACCGGAGCTCCCTCCGGCCACCGTGAGGCCCCGCCGTTGGCCGCACAGCACCGCCGCACCTCCTCCGCCCCTTCCCGACCCAAATCAGCTCCAAATCCGCCCTCCTTCACCCCCAACCAGCAACGCACAGAGAACTGAAAAATGGGTATGACAGCGGGTTTTTGGCCCGTTTTGGCCGCCTTCCCGAGCTTGGATGCTCGGCCCGCCTTGAGGAAAGTCGATCCTCATGTTGATCCCGTCGTTTTGGTTCACTCGGCTCGCTAATCGGGTGAGTTTAGCTCACTAAATCTTGATTAGACGGTTAATGATGCCCTAAGTGGGCTTAGTCTAAGTTAAGTGAGTTTATGTGGTTAGATTAGTTTATTTGATTGAGGATTAGATTAGGGCGTTTAAATTAAGTTAAAGTGTGTTTAGTTTAAAGTTAAGTAGGTTTATTTTTTAATATAAGCCTAAGCCTTGATGTGACATAATGGGTTTTATTTTTGATTTATTTAATTGTTTCGAAATTCTGGAATTTAATAATATATTATATTTCGAAAATCATTAAATTATTATAAATAAATAAAAAACTCGAAAAATTATTTTTGACCTCAATTGCTTAGAATTTCGTGCTGATCGTTGATGTGCAGTTAGAATTTGAATTTGATAAATGGATGTGGCGAATTGAGTGTTGATTGTGACAAATAGGGTTTTTAGTCATAAAAACCCAAGTGTTGGATTTTGATGCAAGAATTGGATTTTTAAGGATTATTACTGTAATTGGGGTATGTGAACGAAATGCGGAGTGTCCGGGGGTCAGTATTGATTTGTCGTGTGTTGATAGAAAGACTTGGGTCGCAGTAGAGGCTAGACCAACTGGACCTGTATTCTTTATGGAATGCCGTCAGTGTGTGACGTGGCTCGAGTCGCAGTAGAGGCTAGACCAACTGGACCTATATTCTTTATGGAATGCCGTCAGTGTGTGATGTGGCTTGAGTCACAGTAGAGGCTAGACCAACTGGACCTGTATTCTTTATGGAACGCTGTCAGTGTGTGACGTGGCTTGGGTCGCAATAGAGGCTAGGCCAACTGGACCTGTATTCTTTGTGGAATGCCGTCAGTGTGTGACGTGGCTCGGGTTACAGTAAAGGCTAGGCCAACTGGACCTGTATTCTTTGTGGAATGCCATCAGTGTGTGACGTGGCTCGGGTCGCAGTAGAGGCTAGGTCAACTAGACTTGTATTCTTTGTGGAATGCCGTCAGTGTGTGACGTGGCTCGGGTCGCAGTAGAGGCTAGGCCAACTGGACCTGTATTCTTTGTGGAATGCCGTCAGTGTAGTGACGTGGCTCGGATCGCAGTAGAGGCTAGGCCAACTGGATCTATGCTCATTCGGGAATGCCGTCGACGTAGTGACGAAGCCGCGCTCCAAGGGGGGGAGGCGATGCCTGGCATTATTGTCAGAAGATAGCTGATCTGCGAGTAGGCTATGCCCTTGTGTGACAGTGGATATTAATTGGATTGCGTATTGAGTACGATTGTGGTTCCTATGAAAGTGTTGGCGTTTCAATTGTTTGAATTCTTATTATTACCTGAGTTTGTGTGATATAAATTGTGCTAACCTGCAAGGAGGAATTAAGATGAGGTAAGTCGTCTGTGTGATGTGGCTAGGCCACCCGGGGTGTATTTTCTTTCTAATAGGGGTTTAGGGAGTTGAACTTGCTGAGACGATGTCTCACCCCGTTGTGGGCCAACATTTTCAGGTCCCTTGTGGATGGAGTGACCAGATCGCTTTGGTTGGCCTTGAGGAGTTGCAGAGGTGAAGTCTGAAGCCTTGGAGAACGTGTCCGACTTGTAGGTCATAGGACAGTTCCTTTTTAAGAGCTGGTCTTTTGTAGACTTTTGGCTGTAGGCCTTCGTTTGTAATTCCGTTGATCTATGAAAGTGTATCGTTGTGAAATTGCTTCTTGCTTTTTCTATCCCATATTTTATTGTCAGGGGTTTTATAATATGCTTCCGCATGTGCATTAAAGAACTGATTGGGTCGGCAACTTAACTTGGGAACGTCACATTTGAATGACCATGGTGGGATGTTGGCGCGCTCGAGGTTCGGGGCGTGACAAGTGTTGTGCTGCATGACTGGTTTAAGAGATAACCCTACTGTTTTGGAGGAGAGTCCATCGTCTGCACTGGCGGAGCCCGAGAAAATGAAGCCTCCAGAGTAAATAAGGATTGAAGTTCATTTTTTCCTTCTACTCTTCACAATTAGTGAGCGCATCATGAATATGATGTCCAACCACATTGATCTGTTGATGTGTTATGCAGCATAGGATTTTCAAGACATAAACTCGTAAAAGAATTTGTCAGAAGTTAGCATTCATTTCACACTTCACGAAAAACCTTTTTCCACTCCGCCTAGCCCTATTTACTATCAAGATCTTCATAGTGTCAAGGAGCAATTCACGAACGAGTGAAAATTCCAGATGTATTTATGCACGCAACACGCGAATGTCATGTGATGATATTATAAAATATCATGCCAAAATTTTTCCGAGTTACGATAAACTATGCTTCACATCACTGAATTTCAAGAAAAAACATAAACAACATACTGCATTTTATGACACGACATCTATGATCCAAAAGAAATTGCAAGATTGTTTTCAAGGTTGAGATGCAAGCCGAATCTCTCAACAATTAGTATACTCTTGCTTCTAAGATCAAATATACTTTATTAGAAGCTCCCAATGAAATAGAACAACACCATGACACAAGTCGAACTAAATCATCATGTACACCCTCCCTCTCTGCAACAATCCTGCAAAACGCAAAAACATTGTACAAATGAACTAAAGGGCACTTATAGAATACAAGAGTGCTGATGGTTCTGTTTCTTTTTCTCCTGGCAAAGGACTGAAGACAACTCCATAATGATAATGCCCGAGAAAACGAAGCCTTCAGACTAAATAAGGATCCATCAAGTGTCGCTTATTCATGTTAGTTCTAACCTAAGGATTCAATCAACAGTGCGCCATACAGATGTATCAAGAGAGACCCCAAAAGTGACGTCAATTCAGGAGGAAGTGTTGTGCTGCATGACTGGTTTAAGAGATAACCCTACTGTTTTGGAGGAGAGTCCATCGTCTGCACTGGCGGAGTCGTGACCACTGCTAATGTAAGATCAGCAGGGTTTGCATCACCAGATCGGCCACGGATTTCCCTATATTCTTGACAAATTGCACAGAGATGGCAGAAAAAATGAGCGACAAAGTCCCACAAGGCGCTTCCTGCATGAGATGAGTGATGATCAAATGGGCCAATTGATGACCAAAGCACAAAACTAGTTGTTTGCTCACAGGATTCTTGCAACTGTTCTAGAAGTTTCAGGGTCAATCTAGACTGAATTTTACTGATTATTTGTTGCCTAATCAAAATCTCGCGGTTTCAAAACACTGACAATTTTTGCAAAATGTATATCTTGACACACCCAGATTCATATATGTAACTTCTTTGCATCTTTTGACATTTCAATAATATTTTAAATTTTAATAGGAAAGCAAGAAAGTTATGAAAAAGGATTGAAGATTCCGACTCTCGTATATTCTTATTTCAATCTACTATTTATTCTAATCATGAGGACTTGCGTAACTCGAGTCAAACCCCACCTATTAGAGGAGGGCTGGAACTGCTAGACTGAAGGTGGGAAAGGGATTTTCACTCGTTTACTATCGTTGAGAAGACGGACGGAAGGGTGTGCCTTATTAACATCTGTTGCATAACTGGAAGATTTGAAAAAAAAGGTCACAAAATCCATGGAAACACGATGTCCCCTTCTACTAAGTACGGAATCGTAATGCATATAATACACGTATAGGATTCTCCATTTGATAGTTTTAGATTTTTAGGTCGGATGTTCATAATGAAAAAATCATTCGTGAACTTTCCACGTTCATCTCATGAGATATACTTCTAGCTTGTAGTATAATTTGAAGAACGAACAAGACAAAAGAGTCGAGTACGTACGACAAAATGCAAAACTGCAAAGGAAACTCAATGGGTTGCTATCTGGGCATAATGTCTAGAGCAATCTTCGGTCGAAAACTGCGATTCTGGGTTTAGGGTAAAGGGCTAGTCAACACTGAATTAAGTTAATATATGGTATAATGAAATGAAATGAAAAGATGGCTCTAATCATTTTATTAGGTTAAAAAGAAAAGGTTGGAATAGAATCGGAATTTTATTGTTTAGATTTTCGGATATCAAATAGGATAACAATTCAATCTATACGATATTTAGTACACTTCGATTTAATTAAAATACGTAGACAAAAAAGCTAATCAAATTGCTTCCAACAGGACATAAAGAGAAGCTAAGGTAGCGCATGACAAAATTTCTGAAACAGAAATTGATTTCTGGCCGAAATCAATTTCTCAATTTCTATTCCCCAGCCAAGTTTCTAAGTAAAGAAACCTGTTTGATAACAACTCAAAATTTCTATTTCTGGAATATAAATCCGTTTGATAACAGAATAAAATTTCTATTTCTCGGAATAGAAATTGATTAGATAACAACATAGGAAATCCTCAAATACAAAATAATAGTCGAAATAATACTAAAATAACATAGGAAATCTTCAAATACAAAATAATAGTCGAATTACAAAAGTTGAAAATACAATTTCATGGAATTCTAGCATATTATTATCCCTTGCCATTTTATTGGCAATGGTTTTCCTAAGCGTGAGGCCGAGAAGGACCCGGAGGACACCCACAGGCATATGTCAGCAGATCAATGCTTGTTTTAAGTTTTATTCAAGTGGCCTAGCCAATTGACTGATTCCAGAGGCACATCCCCAATAATTCACAGGCTAGTTGCAAGAAAATGCTCCGCTAGTTGCTGTAGAAGATTTGAAAGACAATGAGGATCATCCTGTAGGGCAAACTGCTGAATTCAAGGACGCTCAAATTTTTTTAAGTCTACATTGAAAACCAAAGGGAGGCAGGGAAGCTATCCCCAGAGTCACCAATGACTAGCATCCTGAGGATGCGGCTATGTCGGAATACTCCCATGGTACGAAACATGAACGGATAGATGCATCAGATGACCATTGTATTGACTACCCAACCATAAATTTGCAACCGTAAGACAAAGCTAATTGGGAAAACAGCCAATTGCGTGAAGTATGCAAATTCTGAGTCAAAGTACCAAATGATTGAATTCACTCAATGGAGTTTAATCGGGCTGAACTGAGTCAGAGTACCAAATGATTGAATTCACTCAATGGAGTTTAATCGGGCTGAACGTCCTAAAAGTGAGCTTATGTTGGATTCTTGGCACGACACCTTTCATTGAAGTAAAACAGCATGAGCTTCAATTGTTGTTATCTTTGTTCTTGCGTGAAGATATTAATACAAGAACACAGAATACAGAATACTGATTTTCAATCTAAATTATAAAAATGGGGGTAAATTTTCGTAGCTTAGCTAACAAAGCTAATCCCCTGCCCATACCGAACCGCGCATGCCAATCTTTATGAAAATAGTTTTGACCTCCACATGCGAATCTTACTGAAGAGTAATATAATCACTTTCATTTCCATGTCAAGTCAATCCACCCAGCAAGGGTACCATAGTCACATGGACCAGTTGAAGTGCTGATATAAACCAAAATTTCTAAACTACAAAATCTCACAAATGCAGCAAGAAAAACTCCAGATTCAAGAACCACCCTCTGCAAATACGCTGACTACCGAGGGCAGTCCTACTACTCATGCTTCTCAAGAAGCCCTTTGAGGTTTACCGATAACACTACATAGGGGTTGTTTTTAACGGCAAAACCGAGCTCGCCGGAAAGCTTGAGGTGCTTGCGGTGCTTATCCTCCTTCTTGTTATCGACCTCAGGCTCCACATTACTAGCAGCTGCGGCGGCATCTTCCTCCTCTATCTTCTTCTACCTGTGGGCATCCTCCGGGTACTTCTCGGCCTCAGGCTTCTGCAATTGTGGGTTGCCATTTAACCTTAAACTGAATCAATATTCAATGAACCATATCAGATGATGCACCAATTCAATAACAAAAGCTTGTGATTAACAAGCACATCATGAAGGCATAACAAATAACAAATAACAATTAAAGATGATGTTATTATACTCTTGCTGGGTAAGCTGAAATTAGAAGTTAAAGAATAACAAATAACAAGAAAAGCAGTTACATATGTGGAAATCGTATCTTCAAGAGGGATATTAAAGACGAAAGCACAACATCACAACCAAACACTGAAAGAGAAAATTTCGTTCACATAGACGAGGTCATCAAAATCGGGCAATCATCATAGCTAGTGTCGGCACATCAATAGTTAGCTTGCTTTGAATTGGGGGCTTGGTTGATCATGGACATGCACGCAAGAAAGCTCAGAAAAAAGCCAATGGACAGCTCAATTTCACCGCATTCTGAGCTCAACCTACAAATGCACAAAAATTTCCGAAAGCCACACACTTGCACCACGAAAGCTCCTAACCAGATTGAGCAATCAATCAAAGACCACACAATACCGAGATTCCAGCTCAATTTCGCCGTTGGACAGCTCAATCAGAGACCATGCAATCAATCAGAGACCACAAAAGCCGTTGGACAGCTCAATTTCGCCGCATTCCGAACTCGACCTACGACTAACCGCTAAAGAGGATCACAAGATCCGTCAGTGGGCTCAACCACATACTGATCCGGGAATTCCCAGAGCCTCATGCGCGTGTACAGCTTCTGCTCTGACTCTGCCTTCTCCATCATTATTGGGAATCAAGCTCTCACCCAACACAGAACCCATCACTCAGAATTCCGACTCCGCCTTCTCCATCATTATTGGGAATCAAGCTCTCACCCGCAGGAAGATAAAAAAACAACTAAAAGAACACAGAACCCATCACTTAGAATCCATCGACGAAGCCAAAAAACCAGAATTCACAGCACATCGCAACTGCCCACTTAGTCCGAACGCAATCAAGAATCTAATTTTTTTCATCTAATTCCGCCTGGGACGAGGAAGAATTCGGACCCGGGACGGCATGGGTTGTCCGCCCATGATCTCCAAGGAAAACAGAACAAACAATGCGCAACCCAGAAACACCAGATAGCAGCACAGCACGCATCGATCGAGCTCGGCGCAAGAACGGCCAAGAACAGCGAAACCCCAACCAAGGAAAACAGAACAAACAAATCGCGCAGAGAGAGAGAGAGAGAGAGAGAGAGAGAGAGAGAGAGAGAGAGAGAGAGGGGGGAAGACCTCGAATCGGAGAGGAAGGAAGGGGACGGCGAGGATGGATAGGTTCTTCGGAGACGCGGACGGAGGAGGCAGACAGAGGAGGCGGACAGAGGAGGCGACGGCGAGGATGGATAGGATCTTCGGAGACGTGGACGGAGAAGGTCGACGGAGGAGGCGACGGAGGAGATCGACGGAGGAGGCGACGGCGAGGATGGACAGGATCTTCGGAGACGCGGACGGAGGAGGCGACGGAGGAGGCCGACGGAGGAGGCGACGGCGAGGATGGACAGGAGGTGGGCGTCGGCTGATTTGGGGCTCCGATGGCGTCGTGAGCTCGGGGACGTCGGGACGGCGCTAGTTTCAGGCGTCGGCTGGAGAGGAGGTGGGCGACGGCGTCGGCGACCGGAGAGGAGCGGGCGACAGCGAGGGTGCGAGGGCGACTGGAGAGGAGAGCTGGGCGACGGCGATGGCGACTGGGGACACGAACGGATGAGGCGGGTCCGACGGGATGACCGGAGCTGGCCGGTCGAGATGAGCGGCGACGGCGACGGCGATGGCGAGATGAGCGGATTCGGTTCGGAGTCGCTAGGGTTTTTTGTGTTGTGGTGAGGAGAAGGAATGGGAGAAAGCACGATAGTGAGGAGAGGAGAGGAGGCTGGAAGGAAGAAGTGGAGAAATAGTTTCTATTTCTACTTCAGAAATAGAGAAGCTACAATTTCTAGCTTCTCATTTCTCCTCCAAAACAATTTCTGAAACAGAAATCGTTTCAGAAATAGAGAAATTAGTTTGTGTTATCAAACGGGTTTCTCCAATTCTCTGTTCCAGGGAACAGAGAAATTGAGAAACTGAGAAATAGAAATTTTACCATGCAGTACCTAAAACACCACAAGAACAACAAGAACAGCAACGCATCCAAGGGCGCACAATGGCACGGTCCCTCCTTATTTTGCCCGCAACCTACGGCCACGATCTCAATTCACACGTTCGAACCAAGCTTCCAATTCGAGCGGCTCGCAGCAAGAGCCATCATCAAAGACGGGTTGAACACGCTGTAGCCGCCACCCACCACCATGTTGAGCCAGCTCACGTAGTCCGCCTCGTCACTGGCCAGGAACAACGCCACCCTCGCCACGCTCTCTGGCTCCAGCACCTGCCCCTTCAGGTTGCCCATCGCCCTCATCTAGTCGTCCATCCTCTCCAGCTCGGCCTCGCTCATCTTCCCCAGCCCTGACGTCCCCATCCTTGAGAGCGCATATGGGGGACACGGAGTTCATGTTGGAAAATATGGCTTCGAATCAATAGAGCAATCAAATTGGACTTTGAAGTGTGATATCACTTTTTTTTTAAGAATTTATTTACCCCACAATATTGCTAATGGTCATCGACAAATATCCTTTAGGATATAACAAAGTTTCAAATGAAAATACTATATAACAATTCTAATATTTCTCCAAGATCTCTTTAAAAAACAATCTAAAGAATGGTTGTAGTTTTGGAAAGAAGATTCGAAAAATGATTTCATTCTCGTCCACCCAAAAACTCACACACATACACACGCGCACACATATAATCAATTTTAAAATATATAGACAACTCTTCATGAAATGATGTAAAGTGAACGAATATGATTTCCAAAGATTGTCTTGAAAAGACATAAATATAAAAATTCAGAATAATAAAAATAAATATAAAAATTCGGAATAATAAAAATAATAAATAATAATTTTTTAATAATTAAAATTTCTAATTTCCAAAGTGCACCTAATAATCATGCATCCTCACGCAGGTATGGTGAAGTATAGCCCACATTAAATATTTTTCTTTAAACACACTAAAAAAGCTTCACACTTATTAACGGAAAAATTACCAAAAAAGTTCTAAACCAATTGCAATTGTGTCAATTCAGTCATAAACTTTTTTTTTTTGTGGCCAATTTAGTTCTAAACCTTTTACAATTGTGCTAAATCATTCCATCCGACCAAAATTGGTTGGCCGGCCCGACGTGGACGCCGGCCGACGAATGCCTGATATGGCAAATTTTTAATTTTTTTGAATTTTTTTCCCCAACTTCTCCTTCCTCTAGCCGGCAAGGCTTGCCCTCGTTGGCCACCGGCGAAGGCGAGCCTCGCCCAGCGATGGGGAGGCTCGGCCTTGCCCAGCCAAGGCGAGGGTCGACCTCGTCGGTGGCCGGCGAGGCTATTGTCGCCAGATTTGGCGAGGCTCGGCCTCGCCCATCCATGGTGAGGTCGAGCCTCACCGTCCTTGGGCGAGGAGCCTCGCCGGCCACCGGTGAGATCGACCCTTGCCTTGGCTAGGCGAGGCTAAGCCTTGCCAAGTCTGGTGGGGCCTTGTCTAGCCAAGGCAAGGGTCGACCTCGCCGGTGGCCGGCGAGGCTGCCTAGGGATGGCGAGGCTCGACCTCGCCATGGCGGGCGAGACTCGCCTTTGCCGGTGGTCGACCGGGGCAAGCCTCACTAGTGGCTGGTGAGGCTGCCTAGGGATGGCGAGGCTCGACCTCGCCATGGCTGGGGGAGGCTCGCCTTCGCCAGTGGCCGGCGAGGGTGAGCCTCGCTAGTGGCCGGCGAGGCTGACCTCGCCGGCCCTCACCTCGGTTGGCTTACCAAAGTGGAAGGAGAAGCTAGGAAAAAAGAAAAGAAAAGAAAATTCAAAATTAAAAATTAAAAATAAAAATTAAAAAGTTCAAAAAAAAATTAAAAATTTGCCACATTAGCATTTGCCGGCCAGCTGTCCCCGTTGGCGTTCACGTCAGCTCCAGTCGGCCAATTTTAGCCGGATGGACTGAATTGGCACAATTGCAATAAGTTTAGGATTTTTTTAGTAATTCTCCCCTTATAAACTAACATATCTTCTCTTAACTTTCCTATATAGGACAAAGAAAAACACACTTAGTTTGTTAACAAACTTTCAATAATTCACCCATATCTCGTGCTCCCGAAGATCTGTCACCAGCCATGGGCCAACCCCACCACTGCATGCTTTGATGCGGCGTACGTGTGCATCGCCAACCCCGAGATCGCTGTGCACCTACTCCCCGTGAACAGGATGTAGCCCTGGTGCTGCGGCACCATGACTGGTGCCTCGTGCTTCGCCTCATGGAAGGCCCCGTAGAGGTTGATGCGGAGGATGCGGTCGAGGTTGGCGAGCCCGAAGGCCGGTTGAGGACCCCGGAGTTGTTGTACATGATGTCAAGCCGGTCGTGGTTGGCCACAGTGGCGTCCACGAGGTCGCGCACATTGGCCTCAATGGAAACGTAGCAGCGGGCATAGGAGGTCTGCTGGCTCAGCTTCGCAGCCAGGGCCCGGCCGAGCTCGTCCTGGATGTCGGCAATCACAACCAATGCGCTGTGTTGGTGGAAGAGGCTTGCCGTGCTCATGCCAGTCCTGCTCGCACCGCCGATGATGATTGCGACCTTGCCATCTAACCTGGAAGGGAAATCAGAGCTTCTCAATCTCTATCATATTACCCAAAAGCTCCAACTAGATAACGCTAAAATCTTTATTCCCATTCCATGCGCGATACGATCGAGAGACTATATAGCAAAGGCCAGTAAAAAGGACGAACTGCATGCATGGTCACGTTCCAGCAATGCCATGTTAAATACCTCTTGCACTAATTTTCTGCCATAGCCAAAAAGCTCGGTCTCTGCTGAAATCTGTGCAGCGACAGGACGATTAGAAGCCTGAAAATGGAGATGTAGGTTGTAGATTTGATTATGGTGTTTGTTTGGCAAATCTCCAATATGCGGCGGCGCATATATATACATAGGGAGAATACCAAGTGATATTTGCCCGACTCAACTAAAGAAAAAGCAAAAACGCTCAACCCAAAAAAAAAAAAAAAAAAAAAAAAAAAGACAAAAAGCACAAAAAATAAGAAAACAAGAAGAAGTAATAATATTCGCGTGACCAAACTTAATTTATCATCACTAGTATAGGAGGGAGACACGCCCGTGTGTGTGTTTTTTTTTGGATTGGAAAAAAATAAATCTCTCCCTCTACTCGGGCATTGTACGATATGATGTCATGGGTAAAAATGACACACAAAATATACTAGGATACGACATTTTTAGAGTGGTGGGTCGATCGTGAGGTGGGCAATAATTCTTGATGTGACTCGATTGCATAACATGACATGTTTAAATAGGCTTATGTTTGACATGACCCGTTTATGACGTGATTAAATAAGTTGTGTCTTATGAAGTTGATCCATCTACACCTGTCAATTCGACCAGACACAAATTAGTGAGTTGAAATTAATGTGTTAAACATCATTTGTTTTAATATGATTCAATTAGAAGCGTTTTAACACGTTTAAAGCATATTTAAGACTTGTTTATCTTTAAAAACTTATGAAAAATAACACCAAGAAGAATAAATGATAAAACGAAACTTTATTAGGGATACAAAAGTCATCAAACATAATGAAAAATTGACTCAATAGTAAACTTTAGATCAATGTGAAGCAAGATTACTCATCTTGTCTGGAAAAGTGTTGCCATGAGTTATCATTTGTAATCGAGTTTTACGTGTGTACTGTATAAACAAGACAATTGTAAATGAGTTAATGCATCATGCCGTACTGACACCCAACACGGTAACATGTTCGTCTGATAACCATGTTAACCGTGTTGTATCATGTCAGCTGCTTTATTAATCGTGTCGTTTTTGAGATAAGATGAAAGCCCTTCACCCGCTGCTAGCTCATTCATCTCCCTCCCTCCCTTTACTCCTAATGGAAGACGGGGAAGACCAGGAAAAGGGAAATCATTTCCAAGTAAATTTCCATTTTTAAGGGGACTAATGTCGCCCATTCGAAAAGTCAAATTTTAAGAATACGGTTTATTTTGTAGAATCTAATATATATATATCGAGCTCGACTTCACAATACGTAGCGCTAAACAAAGCCATGCTATATTTCTACAAAAGTATGCTCTAGAAATTAATAGTAGCCTTATTGTATCTAATATTATAAATATTCCACTTCAAAGTGGTTGAAAACATATGTGGTGAAATTTGAGGGATAAGTACACTATCAGTGCCATAATTTGTGTACGGCGCTTACTTTAGTGCCAAAAGTTTTTGTCGGATCACTTAAGTGCTAAAAAATTTGAAAAACGCTCACTTTGGTGCCAACTCCGATCCAGTTGGCCGGAAATCTGACGTGACACTTTTTTATTAATTTTTAAAGCCGATGTGGCTTGCCGGAGAATACAGTCAGCATCCTAACACCAAAACGACGCCATTTGGTGTCTCCCCCAATTCAAAACCCTAACACCAAAACGACGTTGTTCGCCGTCCTCGATGGCCCCCGCGCTCGGCGGCCACAGCTCCGACCCCAACCTCGACGATGGCCACTCGGTGGCCAAAGCTCCGACCCCGACCCCGACCTCGACCCTGACCGCGACGATGGCCACTCGGCTGTCGCAGCTCCGACCCCGACCCCGACGATGACCACTCGGCGGCCGCGGCTCCGACCCCGACCCCGACCCCGGTGCTCCCTCGTGTGCCATCGAGGGCGTCCGAACAACGCCGAGCAATAGCGGCTGAGTGAGCGACAGCGGCCAAGCGATGGCGAAGGCCGAGCGACGAAACCCTAATTTCAATCCCCAAATAAAAAAAAAAATTCCTAAATGAGTTAAATGGCGTCGTTTTTGTGAGGCCATCCATGTAGGACGGCAAAACGACGTTGTTTTCTTAAGGAGGACCGAAAACGACGTCGTTTAAGGCCTTGTCGATTTTTTATTTTTTATTTTTAAAAGTCACGAAATCATTTTTGCCAGAATATTTCGCCGATGGCATCAAAGTAATCTTTTTTCCTCCGATTTGATACTTAAGTGATCCGAAAGAAACTTTTGGCACCAAAGTGAGCGCCATACACAACTTATGACACTGATAGTATACTTCTCCTGAAATTTGAGGAAGGGAAGCTAGTCGTAGCTAGGGTTTCAAGAATGCATACATAATAGAAAGATGATAGACAAACACAAATCCAAGGGCGCACGATGGCAAGATCCCTCCTTATTCAGCCCACAACCGACGGCCACAATCTCTTTCCCCGGCGACCGCACGTGCGCAACTCACACGTTCAGACCAACCTTCCCAATCGAACCGCTCGCAGCGCGAGCCATCATTATAGAGGGATTGACCACGCTGTAGGCGCCATCCACCACCATGTTGTGCCCGCTCACGTAGTGCGCCTCGTCGCTCGCCAGGTACATCGCCGCCCTCGCCACGCTCTCCGGCCCCAGCACCCGCCCCTTCAGGTTGCCGATCACCTTCAACCCGTCATCCAGCCTCGCCAGCTCGTCCTCGCTCAGCTTCCCCAGCCCTGACATCCCAGTACTCGATACTGCATGCGGCGACACGCAGTTCACCCTTATCCCGTGCTCCCTAAGCTCTGCCGCCAGCCCCACCACCGCTTGCTTTGACGCGGCGTACGTGTGCGTCCCCAACCCCGCAATCACCGTGCAGTTGCTCCCCGTGAACAGGATGCAGCCCCGGCGCTGAGGCACCATGACCTGCGCCGCGTGCTTCGCCCCATGGAAAGCCCCATAGAGGTTGATGCGGAGGACGCGGTCAAGGTCGGCGAGGGACGTGTCGAGGAGGCCCCCAAAGGGGCGGTTGAGGACCCCCGCATTGTTGTACATGACGTCGAGCCAGCCATGCTTGGCCACGGTGGCGTCCACGAGGTCGCGCACGTCTGCCTCGATGGAAACGTTGCAGCGGGCATAGGATGCCCGCTGGCCCAGCTTCGTAGCCAGGGCCCAGCCCGGCTCATCCTGGATGTCGGCGATAACGACCCACGCGCCGTGCTGGTGGAAGAGGGTCGCTGCGCTCGCGCCGATCCCGCTCGCGCTGCCAGTGATGATCGCAACCTTGCCTTCTAACCTGGAAGGGAAACCACAGATTCTAGATCTCTATCAGCACCAAAAACCCTAACTAGATATCGCTAAAATCTCCGTTCCCATTTCATGCATGAAATGAACGAGACTATATAGCAAATGCCAGTAAACATGAAAGGACGAACTGCATGGATGGTCACGTTCCAGCAAATGCCACGTTAAATACCTTTTGCGCGAATTTTCCACCATAGCCAAAAGGCTTGATCTCTTCAGAAATATATGCAGTGACAGGACGATTAGAAGCAGGAAGGAAAGGTTGTAGATCTGATTATGGGGGGGCTATATAATGGTGCATGTATACATAGGGAGAATGCCAAGTGATATATGCCCACCTCAACTAAAGAAAAAGCAAAAAAGAAAAATAATATTTGCGTGACCAAATTTCATTTATTATCACTAGTATAGCACGGGGCCATACCTTTCGGTGTATTATTTTCTTTTTCGAATCAAAAGAAAAACTCTATCTCTACTTGGACATCGTATGATATGACATTATGTGTAAAAAAGACGCAAAACATACAGTATCATATAGCATTTTTAGAATGATGGATCAATCGTAAGACTGGCAATAATTCTTGATATGACTTGCTCGCACGACACGGCAAGTTTAAGTAGGCTAATGTTTGGCAAAACCAGTTATGATGTGATTAAAAAAATCATGTCTTATGAGCTTGATCCATCTAATTTGTCTAGAAACGTTTAAACATGTTTAATACATATTTGAGACTTATTTATCTTCAAAAGCTTATGAAGAATAACACCCGGATCAAGAAGTATAAATGATAATATAAAACTTTAATAAGGATGCAAAAGTGATAAAACATAAAGAAAAATTAATGACTCAACAATACAATTTAGATCAATGGTAGAGAAATCACTTATGTCGTTCAGGAACACGTTGAAAATGTTAAGATGGGTTATCATATATAAATGTGTTTTACATGTGTATCATATATACGAGAATAAGTTAATGCATCGTGTCGTGCTGACACCCGACACCACAATATGCCTATTTGATAACCGTATTAATTGTGTTATATCTTGTGACCTGCTTTATTAGACATGTCGTTCATGTTGAGATAGTTCGACGAATTTACTTAACTATGTCATTCATGAATCAAATACATTCATGCCATGCCCTTGTTTCACGTGACAAGACCAACATGACTGGGCACAAATTTTGCTTAGCTCATTCATCTCCTCCTAAAGGAAGAAGGGAAAAACATGAAAGAGGAAAATCATTTTCGAAGGCAATTTCAATTTTAAAGGGGACTAAAGTCGTCCATTGGAAAAGTCAAATCTTGAAGATCCAACCTTCCATAAATGTCGCCGACGTCAATAGGGGTGTGCAACCGGACCGGGTATACCCTGTTCCCGGACCGGCCCACCCGGAAAACAAGGTCGGGAACCAGTTCCCATTGAAACCGGTCCAGGAACAGGTTCCCAAAATTCGGAACTGGTTTAAACCGGTCCGGGAACAAGGTCCGAGTGATTACCCACCCAGAAACCGGTTCCTGGACCGGTTTTGTAAGTAGAGGTCCAGAACATTTTTTTTTCTTTTGATTTCTATTTTTATTCTCGCAATCACATGATATTTTTCCTCTTGGCTCTCTCAAACACGCATGGCACTTCTCCTTTGTCATTCATCTTCCTCACTTGCTTCCCTCCCTTACCGGCTCCCTCTCGCACCGTCTGATGGACGGACGGTGTTCATCGCCACCAAATTCTTGTGTATCACATGGATTGGCTCGCCTAATTTCTCTTTTGTTTAAAGAGTTATGCTTGAATAAGTGAGTAGCTTCATGTAGTAGTTGTGGAAATAAGACTAATATTAGACCCATGTTTGATTTTAATTCTTTGCCTTATGATTTTATTTAATATAATTAGCCCTATGGATCTTTAATTTTTCGTTTATTCCAAATGTTCATATATTAATTTATTACTAGTGCTTAATGTTTCAATATAAATTAGGATGATTATGTTATTTTCTCGCTTATTAATATAAAATTCAAAGTCGTATAGGATATCGGAAGATTGCAAAAAAGGTTCCAATGGAAATGGGGTTGACCCCGAACCGGATCGGAAAAACAGGGTGGGTCGGGTACAGGGTCCAATACAAACAGGGTCGGGTATAGGGTCCAGAAAAGAGGAACCGATTATAACATGGTCGGGTACAGGGTCCAAGTCTAGACCCTACCCACCTTGGACCCGATCACCCCTAGACGTCAATCCGGGTGGTGATACGTACTCTAGTAAAATCTTCATTATTTTTTATAGGTTTAAAGATTCTATGTATGGAAATGGACCCCTACATTGCAAACGAGTCAAATCAACATCTGACTTTTAGAATAATAAATAATAGAAAAAGGCTCCAACTTGTCGATTGCCTCATGAAATGACGGTGATCACTCAGGTCGACTCATGAACAAAATGTCCCCCATAGTAGGGGTGTGCATGGTCCGGGTGAGCAGCTCCCGACCTAGAACCAGGAACGCCCGCTAAGAACCGGTTCTGAAAAATTGGAACTAGGAACCGTTCGCTAGTTGCATGGATCCACCCGGGAATCGGACCGCTAGTCCGGTCCGATTCCTGGGTGGATCCATAGAACCGATCCAATCTCCGCGCCTTTTCCCTTTTCGCCCTCTCCACATCTACTTATTCTAGCTATCCCGACCATGGTAGCTTTATTCTTCTCAAGTACTAGCGCGGCGGTGGCAGCGGTTGCGACCCTCGCGGTGCTTCCGTCCCAACCATCACCACCATCTTTGCCACCGCCTCCGCCGTCTTCCGCTCCTCCCTCGAGGCTAACAATGAGGAGGATAATGGGGACAATGAGCCATTCTTAGACTTGGAGTTCACCCTTGTCCCCAAAAATGCGGACGATGGGGGGAGGCCTGAGGAGGGAGAGGAGGAAGAGGGGAGGTAGAAGCGGGACGAGCCCAACAATGAAGAGGAAGATAGTGACAGTGAATGCGGAGGTGGCGACGAGGATGGAGATGACGTGGAGAGAGAGTTCAAGTTCAAGGGGGAAAAGAGAATTAACTCACTGTTTCGCCGAGTTCGGACTAGGACTCGAAGGGAGATGAGTAGATTTGGAGGTGAATTGGAGAGGAAGAGGGAGCTCGGGGGGATTTTGAACTAATAGAGACGAGATGGAGTAGGAGAGTAATGAATTGAGATAAGATGGTGATTGGAGCCCTAAATTTTAGATTTGCTAATTTCGAATTTTTTTAATATTAAAAATTAATATATTATTATAATATAACCGGTCCAGTCCGAGTGGGCGGGTGGGCGGATCTGCCCATGGAACCGAGAACTGAACCGGTACCTACCGGTTCCCATAAATTGGAATCGGGAACTAGACCGATTCCCTTAGGAACCATCGGTTCCGGGCGGTCCGGGCGGTCCGGGCGGGTCTCGATTCTCTTGCACACCCCTACCCCTTACCAGAGAAAAAATGAACATGGATGGTATCGGGTTTGAATATTCCCCCCAAAAAAAAAAAAAAAAAAAAAAACGATTGGGTGTTAATTTTTAACCCATTATGAAATTAACAATTTATTATAAACCATTAAAAAAATCAAATAATAAATAATTATAAAATTTTATAAGGCTATTCATTCAAGAATTTATAACTCAAGATAAATTATGATTATCATAGTAACCCAAAAACTATTATGCTTGTAAAGTCATTTTTCTTTTGCCTATAGTCTTTTTATTTTTTATCTATCGATAATATTTAGGGGCATCGAACACCCTACAAGTCTCACGAACAGGTTAAGCCATTTGGCAGAGCAGTTTGCACGCGATCGGCGAGATTTGAACTGATGACCTTCAAATCTAATTCGAAAACCCTTAAATATTATTGTCTAATCAACGGGATTAAGAGGATAAGCTTCCAATAAACTTATAAAGTGACTAGTTAGGAGGCAAAAGGACAAGGGTTGGTATCCCGCATAAAAATAGGATGGAAATTGGACCTAAGTAAGTCCTTAAAAAAATTCCATCTCGGTTCTAGTCTAGATTTAAGGATCACTGGAGTGTAAAATGATAAGAGGGTATTCACCTTCCATGGGGCAAATAAAGATATAAAAGAAATTAGGAGTACAAGGCCCGCAAAAACATTATTCATATGGCAATGTATCCAATGACCCAATTGTTGTCCTGGATTTTAAAAATAAAAAAGAAGTGCATTTATATTCGTGGATGTATATAGTTATTGTTCAGACTTCTTCTTTTTTTCATTTCAAAGATGACACAGAAGACATGTTTGGATATCGCGAATAAAATCATCGGAATTGGAATGGAAGCTCCCTTTTTTTTTTTTTTTTCCTAATATCATTTGGCACATTGGAATGAGGAAAAATGGATATATAAATTGAGAGTGAAAATTACCGCATCATTTCCACTACAATGAGGGGATGTGAAATGGAGTGAGGATCAAAGGGAAGGAGTGGATTTAAAAAAAAAAACAAAAGAAGAGCACACAAGTGGATTATGGTTATCATTTAAACTTGTGTTTTGGTAACTTATTTTCCTTCTATATACGATCATTTGAACAATAAAATACAAAATATGAAAAGTCAATTCCAATTCTGATGCATTACCAAATCTGATAATTTTTTTTATTTAATTTTCATTCCAACTTCTTATAAATGCATTCCAAATCCTTTTTTTCTTTTTCCTATTGTCCCATTTTCTATATACCAAATGGGGCTGAAATTAATGTGATTCATTCAATAGTCACACCTACCTGAAGGATACAGTTCATTTACATATCATCAAGCATATCCATGCTATATTTCTATAAAAGTTTGTTCTAGACCTTAATAGTAGCCTTATTATATCTAAATATGTCACGCCCCGAACCCCGAGACACGTGAACATCCCACTATGGTCATACAAATGCGACATTCCCAGGTAGTGTTGCCGACCCAATTAATTCGTTATACGCATGTGGAACGTGTTATCTAACCCCTGACAAAAACTCACGAGATAGGAAAGCAGGAAATAATTACAATCATAAACAAACATACTTCCATAAACAAATGACCTCCCAAGGTTTACATATATACCAAAAAGGGGCCAGTTTACAAAAAGGGATCAGTCCACCAAAAGAATAAACGGTCCTAAGACTACTAGTCGGACACGCTCTTCGATCCCACTTCAGATTGGACAGTCTCCAGAGGCGGTGATTCCTCCATCTACGATCTTGAAAAATTTTGGCCCACAACAGGGTGAGACATCGTCTCAGCAAGTTCAACCCCCTAAACCCCTATTAGAAAGAAAATACACCCAGGGTGGCCTAGCCACCTCACACAAAAGACTTACCTCGTCTTAATTCATTTCCTGTAGGTTAGCACAACTTATATCACACAATCTCAGGTAATAATAAGAATTTAAATAATTAGAACGGCATTACTTTCATATAAATTACAATCGCACTCAGCACACATTCCAATTATTCACTGCCACACAAGGGCATAGCCTACTCGCAATTCAGCTATCTACTGACACTCATGTCAGGCATCGCCTCCCCCCCATGGAGCGCGGCTTCATCACTACGTCGATGGCATTCCCGAAGGAGCATGGATCCAGTTGGCCTAGCTTCTACTGCGACCCGAGCCACATCACTCACTGACGGCAATTCACAAGAGAATAGGTCCAGTTGGCCTAGCCATTACTGCGACCCGAGCCACGTCACTCACTGACAGCAATTCACAAGAGAACAAGTCCAGTTGGCCTAGCCACTACTGCGACCGAGTCTATCAACCAGCACACAACAAATCATTATTGACTTCCGAACACTCCGCATTTCATTCACATACTTCAATTTCAATAGTAAACCATAACAATCAAATTTCTGCATCAAAATACAACACTTGGGTTTTTATGGCTAAAAACCCTATTTATCACAATCAACGTTCAATTTGCCACATCCATTCGTCAAATTCAAATTCTAAATGCACAGCGACGATCAGCATGAAATTCTAAGCAATTGAGGTCAAAAATAATTTTTCGAGTTTTTTTTTTATAATAATAATAATCAACACTCAATTTGCCACATCCATTCATCAAATTCAAATTCTAAATGCACAGCAACCATCAGCACGAAATTCGAGCAATTGAGGTCAAAAATAATTTTTCGAGTTTTTTTTTAATAAATAATAATATTTTAATGATTTTCGGAATATAATATTTTATTACATTTTCCAGAATTTCGAAACATTAAAATAAATAAAAATAAAACACATTATGTCACATCAAGGCTTATATTAAAAATAAACCTACTTAACTTTAAACTAAACACACTTTAACTTAATTAAACACCCTAATCTAATCATCAATAAAATAAACTAATCTAACCACATAAACTCACTTAACTTAGACTAAGCACACTTAGGGCATCATTAACCGTCTAATCAAGATTTAGTGAGCTAAACTCACCAGATTAGCGAGCCGAGCACGCCAAAACGACGGGGCCGATGCGAGGATCAACTTTCTTCAAGGCGGGCCGAGCAACCGGGGTCGGGAAGCCGGCCAAAACGGGCCCCGAACTTCCAAATCTGAGCTGGAAGTTCAGCCCCTGTCCATGGCTGAATGGGGGAGGTCCGATGGCGGCTCGGGCGCGGAGCAGCGGAGGAGGGTGACGGCGAGCTGGCGGCTGGCTGGCACCGAGCTCCGGTGGCGATGAACGGGCTGGTGCGAACGAGGGTGGAGGGATGGCGTCGCGCGAGGAGGGTCGTCGGGCGGAGGCGGAGCGGGGCCACCGGCAAGTGGGCGAGCCCGTGCGCGAACAGCGGCGGTGGCGGCGGCTCTTGGCGAGCGGCGAAGGGCGGTCGGCTAGCCGGCTGGTCTCGCACGAAGGGCTGTCCGGTTCTCTCTCTCCCTCCTCCTTCTCTCTCTCCCAAAGGTTGAAGATGAAGTCCCTCCAATCACCACCCTCCACTTGTCACTCTCTCCTTCAATTTGGCCAACAACCATGACATAGGGTGATGTCATCTTTACTAAGTTCATACCCTCCACAACCTTAGTCCAATGGGTTCAATTTCATTTTCCGCCGGGGCACGAAATCTCGTACATTAAATTTCTCAATTCCAATAAATTCTCTTCCAATTGAGTCCAATTAAAATCCATAAAATTAATACATATTCCTCATAAGGTATGTGACACCCCAGGACTTCCAATTTCTTAATTCAGTCACAATTTCACGGTCAATTTCACTCTGGCACGATATTAGCGCGTCCTGACCTATCGGGTAGTTTTAGAAATTTTTATGCATTCAACTTGTGGTTGATCAATCTCAAGCCACAATGTACATCTTTGACACATTGGCGACCCTCGGTTGTCGTGGAAATCTCAAGATTTCAAATACGGACACAGGAGACTCAATCGATAGAAAAGTCGATCCAGTGCCGCCCGACAAAAATAGTGTGATCTAATGGAATCACCCACACTCGATCACATGCCTCTGTCAAGCCGACCTATCTCCGGCTTCTAATCGATTTTTAACTGTGCCATAATAACCCTTGCAGATTAACTTGGTCGAAAGGTCGTTACCTGGTCAAATTCTCGAGTCCGATGCATTAGAATTTCTTAATGGCTTCACCCGATAGACTAGTCATCCCATGAGTGATCAGTTCAGGGAAAAGAATTATATGCGTGCAGATGAAATGCCCATTTCAATTTATTGAAAATAGAATTGGAAATTCGGGATGTCACAAAATATATAAATATTCCACTGAAAAGTTGTTGAAAACATATGTGGTGCAATTTGAGGAAGAGAAGCTAATAGTAGCTAGGGTTTCAAGAATGCATACATAATAGAAAGATGATAGAAATAGGATTGTTTTTCTTTGTTTAAGTTTTGCTTTTGGGTAAAAGGGGAAAGATGAAGAGAAAGAGAGTTCTTCTTTGTTTAAGTTTTTTCTTTTGGGTAAAAGGGGAAAGATGTAGAGAGAGAGAATGAAAAAGTAATAGAAGAAGCGCAATCGTAAGAGGGTCAACAGCGGGTGGGCTGAAAGTCAAAATGAATCGATTGTGGACTTTCACCTTACACACTCGAAAGCCATTCATCAAGGTTGGATTGACTTTAAAATTCCCTTTGATCGATCTGAAGCCACCAACCACTCCACCATCAGATTTAGCCCATTCAACTTGTTTAAGAAATACTTGAATATGTAATATTTTTTTATAATCCAGATATACGAGCGCAAAGATCCAATTATCTGGAGGTCTATGGAACATTTTGTAAGTCTCAAAAACTGGTGAAGTATATAAGCCTTTGACTTATGTAGATGGCCATGGCTGAAGTAATTCCGATGTAGTTGGCGAGATTTGAGCAAATGTCTCCAGTTTCTAAAGTGGGAATCCCCCGATGCCCAACTTTACTTTTGCTGCATCTAAGGTTGCTCTTTTCAATAGGTCACAAACCACTAATTTCATAAGTTTGGTGTTTAGAGGAGAAGAGTGCGTAGGATAAATCCTGTTAACAAGTAATACGAGACAACTACCCCTCTTCTCCATGAAATGTGGATGAGCAATTGCACGGAGTTAAAAGAAAATAAAATTAAGATCTCATGTAAAAATGAAAAATTTAATCTTTACCATAGCCTTATGAGAAGTTTAGAATAAGACAAACAAATGATCGACACGCAATCATGAAATAGTATAGGAAAGAAAAAGAAGAATCTGACTCTGCCACCATATTAATGGTTATCGGTTTTAAAATTTGAGCTGTCATCGGAAAGAGGGAATCATCATGCATCCAATATTACGATGAGCTCGCTACACGGCAAGTGTAATTGGGATAAATTGAACACCAATGGTAGGTTGAAGTGACGATGATTTAGAGAGCAAATTTTAAGGGACCAATAAATACCATCATTTGGAGTTTTACATCATTCATTGTGGGAGGTTAGTACATTCTCAGTAGAGAAACACACTTATTATGATTAATTTGCAAAATTGGTTAACTAAATGACGTGACATACTCTAAGAAAGTATTTTAAAAAGTGGGCCATATTTAATGTGATGATCTGCCACGTCACTATAGTACATTGATCTTTCAAGCTGGTCTAGTAAACTTAATTAGCTCTTCTCTTTTTGGTATGCCAACCATGCAAAGGAAAGTCGATCTCCCATTATATATTATCGAGTAATCTCGTGATTCGAAGGTTTTACATTATTAAGTGATCAAGGAAACATATATACATTGGATAATATCAATTACATAGGTAGAAGATGTGATTTCTCTTTTACTGGCTACATATGCTTATAGGAAGATTTGGTCAACGATCAAAATTTTGCAAAGGAGACAATCAAAACATGCAATTTGTTCATGTGCATGGATGAATGTCAAGATATAACCATGCACAATCACATAAATATACATGTCCACAAATACACATTGAAAAACATCAGAATTCAATACCTTTTAAATGGAGTTTCCGCCGGAGCCATGTCTTGAGAGAGAGAGAGAATATAAATATGAGGGATGACTTTTGGTGCTCCTCTAGGCCTTTCTTTATATAGAAGGTGGAGGTGAGAGTATGAATATAAATAGAAGTATGGACACCTGAAGTGTCAAAACTTGGCACGGATGGACACTTAAGTGCCAAAATTTTGAAAATGTACATTTAAGTGCCACTTTGATCAAAATCCGGCCAAATTGCTGACGTGACAATTTTCCGGCGAGATGAGTACAAAACGGCATCGTTTTGCATGTTGACATGGCGAGAAAATGCAAAAACAACGTTGTTTTGTCTCGATATGTAAATAATTAATATAAAAATTAATTAAATTAAATTTAAAACTAAATTTATTTAAAATATTCTAAAAAATAAAAAACTTAAAATTTGAAAACTTAAAATTAAAAAAAAAGGGAGGGGTGTCTCCCCTCCCCCTTTTTTAAATTTAAATTTTAAGTTTTTTATTTTTATTTTTTTAGAATATTTTAAATAAATTTAAGTTGAAATTTAATTTAATTAATTTTTATATTAATTATTTAAGATAAAACGACAACGTTTTTGCATTTTCTCGCCATGTCAGTGTGCAAAACAACGTTGTTTTGCACTTACCTCGCCGGAAAATTGCCACGTCAGCAATTTGGTTGGATTTTGGCCAAAGTGGCACTTAAGTGATCAATTTTACTCCGATTTTGACACTTAAGTGTACATTTTCAAAGTTTTGACACTTAAGTGTCATTCCGTGCCAAATTTTGACACTTGGGCTATACTTCTGCCAATATAAATATGAGGGATGGCTTGTGGTGCTTCTCGAGGCCTCTTTTTATATAGAAGATGAAGGTGATTTAGCTTAATCTCTTACGAATTGCTCAATTTCATGTGTAATAGTTTGACTGAGGGGATATCTATGAACAAGAAGTCTCGCTGAACAAAAAAAGAAAAAAAGGAATCAAGGAAATCGTGCTCTGAAGGTAAAAAAAAAAAAAAAGGCTGCATTTGCGAAGTAGATGTAAAATGACGCTTCTTCCCTACACGTGTGCAACTGCAGTTTTTAATTATTTCTCTCCAAGACGACTTTCTGTTCGTGCATCATCATGAGATCAGGGTGGTTACATCGAAATAATCGTTACTTGCGTTCATTCGCGGGCAACATGTGGAAGTGGCAGTTGTGCAGCGATGTATGTAGCTTGGCCTGATGGTCATGCGCGCGCGCATGGAACTTCATTTCCAAGAGAGATCGTATTCCATCAGTCAAGGTCGGCACGTTTGGATGCATGTGGTATTATGTTGATTAAGAAGCATTGGGAAGCATCTCATGACATCTTTTTGAAGATTTGATATCTGGCTTAGTATTTAGTTTGGTATTTGTCAGTGATCCATATCAACATCATTGACTATTGGCACAAATCCCGATAATTTATTGCCTCTTTAGACCCGTGAGAAATAAATATTCCCCACAAGATGAAGTTCATTGGGAGAGAAGTACAGTTGGAAAAATGTGTAACATATACAATATGGGTTCTACTCACGACTCCCACGTTGATATTATTCAAATGAGTGATATTTATCTTCTAGAAGAGAAAAATTTTAAAATTTGTCTACCACGTGAGAGGATAGCAAAGTAGGGAATTTCAATTTTTGGTGTGAATTTACCAGGATTTGAGAACGTGACGTGTTTTTGTTATTGTGCAACCACAATTTATACTTGCTACGTTTTGAAAGAAGTCGAAGGCAAGGAGGGAATGCAAAGAAGAGCGTGGGGAAATTTTATGTATTTTATGTATATCTGTCTCAATGTACAAGGATGATATTATAGTACAAGACATGTACAAGAAAAAAACAACTAATTAATCTAGGAATCAGATTTGATATTAATTGATCCTAAATAATATCTAGAAGATATTGCGTATCTTCCAACACTCCCCCTCAAGCTGGTGGCTTGCAGATATCCAAGACACCTAGCTTGCTCAAAAGATACGCATGATGTCTCTAACATAAGGGTTTGGTGAAGATATATGCTGGTTGTTCTTCTGTCCTAATTCCTTGTGTCTCAATCACTCCTTGCTGGATTTTCTCTCGAGTGAAATGGCAGTCCACTTCTATATGCTTTGTTTTCTCATGAACAATAGGGTTTGGCGCAAGTTTGAGAGCTGCATCATTGTCGCAGAACAATTTGATAGGTCCTCTAATTCGTATCCCAAGGTCTTGAAAGTAGACCTCACAACCATACTATTTCACATGCCATGGCTCGATATTTCGCTTCTGCTGAAGACAATGAGACGGTTGGTTGCTTCTTTGTCTTCCATGAAAGTAAAGAATTCCCCAATTTAATACAGAAACCGGTAATGGACCTTTTGCTCATCGGACAGGTCGCATAATCCACATCACAATATGCAGTCATACTCATATCACATTTTCTGGAAAGGAGAATCCCAAGTCCGGGATACTTCTTCAAATATTTCACTATTTTCAGTGCTGCATTCATATGGGACTGCTGTGGCTTGTGCATGAACTGACTAAGTGTCTGCACTGCATAACTTATAGCTAGTCTAGTCATAGTCAGATATATGAGCTTCCTAACAAGCTTATGATAACCTAATGGATCTCTGAGAATGGGATCATCTTCTTGAGATACTCTGGCATCATAATCTGCTATAGTTAATTTGACATTTTGCTCAATTGGAATAGCAGCTGGCTTACATCTTGATAAACTTGCTTCTGATATGATTTCCAAGGCAAATTTTCTTTGGCTAAGAGAGATCCCTTGGTCTGATCGTGCAATCTCAATTCCAAGGAAATTCTTGGGTGAACCCAAATCCTTTATATGAAAGGTAGAATGCAAGTATTCCTTGAAGCTTTTGATAGCTACGTCATCATTGCCCATAATAAGTATATTGTCTACATATATCATCAAATAGATAGACGACATACCTTTGGTCCATGTAAAAACAGCATAGTCATATCTAGACTGATGAAAACCGGCAGCTATCAGAGAGTCTGCAAACTTGGCGTACCACTGTTTGGAGGCCTGTTTGAGGCCACATAGGGATTTGTGTAGACGACATACCCTATTCTCCCCTTGTCTCCATAAACCCTGTGGTATGTCCATGTAAATTTCTTCATCTAAGTCTCCATGTAGAAAAGCATTGTGAACATCCATCTGATGCAAGGGCCAGTCTTGAAATGCCGCTACTGAAAGAAATGAACGACCTGTAACATCTTTGGCCATAGGGGAGAAGGTTTCGTGATAATCAAAGCCTTCCCGCTGCGTGAAGCCCTTGGCCACCAATCGCGCTTTGTATCTTTCAATTGATCCATATGCTCGATACTTAATCTTGTATACCCATTTGCAGCCAATTGCCTTGTGATATGGTGGTAATGAAACAATTTCCCATGTCTGGTTATTCGCTAAAGCTTGGAGTTCTGCTTCCATAGCTTTTTGCCATCATGGATCAGTGCATGCCTCATTATAGTTTGATGGTTCTCGCTCTTCAGATATGCGAGTGATGCAACATCTATGTTTTGGAGATAATTGATCAAAGGAAACATAGGAAGAAATGGGAAATCGAGTACCGGGTGAGTTCCATGTGCCACATATGTAATCTCGGGTCCAAGTCGGCGGGCATGTAGCTTGTCCGAAACGTCGCGGTTAATCTTTCTTTGGAGGTGAGTGGTCTTCCGGAGTCTCGAAGTGAGACGAGTCGTTTGTATCCACATCATCAGAATGTTGATCTATCACTTCCACAAGAGGAGTCAGTTCTGCAGTGGACTTAGATACCAGAGAATTACTTGTGTTGTCTGAGGAAGGAAGGAAAGCATATCCTGAATTGTCGAAGACTTCCTCAATATGAGAAGTAAGAGAATGCCCCTTATCCGTGGTTGATTCTTGTGTAGTGAATGGAAAAACAATTTCCTGGAACACGACGTCTCTGCTAACAGAAAATTCTTCTGTAGATGGATCAAATACTCGGTATCCTTTTTGAAGATTAGGATATCCCATGACTATGCAGTGGCGAGCACAAGGACCCATCTTATCCCTAGGTCTTACTATTGTGGCATAGCATAAACACCCAAAAACCTTTAGATGGCTCAACTCTGGTTTCTTGCAAAAAAGTAATTCAAAGGGAGTTTGTTCGTCGAGTACCTTGGTGGGCATGCGATTGATCAAGTAAGCTGCAGTCAAACACAATCACCTCAAAAATTGTCTGGAATAGAAGCTTGAAATTTCAAGGCCCGTGCAACTTCCAATAGGTGGCGATGCTTCCGTTCCACTACTCCATTCTGCTGGTGTATAAGTACATGAGCTTTCATGTAATATCCCTTGAGAAGAGAATAGAGCAACCCATTCATGATTGAAAAACTCTCTTCCATTGTCTGTTCGGATCCGTTACGCAAGTTTTCCAAATTGAGTTTTTGATAGAGAAATGAAAGTCCTCAAATTGGATGAAACTTGATCCTTAGATTGTATGAGAAAAATCCATGTGGCTCTAGAATAATCGTCCACAATGGTGAGGAAGAACCGAGACCCATCATGGTTCGGTGTATGATATGGTCCCCAAACATCAATTGTCTGTTTGCACGATTTTTGCTCAATGGAAAAGGAACACGTGATTGCTTTGCAAGCAGACAAATATGACACTAAGGATAAGGAAATGAAGAACTATGGCCCATTCTGGAATGTAAAAGAGATTTTTCATCATTGGTAGTCAAATTACACAATGATTTCTTATTACAAGGAATGTTGGAAAAATTAAGCTCCAAACTATTCCAAAAAAATAACCCTTCAGATAGGTTACCCCAGCCCATCAGTTTGCCAGTCGAAAGGGCCGGAAAGAGACAGGTATCGGCATTGAAAAGAACTCGACATGAATTTTCCTCAAAGGCTCTATACACGGAAATGAGATTAAATTGAAAATCCGGGACATAAAGAACATTCGTGAGGATAATCTCAGGGCTAAGATTGATTGTCCCTATTATAGTGACACGGGTAATGTTTCCATTTGGCAATTGGACAATAATGAGACTATTCAATTTTTCATGAATAATAGAAACAGACCTTTAATAATAGAAAACAGACCTTTATCACACGCAATATGATCGCTGGCTCCTGAATTAATAATCCAAGCATTTCTTGATATTGTATTTATCAAGCTATGAGAAATACCTGTGAAACTGCTCCCTTTACTAGGAATCTCTAATTTCTATAAGGCCTGCAACAATAGTTGATATTGCCCATGATTGATGGATTGATTTACATTTGCTAATCCAGTAATTTGATAGGCTGCTGCCGATATTTCATTTCCCATTTTTTTCTTTTCGTCAGGTCGACCGTGTAACTTCCAGCAATTTTCGATTGTGTGGTGGGGCCGCTTGCAAAATTCACATAATAATTTCCCTTTACTTTTTGAATTTTGCCCATAATTTCTCGAAAAAAAAAAAAAAAAAAAAAACCACTGTTGGATCCCTTTAATGCGAAGCCATCTCTGCCATTCATATTCTACAGATCGCGGGCGTCCTTGGAGCCGTCAGATGGTGGCGATTGATCCTGGCCATCGAATCTAGAGCCTTTAAAGGCTTGCTGTTCTACTGGAAACCCTAGCGCCGCACCCCTTTCCTCTTTGTCTAAGGTTTTCGACCCTCTTTCTCCTCTTGTCGCCAGTGCCATGCTCTTGATTCCCTTTGTTTCCGACAAGGTAAGGCGTTGGCTTTCTTCTTGCTCCGCCAACTGAAAGATCTGGCCAAGAGGAGGTGCAAGCTCCATTGGTAAGATCGAAAACCTAAAATTGAGGTAAGAATCGTTCAAAATTAGGAGGAACCGCGTAGCCTTTTCTCAGTCTTTCATGGCCTTGTACTGTTGAAGGGTCGCCCCGGGCCCTTCTAGCGTCTCCTCAACTGCTTCCAGCTCATTCCAAAGAGTTGAAAGCCTATTGAAGTATGCCGTTATGGTCATGTTTCTTGCTTCAACTCTATGAGAGCTTGGTGCAGCGAGAAAATCTTCACCCGGTCTAACTTCCCGTACATTTCTTTGACGCTTTCCCAAATGGCTTTCGAATCTTCTATGGGAGGCAGACCGGCAGCGATCTCGAGGCTTATAGAATTTCCTATCCAAGTCCTAACTAACTGATTACATTTTTTCCATTGCCATGCCATTTTTTCGTCAGTTGGAATAGGGATACTTCCGTCAATGAAACCGTCCTTGTCCTTCGTGACAAGGGCTCGCCGAAAAACCCGTGCCCAGTTCGAGTAATTTTCTAGTCTCGTGAGAAGGTGGCCGATGAGCCGCAACTCCGGTCCATCGGCAGTGGAGACGTACAGCGCGTTGCTGGGTTCTCAGCGACCCATGGCGACCGCAAAGGGGAACAACATAAAGCCGGATGGAATTCCCGGGTAGGGATTCACAGTTTGACTCGGAGGTGACTCGCCGGATGCTCCTGTATTCGATTTGCCTGGCCCATTAGGGTTTTCGCCCGCACTAGACGACCGGATCCTTCTGTCATGCCCGCCCCACTTGTGGCTGGTGGGCCATCAACTCTCCGCGTCTGGACTCCTGAAAAAGAAAATTCGAGTTGGGCCCATAATACATGGGAACCGGCACCCACTGGTATGGAAGGCCCAAAGTGGGCTGCCTCGGATTGGGTTGCCACTGGAGAAATGGCCCCGTAATGGGTTGACTTGGGGCTCCAGTGGCTGTGTTCCACATGAGGTCCTGCACCTCTAAGGTAGGTGTTTCTATAGGAACCTGCTCGTTGGCCATGGAGGTGGTAAGATTCCTTTCATTCCTTCGCTTGTTTAAAAAAGAAATTCAAGAGACTAATTCCTACATTGGAGTGCTAACGTTGTTTTGTAGGTTAGCTTGTTTCTCTCGATAGGCAATCAGAGGGAGCGGAAGCAAATCACAAATGCACAACTATGCTTTGATACCATGAAAGAAGTTGAAGGCAAGGAGGGAATGCAGAGAAGAGCATGGGGAAATTTTGTGTATTTCATGTATATCTGTCTCAATGTACAAGGATGATATTATAGTACAAGACATGTACAAGAAAAAAGCAACTAAATAATCTATGAATCGGATTTGATATTAATTGATCCTAAATAATATCTAGAAGATATTGCGTATCTTCCAACATGTTTTTCGATTGAAGTTCATTTTTTTCCTTTTACTTTTCACAATTAGAGCGTGCATCATGAATATAATGTCCAACCTTGTTGATTTGTTGATGTGTCGTGCAGCATAGGATTTTGAAGACATAAACTTGTAAAAGAATACCCATCGGTGGGCAACTGTGTTGGTAGGGCGGCCTGGTTCCTCATCGAGAGGTTGCAAGTTCGAACTCTCGTGTTGCTATCACGTCCTAAGTGGGGGGCCATGGTGGTAGGGTCTTCTGCTAGTCTCCCTCAAGGTATAGTCATAGATACTCGGGCGTAAGCCTTACGGAGCAATGACGGATCCTCGGATATCAAAAAAAAAAAAAAACTTGTAAAAGAATTTATTAGAAGTTAGCATTCATTTCACATTTGAATCTCACCTTCGCCCTCCCCGATAGTTTTCCCCATTTTAAATCACCTTGTCGACCTTTCAAATCCCCGAATCTCAGCCCCACCACTGCCTTTTCCCAAGGAATATCGTCGGGCGCAAAGGAAGCGTGAGCTCGAAGAATCTCCAGAAGCACGAGCGATCTGGCCAATGGTAGCCGCAAAGATCTGGAATGCCATGGAGGTCTCTGGCGAAGCCAGTTGCGACGACGGCAGCAGCCGTGGCCCCGCCATCCCCTCCTCCACCCTCGCCATTGACACCTCCCTCTCCCTCCCCGAAATGTCTCTTTGCGTCGTGTGCGTCCCTCCCCTTCCCCTATCGACTCTCACATTCCTGTTGTCTATTGCGATTTTGTTAGCTTAGGGTTTGGTTTTGGCCGATTCGCGTACTGTGTTTTTCCTTTGTTGTTTCATGCCGAACAGATGTCTCATCACGCAAGATTCGGTCCTCTTGGGATTTTCTATTCGTTTTTTTTTTTTTTTTTGTTTTTTTGTCTTACTGTGGCGAGCAACTATGACGAAGGCCGAGTGAGCTAGGTCGCCGTTAGGTGAGGATCAAACAAAAAAACCCTAATTTCAATCCCCAAATAAATAAAAAAAATCCCCAAATGAGTTGTGCAGCGTTGTTTTTGTGAGGCCATCCACTTAGGACTACAAAACGACGTCGTTTTCTTAAGGGGGACGGAAAACGACGTCATTTAAAAGCTATTTCGATTTTTTAAAAATATATATAAAAGCCACGTAATTATTTTGGTCGGAATCTCTCGCTAGTGGCACCAAAGTGATCGTTTTTCCTCCGATTTGGCACTTAAGTGATCCAAAATAAAGTTTTGGCACCAAAGTGAGCACCGTACATAAGTTTTGGCACTGTCGCGACCAAATTTTCGGATGAATCACTTAGGGTTTGGCTAATGGATTACTAAGCCTAAACTTAGTTCGGACTCTCCCAAGCTCATACCAATTCGCGACTTAAGTTCAAGTTCTTAACATGCAATTGATTTTTAACTAGGAGTCGCCACTAATCTATTTTTGGTGGGTCGATTAGAAACCCAAGTCAAGCAACGGGAGGTTTACTTTACTCCTATGAACCAAAGATTTATGAGTTAGGAGATTTGATTACGCTAGATTTCTCTAACGTCCTTTCAGTACCTTTATCTTTTATTTTAAAAAAAAATGTTTTGCAGACAGCTTGAATTAATTTTAATTCACTTCCCTAACATGTGAAGTGATCATGCAAGTGCACAAATCACAAATTTAACATCCAGAAAAAGTAGTGAATAAATTGCAAGATTTACCTCATAGCAACGAAAGCATATGCAATGTTAGATCATAATTCACATCAACAGTCCTAGATATGATTTCTAATTAACACGCGATTTCTTTTCTGTTTTCACTTTTTAATGAGAGTCATGCAATGCAATGCAATCTAACATAATGACAGGCAATTTCTAGCTAAATGGACCTAACCACAATCGCTAAGTAACATGAACCTAATTATATATGATATGCACATGACATTTTTATTTTCTTAAAAAAACATGCAATCTATCCTAGAGATTGAAACTAATTTATCCTAAAACATTTTTTGCATTTTTCATGAAATTCGAAATTAGAAAAAATGTGAAATTTAACTGGCTAGATTAAGATTCTATCCAACTTATATTAAGGATTAGGTCAGGCTAAACCCTAATTTAAATTAAGATATTATCTTAACTTAGCAATCTCTAACGTAAGATGCAATCTAATCTAAACTTAAAATGAAACATGCAATTTTATCCTAATATGCAATGATGTGCAAAGGATGCCTTCATTCTAATTTTTTTTCTTTTTCTTTTATGAAATTCGAAATTAAAAATTGCCAAATAAATAAACGTGCAATTCAAATTTAAAACTAACATCCTAAATGAATGCATTTATTTTTATTTTTTATTTTTTTAACAAATTCGAAATAAAATTCCTATTCTAAATATGCAAGATAACAAGAGATATTCTAAAACCAACCTAATCCTAATTCAAATATTTTTTGGATATTTCCTATTGATTCAACCAACATGACATCAAATCAGATAAGATAGGATCGGTATCCACAAATTGGCGAACCATATCTCGCGCATGAGATCGGGTTCGCCAATTTTTAAATAAATCGAGAATCGAATCTTGGGCGTGAGATCGGATTGACGATTTTGCAGGCAATCGCGAGTTGGATTTCAAGCACGAAAATCAGATCAGATTGTCAATTCCAAATTTGAAAGGCTACTTCATGTCGGAATCTCAATCATACATTAAGGAATAATTATACTAAAAGAAAGAACAAATAAAGTGAAATAACAAAAATAAAAAAAAAATAAGATAAATAAATAAAAGAAGAAAACTACCTAAATTGATTTTCTTTTTTCTCTTTTTTGCTTTTGCTTTCCAATGGATGCTTGGCTGCTTGTGGTGGGTGCGCCGTTGGTCAAGTCGCCAAGGGGGTTGGTCACTAGCGTTCCCGTGAAGGGCGACAGCAGGTGTAAGAGCTCCGGCGAGGGGGACCAACGAGCGGGCGAAGGCGGAGACCGGTGAGGGAGCAGTGGCTTCGTAGGGGCTAGCGTTGCGAGGAGTCGAGCGATGGCGAGCAAAGGCGTTGCTGGGTGTCAGACTAGAGTCGGAGCAGCGAGGCAGTAGAGGGCATGCATGACAACCATTCTGTTCCAGAAATAGTTTCTAGAACATAAATAGATTTTTCTATTTCTATTTCTAGAAGAGTTTCTAAGAAAAAATAAATGTTTGATAACGACACAAAATTTCTATTCTAAAAATATAAATCGTTTGATAACGACACAAAATTTCTTCCTTTCGGATGGCAGCGGATCGGCAGATAGTGGTGACGGACGGCGCGGCGGCGGCTGCGGCGCGGGCGCGGACGGACGGGGGTCACGGACGGTGGTCAACGGCAACGGATGAAGGACCGGTTGACGAACGATGAGAAAAATTTTTATTTCTCATTTCTGTTCTAGAAATAAAGAAGTAGAAAATTTATACTTCTAATTTCTATTCCAAACCTATTTCTGGAATAGAAATCTACTCCATAAATAGAAAAACGGAATAAGTTTATCAAATGGATTTCTATTCCAAAAACAAGTCTGGAATAGAAAAATTGTTTCTGATACAGAAATTCTAGTTTGTCATGCACTCCTAAAGTGGGCGTTGACGCTGGGTCACGGTTGCTAGCGTCGCGAGGGAGCTTGAGCGACGAGCGGTCAGTGACGGAAGCGGTCAGGCGTCGCGGCAGTGGTGGAGCTTCGAGCTGAGGGTAGAGCAGAAGCGGCGTCGCGAGGACTTCGGATATGGTGTTCGAGGCAAACATGCAAGGACGGAGGTGCTGGGTCGTGGGCCGGTGGGTCGGCTCGGGGTCCGGCGAGTAGGGGAATCGGATCACGGCGTGGGCTCTTGTGGGTCGTCGCTCGGGCAGCGCAGTTGCGGTCGGATCGGGCGGCAAGGGCAAATTGCAGACGCGAGAGACAGGCGAGTCATGTACTGGCGTGGGGGTTTGGCAGGCGAAGCGGCGAGGGCGGCGGCGGCACGGTGAGTGGTTGCAGGCGGCACAGCGGTGGCCAGCAAGGGGCACAGCAGCGCTGTGCAGGGGGGGTCGCTATGAAGAAGAAGAATAGTAATTGTTCTTTCTTCTTTTTTTCTTTTGTTTTTTCCTTTTCTCTCACCTCTGCTCTTTTCCACTTTTTACTTTTGTGTTCTTTCTTTTTTTTCACCAAAAGAAGCCGCCTCTCCATCGACCTCCGTGCACACCTTTTATAGGCAAAAAGAATGTGATCTTCGAGGATATTTCGTATCTTTTTTCAATATACACAAAGATTATCTATGACCTCCTGATCGCAAAAATATTTTTTATTTTCTTCACCTCCTGATTTTATTGTCTAAAGATAAGATTGCAACCCGATTTTTTTAAATTCCAAAAATCCACCATAATATCATTTCAAATTGTTATAAAATACATGAATTGATGAAATACATGAATGAATATTCATCATATTCATCTTATCTAATGTAGTTATTATGGTACATTTGTATCATACATTCTAAGTACATCTTCCTATACAATGAACGTTCATCTCCCTTATCTAGTACATATATCATTCGATACATTGATATTAATGTTAAGTACATTCTTGTTCTCCTATAAATAGGAGTTTAGTTTTGATGTACAATAACTACTGTGAACAACCATCAGAATAAACAGTCACACCATCTTCTCTGGCTTTCTCTACTATCTCTAGTGTTCAATTGCTTTCCCTTCTCAATCTCTTATCTATTATTTATTCACCACAACGCAATATTTTACAACACGTTATCAGCACGAAAATCTACCGACTGAGTAAGTATTTTTTTTTGCAAGCACGAAGATCTACCGTGAGTAAGTAATTTTTGCGAGGTGGGTATTCATTTTATTAATCAACTTATACTTCATCTTCTTCTACCAATTCTTCATTTTTATTTTTCTTGGCCCGAAGCCAAATTTCAAATAAAAATATCCTTTTGCTCCTGAAGTGGCAATGGATATTTGGAAATCCTTTTGATTAATAAGGATTTATTTTTGCAAAGATTATGGCAAATATTGAAAAGCCCAAATTCCACGTCCTGGAAGTGAGTGGAAAGAATTATTTATCTTGGTGCCTTGACATGGAAATGCACCTCCAAGGGCAAGGTCTCGCTAATGCAATTACAGAGGATAGAACCTCAAATGAAAAGGATAAAGCAAATGCGCTGATTTTTATTCGCCGTCATTTGCATGAGAGCCTGTAGACTCAATATTTATCCGTTTGAGACCCTCAGATCTTGTGGAGGTGGTTGAAGGATAGGTATGATCATATCAAAACTATTATCCTCCCTCAAGCACAATATGACTGGCAAAATCTCAGACTGCAAGATTTTAAATCAGTGTCTGACTATAATTCTGCTTTATTTGATATCGTTTCTCGGCTTGAGTTATGCGGTATCAAACTTGCTGATGCAGAATTGTTAGAGAAAACTTTCTCCACCTTCCATGCTTCAAATATTGTATTGCAACAGCAATACCGGCAGCGTCAGTTTGCCACATATTCTGAATTAATTTCTGTGCTTCTCACTGCTGAGCAAACTAATGAATTGTTGCTCAAAAATCATGATCTTAGACCTGCTGGCTCAAAAGCATTGCCTGAAGCACATGCTAACTTTGAGAAAAATACTGGCCATTTTAAGGGCTATAAGCATAGGCAAGAATATAATCCTAGAATGGATGGCAAGAAATTTAACCGCCCTAGAAAATCAAACTTTGGCGTGAATCATGGCAAAGAAAAGAAGCCAAATAAGGTGATTAATGAAAGTCTTTGCCATCGCTGTGGCGTGACTGGGCACTAGTCACGTACTTGTCGTATGCCAAAATATTTTGTTGACCTATACTAGGCATCTTTAAATAATACGAGCAAGCGTGGTGAATCTCATGCCATTGAAATCAATCCTACTGCCATAACCACTATTGAGACCAACAATATTTCCGTTGGTGGGACTCCTCTTGCTCCTGAAGTAGCAAATGCATCATTGGATGTCTCTGATTTCTTTGAGGACCTCTTATTACTTTGATGAGGCATTAGATTGGTGGATGATGATTTAAACTTCAAATTTTATGATACTTGACACCTGAAGTTGTCAACATAAATGCAAATGGAAAATACTGAGAAAAATGGAGATTGTTTGCTTGATAGTGCAACAACACATACTATATTTCGTAGTAGATACTTTTCTCGAGTATGACATTGCGTAAGGCACAAATCCATACAATATTTGGTCTTGTTCCGATTATTGATGGTTTTGGAAATGCCACAATTATTTTACCAAATGGCACCATCCTGCATATTGAAAATACGTTTCTAAGCATTAGATCCAAATGGAATCTGCTCAGTTTCAAAAATGTACGCCGTAATGGGTACCATATTGAGACTATTTATGAGCAAGATAATAAATATATTGGCATTTCCTCTTATAAGATGGGCTTGAAAACCATCCATGAAAAGCTAGAAGCTTCTTTTATATGTTTGTATTGTGTCATGATTAAGGTTGCTGAGACCTACACTACCATATCCTGGAGATTGGTAAGCCCTGATCAGTTTGGATTGTGGCATGATTACCTTGGTCATCCTGGCGCTTCAATGATGCGTAGGATAATTCAAAATATAAAAAGGCACCATTTAAAAGATATAAAGGTATTGTTGTCCAAAAATTATAATTTTGAGGCTTGCTCACAAGGAAAGCTCATTATCAAACCTTCTATAACAAAGGTTAATCTTGAATCTCCTTTATTCTTGCGAAGAATTCAGGGTGATATTTGTGGACCAATACAACCACCAAGTGGACTATCGATATTTTATGGTATTAGTGGACGCATCCTGTAGATGGTCCCATGTTTGCCTATTATCTACGCGCAATAACACATTTGCACGTTTATTTGCACTATTATTATATTCCAGCTGTAAATGCTCCAACTAGGATAGCTATTCCCGAAGGACATGCTAAAATAGATCAAAATCCCCCGCACTTGAAGTTTGGTAGACCGATAGGATCAAAAAATACTGCTCCTTGAAAACGAAGGGGAAAGAATCAGGAATTCGCTCCAAAGAGCCTGGCGTAATGCTTGCTCCTGAAGAGCTTATTGCCCCCGAAGAGGCGCAAACCCATGAAAGGAACACCAATCCCGGGAATACTGAGAATTCCATTACATATTATAATGAAATTTGAGATCGAAATGAAATCATAATTGATTATGCTTTTGCATTCTCAGTTGCCCATAAAATTATGGATGATGATTGTGAGCCGCAATCTATTATTGAATGTCGTCAAAGGCAAGATTGGCCTAAGTGGGAGGAAGCAATTAAGGCTGAATTAGCTTCCCTAACTAAACGAGAGGTTTTTGGACCTGCAACTCGTATCCTCGATAATGTAAAGCCCGTTGGATATAAGTGGGTATTTATCCGAAAACGAAATAAGAAAAACAAGGTTGTCAGGTATAAAGCCCGACTTGTTGCCCAAGGATTCTTCCAGAGACCTGGGATTGATTATAATGAGACATATTCACCTGTGATGGATATGATTACTTTTTCGTTTTCTCATTAGCCTAGCAATCTTTGAAAGATTGGAAATGTGCCTTATGGACGTTGTGACGGCATATTTATATGGCTCATTAAATTCTGATATTTATATGAAAATTCCCAAGGGATTCAAAATGCCTGAAGCATGCACTCCCCGCAATTTATTCTCAATAAAATTGCAAAGATCCTTGTACGGGTTAAAGCAATCCGATTGCATGTGGTATCAACGCCTAAGTGAATACCTAATTAAGGAAAAGTACAAGAATGATCATATCTGCCCATGCGTATTTATTAAGAAATCAGAAACCGGATTTGCTATTGTAGCAGTTTATGTCGACGATAACAATTTAATTGGAACTCCAGAAGAGTTAGCTGAAACTGCTGAATATTTGAAAAGGGAGTTTGAAGTTAAAGATTTGGGTAAAACCAAACTTTGTCTTGGTCTAGAGCTTGAGCATAAAGCAAATGGAAAAAACGTCCATCAATCAGCATACGTTGAAAGATTGCTTAAACGCTTCAACGTGGACAAAGCTCACCCATTGAGCACCCCTATGGTTGTAAGGTCCCTAGATCCCCAAAAGGATCAATTTCGTCCTAGAGAATCAAATGAAGAGATACTTGGTCCCGAAGTACCAAATCTCAATGCAATTGGGGCTTTGATGTACTTGGCACAATATACGAGACCGGATATCGCTTTTGCGGTAAATTTATTGGCACAATTTAGTTCTGAGCCAACTCGGAGACATTGGAATGGAATTAAACATATTTTCTGTTATCTCCGAGGAACCATAGATTTGGGATTATATTATTCCAAAGATTCCACTAACTCTTGTTTAGTTGGATATGCGAATGCTGGATATAGATCCGATCCACATAAGGCTCGCTCTCAAACCGGGTATTTATTTTGTTATAACGGCACCGCTATTTCTTGGCGTTCTACTAAGCAATCGCTAGTAGCTACATCTTCTAACCACTCTGAGATTATTGCTTTATATGAAGCTGGAAGAGAGTGTGTTTGGTTAAGATCATTTATAACGCATATTCATAATTCTTGTTGTTTAATACCGGTTACAAATTCTCCCACTATAATTTATGAAGATAATGATGCTTGTGTTGCACAAGTCAGGGGAGGATATATCAAAGGTGATAGGACCAAGCATATCTCGTAGAAATTTTTCTATACTCATGAACTCCAAGAAAGTCGACAAATTGATGTTAAACAGATTCGATCCATAAATAATCTTGCAGATCATTTTACCAAATCATTGCCAACATCAACTTTTGAGAAATTAGTATATGGCATTGGTATGCGGCGAGTTCATAAGATGCAAGATTGATTAGCCCCAGAAGTGGCTATATGGCTCAATTGAGGGGGAGATATTATAAACTATGCATTATAGCATTGATATGCAGCGAGTTCACAAGATGCAAGATTGATTAGCTCCAGCAGTGGCTATATATGCATTGCACTCTTTTTTCTTTTTGTCCGGTTTTTTCCCACAGGGTTTTTTCCGGCTTAAAGTTTTTAACGAAGCAATTAATGCAATGCATCTATAAATGGGAGAGATCATAACATTTGTGCTCCGCACTCTTTTTCCCTTTTGTCCGGTTTTTGTCCCACTGGATTTTTCCGGCTTAAGGTTTTTAATGAGACAGTATCATTTGATGCACAATCATAATGAATACAATGAATATTCAAGGGGGAGTGTTATAAAATACATGAATTGATGAAATACATGAATGAATATTCATCATATTCATCTTATCTAATGTAGTTATTATGGTACATTTGGTCATACATTCTAAGTACATCTTCCTATACAATGAACGTTCATCTCCCTTATCTAGTACATGTATCATTCGATACATTGATATTAATGTTAAGTACATTCTTGTTCTCCTATAAATAGGAGTTTAGTTTTGATGTACAATAACTACTTTGTGAACAACCATCGGAATAAACAGTCACACCATCTTCTCGGCTTTCTCTACTATCTCTAGTGTTCAATTGCTTTCCCTTCTCAATCTCTTATCTATTATATATTCACCACAACGCAATATTTTACAACACAAATCTCTATTTAGGTAATTTTTGTCATTAAAAGAAAATGGGCTCGGGCCAATTTACTTGCCTCTTGGACTTCGTCCGGTCTGCCAAATTAAAGCTCAGAACCATTAATTCGAACCCATCTGTCACCAGTCCAATAAATGCAAAAAAAAAAATGTAAATTAAAAATAAATGCACCTAAAATTATATGCTATGCAATTATTTATTTTTTCAGGGATCAAATTAACCCCTAATATTTTATGCAATAAATAAATAACCGAATCGCCAAAATTTAGGTGTCAACAGGCACTGAACTTACCCCGATTGAAAAGTAATTGCAAGATTGTTTTCAAGGTTGAGATGCAAGCTGAATCTCTCAACAATTAGTACACTCTTGCTTCAAAGATCAAATATACTTTATTAGAAGCTCCCAATGAAACCAAACAACACCATGACACAAGTCGAACCGAATCATCATGTACACCCTCCCCCTAGCAACAATCCCGCAAAACGCAAAAACATTGTACAAATGAACTAAAGGGCACTTATAGAATACAATAGTGCTGATGGTTCTGTTTCTTTCTCTCCTGGCGAAGGACTGAAGACAACTCCATATTGCTAATGCCCGAGAAAACGAAGCCTTCAGAGTAAATAAGGATCCATCAAGCGTCGCTTATTCATGTTAGCTCTAACCTAAGGATTCAATCAACAGTGCGCCATACAGATGTATCAAGAGAGACCCCAAAAGTGACGTCAATTCAGGAGGAAGTGTTGTGCTGAAGGACTGGTTTAAGAGATAACCCTACTGTTTTGGAGGAGAGTCCATCGTCTGCACCAGCGGAGCCGTGACCACTGCTAATGTAAGATCAGCAGGGTTTGCATCACCAGATCGGTCACGGATTTCCCTATATTCTTGACAAATTGCACAGAGATGGCAGAAAAAATGAGCGACAAAGTCCCCACAAGGCGCTCCCTGCATGAGATGAGTGATGATCAAATGAGCCAATTGATGACTAAAGCACGAAACTACTTATTTGTTCACAGGAATCTTGTAACTGTTCTAGAAGTTTCAGGGTCATTCTAGACTGACTTTTACCGTTTATTTTTTACCTAATCAAAATCTTGCGATTTCAAAACGCTGACAATTTTTGCAAAATGTATATGTTGACACACCCAGATCCATATATGTAACTTCTTTGCATCTTTTGAGATTTCAATAATATTTTAAATTTTAATAGGAAAGCAAGAAAGTTATGAAAAAGGATTGAAGATTCCGCCTCTCGTATGTTCTTATTTCAATCTACTATTTATTCCAATCATGAGGACTTGCGTAACTCTTGACTCAAACCCCACCTATGAGAGGAGGGCTGGAACTGCTAGACTGAAGGCGGGAAAGGGATTTGCACTCGTTTACTATTGTTGAGAAGACGGACGGAAGGGTGTGCCTTATTAACATCTGTTGCATAACTAGAAGATTTAAAAAACAAAAAGTCACAAAGTCCATGGAAACACGACGTCCCCTTCTACTAAATACGGAATTGTAATGCATATCATACACATAGGATTCCCCATTTGATAATTTTAGATTTTTAGGTCAGATGTTCATAAAGGAAAAATCATTCGTGAACTTTTCACGTTCATCTATGAGATATACATCTAGCTTGTTATACAATTTGAAGAACGAACAAGACAAAAGAGTCGAGTACGTACGACAAATGCAAAACTGCAAAGGAAACTCAATGGGTTGCTATCTGGGCATAATGTCTTGAGCAATCTTGGGTCGAAAACTACAATTCTGGGTTTAGGGTAGAGGGCTGGTCAACACTGAATTAAGTTAATATATGGTACAATGAAATGAAATGAGACAATGGCTCTAATCATTTTAATAGGTTAAAAAGAAAAAGTCAGAATAGTCGGAATTTTATTATTTAGATTTTCGGGAGAAGTGCCAAAAAAGTCCTAAACCTTTTGTCTTTGTGCCGATTTAGTCCTAAACATTTTTACGTTGTGCCAATTCAGTCATTTCCGGCTAATTTTGGCCGGATTTTGCGATTTGGACGCCGGTCGGGCGACGTGGCACGATTGGGCGCGTTGACAACTTTTAATAATATTTTAATATTTTAAATATTTTTTCTTTTTCTTTTTTTTTTTTTTTCTTCCTCCAACTGGTCGCCAGAAGTACATAGGCAACTCTTCATGAAAGGTTGTAAAGTGAACAAATGCATCATTTCGAAAGAAGTTGCAAACTAAACGAGTATCATTTCCAAATGTTGTATTGAAAAGACATTAATATAAAAATTCAGAATAATAAAATTAATATAAAAATTCGGAATAATAAAAATAATAAATAAATATTTTTTAATAAATAAAATTTTGAATTTTCATAAATTCCAAAGTGCTCCTAATAATCACACATCCACACGCCAGTGCGGTGGGGTCTAGCCCACACCAAATCTTTTTATTTACACACACTAAAAAAGCCTCACACTTATTAACCGGTCCATCTTCTCCTAAATTTTCTATGTGAAACAAGAAAAAACACACTTAGTTTGTTTGTAATTCACCCATATCTCGTGTTCCCCAAGCTCCGCCGCCAGCCGCGGGCCAACCCCACCACTGCATGCTTTGATGTGGCGTACGTGTGAATCTCCAACCCCGCGATCGCCGTGCACCTACTCCCCGTGAACAAGATGTAGCCCTGGCGCTGCGGCACCATGACCCGTGCCGCGTGCTTCGCCTCATGGAAGTCCCCGTAGAGGTTGATTCGGAGGACGCGGTCGAGGTCAGCGAGAGATGTGTCGAGGATGCCCCCGAAGGCCGGTTGAGTACCCCGGCGTAGTTGTACATGATGTCAAGCCGGCCGTGGTTGGCCACAGTGGCGTCCACGAGGCCGCACACATTGGCCTCGATGGAAACGCCGCAGCGGGCATAGGAGGCCTGCTGGCCCAGCTTCGCAGCCAGGGGCCGGCCCAGCTCGTCCTGGATGTTGGCAATCACGACCAATGCGCCGTGTTGGTGGAAGAGGCTTGCCGTGCTCACGCCGGTCCTGCTCGCGCCGCCGGTGATGATTGCGACCTTGCCATCTAACCTGGAAGGGAAATCAGAGCTTCTCAATCTCTATCATATTACCCAAAAGCCCTAACTAGATAACGCTAAAATCTCCATTCCCATTCCATGCGCGAAACGATTGAGAGACTATATAGCAAAGGCCAGTAAAAAGGACGAACTGCATGCATGGTCACGTTCCAGCAATGCCATGTTAAATACCTCTTGCACTAATTTTCTGCCATTGCCAGAAAGGTTGGTTTCTTCTGAAATATGTGCAGCGACAGGACGATTAGAAGCCTGAAGATGGAGATGTAGGTTGTAGATTTGATTATGGTGTTTGTTTGGCAAATCTCCAATATGCGGCAGTGCATGTATATACATAGGGAGAATACCAAGTGATATTTGCCCGACTCAACTAAAGAAAAAGCAAAAGGGTTCGACCCAAAAAAAAAAGACAAAAAGCACAAAAATAAAAGGAAAAGAAGAAGAAGAAGAAGAAATATTCGCGTGACCAAATTTAATTTATCATCACTAGTATAGGAGGGGGACACGCCCATGTGTATTTTCTTTTTCTTTTTTGGGACTGGAAAAAAATAAATCTCTCCCTCTACTCAGGCATGTAAAAATGATGCACAAAATACGCTAGGATACGACATTTTTAGAGTAGTGGGTCGATGGTAAGGCGGGCAATAATTCTTGATGTGAGATTGCATAACATCACATGTTTAAATAGGCTTTTGTTTGGCATGACCCGTTTATGATCTGATTAAATAACTTGTGTCTTATGAAGTTGATCCATCTAAACTTGTCAATCCGACCAGACACAAATTCGTGAGTTGAAATTAATGTGTTAAATGTCATTTGTTTTAATACGATACGATTAGAAACGTTTTAACATGTTTAAAGCATATTTGAGACTTGTTTATCTTCTAAAGCTTATGAAAAATAACACCAAGAAGAATAAATGATAAAACGAAACTTTATTAGGGATACAAAAGCCATCAAACATAATGAAAAATTGACTCAATAGTAAACTTTAGATCAATGTGAAGCAAGATTACTCATCTTATCTGGAAAAGTGTTGCCATGAGTTATCATTTGTAATCGAGTTTTACGTGTGTACTGTATAAACGAGACATTTGTAAATGAGTTAATGCATCATGCCATACTGACACCCAACACAGTAACATGTTCTTCCGATAACCGTGTTAACCGTGTCATATAATGTCAGCCGCTTTATTAATCGTGTCATTTTTTAGATAAGATGAAAGCCCTTCACCCGTTGCTAGCTCATTCATCTCCCTCCGTCCCTCCCTCCCTTTACTCCTAATGGAAGACGGGGAAAACCAGGAAAAGGGAAATCATTTCCAAGTAAATATACATTTTTAAGGGAACTAATGTCGCCCATTCGAAAAGTCAAATTTTGAAGACCCAATCTTCCATAAATGGCGTCGACGTCAATCCCTCAATCCGGGTGGTGAGATACATACTTTAGTAGAATCAGCATTTATTTTCGTTAGGTTTAGCGATTTTATAATTGGGGATGGGTTACTACATTGCAAACGAGTCAGATCATGTGAAAAATCTGACTTTTAGATTGCCTTGAGTGGAATGTCGTTGACGTCGATTCATGAACAATGACCTGTCACAGCAGACAGAGATAAATATATGGATGGCCTCATGGTTTGACTATTCCCTAAAATCACCAAAGTGCTCGATTAGATTTGCTTTGTAAAAAGCGGTTATAACCTGTGATCTTTATTGATGTCATTTCACCTGCGGTAAAAAGCGGTTATAACCTGTGGTCTTTTTACTTACACGTTTTACCTACCGATACTATTTAGAGACACGAGCGTGGAGATTGGGCTATTTATAGGCCCATCAAATACCCTACAAATCCCCTGAACCGGTTATGCCTTTGGACATGCAGGTGACTCTAAATAAAAGCAGTTTGCACTTAGTTAGCAAGATTTGAATTGATAACCTTCAAATCTGATTTGCAAAGCGACTATATACATTTTTCACATACCAATTCTATATGTTGACATAAACAGATGATATATGTTCATGTTGTCGAAATAAAAATATTTCGTATTTTGTCAACTCTTTTCTTCATAGACCATTTTTCGTCACTCTCGAAATGAGTAGTTATATTTCTAGAAATTTAGCCAATATCCAAATCCATGGTGAATAGTATGCTTAGTGGAAAAGATAAAGTGAAATATTACACAATCGAGTTATATGCATATCATATATAAAAATTCTCTTATATGCTTCACGCGTATTCTACTACTTTTTTGAGATGGTATTGTAATTTCTTTTTATTAAAAATTTAATTAATTATATCATTTTGAGATAAGATGAGAGTTGCCATATATGAAATATAGGTTACTTACTATATAATGATATCGGTTTCCCTAAATCGTACGGACACTCATGACAAACGAGACGAAATGGTGGTTATGGCAACTGTGCTCTACTTGCCCAGACGTGATTCATTTCTCTGCCTTTCTTTGGGAGGCAAAAATGACAGGGTTTGGTCTCTCTCTCTCTCTCTTGCATAAACGTAGGACGGGAAAAACACATTCATTTGGCATTTTCTCAAAAGTTGTCTTAGTGGCATCTCCTTTCTTAGGGGGGCAAAAGGACAAGGGTTGATATCTTGGATGAAGGCAGGATGAGAAAGTATTCCTATGGCAATGATCTGATGACCCTTTTGTTGTCCCAGATCTTAAAAATAAGGAAGTACATCTATAGTCATAGACGTATATAGTTATTGTTCTGAGTTTTTCATTTTTTGTTTTCGTTCCAATCCAAAGATGACATAGAAGACATGTTTGGATATCAGGAATAAAACCATCGGAATGCGGATGGAAGCCCCTTCGTTCTTTTTTATATCATTTGGCCAATTGGAATGAGGCGAAATGGAAATAGAAATTGAGAATGAAAATTGTTGGAGACATTGTTGCCCCACATAATTGATCCTAATTTGGATACTAATTCTAATTGATGCTAATTAGTTCATTAATTGGGAATTAGAATATCATGTATTAGGGAATGGATTTTTTCTGTATATTATTTTCCTTAATTAGTTGCCCCTATGTATTATAAGTAGGACACTAATTGTGCAATATTAAACTGTGAAAGCAATATACAATTTCCCTATTCCCAATCGCTTTCTACCATCCAATTCGCTGACAAAAATTACCGCATCCTTGCATTTCCATTACCATGAGGGGAGGTGGAAATGAGTGAGGATAAAAGGGAAGGAGTAGATAACAAATAGAAAGCACACAAGTGGATTATTATTTTTTAAACTTGGGTTTTGGTAATTTTTTCTGTCCAAAAAATTTTATCGGGTAAAGTACACTTTACCTTACCAAGACAAAAAAAAAGTACACTTTAACTTATTTGCTACTACATACAACCGTTCGAACAATAAAATACAAATCATGAAAAGTAAATTCCAATTTTGATGTGTCACCAAGTATAATGAATTTTTAATTTAATTTTTATTCCAACTTCTTATAAATTCATTATGGATCCTTTTCTCTTATTCCTGTTGCTTCATTTTCTATATAAAAAATGGGGCCTAAAATTAACGTCATTCATTCAATAATCGTATCTATCTTAAGGATACGGTTCATTTTGTAGCATCTAATATATATATCAAGCTCGACTTCACAATACGTGGTGCTAAGCAAAGCCATGCTATATTCCTACAAAAGTATGCTCTAGAAATTAATAGGAGCCTTATTGTATCTAATAATATAAATGTTCCACTTAAAAGTGGTTGAAAACATATGTGATGAAATTTGAGGAAGGGAAGCTAGTAGTAGCTAGGGTTTCAAGAATGCATACATAACAGAAAGATGATAGACAAACACAAATCCAAGGGCGCACGATGGCAAGATCCCTCCTTATTCAGCCCACAACCGACGGCCACAATCTCTTTTCCCCAGCGACCGCGCGTGCGCAACTCACACGTTCAGACCAACCTTCCCAACCGAACGGCTCGCAGCGAGAGCCATCATCATAGAGGGGTTGACCACGCTGTAGCCGCCATCCACCACCATGTTGAGCCCGCTCACGTAGTCGGCCTCGTCGCTGGCCAGGTACAGCGCCGCCCTCGCCACGCTCTCCGACGTCAGCACCTGCCCCTTCAGGTTGCCGATCACCCTCATCCCGTCGTCCAGCCTCGCCAGCTCGTCCTCGCTCAGCTTCCCCAGCCCTGACATCCTGGTCCTCGATACTGCGTGCGGCGACACGCAATTCACCCTTATCCCGTGCTCCCCAAGCTCTGCTGCCAGCCCCCGGGCCAGCCCCACCACCGCTTTGCTTCGACGCGGCGTACGTGTGCGTCGCCAGCCCCGCAATCTCCGTGCAGTTGCTCCCCGTGAACAGGATGCAGCCCTGGCGCTGCGGCACCATGACCCGCGCCGCGTGCTTCGCCCCATGGAAAGCCCCATAGAGGTTGACGCGGAGGACGCGGTCGAGGTCCGCGAGGGACGTGTCGAGGATGCCCCCGAAGGGGCGGTCGAGGACCCCCGCATTGTTGTACATGACGTCGAGCCGGCCATGCTCGGCCACGGTGGCGTCCACGAGGTCGCGCACGTCTGCCTCGATGGAAACGTCGCAGCGGGCATAGGATGCCCGCTGGCCCAGCTTCGCAGCCAGGGCCCGGCCCGGCTCATCCTGGATGTCGGCGATAACGACCCACGCGCCGTGCTGGTGGAAGAGGGTCGCTGCGCTCTCGCCGATCCCGCTCGCGCCGCCAGTGATGATGGCAACCTTGCTTTCTAACCTGGAAGGGAAACCACAGATTCTAGATCTCTATCACAGCACCAAAAACCCTAACTAGATATCGCTAAGATCTCCGTTCCCATTTCATGCATGAAATGATCGAGACTATATAGCAAATGCCAGTAAACATGAAAGGATGAACTGCCTGGATGGTCACGTTCCAGCAAATGCCACGTTAATTCCTTTTGCACGAATTTTCCACCATAGCCAAAAAGCTTGATCTCTTTAGAAATATATGCGGCGACAGGACGATTAGAAGCAGAAAGATGGAAAGGTTGTAGATTTGATTATGGGGGGGCTATATAATGGTGCATGTATACATAGGGAGAATGCCAAGTGATATATACACACCTCAACTAAAGAAAAAGCCAAAAAGAAAAATAATATTTGCGAGACCAAACTTCATTTATCATCACTAGTATAGGACGGGGCACACCTTTTTGTGTGTTATTTTTTTTTCGGATCAAAAGAAAAACTCTTTATCTCTACCTGGACATTGTATGATATGACATTATGTGTAAAAAAGATGCAAAACATACAGTATCATATAGCATTTTTAGAATGGTGGATTGATCGTAAGGCAAGTAATAATTCTTGATATGACTCGCTTGCACGACACGGCAAGTTTAAGTAGGCTAATGTTTGGGAAAATCCGTTTATGACATGATTAAAAAGATCATGTCTTATGAGCTTGATCCATTCAATTTGTCTAGAAACGTTTAAACATGTTTAATACATATTTGATACTTATTTATCTTCAAAAGCTTATGAAGAATAATACCGGATCAAGAAGTATAAATGATAATATAAAACTTTAATAGGGATGCAAAAGTGATAAAACATAAAGAAAAATTAATGACTCAACAATACAATTTAGATCAATGGGTAGAGAAATCACTTATGTTGTTCAAGAACACGTTGAAAATGTTAAGATGGGTTATCATATATAAATGTGTTTTACATGTGTATCATATATATGAGAATAAGTTAATGCATCGTGTCGTGCCGACACCCGACACCACAATATGCCTATTTGATAACCGTATTAATTGTGTTATATCTAGTGACATGCTTTATTAGACATGCCGTGCTCGTGTTGAGATAGTTCTGCGAATTTACTTAACTATGTCATTCATGAATCAAATACATTCGTGCCATGCCTTTATTTCACGTGACAAGACCAACACGACTGGGCACAAATTTTGCTTAGCTTATTCATCTCTCTTTCTCTCTCTCTCCTCCTAAAGGAAGAGGGGAAAAACATGAAAGAGGAAAATCATTTCCGAAGGCAATTTCAATTTTAAAGGGGACTAAAGTCGTCCATTGGAAAAGTCAAATCTTGAAGATCCAACCTTCCATAAATGGCGCCGACGTCAATCCCGGGTTGGTGATACGTACTCTAGTAAAATCTTCATTATTTTTTATAGGTTTAAAGATTCTATGTATGGAAATGGGCCCCTACATTGCAAACGAGTCAAATCAAGATCTGACTTTTATAATAATAAATAAAAAAAAAGGCTCCAACTTCTCGATTGCCTCATGAAATGACGGTGATCACTCAGGTGGACTCGTGAACAAAATGTCCCCCCTTAATTTTTAACCCATTATGAAATTAACAATTTATTATAAACCATAAAAAATCAAATAATAAATAATTATAAAATTTTATAAGGCTATTCATTCAAGAATTTGTGACTCACGATAAATTATGATTCTCATAGTAACCCAAAAACTATTTTGCTTATAAAATCATTTTGCTCTTGTCTATAGTCTTTTTATCTTTTATCTATTGATAATATTTAGGGGCATCGAACACCCTACAAGTCTCACGAACAGGTTAAGCCATTTGGCATGTAGGTGACTCTGATTCAGAGCAGTTTGCACGCAATCGGCGAGATTTGAATTGATGACCTTCAAATCTAATTCAAAAACCCTTAAATATTCTTATCTAATCAACGGGATTAAGAGGATAAGCTTCCAATAAACTTATAAAGTGACTAGTTACAATATTCACTTACCAATTCTATCTATTGCCATAAACACATGATGTATGTTCGCGTTGTCGATATAACAAATATTTTGTATTTTGTTGACTCTTTTCTTCATAGGCCATTTTTCATCACTCTCAAATGAGTAGTTATATTTCTAGAAATTTAGCAAATATCCAAATCAATAGTGAATAGTATGGTTAGTGAAAAAGATAAAAAGATATTACACAAACGAGTTACAAATTCTCTTGCAAGCTCAACTACTTTTTGAGATGATATTCTGATTTCTTTTTACTAAATTTAATTAATGATATCATTTTTGGGATAGATGAGAACCGCCATATATAAAATATAGGTTTCGTGCTTTATAATGATATCAGTTTCCTGAAGTCATATTAACACTCATGAAAAATGATACAAAATGGTGGTTATGGCACTTGTGCTCTACCTACGTAGACGGTGATTAATTGCTCTACCTTTCTTTGGGAGGCAAAAGGGACGGAGTTTGGTTGAATAAAGGCAGGATGAGAAAGACATCATTCATATGGCATTTTTGTCGAAATTTGTCAGGAGGCAAAAGGACAAGGGTTGGTATCCCGCATAAAAATAGGATGGAAATTGGACCTAAGTAAGTCCTTAAAAAAATTCCATCTCGGTTCTCGTCCAAATTTAAGGATCACTGGAGTGTAAAATAATAAGACGGTATTCCCCTTCCCTGGGGGCAAATAAAGATACAAAAGGAATTAGGAGTACAAGGCCCGCAAAAACATTATTCATATGGCAATGTATCCAATGACCCAATTGTTGTCCTGGATTTTAAAAATAAAAAAGATGTGCATTTATATTCGTGGATGTATAGAGTTATTGTTCAGACCTTTTTTTTTTTTTTTTTTTCATTTCAAAGATGACATAGAAGACATGTTTGGATATCACGAATAAAATCATCGGAATTGGAATGGAAGCTCCCCTCGTTTTTTTTTTCCTAATATCATTTGGCACATTGGAATGAGGAAAAATGGAGATATAAATTGAGAGTGAAAATTACCGCATCATTTCCACTACCATGAGCGGATGTGGAAATGAGTGAGGATCAAAGGGCAGGAGTGGATTTAAAAAAAAAAAAAAAAAAAAGAGCACACAAGTGGATTATGGATTATCATTTAAACTTGCGTTTTGGTAACTTATTTTCCTTCTATATACGATCATTTGAACAATAAAATACAAAATATGAAAAGTCAATTCCAATTCTGATGCATTACCAAATGTGATAAATTTTTTTATTTAATTTTCATTCCAACTTCTTATAAATTCATTCCAAATCCTTTTTTCCTTTTCCTATTGTCCCATTTTCTATATACCAAATGGGGCCAAAATTAATGTGATTCATTCAATAGTCACACCTACCTGAAGGATACAGTTCATTTACATATCATCAAGCATATCCATACTATATTTCTACAGAAGTATGTTCTAGACCTTCATAGTAGCCTTATTATATCTAAACATATAAATATTCCACTAAAAAGTGGTTGAAAACATATGTGTTGCAATTTGAGGAAGAGAAGCGAATAGTAGCTAGGGTTTCAAGAATGCATACATAATAGAAAGATGATAGAAATAGGATTGTTTTTCTTTGTTTAAGTTTTGCTTTTGGATAAAAGGGGAAAGATGAAGAGAAAGAGAGTTCTTCTTTGTTTCAGTTTTTTTCTTTTGGGTAAAAGGGGAAAGATGTAGAGAGAGAGAATGAAAAAGTAATAGAAGAAGCGCAATCGTAAGAGACTTAACAACGGGTGGGCTGAAAGTCAAAATGAATCGATTGTGAACTTTCACCATACACACTCGAAAGGCATATTCATAAAGGTTGGATTGACTTAAAAATTCCCTTTGATCAATTCGAAGCCACCAACAACTCCACCATCAGATTTAGCGCATTCAACTTGTTTAAGAAATACTTGAATATGTAATATTTTTTTCTAATCCAGATATACGAGCGCAAAGATCCAATTATCTAGAGGGCTATGGAACATTTTGTAAGTCTCAAAAACTGGTTAAGTATATAAACCTTTGACTTATGTAGATGGCCACGGCTGAAGTAATTCCAATGTAGTTGGCGAGATTTGAGCAAATGTCTCCAGTTTCTAAAGTGGGAATCCCCCGATGCCCAACTTTACTTTTGCTACATCTAAGGTTGCTCTTTTCAATAGGTCACAAACCCACTAATCTCATAAGTTTGGTGTTTAGAGGAGAAGAGTGCATAGGATAAGTCCTGTTAACAAGTAATACGAGACAACTACCCCTCTTCTCCATGAAATGTGGATGAGCAATTGCACGGAGTTAAAAGAAAATACAATTAAGATCTCACATAAAAATGAAAAATTTAATCTTTACCATGGCCTTATGAGAAGTTTAGAATAAGACAAACAAATGATTGACATGCAATCATGAAATAGTATAGGGAAGATAAAGAAGAATCCGACTCCGCCACCATATTAATGGTTATCAATTTTAAAGTTTAAGCTGTCATAGGAAAGAGGGTATCATCACGTATCCAATATTACGATGAGCTCACTACACGGTAAGTGTAATTGGGATAAATTGAACACCGTGATAGGTCGAAGTGACGATGATTTAGAGAGCAAATTTTAAGGGGCCAATAAATACCGTCATTTGGAGTTTTACATCATTCATTTTTGAGAGGTTAGTACCTTCTTAGTAGAGCAACACACTTATTATGATTAATTTGCAAAATTGGTTAACTAAGTGACATGACAGACTCTAAGAAAGTATTTTAAAAAGCGGGCCATTTTTGGCATGATGATTTGCCACGTCACTTTAATACACTGATCTTTTAAGCTGGTCTAGTAAACTTAATTAGCTCTTCTCTTTTTGGTATGCCAACCATGCAAAGGAAAGTCAATCTCCCTTTATATATTATCGAGTAATCTCGTGATTCAAAGGTTTTACATTATTAAGTGATCAAGGAAACATATATACATTGAATAATATCAATTACACAGGTAGAAGATGTGATTTCTCTTTTACTAGCTACATATGCTTATAGGAAGATCTGGTCTACGATCAAAATTTTGCAAAGGAGACGAGCAAAACATGCAATTTGTACATGTCCATGGATGAATGTCAAGATATAACTATGCACGATCACATAAATATACATGTCCACAAACACACATTGAAAAACATCAGTATTCAATACCTTTTAAATGGAGTTTCCGCGGGAGCCATGTCTCGATCGAGAGAGAGAGAGAGAGACTGAATATAAATATGAGGATGGCTTTTGGTGCTCCTCGAGGCCTCTCTTTATATAGAAGATGAAGGTGATTTAGCTTAATCTCTTACGAATTGCTTAATTTCATGTGTAATAGTTTGACAGGGGGGATATTTGTCAGCAAGAAGTCCCGCTGAACAAAAAGAAAAAATGGAATCAAGAAAATCGTGCTCTGAAGGGAAACAAAAATGGCTGCATTTGCGAACTAGACGTAAATGATGCTTCTTCCCTACACGTGTGCAACTGTAGTCCTTAATTATTGCTCTTCAAGACGACTTTCTGTTCGTGCATCATCATGAGATTAGGGTGGTCACATCGAAATAATCGTTGCTTACGTTCTAAGACACGCGGGCAACATGTGGAAGTGGCAGTTGTGCAGCGATGTATGTGCGCGCCCATGGAACTTCTTTTCCAAGAGAGATTGTATTCCATCAGTTAAGTTCGGCGCGTTTGGAAGCATGTGCTGTTATGTTGATTAAGAGGCATTGGAAAGCATCTCATGACATTTTTTTGAAGATTTGATATCTGGCTTATTATTCAGTTTGGTATATGTCAGTGATCCATATCCACATCATTGACTTTTGGCACAAATCCCGACATTTTATTGCCTCTTTAGATGCGTGAGAAATAAATATTCCCCACAAGATGAATTTCTTTGGGAGAGAAGTACAATTGGAAAAAGCTTCATTTTGTGTGTAACATATATAATCTGGGTTCTACTCACAAATATGGGTTCTACTCATGACTCTTCATGTCGATATTATTCAAATGAGTGATATTCATCTTCCAGAAGAGAGAAATTTTAAAATTTGTCTACCACATGAGAGGATAGCAAAGTAGGGAATTTCAATTTTTGGTGTGAGTTTACCGGGATTTGAGAATGTACATGTGATATGTGTTTTTGTTATTGTGCAACCACAGTTTATACCTACTACGTTTTTCGATTGAAGCTCATTTTTTCCTTCTACTTTTCACAATTAGAGCGCGCATCATGAATATAATGTCCAACCTCGTTGATCTGTTGATGTGTCGTGCAGCATAGGATTTTGAAGACATAAACTTGTAAAAGAATTTATTAGAAGTTAGCATTCATTTCACATTTGGCAGAGAATCCTTTTCGCTCTACCTAACCCTATTTACTATCCAAGTGTCGAGGAGTAAAACAAGTGAAAATCCCAAATGTACTTATGTGCACAACACACAAATGTCATGTGATGATACGATAAAATGTCATATTAAAATTTTTCTAAATAACATGTCATACCAAAATTTTTCCAAGTTACAATAAACCATGCCTCACATCGCTGAATTTCAAGAAAAAACATCAACAACACACTGCATTTTATGCCAGACCAAAGGCATCTATGATCGAAAAGCAATTGCAAGATTGTTTTCAAGGTTCAGATGCAAGCTGAATCTCTCAACAAATAGTATACTCTTGCTTCAAATATCAAATATACTTTATTAGAAGCTCCCAATGAAACCAAATAACACCATGACACAAGTCGAACCGAAGCATCATGTACACCCTCTCTCCCTGCAACAGTCCAGCAAAACGCAAAAACATTGTACAAATGAACTAAGGGGCACTTTTAGAATACAAGAGTGCTGATGCTTCTGTTTCTCTCTCCTGGCGAGGGACTGAAGACAACTCCATAATGATAAAGCCCGAGAAAATGAAGCCTCCATCAAATGTTGCTTATTCATGTTAGTTCTAACCTAAGGATTCAATCAACAGTGCGCCATACAGATGTATCAAGAGAGACCCCAAAAGTGAAGTCAATTCAGTAGGAAGTGTTGTGCTGCAGGACTGCTTTAGGAGACAGCCCTACTGTTTTGGAGGAGAGCCCATCGTCTGCACTGGCGGAGCCGTGACCACTGCTAATGTCAGATCACGAGGGTTTGCATCACCAGATCGGTCACGGATCTCCCTATATTCTTGACAAATTGCACAGAGATGGCAGAAAAAATGAGTGATAAAGTCCCCACAAGGCGCTTCCTGCATGAGATGAGTGATTGATCAAATGGGCCAATTGATGACTAAAGCACAGAACTACTTATTTGTTCACAGGAATCCTGAAACAGTTCTAGTAGTTTCAGGATCAATCTAGACTGACTTTTACTGTTTATTTTTTGCCTAATCAAAATCTTGCGGTTTCAAAACACTTACAATTTTTGCAAAATGTATATGTTGACAACTAGATCCATATATGTAACTTCTTTATTTGACATTTGAATAATATTTTAAATTTTAATAGGAAAGCAAGAAAGTTATGAAAAAAGATTGAAGATTCCAACTCTCGAATGTTCTTATTTCAATCTACTATTTATTACAATCATGAGGACTTGTGTAACTCTTGACTCAAACCTCACCTCTTAACTCAATCTAGGCTGGAACTGCTAGATGCTGAAGGCGGGAAAGGGATATAAGGTGCATTTGGTTAGATTTTTGGAAAAAGCCTTCAGGAAAATGTAAAGAACTTAATCGTAATATGAAAGTCCATTGTGAATTGCCTTTGAGCAAAATAGTGTTTGGAGAAATTATATTTATAAAAGAATTTTGTGATTAAAAAAAGAATAAATTTGTCAAAAGAAAAAAAGTTGGCCAGCAAGGACAGGCGGCCGCTAATGATCGAAATTTGTCGCCGACGGTTGACATATGAGGTTACAAGACCTTAGGAGGCCCTCGGAGACCACCTACGAGGGCCACCTAGGGTTGGGCGACCCCCACCAAGGGTGCAACCAGGCAGCTACGACCTTCCTATGACCCAGATCTGGGTTGCACCCGGCAAGGTCGCGCAACCTCCGGCAACCCAGATATGGGACGCGGCGAGGTCACACTGGGTCATTAGAGGACACGTGACCTCGCCGTGACCCAAATCTAGGTCGCCAGAGGTGGGTTGCCGAAAGTTGTGTGACCTCAGCGAGGGCCGCGTGGTCACGCGACCTCAAGTGACCCTTCATGAAGGTCGCACGACAGATCTGGGTCACAGCGACCTTTGCTGGAGGGTTGCTCGACCGCTTGCCCTTCGTTGGCGGCTACTTGCCCTTCGCCGACAACCACTCCCAGCCATGGTGGTCCTGTTCAACGGAGAAGAAGAAGATGAACAGTAGCTCAGCATGCCTAGAAGGCAGAAGCTCAACGCACCCTAAGCTGCCTTGCACTTTTAGCCTTTGGAAGGCTTGCATTTGGGAAATGAGGTTCAAAAAAAAGTTGCCAAACACACTTTATTTGGCTTAAAGGGCTTTGGACGCCCAAGGGGCTTTGGGAAAGCCTCTCCCAAATGCACCCATGGATCCAGGAGTGGAGGGGCTTGCTTTAACTAAAGGAGATTTATAAATGACTAGGTCGAACAAGCTCAATCAAGTTATCAACCACTATGACGAACAGCTTAAACGAGACCTAGTAGACGGAACGTAAGTACAATATTAGTGGGATAGAAATGACAGGCTTCATAGGAAATGAGGCAAGGACTGAACAGAAACTATAACGAGTTCGGCTAGTTAGCTAAGAGACATTTAGGGAAACAGACAACAGTGAATTGATTGCTGCTCCTATTCCATACATCCTTCCATCTAGTCACTGCAAGCGAGTTCCAAATAGAAGGGACAAATGTTTGTTGAGTTGGAACTATGTAATGAAGGTAGGGACAAATTTAGAGCAACTCAAACAGTTGAGTTGACCTAACCATTCGAACCACTTCATTTATGAAACTTGATTTTCTTTTTGTAACATGCTAAGGGAGTCTAGCCCTAACCAAGTAAAAGTTTTAAGTGCTCTTTCAAAGCTCTTGGTGACATGATTCCGACAGTGGATGTGGTTCCAAGTTCTTGACAAGCCAGGTTTGGACTATGTTACTCCACTAAAAGTACCTTCTAAGTAATTTTAAGAAAGTGTTATGGCCCTCCAAGGCCTACAAATAGAAGCTTCTTTAAGCTCGTTTTGGCACAGGGGTCTTGGAAATCTAAAAGATATTGAGTAAATATGGAAAATGCGAACAAACCTCACGAAATTGAGCAAGAAATAGGTTAGCTGAAAAACAAGAAATGTGAGCAAAGGCTCGATCTGTTCTGGGAACGTATGCGGCTGATCAATCCAAACCTTATACGAAATTATATGCTCTCTACATAGGGAGAAATAAGCTCCCGCAAAAATAGGAAGACAGCCATCCTCATGAACAAAAAGAGCTCCTTGGTAAGGCTGCCATGTTCAATGACCAAGCTCACTAGAAAAGAGGAGTCTGTCCACTCTTTCTAAAATATTAAAATAAGTGCCTTTTACATGCAAAATAATCTGTTTTAATTTGTGGTGATTTTTGTCTTTTCAAGAAGGGATACACTTTGCTACCAACAGGAGATAGATTTCAATCTTTGCTAATTATATTTGTTTGGTTATGTTTGTTACGTTTACGTGTATGGGAAAAATCTAGAGTAAAATGTTTACTGCTAATGCTAATATAATTGTTATATTACACTACGTGAAGAAAAACATCTTCAATGCCTTTTTTAGCATGGTGAATGATTTTTCATTAATTCAATTATTTTGGTGAGATCCTAATCCATTAGACTACTGTAGATCATTGCATAGAAGGAATCTCATAACATTAACACTTTTTATCCTACTCATCATAGGTTGTCTATAAACCCACAATCTCAGCTGGCCCATTCTAAGTAGCCCAGACTGACAGACACATACCATCCTTTCTTTTCTTGCTGCTTTTCATATTCATTTCCGTCATTCTAGAGTGATCCTTACCTCCATCCACAGTTCTAATTCAATAAACTTCTATACCTCTATATGAAACTTTACTCTAATCTACTACTTGAAAGGATGTAGGGAAAAGAAATAGAAAGCCGAATCCGCTGTAGTGTCGTACTCTAATAGCCTTTAAGCTAACAAACCTAACTCATTGTAATCTCTGTCCCACCTCTGCCCCATTACTTACCTACTTTGTCGTTCTTCTCCCATAGGTATCATACCTTCATTTTGTCTACTAGGCTTCATCTACGCCCTTCATTCTAGTGGTGAATGACTTGCTCAACTTGAACTTTTGTAACTCTCCACTTTTGTTAAAGCAAGCCAATCCAATGCTCTTTATTACCCTTTTCTTGCCTTCAACTTCAAGCAATAACTTGCCCGTTGCTCTTATGGGTGGGGTTTGAGCCAAGGATCAAGCTTAGGGGTGAACAAGGTTCAACCCGGGAACCAGCCCAATCAGTTTGGTTTCAAGCCAATTCCTAGTCCCGGGAGAATCGATTCAATTCTCAGTTCGGGGATCCTACAACTGGTCTATGACTCCCGGTGCAGCTCTTAGAACCAACAGTTCTACCTGAAACCAATCCAAGCAGACAGTGCCTTTGTCCCACTGGACAGGATAGCCGTGTGGATGCAAAATCATAAGCATGAACTAGTCAGGAATACATGTATTCTTCATATCATCAACCTAACCGATACATTAATAACAGATAAGCTAAGTTAATAGGAGTCATATATGAATAGCGAGAGAGATCAATCAAAACAGAGTGTGAGAATGCTAAAAGGAAACTGTGGCCGTTATCATTATTCTTGACAAAATAAATAAATCATACCTCCAAATTGTACTTTGATCTTAAAGCCCCTCGATAGCCACAAGCATAACATGCGACGAAGCATCCAGGTAGCCCCAATAAAATGCCATCCGTCAACAAACAACATGCAGTATTGACAAGAGCCCACAGCAAGAAATGGGTTGCGCATGATCCCATTAAAGTTCCAGAACCAAGAAACTCTGCGTTCTTTCCAAACAGATAGCAAGGACAGAAAAGACCTATACAACCTATACAACAATAACAAGCAATTATTTTTATTTCCAAGATAATGAAATAATACACCAAGTTTTAGGTGCAAACTATCAAAAAATAAAAAACTATCATCTCTTGTACAATTTTAATTGAAATTACACTCATTTCCACCAATATCAAACAATTTGTAGTTTGATTGGACCTTTCATATATCCAAGTCGAAATATTAACATCAAAACTAGAACATATATATGCCCTAGTATTACTATGACAAAAGGCCAAAGCCCAAGAGCACTATATCTCTCAGAAGCTTAGTACAAGGTATCCAGGCCACTGGCTGGAATGGAATATATTAACTTGCAAGGACTTCAAATTTCTGATACAGCATGTGGCTTCTCAGATTATTTGAATCTATGTTTACAAACTTACATACATGTTTTTCATAGGACTGATAAAAAGGGCAAAGACATTAAATACAGACCTTTTACCATGTTAACCAGAGTAAAAACCCAAGATTCCAGGTTCTATCATGAAACTCATGATTTTGAATAATCAAATTCTGCAGACATTAATTAAAATCGAATGCATGAAAGAAAAATGAACTTCTTGTAGCACTAAATGGCTGCAGAGGTAGAATAAACAGCCAACAAAAAATTTTGTAATTCCTGAACAAAAGAAAAGAATCCTACTTGCAACCATATAAGGTATGTATAGAAACTTTTATCATACAACAATTATTGAACTGACAAGAGCAGAGAAAACTAAATGATAATTTATAAGAATTTGTCTCTCTGCGCACAAATAGACTTCTACTAGATTATGGATACATAAAACAGCATACAAAATATCATGCTGCAGTATTTGCCATTTGCTTCTCCAAATATTACTCCAACGATTACATATCCAATTTAACTTACAAACAAACATGCCAGCACATGTTTCATGCTCATTGAAGTAATAGCAATGAGATTTTCTGATATCGTGCTAAGAATAGCTAGAAGTCTTGTAAGCAAAACTGAACAGTTATGCAAAGATGACTGAAAGCCTCTGACCAACTAGTAAAACACTGGTCCTCTTAAAGCCATTTATACTAAATCCATTTAGAAGCACAGGAAGCATTTTATCTTTTCAATATATTTCAAAGTCTCAAGCAACTCCATATAATTATACTTCAATAGAAAACACAATCGAATCTTCTTAACTCAAAATGCACCTTCATAACTTTTCCTCCAGATAAATCAAGGTCTCAGGACAGAAAGTAGCATACAGCTCTGCATGTCATCGAAGCAAGCACAGATTCCAGAAGACCAGTGTGTTGGCCCAGCACTTATGGGCTGACGAATAGCTGGGTCACCACTGCTCGGAAGAGTCTCTACTTCTGGTTCAGACTGATCTAATGGAATATAAGGAGGTGGCATGTAACTGCTTTGGCTTTTCATTCTCTCTTCTGCTCGACACCTATAGGTAAACTATAAAACAGAATCAATTAACATGAGTACACAAAGCGATCAGGCAACAACACGAAGCATGAGAACCAAGAGCTAAGTTGCCATGCCCATACACCGATAAAGAAAAAATGACAAGATCAATTTGGTAAACATGAATTTAGAAGAAGGTGGTAGACAGAATCAGAATAAAATTATAAACACAGCATCTAGAGGAAAGAACGACGATACATGGTTGATATAACAAATTCAATCCCTAGAAAAGAGGGCATCCTCAAGAAATCAACCATATACTGGAGGTTAGCAATAACACTCCTCCTCCACAGGAAAAGTCACATTTCAGTGACTTCAAAGAGACATGAAAGCAACTTGACAACTTGAAACTCTACCACAGGCTTCCCTGACCCCAAAACTGCATATGGATATAGAGTAGAATGATTCTCCCAGAAACGTTCATGGGTTGCTGATTTTGCACTTAATAAGCTAATAAAACCCCTTCTCTTCATAAAATACTTAGGAGCATATACCATCATATATACTTTTTCTGTAAAAACAGTCTATCCCTATATGCTCCTATATTGTATTTACTGGAGCATATACTGTCATATATATACTTGATCTCTAACATCCCAAACAAGTGCATGGGCTGCCAAGTTGAAGCTTAATAAGTTTCTAAAGCACTTTTCCTGCACACGGTACGATATAGGTGAGCATAAACTATTCACACAGTGATACACTAGTTCTTCACCGTCTTAAATACGGTAAGAAGGTAATCTAACCCCCATTCAGCAAATGCACATTCTGCTCACATAAAGAAAAGAAAAAGGAAATTGTTCAGACATTATTAAAATTTTACGGCCTTCCATGAAGGAAAATCTCTTCAAGCAACATCAAATCACCCCATTACGATATTACGCAGGTTTTGGTTTTTTTTTTCTCCTCTCTTAAGCCAAACAGAGATCTAGCATCAACAGATCGAAGTCGCGGAAACCAAGAACCGGCGAAATCCATAAGGAAGGGCTCCCCGAGCGATCGATGGCTGTGAAATCTCTCTCGAGAATTAGTTTCGGCAGCAAATCCATGACGGTTTCGCGCAGACGCAATCGAACCCGCAAGCGCGGAGAAATCGACATCAGTCGCTCCAACAACGACAGCGACGAGAACGAACAGAGAGATCGGACGGAAGCGAGTAGAACCCGTACCTCCTCCCGTTGTCGCCGGAAATCGCAGCTCTTTCTTCCCCCCGCGGTGATCGGAAGAGGAACCAGAACAAGAACGAGGCAGCGACTGAAACTGAAAGCTGAAGAATGAAAAATTGGGGAAGGCGAATCCCAGGAGATGAGCACGAGAGATCCGAGACCCGAATCCATGCGCGGTTTCGGGTTCGACGTTCGGAATCCGGAGAGATTTCGGGCCTGGGCCTGGGCCTGGGCCCAAAGTGAGTAATACTTATTTTTATTTGGGAAAAAAAGAAGAAGAAAGAAAGCCTAGTTGGCTTGTGATTTCCCATTTGAATCCCTCGTGTTATAATTCTTTTTATGAGATTAATATTTTTATGAGAAGTGTTATGTTTCGCAGTTTATTTAGACATGATAATAGGCAGAAGGGCAGAAAAGATGTAGTATTGAAACAATCACAGATGCTTTAGAAAATATTTTCTGAAAATTAATTATTTGTATCACTTGAAATAATTAGTTAACTAAAAGATATGATATTTAAATTAGCAAAGAAAATATATGTTTCGGAAAATATTTTCCTAAAATTAATTATTTGTATCTATAGAAACACTTAGTCAATAAAAATGTTTTCATTATTAACAATAATTTATGTCTAAATATATTCATGGACGATAAAAGTATTACTCCTTTGTTAATTTTTGTGAGAGATACAAGAGATCCATTTTTAAAGATGTTTTTCGAATAATTTATTTTCTGCAAAATAAATGAAGATTTTTTACTCCTATAATCGATTAACACAATTTCCCCTCTTATTAAGTGTCCGATAAGAGTGTAGAAACACAGATTGGGGTGCATCCTTTCAAGTATTTGATTTGATTCGAGTCATCAAGATCTTTAAATATCAAGATAAAAAGGGAGAAAACCGAAAAACCTTTTCGATGCCTTCGAAAGAGCACAAAAAACTTACCTCACAAGCCAATCTCTAATCGAGAGGAGAGGATAATGTCAGCATCTTATATGGATTGCAATAACTTTCTCGTCAATCTTGAATTTTAAGATTGTTGTGGTGAGGAGCAATTATGGTCCAATATGAACAATCCATAATATGTGTATGATTCTTTGGTATCGACCAAAGAGAAATGCGATCACTAATAACCTAACATCAACCCATGTACTCACTAAGTTACGAGTATCAACGCTCTTGTAGTACCCAAAGGCTACGAATATCACTAGAAATAGATAAATGCTTGATGTGCATGTGAACTCAAGGTGTTAAAAACTTAATAAAAATGATGAAGTAGATCTATTTTCCCGATCTAATTAATATAGGGAGTACATCCATTTTCTTGATTTGTTGCTCGGAGTCCTTCTCTCCAGTCTATATTACAGGCGAAAATTTTTTTAGGAGGAAATATCAAAAACATATATTGCTTTTGAACCATTGATCCCTTACGTATATCTATCTCTATCTCTACAAATACTATACACATACCTCAAGATAAAATCACCCTCCTTGCAAAGTTGTTTTGTCACTTTTCCTAGAGTCTGGGTGATTTGCTTTTTAATTGGTTTTGAGTGTTTTGGGTAGATGTAAGAATTCAAGATTCGAGGATAGGCATTTTGAAGAAGAAAATTGCATTTTCATAAGCAAAGATCTGAGAATAATTGATGCGAAGTTCAAATGATCTCAAAGGTGAAAACTAACGTATGCAATTTTAGTATTTTTAAAAGTGGAGACATATGAGCAATAATTGGGTAAAAGGTGAGCTACCTTTTTTTTTCTATTTTTTCCTAAATACATGTTCCTTGTATACACGTGTGTCTATCAACACGTGCATCCAATATGGCACGATGCGTTTGTGGTGATACCACTCCCATAAGTTATCAATGGACCAAAGGGGAGGGTATCAATTCTATACCACATTGCAACTTAATGGAAGATCGGATTTGGAGAGATGTGCTTCAGCTTATGAGAGCAAGCGATCGACTTATGAAAGGCTACACTTGACAAGGGCATATGCCAAAGAGGTGGTCTGGATGATAGCTCCAGACATTCTTTTTGTGTGCGAGAAGCCAATGCACCAACATGTGCTTCATGAGAATTATGGGCAAGGGTTGCTTTCTATCCCTTTATACTATTCCTCTATTGAAAGAAGCCCCTGCCATCAACTTGAATGACCAGGACAAAAAGTAAAGGGAATAAAGGAACATATAGAGTTGGATGGAGTAGATAAGCATAGAAAAATGTACTCATTTACTTGTGAAATAAAAAAAGTACGGACTTGAATAAAATGTCTTATCCTACTTCCGAAAATAGACCATGCATGATTGCCAATGGATTCGAGCAGTAAAATGAAAGACAATCGATGGAATATATTGCATATAATAATTATTGGTGATGAAAATGAGAGATACATTATAGTTGATCTATTTAGAAATGTACACTAAATGGCAAGACAAATTGTATGAAAATTTAAATATGTGACTCATATTCAACATATGATGATAATTTATCATGTTCTTTAAGTTTCGTTTGGAGGGAAGGGGGAGGAAAATGTATGGTGATGGGAGAATATTTTAAAATCTTCATTTGAATCTTTCTCACACAAAATTCAAACTTTCCACCCCCACTGCTCGTTTTCTCCCCTTCCCTTCTCTCTCAAACCAGCACCTTATTACACTAATTTTGTAAATCAATCTTAACGTACGTAACATTTGTCAATATAACAAAAACAATTAAGATAATGCTATTTAGAATCAAATTTTGATTTTGCCACCTAGCTTTTCCCCTTTGAGAGATTCTTTTATGTACCATGTACATCATGCATATTGCATGTCGATATGCGATGTTACAGGCCAAATAACTTTCTTATTTTCATAACCCGTTAGAGAATCACAATGAAGGAGGGCACAGAATGTATGCCATCACATCAACAGGTCAAATGGTGAATGCATTACATAGCAATAGAGAACTCTACTTTTCCTCACCAACGACCAATGGAGAAAAACCCGATGCGTGACAACCCGGCGGAAGGGATACAAAGTTCAGACATGCAGACGTAGAATCGAAGTATAGCACCACCGTCAATGTTTGCTAATCGAAAAGACAGAAGTTTAGCTAACGTAAAACGAGGTTCGCTTGTCTCCGGGACGCCGCGTATGAGCCATTACAAGCTAATTTCCCTCTTGCGTACAAGTCTGCAGAAACCCTAAGAACACACCAACGAGCTGTAAAACTACGTACGTCGATCTGACAATGCCACAGTCCACAAACATCATTCTTAATGTCATCATTCTATTACCATTAACCAATGCTTGACGTCTGCTCCTTTTTTTTTCCTTATTCTGTGCATTTTTCCGGTGAATAAGGCCACTATCTTACTTTCTAAGGAACTTGCTTTTCCATTATTCTCTGTCTATATGATCTCGACCAAGCAGGACAAAGATTCTGGCATGTTATTGACAAGCGCAACGGCAATGAATTCACATTGGTCATTCCACATTCTCTCACATTCTCTTGGACAAAATTCCGCAGAATGAATCTCTCGATCCCCACTTGGAAATTCCAAAGGCGGGAGAGCGTTGGCAAATTGGGTCAGGTGCATTTGGAGCCGGTTAGTTTGATCAAATGCGTTCTGTCATCATCTTGAAGAAGGACACGCACGAGCTCCATCTCCAGACCACCTTCCCATCTTGATCTTCTTGGAAAACAGAAAGAGAAGAGCCAAACCCCGCCTTAAACGGTGCATCGGAACTGGCAAGGGAAGAACATATCGGGTCGGACTCATGCTTGGTTGGGGCTCTAGTAAGAAAAAAATATCAAATGCTTTGTCCGTAAGTGCTCTCTCTTGACATATCTCGACTCTTTGAAACTGCTCGTGATTAGCTTTCTCCAACGTTTCGCAAGGATTAAGTCTTGCTTGCATACAAATCATGTTAATCATCATTTTCATTGATTTTCCCTCGCATTATTGTAGTCACGTTATATGTTTACGCGATCGTCATTATAATTGCTGTTGGGGTTTAACAGATCGTGGAACTTCTGGTGCACATGGACTGCGAAGGGTGCGAGAAGAGGGTGCGAAGGGCAGTGTCGAAAATAGACGGCAAGATTCTGCTCCTGAAAAACCCATCTGAAACAGCATATTATGATGCACTGAAGCGATGGCTTTTCATATTCTTCATCCTTGCATGATTTTACATGCGTATATACCGTCCAACCATGCTGCAAATAAAACATTTTCATGCATGTTTCAGCATAAAGTTCCTTGTCACACGCATGCAATCTCCCAAATTATTTACTTCCTGATTAAAAAAAATGAACTTCATTCTACCCAGTTCGTAGGATCTAATTGATCGTTTTTGCTTTCCGGAAGTTATGCATGAATCTAAAAGTTAATCTGATTAGGGTGTTTTCAAGGTAGCCGCGTCTCTACGCCCGCGCTTCTAAATTATAAATAGTATCTATGGTTTATTAAGGAAATGATGTCCACAAACACATTTTCTTTGTTAATTTATAGTTCTCTTGATCATCATGATGACATTCTCCTTCTTTATGTGAATAGCAGGAAAAACTTCCTACAAGTTTAGGACAATCATCTACTCACATGGAAAAAAACATCATTGATTATTGAACAGTACATGTAGAAGGCCTCAAGATGGACATATAAGATAACATGTTGAACACACATATGTACATTTCCTTGACATAAAAAGGAATAAAGTTAATATGACATGCTGTACACGCACATGTGCACATTTCCTCAACGTAAAAAAAGAATAAAGGATCATGTTAATAAGTGTCTTCGGGACGTGAGTTAAGTAAACGTAAAAATAACACTTTTCAAGACATTTTGAAAGATGAAAAAAAAAATTACCCATTTTGATTAAGTTGCTAACTTCGAATTATAAACTTTAATTTTCAAAACACATTTAAATAAGTCTTATCAAGTGACTTTAACATTTTCTAGAGAAGTGATAATCGTTATGGTACGCATGTACAAGTAACTCTGCATCTTTCTCTCTACTTGTGCGATGCACTTGGTGTAGGAGTCGATAGTGTGGAGATCGACATGGACTCACAGAAGGTGACGGTGACGGGGTACGTCGACCAGAGGAAGGTGCTGAAGGTGGTGCGGCGGACGGGGCGGAAGGCCGAGTTCTGGCCCTACCCATACGACAGCGAGTACTACCCTTATGCCGCCCAGTACCTAGACGAGTCCACCTTCTCCACCACCTACAACTACTACCGCCATGGCTTCAACGAGAACATCCACGGCTACTTCCCTGACCAGGCGTACTCCACCGTCGATGACAACACCGTCTTCATGTTCAGCGACGACAACGTCCACGCGTGCACCATCATGTGAAAATGGTCATTGGTACGACGATAAGACGTGATGGAACTGGATAAGATAGATATATGCACTTGGGATTGTATACGGAGAATGACCGGTTACTAATTAATCTTGAAAAATACACACGTTATTATTACTTGAATCGGACATGTGCACATGTCCTATAGATGTCGATAATTGGTATTTGTTGATGTCTTGATTCTTGCATAAAGCAAAACCACGAGATGCATTCGATATAGGAAGCATCACAAGCATAAAAATGGCAAACCATCGTGAATAATTATCATATAGAGAATGATTTTTTCGTGACATTTATATCTAAACTCTATATGACTGATCTCTACGGATGTTCATATCAAAATAATTTATATCATATTGTCTACATAGTAATCGTGCGCTATGTAAGACACATTTCGATCTTGCTTCCTCGTGCCATGAGAGACTTCATGGTACTTAAAGGTTGCAAGATATTAAGAGAAATGAATCAAATGGAATACATATGAGAGAAGTGCCGTTACAGGTGTGACATATTTGAATTAACTTACTCTAGATATTGTCTACTTTGACCCGTCTTACTGAGCATTACAGTTTTATCTTTTGATGTACAAATTTGCACTTTCCTAAAAGATCACTCATCCTAATAATGCTCTAACCTAAGTTCACTTAACTTTGGAATTTCAAAAGAAAGCTTATTATTACATTAAAAGATGCCTCAATGAGTTAATTCCAATTTTCACATATATATTCAAGAATCACTCTCCCCATATTCAGTGTATGATTAAGTTTATTCTTGTTTTATTTACCATCCTATAAGCTTGTTAGGAGCTACTCCTTATCCAGGCCCTCTAGTCCCGATAATCACTCCCTACTCTCGTCAGATTAGATCGTCACAACTAGTGCTACCCCCTCCCTCTTTCCCCCCAGCTTTGAGCTCAACGTAGGCGTTGCTTCTCACCACCAATCGAGCTCAACACTTCCTCGAGCTCTCCACACAAGATCCTTCAAGGGCGCATATGAGCTCTCGGTGGATCGTTTTTGGAGACGACGGTCGCAAGGATGGATGGATGGTTGGCAATGATACGAAGGGAGTTGAGAGGAGGAAAAGAGTGATCGGAGTTGATCTACTGCTTTCGCTTTTACGTTAGGAGAAGAACACAGGCATAGTGCAAATTAGTGCTAAGGAGATATGGTACATAGTGTGATCTTTTTTATAGCTAAATCAAGAATAAGCGCTCTTAACACCTTCTGTGGGTTAATTTTTATCCTATAATCTTTTTCATCTTCATGATTTGTAGCTATTTGAATTCGAGGTTGAAATCCAAATCTTGCCATTCGAAACTTGTAATTTCAATGATACACCGTCAATACTTATGTCGAGGAAAATCAATTTCACAGATCTGTCTTTACATTAAAAAAAAAAAAATAGACCAAACTTATCTTAGAAAAATAGTTCTTTTTGGTCATGCACATACTTTGAAACTCCAAAATTAGGTCTATAATTAAGATCAACATCTTATTAAAAGAAAATTTCAAATGTATTAGGCGTATTTATTTGGCAAATAATGAATAATTTGGAAAATATTTTCCTAAAAATAATTATTTGTATCTCTTATAAAAATAAACGAATGAAAAGAAAATCATCATACAAGAAAATATTTATATATCATTATCAATAATGAAATAAAATTTATTTATTAGTTATTTCAAATATTAGAAATAATTATTCTTAAAAAATTATTTTTCAAATCCTTCAATTACGACGAAATAAATAAATTATTAAAAATATTTACCTTACACATTTTATTTTTCTCATTTGCCTCCTGCGACCTGAAGTAGGTGAGGCGGAGGCGTCGTGGTAGGTAGATCTTGCGGGACGGACGCCGACGAGCTGATGATTAATCCCAATTTTCATGCTTCGGCTCCCGAGATCATCTCGAAATGGGGCTTCACGCGGCGGCGATGGAGGCGATCACGGCGTACACGGGGCTCTCCCCGGCGGCGTTCTTCACGATCCTCGCCCTGATGGTCGCGGTCTACAAGGCGGTGTGCGGCATGTTCGTCGACCCCGACGACGATCTCCACAAGAAGGCCGTGGCGAACGCCACGCCGCGGCGAGCGCCCCACCGGCCCCCCCCGCCGAGCCGGTCCAGCTCGGAGACGTGACGAAAGAGCAGCTGCGAGCCTACGACGGCTCCGACCCGAGGAAGCCGCTGCTCATGGCGATCAAGGGCCAGATCTACGATGTCTCTAGCTCTAGGTGAGCGTTCGTTGCCTTGTTCCTCGTGCGTGCTGATTGAGTAGCCGCTGGTTGCATTTTTGGTTTGAGTTTTAGTTAATGCGATGATTCGGCTTTCTGATTGGCGATCCCATGTGTATGCTGAATGCTCTGTTCGACAGTAGATGACCAGATAAGCTCTATGAATGCTTAATTACATGCGATGAAGTGATAGGGCTGTGATTAGCGGTGTAACCTGGGTAAACATTCTCGAAAGAAGTTCGATTATGATGAGAATCGGATTTCGGCGCTAGGGATTCGCGGTTGGGCTTTGAAACCCTCGAAGGTGGTGTGTGTGGATTGGACAGGGAAGTGAGATTGAATTTCCTTTGTCTAACTGATGATGGTATCAACTATTCTCTACAGTAGTCGAATTCCATAATTTGGTGTGGCTTGAATTTCATTTGTCTGTTTGATTTGGCATATGAATGCTTACTCTGTAATAAGCTTGCCGAGAAGAATGCCGCTGAGGGGTGATAAAACTGTAAGGGCAAGTAAAAGCAGTGTTAAAATTCCCAGCTGAACTGAAATAGAGGGTTTGAGTTGATTCCATTTGGACTCCGCATTCATTGGCATATTACTGAAAAGACACTTAAGATTAGAGTTGAAGGCTCCCACTCCCAATCTATAGCCGAGGATATGGAGATGAGACGGACCCTAAAGTGGTTGGCATATGATTTATGGGGAGATTAAATAGTTGCACTAGATGAAGTTGTGCAACATGGAAGTGTTTGTTGAATTTATTCGCAGTGGGAATCTGATTCTCTCTCTCTCTCTCTCTGTGATAATTCTTTGCAGGATGTTTTATGGTCCGGGCGGACCATATGCCTTGTTTGCAGGAAGAGATGCGAGCAGGGCCTTAGCTTTATTGTCGTTCGATGCGAGAGATCTGACAGGGAATATTGAAGGGCTGAGTGAGTCTGAGCTTGAAGTTTTGCAGGATTGGGAATACAAGTTCATGGAGAAGTATGTGAAAGTTGGGCAAATTGTTCCGTCAGGAACAAGTGCTGATGTCAAGGATAAAAGTCAGTGAAAGCTAGGAAAAACAAAAGGATGGAAACTGGGAAGCGGAATGGAAAGCGAATCCCACGCTGTAGATGTGAATTGGCGTCATTTTCAAACTTTTTCCCGGTATGAGATGAGATGCTTTTGAGGTCTTCGTTGATGAGCTTGAGCTGAATATGCACTGTATGTATTTATTGCCACAATAATGTTAGCTTGAAACTAACATATGTCAAGCGGGCATACTTCGGGTGCATTCGGGAAGGCTTTTGGAAAAGGTCATTGAGAAAATGCAAAAGCCCTTGAGTTAAAGGAGTTTTTTAAAATGCAAATTGTATTTAGTAAATCGTATTTGTGAAAGTCCATTGTGAAGTATCTTTGAGCAAGGTAGTGTTTGAACAAATTAAATTTGCAAAAAACTTTTGTTATTAAAAAAAAAAAAAGTTGGCTGGTCAAGGGCTTGGCTGGTTACCGCCAAAATAGAGCCAACAGTGGCACGGGTCGCCGTGTGGAGGACGTGGTGTGGTAAGGGTCGCTGCGACCCTCACCGAACGGTTGCACGACCCACTGTGCCGCGACCTTCGTGCGCAGGTGGCCAAGGCTTGCGATCTGGTCGTCGCGACCTAGATCGCACGACCAGATCTATGCACAATCTTGGTTGCCGTGACCCTCACCACGCCGCGTCCTCCGCACGGCGACCCTTGTCAAAGGGTCATGGGACCCTAGCCGAACCACCTGCCCTTCGCTGCACCGCCTACTCTTTATCGGCAACCATGCATAGATGCTGGCCGTGTTCAGTAGAGAGAAGGGAAGAAGATGAAGATGATGAAATGGATCTATAGGTCTTAAAAGAGTTGCAAAGAACCATCTGCACTTTTCGAAGACGCCTCTTTACCTTCTTACCAACATTCCACAAGAAACACCAGTCTGGTTGGTCTTCTCTAGTCTAGTTGGTCTTCTCCAACCTCCGGGATGAAACATTAGGTTGGACAAACTTTAGTTTGCGTGACACCCTTGCTTTGAATAGCCTCTTGAGCTAGATAATAGGCAGTCATTAGCGAGAGAAGGAATATCAGAGATCACATCGCAAATGATCGCAGCCACGAGGTAGTTTTCATCGAGCTCTCCGTATAAAGCTAATAGAAGCAGCTACAATCCCTTGGAGACCAAAGGCATTTTGTCCAATTTATATGAAGGGTGCGTTTGGGAACTACCTTCCCAAAGCCCCTTGGGCGTGTAAAGGCCTTTGGGCCAAATATTTGGTGTTTGGTAATTTTTTTTTATTTGCCTTTGCCAAATGCAAGCCTTCAAAAGGCTGAAAGCCCAAGATAGCCCTTTCTCCCGAAAATTGTCCTTAATAATCTTTTATTTTTTCGGTTTTACCCTCGATAACTGTTCGAGTGCGTTTGGTTCAGCATTTTGAAAGCCCATTGAGAAATTGTAAAGCAATTTAGCCTAAAGGACTTTAGGCAAATACAAAGGCCGTTTGGTAAATTATGCTTTGAGAAGTAACTTTGAGAAAATTGCCTTTCGGTAGAAAACACATTTCAAAAGCTCTTTGGGTGATTAACATTAATTTTTTTATTTGTTTAAAATTGAAAAAAATAATGTATGCAACTTTTAAATATAAATTTTCACAATAATACTAAAAAAATTAAATACATATATATATTTTTAAAAGACCAAACCCTTCATCGAATTTTTTAATTTTTATTTGTTTAAATTGAAAAAAAAAAATATATGTATGCAACTTTTTAAATATAAATTTTCACAATAATGATAAACAAAATCAAATACATATATATAATTTTTTTTAAAAAGACCAAATCCTTTGTTGAAATTTTTTTAATTTTTATTTGTTTAAAATTGAAAAAATAATGAGCTTTTTAAATATAATTTGAAAATAATGCTAAAAAAAGAAGACCAAACCCTTCATCAGAATTTTTAAATTTTTTATTATTTAAATTTTTTTGGTCAAATTATTGTTTAAAATTGAAAAAATAATGTATACAACTTTTTAATATAAATTTTGACAATAACACTAAAAAAATCAAAACACTACAAAAATCAAATACATACATACATACATACATACATATATATATATATATATATATATATATATATATATATATATATATATATATATTAAAAAAGACCAAATCCTTCATCGGAATTTTTTAATTTTTAATTTTTTTTTTTAAATTTGAAAAAATAATGTATGCGACTTTTTAAATAATCTGAAAATAATGCTAAGAAATCAAATACATATATATTATAAAAATAAATAAAAAAAGACCAAACCCTTCGTCGGAATTTTTTATTTTTTATTTTTTTAAAATTGAAAATAATAATGTATGCAACTTTTTAAATATAATTTTTGACAATAATGCTTAAACAAATCAAGTATATATGCTAAAAAATCAAATATATAAATAATTTTTTAAAAAGGACCAAAATATATTTAATTTTTTTAACATTTATATATATATATATATATATATTTGATTTTTTTAGAATTATTTTGGCATTTAAAAAAATAACAACGAGGGCAAAATAAGAAATTTGAAGAATGAGTGAACCTAGTTTTGGAAGAATAAAATAAGTTTCAGCATTTGGCCAAATACTGAAACTCAAAGCTAGTCCCTACTAGCATTGGGCTTTCAGTCTTCTCAATATTGACTTTCACTCGAAAGTTACTTCAAAATGATTGCCAAACAGTTCAGCATTTCCCTAAGGGGCTTTGGAGGCTGAAAGCCCATTGGGAATGCTTAACCAAACGCACCATTGGCTGCGTTTGGATGCTGTGTTTGGATGTGGCTTTTCCAAGCCACTTTAGGCCTCCAAAGCCCTTTGGGCTAAAAATGAGTGTTTGGCAAATGTTTTTGTAAACACCCTTGAAAGAAAGTGAGCCTTTTGAAGGTTGAATGCTTGACCTTGCCTTGGGCATTTCAGCATTCTCGGTAAACTGGGCTAGCCATTAATGAATTTTGTTCAATTGCCATTGTTGCCCTCTTAACTTAATGAAATTCCGAATTTAACCCTTTAGCTAAAAACCCTAGATGATTTGCACACGCTTTCACCTCTTCCCTTCCTAACCCACCCAACTATCCCAAAGTTCTCGTCTTCTTCTTCTCTCTCAAATCCACGCGCATGCACCAAGAATCGTCGTCAAACTGAGCTCCCCCATACAACCCAAAAGCCATCTTCTCATTACGCTCCTCTAGAATTCGCCTCTGGTTTCGCTGCTCTTCATTGCTCGCCTATTTGGTCACCGCTTGGTCATCTTCCGTCTTCGCTGAATCAAGTTGTTAGGCTCTCTTGTGTTCGCCTCCCTCTTCGCTAAGAACCTAGTTGCTCGTCTCGATCCAGGTTCTTTTGATTCAATTCCTTCTTATTATGCTTTTTGTAGTTGTGATTGTTAAGTGTGTGGTGATTTCGTGAATGATACTTTTGACGCCATGATTGATGAGTATATATATCGATGCTCAAGTAATAGAAACTTTTTGAGAAAGAGTGAGAGAGGACTGGGGAGATGAAAATCGAGCGAAATTTCAAGATTCGTTAAAGAATCCTGCAAATATAGATAGGAGAGAGACCACTATAGCGGAAGGGTTTAACAAAATTTGAATTTGCAGACACTCTGCTCCTTTGTACATTAGGGGCCTACAGATATGTGCAGGGCCAATTAATTTCTTATTGGTAAATCGTCTTGCCAAAATCAAGCAATCATATGCAAAGACTGCATATGGCTCTACTAGATCCCCACCCTTTGTTTGACATGTATTGGCTTATTCTGACTTGTGCTACTTAGGAAATGGAATCAAAAAGGAGAAAAAAAAAAACAACAAAAAAGTTTTACATTCTTATGGGTGGGAAAAAAATAAGAAGTTTGGCGTTTAGTAGGATGAATGATTGAAATTTAACTAGTCTTTTTACTTTTGAGTTTTGAATGATCCAATTCTTCTCTTAATAATGATGCTTTGAAAACTCTAGGTTGTGCCTCCTTTTGACAGTTTGGGAATCTATCTATTTGAATTTGTTTTGTGCTCATCTATAGTTTTCATCGTCTAATGAGTTATTTGTGTAGTGTTTGCCAAACCGTGTTGCATCCTTCTATCACATCTCATTTTTTTACCCAAACACAATTGCATGGGTATAGTCCTTGCTTATTCTCTTGCTGCTATTTGACCTCATTGTTGCTCTTAAAGAAGCTGTCAACGAGGAAATTCTTGCTTTTCATATGTTGCCATGCCGAGCATTATGTGGGAAATTGATTTATGAAGAAATCGGATACATTTCCTTATCCTAAAGGTTTGTTCAGTCTAGCAAATATTTTTGATATAAGCTACAATGGCTTTTTAGCAAGTATTAAATGAGGATGGGATTGACCTTTTCGGCTCCCTTTTTTTATCCTTTTGGGAGTACTATCATCCCTGTCTTTTATTTGGGATATGATGTTGGGCTTATTGGGCGTCTTCTAACTTGAAATGCTTATAGCCACTTTCGCGGAAGAAGCATAGTTATGTAAATCTTCAAGGTGATCAGTCTCATTAGTGCAAGAGCTGATAAGTCCTTCAACTAGACTTTACATTACTCAAAATAGCTCCAAATAAAGGAATTTAGATGTTATAATTTTCTGTGTTATGCATAGTTTTGTCTATATACATATGTGTTCATTCATCTGTAGGGAATTGGGTCGTAGTTAATCTCATTTGTTTTCATTTTTCAAATGTGTTCGTGTTTATTTTATTGGAAGATGGTGAGTTCATCAAAAGAAAATGCATATTGGAGCCTGAAAGATGTAAAAACGTTTTGTCGATTGTGCATTGAACAAATTGAAAAAGGCAAACGTCTTGCGAGCTACAAAAGAGACGGATGTACAGTTATAATTAACAAGTTTGAGGAGTTGAAGAGCAAAAAATACGATAGAAATCAAATAAAGAGTAAGTGGGATAATTTAAAGGAAGAATGGAAAAGATGGAAGCAATTGGTTCAAAAGGAAACAAGACTAGGATGAGATCTAAGGAAGAAAACCATTTATGTGAGTGATGAATGGTGGGAGAGAAAGATTCAAGTGTTTATCTCTTTCTTTGCCACATTTTTTTTGTAAGTTCATCTTTTATGATACAACTTATGAAAATATCGTATTATAATAGACCAATCCTAAGTTTAAAGTCTTTTAAATGAAAGGCATACATCCGGATATTGAAGTTTTGTTAGACAGGATGTTCCAGGGTACGGTTGCCACTGGAAGTGTTACCTGGAATCCTGCACAAGGTTTATGTAATATTGAGAATCTTGAGGCCACACAAGCTGATATTGATAATTGTGCAAGATCTACTGATGATACTTTAGAGTGTGATGTAGGTTAAAAGAATGCCCAACCAAGTCAAAGTAAGAGCCATAAAAGAATGGTACAAAGTTCAATGAAGCAAGCTCGAGGAAAGAGAGAGAAAAAATTGACCGGACCTGCTAAGTTAGCATTGCAAATCGACAAGCTTTGTTCAGCAGTTGAATGTAAGAGCAATGCAACATCGGTTGCAAGGGAGTTTGACCCTTACAAAGAAATTATGCAAACATTGAAAGCCATTCATGATATTAAGCAAGACAGAAAGTTGTTCTTTTTTGTACTCTCTCATCTTTCTAAAAAGAAAAGTAACAGGTAGATTTTTATAAATTTGGATGGAGATGAAGAAAAAGTCAAGTGGCTAAAGGATAAGTTGGAGGAGCATAATAGTCGTCGCTAGGATGCTAGTTACTTGTTTGAGCTTTTCATATTAATCTGTGTTATAATGTGAGACTTGTTTTGGATTGGTGATTTGCACTACTTGTGAACTCTTTTTTTAATTATGTTTTTGAGATTTGTGTTTTTAGTTTGTGTTCTTTTGATTGGGTGGAGTTTGTATATATATTATGGATGATAATTTTTTCATTGATGGATGATTACCCATCACTTTTCTTACTGTTTTGTTACTTTAAACAAATATGGATGACTCTCCTGAAAAAGAAATCCATGAAAAAGAGGACGAGAAATATTGGCAACTTGTGGAAATTACTCAAGTCGCAATCTCTTATCAGGCAACATACAGTGACAAAAAACCTTGTAGGACATCATCATATACAGGAAATGCATAGTTAGAAGAGTTCATGGATGAAGATGCTAATCCGATAAGGTGTTATCAAATTTTTAGAATGGATAAGATTGTATTTAATAATTTAATGCATGATTTAGTAACACATTATGGTCTTGAAGGAACTAGGAATATTGGTGTTACATAAATGCTTAGAATATTTCTTCATATTTTAGGATATGGTATAGGTAATAAGTTAACACAAGAGCGCTTTCAACACTTTGGGGAAACCATAAGCAGGTACTTTAGCTTAATATTAGATAAAGTATATAAAATGGGAAAAGATTTGATCCAATTAACTAATTGGCAATTTAGGAATGTTCCAGAGAAGATAAAAAATAATCAAAGATTTTATCCATATTTTAAGGTATGTTTCGATTATATAATAGGAAGAAGGAACTAAAAGCAAATTTTGATTATATAATAATATTTGCATTTTTGTTTTAGGATTGTATTGGATCTTTTGATGGCACTCATATCCCAACGGTGATACCTGCAAAAGATCAGATTCGTTTTATTGGTCGAAAAGGTACACCGACTAAAAATATCTTAGCAGTGTGTAATTTTAATATGGAATTCACTTATGTTTGGGCTGGATTGAGAGGGACAAGTCCATAATACTTGTATTTTCTATGAAACTTTAGAAAGACGTAATGTGCAATTTCCTCATCCTCCTTTAGGTTTGTTAATTAATGGTTTTTGTACATTAATATTTATTAATGTGGTATATGTTGATTAAATTTATATTATATATGTGCAGGTAAATATTATTTAGTAAATGCTGGATATCCAAATCCGACGGGTTATTTGGGACCGTACAAAGAAGTTAGATATCGGCCTCGTTTGGTTTGGCTTTCCCAAGGGGCTTTGGACCCCCAAAGCCCATTGGGAAAATTTTTTGGTATTTGGTTTACATTTGAGCTCCCCTTCCCCAAATGCTTGCATTTGAAATGCTGAAAGCCCTTGCTTTGGGCATTCAGCATTTTCGGAATGCTAAAGAGGGGTTTAATGATTTTTTTTATTCCAATATTGCCCTCACTGATAATTGCATTTTCCTCTTTTGCCTTAAATATTGTTCATCGTCTTCCTTGGACTTGAAGGGTCGTCGAATTTGCTCAGGCAGTGCGTGGGTTGCGCGACCCAACTGGCGTCGCCTGAGGCCACGACCTAGGCGACGACGGTGTGGGGGTCGCGCGACCCGCCGCCTCCCTCCCCCCCCCCAACCAACTCTAGCTGCCTCCGATCGTTCCCCTCTACTTCAGCATCTCCTCTTCCTTTTTCCTTTTTTTTTTTTTTCTTTTTCTTTTCACCTCAAAGCTACTTTGCAAAAGACACCAAAATAGAGTATCTAAACACTTTTGCTTTCATCAAATGCCCATTCCTCTAAAGATACTTGGGAAAATGTAAAGCCATTTCCCCAAAGTTGAACCAAACGCATTTGCTAGAATTTCAACAAGATCCTGCTGAGACAATCTCAAAGTGGCGATTTGCTTAAAATTACTGCTATTTTTTATTTATTTATTTAATCTCTACAAGATCAACAATTCCATGAGCTTGGGCTTCTGTTGCTGACATAAAAACATCCATTTCCATATCTTTGGATACAACCCATAGGGTTTGCCCGTTCTTTGTACATAAACTCTTGTGATGGTTTCGCGTAGTTTCAACGGTTCTTCTACTTCCAGGATAAATTCTCCTGTTTGTGCCTCATAAAAAGAACTCGCAAGTTGATGTATCATTACCCTGATAATATAACAAATGGTTCCTCTATCTTGCATGATGAGGTGAGGAGAAGAGATCAAGAATAAAAAAAAAAAAAAAAAGAAAGAATTGAGCAACCATACATGCATCTTTTGAGCTATCAAGAGGTATTCAATCGTGCTCATTCCTCGCTGCGATAGGAAATTGAGCAAGTTTTTGTGTGTTGAAGAAGAAATGGAAGATTCTAAAGCATATGCCAAGTTTTCCATTTGAAAAGCAAGTAAAAATTATTATAGTAGCAATGACTTTATATAACTATATACGATGAAACGCTGTCAATGATAGACATTTTGCAAGAACAGATTTGAATCCCAATTATGAATATTCAGTTGACCTTGATAATACAAATGAGGGGTCGGTACTTCAAATGATAATTTATTTTCTGACATGGCGTGTTTACGTGATCAAATAGTAATGAGTTTAGTAAATATTTAAGAATGCTTGTATTTTCAATAAAAACATATTTCTTTCTTCGATGCATATGTAATCATATTTATTATAATGAAATGACTTCTTTTTTTTTCAATTGAGAAAAAGTCACTTTGATGTATTTTTCAACTTATGAATTTGTTAATATATCTTTTTTACATTACATCTCAGTGCGAATATATATGTCATTATTTTTATTGTCAATTTTAAAAATAAAAAATAAAAAACTTAAATTGGTCATGCTAAAGGACTTCCCAAACATGTGTTTACCAAACGGTATTTGCTCAAAGTTGCTTCTTAAGACACTTTTTAATTATAGTTTACGAAACAGTTTTTGCATTTCATCAAAACCCTTTAAACTAAAGGCCTTTGTATTTCCTTAAAGTTTTTCCTAAAAAAAATTCCAAATGCACCCTTTGTCTTTGGCATGGCTTTGGCCAAAAGGGACACTTTTGCTCGAAAGTCGCACCAATTTCTTTTGAAATTTGGGAAGGGCGCTAATCGACTCGACTAGGGGCTGTGGTCGAGTAGCCTCTCCTCGAAAGGCCACCACGTAGTTGGTCGAATGCTCAAATGTAACTCCAGTGCAATTCCTTCCTCTACAAACAAGAGTTTCTCGTCTAACCGGTCATCGTTGGTTGAGATACATGACCATGCACGTGCTTCATGATTGCTTTAACTTAGTCCGTGTATCTTTAATTTGCTTAACCAATCAGTCCATTTTCATAAATTTCTAATGAAATTCCTCCAGCATCAAATTTGATTAAGTTTGACTTACACGGCCCGTCGATGTCAAAGTGTGATGTGGATAAAGCATGCAGATGTCCATGTAGACATGTGTGGGACTAATTTAGGCGATGGAGACTAAAATTAATTTTTCACCTAACGTTGCGACATCATCATCTGACAGCCACGTTAATTAAATTTAGCCGATTTGATTACACGGAAAGGGTAATTTTTCCGTTCGAGATGGGGACCTCGCAAAACTCGATGCCTGTGCAAGTCGCGATCCATTAGCCATTATGAGGCCAAGCGCCCAAATACGGAAAATACTAGCTCGACAGTAGGCTGTAGCTTGGTGGCGCTTGTCTATTGGTGTTTTTTCGTTGTGTACACGTGGACTCAACCCACAACATCTCTATTTTCTGGTAGTGTGGCAATAAAACGAGAAACAAAGGGGTCAAACAAGTAGCTATTTCCACTTATAAAATAAGGAAAATAAGTAGATATTGACGGAGTCCTTAGCAAAAATAAGGAAAATCTTGAACAACTAGCTGAGGTCGTTTCCACAAAAAAGCCCATTCCATGGATTCTAGAAAGTCGTCCGGATCATTTTCACACGGGTAAAAGCTGCCTAAAATTTCAAATTATTGATCATGTGATATATTTATTTCATACTTTTTGAAGATATTAAAAATCCCAAATTTATAATCATGTCACATATTTAATTCAAATTTATACTCTTAATTTCTTTATGACACAAGAAACCTAAATTTATATCCATACAAAACATTTATTTTAAACTTATTTTGTATAACATAAAAAATCCTAAATTATTCTTCATCAAGATTTTTTTCCCCTTTCCTCCTTAATCTACTATCACCGATTTATCATCGCCATTGTCATAATAATTGTACCATTTACTTTTCGTTGTCCATTTGGAATTCTCAGCGGCTTTTGTTAGTAAAATTTTGATGCATGTATAAATTTAGGATAAATATATTAAATGAGTATAAGTTTGAGATAGATATGTCATACATATATGATATCATAGTAGACTTTATTTGAGGTTTTTTTTTTCGGTGACCTTTTCCCCTTTTCACGAAGGAGACTTGGTGAATGACGTCACGATCAAGATCATCTCAGGGAGGTGCCCAGTGCCCACCTTCGACCTCGTCCGCCCAACCGATTTCCAAATACGTGAACGGATTTCATTGGTTCGTGGCCACCCACCCCACGCTTCGGTCCAAAAAATTTAGACTCAATCTCCTTCCTCGTTCTTCGTCCCCTCATCCATCCGTCCATTCTGCGTCCATGGGCCCCGGCCGGGCCCACCCTATAGAAAGGGGGTGGATTTGAACGGTTTCCACGAAATTGACCATTTCGCCCCCCGCCGGTAACTGCTCGAAATTCCGCGTTCTCCTGGACTCCTACGTTTCATGAGTTCGCCACATTGGGTGATTAGTAAGACACTTGGTGGTAAAATTGGACGAATTTGTAATGGAAGGTAAAATTGGGACGGCGGTATCAATTTAGAGGTTTTTATGGGTCGAAATAAATTTGAGATAGTTGCACGTAAGTGGTACCAATTTTGGATTTTGCATGATATTGTATTAACCGTCATCAAATTAATTTTGTGAAAACCGACACATATAAGTATCATTAATGCTCAAATGACGTGGAGATGAAATTATGAACTTGTTGATGTATCAAATATAAGTATCATTAATGCTCACCTAACTTTATATTCCAATTATGTGCATCAAATAAGACTTTATCCAATAGAGGCGTGACCAGTGATCGCTTAGATTAATCTTTATCAAATTAATTTTGCGAGAACCACTAAATATGCTTTCGACTTTTTTTTTCTCATAGATGATGTGGAAATGAAATAATGAACTTGTTGATGCATTAAATTTAGTTTCATTAATGCTCACCCAATTCTCCGTTCCATTAATGTGTATCAAATAAGATTTCATTTGATAGTAGGTCATTCTATAAATTCATTATTTTATTTTCAATCTTCAGCTTTGTTTATCTCATGAAAATAAATAATTTAATTTTTTTATTCTAAAAATAATTATTCACATCATTTGAAATAAATAAATTAATTAATTAAAAATGTTTCACGACTCATATAAACTATTATTTTTCCGAAAAATGTTTTCTGAACATGGCCAGCGTCAATGGCCGGCTTTTCCTTTGGGTCGCGATTGCATGTACAAGGTTCCAAAGCTGGGGATAGGCAGCAGATCAGCGGTGGATCACCCCTGTTTCCTCTCTCCCTTTCCTTGCTTCCTTCGTCTTCGTCCTCGATATGCCCCGCAAGCAAAGCGACCCATCATGAGCTGCTCCCAAGAATAGCGGACGATTCCATGCAGATTCCCGGTTCCCACCAGTTCACATCCGACAGGCGCCTCCCTCCTCCTCCCCCTTCTTGTTCTTCACGGCATCTCTGTTGTAAGACCTTGCGTGTCCTCCTCGCCCTTCTGTTGTGTTCCGTTCTATTTTTTTTTGTCTCTCCATGTTGGATTGCTTGTGTTGGGCATCTTGTTCACGCGGGCGCATGTGCATTCGCATGTTCGCGTGGGGTTCTTGATATTCGGATCGCTTGTTCATCTCCGGCTTGAGGAAACGGGAGATGGGTCGCTGTCTTCTTGCTTCTTGAGCGGCCTCGTCCGGGGCTTTTCGGATTGTTGGGTTTGAATGAAATCATTGTGTTCTGGGGTATTTTATTCTATCTTCCGAAAGGAGCTCGGCTTCGCTCAGATTATTGACCGGCGGGTCGGGTCGTTCGTCTTCGTCGTCATTGTGCTGACTCATTAGCTTATGCTTGCGGTACCAAGCTATCTCCTTTGAGCAATTCCGATTACGTGCGTGAGACGTGCAATTCTGGGTTTTCGATGGTTTGTTGGTCGAACATCGATTGCATTTTAGGTGATGTCGTGAGTATGTTTACATGTATTTGTGACAGAGCTCTGTTTTGTCAGCCCATGAGGAAATAATGGTGCTTTATGTCATTTCTATTTGTTGGATCGCTTGGTCTGTATGCTGTATTGTCTCAATTTTTTGCCCTGCTAGAGATAATGGGGAGCTGGAGAAAGAAGTTTGTGCTGTTCTTTTTGGTGTGATTCGGTTGGGTGATGATGGTCATTCTGGGATAATGTTTGGGGAAGTTTAGTAACTTACTCTTTACTAGTTATGTCAAGTAACCAGAAATTGCATTTCTGAAATTTAATTTCATTAGAGGAAACCTTATGCAACCTTGGTTTGCAGTTGAAAGAGAAATTAGCATGAAGATACATTGATCATCTAGGGAAAGCAAGGAATTTCTACAGGTGTTGTACCTTTTCAAATTGAGCTTTCACATGGTGGCATCACTCTCTGGCAATCTATTGGCAATCAGAAAACAGATGGAAGGGAGAGGGTTTGCCACACTAGAGGAGGGGAGTGCAGTTTTTTCTTTAACCGTGAGACAACTGGAGACGTAGAATCGTGATAGGGAGAGTAACCTGTGCTAATTGCAGTTACCGAGTTCATTAATGTCAAACTGGAAGTCATATGCTCACTCTTGGATACAAATAAAATCTTTCTTCAGGTGTCTACAACCATTTCATGAGTAACCAATGCTTCTGGAGTCTGCAGTATCAGTGAAAAGAACCTAGAAGTGCATGTCTCACTGTTGCTCCTTTCTTTTTTTCCTCATTTTCCTTAAAGGTTCAGAGCTTCTGGACCTTAAGCGTATCTGAACTCAAGATAAGAATAATACTAGTGAAATACTTGGGTAGGAATCTCGATTATCTCCTCAACTAAGGTGAATATTCTCACTACCAAGTGGGAAGATGGCTGCTTTTCATCCTTTCCAATTACTGGCATTTGCCTAATCTAGAGCCTGGGCAACAAGGGAAACTTAAATAAAAGGCCACCTCCTCCCCCTCCTCTCCATTGGTACTTTGTTCCTAGCTATATCCAGAAGACAGACCCTATTTTGATGTCCTCCGTTGGGAGGGGAATGGCGGCATCTCCTGTCTTCCCTGCTTCATCTGAATATATACTGGAGAAATTTAAAATGGATGTTGTGCAGGGAAATTGATTGCTCAGGGAATACATTTTTGGCCTAAGAATAGAAGACAAATTTGCTAGAGGTATTCTACAGGCCAAATATGAGGCTGGTGTAGCTTTCGAGTGTTTATGGTGAAATAGTTTTGTGCCTCATGCAGATAAAAGTGAGAGTTTTGGCTATGGATAGATGTACTGAATCTTTACTGAGTCATTGAGGGGGGATTAAACCAGTGTCAACCTTGACCTTGAACTTCGGGGGAAACTGCCTAATTCTGAATGCTTAATAGGGTGTGATTTTGTGTTCTTCATTACTATTGTAGTGGATTAGTTAGTTTCTGTAGTTTTGATATGCCACAATTTGATATATCAGTTCTCTTCCATCATTTAGAGCTGACATGAAGATAATGTCTTCAGTATTATTGTCCTTTTTAGACTATTTTTGAAGTACCTTCGTCTGTGGAGTAGATATGTCTCTTTATTTGCCTCCTAAAGAAACTGACAGAAAAATCCGCAGCTGGGCATCTTAGTTATTTGGGGAAAATATGGTTTTTTTTTTTTACCTTCCCTACGTATCTTAGACTTGGAGGCAACAGGTTGTTGAGTTGGAATTTTCAGAAATTTGCCAAGTTAGCATATATGTGTGTAAAGTGTACTAACCCTGGACTTTCTCAATAATACTCACCTTATGCTTTTAATTGTTGATTTAAATATGATCTACTTATAAGTGAGGCTCTAAGTATTTTCAAGTGGGTTGCTTCTCTTCCATCATGTCCTGAAGCTGACAAACGATCTTTAAAATTTACTGGAGGTCTCTTGCTAACAAATTCTTTAGTTGGAGATCAAAATGGATATGTGTTCATCTGCAATTTTCAGTGTCATGCTTTTCAATCTGAAGTATAATGAATTGAATGCCTGAAGGTCTTGTACGTGTAATATAAGCATGTGCACACATTGTTACCTTTTTAACTTGCTCTTCTTTCTTTTCTCCAGTTTTTACTCATACTTGCTCTACTTCATGATGCAGTTTTTTCTGTTTTCTTCTGAGTTTCAACTTGCTCCAGAATTTGAAGCATGTCTTTCAAAAAGTTACGGGCAAGTGGAGCAGAGAAAAGTCTGTCCTTCGAAGAGCAACAGACCAAGGTGTAGAGCTGAAACATCTCTATGTATATGCAGTGCATCTGTAAGAAATTTACTATTCTTGATATGGAAGGCCTAATTCCCTTAAAAAGCACAAACTTGAGCTCAGGTTAAATTTCCAGCCCAAACTTTTCTTTTGCCTCATAAAAAAGCACCAACTTCAGCTCGGATTCCAATTCTAGCCTAAATTTTTTTTTTTGCCTTATGAAAAAGCACAAACTTCTAGTTGGTACCCAAATCTAACCTTCATCAAGTTTCCGTCCAATGAGTTGTTGAATACATGTTGAATCTTTAATGGCATCATTAGCTAGAAACTGGATGGAGGCCAGATTTGAGTACTGACTGAAAGTTGGTGCTTTTTTATGAAAAAAAAAAAAAGTTGTCGGGCCAAAATAGAGATCCAAACTAACATTGGTGCTTTTTAAGGGAATTGGGCCTATATGAATTAGAAGACTAGTGCTAATATTATTGATTGAACTTTTTGTCTTTCTTGCTGAAATGCTTCTCTCCAGTGTGTGCCATCTCTTGTTTTACCACATTTCTGTCTGTAACTTGTCTTTCCTCTCTAAAGTAATTAAGCTATAGTCCATCTCTGATCTATGTGGGGCCCTGGTGATTGTTATACACCATATGCTCATTCGAAAATAACTACGCTTGTGAAGACGCAAATTCTTTTGTTTCTGTCAGTGAGATATTACTCAGAGTTATGTTCTCTCGTGTGAGGAATCATTTTATGTGTTCTTTCGCATGGTTAAATAGATTCACGTATTGGACTGTGTTATGCAAAATGTGTTATGCTCCCAAGTTTAAAGCCTGAATGCTATCTTCAGTGATTTTTTGTAACAAAATTAGGGCACACTGCAGTGATCTTTCATCACAAACTTTCTGTAGTTATCAACATAGAAGCATCTTGCTGTGTTTGTCCATCACTCCAGCTGACATTTACTTGACTAGTGATGATTTTTCTATCACCACGTCTGACGATCTTTGCCAACTTTTGAAAAGTGACTTCAAAGCATAGAGTAGCTCTTGCAATGAGTACTTTCAAACTGTATACATCCATAGCATGATATCACCCCTTGGGTAGATACTGACACAATCCTTTTTATGTGCCAACCATACATAAGCATTGTGCTAATTTGGAGTGTCTGGTGCAATGCCGAAAACATCTGAAATGTGTAGCTACCTTTTCAACACTTCACTCCAGTTCCCATTGCTACCCATTTTCCATAAGCACTTCACAGGATTCTTCTCAGTTGTTTGTAGCGCTTGAGAAGCTCTGCTATATTTTCACTTCTGTGATACTACTCTTTCATTTTCCTCTAGAATGGTAGATAGTTTTGACAAACTAGATTCCTGCTACAAGTATGAATGGGAAAAAACAGCGCACGCATTATGTGGTTGACAAATATTTAGAATTGTGAATTGTTAACTCTTTATTTGAATAATCACCTGTCTCCTTTCCATCAGGTCAATGAAGTCCGAAAGATTTTGGGGCCTCTCGCTGATAAGCTTCCGACACTTTGTTCAGATGCATCAATTATAAGGTACCTCAAGGCGAGAAACTGGAACACAAAGAAGGCAGCCAAGATGCTGAAAGAAACGTTGAAATGGAGACTGGTTTACAAGCCAGAAAAAATTAGATGGGTAAATTCTGTCTTAAATACTAATATTTTGCATCTTGTTTGCACGTCCTAGTCCTTGGTGTTGATGTGAAATACCATGCAAGTTGATCTAGAACAGCTATTGAAACAGCTGACGAGTTAACATCGTTAATGCTTTATGATCCTTTGGCAAACTTTGGTCGACTCATTCTGACAGCCATGGTATGATGAACAACAAGCACCTTGCTTAGACCCTGATGTGATTGTCTTTCTATGGGTTTTCAGAGTGAGGACCCATGATTGCAGCGAGTTCAATCCAAATTGTTCATTTTGCATGAGATTGAACTGGCAATAGTTTTAACTTTCATACTTCACCGGTAGGATTTATGAGGATCACTTCTTTATTGACCTTAGAAATGCTTCACTTACTTGGTTATTGCCTTGAGCATCTTGGCTTTGTTGATATGTGACAAAGCTTCTGTGTTTGTGATGCTTCTAGGAAGACATTGCTCGTGAAGCTGAGACAGGTAAAATCTACAGAGCCAGTTACTTCGACAAGCATGGAAGGATTGTTCTTGTCATGAGACCAGGTTTTCAGGTAAAGACATACAATTTGAGAATAGGTATATGTGGTGGTCTTTCTCTCTCTTCTTGTAATATAGAATGCTCTGCTCTCAGAAATTGAAATTCTTTCTATCTGTTTTCTGAAACAGAATACAACAGCAACAGAAGGGCAGATTAAGTATTTGGTTTATTGTATGGAAAATGCAATTGCGAATTTAAATCCAGGTCAGGAACAAATGGTGTGGCTAATTGATTTTCAAGGATGGAACATGTCGAGCATATCAGTGAAGGTGACTCGGGAGACGGCCCATATATTGCAGGATTATTATCCTGAGAGACTAGGCATTGGAATCCTCTATAATCCACCCAAAATATTTGAGTCCTTTTGGAAGGTAATATTTTGTGTTCTTTTCAGTTTTCTGTACCTTTCACTGACAACATTATGCATTGAGCAGCGAAAACTAATGCTTGTTCTGAACGATTCATTTCTGGATTTCTCACATATTAGAATTGACACAGCCATGTAAAGATCAGTTTCTCTTTGCATATCCTGTGTTTCAAGTTCTAATTTGGAAATGTGTCCACATGTAGAATCCTAGATGGATAGGAGTGACATTCAGGATGAGTGATTTTTGTTTCTAGAGAGAAAAAAAAGTTGCTATCTGAGTTCATTTGTACAATTAATCTCAGCATTAATACAGTGTTCAATTTCGCTGATTGGTGCTTGAGAAGTAATTCTAGGCTAGTATATTAGATGCTGCTCTCTTCACGAATGCTCGTGAGTTCGATGAAGGGATATTGATTTAATGGAGTTGGAAGTTTAACAGTTGCTAACAAATTTGTCAGTGTGCCTACCCATATGTGTGTTGCTCTGATGGGAAGGTGCTTGAACCGAGTTGACTGAGGATAGAGTGTGTAGATGCTTGATTTAGAAGATATTTAGTACCAGTGTATTATAACAAGTAGTTAGTGGGTTTGTTTATTCGATAGCTATTAAAATGATGATTGGTAAGTGACATGTCTAGTTTCTAAAAGACATGATAAATGCCTCGAACTGAATTTCCTGTACTGGTTAATTTACTAGTTCTTGTAAAGGATACATAAAGTCGGAACTTTCAACTGTCCCCTCTGATTCTTATGATAGATACAGTTGATCCTACCCAAGCACATCTGTTTTCCTGCTGCATTATTTTGCTAAGGAAAACCTTGTCTTACACCGATGGCTTCTTAATGGAGTTCCACTCGACCATGTTTTAATTGATAAAATTTAAAAGACAAGAAAACAAAATCAGGGACCTGAGATTTGTGTCAAATTAATTTTCCTTTCCTTGCTTTTGAGAACTTCTGGGATTAGTAAATTTTCGCTTTGTCTATTGGAATGATAATATGTAGTTGTAGGAGGTTGGAAATCATCATATTGATGAATCTTTCCTAATAGCAGATGGTGAAACCATTCCTTGAGACCAAGACGTTCAAGAAGGTCAAGTTTGTCTACTCAGACGATCCACAAAGCCAAAAGACAATGGAAGAGCTATTTGATATGGATAAGCTGGACTCTGCGTTTGGGGGCAAAAACCCTGCTGGTTTCAACTATGAGACCTATGCGCAACTGATGAGAGAGGATGACAACAAGAAAATGGCTGATTCCCTCTCTGATTGTTCTCTACCAACCTATCTATCCCCAGCTGAGTCTGAAATACCCCAGGAAGAAGCATCCATTTCAGACCCTGATTCTGAGGCCTTTGAAGAAGGAGGCTTTACACCTAGTCATGAGATGGCTTCTCTAAATTTAGAGGAAGGTGCGAACAAATCAGCACTCTCGCCACCTGTCAGTAATGAACCAGGACACAGTCAATCAGAAGCAGCCAAAGAGGTATACCTGAAGGATCCAGCATGAGTATCTGTGATTGTTTTACTCAATTATTTTGTTGTATTAGGCCTAATCACGCATTAAGCCTTTATCACCCATCATTGTACTACGTCCACGTAGTTGTGGAAAGAAAACAGTATAGGTCTCAGAATGGTGACAAACACCACAATCGGTGGACAAATGGATAGTCATGTCCGAGAGTAGAACCATATTCTGAAATATCTCATTTACATTTGGCGTCGGAAAACTTTATAACCTGTTCATTTTCCAAATTAGGAGATGCTGGGACTGTAGTGTGCTGCTCGCGTTCTCTCTGACACCCAAACGAGCCGGGTTTTGGAGAAGCATGATACTGAACTCCCCTGCATTTGGAAGATGTTGAAGATTAGAAACCACCTCCTTTTGACAAGCACATACCTTTTGCCTTGGCCTGGAAGTAACCCTAAATAAGAAATGATGCTGACTATGTGATTCTGCTGTGCCTGTTTTTTCAAGATTGTGATATAAACAGTCAGCTCGTTCGTTGGTAAAATATCTGCCATAACTTGTTCATGGAAAAGAATTTAGATAGAAAAAGACAGCTTAGCTAAAGTTTATAGAGATCGGGGACCTCGACACTTCTAACCAAAAAAATTTGATTGATTTGGTGCACTTGTATTGTTATGATTCCTAGTTGAGCCTTGGAAAAGAATCTCAGAAAGGTTTCGTCTATCTTCTCGCTAGAGTCGATTTTGCACGTTTTTCTTTCTTTTATTGTGCAAGTCATCTAATATGGTGAGCCAACTTTCGCACCGTAAGGAAATTCATTCCTCTCCACTTGGTTAGAAGGCAGGTGACCCATCCAAATTAAGTTTCTACGTTAAGAGTACCGTCATGTTTTAAAGGTCTCCTTTAGTCCGTAGTATATACTCTGTGGATAAGTTCGAAGGATTCGTGGCTTTAACATAATCAACAGTTAAAAAAACCCATGGCATTTTGAATCTCCGAAAGGATTTATGTTGACACGAGGTCAATTTCATTCGTTTTCAACAAAAGAAACATGATTTGGATCCATACTAGTGGCAAAATAGCTGACTAAAATTGCAGCAATCGGATTGCTCCAATGCGGATCCTGCTAGAACTCCAAAAAGAAAAAGAAAATCTTTTGAATCCCAGACAGCCGCTTCTCTCTTCATTATGTCACGGAGGATGACTTCAAGCATGACTCGAACTCTCATCGGCAGGTCCATCTGGTAATTTTCCAAAAGCCACTGATCGAGACGTTTAGATGCTTCATTGACCTACACAATGGCTTATGCAGATTGGTTAGCCTTCGAGTGCTAAGAAGCTTTAAGTGACATCAGAAGGCTAAATGAAGCAAAGGAATGAGAGTGAAATAATTATTTTTGTCTTTTGGGTAACTTCAGCTCTTTCCTTTCTTTTTAACACATTACCTGTTCTTCCCAGTTCGTTCTCCACATGAGGAACAAAAGCGCCAATGTCTCCACTAGTATTCCACATTGCAATCCGACCCACAGGCCGTGTAAAACAGAACAAAGTTCTAGCGAACGAGTACTTTTGTTTGTTTCTTCAAAAGGTTGACCATGGATGGACGTACTACTAATTTTTCAACTCATTTCATCGTTCACGAGAAGCAAGAAAAGATGATGGTGATTTGAGCATACATCAGAATTGGCAAGTCAGCAAAAATGAACTGTATCCATGTTGCTGCTCAGTGCTCTCACCAAATTCTCGACAAAAACCCAGTCATTTGAACATTCAATAAGTTTTGCTATGTTCACTGTTACCTTAATTTCCAGATGAGGCACGTATCCGAGTAATGCTCCTATTGGTACTCCAACCAAATAATAGCAGCAGATGTTTATGATAGCAGCCACACGTAGTAAACCGGCACCGATGGTGACACCTGGAACCGGAAACTTGTAGGTTGAAACCGGCTTTGGAACAGAACAAACAAATGATGTCTGTACTTACCTGTAAGTACTGGTTGCACACCATTGAGCAAGAATGATAATGCAAGTAGAACGGTAAGTCCAGACATGGCTTCCGCAACTGCTTCATCACCAGAAACCAGATGCGCAATCTCATGTCCAAAGGCTAGAAATAGTACCCAGAACAGCACTCCTATTGACAACAAATAGGAGACGATGACTTTAACAGAGAACACTGCAGCTCTGGCATTTCCTTTCCCTAGTTCATTTGATACACGCACACTGAACACACAGCAAAATGAACATAATAGACGAACCTTTAATTATCATTATAGAAATGAGCTTTACCATTGTCACAGAGAAAGAGAGAGAGAGAGAGAGAGTTGGCGGTTGCAAGTGCAATACATCGACTGAGATTATAAACTCATACCATGCTGCAGTAAAAAAGCCAAGGCACATCATAGATTCCCAAGTGTTGATGCTGATGCTGTGGCAAGAAAATTTTTGCCTTACATGGGACTACAGGCAATGAGAATTTTTTGTAACCCAAAGAGGTCCTTACCAAAGTGAGAATGCTGATATAGCAACAGTTGCATTACGCATATATCCGGCTAATAAGACGAGAATGGCACTGTACCACAGCTCCAGGCTACAGACAAAAAGACATACAAAGATTACCCACGTAACGTATGACAAGTTTGGACTTCGTAAATGAATACTCAAGAACGAGCAAATTAAGCGACCACAAGAGAGCAAATCAAATTCCAGCAACTTTTCAGTAAAGTAGAATGGGAAAAAAGAGCTTGATTATGGTTTGGTAGGCAATTCAAAGGACACCCCGAATTTGATTCCCTTTTTCTTTTTATTTTTTTTGCTATCATTGGCTTTCTTATTCTTTTTTGTCAGTAAAAATGCTCTCGTTCCATTTTACTTGACAATAAGTAAGACCATAAGAGTTAGCATTACCAAAGCATCACGCCAGAAGAAAGTGAGAGCTTTATCATCGGTATGAGATCAGCAAAGACAGCTCTATTAAATCCTTTCCATGTCTGGGGGCACCATCCTCCAAAGATGTAGACAAATGCTCCGATTACTGTAGACCAACTTGAGACATTCAATGCAATCATTGCACCAGGAACCCCCAAATCGAGTACGCTTACCGTGATCCAGGAAAGTAACAAATGAAGGAGAAAAGAGCCGGTACACAGCCAACCAACTATCGAGTTTTTTGGAAGTACATTTGGGTGGTATACAGAAAAACGTAGTAGTAGACAACAAGTATGAACCAGAGAGAGATTTGTCCAACTGCAGCTGTTACATCTTTGTACTCGCCAAGCAACCGGAAGAGCGGAGTCGCCCATATAAACAAAGGGAGCAGCATTGTCGCCATGACAAGATCCACAATCCACGATCTTTGCAAGCAAATACCTAGCATTTGGTATTGACCTGCTCCAAATGCTTGCCCACATAACGTTTCAGTTGCACTCGACATTCCTAGCTTTGAAAGAGCATAAAGGGACTGATAAGTAAGTCCAAGAACATGATATACAGGTGCTTAGTTAGGCAGTCTAATAATAGACATAATTACTTTAGCTGAACTTTTAAACAGGACTATTCTATGTGACGATGTCATAGAGCTCAACGTGTTCATTAGATTCTTCAGTCCCTTCTGGGGTGTGTAATTATAATGACAACATCAGATTAGGCTACATTTGTCACTACAAGTTAAAATGGGCACATAAAAGCAGTGAGATAGTGAGCTTACGAGAATCCCTTTTGCAAACAATAACAGAAAAGTTTGTATCAATCCATAAGAAGCAAGATCTTGCTCGCTAATGTGTCCAATGTATATCTGTGTCACCACTAGGAGTCCATACGAGGATGTTCTAGCCAGTACTGAAGGAAGAATGATCTTCCATGAAAGCTTAGACTCCTTCCAGATTCTCCCCTTCAGGTCACCTGTCTCCAAAAGCTTTTGCTCCATATTGTCATCCATAATCTCTCTATCTAGAGGATTACAGAATGAAATGAGTCATAAGTAACCAAAGCAGTATCTGAATTCTGAAGCAAGAGTAAATTTCTTATGCAGGCTCGCTCTGTAGCCTCTGACATCCCTGTCGAAGGGGATGAACGTCACAAAGTGAAAGAATGGTGAGTTTCACTTAAAATGAATGTAGGTTAGTCTGGCTTACTTCAGAAAGATGTGCTTTTCGCTGATTACTTCAAAATTATGCATGGTGGAGTGAGTTAAACTGTACGCACCCTTACTACTTATATTGAACCAAAATTGAGCTAGGCCATTCAATTACATGACTCTAAATTAGCATCCCATTATGCTCCTAAGCCCACATTTAATGATATATTGTTCGAGAACACAAAGACAAAAGTCTTTAGTTAGTGGATTTGTAGCCATATCATCTATGGAAATATACTTTACTATAACATCACCATTATGTACCATTTCTCTATGGTAAAAAAGCTTGACTACTATATGTTTTGTTATGGATAGATCCATACGGTTGTATTGAGACAATAAATCTTCAGTGTTATTTATCAATAATAATAGAGGTCCCGAGTGGTCTAAACATATAGCAGCCAAGCTTTTTTACCATAGAGAAATGGTACAGAATGGTGATGTTATTGTAAAGTATATTTCCATAGATGATATGGCTACAAATCCACTAACTAAAGGCTTTTGTCTTTGTGTTCTCGAACAATATATCATTAAACGTGGGCTTAGGAGCATAATGGGATGTTGTTATTAGTGAGAGTTGTTTTGGTTTTGCTCTAATAAAGTTTACATTTGTATTTATTACATTTATGCTCCGTTCGTTTCACGGAAAATAATTTCCGGGAAAATGTTTTTCGGATTTTCCGGTGTTCGTTTCACGGAAAATGAATTTCTTGGGGAAAATATTTTCCATAAAAGGAAAAGAGTCTTCTAAATTAGAGGAAAATATTTTCACTTTTGAAAAGTGAAAAATATTTTCATCTCTTGCTCTCTTTTATCTAACACCTCTGTAAATCCTCACTTCCTCCTCTCCTTTCTTCTTCTTCTTCTTTTCTTTTTAATTCGAATTATTTTTAATTTCCTTTTTCTTTTCAATTTATTTATTTTTTTTTTTTTTCTTTTTCTTTTCTTTGTTTCCCATCTTCTTCTTTCTTGGCTAATCGTCAGCCATTGCTACGCAAATCGTCAGCCATTGCTACGCAAATCTCAAGCTCGTCGATCTCAAGCTCGCGCTCTACACTCTTGGTTATCCTTTTCTTTATTTACTCTACCCTGCAGTTATACATTGCTCAAGCAAATGGCTCTACATACTTTGCTTCTTTTTTCTTTTGTTTATTGAACACAAAAGACGCAGGGGGAGAACATGCCACTCAACTGAAAGATTCTCATTAAGGCTGTACATGATTTGCTTCTTTTCTCCTTTACTTCTTTTTAAAATTCATATGAACATTTTTTTAGAGTAGATGAGCGTTTGATGACAATGAGAGAACAAAGATATGAAACAAGTTTGCTCGAATTGAAAGGCAAGTTCATATTTGATGGATTTATAAGTTGGTAAGTGATGCATTACTAAGTGGTGAAATTTTAGAAAACATTTTCCTTACTGAATATCGGAAAATATTTTCCGAATCATTTTCAGGTTTTAACCGAACACCATAAAATATTGTCATTTTCTTGGAAAATGACTTCTGGGAAAATATTTTTCAGAAATGACCCATTTTTGAGAAACGAACGGACCCCTTAGTAATATTGTAATATATGTCAACTCCTTAGCATTCAATAAAGTGATTCTAAATGCTTTGTTATCAAGTTGAATATACATATCTATTAAGAATCTCAAGGCATTGTGTAAATCTTGAGTAAAGGCTATGGACATCCAATTATTAGTCTTGAGCATATGTCTTGTTAAGCATAAAAAAAAAAAAAAAAAAAATGTTAACTATACAAACAAGACATATGTGAGTTCATTGGAACCATAAAGACATTCTCTAGTAGTATAGCTTTTTATGACACTTAAGGTAAGAGAATTGTGATTAACAAAAATGATGACATATAAAATATTACTCTCTATGAGAGGTGTTATCCATATGCTACTTTACCATATTAAATCAATATTAGTTGAGTTAAAAGCACTTATGATTATGGAAGCTCTGTGTGTATACATGCAGTTACTATTATGATTCAGTATTTGAAACTTTATGAGGTATGATTAACTTTAAAAATTATTTCTATATTAAGATGCACAGATATAGTATAATTTTAATTAATATAGCATAAGTGGGAGAATGTAAGAGTTTCTCTAATGTGGGTTATATTAATTGATATTGTAATTTACCGTTTTACAGTAGTAGTCTGCTAAGATGAGATAGAAGGTTTTTAATTAGTCTAATATGGGGCTAGTTAATATGAGCCGAGTTAAACCTAACTCGTAATGAGAGGGCTTGGCTGAAAACTTTATAAATAGTGCACAAGTCTCTCTTGTAACCTTAGAACACATAATTATCTTCACATAAGAAGTGTTTACCAAAATGCTAAAGATAAATGGTAGTCTCATTGAGACATGATACAAAAGGTAATAGAGGAGAAGTTCTTAAAATTGGATTGTCACTATTCCACATCATGAACAATGGTCCAAATCAGGTGCGTAAATCTCTTTACTTGATTATATATATGTTCTTGATTCTAACTATGGAAATCTTGGGTTACGCTTTCATGTCTTACATGATCCATGAATAATTGGCCTTTGCTAATGTCACACCCCGATCCTCGAGTGCATACCCATCCCTTGGTGGTCGATTAAAATTGTGACTTCCCAGGACAAGTCACTAACCCTTTTATTTTTATATTGCACATGCGGAAACGAAACAATAACCCCTGACAACAAACAACATAGGATAGGAAAGCAGGGCAACATTTCACAAAAGCACACTTTTATAAACAACGGAGTTTAGTTACAAAACAAGTCTGATCAAAAGCCTACAAAAAGATCAACTCTCAAAAGAAGCTGTCTTACAACATACTAGTAGGACACATACGCCAATCCTTCAGACTCCACCTCCACATACTCCAGGGCTTCGGTCTTCCACAACCACCATCTAAGGACCTGAAAAGATAAGCCCATGACAGGATGAGACATTGTCTCAGTAAGTTCACCCCCTAAACCCCTATTAGGAAGGAAATATGCCTTAGGGCGCTCTAGCCACACAGCCATACAATGAGAATAAAGAACTTGCCTCGCCTTAGTTCCTTCATGTATAGTTCATATCATGAATGCATATAATTAATGCACACAACAATTGAAACGCCTCACTCATCTTAGTCAATCATAGGGGTCTCGATTATAGGGCCAAACCGTTATGACATGTCCTATACCATGCCACACAGTTTTCTCTCATAATCAGGGGCATCTAACTCAATCAACCATGCGTTCCAATTGTTAATTTCACCCCTCAAAGGTATGGCCTACTCCCAAGTTCGGCAGTCTACTAGCGTAGCCAGGCATCGTCTCACCCCATTGAGCACGACAACATCTCTCAAAGACGGTTTTCCTGAAGGAGCGTAGGTCCAAAATCTACTACAACCTGAGTCCCAGATGAATGGGTAACGTCCGGCGTAAACGCTTGGGAAGGGTTCTCTTAACCAACACACAACCAATCAATCTCGTCCTAGGACACCGTGCATTGTATTCAAATGCCTCCATTAAAATGGTGATCGTGGTCTATTTTCTTCATATTAAAAATACTGTAAAAATAATCATGTGTTGATACATGGTCATATCGAACCTTGAAAACTGATGCTCTTCCTTTTTAAAATCCCACTATTTTATATAGTATGTAAAATCATTTTCGGTGTCAAAATCCAACACCCAGGATTTTATGAATAAATATTGAAATTCACAAATTTTGGAATAAATTACCAAAAATCCAATATTCACTCAATTTGCACAAATTAACATCCAATTGCATAAACTAAACACACCATTTGTAATCAACATGAAATTCCGGTTACTAGCTATCCCGGTCTAATTTCCGGAAAATATTAAATAATTAAATAAATTACAAAATAATTAAGTAAATAAATAAATTGCAATTAATTAAACTAAACTACTTAATTAACCTAACCATGATGATCGATCAGGTCAACCTTAGCCTCCTTCATATAGCCAAAACTCCAAAACCCCATTTTAAAAATAAACTTGGCACCCCCTTTTTTGTTCAAACTCTCCAAAATAAATTCGTACGGGTCTCGTATTAGAAATTAACCTGCCAAACTTTGCACGCACCTCATACAAAACCTCCTCGTTTTATTGAGCACATAAAACTTGGCGTCCAAATCAGACATTATATTTCTTTTCTAATTTCTTTTCCAAACACTCCTTTTTGGAACTAAACTTTAGTAACCCCTCTTTTTTTTTTGTTCAAGCCTTTGGAAATAAATTCGTTGGTGCTCACGTACTCAAAATTAATTCATCAAACTTTGCACGCACCTAGTTTAAAACCTCATTGTTTTATTGGGCAAATAAGTTTTGGTGTATGGACCCGACACCTCATTTATTTTATATTTAATAGTCCAAAAGATCACTTTTTGCAATAGTAATAAACCATCAACATAGAACAACCATTCATATAACCTCACACGTAAGTCCTAAGCAAGCCAAAATTCAACCACATCACCAAATGCACATGATTCAGCAAGCACTACACCAAGAACAATAACAAATCACAACCGGTCCTAAACAGCAGAAATCGGGTCACTCGCGCGTCTCTAAGTTTAAATCCAAAAACCTAATAAAAAAAGCTCATAAAATTTTGAAATTTGAATATGTTATAAAAGACACCTAAAAAACATGTTCCATGAAGACACCTTAGCCCAGATCCTTCTGGATTAAGAGCAATAAATCGCTCAAATCAGTACAAAAACTGTATCCGTTTCTAGAAATCACGTTTTCCAAAACTAGCTTGGTTCGAGGTCCAAAATTTGTTCGTTTTATCTGAGATTTGACTATGTTAAACTAGAATACGTGAAAAACAACTTTTTTCAAGAAACCATTTTGAAATTCGAACCCTAAGAGTTGATAAAGTCCCTAGAATCCCAAAATGTCACAAATTCCAGCACAGTCCGAGATTCTGTTTGCAAATAATGGAGCTGATATCTCCTTCTTTCAAATCCTTAAAAATCTTGAGAAAAATATACGTTACATCTAAATATGTCTAAAAAATTTCTCATGAAGGAAGCAACCTCAAAATCGCAACACATTTCGGTCCACAAAAATGAAAATAGCGAGGGTATTCGAACTGCAGAAAGTCCACTGAATTGGATTAATCCATCCTCAACGATGCTAATCTCACTAATTAGATTAACACTAATTCATTCTAAGGCTAATATAACCATTCTAAATTATCACTAATCCATTCTTAAGCTAATCTAAGAAACCCTTAAGCATAATTAATATCCTAAGCAATGTTTAGTGGGTAAACTCATCGGTTTAGCAGTCCAGTGAGTCCACGGCGACGGTGGCGCGATGGTGAGTGAAACATAAGCCCACGGTGACACCAAGGGAGGCCCGGACGACGTTGAAAATGGCCTCACAAGTTTCTTCCCTTAAACTGAAACTCGGTTCTGCTTTGGAGTTGGAGAGGCTGAATCGGTGGGCTGTTGGCGAGCTGAACGGGCGCGGTTAGATGGCGCTATTAGCAGGTGGCAGAGCTGAGGCGGTAGGTGGTGAGACGGTGGCTGCTCGGCTGGTAGGCGTGGAGTTGCTGTTGTATGGTGATGATGAAGTGGCTGTATTGGCGCAGGGGAAGTGGGCGTTGAAGATGGAGTGCGGTGGGATGGTGTGGGCGTGAGGCAACCCCAAAAGAAAGGAAATGAAGAACTGCAGAAGGAGGGATGGGTTGCTTCGGCTGAGGAGGTTCTGCACATATGGGGATAAGGGAGGGAAAAGAAAGGGGAGAGGAAGGGATTGTGTGCGTGAGGGGAGAGAGGAAAGAGGAGATAAGGGAGAAAGAAAAAGCAAAGGAAGAAGATGGGCAGAAGGTGGTCGGTAGCCAGGGGAGAAGACGCATGCAATGGGGGGAAGAAAAATTGGAGGAGAGAGAGAAGGATTGAAAGTTAAGGCCAAATATCTAAATGATCATTGCCCCAACCCTTAAAGTCTTAAAGTCTCCCAATTACTTTCTTGAATATAATTTCCCTAACTGATTTTTCAGCAAAAATTCAACCCCAGCTCGAATTTCACCTTTACGGAATTTTTCCGAAAGATGAGAATTTTCCCGAAAGATGAGACGAGGTCCTAAAAATGAGTTGTGACACACTCGAACGTCCAAATCCCGAAATCGAATTCAATTTCATGGTTAAAATCGAACGAACGCGATTTTAGCGCGACCTAACCTATCGGGTAGCTTTTAGGGATTTTAGCGCGTTTGACCCGTGGTTGATGATTTCAATCCACGTTTGTGCATCTCCGACTCGTGGTCGACTCTCGATTGTCGTAAAAATCGCAAGATTTCAATTACGGGCACCAAATATAAATTTGATAAAAATCAGGTTAGTGCCGTTCAATGCGAATTTCGTAAGCATGCGGAATCACCCGCCATTCTATCACATGATTCCGTCAAATCGACTTATATCCGATCTCAACTCAATTATACGGTGTTGTATTGACCCTTGCCGATTATCATGGTCAAGTAGTCAATTTCCGATCAAATTCTCAAGTATGCCACGTTTATATCCTTTAATGGATTCACCTAATAGATCAGTTAACTCGAGAGTGATCAGCTCCAAGAAAAAGGACTATAGGCGCGTCGACGAAATGCCAATTTCATATATTCAGGATGTGGTTGAATTTCAGGATGTCACAGCTAATATGTGGCAAGACTTTTACACTAGGAAGATGTTTCTCGTTAAGTTGATACTTGTCAAATCTACAATAAAGTCAATTACTTCGTCAAGCATGGAAGGAGTGTTCTTGACATGGGAACCTAGTTTTAGGTTGATGCATACAATTGCATATTGGGAATATGCGGCAAAGTCCTCATAAGCACATGACAATAAATTCATAGCTAGGATGCGCACATGACAATGAATTCATAGCTAGATTAGGTGCAAATTCTGCACATCTATAGAGATACCTCAAATACAGCTCACAAATTCCATAATCATATCTTAATGCTCTCTTGGAAAGAGTTGTTATGATAGATGTTCTATATATGCTAGGTTGAGAACCATAGTGAATGCTATAAATAATACTACGACTTCCAATATGGATATCAAAAATTTAGTTAGTGTAAAGCAAAATTCACTTGTTAACAAAGAATAAATGCTTTAGATCCATGCCACCATGCAAAATGACAACAAAAACTTGCCATGCTGATTATTTGAAAGTGAATGTTGAGAGTATTTTGCTAATAGGGGTATATTTATCTATTTATTTTATTATTTTGTTTATGGAGGCAATAAGGGTGATATTGTAATTTTTGGCCTTTTAACTTTTCTATAAATAGATGGCTTGGGATCAAATCGATCTAACCAAGCATTCAATTCAACTTTTGTCTTTCAACATGATATCAAAGCCAAGGCTGAACTGAAATCCTAACCCCAATCTATTCTCTACGCAATCTTTATTTTATCTCCCTTCTTCTCGTCTTCACTTTCTCCCACCACAGTTCCTTCTCATCTTCTCCTTTGCTTTCTTTCGTAGTATAGGGCAGCATTAATGAGGTGATTTTTTGAATCTAGTGTTTTCCCTAAATCTCACCTCTATGAGATAAATTAAAGATTTGTTGCAGTTTGCGATAAATGGTTTAACATCTTTTGCAATTTTTTGGATCTTCTTATTCTAGATTATTTTTGCCTTACCGCCGGTCTACAATTATCTCGTGTGTGAAGACCAAAGTATTGCAGTTCGTTGACCACCATATATTTTTCTTTTTTAGATTTTTGGGGAAAAATCATGATTATTGATTGTTTTTTTCAAGTTTCCTAAACCTTCAAAAAAAAACAAAGACTTTTTGCCTTCCTTTGATCTGATTTGGTTGATTTTTGGAGGACAGCTTCAACTTACTACGAGAAGACTTCGATCCAATTTTAGCCTTTTCTGGCAAGTTTCAATGGCTGAATTGCTCCTTTCTTACTTTTTCGTGGCGAAATTTGAGACACAATGTATGATGATTCAGTTCGTTCAGTTGAGAAACCTTTACCTATAGTAGATGACCATCCATATTATATTACGTTTCCTACGATCTTGGTGAAGCTTGACGGCACAAATTATTTGATATGGTCTCAATCTACATTCTTCACTATTGTAGGTTGTGGGCTTACAGGACATATCAATGGCACTTCTGTAAAGTCGGATACAGTAGGTAATGCTTAGGAAAAGTGGATCTTGAATGACTCCTTGGTAATGTCTTTTTTGCTTAATTCAATGCAGTCACATATTGCAAAAGGATATTTGCTTCTTGACATTGCGGCACAAATTTTGTTGGCCATAAGGGAAACTTGGTCAACTTGGGAATGATGCAAAAGTGTATGAACTTCGAAAAAGGGTTCATTACACCACTCAGAAAGAGATGACTATATATTAATATTATGCTAAGCTTCGAAGCTATGGCAAAAACTAGATCATTATGCCGATTATTGTCCAACCAATGCTGTGGACATCACTACATATAAAAAGCATGTGGACAAGATCAGAGTTTATGATTTCTTGATAGGATTTAATATTGAATATGATCAAATACGTGTTCGAGGCCTTAGTCAGTCTCTATGGAATAGTCCTATGCACTAGTTCACTTTGAAGAAAGTCGTAGGATAGCAATGCTCCATCCATTTATTGTAGATCGATTTGCTCTACAAACCAATATTGGCACTGTTGTCAAATCTGATTTATTCGCTCGAATTGGCGATACCTTTAAAGAGGTTGTGAAGTATGAGCATTATCATAGGCCATATCATACTAAAGCTACTTGCTGGAAGTGAAATGGAAACCTGTAGATTTTGAGATAAAAAGGGCACAAAGAAAGACAAAAGACAATGCAAATCATATTGAAACCGTTTCTATTGCACCTACTACCGATATTGATTTATTCCAGGAAGAACTTCAGGCATTTCAACGTCTACTAAAAGCTTCTGTTGTTACCACCTCCTCCGCGGTTGCTAATTCGCCTTTTCCTTCTACTTCAAATCTAGCCACTTCAGGTATCTTCTTTAAGGGGTTTAGTACATCAATTGTTTTCAATCCATGGATCATTGATACAGGGGCTACATATCACATTACAGATTTTTCTAGTCTCTTCCATAAATACTCCCCTACTTCCAGTAGAAATAAAATTTGCATAGCTGATGAAACTCTTTCTTCCATTGTTGGAAAAGGGTCTGTCAATTGTTCCTCCACTCTTCCCTTGTCTTTTGTTTTATATATCCCATCATTCTCTACTAATCTACTTTTTGTTGGTAGTTTTACTCGAGATTTAAACTTGTTGGGTTCGGTCGGATCCCCAAAAACCGGATTCGGCACCTAAACCGAACCCCTAAATCATATGCGGAAGATAAGCCCGGGAATCTAACGTATCACCGATCAAAAGCACACCACGGATTCGAGCGTACCTTGTTGGCCACAGATTAGACACCGATGCCGTATTGAGGAAGAGATTTCAGTCCCGTTCGATCCGATGTCGAAGATTCGCCGTGAAGTGGAAATGGCATCGCTTGGCCTTGGCCTTCGAGAGAGAGAGAGATTCTCGGGAGAGAAATCTGAACGTACTAAATGCGAAAAGGTACGTTCATTCTCTTTCTCATCCCTTTTATAGGTACCCTTTTCCACGGGCCTAATTCCCGTGGGCCGGGCCCTTAGGCCCATCGTGGCCGGGCCGACTTAGGCCCGTTATTAAATCCATCATCTCCCACTCGCACATGGTGGGTCATAAACCAACATGGGCGGATAGGCCCAACTTAGGCCCATCTACTGAAAATCCTCTTTTCCTCTTTCAACATTCATACCGGTGAATAATCCGTGCGACCAGCATACTTTGAGAGCTCGTTGTTATACATCTGTTAGGAATATATAGCAGCTCATAATGGGCATCATTTTCCGAGTAAATTTAGTATGCAGTACCCTAGATCGATCGATCACATTTATATCTTTCTTAATATCATTTAAACAATGATATATATATTATATTCACAATTATGATTATCCCAAAGACAGTCATAATTGGTCGACCTGTGAATACAAAACCACAATGTGATTCTACAAATCCGATCTTCCTCTTTCCTTCAAACTCTCAATTTCAGTTCAACTTGCTTTTCTAGAAATGTCCCATTAGATCGAATCAACTCATGACCATTGGCAACATTCTAAGATAGCAAACACTAAATAGAAATCTTGAGAACAAGTAAGAGTCATGAGGGCACTAAAAATTGAGGAACTCTTTTCCTCAAGAGTTTCACACGTCATAAAAGTTGAGATCAAACTTTTGTCACTCTTATAGGTCGTCTCATGCATACGTAGTATGAAATACGTATTACGGTATTAACTCCTTTCCCATGGAGCGTATGTCTACTCAATCAATACCGTACAGATGATAGTTCAGACATACCCAATGTCTAACTTGAGTTCACGTATTTACTCATTCACAAAATTCATCGAACTCACATCGGCATCTTAGACAGATAAAGTAAAATGTGTGGGTTATTTTACTTTCGGACATCGTAAGCATTATGTCCTCATCTTAACACTCAGTTAAGGCGACATATTTATTTTAAGCTTGAGCTCTCGATTATCACCTAGATAATAAGCTTAAAAACAGTCTCATCTCTATCTATCACATAGTAAATAGAGGCGATTACCCGTGTGAGTGGGCTAATCTCTTATCTGTCCGACATACTTTCTCAACATAATATAATGCACTAAACATTAAGATGCATAAAGATCAAACAAAATATTCATAGGCATTAATAATGAAACAACACTAGTTCTTACATGTGAACAACTCAGGGAAATTACAATCCAGTACATCAGACTCTACGCAATCCTAGAGATTTCACATGACCACAAAACACATCTCTAGGTATTGGCTTTGTCATAGGATCTCGCTACCATTCTATGCGTAGATATGTACGCAAGTTCACATCCTTTCGTGCAACCATATCTTTTACAAAGTTATACTTGGTATCTATATGTTTGGTCTTGCCATGATATTTTGGATCTTTAGTGTATGCTATAGCCGCTTGGCTATCACAGTTAACCAATAACGGATATGCAGCTTTCTCAACAATACCTAAATGATCCAAAAATCTCTTAAGCCATACTCCTTCTTGTACTGTCGCTGATAATGCCACGAACTCAGCTTCCATCGTGGATAAGGCTATACACGTTTGCTTCTTACTGCTCCCTGATATGGCGCCATTGTTCAGTAAGAAAGCAAAACCAGAGGTAGATTTCCTTTCATCTAAATCTCCTCCCCAATCAGCATCAGAATAGCCTTCAAGTCGCAGATCCTTTCCTTGATAATTCAACTTGAAATCAGCAGTTCCCTTCAGATACCTCAGTATTCTCTTTACAGCTTTCCAATGTGCTGGACCTGGATTGGATTGGTATCTACTCACCATTCCAACTGCAAAACATATGTCGGGTCTTGTACACATCATAGCGTACATCAAGCTCCCAATCGCACTAGCATAAGGAACATGTTTCATCTGTTCCTTTTCTTGTGGAGTCCTTGGACACGATCTATGGCTCAATCCTTCACCTTTCGCAATAGGAGTGTCTATGGGTTTACTATCTTGCATACGAAATCGTTCAAGAACTTTATTTATATATGTTTCTTGCGAAAGAGACAACGATCCCTTCGAACGATCTCTTGAAATCTTAACTCCAAGAATGTATGCAGCCTCACCCATATCCTTCATTTCAAAGTTGGAAGACAACCAACTCTTGACAAGTATGAACAAACTCCATATTGCTTCCGGCAATCGTATATCATCAACATATAATGATATGATCACAAAATGATCCTTGGATCTTTTGATATATACACAATGATCCTCATCAATCATTGTAAAATCATATGCCATTATGGCATTATGAAAACGTATATACCATTGTCTCGATGATCGCTTAAGGCCGTATATCAACCTCAAAAGTCGACACACCTTTTCTTCTTGGCCTTTTACCATGAAACCAGTTGGTTGTTCCATGTATATTTCTTCCTCTAATTCTCCATTGAGGAAAACAGTCTTTACATCCATATGATGTAATTCAAGATCCAAACTAGATACTATTGCCAGAATAATGCGAATCGAGGTAAATCTAACTACAGGAGAAAACGTATCTTCATAATCAATCCCTTCCTGTTGATTATACCCCTTCGCTACAAGGCGAGCCTTATGCCTTTCTATCAAGCCATCAGCCTTTCGCTTTACTTTGAGAACCCATTTGTTCCCAATAGCTCTGCGTCCTTTTGGAAGATCAACCAGTTCCCAGACTTGGTTTGATTTCATTGATTCCATTTCCTCTTCCATTGCATGAATCCATTTTTTCTTACTAGGGCAATTTAGAGCCTCATTAATATTTCTAGGCTCATCCTCATCTTGTGGAGCAACCATAAAAGTTTCCCCTTCAATGTCAAAACGTCGACGGGGAATACTTTGGCGACTTGTTCGCCGTATGGGAGTTTGTGCTCTTTGCACTTCATTCCCCATAATGCTCCCACTAGGATTAGATAATGATGTCGTCTCATAATGTGGTTGCAATTGAGAATGAGTCGAATTCAATTCATCACTTCTCATATTACTCCCACTTGGACGAACTCCACTAAGATCATTATCTTGATCCGAGGTTTCAAATAGGGTGTTGTCTTCCCCTATTTCGCCCTTCTTAGGAAATTCATCCTCTAAGAATGTGACATCCCGTGATTCAAATTCAGTTATACTCCCACTTTCCTGCTCACCTATGAACACATACCATTTTGAGTGTTCCGAGTATCTTATGAAAATACTCTTCTTTCCTCTCGGGGACCCAATTTCCCAAACTTGTGAGAGGAATCTAGTGTATAGGCAGCACAACCCCATGGCTTAAGAAAACTTAAGTCTGGTTTTCTACCTGTCCATAACTCATATGGAGTGGAAGCAACTGATTTGGAAGGCACACGGTTAAGTATATAGGCAGCAGATAACAGCGCATCACTCCAAAAGGTGATAGGCAAGTTAGCATGCGCTATCATGGACCTAACCATTTCTAGTAGGGTTCTCGTTTTCTTCTCTCTCGCAACACCATTTTGTTGAGGAGTATATGGAATAGATAACTGTCTTTCTATTCCTTTTTCATCACATAATTTTCTGAACTCATCGATAAATATTCTCGACCTCGATCGGATCTCAATGCTTTTATTTTCTTGTCTAATTGATTCTCTACCAGGTTCATAAACCTTTTGAAACAACTTATTGCTTCAGATTTGTGAGAAATTAAATAGACATATCCGAATCGAGTATAATCATCTATAAAAGTGATGAAATAAACAGCCCCATGCCTTCCTCTCACATTCATTGGACCACAGATATCGTAATGGATTAAATGCAGAGGAAACTCAGCTCTTTTACCTTTTCCAAATGGTTTCCTTGTCGTTTTCCCTTCTAGGCAATGCTTACAGATAGGCAAATCGACTTTTTCAATATTGCCCAACAAGCCCTCTTTGGCTAGTCTATTCATACGTTGTTGGCCAATGTGACCAAGTCTAGCATGCCATACATTCACATCCTTATCATATGTGTTAGAGACGTGAGAAAGGAATAACAAACATTTGTATTAACATAATCAATATCTAATACAATGAAACCATCCAGAAAATATCCACAACCATAGTAATTTGTATTCAAAAACAAATCCACACCTCTATCATAGAAGTTCAAATTAAAACCTAATTTAACCAATACTAAAAAGACACTAAATTCGACGAATCTCCGGAGTATACAATACATCATGAAGGAACAAAGTGCGTCCACCACGCATATTCAGTTGGCATGTGCCAATTCCTTTCACTTCAGCTGGAGTTGTTTCCCACATAGATCCACTTAGTTCCAGTTGGTATTCGTCGAAATTCCACGAAGGATCCTCTATCCTTCGCTACATGGTCTGTTGCTCCCGAATCCACATCCACGAGGATTAGATTCAGTCATGAATACAGTAACTTGACACATATGCAAAGTTCTGAAAAATACAAGGGGTGCTTACCTTCTTTGGCTCACGACAATCGCGAGCATAGTGACCCTTCTTGCCACAGTTGTAGCATTTCACCCTTGTTAGCTTTTTCATGCGAGGACGCTTTCCTCTTTGATGTTGGTTAAACTTGGGTTTCTTCCCGAAGGACCCGCTTCCTTGCCTTTCCCTTTATCAAACCGCTTAGGGCGCTTGCGCTTGGAGCCCGAAGCTCCATTTGAGCTAGAACTAGCATGATAGAGTTCAGCTTCCGGCTTAGCCGCCAACAGCGGTCATCTTCCAGCTCAAGATGACGCAATGCATCCTCAAAGGTTTTGATATTCTCATTATGAGTCGTGCACCTTCATATGCTCCCAACTCGAGGCAAGGAACGAATCACCGCTTGCACTTGCTGCTCATCCGTCAGACATGGCCAGCATCTTTAAGCTCATTAATCATGTTTGACATCTTTCTAAGATGTTGCTTCATGGTCTCGACCATGAGGCTTCTTATAAGAGTCAAACCTAATAGTGAGTGTCTTAGTCTCGGTCACCGAAGTATGACCAAATCTTGCCGCCAATGCTTCCCACATGTCTTTGGCATTTTCAAAACGCCTAAACTCTCGCATGACGTCATTTTCCATGCCTGCTCAGCAACGTGATGCGAGCAAGAGAGTTCTTTCTTTTCCATGCAGCAAATGATTCTTTGTCTCTCTTATGCTGTGCAAAGTGGTTCCTTCTTCGGGTTCTACCATGGTTAGGATAAGAGTCTCAAGTGCTTCTTGCTCTTCCAAGACATACCGGATTTTCATTTGCCGATTTCATAGTTGTCACCATTGAGCTTTTCACCTTTGTTCAGCTCGACAACTATGCTCTTTGTGGTCAAGCCATTGATCCGAACACATCGACATATATGCACGAGTTATTAATACCTATTATTTATGCATCTATTTTGCACAAACCCATCATATTAATTAATAATTTTAAGTAAGGTTTCAGAATCAAAAGGTCACTATGTTTCCAATCATCCTCCAAAGATCCTAACTTAAAACTATCATTAATATGATTGTCATATGCAAAATCAATTCTATGAAGCTACAAAAACTTCTATTACTACCCACAAGCTACCTACCCACAGCAATCAGCAATCACAGAAAGCAACAGATAATTGACATACAATATAACAATAAGGCTTTCATATAATATGGCTAACATATAGGTTGCTACATCAACAACAATCAGGTAGATAACATTTACATAGGATGTCCACATAGCACACTCAACAAAAACAGCTAATACATCTTACAAATAACCTTCACACGAACCGGGAAAGATCCTATTTTGGTCAATTTCTTGACCTTTTCCCTTGCAACAATGCAAGTAATATTCGTTTACAAAATCTATCACAATTTTCTTATATGAAGCAGCACCGTTGACATCCCATATGCGATTCAACACATCTTGCCATTCTGATGGAAGAGTGTTAATGAAAATCGCACCATCTCTCGATCGCGACATGGGATGACCATTCCATATGACCTGTTGAATCTTCCCGTTGACTTCAAGAACATGATCAATTAAGTCTCCTTTCTCCCATCGATAATCGGCCAACTCGCCTATCAACTTAGAAAGCTTTGCCTTTTGTTTATCGGTAATCACGCGAATAGGCGTACGTAATCGAAGGGGAGGCATTGTTCCTGCAACAAATGCAGAACAATATTGGATTACATATAATCCATATAGACATAATTGAAAAAAAAAGAAACAAATTCCTTTTTTTTTTTTTTTTTTTTTTTTTTTTTTTTTGGTCAACGGTCAACGGTCAAGTCAACGGTCAACGGAAGTCAACGGTCAACGGTCAACCTTCGAAGTCAACGGTCAACGGTCAACCGGCAGGGTCGTCGGACCGGTCGGGCGGTCGGACCGGTTGAGCCGGTCGGACCGGGCCGGGCGGTCGGACCGGCCGCCGGGTCGGACCGACCGACCGCACGTGCGTGGCGCGTGCATGGGCCGGCGTCACGCAGGCGTCGGCCCGCACGTGCCGCGCACGTGCCGGCGGTGGGTCGGGTCGCGGCCGGGTCGCCGGCCGGTGACCGTCCGGCCAAACGGACGTTAGCGATGACGTCACCCCGGCAGTTACCGACCGTTGGGTGACGTCATGCCGACGCCGTCGCACGCGGTCCGTGGACGGGCGCGTGCCGGGCCGCCGGCGGCGCCGCGCAGCGCCGGTTCGTCACCGGCGCGTGTTCCGCACGCGCCGGACGAACAGCGCGCTCGGGCGCGCGCGCCCACGCGCAGCGCTTCCGGCCGCGCGTGCGGGCGCGTCGTCCCCGGCGGCTCGCGACGTGTCGCCGAACTCGTCTCGACGTCGCCTTCGCCCCGTGCAATCAGATTTTGGTTTCGACTTACGAAAAATTGAAAAATTAGTCGAACATTCTCGGGTGTCGGGATTCCTTGCCCCGATCCGTACGGCCGAAGATCAATTGCGAAAAATCAATCAAGAAACTTCATGCAACATGATACAAGTCGGGAAAAAACGCTAACACGGGCTCTGATACCAATGTTGGGTTCGGTCGGATCCCCAAAAACCGGATTCGGCACCTAAACCGAACCCCTAAATCATATGCGGAAGATAAGCCCGGGAATCTAACGTATCACCGATCAAAAGCACACCACGGATTCGAGCGTACCTTGTTGGCCACATATTAGACACCGATGCCGTATTGAGGAAGAGATTTCAGTCCCGTTCGATCCGATGTCGAAGATTCGCCGTGAAGTGGAAATGGCATCGCTTCTTGGCCTTCGAGAGAGAGAGAGATTCTTGGGAGAGAAATCTGAACGTACTAAATGCGAAAAGGTACGTTCATTCTCTTTCTCATCCCTTTTATAGGTACCCTTTTCCACGGGCCTAATTCCGTGGGCCGGGCCCTTAGGCCCATCGTGGCCGGGCCGACTTAGGCCCGTTATTAAATCCATCAAAACTGTAAAGTAACTTTTTTGCCTTCTTATTGTGTTTTTCAAGATCTGGTCATGAAGAAGGCAATTGGATGGTGGTTCTACTTCGACTTTGTCTTCTATATCTGAACAAGTTAATTCGGCATTAACGGATCTCCACAATGGCACTGTAGATTAGATCCTCCCCCTTTAAGAACTTTAAATTTTTTTTTTCTAATCTCATTTCAACTTGTAATAAAGATTAGTTTTTTTTAGAAGCCTGAATTTTGGCTAAACAAACTCATTCACAATATCCATCTTCAAATAATAAAAGTGGTTTCCCTTCTTATGTGATTCACGTCGATGTTTGGGGTCCTTCTCGTCGTACTTTTTTTTCCCGATTGTCGATGGTTTATTACTTTGATAGATTGTCATTCTTGTACAACTTGGGTTTATTTGTTGAAATATAAGAATGATGTTTTTCGCCATTTTCAAATATTTCACAAAATGGTTCAAACTCAATTAAACGCTACTGTGAAAATTATTCGCAGTGACAATGTTATTGAGTACAATGAGAGTCAATTTTAATGGTATCTCTCTGATCATGACATTATTCATCAAACTAGTTGTGTTGATACCCCAGCACAAAATGGTGTTGCCGAAAGAAAGAACCAACATTTGTTATCAATGTTTTACAAGGTTCATCAATTGTTGACACTAAATTTTGGTGATCTAGTCATTTATTTATTGCATAGAAAATTATGGGTTAATTTTATCCCTGAAAAAATATTAATTGCATAGCATATAGATTTAGGTACATTTATTTTTAATTTGCATTTTTTGCATTTTATTGAACCGGTGGTGCATGGGTTCAAATTGGTTGCACTAAGCCCACGAAGCGAGTAGGTTGGCCCAAGCCCCTTTTTTTTAAGTGATCAGAAATTGTCTAGTGAGAAAATAAGAATTTGAAATTTTTCGGGATATGATGAATTTTTCGGATAGGGCAAGTGGAAAAAAAAAACGAATATTACGAATATTGCGTTTGGAAAAAGAATCTTTGTGGATATCAATTTTGAAATATTAAAAATCCTAATGCGTTATTTATAAATAGATTAAAACGAATAGGTTCCGAGGGGCACACAATTTCATACACGGCTTGCAAAAGAGGGAGAGAAAGCGAGGGGAGGTACCGAGGTTGTTTGTGCTCTTTCGGTCCCAATCCTCGGATGGCTCTATCACCGCTTCCTGAGATCCACTAGCCATCACTGATGCTGCAATACTTCCACGTTGTTCCTGCAATCACTGGTGTCCAACAACTTCTAACCATGTGTCCCAGCAAATTCAGCAAAGTCGTTCCTTTAAGCCGACGAGCTTCCTACGTGCATAAGCCACGCTGAGGCCGTTGCCTCACGTCGCAGCTGATCGTCCTTGCTGGTTCTCGGCCCACCCACGCGTCATCATTGATTGAAAGTCTTGCCGCCATGCATCGCTTTCGATTACATTAACATCTTTCCCCGCATGAGCTGTTGCACGCACCTGATCTGGTCCTGACGAGTTCCCCGCAAAGTTCGACATCGCACGCTGCCCATTGCTCTCAGCTGTGTTGTGTTGCTGTCCCTGACAACAAAGAGTTGCCGCTGTGACTCACCGAGGCTCCCACCATCGCTGCCCTTCATCACCGCCTCTGCTCGTGACTACCTCCGGTGCCCGTGGTGCCGATCTTTTCCATGATCTGACGAGGTGATGCTGTCTTGTTCCAGTCCCGCGACTATGTTCCTGACGTAAGCCCAACACCGAATAGAGCTGCTCCCTGTCGTTGTGCGGATGAGCAACATTGTCCTTTGACCCGGCATCGAGACGGGTTGCTATTTCATTGATCTCTGTCCCGGCATTTTCGCATGACCAGACCGGTTTTGCCACAGAGCTATCTTCCTCGATGTGGGCTATAATAAGTCATATTTTTTCTTTGAAAGTTTCACTCGAGTTTTGTTGCAGCTATCCTACTTGACATTCACGGACCGTAAGGGTAGACAAGTCAAAAATTTGACCGTGGAGCTATGAAAGTCAAAGTTTAATATCAAAGAATATTGTCACTAGAATTCGATCAAAAAGCTGAGGGATTTCTATAGCTACCGTGTGCATTCAGCAAGTCCGACGTCCACCAAGTCAAGTCGTAAGGCCGAGCACCGGTTCGTATCTTGATTGCGCGCTTCAAATTAGGTAGTTTTTCTATCTTATTATTATTTTTTTAATATTTTGTTTCTTTATCCGAAGTATTCCTTGATGCACCCGGTTGAAATCCCCGACATGATATTCACAACTCGAGCAGCGTTTTAAATTAGAGATTAATCCTTAATTTCACAACGTGCATATGATTGACAGTTCGATTTTCGCGCCCGAAATCCGACTTTCAATCGCACAGAAAATCGCCAATCCGATCTCACGCTCAAAATTCGATTCGCGGTTTTATTTAAAATTGGTCAATCCGATTCGTCAATTTGTGGATGTCGATCTTGCCTGATTTGCCGTCGTGGTGTTTGAGTTAATTTTATTTTCGTAAAAGAAAAAAATCCAAAAAAAAAGTTTGAATTAGGTTTAGTTTGTTTTTTTTTTTTAAATTATCTTGCATGTTTAGAATAAAGATTTTATTTTGAATCATGAAAAAAGAAAAAGAAAAAGTGCATTCATTTAGGATGTTAGTTTTTTTTTTTTTATTATTATTATCTGAATTGCATGTTTAATTTTAATTTTGAATTTCATAAAAAAAAAAATTAGAATTAGGGCATTCTCTGCACGTCATTGCATATTAGATAAAATTGCATGTTTAATTTTAGGTCTAGATAGATCTTTAGATGCATTGCATGATAGGTTATTTTTTAAAATGCATGTTTAGAAAGCATTTAGAATAGATAGTATTAGGGGTGAGCGTGGTTCCCGGGTAGAACCGGGAACCGGGGAACCGCACCAGAGGGTCCGGTTCGGTTCCCGGTTCTAAGAAGACCGGTTCCGGTTCCCGGTTCCATTTTTTTAGGAACCGGCGTTTCCGGTTCCGGTTCCGGTTCCTATGGGAACGGAACCGGCGGAACCGGAACCGGTTAAATTTAAAAAAGAAAAAAAAACTCCAAAGTATCCCGCCACGATTTCCCCCCTTCCCCTTTCTTTCTCTCTCGGTCTTTTCTCCCCTTTTCCTCTCCTCACGTCACTTCCTGCTCCCCCACTCCCACCCACTTTTTTCTTTTCTCTCTCTTTCTCTTCCCCTCTCTCGGACGAAACCCCCCTCCTTCATCTTCTTCTTCTTCTTCTTCTTGCTAGCTACTGCTTCACGGTCACCCACCACCACACCGATGCCCCACGCCCTACTCACCACCACCTCTTGGCCACAGAACCACCACCACCCACCACTCGTCCGACGAGCCGTCTCGCCGTTGAGCCCGACGAGCTGTCGCGTCGTCCGCGCCGCCACTCGCCGCCGAGAGCCACCTCCCTCGACACCGCCACTGGATGCCGTCACCCCTCGCTTGCCTCGCCGCTCAACCGCTTGCCGTCGACGCCATCGTTAGACGTCGCTCGTCCCCGCGGCGGAGGCTGCTCGCTCGCCCAGCCACCTCGACGCTGCTCGCCGCTCGCCCAGCCACCTCGACGCTGCTCGCCCCTCGCCCAGTCGCCTCGAAGCCGCTCGCCCGACGCCGCTCGCCGCTCGCCCAGCCACCCCGACGCTGCTCGCTGCTCGCCCCTCGCCCAGTCGCCTCGAAGCCGCTCGCCGCTCGCCCCGACGCCGCTCGCCGCTCGCCCAGCCGCCTAATCAGCCTTAACTCCACACCCCTTCGCCTCCACCTCCACCTCCAGCTCAGTCGCACCTCCACTCTCTCTCTCCTTCCTCCTGTCTGGTCGGGGACAATGCGAGACGCCCTTAGAGACTCTGGCGGGGGCCTACCGGCTGATCGACAACAAGATGGTAGGGTTAGATTTATCTCAGTTTATTTGGATTTTTAGCTTGCAAAATGTTTTTGTAGGACGTATGACAGTTGAATTTAACTTAAGTCATTTAACTCAACCATGTTATGTTCATTTTAGTGACAAGTGGACCATATTTTTCTCATTGAGCCTTCCGTATGTAGACCTGGGATTTGTTAAAATAGCATGCTACTGAAGTGAGAGAAGCTGAGTCCAAGTTGTTCTTGTTTATTATGTTTATGCAATTTCAAGGGAGTATGGCATTAATGTAACTTTAGTCTTTTACCTTTTGATTCTATTGTAAGCTTCTATTTCATTTCACAGTTCCCAACAAATGGAGCTGGTTTGATTGAGTATATATGCCATCCTTTCTGGTCCCAGAAGTACCGTCTGTCGCGAGCATGACAACACAGCTCGATGTTGTAGTTGCGAGCGTTTGGAGGTAGTGGTCTAGGCTAGCACAAGTAAATGCAATGCCATGCTTTGTTCCCACAATCTTGCGGATTGTATATTTTAAATGCATTGAATCAACTGTACTCATTTTTTTGTTTTTCTTTCTTTTGATATTTATTTTACCTAATGACAGTCGTGGAACACAACATACATATCTTTGGGAGATGGACGAAGTTTATGCCTCGAGTGCATGGAATCTGCTATCATGGACACTAGTAACTGTCAACCACTTTATCATGCGATCAGAGACTACTATGAAGGAATGAACATGAAATTGGATCAGCAAATTCCAATGCTTTTGGTTGAAAGACAAGCACTTAATGAGGCTATTGTTGGAGAAAAAAAATGTACGACATGGTATGAGGTTTGGGTTTTCTTTCAAAGTTGGCGCGCCATTCCGATGCTAGTTTTTCTGCGGGGCCACCATCACATGCCCGAGACAAGAGGTTTATGTCTTTCCGAGGAGCAACCGTGTCCGAGTGTATGATATTGGACATCTACCGATTTTGCTTTCAGGAAATCCAGAGTAAATCCTTGAGCAAGATTCACCTGTTCAATTTTAGACTCGTTTCATTGTTTTTTTTTTTTTTTTTTTTTCAGGTTCACAGAAGGCCCAGACTTGGAGGCCACAGGCTTGTTGGAATGAAAACTCAACCCCAGAAATTGACAAGGAAATGCGAAGTTACAGCCATTCTTGTTCTTTATGGTCTACCAAGGTAAGTGTGACTGAAAAGCTCTTGTTTCGCAAAGTAATGAATATATTTATTAAGTACACAATAGTTCTTCATATACATGTTTTAAAAATTTGTAGGTTAAAAAGACTTCTTGAGGATGAGTTGACAAACAACTGCATATTTGACGGGTCTTCCTAAGTAGACGATCTGAACTTTTCCAATGCATAGTTGTTAGGAAGTCCCATTGAGCTGTGACAGAGAGACTTTCCCAACATAGAGCTTCAGAAAAATGGTCTTATGCTAATGAAACTTCTTGTATAGTTCAATGGATGCTTATACTTCATTTCGGAGTGATGGCATTATGGGTCCTGTTATGGAGAAGTACGTCTTGGAAGTGAAAGTGAATGATAAATTGGCGTAGCTATTTCTCGAGATAAGTATTGTGAAAGTTTTGCTTAACTAAAGATTAAAAAAAAAAAAAAAGAACCTGTAAGAACCTGGAACCGACCCTGGAACCTGTAATAGGGTAGGTTCCAAGTTCCAAGTTCCAACGGGTAGGTTCCAGGTTCCAAAAAATTAGGAACCTGTACCCGAGGGTAGGTTCCAGGTTCCAGGCGGAACTTGTAAGGAACCTGGAACCGCTCACCCCTAGATAGTATTTCACTTTAGTTTTCGCTTTAGTTTGATTTTCATTTTTAGTGATTTTAATTATGAATTTTCATTAAAAAAATAAAAAAACATGTGCACGTCATGTAGAATTAGGTTCATGAAATGCACATCATGTAGAATTAGGTTCATGAAATGCACGTCATTTAGAGATTATTGCTAGAGTCATTTAATTAGAAATTGCCCGTCATTAGAATTAGATCATTTTGGTTAATTTAGATTGCATATTTAATTATTGCATGTTCATTAAGAAATCATATTTTTCCATGCCATATTATTTCATATTAGATTAGAAGCATTGCATTGCATATGGACTATATTATCGTTAAAAAGTGAAAGCAAAAATTGAGTGATTGCTTGTTAATTAGAAATCATATCTAGGATTGCTGATGTGAATTCTGATCTAACATTATAGATGCTTTTGTTGCTAAGGTAAGTTTTGCAATTTTTTTATTTGCTTTCTTGAGTGTTAAATTGGTGGTTTGTGCACCTGTATGATCACCTCACACGTTAGGAAAGTGAATTAAAATCAAATCAAGCTGCTTGCAAAACATTTTTTTTCGAAATAAAAGAGAAAGGTACCGAAATGGCACTACAATAGTCTAGTGTAACCAAGTCCCCATACCCAAAGTCTCTGGTTCGTAGAAGTGAAATAATTCTCCAATTATTTTACTTAGGTATCCAATCGACCTACCGTAAATTAATTAGTGGCGACTCCTTTTTGCATGCTAGATATTTGAACATAAGTCGCGAGTTGGTATGGGTTTAGAAAGAGTCCAAACTAAGTCTAGGCTTAGCAATCCATTAGCCTAATTTTAGGTGGTGCATCCGAAAATTTAGTCGCGACATCAATTTTTATTCTTCCCCCTAAAATTTTTGGTTGTGCTTATTACGCTCGTAAACACCACCTCCAAGAGTAAGTTGGAACCCCGTGGTCTCCGTTGTACTTTTCTTGGGTGTTCAACTACTCAATAAAGTTATAAGTGTTATCATCCTCCTTCTAGGCGCACCATTGTATCTATAGATATGATTTTTCACGAGTCTAATTCCTATAACTCTATTCCACCTCTTCAAGGGGAGTATCCTAGTTTAGAGGTGTTACCTATTCTAAATGTTCTTGAGGATATTACTTATCCTCCTCCTCCAATAGTCTCTGATAGTTCTCCGTCTCAAGAAGAGAACAATGGTTACCCTCCTTCTCAAGAGGAGAAAAATGCAACACAAGAAGAGGATGGTATAGTATCTCAGGGGGAGATAACAAAACAACCACATCGGGGGGAGACATTGCAAACATATCATTGTGGGATTCCTACTATCCACACGTAGGTTAAGATCGCCGATACATTGCCTATTCAGTCATCATCTCTGGAATCAAATTATGCTACTCCTTCTGGTGAGGTTTTTCTTTTTGATCTTCCTATTGTACTTCAAAAGGTTACTAGAACTTGTACTTAACACACTATATCTCATGTCGTCTTATATGACTATCTAATTCTTATTGTACTTTTGTGTCTTCTCTATCTTCTGTCTCTTTCCATGGAATTGGTAAGAAACTTTTGTAGATGAAAAGTGGAATGCAACAATGGTGAAGGAGATGTATGCTTTGAAGAAAAATGGCATGTGGAATCTTGTTTTTCTTCCTCTTGGGAAACAACCAGTGGGATGTAAATGGGTGTTTGTAGTCAAATAGAAGTTGGATGGTATTGTGGACATATATAAAGTATGGTTGATGGCAAAGGGATTTACTTAAACCTATGGGATTGATTATCAAGAAACCTTTGCTCTTGTCCCTAAGTTGAATACTGTTCGAGTTCTACTTTCCTCTGCTATTAACCAGGGATGGGATCTTTAGCAATTAGATGTAAAGAATGCATTTCTTTATGCAGAGCTAAAAGAGAAATGTATATGGAAATTTCTCTAGGTTTTTCTTGTGACAAAACTCAAGGTAAAGTGTGTAAGTTGAAATGTGCACTTTATGATTTAAAGCAATCACCTCAAGCATGGTTAGGTAGATTTCAAAAAGCTTTGGTTGGTTGGGTATAAACAAAATAATGGTGGTCATACTTTGTTTGTGAAGAGATCAAATACTAAAGTCACTATTCTCAATGTCTATGTAGACGATATTGTTGTCACAGAAAATGATAATGATGGATCAACTGGTTGAAAAAAGTTTCTTGGACAAGAGTTCGAGATAAAAGATTTCGGAAAGCTTCAATACTATCTTGGGATTGAAGTTGCAAAATCTTCGAAAGGTGAATACTTGTCTTCGAGAAAAGGATTGAAGTTGCAAAATCCCAAAGGAAGTATGTCCTTGATCTTTTGACAGAAGTTTGGGTTATTGGGATGTTATCTCTCTGATACACCTATTGAAGTGAATACTTGTCTTCGAGAAAAGGATGGTGATCCGGTGGATTGACAGTTAGTGGGCAAGTTGATTTATTAATCTTATACCCGACCTGATATTGCTTTTGCCATGAGCTTAGTGAGTCAACTTATGCGTGATCCATACTCTACTCATATGGATGCCATTCTTCGAATCCTTCAGAATTTGAAGCTTGCTCCTGGGAAAGAGGTTCTTTTGTCTCCTCATGATGGATTGAAAGTTAAAGCCTATACAAATGCAGATCCCCTGATCGAAAGTCTATTTCTGGGTATGGTACTTTCTTGGGTGGGAATCTAGAGACTTTACGCAGTAAAAAGTAGAATGTAATTGCTCAATTTAGTGCTGAAGCATAGTTTTGTGCGATAGCACAAGGAGTTTGTGAGTTGATATGGCCTAAAGGATTACTTAAAGATCTAGGTGTATTTGTTCATGTTCCTATGATGCTATATTGTGATAATAAGGCTACTATTAGTATTGCTCACAATCCAATGCAGCATGATCATACGAAACGTGGAGATTAATGGGCACTTTATCAAGGAGAAGTTAGAGAGTGGTTTAATTTGTATGCCCTTTGTTCAATCTAGTTATCAACACAAAAGGACAAAGAGTTAAATCATTTCATCCTGTTTTAGTCAAGTTGGGCATGTGTCATATTTATGCTCCAATTTGAGGGAGAGTGTTGAGAGTATTTTGCCGATAGGGATATATTTATTAATTTACTTTATTATTTTATATATGGAGGCAATGAGGTTGTGTCGCGACCCGATTTTTCGGGGTTTGCCACCTAAAACTAGGTTGATGGACTACTAAGCCTTTAAGCTTGGCTCGGGCTCTCCCAAGCCCATACCAAATCGCGACTTAAGGATTTAACATGCAAAAGATCATTATCTAGGAGTCGCCACTAATCAGTTTAGGGTAGGTCGATTAGATACCTAAGTAAAATAACGGGATGATTATCTTACTTCTACGGACCAGAGATTTTGGGTACGGGGACTTGATTACACTAGACTATCCTAGCGCCCTTTCGGTACCATTTCTAAAAAATGTTTTGCAGGCAGCTTGTTTTGATTTTAATTGAGCTTCCTAACATGTGAGGTGATCATACATGTGCGCATACCACCAATTTAACACATCAAGAAAGCAATTTAAATAATGCAAAAAGCATACCTTAAAGCAATGAAAGCATCTGCAATATTAAATCAGAATTCATTTATATGATTTCTAATTAACACGCAATTTCAATTTTTTTGTTTTCTCTTTATATAATGAAAATCATGACTTATGCATATAATCTAAAATGACATGACGACATGACCTAAACTATATGACATGAAGAAATGCAATAATTAAATGCAATCTAAATGATCTAATTATAACGACATGCAACGCGATGCAATGACATACCAAATTATTTAAACTAAAATGACATGCTTTATGCAATTTAATATGCAAGCTATATGTCACGTGACATTTATTAAATGACTTAATCTAATGAATTAAATGAACTTAAATAAAATAAATGACGTGCATTTGATGTTCCTATTTTTAAAAATGCAATATATCCTAAAAATTGAAATTAACTTATGCAAAGCCAATTTTTGTATTTTCTTTCATGAAATTCGAATGCAAAAATGATTTAGCTAGATTAAAATTCTATCTAATTTAAACTAAGGATTAGATCATATTAAATCCTAATTTAAATTGAGACATTATCCTAATCTAAAATGCAACTTATCTAAAAAGATGATTTAAATTAAAGATGAAACATGCGATACTAACCTAATATGCACAATGATTTTTTTTTGCTTTTCTTTATGAAATTCGAAATTAAGACTAACACATAATTAAACGTGCAATTCGAATAAAAACTAACAACCTAAATGAATGCATTTTTTTGTTTTTAAATTTTCTAAATTCGAAATAAAATCCCTATTCTAGATATGCAAAATAACAAGAAATATTCTAGAACCAATTGAAATCCTAAACTATATCTTTTTGATTTTTCTTAATGATTTTCTAAAACAAATATTAAATCTAACAAGCAAGATATCCAACAAATAAAGGATTAGAATAAACGAAAAAATAACCCGTTATCTCACGGGTCAAATTAACGATTATTTTTAACCCTGAACATCACGACAAGAAATCAAAATAATTAAAAATCTAATCCGAAATCTTACGGATCAAATTAATAATTAAATTAATTCAACAATTCATATACTATGAACAAAATGCCCAAAAATTAATATAATTAAAAAAATAACCCGACGTCTTACGGGTCAAATTAATAATTACAATAGTTTTAGGCAAAATCCCTATAGCAAATGCCTAAATATTGACATCCAAAGTTCCAATTTAAATAACTAAACTTAAAAGAATAGATGACATAAAATAAAATAAATGAAAAAGAAAAAGGAAAATAAAATAAAATACCCAAATTTATTTTATTTTTCCCTTTTTGTTTTCCTTTTTCTCTTTCCCACGCAAGCTCGTGGGTCTCAAATGGACCGCTGGTCGGAGGTCCGGCAGGGGAGTCGGCTCGCAGCAGAGGACTCCGGCGCGGGCGTTGGGGTGGCGCGAGCTGGCTCGATTTGCTTGCAGAGAGGTGCTGGTGCCGAACCTTGAGATGGATTCGTCGCTTGGGCGTCAATGGGCTCGGGTGATCGGCGATCGGAGTGGGTCGTGGGCTGCGCGTCGGGACGAACGGGAAGCAATCGGCGTCGACACCAGGGCTCGGAATCCGCAGTGCAGGCGTGGCAACAACGGTTTTTGGCGTCAAGGATGGCTCAGGCGCGGCTTGCTCGGGCTTCGTGCGGCGGCGATTGTCAAGGCAGGGGCAGCGTCGGGGCGGTGCGCTTTAGGTGCGGGACTCCTAGCTTGAGCAAATCCGGGGGTGACCGGCGAGCGGGGCTGACGAGCGTTGAGCTTGGTTGCGAGGGTTTTGACCAACGGCGAAGGGCTCAGGCTTCGGCTCACCTCTGGGCAGAACGGCGAAGCGGCGCAGGGCAGAAGAGATCGGCGCGGTACTCCGGCGCGGCGCGTCGACGGGTCAGTCGGAGCGGAAGCAGCTGCGATGGGGCAACGCCCGTGCGTGAGCAGGGCGGCGAACGTGACCGGCGAGGGAGCGGTTGCGAGGCGGCGGTGTCTGGCAAAGGGCGAAGCCGAGCTGTGCAGGGGCTGCTGTGAAGAAGATGAACAGTAGCTGTTCTTCTTCTTTTACTTTTTCACCTTTCCTATACGACTCCACCTTCTGCCCCTTTTCACTTTTCTTTCAACTTTTTTTCTTGTGTTTCCTCTCTCTACCAAAACCTACGGACGGAACCTCTCCTTTCCTTTTGGTTTTTTTTCTTTTTTCTTCCCAAAGAAAAACCAGCCCCCTTTTACCTCTCGCACACATGGCCTTTTATAGGGAGAGGAATTTGATTTTCAAAATTTCCTTGAATCAACCTTCGCAAATCTTTTTCACAAAATTCATCCCATACTGATAAGAACTTGAGATAATGATAAAATTTTCCTAAAATCAAATCTTTCAAAACCAACCTGCAATATTCTTTTATATCTACAAAAAAAATTCATCATATCTCGGAAAAATTTCGAATTTCTAATTCCCCACAAGATAATTTATGATCATTTAAAAGAAACGGGCCCGGGCCGATTTTCTCGTTTTACGGGCTTAGTCCGGCCTATTAATTTAAATCCAAAAATTTAATTCGAAGCCATTAACCACCAGTCCTAAAGAAAATAAAAATGCAAAACATGTAAATTAAAAATAAATGCACCCAACACTATATGCTATGCAATTATAAAATTAACCCCTAATGACTAAATGAACCGCCAAAATTTAGGTGTCAACAGCTGCCCCTCTTTGATGGTGAGCTCGAAGAGGTTGCCTTCAAAGATAAATTGAGACCTAAATTTTGACTATGCACATACATTAAATGATTTGATTTTTGATTTTTTGATTTTTTGTCGGAAAATGAATCCCATTTTAAAATGCAATTTATATGATGCATGGAAATGCTAATGCAAATGCATGATGCGAAAGGAAAGAACATACCTGCAATTACTTACCAGTCAGTGCGGTAAAGCATCTTGAGGTACATGAAAAATCCCTATTTACTTCACAAGTACCCAACTCTCACTCAGGCTCCTTGAAGAGTCAAACAGGTAATAAATCGAAACATTGAGATCGAGAAGAACATTCTCATCCAAAATGAAATGTTCAACGACAATAATTAAGACATCCAGATCCATACTGAGATGTCAAAAGAACCTACTCGAAATATCTTACCTTCAAAGAGGGTAAAAATGATTCAAGATAGATTGATGTTATACGTCCAGGACCCGTACCATTTTACGGTCGCCCAGAATAATAACACGACTTTATAAAGAAAACTGCTTTCCTAGGACCTGTACCATTCTACGGTCGCCTAGTATGACAGAGTTTGGATTGTATCTAGGACCCGTACCATTCTACGGTCGCCTAAACGGGGATTTACCTTCCAGGACCCGTACATTACTCTACGGTCGCCTAAACGGGGTTATGCTTGGCTAGGACCCGAACCATTCTTCGGTCGCCCGGCGTTGCAATCTGGAGAAAAATCTTTAGGGACAACTCTATCGAGTGTCGAATTACTTAAAGTGAAAATACATGTATAATGACAAGTATTTAAGGTATAAATAGAGATATACTTACCTGGTGACATCTCTGCTCATTAGGGATATGTCTCCTGTAAAACATGATTGTAGGAGATGCGACATGTATTTGTGATTACAAATAAACATGCATTAATTTAAGCAAGGTTTATGCATAATGATTTCTATCAACCATGCATCACCTAATTCTAATGGAAAGGATTTCAAGAGAAAATTCCAATCCAAACACATAAGTGTCATGGATGTGTCAAATGAGGGATTGTTTAGTCTGAAAGGACTTTTCACTCATCCTCATTAAAATGGGCTATTTTATCCTAACCTTTGATGCAGGATTTTGACAATCACTTTATCTCACTGTCATCATGCCAAACAAAAGTCTGGGCAATCTCGCAAGTTGTACGAATTTACCAATCTGAGAAATCTTTAATAGGGACTGTAATGTGAGCTTGGTCAATGACTTAACAAAGACGACTCTTTGAGTCGAGGCTATTTAAAAATGACATTTCGCAATTGTCTTTGGATTTACAAGTCAAGAAACACGCGAAACAAGGCAGAAGTTATCTTACTCGCACTTCTTCAAGCGATGCTTTCAAGCATATAAACTCTTACGTTAATTCAAGTGCCCTAATCTGAAGAGACTTTGCAAGGGACGTAACGTAGGCTTGGTTCACGGGTTGAGAAATGAATGGATCATTAGGCCCAAAAAAAATGTTTAAGGGATTAAAGTTGGTGATCATCTTGACATTTCCAACATTTTCCTTTCCACTGTCGAAGATTTTTACTTCATCAAATCTCCATTGATTGCAATAGCATTTGAGTTTAGTACCGCCTTTTGGGGATACGACTCATCATATCAAAAGTTTGATTTTTCTTCTTTTTTTCTAGGCATTGGCCTTGCTTTTACCAGGCACACTGCTTTTCCATGCCCCATTTTTAGCACTTATTTTCTTTTAACAGAAGCTCCATTTGGTCAGCATTCTAGTTCATGCTACTCGACTGTTTTTTTTTTTGTCTTGCCCCAGCATGGGGGATAATCACCAACTGGGTTTAATATGAAATGAATTTATAAGCTCAAGTGGGCTAAGCAATGGATAAAGGTGTATAGGATAGAGAAATGACTGCTCTTCATCATCCTAGGGCACTTTAAATTATCATACGAGTTACGATGCGAAAGCAATACTCGAAGATTGATGCAAGTGAAAGTAAGAAAATTCCTATCACTCATCTCAAATTTTGTCCCAATGTGGGATGGTTCTTGACAGGGATGATTTAAAAACTCTTCACGTGTATGGGTTCAAAGGGCTAAACAATTGGTGTACCTGTAGTGTTTTGGGTAGAGGAAAGAACTGCCTCTCATCACTTTGGTTACCGTACCCTTTGCGAGATCACCTTTTTTTCTTGCAGGCATGGAAATTTTATACAACTCACTGAAGATTAGTGTATGAGACAGTGTATGGAGTAAGGTTGCCTTTCATCATTCCAAAGTATCCCATTTGACACATTCAATCTATCTTATGCAATTCATCACGGAATAAAAATGCAAGTTTTGCAACAAATTCAAATAATTGAAGCAATTTATTCAACATAGAAATGCTTGCAATTCAAAACATGACAGGTCAAATTCTATCACGGGTAATACTTCTTGACAGCATCGGAATTAACTGGATTGGAAAACTCACGACCATCCATTTCCGCCAGGATCAAGGCACCTCCAGGAAGCACTTTCTTCACCACATAAGGGCCACTGTAATTTGGAGAAAACTTGCCTCCAGGATCTGGAAATATTGGTAACAGCTTTCTTAGAACAAGATCATCTACTTCAAAATGTCTCGGCCGCACCTTCCGATTGAAAGATCTAGCTACTCTCTGCTAATATGTTTGGCCATGGCAGAGAGCCTTCAGTCTTCTTTCATTAATCAAATTCAACTGTTCAAATCTTTGTTGGGACCATTCAGCCTCAGACAACTCCACTTGGGATAAAACTCTCAGAGAATGAATTTCTACTTCGACAGGCAGAACTGCCTCCATACCATACACCAGAGCAAAAGGTGTTGCCCCGGTAGAAGTACGGATCGATGTCCGGTATGCCATTAATGCAAAGGGCAACCTATCATGCCAATCTCGATAATTCTCTGCTATCTTAGCCAAAATCTTCTTAACATTCTTATTGGCCGCTTCAACAGCCCCATTCATTTGAGGGCGATAAGGAGACGAATTTAGATGCTTGACTTTGAACTTGCTGAACAACCCATCAACAAGTTTATTGTTCAAATTTGTCCCGTTATCAGTAATGATCACTTCGGGGACGCCATATCGAGCAATTATGTCACGTTTAACGAATTTCACAACATTGCGAAAGTGACATTTGCAAAAGATGTAGCTTCGATCCATTTGGAGAAATAGTCTATCGCTACCAAGATGAATCGATGCCCATTTGAAGCTTTAGGGTTGATCGGGCCAATCACATCAATACCCCACATCGAGAAAGGCCATGGCTCGGAAAACTGATGCAGCTCAATTGGAGGAACATTTATCTTATTCCCATGAATCTAGCAACGGTGACAACTCCGAACATGCTGAATGCAATCACTTTCCAGTGTGAGCCAGTAGTAGCCTAATCTCATGATCTTTTTGGCTAACATATGTCCATTCATATGAGGCCCACATACTCCTTCGTGCACTTCCTGCATGATTTGAGTGGCCTCGGCTGCATCTATACATCGCAACAAGACCGAATCATAAGATCTCTTGTACAAATTCTCACCGCTAGCGAAAAAATTTGAAGCCATCTTCGTTATGTACTTCCTATCGCCCGAGTGCTTCCCTCGGGAATTCCTGCTTTTTAATGTAATTCATGATATCGTAATACCATGATTTTCCATCGGGTTCTTCAGTCACAATCATACAATAAGCTGGTTTCGGCAAAACCTCTATTTTTAGTGGCTCGACCTCTAAACCATCAGTGACTTTCAGCATGGAAGACAATGTTGCAAGTGCATCTACAAATTGATTATGAAACCTTGGCAAGTATTCAAATGAAACTTCCTCGAACTCCTTTATCAGATCTTCTAAATACTTATGATACGGGAGCAATTTGGCATCTTTAGTCTTCCATTCACCTACAGTCTGTAGTATGATCAACGCCGAATCTCCAAACACTCTTAATTTGGCCACACTCATCTCAATTGCAGCCTGAAGCCCGAGAATGCAAGCCTCATATTCAGCCACATTGTTAGTGCATGGGAATACCAATTTTGCAGCTACCAGATGGTGTTGTCCATCTGGGGATAGCAGAACTGCCCCAGTACCAGAACCAGACAAATTCACGGCTCCATCAAAGAACATAGTCCATGAATCTTTACTTACGTTCAAAACACGGTCATCGAGGAAACCATCATCATTATTTGAGACTCTTAGATTCTCAGCTAAAAGGTCAGCAATCACTCGACCCTTAACCGACTTTTGTGGCATGAATTGCACATCAAATTCTGAGATTAAAATCTGCCATTTAGCCAACTTACCCACCAAAGCTGGCCGTTCAAGTAAGTACTTGATAGGATTATTTTCAGTCACGAGGAACGTTTGGTAATGCAAAGTGTGTCTTGTCACAATCTATGCAATACCCACACTAATGCAGCGCAAGTCTTTTCCACATCGGGATATTTCAGCTCGACGATCTTTGTGAATTTTTACTCGAGATAATAAATGGCCCGTTCTTTTTATCAAGAGGACTTTCTGAGCCAACATTGCACCCAAAGTGACTCACTATGAATAGTGAGATAGAGAATCAAAGGATGCCCCGGCGATGGCGGGACACGCATCGGTGGATTCATCAAGTAATACTTCAATTTGTCGAACGCTTCTCGACACTCATCATCCCAGTTGACCCGTGCATTCTTCTTTAGAAGTTTGAAGAATGGCTTGGCGGTTTCAGAAAGTTGGGAAATGAATCGAGCAATGTAATTCAACCTCCCCAAAAGGCTCCGGACTTCCTTCACTGTTGACGGAGGTCGTAGCTCACAAATGGCCTTAGCTTTAGTGGGTCGATTTCAATCCCTTTACTGCTCACAATGAATCCAAGTAATTTACCAGATGTTGCTCCGAACACGCACTTAGCGGGATTTAGCCGAAGCTTGAACTTGCGGAGTCGATCAAACAACTTCTTCAAGGTCTCGACGTGGCTTTTTCCAGGTCGAGTCTTTGCAATCATGTCATCAACGTAGACCTCAATCTCTTGATGCATCATGTCATGAAACAGGGCTATCATGGCTCGCTGATAAGTTGCCCCTGCATTTTTGAGTCCGAAAGGCATAACCTTATAATGAAAAGTCCCCCATGGGGTGATAAATGCAGTCTTCTCTTTATCTTCCTCCTTCATCCTTATCTGATTGTATCCAGAAAAACCATCCATAAATGAGAATAGTTCAAATCCGGCAGTACTATCGACAAGAACATCTATGTGAGGTAACGGGAAATCATCTTTCGGGCTAGCCTTGTTCAGATCCCGATAATCTACACAAACTCGGACTCGACCGTCCTTCTTCATCAACGGTACAATGTTAGCTACCCATTCTGGGTATTGTGAGACTTCAATGAATCCCACCTTCGAAGCTTCATCACTTCCTCCTCTATCTTCTTTGAGAGTTCGGGCTTAGTTCTCCGGAGCCTCTCGCTTCTTAGGTGGCACATCCGGGATTAGTAGGTAGGCAATGCTCCACAATTGACGGGTCTAAACCGGGCATGTCAGCGTAGGTCCATGCAAAGATATCCCGATATTCCTTCAATAGTTGAATCAAGCATTTGGCCTCATCTTTGGGGAGATTTGCCCCAATTTTCACCTCTTTGGCTTCTTCAGTGTCACTTAAGTTAATAGTGACGGTTTGCTCGGATGTGGGAGCTCTAGCCCTTTCATGTTGTTCCCAGCTACGTTGAACCTCGCTGGAGTCTTCGATTGGATCTTCGGGATCATCATCAACACTTGCTGTATTACATTGGATCATTCTCACGTTCTTACAAGTCGAATATCGTCCCCTGAAAACAGAAGTAGATGAATCGAAAGACAAACGGGGTAACCTAGATTTTCTTTATTTGTTGTTTTTGTTTTTTTTTTTCAAGAAAATCGTTTGACAAAAATCATTTTAAAAAAAAATTTTGACACGAGAAAGCATGATGAAACCTGTGTCTCGAGAATTCTCCTTGGATTTTTCTTTTCTTTTATCATTTGGATATCATCACCGAGCTGGTTTGGTGTGCCTCATCATGCTCTCAAAATAAAGGTTGTAATTTCATTGAAATTCATCAAGCAATTACAATTTATTGAAGGAAAATGCAATTCAAGTCCTAAGAAAAAAATGAAAAAGAAGAAATTGAAAACAATCCCTAAAAAGCAATAAAAATTCCCACGTAGGGGAATGTGCGAAAGCAGTAAAAAGTTACTCTTGTGGGCCAGGGCCCATCTCTTCAGGAGATCCTTCATCAATGACTCCTATGATGAGATTGTCGAATAAGTCTGCAACTCCTTCCAGCTCATCATCAGGGTTTTCGGTCTTCAGGGGTGTTGGATCATCCATGCTATTCCATCCATCTGGGATTATCTCACAAGGATCAACGCAATAGCTGGGAGGGGCCGAATACTTCACCAGGTAATCAAATTTGCCACTAGGCTGCCCCAGGGTATCTGCTTCATCCTGCATCATTATGGGAGGACCAGGGAATGTCTCATGGATGCTCAGAGGTAGCGGGTTTTGCCTACCTCGCCCCCGTGTCTGTCCTCTTGAACTTCCCCCACCTCTTCCATGGTACCCTAAACCAGCAGTACGGGACCTCTGAGGGGATTCAATGGGGTTTCGAATACCCCGACCATTTCTACCGAGACCATTGCCAGGAACGAAACCGTTTCCGACCATTACTCTTCCCACCATAAGGGCAGCATCTGAAACTTCAGGAATGGACAGTGATGAACCTCGAGAAGCATGTATGGTGGATACCAACTCAAATGAGTGGTAACTTGATTCGATCTCAGAATCCGGCTCTATATAGGGGATAGATGTCTCATGATGGATCCGGTGGTCTTCCTCACCATACACGGTGACCAGCTTCATTTTGATCACAAATTTCACAGCTTGATGTAGACTTGAAGGCCTTGCTCCAGCAAAGTGTGTATCCGAGGACGACCCACAGAAATTGAATGCGGTAGGGATGTCCATCACTTGAAAAGGAATGTTGAAGAAGACTGGCCCTATCTGTACGTCGAGATAGATTTCTCCGAACACTTCCTTCTTTGTGCCATCAAAAGCTCGTACCGAGGTCATCGCAGCATGTATCTTAGACAGATCTATCTTGAGGCGGCGCAGAGTGGCTAATGGACATATGTTCAGAGCGGACCCATTATCAAGGAGCACTCGAGACACATGAGAAGATTTGTGTTTAACGGATATGTAGAGTGCTTTGTTATGTCCCCGGCCTTCGAGAGGGAATTCTTCATCAGAAAAGGCAATCAAATCCTTGAGAAGGACCGATCCCACAAATTCTTCCAACTTGTCTGCCTCAACCAATTTTCGGCACATGGATTTCACTTAACACCTTTATTAGTGACTTTTGATGCACAGAGGATGTTTGGAGAAGCTCAAGTAGAGAAATCTGAGCTGGCATCTTTCACAATTGATCGACCACATTATACTCACTTGCTTTAATCACAGCTAGAAATTCCTTAGCCTCTTCATCGGTGACTGGCTTTGCAGGTTGAGCATTGGCTTGACCATAGGTGCGACCAGATCTTGTAACAAGGTCAACATTTAAGTCATAAGACCAAGGCACTGCCTTATCATTAACATACTCGTACGTCTGAGGTATTTCAATCACTATCTCTTCATCATATGCATCTTCTAGCGGAGGCATGTCCGTGAGCGAAGGATCAACTTCTTCCTTACTAGCATTAAGCGCAGCTTTTTCCTGCTCCCAATCGATGATGATATGGGAAATAGTGGAAACTATGCAGTTATGGTCAGCATATACAATAATGCCGTCATCCACCATTTGGGCAATTCTTTCTTTCATCAGCGACAGGGGAACATTTTCTTGACCCGGATAATATCCAGCTCTCACCAATCCACTGTAAGCATCTGCCACGTGCACCTTCGAGTCTTTGATTCGGCCAACTTCATATTCCAAGATAGCATTCACAATGCTTTCATGCTCGGGTAACGGATTCTTTTGGCCATTCGGCCGAGCAGTTTGAAATGAAAAGACTTTCGTGTCTAAGAGGTTTTGGATCTTGTGCTTGAGGGTGAAACATTCATCAGTTGAATGCCCCAATTCACCACTATGGTAGTCGCACTTCTTTGCCGGGTCATAACTGCGATTTCTTTCAACATTAGGACGCTTTGGTTCGCTAGTAAGCAAACCATTCTTTCGGAGGATAATCAGCACTTGAGATGGAGACCCAGAGAGAGGAGAGAATTCCCTTCTATTATTTGCTCGGACAAATGGTTGACGGCCAGCGGTTTGTGGCTGTCTCGGATTTATTTGGATAACCGGAGCATGTTTGACATTTTCTTGGCCATAAGCTAAATTCACATCTACAGCCGCTTCCTTCTCCTTCTTGGCAGTGAATCTCTTGCTATATGATTCAGTAAACCATCCTTCCCTTATCCCTACCTCGATTTGTTCTCCTACAGGAATAAGCTGATTGAAACTTTCGACGTATGTACTAGCTATTCGGTTACGGAACTCAGAAGGTAGGGTTCTCACGAACAATTTCATCAGCTCCTTGTTGGCAAGCTCCGGAGTGACTTGAGCGGCTAGATTTCGCCACCTCACAGCATACTCCTTGAATGACTCACTCTTCTTCTTCTCCATCCGCTCAAGATCCTCTCGGGAATGTGCAATGTCCATGTTGAACTTATATTGCTTGAGGAATGCATCAGTCACCTCATTCCAGGTGTTAAGGAGGTTTACATTCTTCATTATGTACCAGCTCAGTGCAGGCCCAGTCAAACTCGCATGGAATGATTGAATCATAAGGGGCTCATTCTTGACATATTGGGCCATGCGTACATGGTACATCTGCAAATGGGCTTTTGGGCAGGAAGTACCATCGTACTTCTCGAACTCTGGCATCTTGAACTTCTTCGGCATCTTGACCTTTTCATACACGGACAAGTCGAATGGCAGTGAACTTTGTAACTCTTGCAATTGCTTCACTTTCTCCTCGAGTTTCGCAACGCATTCATCCTGCTCCATCTTAGGCACGTTGTCAATCTTAGCCTTTTCGGTGGTGATCAATGGTGGGTCATCCTCCAGCTCAGGCATGTCATCATCAATCAGTTGGCCCTTGTTTGTCGGCTTCGAAATTATTATCTCGGGGAGAGCAGGTGGAGGAGTCGGATTCGCTCGGAGGGATTTGAATTGATCCGTCATAAGCTGTATAGAAGTAAGCACTTGTTGGAGTTGAGTCTCCACAGCGGATATACGATCACACATTTCAGTTTGGTTGGCCATTCTAGCTCTCAATCGCGTGATTATGGGCGAATGTGAGGGATCCGTTGTCCTAAGTAAGAAATGAACAAAAGTAAGTAAACCATATGAAATACGCCGGTCCATGACAAAAGTCTAACACTTTTATTCATTAATGAGATTTTTCTGAAATTGACAATGTAAAAACTTTAAAGTATCCTAAACAAATGAACTAGGAAAATAAATGACTCAACTTCCTAAACATAGAACTAAACATCGAAAGCATTGAATTGAAAATTGAAATCAAAACCCCTAAACATCAAAAAAATGAAAACATTTTATTTTATATGCTTTCGGGATCCCAACGTCTTGCGAAGCTTCTTATTTTCAGCTTCAAGCATTTCCATTTTCCGCTTAAGATGCTCAATTTGTGCTCATTGAGTAGGCTTCTCGGTAACATCAGGGACCATCGGGCGTAAGGCATCGGGAATCCGGTGTTGTTGGATGTAGAATGCCGACGCATGGTGGATTTCCTCCTTGCCTTTCAGTCTCTTGGGCACCAGAATCTTTTCTAGATGGCATTCATTCCATGCAGCAATGATTATCGGACCTCGTTGAAATAACCATAGTCCGTACGAACAAAACGGACTTGGAATAACTCTGTCTTGAGGGTGGAGGAACTTCTTGAAGAGCTCTGTGCGACGGGCCACCCGATATGGGTAATAGGAGGTAGCACCGAAAGGCCCGAACGGAATTGGACCATCATACTTGTGAGAGAAACGGGCCTCCTCAACATGAAGCCATTTAGTATACCATAGGAATGCCTTGGGCCTAGGATTTCTCAAAAAATTAACCCAACGGGCATATTGTTTATTCGGAGAAAAACGTTCCAAAACCGCAAATTTTTGTATGGGGTGCCTTAAATCATCAATTCTAAATTGTTTCATAAGGTGCCCAAAATCTTTTATGTGTGAGAAAAACCATATTTGCAAAAGTTCAGGAAGGGCACGCATGGTCTTTTCTTCATTTTGCTTGAAACGGTTCAATGACAAGAACGTTTCGGCTAAAACCATATTAACATAATTTAAACCATTGCAAACACGATTAACCACATATGAAATTGAAGGATTAATAGCATTTCTTCGATAAGGAAAAACGATTAGTCCGAAAAATGCTAATATGAAGATCCTAGCTTTCGAAATCATTGATTGATTTGCAAAACACTCTTCCAAAAATGAAAATGGGCATGCAAAACAATTAGCTTTAACAACCTTCCTTACTCTTTCGGTTTCGATTTCTAAAAACTGTGATAATTCAGAAATAGAATCTATACCGATAGGCGGTCTAACAAGTTCCTTTTCCAAAGGCATTCCAATGGCAACACTATATTCTTCAAGCGTTGGAGTCAGCTCGAACTCACCAAATATGAAAGTGGAAGTTTGTGGACACCAAAAATGAGGGAGTGCTTGGATCACACCAGAGTGAACGTTGATCTCTAAAAGTGGGAGAAGTCGGGGGATCCTAGCTTTCACATATCTTTGGCCATCTTGATCTAACTGGTCCAACCACATCTTGAGCTCTTTTTTGGAGTGGAAATGAATTGTACGTCGGTTTTCCCCATTGCATATAAAACAAAACTGATGACGAAACCTATTGTCATGGGCCGACAAAAATTACAATAAAGTAAATAAATTGCAATAATTTAGACAACTTACTTTCACCGGAAATAAATGACAATCACATAGACACATCGCATGAGACGTGAGGCTCAATTTCTATCTAGAAGGCTTAACAAAGTGGAGCTAAGAGGGTGATCTGAGCGTTGCAGTCTCGCATTAACTTCAGGTCCCCTTAACTCCGGGCTTAGTCGAATGGAATGTCCAATAGTCACGCAGTCTCGCGGATATGGACAAAACACATTTCAACACCATGAAAAACTTTCGGGAAAGAGAAGGTCAACCTCTACATAGCAGTCTCGCTTTGGAGGAAGAATACTTCTCAACACCATCCTAGAAATCCTATCGCAGCCCAGGTCGGACCGCAGGTTGTGTGTGCAAATAGTGTGGTGCTAAAGCAATAAAGCATGCACAACAATTTAAATGCAAACAGCACTTCTAATTGGAAAAATAAATCATTCATCCCACACTCCAACCTACAAGACAAAGGTTAGCAAAGACTACTCCCCTTATACCTCCCATCTCGTAAAAACATTTAACACCTTAAAAATGTTAGGAACGTGCACAGGATCCCTTGCTGCCAAACAAAAACATTTTTAAAGAAAAATTGGCCTAAGTCCACTAAGTGTTTTAACACAAGTCCCCAGCGGAGTCGCCAAGCTGTCGCGACCCGATTTTTCGGAGTTTGCCACCTAAAACTAGGTTGATAGACTACTAAGCCTTTAAGCTTGGCTCGGGCTCTCCCAAGCCCATACCAAATCGCGACTTAAGGATTTAACATGCAAAAGATCATTATCTAGGAGTTGCCACTAATCAGTTTAGGGTAGGTCGATTAGACAACTAAGTAAAATAACGGGATGATTATCTTACTTCTACGGACCAGAGATTTTGGGTACGGGGACTTGATTACACTAGATTATCCTAGCGCCCTTTCGGTACCATTTCTAAAAAATGTTTTGCAGGCAGCTTGTTTTGATTTTAATTGAGCTTCCTAACATGTGAGGTGATCATACATGTGCGCATACCACCAATTTAACACATCAAGAAAGCAATTTAAATAATGCAAAAAGCATACCTTAAAGCAACGAAAGCATCTGCAATATTAAATCAGAATTCATTTATATGATTTCTAATTAACACGCAATTTCAATTTTTTTGTTTTCTCTTTATTTAATGAAAATCATGACTAATGCAAATAATCTAAAATGACATGACGACATGACCTAAACTATATGACATGAAGAAATAATAATTAAATGCAATCTAAATGATCTAATTATAACGACATGCAACGCGATGCAATGACATACCAAATTATTTAAACTAAAATGACATGCTTTATGCAATTTAATATGCAAGCTATATGTCACGTGACATTTATTAAATGACTTAATCTAATGACATGAGACTTCTAATTAAATGAACTTAAATAAAATAAATGACGTGCATTTGATGTTCCTATTTTTAAAAATGCAATATATCCTAAAAATTGAAATTAACTTATGCAAAGCCAATTTTTTGTATTTTCTTTCATGAAATTCGAATGCAAAAATGATTTAGCTAGATTAAAATTCTATCTAATTTAAACTAAGGATTAGATCATATTAAATCCTAATTTAAATTGAGACATTATCCTAATCTAAAATGCAACTTATCTAAAAAGATGATTTAAATTAAAGATGAAACATGCGATACTAACCTAATATGCACAATGATTTTTTTTGCTTTTCTTTATGAAATTCGAAATTAAGACTAACACATAATTAAACGTGCAATTCGAATAAAAACTAACAACCTAAATGAATGCATTTTTTGTTTTTAAATTTTCTAAATTCGAAATAAAATCCCTATTCTAGATATGCAAAATAACAAGAAATATTCTAGAACCAATTGAAATCCTAAACTATATCTTTTTGATTTTTCTTAATGATTTTCTAAAACAAATATTAAATCTAACAAGCAAGATACCCGTTATCTCACGGGTCAAATTAACAATTATTTTTAACCCTGAACATCACGACAAGAAATCAAAATAATTAAAAATCTAATCCGAAATCTTACGGATCAAATTAATAATTAAATTAATTCAACAATTCATATACTATGAACAAAATGCCCAAAAATTAATATAATTAAAAAAATAACCCGACGTCTTACGGTTCAAATTAATAATTACAATAGTTTTAGGCAAAATCCCTATAGCAAATGCCTAAATATTGACATCCAAAGTTCCAATTTAAATAACTAAACTTAAAAGAATAGATGACATAAAATAAAATAAATGAAAAAGAAAAAGGAAAAGAAAAGAAAATACCCAAATTTATTTTATTTTTCCCTTTTTGTTTTCCTTTTTCTCTTTCCCACGCAAGCTCGTGGGTCTCAAATGGACCGCTGGTCGGAGGTCCGGCAGGGGAGTCGGCTCGCAGCAAAGGACTCCGGCGCGGGCGTCGGGATGGCGCGAGCTGGCTCGATTTGCTTGCAGAGAGGTGCTGGTGCCGAACCTTGAGATGGATTCGTCGCTTGGGCGTCAATGGGCTCGGGTGATCGGCGATCGGAGTGGGTCGTGGGCTGCGCGTCGGGACGAACGGGAAGCAATCGGCGTCGACACCAGGGCTCGGAATCCGCAGTGCAGGCGTGGCAACAACGGTTTTTGGCGTCAAGGATGGCTCAGGCGCGGCTTGCTCGGGCTTCGTGCGGCGGCGATTGTCAAGGCAGGGGCAGCGTCGGGGCGGTGCGCTTTAGGTGCGGGACTCCTAGCTTGAGCAAATCCGGGGTGACCGGCGAGCGGGGCTGACGAGCGTTGAGCTTGGTTGCGAGGGTTTTGACCAACGGCGAAGGGCTCGGGCTTCGGCTCACCTCTGGGCAGAACGGCGAAGCGGCGCGGGGCAGAAGAGATCGGCGCGGTACTCCGGCGCGGCGCGTCGACGGGTCAGTCGGAGCGGAAGCAGCTGCGATGGGGCAACGCCCGTGCGTGAGCAGGGCGGCGAACGTGACCGACGAGGGAGCGGTTGCGAGGCGGCGGTGTCTGGCAAAGGGCGGAGCCGAGCTGTGCAGGGGCTGCTGTGAAGAAGATGAACAGTAGCTGTTCTTCTTCTTTTACTTTTTCACCTTTCCTGTACGACTCCACCTTATGCCCCTTTTCACTTTTCTTTCAACTTTTCTTCTTGTGTTTCCTCTCTCTACCAAAACCTACGGACGGAACCTCTCCTTTTCTTTTGGTTTTTTTTTCTTTTCTCTTCCCCAAAGAAAAACCAGCCCCCCTTTACCTCTCGCACACATGGCCTTTTATAGGGAGAGGAATTTGATTTTCAAAATTTCCTTGAATCAACCTTCGCAAATCTTTTTCACAAAATTCATCCCATACTGATAAGAACTCGAGATAATGATAAAATTTTCCTAAAATCAAATCTTTCAAAACCAACCTGCAATATTCTTTTATATCTACAAAAAAAATTCATCATATCTCGGAAAAATTTCGAATTTCTAATTCCCCACAAGATAATTTATGATCATTTAAAAGAAACGGGTAGGGCCGATTTTCTCGTTTTACGGGCTTAGTCCGGCCTGTTAATTTAAATCCAAAAATTTAATTCGAAGCCATTAACCACCAGTCCTAAAGAAAATAAAAATGCAAAACATGTAAATTAAAAATAAATGCACCCAACACTATATGCTATGCAATTATAAAATTAACCCCTAATGACTAAATGAACCGCCAAAATTTAGGTGTCAACAGGTTGATATTGTAATTTTTGGCCTTTTGGCTTTATTATAAATAGATAACTTGGGGCCAAATCAACCTAACCAAGGATTCGGTTCAATTTTTTTCTTTCAACAGTGAATCTACCCAAAGGAAAAGGAAAAGGAAAGAAGATGCTTCTAAAGTAGTCGTCTGCCCCTCTCTGCATCATGTTACGGAGATGATTTCAAGCATGAGTAGTACTCTCAGTAGGTTCCTCTGGTTCCAAAAGCCACTGATCAAGATGTTTAGATGCCCGATTGACCTACATAATGGAACGGACATGCTCTTCAGCCTTTAGAAATTAGAGATTTCATGAATTGATAATGAGTATTTCAGCAGTTGTCATTTGCATGAAATACAAAATCAGCCACTGATCGTAAATGTTTTCATGAAAATTTGAGCACTTCAGATGTTTACACTCTTTCCAGCAGTACCTGTTCTTCCCAATTTGTTCGCCAAGTGAGGAAAGAAAGCACCAATGTCTGCGCTAGTATTCCACACAGCAATCCAACCCAGAGGCCCTATCCAAAAGGAGAAAGAAAAGCAATAAGTCGATGAATGTTCATCTCGATCATCATCATCACCACGTATATGTCAAGTTCATCTCTACAAAGATTTGATCAGGAACCAATCTACTAGGTTTTAATTTGCCTCAACCACATACTGGTTGCAGGCATACATTAGAAATCGATAGGTCCATTAAAGAGCACTTTGACCATATTTTTGGTCACGAGATTTTCTAGAAAGAACTATACGTTGGAACTTTTGAATATGCTTCTGTAAAAATTGGCCATGTTTAAAGTCACCTTAATTCCCAGATCAGCCACATATCCAAGTAGTGCTCCGATGGGTATGCCAATTACATAATAGCAGCAGACGTTTATAATCGCAACCACACCCTGTAAACCAGCACCGATGGCAACACCTGAAACCAAAAAATTCCGTAGGTTGGCACTAGCTATGGAATAATATGAGTGTTCATTTAATATATAAAAGACATAGTCAGAGATATCCCAAAATGGTCGATGCAATGTCTAACCGACTGTACAATATGCATTAGTATGAGCAAGACAATTCGCAGCTACCTATCAGTACTGGCTGTACACTGTTGAGCAAGAAGGAGAACGCAAGGAAAATGGAGAGACCGGACATAGCTTCTGCAACTTCTTCATTACTTGTAAAAAGCTGTGAAATCTTGGTTCCGAAAGCTAAGAAGATTGCCCAGAACAATATTCCAATAGCTAAAGAATTGGAGACGATGACCTTGAAAGAGAAAATTGCTGCTTTGGCATTTCCTCTCCCTAGTTCATTGGATACGCGCACGCTGTACGCACAGCAAGATGAGAAGAATTGATAAACCTACTATAATCATGATCGATAAACATTACTAGTGTCTGAGAGTGAGGGGGGAGAGAGAGAGAGAGAGAGAAAGAGATTGCAAGCATTTTAAAAATACATCCATTGAGGTCAGAGAATCATACCATGCCCCTGTAAGAAAGCCAAGGTTTATCATGAACTCCCAAGCATTGATGCTGACGCTGCAGGATAAAAAATAATTAATGTCACGCGCAGCCTGGGAAAATGAGGTCACAAAACCCGAGGAGTTTCTTACCAGAGCGAGAATGCAGCTATTGCCACGGTGGCATTTTGCATATATCCTGCTAATAAGACGAGGATAGCACTGTACCACAGCTCCAAGCTATCAAAGAAGAAACATACAAATGAGCATGTCTTGCATTTTAAACTATATTTCGGAAATGGATGCATGAGAATGTTCAAGCAGATTGAGCAACCTATAGAGAGTATTATTTCCAGAAACAACTCAGAAAGTAGAATGCCAAAAGAGTTTGGAGCTCTGGATCAATCGGCATTCCAAAGAAGGACGCAGTGGATTTAGCTGTATATTGTGCTATATCTGGCTTTCTTTGGATCTTTATTTGTTGATGTCCTCAATTTCCATTTATCTCCATTTTCTTAACATAAGCAAGTTTAGAAGATTTAGAATTACCAGAGCATCACGCCAGAAGAAATTGACAGCCTTATAACGGGAAGGAGGTCAACAAAGGCAGCTTTGGTGAATCCTGTCCATGTCTGAGGACACCACCCTCCGAAAATGTAGATGAATCCTCCAATTACTACAGACCAAACAGATATGTTCAATGCAATCATGGCACCAGGAACCCCCAACTCGAGTACGCTAACCATGATCCAGGAAAGTAACAAATGAAGGACAAAAGGGCCGCAACACAGGAATCCAATTATCAAGTTTTTCATTTGTGCTTGTAAATACATTTGGATGGTCAGCGAGAAAACAGTGGAGTACATGTAAGGGATGAACCAAAGAGAGATCTCTCCGGCTGCAACTGCCACGTCTTCGTCCTCACCAAGCAACTGGAAGAGCGGAGTTACAAATACAAACGCAGGGACGAATATTGTTGCTGTCACAAAATCGATGATCCATGATCTTTGCAAATAAATACCCATCATGTGGTATTGGCCAGCTCCAAATGCTTGCCCACATAATGTTTCAGTGGCACTTGACATTCCCACCTTCGAAACAGCAAAAACGGATTTGTAAGTAAGTCTGTGCTAGAATGAGTTCAAGACAAAACCGATAAGAGAAGTAAGATGATTCAGTTCATTTGGCACAACCGTCTGAAATACTTTGGAAGGGGAAAAAGCCTATCCTTCGGCTTGGTCCTTGGATCAATGTTGAAGTGTATTATATAGATAGAGGAATCTAAACTTGGATCAAATGTTTGCAGCATCTCATCTCATTAATGATTTGGACATAAAATTTCAGACATGAGAACCCACTAGCACACCTAACCACTGCACAATTTTAAACCCTGTATACTAGCACAGCTAACTGATTTGTCCTCGATATAGCAGAAGCTTTTGAGCCATATCGAGCCATGGGAGGGCACCTTCAGCTGAATTCTAAGACAGGAATGTTCTATCAATGCTTGTTGGAGTTAACTTTATCATGCTAAGAAACCAGACATCTAGGTAGTAAACAATACTGTTTATTGGCCTCACTCCCCTGTGATAAGCTGGTTATGAAATACTTATGCAAAGCTGAGTGTGTATTCAAGATTTTTTATCTCCTCAGTGATGGGGTGCCTTTTCCTGATGACTAATTCTGTTCAGGCTTCATTCATGGCCAAATGCTAAACTAGCACACGAATAAGTGAGATGAGCTTACCAGAACTCCATTCACAAACAACAAGAGAACACTCTGTATCAATCCATAAGCAGCAAGATCTAGTTCGCTAACGTGTCCAATGTATATCTGAGTCACCACTGGCATTCCATATGAGGATACTCTAGCCAAGATAGACGGAAGAATGATTTTCCACACAAGCTTGGTCTCACTCCAAATTCTCCACTTCAGATTGCTTGTTTCCGAAAGTTTCTGCTCCATACTGTCATCCATGATGCTCTAGAGAAAAAGTGAATCGAAGCTTAGAATTGAAATGAGTAAAACTCCCTGCACATAGACCTGAAACAAAGTAAACTACTAATGCCATTCCCAGTTGCAACCTTCGACTTCCTATATGAAATAGTTAATGCTGAAAATGCTTGCTATAATCTCTCAAATGAGCAACAAGACTCACTGCCCTTTACCACACTTAACTACAGACTTTCTGTTAGAGAGAGAAGGGGCCAAGGGGTGGAGGGGATAGATTGATGAATCTCTGCTAACTCGTTGCTTTTGACCAGAATCAACCACAAAAACATTAATGTGCTCTGCACTGATTGCTTGTGAAGTTTGCAGATTGCGCCAAAATATAAATAAACTAATCTGACGGATTTGGCTTAGTGGCTAAGGAAAAAACTTGCCCCCGTGAATGCGTTCAGCACAGATTTTATTCCTAACACCAAGTATAAACAATAGGATGCATGTGGCAACCATCTGAGTCTCAAGAACCCAAGTTTGCGCTAGCACCTAACCCGTCCACGAGGTTAGCCATGTATTTCATGGGATTTTGTTGTCATCAAAAGAGAGTAAATTGAACGTTAGGCATCCTTGCTATAGAAACTGAACCAAAGAGAGCAAGGCATTCCGATTAATTGACTATGCAGTAGCATCTACTAACCTCCAGAACAGGAAAGGAAGTGGGATTATTGAAGTTGTACACCAAAAATGAAGAGCTATATAATTTAGAAGGGCAAAATCATCGTCTGTGTAGGGAGCCGAAGCTTCTCTACACACTCATCAAAGGCAAGAAGAACATAAACCTCAAACTGAATCAGACGAAGTAAAACAACTCAAGAAACTATAAAGTCAAGAGCAAGAGGAGGCTAAGAAAAGCACACGAAGCTTACTCAAAGACTTTGGAGTCAACGAATTAGTCCACAAGTTTTGGACACTTAAGAGGAGCTGAAAAGGCCCAATAAAATGATACGCTTGCTGCGCTTTTCTCTTTTGGATTGAAGTAGACAATTCTGCTTGGAAAGAGACTCTCCCATCAGTAACCAATGTATATGAGAGCAAGCAAGGAAGTGGTAAGTAAGCCAAGCCCCTTCCAGCTAGCAAGAATCCTCAGAGTAGCCAACTCCCAGTCCTCTAGCTACCCTGAAAATGGTCGTCAAAAGCGAGCAGTGTACCAATAAATACTTTCTTGTCTCATAAATTTCTTGGTGAGAAACAACTCCATGTCATCGTTCTCTCTCCAATATTTCGTGGGAAAGGACTCATTTGTTCTTTTTTTTTTCAGTTCTAAGCTGATACGCACCGATTACATAATGCTAAAAATATGAAGTTGAACTACAGGGTGATGCGACAAGTTGCTACCGAGTATGCAGTCCATTTATTTTACCTACTTAATCGAACTTCATTTTCATCTATCAATTCATCTCCGCAAACGTCGTCCTCATGCGTAGGGAATAGCTTCGCCTACGGACGTGGCCAGCAATTGGCCTAGGAAGCATACAAGCACATCTTGACCAGACGTGCGAGCATGTAGAGAGCAGGAGCAGAAGTCCTAAGTCATTGTAGGAACGGCCAATGGTTTATGCATCGCACTTTACTAGAAGGGTATTATTTTTTGTTGGGCACTTTCCACTCTACGACAGGAAAGATTGCAGAGCCGAGGTTGAAGTAGTTGGGGTTTGTGGCAACTTTGGGGGCCACGGAGGCTCGTCTTCTCTCTCGTGAAAAGATCATGCTGCAACCACCGGTCAGACCAGACGCTCACAGCTGCGGAACAACTCGCAGCATCATTTACTGATGAGAGCAGCTGAAGCAGAATGCATGGGGCCGACCACGACGCCTTTTATGTCCCTTGGACGCATAATTATTCATCTTAAAGCAGCTGAATCTTGACTTGAATGCTGGTTTGTTTAGTCGACCCACGATCGAGTAATTTTAATGTTGTCGTCCGATATGACGAATTCCAACTAATTAGGCGAACGGGACCACTCCCCTATTTGCAACTCGTACTCGTCGCAAGATGCACGCAAAACGTGCACTTGCTTCGCCCATTCCCTGGTCGTCTCCACGGGCGACACCTTCCCTGCGTCTGTTTTTTTCCGATGACGTTCGTCGGTACCTAACTTTTCACCTCTCCAATAGCCTCAAATAGCCAATGAACGTCTCTGCGGAGACGTTCGATCAAATTGGATATAGACATGGGAGCAATATGCTTGTTGTCGGTATATATTATTATTGAGATCAAAAGAAGTATTTATATACTTAGTTAAATCTTGTGCAACTACAAATCTTGTACAACTACAAGGAACAATATGTTTGTTGTCGTGAAAATGTCTGCTAGCTTTTTCCCAGAATGTGTGTCGACCAACTGTATATCACCACATTTCACCTTTTTCCTAGATGAAATAACAATCTACCTCAATATGCTTCGTTCACTCATGAAACACTGGATTGCTAGTAATGTAAATAGCAGATTGATTATCACAATGGAGAGTAGATGACCTAATCATAAGCAATATAATCTTAGCCAACAACATACGAACACATTGAAGTTTACCCTCGGCCTCTACACTACATCGAGAAACAACATATTTTTTCTTGTTTTTCCATGACATAAGATTACTACGAAGGAAGATACAATATCCCGAAGTTGATAAGTGATCCACAAGGCAACTGACCCAATTTGCATCAAAATATCCTGTCACCTCCAAAGACTCGGGATCATAATAACCAGCTATATGAAGATGACCTGATTATGGAACCACAAGCTCTTGAATTGGAGCTCCCTTCAAATAGCGAATAATCTCTAGGACGGCTTGCCAATGAGTAGTATGGGGAGAGCTCATGAATTGACATCACTACACTAACAACAAAGGAAATATTCGAACAAGTAATAGTGAGATAATTTGATTTGCCTACTAACCGGCAATACTTCTCTGAATCGTGAAAAAGCTCTCCATGTTCATTATTAAGACTTACCCCAAGGTCCATAGATGTGTCACCAGGCCTAGTCTCATGCGAGCCCATTTACCTAAGAATGTCAAGAGTATACTTTTGCTAAGAGAGAGCAATACTGCCATCGGCATAAGCCACTTCTATGCCAAGAAAATATCAAAGATGACCCAAGTCTTTAGTGTTAGACTCCTTCTGTAGAAACTACTTGAGCCATTGTATACCTTCAACATCACTTCCACTAACAATAATATCATCAACATAGACAACAAGAATAACACACCTTGCATAAGAAGACATACTAAAAATGGAGTGATCCACACTATGTCGATGCATGCCAAAAGTAAAAACTGGACGTGCGGACCCCGGAGTGCCATAACTTGTCACAAAGGGACACTTAAGTGCCATAACTTACGAAAGGTACACTTAAGTGCCAAAATCGGAGTAAAATGGATCACTTGAGTGCCAATCCGGCCAAAATGCCGACGTGGCATTTTTCCGGCGAAGCAAGCTCAAAACGACGCCGTTTTGCTCGCTAATGTGGCCAAATAATGCAAAAACGGCGTCGTTTTGGGCGATGTGGTAAAAAAATTAAAATTAAAATTAATTAAATTAAATTAAAAATTAAATTTAGTTAAAATATTAAAAATAATTTTTAAAATTAGAAAAATTAAAAAAAAAAGGGGGAGGCGGGTGAGGGATCGCCCTCGCCCCGCCATTGCCGCCCCCGCCACCGCCCGGAAGGGCGGGCGACGGCGGGGTGAGGGTCGGCCGGGGTCGCCGAGCCCGGCGGCCGTGGGCCGGCGACCCGGCCCGGGCGGCGAGGGCTCGCGAGCCCTCGCCCCAGATCGGGCGAGGGTCGCGGCCCTCGCCCAGATCCGGCGAGGGTCGGTGGCCCTCGCCGGCCGGCCAAGGGCCGCCGCCCGCCGGGGGTCGCCCGGCGGGCGGCGGCCCTTGGGCGGCCGGCGAGGGCCGCCGACCCTCGCCAGATCTAGGCGAGGGCCGCGAGCCCTCGCCACTCGCCGGATCCGGGCGAGGGCCGCGAGCCCTCGCCACTCGCCGATCCGGCGAGGGCTCGCGACCCCGCCGACCCTCCCCCACCGTCGCCGGCCCTTCCGGCGGCGGGCGAGGGCTAATCCCTTAGCCGCCTCCCCCACCCCCCTTTTTTTTAATTTTTTTTTAATTTTTCTAATTTTAAAATAAATATTTTTTAATATTTTAACTAAATTTAATTTTAAAATAATTATTTTTTAATATTTTAACTAAATTTAATTTAATTAATTTTTCATTAATTTTTTACCACGTCGCAAGCAAAACGGCATCGTTTTGAGCTCACCTCGTCGGATAAATGCCACGTCGGCGTTTTGGCGGACTTTGGCGGAGTGGCACTTAAGTGATCCGTTTTTCTTCGAATGTAGACTTAAGTGTACCTTTCGTAAGTTATGGCACTTAAGTGTCCCTTTGTGCCAAGTTATGGCACTTGAAGTGTTCTTATCCCATAAAAACTGTATCACTAAAGTAGCCAAACCAAACACAAGGAGATGGCTTAAATTCATAAAAAGCTTTTCGCAGGCACAAAGACGGATGCAAGGGAGGACACAAAGGTAAACATCTGATGTAAAATATCATGAAACCTAAGAAATCGAACAAAGGTAGAAGAAGAAGAAATACAAGAGCATTGTTTGTACGCAAGCACTTAATAGGATAATCATACTGAGTATGAACTTTATTATAATAATTGCGGAAAGAATAAAAATCAGTACAATGTTTATTAACTATAACCAAGTTATACGGCAACAATTATCAATAAAAATGACAAAATAACAGAAACCAAATGAACACTCTCTACAAGGGACATCGGAGTGGACTAACTCGAATGGCCGGAACACATGACTCAAAACATGATGGGGGAAAAACACACGATGCTGCTTGCCCAACCGACGTATTTCACAATCAAAGTGAAGAACAGAACTAGATGTAAATGGGAAATGTTGGAGTATGTCAGCTGAGAGGTGATTGAGGTGACAATGTAATCAATATGAGTCATCCACAACCTTATATTGAATGGTAACAACAATATCAGCAATATTCTTAGGGTCTAAAAGGTACAATCCACCAGCCTCACACCTACCACCTATTCGAAGTGTAGTCTTCCAGTCTTGAAACTTACCCGTAGAGGAAGAAAAGATAATATCACAGTCAAGATCACGGGTAATAGAATTGACAGATAAGAGATTAGAAAGGAAGCGTGGAATATGATAACTAAAAGGTGAGGACAGGTAGGAACTCAATGACACACAATCTTTACTGGTCACCTTGGGCTGAAAACCATCTACCAAGGTGATTGAAGTGGACAGAACGGACGAGGTGAAGGTAAGAAGACATGGACCACTAGTCATGTGATGACTGGTAGCCGAACAAGGACAAGGAGTAGGTATGGTGAACATGAGACACATAGGATCATTGTGTTGTCCCAAAGTAAAGAACACCAAGCTGCCATGCTCTAATCAACTCATCATATTTTGCATGAGTCAAATTCACCATACTCTATCCGGAAGGAGGTCTAGATGAAGGTACTAAGGTTCAGTATTAACAGAAGCATGTAAACCCTATAACTTAGAATGATGGTCATAGTAATAATCAACAGCATATCCAGCAAATTGGCAATGAGTACAAAAGCAACCCCCACGAGTTCCTCTAGAACCACTATTACCACCACCACGAGGGGCACCTTGGCCCTAAACACCACGGCCACCTTGGCCCTAAACACCACGGCCACAACCACAATTAGGACTATCAGAGTTTCAATTTCCATGACCATTAACATGACCACTAGGAGCCACCATCGCACTACTGCCTGATATGGCTGAAGGTTTGGGAATAGGAGTGTAAAGAGCAATCTGAGAGTACACTAATACAAAGGCGAAAAACGAGCATAACACTCTACCAACCCAACATCACCAATTTTAGTTTCAGATAAAGCCTCCCACATATCGCAAACTCGACTCATATTATTCCGTCCGGAATAGAGTAAAGCATATTTTATTCTCAACTCATGGGCTGTTGCACAATCCATGAAAAGATGGCAACTTTCCCATAAAAAAGTACGCAACACAGCATTAGTGACCTTTCATTCTTCTAGAGTGGTCAGATGTGTAGGCGGTTTTGCTTCGAGCAATCTAGACTGGTGATTAGCATAAGTAGAAGTAGAAAAAGTCATTGACCAAGTAGAATAACTAATACCATCCAACTTGACCAAGTAGTGTGTAAGCGTATCATATCATGAGTACCGCTATGATAAGCACCAAATGATCCTGAATCACGAGTAACAATAGTGGAAGTCACCCCCAAACCAATAGACAAAGAGCTTGTCGGATTAGTAGACATATTCACAAACCAAGAATAAAACACTACAAGCTACCCCAACACCACTGAAAGCACCTGAAATTACTACTAGTCAACTATAACTGAGCAACCCTTGCACACGGGTAGTTCACCGGGACCTAGTTGACTAGTCGGTAACCACAATGACAAAAAACACCACGAACATTCATGAATCTCACCCAAACCATCACAGCTTTGAGATCCAATCACCACATCACCACAAACAACTCAACACCAATCAAAACACACCTCAAAGAAACAAACTCAATGGGAAAAAAAGATTAACATCTTAACTATAGATTGATCCCAAACTATTTCTAGAAGAAAGAGATGCTAGCGATAACTGCAACAGGGAATGGACAACTTGTCAATAGGGCAGCGCAAGGCAAGAGAGACGAGAGGGCAAGACATTCTTGTCCGTGATTACAACAAAGCTAGGAACCCTCGCGATGGTGGCGCGATCATACGTTCTCTCTCACGAACCATGTTATTAGTTAAAAAAGAGAATACATTATTATTGAGATCGAAACAAATATTTATAGTCTTAGGTTAAGCCTTGTTCAACAACATGGGCCAAAAATATAAATAGGTCCGACTTGCTAATGCTATAGAGTAATATAAAATAAACCTAACAATTCTTATAGATGGTTGTGGGATTTTTGACAAGCGTATTCAAGGATTGGCTGGCAATGTTCATTCAAAGTGATATTCATCTTTTACTTCAGACTCCAGTAATGTCATGGCGTAGAGGCTAGGTTTAAGAATCAATAGGGCAAGAATCAACTTTCCTCTCTTCAAACTTCAACGTTTCTCCATCCTTTTTCTATTTCTTCTTCTCAAAAGCGGCCATGACTGAGCTTTTTCAGTAGAGCTCGCATGGCCACGGCTGCTATACGCCAAGCTCCGCTACAAAACTCCCACGACCATGGCCAAGCCATGCTGCAGAGCTCGCGAGGCCTGTTGTGGCCGTTGTGAGCATGAGGCAGACCTAGCACAGCTCACAGGTCATGTGCCCATGCCGCCGAAAGCAAGCTCGTTACAAAACAGGGACACACGAACCCCTGGAGTGCCATAACTTGACAGATCTGGACACTTAAGTGCCATAACTTATGAAATGTACACTTAAGTTCCAAAATCGGAGCAAAATGGATCACTTGAGTGACAATCTGGCCAAAACGCTGACGTGTCAATTTTCCAGCGAAGAAATGCAAAATGGCGTTATTTTGGTGTTGACGTGGTAAAAAATTTAATATATAATTTAATTTAATTTAATTTAATTTAAAACTTAATTTATTTAAAATATTTTAAAAAATAAAATAAAAATTTTAAAAATAAATAAAAATTTAAAAAAATTTTAAAAAAAAAAAAGGGAGGTGACCTTGGCCGACCCTCCCCCACCTTCCGGCGACGGCGGGGAGGCGGCGGCGGCGAGGACTTTGCCCTCAGCCGGCGGCTGCCTTCCTCCTCCCCCTTCCTCCATTTTTTTTAAATAAATATAAATTATATTATTATTTTGTTTTAAATTTAATTTAATTAATTTTTATATTATATTAAAATTCAAATTATGCCAAAACGATGTCATTTTGGTCGATTTAAGGGCTCTATTCTGGCCAACACTCGAAACAACGTCGTTTTGGTGCTGAAGTGGTAAAAAATTTAATATAAAAATTAATTAAATTTAATTTAAAACTAAATTTATTTAAAACATTTAAAAATTTACAAAATTTACAAAAAAATTACAAAAAAAATTATAAAAAAAATACAAAAAAGGAGGCGGCTGAGGGCTGAAATTTTATGTAAATTTTTAAAATTTTTAAAATTTTTGTAATTTTTGTAAATTTTTTAAAATTTTAAAATTTTAAAATTTATTTTTTTTAAAATTTTTTAAATAAATTTATTTTTAATTTAATTTAAATTAAATTTTATATTATATTAAAATCCAAATTATGTCAAAACGACGTCGTTTTGGCCGATTTAAGAGTTCTATTTTGGCCAACACTCGAAATGACATTGTTTTGGGTGAATTCGTAGCTCTCCGGCGAGACACATCGGTAAGAAATATTAATATTTTAATGCCACGTATGATTTCCGGTCAGCTTCACCAGAGATGACACTCAAGTGTCTCACTTTTCTTAAAATGTGACACCTAAGTGTACCTTTCGTAAATTATGGCTACTTAAATGTTCATTTATGCCAAGTTATGACACTTGAAAGGTTTTTTTGCCCAAAATAGGTATAGCGGCAAGTGGTGAAGGCCTTGATGGCAAGGTCGGCCTGCCTCGGTGATCGAGACGGAGGCTCGGTGGTGTGGGGGTCTGCTGAGTTACGTGTGAAGAGAGAGAGAGAGGAGTAGCTTTTTCAAAGATAAAGAGTAAATAATCGCATATGATTACAGAAAATCTTTCTTAGATTATTAAGTAACCAACAAGAGCATCAAGAGCCACCAGCCTTGAGTGACGACATTATGGATCCTAAAACAGCCTGACTGGATTCAGCAAATTTATTAGATATAAAGGACCTGAGAAAGGAAAGAAAACAAATAAAAGGCGAAAAAGAATGAGCAAGTTTAAAGATGCACTCTCAAAAACTTGGCCAAAAAAGAGCTATAACAGAGATCAGTCGTCCCTTATCAACCCGAAAATGGAAAATTGTAGTAAAGGAGTTTGCCTTCTCTAAACAACTTACACCTGGTCGTATTACAGAAGATCTGACCCAAAAAAATTTCATAATTGCATGCATAAGAAAACTGCTTCTCGGGCGACTTCTGAGTGACTTCCGTTACTTGAAACCAGTATAGCTCCTCCATTAAAAATACAACCAAGGAACAACAACAGCATTTATACTCAGACGTTGGCATCCCAAAAAGCTACCCCTATAGTTGAAGCTGAGAAAATTATCGCAATTGCTGCTCCATGTCAAAATTGAAGACAAAATATATCTGTCAACACTTAGCCAGACTCTGTTTCTGCACTGCTTTCCACAGGGACTTCTTCCGCATCATTTGATTCTTCTTCAGTAGCCGGTGCTGCTTCTGTCTTTGCAGGCCCTGGACCAGCTGATACCTTCACCATTGATGGACGCAAGAGTCTTTCACCAAGTTTAAACCCCTTGCGAAATTCTTGAAGGATGATGCCTTCTTCATATTCTGTAGACTCCTCCCGCATAATAGCCTCATGCAGCTTTTTTAAAGGAGGAGCAAGAAAATGAGAATATCAGATAAAAGAATCGAAGAGTGCATTCTAATTGGAAGTCTTGGCAGAAACGTTGTTGACGAGTGGGATGTAATAAAAGTTTCTTGGAGTCCCATACCCCTCATACCTCTTCTAAGTATAGGGTCATTAATGTCTACAGCATGTGTGAACTCACCAAGTTGGCCCAAACCAATCGAGATTTGTTGAACTTAAAAGCGAATCCAGGTCTTCAAGAAACCTGAAGTAACTTCACCAATCGCTCGAAAGAGTTCATCAAGTACTCGACTGAATTTCGAGCCAACTCGGTAGTTCACCTGCATAATGCCAATTACTCAAAGTTTGGTCATTACACCATTTGAAGAAATTGGAGTAGGCAACCGTTTCAATCAAGCATATTTTGATGATTGGAATCCCTCTCCCTTGGCTATTTTTGGTGTTAATAGTTAGAAGATGCTACTACTGTTGCAGATGCTGAAGCAGCCTTTGAGCATGGAGTGGTGTAATATCCTTTTATTTTTCAAATACCTCAACATACAAGTCTTTTAGGGGACCTCATGCAAACTTAGATGCTGAATGGAGAAACAAGTTATATCTTAAATGTCTAAATGAAAATGTGGCTATCATTTAGGGCAACAGAATTTTGTTCATCATTGAGGTAAGTTCAATTAGCCAGCAGTATATTTTTACCATGATAAGCAACTAAAAAACTGAAAAGAAAGCAAGCCTTTCATGTGAGAAGCAAGCTAGATAACTTACTAGTGGATCAAAAGGAGTCCCCACTGTCTCCACAGGAACAACACCAAGTGAGCCAAGAATTTCTATAAACTGCTTATATATGCTCTGATAGCTATTGTTTATCTTTTCTTCTCCCTCGGTCTCCACTTTAATCTGTGCTTTAGCTCTCTCAAAATTATCCAAGACTGGCAACAGATTCTCTACTACTTCTCCTTGGGCATTTGTTACCACGGAAAGACGTTCTCGCTCAGTCCTCCTTCTAAAATTTTCAAAGTCTGCACTAATCCTGAGAATTCGGTCCCGCTCCACAGACAATTCAGCTGACAAACGTGCCACCTTACTTTCAAGACCGCTTTTCTCATCCTCAATGGATTTTAAGAAAGCTTCAATTTCAGCAACTTTTGATTCATCGTTACTTGCTAAAGCTTCTTTATAGGATTGAAGTGATATTAAAACAGCTGAAGCAGCTTTTTCTTCAGTATCAGTAATTTCATCAGCTGCAGCACCATCTTCTGAGACAACAGCACCATCAGCATCATCCTGTTAACTAACCTGTTAGAATTCTGTCATAGACAAGATGCTTCCCAAGAGTAATGCTAGAAATGTGAGAAGGTATATAAAAGCTGTTTACCATATGATGGGCTATAACAGAGATGGGTGGGTTTCTAGAGAAGTAGTTCAAAAACACAGGGGGTTTGGCTTGGTCAAATGTTCTTTAGAACTAAGCCACAACACTTATTAAACCAACTTTTGGAAACCTTGTTGGTTTATAAAGTTTGGAAGATGCAATGTGTCAAGTTTTCAACCGACATCAACTTCAAAGAGCAACAGTGACCAGCTACACAAATGATTCTTTGCATGATAAAAATTAGAAGGACACGAATGAGCATCTGTCCTTAAGAGCCCCATTCACATAATTATTACACTACTGGCGAAATTCCAAAAGAGCAATTTCGGATAAACGCAACAAATCTTACATGATACAAATTATGATGTGATCATCCAGTTCATTTTTCTTTTTTTCCTTTTTTCATAGGTAAAGAGAAACTCAATATAGGATGAGGTACAACCAAGAACTCAATTACAAGACAAAGCACCTACAATGTCTGTCAATGCATCCACATGACAAGCAATTTTCCACTTTCTCTTCTTTTAACTTAGTTCCTTCTTCAAAATGATCATTAAGTCCCCTCTTTCAATAGAAGGAGAGCCGGTGTTGAGAAGGAAATACAAAAGTAAAGAAAGCCAGACAACCGCAGGAACTTCATCAGATTGATTGATCTCTCAAACCACGCCAAATATACATCAGTCTATTATCAGAGAAAGTTCACGCAGACTTCCAAATGTTGACCTTTTGAAACTGAAAAGTATATGATGTTACAAAGCATTCAAGAATTAGATAATTCATTGATGAATAAGCAATCCATCATCTCCTTCCTGTCACACTGAATGATTTTTAGTCCCAGTTTCCATTACTAGAGGCTTGGGTAAATCATTATAATTCTCCAGCTATTCGCTAATTTCACCTAGACATTGTTAAATGCCACTGGCATTGCCATACATTCAATCTTGTATTTCGAGATTTATTGTGCTATAATTTCTCAGACTGGTGCTCAATGCCCTTAATGTGTCAATGATAAGAAAATGTACATAGAGTCATTCCAGAGTTTTTCAGGATGATAGTTAACTAAATCAGCCCTTACCTTTTCTGCTATAACAAATGGCTAATCTAGTTACTAGAAATGCTATGACTTTCTTCAACGTAATGCAAAAAGCACAGCAAAGTACATGAAATACCCGATCTCCAATGGCTCATTTTCATCTAAACTCTATCTAGTTTATTCTGACATATCTCGGACTGAGAACTCCGTATTCAGATACCATTAAGTCAACTTTGGCTAGACCATATATGATGATCCTACTCGTTGATTATATTCCAGTTCAATCCTTAAGGATACTCATCACAATTCTTTTGAAAGCAAAAGGCAGCTCGTCATCTTCAATATCAAACTCCCATAATTAACCGTACCCAGATAGTTTTTAAATTCAGCTTCTCAATCAAAAGAACTGAATTCCAAACAATGCATCAAAACATTCAGCTGACTAAAGAACAGATAACATTCATGAATTATATCAAAGACACGGTCAACTGGAATCACTCGCTCCTCGACTAAAAACTTCTCTGCATTCTCATTTCATCCCGAGAACAACTCGCAACCTTAAGGATGTGGCCCAATTGCCCCCCTCGCAGCTCCACATGTTCAGATAAGAAAAACGAAAGGAAATCGATCTCATCAATGGCGAGGATGTACCTCGACCTGTGGCTCCACGACCTCCTCCTCGGTTTCGGTGGCTCCGGCGTCGTCGGCGGCGGCAAAGGGCACGAAACCGGCGAACCGGAGAGGAGAAATGCCGGAGAGAGCAACGGAGGCGACGCGGGCCGGCGTGAAGATGCTCCGTCTTCTGAACGAGACGCGCGCCCTCGTCGCCGGCGCCAACGAGACGGCGGCCGCCCGCGGCGGGGCTCTGGCGACGGTGGCCGGAGCTGTCGCGACGGTGGCCATCTGGCGGAGGAGATAAGGGGGAGCGACCGAAGTGAAAATTTGGTGGGTGGAACTAACGATGAGAGAGAGAGAGAGAGAGAGAGGGTTCGGGTTACAGTTTTTGGTAGCGCGAGCGATCCACTGGCGGCCGTTGGATTCCGTCCCGGTCTTCAAATCGGACGGCCCGCTGGGTCCGAGGTGGGATTCGATTTAGGTGGAAACAGCAAGAAGCTTCTAGCTTTCGGACAGCGGCACTTCTAAGACTTTTGCTAAGTGGAGGGCAAGCAAATGTCGAGATCAAAAGCTATGAAATGCCTCTGGTTTACAAGGGCTGTCAAAAGATCCCGGCTAAACACGGCTTGATCCGAATCGAACCGACCCGTCCCGATCATGTGGGTATATACCATCCAGGTTGGGCGGGCCGAGATCACATGTGCAGTGTTTTTTAATCGGATCGGGAATGGAATCGGATCGGGTATCATAAAAACTCGACTGGACCCGTTGACATCCCTATAATTTACATGATTGGTGTGATGGCATCAATTAACTTATGTCTAGTACCCAATGTCATCGCTAAACTTTTGTTGTTGTTCAATTGAGTAGTTTAATTTCTAAGAGATATAAAATTTCTATTAAATAACAGTATGGAAGATAGTGCCGAAGCTTGAGTGTGGGTAGAATTTATGAAAACGGGTGATATATGAGTCATCTTAAAATTAAAATATGAGTGATAAATGAATTTAAAAACGAAAAGCCCAAACAAAATGAGTTTTATTGGGTTTGTTGTAAATTCATTTTCAATCCATTTATGACCCTTGCTTTCGAAGCCATTGTTGCCCTTAACAATTTTATGCTTAGTTCAAGTAGTTCATATTTGACTACGATAAAACCAGCGACATCAATACTTAAAACTGTCATGCACCACCCATTGGACCTTCATGGCCACCTCAAGAGACCTCCAATCACTCGATCATCATTGGATTGGGGATTGAACTTCTAGCACATTAGTAAGAGTAGTCCATTGGATCGATAGTGTACTGGTAGTTAATGTCACAAACCCAATTTTACGATTTGAATTAATAAATAAGGAAGAAGATCATCGATGGAGAACTTTGCAAAAGCTTGTTAAACATAATTGAAATAAGGGATAATGATATAAATGGTCTTGAACTTTGGCCAATGAGTAATGCAATATCCAAAAATTTAATTTGTTCAATGTGGTCTCTAAACTTTTAGTACATGTTCAATTTTGTCCTTGACCTATACAAAAATGCTTAGTGTTGTCTATCTATTAATTTAAATTCAGGGACTATATTGAATATGTTTATGTAGTATAAGAAGTAAATTAAATATATACCAAATATTCAAAGATCACATTAAATAATTTAGAAATTTTAGCGATCACACATATTCGGTTAATGTTCAAGAATCACATTAAACAAAATAAAACTTTGGCAATCGCATTGCACATTCAATCAAAATTCATTAACCATTTGTGTCATTTTTGCTTGTAATAAAAAACTCGTGAATAACATTGAAGATAGATAAGAACTTCAGGAAACACTGACGAAGTTATCCCATTCATGATATATATTTTGCTCTAGGTGATGGCTTGAAGTTAGGAAACCAAGGTGTACCATGGCATTTTGTTGGGGGGCAGTGACATGAAGTTTGATACGCTTTCGAAAGCACCGAACCCTTATTCAAGGGTAAATCGAAACTTGGGAAGTGAATTTCATCCCGAGGAATCTTTTTGAGCATTAGTAAATGTTCACCTTTCAAGACACTCTAAAGGGGATGGCCGAATTTGGGTGCGTTTGGAAACACTATAGAGAAAAAAATACAAAAGCAACTCTAGATGAAAGGTTCTTTTTTTTTCTAAAGAAAAAAATGCAAAGGAATTTCAGTAAAGTGTATTTAAAAACGAATTGGGAAGCAACTTTGATTTAAGAGTCATTTAAAAAAAAAATATACATTATAAAGAACTTTTGCTAGTTGTTTTTTTTTTTTCAAAAATAAATTTCTTAAACTTTTGCTAGTGGAACTCAGTTGCCAGCCAAATCCAGCAGCCAATAGCCTCGCCTAAGGTCATCCTACCGCGCAATAGTGGTTTGTCGGCTGCCCAATCTGGCCTTGCCGACAGCCTAACCTTCGTCGGTGACATTCCGTGAGGTGAGGACAATTATAGAATTATGAAATATTAGTGATGGTAAAGTTGAAAGAAAAAATATAGTTACATTTTAGAAATGCTCAAAACTCAAAGCACTTCCAAACCTGTCTTGGGTTAAAGGCTTTTGGAAAAATAATTGTATCTCCTAAAAACTCTTCGAGAGATCTGTCAAATGATACTTAAACGCGAAGGACCTTTAATTCCACATACGTTTCACTTAATAATATATTGCTTAGCTTCAACATTTCCTAAAGTTGGGCGTAGATGAAAGCTTGGCATCGCAAGTGTCGACGTTTCCCAAAGCTTCAACATTTGCCAAAGCTCATCTGTCGCCACCCCCGGCACCTCCTCGACCCTCCTATCATGCGATTCTTAGCAGGCTCGTGCGACCCCAGGCGAGACAATACTAGTGTTGTGCGACCCTAGTTGACGAGCACCGAGGCCACAGTCTCACAGAACCCTAGATGACGAGCCGCCATTGTTGCGTGACGTCGGTCAGATCTTATTTCACCCAAGCCCTCACATCGCTCGTCAGATCTATACATAGAACGAGGCTAAAACTAGGATTTTGATGGTATCCCAATGGCAAAGTTAGAAAAAGAGGAGTCCATTCGCCCTTGAAGTAACATTCCGAAAATACTTGAGAAGGCTCAAAGTTGAGTGGAAGTTACCCCAAGCTTTTGAGCATCCGCCAAGCAAAACTTTTGAGACTGTGTTACCAAATACCATAACTCCGGCTTTAAGGATGTGTTTGGTTCATTATTTTGAAAGCCTCTTGGGGAAATGTAAAGACCATTTGGTAAATTACGTTTTGAGATGCAACTTTAAAAGAATTGTCGTTGAGTAGAAAACACATTTGAAGCCCCTGCATGATTAATGTTAATTTATTGATTTTTATTTATTTAAAATTGAAAAAAAATAATGTATATAACTTTTTAAGTATAAATTTTGATAATAATGTTAAAAAAATTAAACATATATAATTTTTTTTTTTTTTTTTTAAAATACCAAAGCCTTCGTCGATTTGACGAAGGGCTATGATTGTCAATGCTTGGTCGAGGTCACCCGACCTCGAGGTTGCACGACTCGGGCGAGGGCCACCTAAGGCCATGAGACCTAAGCGGCAGTCGCTTGGTCACGCATTGCCTAGGTCGCCTGGGGTCGTGCAACCTTTGGCAGCCCTCACACGACCTCGGGCAACCTTGATCAATGATCACCTATACTAGATTTAACTTGCCGACGACTGTAGCCCTTCACTGGACCAACAAAAGGTCTAGTCCTTTTTTATAAAAAAAAAAAAATAACAAGGGATAGAATCAAATAGTTTTGGAAAAAAAAAAAAAAGAGTTTTAGCATTTGGCAAAATGCTAAAAATCCAATACTAGTCAGCCTTCTTAATGCTGTCTTTTACTCGAAAGCTCATTCATATTAGTACTAAGCTTTCAGTCTTCTTAATATCAACTTTCATTTGAAAGCTCATTCAAAATAGTTATCCAACGATCTAGTATTTTCTCAAAGGGCTTTGAAGACTGAAAATTTATTGGAAATGCTGAACTAAATGCATCTTAAAAAACTTTATAGATCCAAAGTTGCTCGTAAAAGTCGAACCAAACACGCATCTTTCAACCGTCAAAAAGGTTAATAATCGCAAAAGAAGATCGTGCGGCCTATCAAATGCTGGTAGGTCAACGAAAGCAACGAAATCCAAATCGGCACCACCAATGATGGTAACTCCTCCTATCCGATGGTCCGTCAAAATTGACTTGGATCAAAGACCATTAGTTTAATCCGAGCGACACGATCAATCTACAGCGCCTGTCCGTGACATAGGGACTTCGAAAAAACATTAAAAAAAAAATAAAAAAATTGCAACGATCGAGTTTAAAAACGACCAGAAATGATCGTGTGTGTGATTCATGAAATTAAATTAAAGGAACGAACTTTTGAAACCCAAAAACGTACGGACTTCTCTCTCTCTCTCTCTCTCTCTGGAATCTCATCATTACCGAGCTTCCAGCTGATTTCCGAGTTCGTTCCTGTTCCTCCACTCCAGCTCTCGAGAAATCCCCTCCGCCTTCGAGCCCTAGGCCTCCTCCGCCCTCGGATCGACGGCTGTTCATCTCCGATTTTTCATTTTTTTTATCTGGGGGTTTTCGGCGTGCGATTTTTCGCACTTCGTCCTCGGAGATTTAAGCTTGTTCTCGGTTGGTTTTTGCTAGATTTTATCGGGACTTCCGAGGGGGATTCGATTCAAATTTTGGGGAGGTCTAGGGTTTCGAATTTCTTCTTTTTGTTTGGTCTCTCGGGGGTCTTGTCGGGAGTGGGATTCGCTCGAGAAATGGGGAGCAGGAGAGAGGAGGAGCGGAACGAGAAGATCATCCGGGGTCTCATGAAGCTGCCCCCGAACCGGAGATGCATCAACTGCAACAGCTTGGTGAGAATTTTTCAGTTCTCTGCTCGGCGTTTTCAGTGCAATCACCGGGTTTGCTATTGATAGGGAAAAAAAAGGGGTGCTGGGTAGCGCTTTCTGCTGATCCTGATCTGCGAATTCTCAACGTGCAGGGTCCTCAGTATGTTTGTACGACCTTTTGGACTTTCATCTGCACGACTTGCAGCGGAATACAGTGAGTGGTTCTATCGCTCCCGTCCCTATTGTGTTTACGACGCCTGGCGTTTTCTGGTGGTTGGCCGTGTCTCAGTCAGTTACCCAGTTTTAGGAAGTGAGTAATTAGGTGAAATGAGTTGGCTTTCGTGGTGGTGGTGAACTCGAGGAGAAAAGAAGCCGGAAGCCCAGCCCTGCATTTTCTGCGTCATCGGGTGGTAGTTAGCCTTTTCTGTGGGAATCTTGGCTGGAAAAGAACTTCAGCTCTGTCGGGTCCTTGTTCGTCTGTCTTAAGTATCTTCGCATTACTCTTTTACGGGGAGGTCTTGAAGTTTGTTGACTGTTCAGCGATCCCTTCACTTATGCTTCTCGTGGTGATTATATCTTTATGCCATTAGCAACTTGAGGATCAAGATACTTCACGATGTGATAGTGCTTCTTGGAGTGTGTTAACTGCTTCTTCTGGCATGGATTTTGGCATTTTTTTCTTGCATTTTAGCATCTTTTTCTTGTACGTCCAGCATTGTGTAATTTTGTGTCTGTGGCTTTCGCGTGTGTAGTATGACTTAAGTTTTGTTATGTCAAACAGCCGCGAGTTTACTCATCGCGTAAAATCTGTCTCCATGGCGAAGTTTACTTCCCAAGAGGTTGAAGCGCTTCAAAATGGTGGTAATCAGGTGAAGAGACTCACTCTTATGTGCACTATTGTCCACTGTTGGAGTAATGGTATTTGATATGATATTCAATGTGTTTGCAGCGTGCAAGGGAAATGTATTTGAAGGATTGGGATTCACAAAGACAGAGATTGCCTGATAGCAGGTTGACCTTATGTCTGCAAGTCACTGATTGCGACATCATGGATGACATGCATCTTTACATTTTTCATTCATATATTGCAGCAACGTTGATAAGGTTCGGGAGTTCATAAAGGCTGTATATGTGGATCGAAGATATGCTGGAGGAAAAAACTCTGACAAGCCTCCAAGAGATATGCAGGTCGCCTTGTCGAGTGATGTTTTTGGCTTGTTGTGGTTATTTAGAGTGGTTGATGTTTCTCTATGCCCAAACTTACTTAAGCCTCTAATAAGCTGAATTTGTCCATTGGAAAACCCTTTCATCTTCCTGAAATGAAAGAATTGGAAATTCACTCCTGAAAATTTTCTTGGCATGACCTTCATAAGGGTGAATGAGAATGTTACCACCATCACCATGTATGTCAGGAAAAAAGGGAAGAATAAATCAATTGAAGGATGCTGAGGATTTTCTCTTTTGTTCCCTTGGCTTCAGTGAAATAAATCACTCAAAAGCTGTATTTCTGGAGATTTAGTCCACTGCTTTGAGTTTATATTACTTCATTTTCTGGATAGCAGATAATCTTACAAGGTCCCTGACTGAATTTTGACAGAGCATGAGAAGCCAGGAAGAAGAGACGAGGCGTGCCAGCTCTTATCATTCTTACTCTCAGAGTCCACCTTATGACAACCAATATGAAGAACGGCGGTATGGCAAGCAAGGTGCTGCTCTTACAAGAAAACCTGGTTCAGATAGAGGTCTATATGAAGGGAAAATCTCCAGTCTGATCTACAGTCCAGGACATTTAAGTGAGCGTGCTTATGAGGATAGATTTGCGAATGAAGGTTCTGCTCCCAGGGTCTCAGATTATTCTGTTTCTAGTGGAGGTGATCCATTCAGATCTGGTGCTCAGTCCCCAAATTTTCAGAAGGACAGTGAATTTGGTAGCCCACAGAGACACCTTTCAAGAGATTTTTCAGGGAATAATCTCAGTCGTCAAACATCAAATACATCTCGAGAGGCACGTATTCGAAGAGATGCCAACGGGATACCCCATCCTCAGGTTGTAGTTAAAAAAATCTGTTGCATTTGTAGCAAATTGCAAGTTGCTGAGTGTCAACTTTCCATTGCTTGACATGACGTGTTTTCAACTTCTTTCTTGTTGTGCCATTGTTAGTCAGATGATTCCTACCCAACTAAAAATCTAGAATCTGGTGGAACAACCACTAGAAAATTTCTTGCATGATGGCAAATCAACTTTTGTAATTGCATAGGTGTCTTGACTTCTTGCTTCTGACGTTTGTTGATTTTTCTGTGCTTCTTTTAGGGTTCTTAAAGTTTCTATTCATGTGCAGAGAGTCCTGTAAACATTATGATTGTGTGTATATTAGGTGTAACTTTTAACGTACTGATACGCATATGACTTAAAGATGTATCTAAACAATTTCTTACGATATTGAAGGCTTCTAGACTGTGCCAGCACATAAATTAGGCGTTTCATTCTGCATGAGGCTTTCCAGTAGACTCTTTTTTAACTTTTATTATTTCTGTCTCTGGTGGAACTTGTAAGGATTATTTCTCTTTTTTCCCCCCTCAACAGTTGTAGCATTGGATCTGAACCGTTTCCATATAATATCATTCATGTGATTAATTTGCATTATTTATTGTTGTTTTCTGCTTTAGCCATCTAGAAATCTATGAGTGAATATCTGCGAGGATATTGCTTGCCTGATAGACGAAATAGCTATAACTAGAACGCATCCTCTGAACTGGAATGGGTGAAATAAGCTTTCTCTTTCCTATAATGGAATCTATTACTCTTAATCTTGATATGGGAACTGCAGCTGTTGCTATCTATAGATTTCTGTAGGAATGCAGATCATCGTTTCCATAATGTCTTTGCTCTGAATGTTGGTCATGGAACATGTCCAGCATTTTAAGTCATATTTCATATGTTGCTTATTGCTCTGACTGTGGGTCATGGAATATGTCCTCCACCATTTTAAGTGAAATTTCATATGATGCTCAATATTTGCTGCTTGTTTAAAATTCTTGAGCTTTTTTTTTTGATCATCTGATTGGAAATTCTCTTTTTTTAAACAGAGAACTGCATCATTAGGAAGCTTTGGTTCATTTGATAGCAACTCTGTGTCTCTTCAGTCATTTAATTCAGGTAGTTTAGTGGATTTGATTTCTGAGCCTGAGATTTCTGGGAATCACCCAGACAAAATGCCTAGTCTTCCTGCGTCAACTGTTTCTGCAAGTTCAAGTAACATAGACCTATTCAAGTCCCAACTGGCACCAGAACCAGTTCGTTCTGAAGCCTCAACTGTTGATTTGTTCAAGGGAGCTGCCACATCAACAGCTCCATCTCTAGATCTTTTTCAGTTAACTCCAACAAATGTAGCTCCATCTACATTACAACATCACACTCCCCAAGCACCTCCATCTACATCTTTGGATTTGTTTGCTGATTTTCCACAGCATCAATCAGATGCGACCTTGGATAGCAGGGAACCTGAGCTGTCAAAGCCCAAAAATGAAGGATGGGCGACATTTGATTCTCCTAATTCCACTCTATCTGCACTAGGGACTAACAATTCAACTTGCGACTTAATTTCCGGTGACACAGATTCTGAGAAATTTGTTCCCTTTTCATCTTTTGATCCAAATATGGATTGGGATATGTCTCAAAAAACTAGTTCCCAAAATCTTCCTTCATCGATACCAGATCTGTGGCATGGAGGTCTTGAGAATAGTCAAATGGCCACCACCACATCGGGCACTCAGGTGAGATGTTTATCTTATGTGATAATTCCATAAGTTGATTTTTTTTTTGGGGTAGGTGATTCATGGTTGCTTTCTTATATCTTATTAAATTGCTGTGATTTTGCTGTTTGTATAATTTTACACTGCGCTCAATGATTTATGGTGACATAATGATCCACCCTTGCTTTCCTTTCCAAACTAGCCATGGAATGCATTTGGAGAATCTGCTGAACACCTTCCTTCCAAAAGTGTTGAGCAAAATAGTGAGACACGAGTAGTCACCCACCCTCCTCCATCAAGTGTTGATCATCAGTACTTGGGCTTTGAAGCTTCACAGGTTTCCCATCTCCCGTACCTATGTCAAACCTAATGTCCTCAGTCTCAGTAAAATTCTGAAATTATTTTTCCTGTAGGACTTGAAAGATTATGGGCTACCACTGTCCACCTCAGCACACGGATATGCAGCAGGTTATAAATCAACAAACCCTTTTGATCTTCCATATGATTCTGATCTGGACCAAAACAATGTGGTGAGTCATGCAAGTTCCGGATACAATGTGGCATATTTCTGGTTTCAATTTTCATTCGCTCTTTTTATTTTTAACATCATTAGCTTTAGAGTTCTGGTGTGAGACGCCCTTATTTTTTGTCACTTCGGTGGTTGTGACCCTTTTTCGTTCCTTGTGGAGTGTGAACTTTCTTAACGCTATCTAAGGCTAGTGGTGTGCTATAGTTTGGTGTTTTGTGTTTTCTGAATCTCTGGGAACTTGAAAGCAAAGCATATCCTTTTCAAATTACACAATACAATGCTTGAAAGAGCAGTTCATAAATTTAATAGAGCATGTTTATCACCGTAAGAACAGAACCTCACTGATGTTCTCGTGTATTGTTGCATCAAATAACTATTGCAATCTCTTCGAAGAGATGAAACTGGGAAACCATCCTGTCAACTGGCTATTGCAAACATTAAAAAAACTGAAAGAGAATAGATACAACAAATAAAAGGTAAAGGACATAACAGTTTCACTGTCATCGATTTGTTTATAATGGATGTTTCCTCATTTCCAACTTCGCTTTGGCCTAGCATCTTATTTCATTCTAGTTTAAATAAATTCAAAGAAAAGGTTGTCTAATTTTGTGCATGCTCTGTGCAATGCAGTTCTTGGACATGAGCTCATTGCAAGCTGCACTGCCTAGTGCCCATTTGCCATCCACCTTACTTAATGGTGTAAATGAGTCTTGGTTTCCCCAGAATCCAGGGACACCTTATGTTCCAGCTGCTCCACAAGGTGAATTCAATGAAACTTTGTCAATCTGTATTTACCTTTCAATTGGACTTTTTGGCCTGCCCAGCCTGACTTAGGTGGGCCAAAAAGCTAGTCCTCTAAAGTGGTATGCTACAATATTCTTTTGTGGCTTCATAGTGTATAAGCCTCCAGGTTTGGGATTTTGAATTGTTCTCGACATCTTCCTGCACTTACCACTGGGCTGTACACGCCCACGGCGAATACTTGTTCATGGTAGTGACTTTCCACATTGCAGTCCTTGTTTTACTCTTTAACTTACCCTTGGATTAAGCAGCTTGTGGCCTATATATAAGTCATACACAATGATAGGAAATCAACTTATTTTTTATTTGTGGTCCTTAAATTGTAGATGCTCTTACATTAGGACTATTTAATTGTCCGCAGGTGACTTTGGAATACTGGTCTTTTTTTTTTTTTTTTGGGTGAAAAATCACAGTTCTGCAATTGTATTGCATTCTTTTATTGTATTCCGTCAAGCCGCAGCATCTTAACATTTTGTAGTACTTTTTTGGATCGTTTATAGAATAATTGTGATAAGCCATTTTTAATCCTAAATTGTCAAGACCAACTTCAACTTCACTTCCCATATAATTACCATCCTTACATTATATGCAGTTTTTACAATGGATTTGAAGTTGCATTTTTTCAACCATATATAATTTACTAAATTACCATTTTATTTCCCAAACTACCCTAAACCCCAAAAGCCCAACCCCAAACTGCCCCCTTCCCCCCCAAAAAAAAAAAAAAAACCACAGAAAACCAAAGTGGGAGGCTTGCTCAGTTTGCTATGTGGTGCTCCTGTGTGTGTGAGGAGAGAGAAAGGACAGGGGAAGAGTGAGGGAGGGGTTTAGGTGTAAATTTTTGGTGTGCATGAGCGCAAATAAGTCTTTTAAGGTTGGAGTGATTCAGTTTGTAAGTTTTAAAATGTGAGGAGGGTGTTTAATATAGAGAGCAAGGTTAAGGATGGTTTCTGCATTATCCCAAAATAATTTTATTGCGTGACAGCATTTTGATGATCCAACCGAAGATGCATTAGTACAAGTGGAACTTCATCTTGTTTTGAATCCAATAAAATTTAAACCTTAGTATCTCTCTCTATTAAACATAAAAGTGCGTGCATGTGTTCTCTCTGATCCTCACATTTCTGCACTTTGGTGAGATTGGATCACGGTCAAAACCTCATTCCATCATACCAGCTTGCGGGAACCTCAAGCAGAAGGCTTAACCTGCATAGCTGTTTAAACACCTTGGCCCTTCTGCCTACTCATTCACATCAGTACCGGGTTGAGTGGGTGAAGCTACCTTGTAGCTGTGCTTCTTGTGGTGCCTTACAAAATTTTAGCATCTGACTAAAGCTCCATCTTTTTTTTTTGGTAAGGTAAGAGAGCCTTTTTTTTATATGTGAGTATGTTGGTCAAAGGGGGATTGGGCAAAAGTGCTTCCGAGACTGTACGGGGATTCTAAAGCTCCATCTTTATTAGTCAGTAATTGAGATTTATTTACCCAAAGGAGTGACATGTGAGAGAAAAGGATCCACGTCCAAATTGAGCAACATACATCTGGTTGATTGGTTCCTGTATCTGAATTCTTATGCCGTGGTCTAAAATTTTGTAGGTGGCCTAGCATTCATGGCGGGGCAAGCACCAAGCTCTCAGATACCGTAAGTGGTCTTGTTGATATTTGATATCCCATGAGAGGGCCTAATCATGGGACCGCATTGAAAATTTTTGCTATAGAAGTTTTTCATCATTATTGATGAGTACTGAAATTATTCAAGTTTCCATTATGTGAATAGAGTGACATTTTTCGACCGAAAAAGATGAAAAGGTTAGAGTGATAAATTTAGCCTAGAGATTTGACTCTTGATAGTCATGACTGTAACTGCAGAGACGGAAATCTCTCTCAATACTCTTATCATCAACTCAATAGTCTTGTATTATTGTCTTTCAGGAATGTCCCGACACAGGGGCCTGTCGCTTCTATTGGAGGAAATCCCTTTGCGTGAGCATCCATGCCGCGGAACCAAATTGACACCTAGTTATAGCATCTCCACGAGCCTTCGTATTTGGAGCTAGCTGTTTTTGCAGTAGGCAGGAATGTGAATTAGTGTCTTCTTTTCCTTAGATTTTAGAACAGTTGGGTGCTGATTCCTGCCATCCCATTTTCTGGTTAAAGAGATCCTTCGTGCGAGAAATTAGTCCAGTGCTATTATCATATTCGTTATGCTGTCGAGTGTGGTTACGGTAATCTAGCGATTGTATACCTTGCTCTTGATTGGACTTGTATTTATCTTTTTGGTCAAAGACTTGTAATAAGCGTTCGATGCGCGCGTGCTATTCACGCCCAAAATGTAGTTAGAACCATCGGTGGTGGTTCGGAGTCTTGCGACCCGTCAATAGACGAACATTATTTTGTTATTCCTGGGGTGTTCCGAGATGGGGGCAGGGCAGCAATTAAATCGACATAGACCGATATCGGATGGGTAGAATGACATCAGTCGATGGCAAGTACCATGTATGGACAGCAAGTACCTTCCAATCTTTTGAATCATCCTTGATGATCTTGACGTACTTCACGAGTAGATAATGCAGGAAAATGACGGTCTAGGGATGGCGCGGAGCTAAATATTTAATTTAAAGAACCCATAAATCAAGGTAGGCTTGAGTAGGAGGGCTGTCAAATGGGTGGGTTGGGTTGGGTTGGGTTTGGATTGAGTTGAAAATGTTGGACTCATATTGATCTATTTAATTTGTTTTGATTAATTTTCATATTTTCATGTAATATAAATTTGAGGATTCATACCTGATCAGATCTATATCCTATCTAACCTAATCATACTCATATTATTGAAATATATTAATATTTAACTTGATCTAGGAAAATTTACTCTCATCCATTTAATCAACTTAATATATATATATATATATATATATATATATATATATATATATATATATATATTATATAATGTTACTTAAATAAAAATTTCTCATCAAATTAAACAATAAAAATTAGTAAAAAAGATGAAAAATCTTAAATTGAAATACTTTTGAAAAAGTCTTGATAAGAAAAAGTTTGATCAGTTAATGATTGATATGAAAACATAGTTGTTTATAATAAGTCTTCTAGGATGCTAGAATGTGTAACTTCTTAATTGTGATTTATCAAATTAAATGTTCGTTTGTTTCGTGGAAAATGATTTTCAGGAAAAATGTTTTCCGAATTTTTCAGCGTTCGTTTCACGAAAAATAAATTAGTCGAGGAAAATGTTTTACATAACTTCTTCCATCTTGCTTCTTTTTACCAATACTTTTTCTTTTTATTTTTATGCTTTCTTTTTCTTTTTTTTCTTTTGTTTTAAAAATCGAGTTTTTAATTTTTCTTTTCTTTCTTTCCTTTCCATCTTCTTCTTTGGGCCTTGGCCAGTCGCTGGACACCGACCGCCGACGACCGGCCGCAAGCCAACTCGATCCTCGCCTTAGGCCAGCGAGGCTTCGCCTAGCCCGATCTGGCGAAGCCAAGCTCGAGCCTCACTAGATCGGGGTGAGGCGGAGCTCGCGGCTCGCCGATTCGGCAAGCCTGGGCAAGGCTCGAGCGAGGCCCGAGCCTCGAGCTCGTCGAATCGCGGCGACCGGGTCTTGGTCGGCCGCTAGGTAGTCGACCATCGTCGGCGGGCATGCGGCGGCGGAGGAAGGAGGATGAAGAAGGAGGAGGAAGGATGAAGGAAAAGAAAAAGGAAAAAGAAAAGAAAGAAAAAATAATAACTAGTAAAAATTACGATTTTTAAAAATACAAATAATTAAAAATTCATTTTTAAGAAAATATAAAAAAATAAAACTAATTTTTTGGTCAATTAAAAATATTAAAACTCAATTTTTGATAATTTTCCCAAATAATTAAATTAGTTAACGAACAGTGGAAAATATTTTCCACTCAAAGTTTAGGTTTCGACCAAATACCATAAAATATTCATTTCCTAGAAAATGACTTTTAGGAAAATATTTTCCGGAAACATGATATTTTCCGCGAAACGAACGGACCCTAAAAATTACATTATAATATCTAGAATTTCTATTTCGATATCAATTGACTTGATCTAGACAACATCGAGCTTCCTCTAAAAGTACTTCTCTAGTGGCAGTATGTATATGGATATCTATCTATTAAAAATATTTATAAAAAAAAAAAAAAACAAAAAATTAATTATTTTTAAAAATTCGATTTTTTTTTTTTTTTTTTTTCTTCTTCTTCCCCCTTTTCCTCCACCAGCAGCAATCGTCTCAAGCTCGCTAGCCCAAGCACTATCGCAGCCGGCAAGCTTGCGACTTGCTTCGGCGAGCCCTAGCTCGGCCTAGGTTGGCGGCTCGCCGAGATCCAAGCAAGCTCCGACCTCCCTGACGACTGGCCAGTCGCTAGCTATCACCATGCCGGCTATTGGCTAAGGAAGGAGGAAGAAGAAAAAAAACAAAAAAGAAAAGAAGGAAAGAAAAAAGAAATATAAAAAATAATTTTAATTTCGATTTTTATAAAAAAAAATTATAAAGAGAGAAGTCGAGTTGGAGATGGGTTTTTACCCATTTAACTAATCTCTTTAAAATGTAAATGACCCATATATGATCAATTCAAAATGTAAGTGACCGACATATGATCATTTTATGATTTAAATGGGTCAAATATGACTCTAAGACCCATTTTGACACCTCTATTGAGTAGTCTTCTTTTTTATTAAAGAAAAGCGTAAAGAAAAATCATAGAGGAAGAAACATTAAAGACAGGGATTTTCGTCTATACAAAAAACATCGGGCCTACGGAGAGTGTGAATATATTTTGGATCATCAAACATAAAAGGATGGTCCACGACAAAAATGAAAGAAGATAGTGATGATTATGAGCTAGTCTCCTTTTTTAGTAGAGATTATCTCGCGCCACCAATTCAACCACGTGTTACGCTGGAGTTTTTGACGAATATCTGCAGCTGACTTGTTATGACCTTCTCACCTTCAAGATACATGGCGCCACTTGCCAAACATACCAACTGCAGTATCAGTACCAGCCCGCAACAGGTCTCGACCTTAGAAAGAGAATGCCTACACTTGCTACAGTAGCTGGTCATTTCCTCGATTTGCCTCCCCTGGAGAAAAGTTCATCTGGATGGCTGTCACTGTTGTGAGCTAAACGACGTTCTTACAGCAATCCTGGCTTCGAAAAAACTGCCACGGCTTCCTCTGCCTTATTAGTGGTTCACCGGCTTCAGAAACCGAATTGGTTCTTTCAACTGGCGAATACCTTAATGCAAACATGACTGGTTACGTCTCCTACATTCAAGTTCACCAGTTTGGATAAATGCATCATGGTAGCCATACTTGTAATTGCCACAACCAAAGTGCCTTGAAATTCACCTTGCACAGCCTCAGTATGTAGATGAAAGGCACCCTATCATCTTAGGATGTTTTAGCCAGTTTGCCACAGCCTGAACAATAAGTAACACATTTAAAAGTCATGCTAGGCCAAATGACAAGAATTATGTTCAATGCAGTGGCATGCGTGAGGATAAGAGACCCAAAAAAATAGATTTGGACGCCATATCCAGCTTCAACACTGAAAGTGGAAACACATGGAAGTAAAAAGAGCTAACATAGAAGAGATACCAGTTAAATACCATCTCAAACATGAACAAGAGATTTGTGCATCAATGTGTTAAAAAAAATAATCATGTTTACAATTGAGATCCAGCTTAACTTGCTGACACACCCATCTATATACTATGCAATAACTGAAAAGGAACTAAATAGCAGATTGTTTGACCAGTTAACTTGACCCGGTTCATTTAAGCCACCTTATGATCCACTGTTCAGGAAACACGAGACAACAATAAAACAAGACTACTACACTGCCAGGCTAGCTGCTTCTCTACTTGCCAAGTGAGCTGTCTTTGGATTAAAAATGAATATATCAACCGTTTTACAGATGCCACCTTCTAATAGGCAATGTTAGGAGACTACTGAATCAGTGCCATCACAAGTCACAAATGTCAGCCATCAACACCGTCATCTAAGTCTTCAAAATACCAACATTCCAGCACTCAAATAAAACCAGTGGATTGAGATTATGTCCACTAGTCCACATGCTACCAACAAGTTAGACATTGATTTCATTAGGCTAGATGTCTATTCAAGTCTGAGCAGTGTGAGGGTCATGGAGATTAATTTCTCTATTGCACCAACAGCAATTATCATGAACCCATTTCAATAAGCTAGACTCCCAATTAACACTATTATTATATTGGCTTCACACCAAAGAGATGATAACCTACATTGGTATGTCATTATGTAGTCATGACCAAAAGCAGCTTGGCTGGTTAAAGTCGCATCCCATGGCTGCATAATGTTATTAAAATGCAGAAAAACTAATACCCAACCAGCGGGTGATTTGTTTGGCCACTAATCAGATTTCACATCTCATGGAATCTAAAAACATCGAAGTTGGCCTAGGGGAGTGGCAAGGCTCAGTGCAAGCACCAAAAATGAATAGCCAAGTGTGTCTGGGAGGAAAAAATTCTTGGCTTCAACTTTGAACACAAGTTATAGCTTAAGCCTAAATATCACAGCCACCAAAAACACCCCGACCTGTGGATATCCTGTATGTACTGCTCCCTCTGTTGCCAACTCTAGTGTCATAAGGCATGTAGTTCGAAAGCAAGATATAAGCACATAGATGAACGTAAACAGGAAATTCGTGATGCTGCTATGCACAGTAAATTAGTAAAAGGTAGCTGATGATCAAATGAGTAGTAAAGGACATGAAGGAAGACAGAACCTTCCACATCTATGGGTCTCTTAATCTTTTTCCTTGTACTACTAGAGCCGCCTAAATTGGAACCTGTTCGTTCACAACCCCGCAAAGGATGATACTCAATCGACTCCAATTCCCGCCTTGCTGCATCGAGCCTTCTCCTCTCCTCTTCCTATCAAAAGACCAGTTAGGAGGACCATTTCATCCCCCCTCCCCCAAATAACCCATCAAATTACATGTTATAGGTACTCAAAAACTCACATAGGACTTGCGCAAAATGGCAATTTGCTGCTTGCAGAGCCTAAACTCCATGTCGACCGCACTGATTCGAGACTCGACAGGCACGGCGCATTGAGACACCATCTGCTTTTGCTTCCCTCTAACGACCTCAGGCTGCCACACGTTCAAAGCCACCGACGCTTGCCTGATCAATCACACCACCGATGATCACATACAAGTACAAATCAAGTAATCGCATCACCACAAACAGAAAGCAGCAGCAGCAGCAGAAGAAGAAGAAGAAGAAGAAGAAGAAGAAGAAGAAGAGTCCCTCACCTGACCTTATGCAGATTCGACAGTTCAGAAGCGGAGGCCTTGAGCTTGTCGGACTCCCGCGCCAGCGAAGCCTCGATGTCTCGAATCCTCCGGAGGTGCTCGGCGATTTGGCTCTCCTTCCTCATCACGGCCCTCCGGTGAGCCAACCTCTTCTTCTCTTTGTCCCTCTCGAACCTTTTCCCCCCGCCAAAGAAACACGAAAAAAGGATAAAACCGGAGGAACCGGAGCACGAAAAAAGGGAATCGCAACCTCCGTGTTGAGAAACACGAATACTACCTGATTCGGTACAAGGCCTTAAGGGAAGACGAAGACGCCGAGGACGAAGAAGACGATCGAGAGGTCGGGGGAGGGAAATCGGAGGAGAGGAGGTGGGACCAGAGAGAGTCCTCGCCGGAGAGCCGGAGGAGGCGTCTGCAGGCGATCGAGACGCAGCACAGCTCCTTGTAGCTAAGCGATTTCGCCGGGCTTTTGACGCCGATCTCGAGGACGTGCCTCCACAGCTCGTCCGGTAGAAAAGCAGCCATTTTTCCCTCTGGAAGCCTCGGTCGTCGACCGGAGGAGGAGGAGGAGGAAGAAGAAGAAGAAGAAGAAAAGCTTTTGGGCTTTGAGCTTGGGCTTTGGGCCGAGTCCATTATACGTAGTGGGCCTCTGAAACAGAAGCAATCGGTACTGTACTCCCATCGCTTTTCATCGACCGCAACCTTAACCGAATGTCAGTTGACTCGTATCGTTGACCCAAAACGTGGAAATGACAATGGCCGCGATGATCATTTGCGTTTGTGAAGTTACCGTCATAGGCCGACAGCATTTGGCGCGCGAAATGAGAAAAGGTTACGGCAAGCGAACATTCAGGATGAGCCACAGCAAGTATGGGTCACCCACGACATCTCGTTACAGGAACGAGAGGACTAATCGCCGCAAGAGCAGAAAACCTCGGACCGTGACGATGAATCTGCTCCCGCGATCATCGAACGAGAAGCTCAAAGGTATTGGCTTTGGCATCGTCGAAGTGAATGCAGTACCGCAGGATCAAAATTCCGATAGCATTACCCGGTCTGGACACTCGGACATCAACAGACGCTGAAGGCTTTTACCTATAAGGTGTCCCCACTTGGAAGAACAGATTCAAAACTGTCATCTTCACGGCGGGAAAACCACTGTCCTAAGAGGTCTCACTCTATCCACCATCACATCGAACGAGTTCATTAAGAACAAGGTTCAAGGCACCGGAAAAGATTCAAAAAGGTTGCGTCATGAATAGAACACCGACACTCGAGTGGATTACACTAGAGCTTTCTGCAACTTTCCAACTAGAACAGAGTGCATTCATGGCGAAAACAACCGCACAGTATTGAAGCACAGCAATCTCATCCTTCACAGATCCGTTTGCCTTTAGACACCGTCAGAGACAGACAACTCGGGGCCACCTGCGAAAGTGAGACCTATTTCTGCAGTCACGTTGAGCACAGCCAAATCAGAAAGCAATGGAGGCAGGCCTTTCCCAGAGCTTCTGAATTTCTATGGTCAAATCCATCAGCCATGCAAATTTTCAACATCTACAGTGTCCTGCTTTATCGTTTGCTCATAACTCTCGTCTGGATTAGACAACACAAATGGTAAATGGGTGGCATCGGACACAAGAAAACCGAAGCTGTGGTGCAGCTACTACTGCCTGTTGCGGTTGTTGATATCAACACAGAGGGACCTACTACACAAGTAAAGACATTGACCTGGTTCCATTCACACAAAGCACACTAAGTGCGTACACTGACCTGAAAAGAAGGTGGGTACGTGCACAAGCATGCGCACGAAAGATTGGTTTCATCCAAGAACCTATCACATGAATCTCCTTCTTTTACCGACAGGGTTGTCCCTTGTTCGCTTCACGAGTACAGACTGTCAATATCTCATTCATCTTATATGGCAAAAATTCCAATCCATACTTTCAGTTGCATGAAAGGATGACAACTATGATCAAAGGAGCACTTGGATTGCTTTGAATCTATTGGGTTATTGAATCGCTAGAAGACATAATGAAGGCAATATTACCAAGAAAGCACTGATAGAGTGCTAATGCATATTAAATGTGTTTAGGAAGATTAATATCAATCTTCTGCTAAAAAATCAACTCATGACATTGTAGAACATGCCGCAAAAGAATAAACAGTTAGTAAACAGTACAAGGGATCACGCTTGATATCACCCTAAGCATTATGGATTAAGAGCAAGCAAAATTGTCTCATTCATTTAAAACGAGCACAAGCACACAGAGGAAGTAGTGAAATAGGACATGTATATGTGGGACCATAATCTATTCAGCCTACTTTCCGAATTGATAATGTAGCTCTTACCTTAGAATTGCTTTTTACCTAGCAATTCATTTTTCATATTCTCTTCTTCCCACTAATTCAAGGATTAATGCTTGTTCCATGGCACATGAGACCAAAAGTGAATGGAAAGGATCATATGGCCATCTTTTGAATCACACTAGATTTACTGCAGGGTTGTATTTCATTATTCGTACACTTAAAAAATTAAACTGAAAGATGAAATTATGAATTTGCTCAAACTTCACGAAATCCAGAACATACTTTACAAACTATGAGGACCAAAAAGCAGGAAGTAAGATATTGCAAAAAGATTCATTACCATGTGTTCCTGAGATAGTCTCATTACTGGGTCTGGACATCCAGAAAATTACATGAGCAAGAGTAATCTATCTATGGGGGATTCCATTGCTGTGTACATGGATGCCAAGACCACAAAAATCAGTGATGTCCTAAAACAATGTAAGTATCTCCCCGTCTTTTCTCTCATGAAAAATTGACAATTAAAACAACATTAGATTTGTAGCTACACCAACAACGAAGGGTTCCATTAATAATCGAGTCAAGAAGTAAAACATGACACCTAATGTGATGGATATGGGAAGGGCGGGCAGAGCTCGGCGGCACACAGACAACAATATAAGGGTGCACCCAAGTCCTGAAACAATTGCAAGGTAACAAGCATAGACTGTCATCAAATCATACATTGCAGCTCTACCCACCAGAACACTGTAAAACACGAAATCTCCAAGACCAAGTCTAACTCCTCTACCGGAATTGCGATCATCCTCCCCATCGTTTCTCCTTTCCTGCTCTCCCCCACTCCCTAAACCCAGCATTTCAACCAGCGGGGACATTTCTTCCTCAATCTCCAACTCCCTATTTCCAAACTGTCCCCCTCTATTAGGCGTGACATTCACCACTGAGAACTCCGACGATTCACTGCTCGACGAGTCCCTATCCCGGAAATTAGGCACCAATGGGGAGGTTTCCCCTTCATCTCGACTATGCTCACCTCCATCACTCCTCAAACTATGAACGCCATCGTCACCACGATCATTGGCAGTCTCATTCCTCCTCGTGTTGTCTCCAGAAACAGATTGCAGCTCAACTGACCCTGAATCCGACACACCAGCAACCAAAAGACCTAAACTCGAACCCCGGTTACTGCCACTTTGAGGTGCAATCGGACGAGCCTCATAAACCAGAGCAGGGAGTTCTTCATCCCTGGTGGAGGCCAATTCCACGAGTATCTTAAGCGGCCCACCCGGCGCCAAAACAGCCACCAAATCATACACAGCCAACGCCACAAGCAAGACCCAAGTCGTCCATTCGGGCAATTTTGTAAACCAAGCAGCCACGATAATCCCCAAACAAACCATGTAACACTGCCTCAAGATTATGGGAATCCCCCCGCCGAACACAGACAACACACCCACGACCGTGAAATTGAACAGCAGCAAGAAGCAGGTGACCGAATCGACGGGGATCGAGAAATGCTGGACGATCGACAGGAAGATCGAGCCCCCCATCGTGGCCAGCACGAAGAAGGCGGAGAAGTTCATGTAGTACTTGAGGAACCTGGTGAACTTGTAGTAGTAGAGCACCACGAGGAGGAAAGTCACCACCGCGATGAGGACGACGAACACCAGCGCGTTGAGGAGCGCCCCCTCGAGCTTCTGGCCGACGGAGTCGGAGGGGCTCTCGACGTAGACGAGGTTGGCGGCGGTGCGGATCGGGGCGGCGGAGGGCGCCGGGGCGGAGAAGGGGTTGGAGGGGGAGAGGGCGTAGACGAGGAGGACGACGAGGAACATGCAGACGGAGACCGGCGACATGACGCCGATGATCTCGACGCCGATCGAGTCGAGGACGCTCGGCTCCATCTCCGGGCGGCGGAATTCCGTCGAGCAGGCGGCGGGCCGGCGGCTATCGCATCGGGGGGACGCGGCGGAGGGTTTGGGGATCTGACGGCGGCGGGGAGAGGGAGAGGTGGGAACGGCGGCGGCGGCGGCGGCGGCGGCGGAGGTTGAAGCGAAAGCTTTTCACTTTGCTCTCCGTCGCGTCGTCATAATGCCGTGTCGGTTATGCGCATCTTGCTGTCCATTTCTTTTTGATCCGAAAGCAAAGAATCTTTTCCTTTTTGCCCCTTTGGGGTGATGGGAATGCAAAGGGGGTTTTTGCTTCGAATTTCGAATTGATGCCTCTTCGACGTTTTTGATTCCAAGTCAATTTTCATCCCACAAAGGATCCCAAATCAGTTATTCTAACCGAAATCTGTCATATGTTTGTGTGTATTCAAAGGTATGCATTTTAATGTGACGATAGATGGAGGTAAGAGGTAGATGTGTTGGTATTATTTGTGATTCTTTCGAGATGAAGATAAAATTTGAAGCAAATTGTCATGGAAGTGACTAAGGACGAGCGGTTTTAGATTCTGTTCAGATTTTACTTGGAAATTATCCATTGAAACAGAATCCTCATTTTTTGGAATTTAAAAGCAACCCTGCATAACATAGCCCGTTATAAGTTCCATCTATATTATTAATCGAACAATTGTAATGAGTCATTAATTTTAATGACCATCACTTACTCTAATCCACTGATAATTACTTATATTTAAATACACGAAAAATACAAAACATTAACAAAATAAAAGTTTTAGTCATAAAATAGAAGCTTAGATTAATGATTTTATATTATACACTCATTATCAAATGCTATAGAACATCGCATGATCACATTGAGACATAGACAAAGAAAAACACAAAAATTTCTTCTAGGTTTAGATTTCAGGTTCTGTATGAGTTCTACTGAAAATCGAAAACCTACCCATTAGAATATGTTTCTCATTTTTTGAAATTTGGAATCTACTCAGCATAACCTGAAACCTACAATTTCACAAGTTTCAAGATCTACCCAAATTCCATCTATATTATTAATCGAACGATTAAAGTGACAATCACTTATTGCTAATTTACTAACCATAATTTATATTTAGATACACGAAAAATATGAAACATAAACAAAGTAAAAGTCTTAGTTAAAATGGAAGTTTAGACTAATGGTTTCATAATATACACTTGTTATCGGATGCTATGGAGTATCGTAGGATAGTATTAATAGACCAAGAAAAATACAAAAATATTTTTAAAACCTAGAACCTACCCAACATAACTTTTAATGATAACTTAATCCACTAATCACAACTTATACTTGGATACACAAAAGATATGAAATATTAACAAAGTAAAAGTCACAATCATAAAATGGAAGCTCAGACAAATAGTTCTATACTATACACTCATTATCGGATGCCACAGAATATTGTAATATATCATTAAGACATCGACTAAGAAAAGTACAAAAATTTCTTCTAAGTTCAAGTACAAGTTCCATCCAAAATCTAGAACCTACCCGTTCGAATATGTTCCTAATTTTTTGAAACCTAAAACCCACTCAGCATAATCTAGAACCTAATGTTTCACAAGTTCCAAGGCCTACCTAGATTCTATGTATATTATTAATTGAACGATTATAGTGAATCATAACTTTTAATGATCACCACTTATTGCCAATCCACATATACAAAAAAAATATGAAATATTAATAAAGTAAAAGTTTCAATCATAAAATGAAAGCTCAGATTAGTGGTTCCACATTATACACTCATTTGCGATCGCACTAAGACATAGATCAAGAATAATAGAAAAATCTCGTCTAGGTTTAGGTTCTAGATCTGCACAAGGTCCACCAAAACCTAGAACCTACTCATTAGAACATGTTCATCATTTTTTTTGGAAGTTAGAATCTACCTTTTCACAGGTTCCAAGATCTATCATGATTCCATCTATATTATTGATCAAATGATTGCAGTGAATCATAATTTTTAATTACCACTACTCATTGCTAATCCATTAATCACAACTTATATTTAGATACACGGAAAATATGAAATATTGACAAAATAAAAGCTCATACTAGTGGTTCTATATTATGCAATCATTATTAGACGCCATGAAATATCATAGGATTGCATTAAGACATAGATCGAGAAAAACACAAAAATGTCTTTTAGGTTTAGGTTTCAAGTTCTGTACAAATTCCACCAAAAACCTAGAACCTAACCGTTACAATAGGTTTCTCATTTTATAGAATTTGGAACCCACCCATCATAACTTGTAGCCTACATTTTCATAGATTTTAAGGTCTAACCAAATTCCACTTATATTATTAATTGAACGATTGTAGTGAATTATAACTTTTAATGACCATCACTTATTGCTAATTCATTGACGATAACTTGTATTTGGATACATGAAAAATATGAATTATTAATAAAGTGAAAGTCTCAATTATAAAATGGAAGCTCAAATTAGTGATTCCATATTATACACTTATTATCAGATGACATAGAACATCATAGGATCTCATTAAGACATAGACCAAGAAAAATACAATAATTTCTTATATGTTTAGGTTTCAAGTTTTGCACAAGTTCCACCTAAAACCTAGAACCCACTCGTAAAAACATATTCATCATTTTTTTTAATCTAGAATCTACCCTTTCATAGATTCCAAGGTCTACCTAGATTAAGTCTATATTGTTAATCGAATAATTGCAGTAAATTATAACTTTTAATGACTACCACTTATTGCTAATTCACTGACCACAACTTATATTTAGGTACACAAAAATAAGAAATATTAGTAAAGCAAAAGTCTCAATCATAAATGAAGCTCAGACTAGTAGTTTCATATTATATATTTATTATAAGACGTCATGGAATATTGCAGGATCGCATTAAAATATAGATCAAGAAAAACACAAAATTTGTTCTAAGTTGAGGTTTTAGGTTCCACCTATCTGGGACCAACCTGACATGCCTTGGAACCTAAAATTTGACAGTATCCATCAGTCCAATTCTTCAATTCCAAATTCTATCATGAAACTATGCTCACCCTTAGAAGCACCGATTTTGAATTTTTTATTGTATTACTCGCAAAAGAAAATGGTCGAGTGGGAGTAATGCGAATAGTCATAATACAAAAAATCTCAAACTAATAATTTAACTAAAATCTACCATACGTATCAATTTCCACGTGAGATTCGTCATTCTCCACATCAGAATCATCTCGCAGTTTGTATATATGTTAATAGGTGTGCATTTTAACGTGGTACTTTATGGACCACAAAAGGATGGTAGATTTAGGTTAAGGGTATTATTTGCAATCTTTTTAGATGAAGATGAATTTGAAGTACATTATTATGGAACCGGTTTGGAATTTTTTATTGTATTACTCTAGAAATAAAATGGCCAAATGGGAGTAATGGGAATAACCATTGCATGTTCTTTATTTGATTGTGATCATATACTTTAACATAAATACGTTTATTTCATGGAGAATAGATGATTTGAGAAATATTTTCATAAAAATAATTGCTTTATTGTTTACTAGATATTTTTGAGAAATTGTTTTTCAAATTATTCACTTGTTATGAAACAAATGGAGCCCTAATCAAAGTAAAGCTAAAAGGTTTTGATTTTAATCATTGATTGTATCAAACCTTCCTTTTTATATAATTGAAGCTCTTGGGAGCGTTGACTTGATGTCCAACTTAATTTTAGTATGTTCAAGTTATTTTGATCCAACCCATTCAAACTGAGAAATGATATACTTATTCAAGATATTACCACTAACAAGACTGGGTAGTGTCTAATTTCAACTGTTTCAAATTTCCAATTATGATTCGAGCACAAAAAGAAAATATAAAGATGTCCATTCTCATGCTTAAGGGGAAATTACCAAGAAAATCCTAAATCTATTGAATTTAAGTGAATTCAATTCTAAACATTCAATTGAAGTGACCTTGCTACTATATTTATATATGCTAAACGTGCCAATTGAATCTTAAACATTTTGAATTTGTGTCTAATGATGTCTAAATCTTTTGACGATTTACTATTGTAGTCCATATGACCAGAAATCGTAGATGTGAATACCGACCGTCCTAGGTGGCAAATTTTTAATAAATTTTTGAATTTTTTCCTTTATTTGTTGAATTTCTTTACCCTTGCTTGCATAGGCTAGGTTGGCATTGCCGAGTGTTACAAGTCGAGGTGAGGGTTAATCTTGCTATCCCTTGCCCTTGCCCTCGCCCTCGCCTTCACCTAGGCTAGATCAACCTCGCTAGATCTGGTGAGGGTTGCCCTCATCGGTCCTTGCCATCGCCCAAGTGAGGCTCTACGAGGCAATCGGCCACTGGCAAAAAGAAAAGGGAAAGGAAAAAATGGGGGAAAAAGAAAAAAATCAGAAAAAAATTAAAAATTCTAAAAATTATCCATGTTAGCACTAGTCGTACCATATAAAACGGGTGACCAAAATTCGCAGGATAAACTACATTAGTAAATCATCAAAAGGTTTATGACTTAATTGACCAAATTAGAAAATTTATGATCGAATTGATACAAGCGTAATAAGTTTAGGGCTTTTTTGATAATTTTCTTATGCTTAGTCAAATCGGTTAAACCAGGTTGACCTGACCCAATGACAAAATTTATGGGTCAAGGTTAGGGTTATGATATCCGGCATTTTTTTTTTAATTTTTTTGCCAGGTCTAGGTTGACCGAAGAAGATGTCTTCTTGCCCATCGCCGTGACCCGCTGAAGTCCTGACCGGATATGCGCCCAAAGTCCAATTTCCAACCAGCAAGGTTTTGTACCTCCGGCCATCCGCATTTCATCTTAATCCCCTTCAAAGTTTGGTTCGAGGAAAATCAAAGACAGTGATGCCCTGATTTGATTTGAAATTTTTTTCTGAAAAGCTTGTTTCACTTAAAATAATTAGTCAATAGAATATATTTTCTTCATGTGTATGATGAAAATATTTTTCATTCATTTGATTTTATAAGTGATACGATGATTATTTTCAGGAAAAATATTTTCCTAATTACATTTTTTTCGTGAAATAATATAGCTAAAACCGGACCGATTCCCTCCCCCCAACCCCCCTCTTACTTTTCTGGTGAGTTCTCCCTTTTCATCCATTCGTAGTACAATGGAGATTAGATTACTAATTTCAGCATGAAGCTTGTGGTTTGTTTCGAAACCACGACTGAGTCATCGGTGTGGATGCACTATTGTCTTGGAAATTACTTTTTAAATCGTTTTCAATGTAACTAGCTACCGAAAGAATAATTCACTTTTCCTCAAAATTACTTTCTTCCAAAACATTTTCCACGAAGAATAGATTTTCAGTGAAACAAACGGATCTGGAAAGAAACTCAATTTTCCTTTATGTACAATTTTTTTATATGTCCTTCCTCTCATTTCTTTTCATTTTACTCACGGCTTAAATTTGTCAAACAAAGTGCAATATAAGAGGATTTGTACACAGCTTGCGCGACGTTTTATTCGCATAAGTTGTCTTGCGCGTATTTTATGGGTAATTACTAATTAGAAAGTGATTTTTGCGACCAAAATCAAGTATTTTATATTCATTAGCATAAATGGCATATCTGGAGTCAATTAAGTCTAGCCTTTGGCGTATACGTATATAGTGAGGTGATTCAATGCGATGATGTTGTGGAGGTCAAAGATGGGGACATGCAGAGGCTGGGCATGTCAAACCGCTTTAGTTGTTGGGACGGTCGCCTCCAAATTACTCTCCAAACCCTAAGGAAACCTCACTAAAAATATATATATATATATTATATTCTATGAAATTTCCGAAGATAGTGACATTCCTCTTGCTCTGTCTTCGACTTCGTTTCGTAGTAATCTTGCTAATTTTTATTGCTATATTGAGTGACGTTTTCAACTTAGTTGATGCAAGACCCTAGACAAATGTTGCTGAAGTCTTCATGATCTTAGAGTCGTGTGATCGAGTTGATTACTGCCAATGTATAGTTTAATTGGTGCAGAATTTATTATTAATACATATAAGTGCCATCGAAGTTTAATTTATCTCCAATGTACTTACAATGGCCCGTATGCGTGCGTGATCATACCTTGGAAGTTTGCAATTATGTAGCTACCAAGAATCAGTACATGGAATTGACAATATCAATGCTGTGTTTTGCGTTGACGTATGTGATGATGAAATAAGGCTGTAAAGGTTAATGCAAGACAGTAAAGTCTTTACTGTAGAGATGTTGCATTAAAGATAAAAAAAATTTAATGTCAAACACACGGTCCGTGTACTCTTCTTTTTACGTGACCCACTTTCATTGTCATTGATTAGGTAGTTATATTTAAAAAAAAATGACCCTATTAATAGTAATAGATATTAGTTTCATAAAAAAGAAAGGGGCATATAGGCCGTGTATTTGAAATTTTTCCATAAAAATGATTTCCCTATATTAAGTGATAACAAGGGTGCCTGCTATTAATTGCAGTTTTCTTGTAGCAAAGATCAAAGGTCGAAGGTGATTCGAAACTTCGGATTAAGTGTTGCTCCATGGACTAGGCTATTGCCAGAACCTGCCTATGTTAGATAACATTACGTATGTGGTAAGATTGATTGACATAATTGATGGGAATATGCAATGCGAGAAACTTTTATAGCATTGATTATGACCCACTTATTTGAAAATCCATTTACAAATCTATCGAATCATTTAATGTATCGATTCCTTAACTTAATCTTGATATATCTAACATTACTCATATCATTAATCTTGGTCACTAATTCCCCACCCTATCAAGCCACCGAATTCAATGCTCGTGGCCCCTTGTTTCCCTCGAAAAATCTTCCAAGTAACAAGAAAGCTCTTTAAAAATCCATTCTTGACTTGCACTCAAATAGGTCAGATTCTATACCTATCAACAACAACAACAACAAAATGGACAATCGAAAAGGAGGAGAGAATTGTAGAGTGGCCTCAAGGATCGACTTCAAAAGTTAGGGTTCTTGGTTGTAACTTGTATGCATGGGGAAATTGAAGCCACAATTTCGTATGCTAAATGGATATGTTTAGTTTATAACGTCACAATGACTCAGCAAGACTAAGGACTTCACATACGAAATTCTTGTGAAAACAAAACACGAAAAAAGAAAAGCTTAAATAGGCAAATAGCATAACTTTCTTGGTGAAACCAAAGGACGAATAATTGAAAACCCTTTGATGTTGTGATCGGTGTGGGTTTTAACCAAGACTTTATTAGCCCATCTAAACTCTTTATACCGTAAGGAAGAGATCCATGATAAAGAAGACAGAAAATTCTGAAAAGAATAGGAGAAAATTGCAAAAGCCACCCTCGACTTACCACATATTATATTTTTCGCCCTCGTTTTCTTTTATTTTTCTGAAGCATCCTTTCGTTTTCTTTTATTTTTCTGAAGCCTTCTTCGATTTCAAAATCTACATTTGAAAACCCTGGTTTTAAATTCTTGCATTTGTTCTTATAACTTTATTAAAAAAAAAAATAGATTAAAGCACCTTTTTGGTGTGAAGATTAATGACCCTATACACCCCGAATTTAAAGTGTGAATAAATCTCACGAGTATAATAAATTAGGATGAAACTTAGCTACATGTTAACATGCTGGACCCAAAACCTTAAATTTATAGATGCTCTAAAAACATATGTATATACAAAGCATATTGATTTGGATAATAAATGATGCGGGGTACTTTTAATCGTTTATATTAAATATCAAGAAGCATATAAATAAAAGTTAAAAAAAAAAGAGAGTAGAAAATTAAGAATAGCCCTTGTAATTTAAAAAAAAAAAGACTTAATAAACTTTGTCTTTATTTGTTTATTTTTTTGGGTGGCGAAGTTCCACAACTTTATGAGAAGTTATAAGCGGCAAGAGAGTTAGGGAGACACAACATTCAACCTCCTCTTTTGACTTTTGCTTCCACGTCTACTCCCATTTATTTAAGCTTCTAGCTCAATGAAACGACCCTGGTGACTCAGCATGGTAAAGCAAAGTTTGGATTTGATATTATCAAAATTACAATAAATAGATAAATTAATAAAATTGAAATTGCCCCTTCCCCTCAATTCAAATTGAAAACCCTTCAATGTTGTGATCGGTGTGGGTTTTAACCGAGAATTTATTAGCCAATCTAAACTCTTTATACCGGAAGGAAGAGATCCATGAGAAAGAAGATAGAAAATTCTCAAAAGAATAGGAGAAAATTGCAAAAGCCACCCTCGACTTACCACATATTATATTTTTCGCCCTCGTTTTCTTTTATATTTTTGAAGCATCATTCGATTTCAAAATCTACATTTGAAAACCCCTGGTTTTAAATTCTTGCATTTGTTCTTATGACTTTATAAAAAAAAATAGATTAAAGCACCTTTTTGGTGGGAAGATTAATGACCCTATACACCCCGAATTTAAAGTGTGAAGAAATCTCACACGTATAATAAATTGGGATGAAACTTAGCTACACATTAACATGCTGGACCCAAAACCTTAAATTTATAGATGCTCTAAAAACATATGTATTCGGATAATAAATTATGTGGGATACTTTTAATCATTTATATTAAATATCAAGAAGCATATAAATAAAGGGTGAAAAAAATAGAAAATTAAGAATAGCCCCTGTAATTTTTTTTTTAAAAAAAAAAAAAGACTTAATAAACTTTGTCTTTATTTATTTTTATTTTTTTTTTGTTGGCGAAGTTCCCCAACTTTATGAGAAGTTATAACCGGCACAGCAGCAAGGGAGACACAACATTCAACCTGCTCTTCTGACTTTTGCTTCCACATTGACTTCCATTTATTTAAGCTTCTAACTCAATGAGTCAGCATGGTAGGTTGAAGTTTGGATTTGATATTATCAAAATTACAATAAATAAATTAATTACTAAAATTGAAATTGTCCCTTCCCCTCAATTCAAATTGAAAACCCTTTGATGTTGTGATCGGTGTAGGTTTTAACCAAGAATTTATTAGCCAATCTAAACTCTTTATACCACAAGGAAGAGATCCATGAGAAAGAAGACAGAAAATTCTCAAAAGAATAGGAGAAAATTGCAAAAGCCACCCTCGACTTACCACATATTATATTTTGCGCCCTCTTTTTCTTTTATTTTCTGAAGCATCCTTTCGTTTTCTTTTATTTTTCTAAAGTATCCTTCGATTTCAAAATCTATATTTGAAAACCCCCCTAATTTTAAATTCTTGCATTTCTTCTTATAACTTTATAAAAAAAAATTGATTAAAGCACCTTTTTGGTGGGAAGATTAATGACCCTATACACCCCGAATTTAAAGTGTGAAGAAATCTCACGCATATAATAAATTGCGATGAAACTTAGCTACACGTTAACATACTGGACCCAAAACCTTAAGTTTATAGATGCTCTAAAAACATATGTATAGACAAAGCATATTGATTCGGATAATAAATGATATGGGGTACTTTTAATCGTTTATATTAAATATCAAGAAGCATATACATAAAGGGTAAAAAAAAAGAAAATTAAGAATAGCCCCTGTAATGTTTTTTAAAAAAAGGACTTAATAAACTTTGTCTTTATTTGTTTTTTCGTTTTGGGTGGCGAAGTTCCATAACTTTATGAGAAGTTATAAGCGGCACAGCGGCCAGGGAGACACAACATTTAACCTCCTCTTCTAACTTTTGCTTCCACATTGACTTCCATTTATTTAAGCTTCTAATCAATGACTCAGCAGGGTAGATCGAAGTTTGGATTTGATATTATCAAAATTACAATAAATGAATTAATTAATAAAATTGAAATTGCCCCTTCCCCTCAATTCAAATCACCCCGTGTATATATATGCACTCTCATGGTCTCATGGAACTATTCATACAGGTCCATACACACACACTCACAGTCTCACCTTCAAAGCAGAAAAGAACAAAAGACACCTTAGAGAAAGAGAGAGAGAGAGAGAGAGAGAAAGAGAGAGAGCAGATATTGTGGCTATGGGGAGACCTCCATGCTGCGACCAAATTGGCATCAAGAAAGGGCCATGGACTCCTGAAGAGGACATCATCTTGGTGTCTTACATTCAAGAACACGGCCCCGGGAACTGGCGATCCGTCCCGACCAATACAGGTAACGGCAGAAGTACCCTATTTGCCCAGATCTGAGCTCGACCTCGATTGATCTTTACACGAGTTACGGTAATCTCTTATGAAGTATTGATTGTTCATGAATTTGTTGATCGTCCGTTTTGTTTTTTTTTTCCCTTTCTTGGGTGGGGGCAAAAGGGCTGTTGAGGTGCAGCAAGAGTTGCAGGCTCAGGTGGACTAACTACCTCAGACCAGGAATCAAGAGGGGCAATTTCACACCCCATGAAGAAGGCATGATCATTCATCTCCAGGCCTTGTTGGGTAACAAGTAATAACTTTTACCCTCGAATCGCCACGAAACGTTCTCGATTAATCCGATTTTTCGATGATAATTGTGTGTATCTGACCTTTCTTTTCGCTAGTTTTTTCTTGTTGATTATCTGGGATTTTTCCTTTCCCGTTTCAGATGGGCGGCCATAGCTTCATACCTCCCACAGAGGACAGACAATGACATAAAGAACTACTGGAACACCCACTTGAAGAAGAAGCTCAAGAAGTTGCAATCGCCATCATCATCCTCCGCGATGGACCCCCACAACATGGCCTCCTCAGACACAACCACCCCCTCGAGAAGCATTGATGAACCCCATCATCAGAGAAGGGCGTCAAGCTGCTTGGACCTCATCGCAACCAGCAGCCCTTCCTCCTCGTCTTCCACTCTCAACAAGCTCAGCCATTCCTCCACATACGCCTCGAGCACCGAGAACATCTCGAGGCTCCTCGAGGGCTGGATGAGATCTTCCCCGAAAACTAACGGCAACACCGAGAACGACCGCCCCAAGTTCCTCGATGGGAAGGGTTTCGCTGGCCACGAGAACAGCGGCGGCAGCGGCGGCGGCGGCAGCAGCGGCATCTGCTATCACCCCAAGGCCGAGCATCAAGAACCTGGCGATCCCTTGATCTCCCACGACGAGTTTGAGTCCATCTTGTCATTCGAAAACATGAACAATAAGTGCAACGTCTCATGGGACAAGTCGAGTGGCAATTCAACTCATCATCCTCATCATCACAAGGGTGACTGCAGCGATGATCGACCTAGCGATGCGAACGAGGATGAGAAGGTTCACGAGATGATGATGCTGGAGAGGAATTACAATAAGGCGAAGCCGTCCGAGCACGCGCCGCCGCTAACCTTTCTAGAGAAGTGGCTCCTCGACGAGACGGCTTCCGGTCAAGTAGAGGACATGATGGATTTACCTTCGATGTTCTGATGACAACCCTTTATTCCATGTTGTTGTTCTTTTCTTGTTTAGGTTTGGATTGAAAGGACAAAAGAGAAAAAAGTATACATATAGTTTTAAGAGGTTTTTTGATGTATGTGGGAGTTGGTACTCGGTCATGTGGGGAGGTTCTAAAAGAAGGCTTAGGATCTCTAATTTGCAGCTTTTTTAAATCCAATTTGGTTCCTTTGTGAATGAATAGTCTCACTTGGGTCATCTGATGTTTTGCTCTCTAATCAACTTCTTAATCATCTGTCATAACATGAGATGTGCAATTTGTTTATGTTATTAAGCACAAACGGTTGGTCCAAAATTCATACTGGCCGAGCGTCGGGACATACATGCCGGGAGCTAAGAACACTCCTTGCAAATATACACATTTTACACTCTTGCTGCGAAGTAGATGAAGGATAAAAACCTAAATTGAATGCTCGATTTTGTAAGCATGGCCAGGATTGACGAAGCGGGCCTAGGCAACAATCTTTAACATCACCAGATAATAAACCTTTCTAGCCAGGCGGACTAATGGCGACCTAAGCGCTTGATTATGACGAGATAATGGTCCCGGTAACCTCTGATTAGAGCTGGAAACGAAGGTTGAGATTCTCACTCAACCTTCGTCTCTTCCCAAGTGGGTACGCAGCTGTTCATTTGAGGGTTTCAACAAAGCAAAAGAAGGAGGAGGAGAGGAGGGAGAGAGAGTTATGACAAAAGGGTGTGGGAATAACAGCCCATAAAAGTAAAATCGCCATTGTGTCACGAAATTCTTGCACACCCAAATGGGGTAAACGGGGGGGTGGGTCTACTGCAAGCTAAAAGGACAAGGAAAGAGGGGCCTTTTGATTTCATGGAGGAGCGAGAGATGGTGAAACATGTGATTCAAATTGACCTTTCGGTGTGAGAAGCTGGCAAACTAATGCTTATAATGCCATGCCTACCATGCAACTTATGTTCACAGGTTGCATCCAAGGGGCCATTTTTTTTCTCATCCTTTATTTTGCCCTCTTGTTCCCACAATTTTGCGATACCCTTCCCATCGAGGAGATATTTCGTGCATCGGTCTTAACGGATCGTGATTCGGTGGCATCATCAAGTCAATTACACCTACGCTTGTGATAGAGATGCAGCTTCCCTTAATACCCATCGAGTTTTTGAACGTTGAAATCCAAGCAGATGTGGTTGATGGATTGATATGACATCGGCATGGTGCATTTTGATGCCGTCTTTATCATTGGACCTTCCATGTAATAAACTCAATGACATAATAGTTAGAATGAACCAAGAGTAATGCTAGTAGACGACCGATGGAGTGTAGAGGAAGTCTCACGTGGGCTTATGACTAGAACTTCTAAGTTTATTGTGCATAAAGCCAACTATCACATCCCAAAAGCAACTTTAGGTCAATTACTTTGTCCACTGATCGGAGTCCTGACACGATGTCAAACGGTCGACCACGTGACTTTGCGCCTCTACGATCCTAAAGCCGATGATCCGAGGATGTCAAAGCACGGTCTAATGTAATGTTTGCCAGATCTGACCAAAATCAGGGCCGTGTGCGGCTGCTATGGTTGCGATGACCATCGTGACTAGTTGGTGCGGACTGCTTCATGTCTCAATCAGCCTTTTCCCCACAAAAACATCCAGGCTCGTAGCAACGACATTCGCAGCACATATCGAACATATTATTCGATTCGAATGGAGTTTCGACTTTAGATCGGAATAGATAGATCTTTGACATGGTTTCGAACATCAAATGTGGTCATTGCAGCGTACAAAGGGCGGCAACTTGTGCTTACGAGCATGTGTTCCTTAGCAGAATGCATGTATGGTGGAGGATGATGGGGAAGGAATCGTATTGGAGGGTGAGTCGCACATGCTTCATAGCTTATGCATGCAATATCAGTCGGCCTTGGCACGCTCTTTAATTAGTATATCCGCGACAGCAATCGATCGATCGATCGGCTCGACAACAATTTGGTTTGGTGCCATTCGCGAAATGCTTCCGTGAAACATGGTTTTGTCAGATTCCAAGAGAAAAAACCATGCCACGAGAAAGAAAATAAGTGGAAAGAAAACAACGTGCGACGAGTCAATAAATGGTAAAAAAGTTGAAAACTGAAGAATTTCGGGTAACTTGCCCCTATACAGTTCAAATAGCGTGATGCTAAGAAAAATGAAATTTTCATAATTCCACGTAGAAGAAAACAACATTTCATGGTACATTTATCACGAACTGATTTTCACTTCACAAAAGAAATCACGAATCAATACCTCACAATGCATTTACCCAAACAAATCCTTATCTCAAAAATAATTCCCAAACGAGTACTAGTAAACCGAATCTACCTTCAAGTCAAATTTCAAACTGCTCATAGGAAATTGATTTGAGGTGGATTTGGGATTAGAGATATCGGTTTGGAATTCTTCATGAGATAAAAATCAGTTTAAGGTAATTGTGTCGTGGGATGCCGGTTTAAACCGGAACAAATGTTTCGTAGAAGCACCAGTTCGAGATTCTTTTAGTGGTATCGAACATGTTCACGTACTATGCGGGGAAGAGAAGGGGGAATTGCTAGATTTTCTTTTTGTTTGTCCCCCTTATTTTTTTTCATGGCATCCATTTCTGGTAAATATTAAATAGACGATTATATATTTTTATTGTCGCGCGCGTGGCTCGTACTTCACCTTGGGATGACGACGAACGAGAGAAACCTCGTAATTTAATGACGTGCGATTGCTCAGTTTCTCGTGGGGACAAACGTAATATTTTTAGCCTCTGCAAATCCCCCCAAAAGCTCTGGCGATGCCAACTTTGCCACGGAAGCGACGTGATTTCGATGTCACTCCCAAATTATTAATTTATTTAATATTATCCCTTAATATTGACTCAATATATAATACTCTCTATGAACTTTTAATTTGTTCGGTGTAATTTTTGAACTATATGAAAATGTTCAATGTTTTCTTTGAACTTGAATGAATGCAAGATTAAAATCGGGTATTTTCATATAACTTAAGGACTAGACTAAACATTTACGAAAAGTTAAAGGATCACGTTGAACAAATTAAAAAAAAAAAATAGATATGATATTGTATATTGAATCAAAGATTATAGATCTTATTGAATAAATTAAAAGTTCATAAATAATATTACATATTGGATTAAAATTCATGGATCGTTTATATTATTATATGTATAAATATTTCTTGCACTAGATCTTGTGGTACAGTACCTCAGCCGACTCGCTCCAATGCGAAGAAAAATCGAGTACTAACGCGCTTTCGTGGATATGGAAGAATCACAACTTAATAAATCACTCAAGTACTTTGCTGTCTCCTACAAAAGGTCCTTCGTCAAAGTTCGTAAAACCTGTTTCCATTAGAGGTGATCGGGTCCAAGGTGGGTAGGGTCTAGACCTGAACCCTGTACCCGACCCACCCTGTTTTTCCGATCTGGTTCCAGGGTCAACCCTGTTTCCATTGGAACCTGTTTTGCAATCTCTTGATATCCTATACAACTTGGAATTTTATATTAATAAGCGAGAAAATAACGTAATCCTCCTAATTTATATTGAAACATTAAGCACTGATAATAAATTAATATATGAACTTTTTTACTAAACGGAAAATTAAGGATTCATATGGTTAATTATAATAAATAAAATCATAAGGTAAAGAATTAGCAACAAACATGGGTGTAATATTAGTCTTATTCCCACAATTACTATATGAAGCTACTCGTTTATGCAAACATAACTCTTTATACAAAAGAGAAATTATGCAAGTTAATCCATGTGATACACAAGAATTTGACGGCGACGAACACCGTTCGTCCATCAGATGGTGTGAGAGGGAGCCGGTGAGGAAGGGAAGCAAGTGAGGAAGAGGAATGACAAAGGAGGAGTGCCGTGCGTGTTTGAGTGAGCCAAGAGGAAAAATATCATGTGATTGCGAGAGTAAGAATAAATATTGAGAGGAAAAAAAAAAGTTTTGTACCTCTACTTACAAAACCGGTCCGGGAACCGGGTTCCGGGTGGGTAATCACTTGGACCCTGTTCCCGGACCGGTTTAAACCGGTTCCAAATTTTAGGAACCTGTTCCCGGACCAGTTTCAATGGGAACCGGTTCCCGACCCTGTTTTCAGGGTGGGCCGGTCCGGAACCGGGTATACCCGGTCCGGTTGCACACCCCTAGTTTCCATGGCCTCTCTCTCTCTCTCTCTCTCTATTACATATGTCCTACGTCATAATTCGTAAACCATCACTGTAAGTTGCATGGGTTGTGATGCGATGTTATTGCAGAATGTTAATCTTGGCAGGTTGTTCTTGACAGTTTCTTTGCTTGCAGGCATGCATAGGTTGAGTAAAGATAACGATTTTTGAACGAGTGCTGTTAGGGTTTTATTTCTTAGAACCGCGGGCTTAGGCCGAGAACGGTCGAATAACACATGCTATCGGTCTATGATTAGAAATTCTCATCAAATCATATTCTCATCAGAATTTGATGGCTTTAGAGATACGTTATGTGCTTGCGGTTCACATGGCGATGATTGTGACTGCGCAATTGAAGTGGATATCAAGCCTTCAGCTAGAGGGTTCACTCGTGACCTTACGCATACCTACGTTAATTCAATGATATTGCTGGTAAAATGCATCTCGATCCTCGATTTATTTTTAGCTTTTCAAGTCACGTGCCTCGATTTTTCTTTTCGGCAAATGCGATGGGCTCGATTGCCGGATTCAATGATGAGAGAGAGAGAGAGAGAGAGAGAGAGAGGTGGATCCACATAATATGTTGAGAAACCCTAATAATTTGACTTGGTAGGGGGACCATTTGAGCGAAATATGAATATCAGTGTTCTAAATAGCGATCATCTTTTTCTACCTAACATTGCATGGCTGGCATGTGAGACAATTCAGCCACCCCCCTCTGGTTATGACCCTCATAAATAGGCCTTGTCCAAAAGAAAGGAAAACATTGTCGTGGGTGTGGGACCAAAGAGTGAGATTGCATCGCACGATTCTTCTATCGTTTGACATATCGACGTAATTTCACGCGTACAGATTGAGTGTGTCCTCACTCCAAAATTAGATAAATAAATTAAGCGGAGTCACGTTTGTGACCCTTGAGTTTTCTCGATCGCTGTAAAGTTCTTCTTGACATGTTCGGATCAACAAGGGTGGAGTTCGCCTTGCCTTGCCCATGCTCATCCCCCATTATGTCCACGATTTGCGGATTGGCTAGTAGGATCATCACGGATGGGTCGCTCGACGGCATGCGTCGGGGCTTTGCTATGAAAAAATTGAAATCGAAACGGGCCTAAAACGAATATCAGGGCGGGGGGACATTGCAACAATCGATGCGTGAGGGGCTTTTTGCAAGAATCCGAAAAACCTGGGGAGCCAAATATAATTCGTCCAGAAAATGATAATAAAATAATAATAAAATGGACTATTAGATGGATCGATCTATGTGTGCACACATTAAACGTTAACTTTTTAATGGGACCTGCTATGTCCCGTTTCTTGTTCCCGAACTCAATCTTGAACGTGTGACACGTGGAGATCCTAAGAGGGCCGTGCAAGTCAACGTCCAAAGTACTAAAATTCCAGCCAGAGAAATATAAAAGCAAACTTTGAGAATATATATATATATATATATATATATATATATATATATATATATATATATATATATATATATATATATATTTGCATCCACATAAAGCATTCGATTAAATATTTTCATAGGATTGGAGAAAAATTGAAAATAAATGAGTGCACTAAAGTTGAATCAAATCGAAGCCTGTGATTCAAACAGAGTGAAAAATTAATTTAATAGAAGGAAACTCATCTGTGCTATTTTTATATAGAACTTTTCTTGATGAGTGCCGCGAAGCATTTATCAAACGATTAATTAAGAAAATTTCGCGGTTTCATTTTAATGTACTCGACTTTTCACGTGCCGTAAATAATCCATATTTTAAGAAAATGGTAGTATCCGATATCAAATATGTCCAACTAGTGCCTTAATTATAAGTGAATAAGACAATTTGTAAAATTCAAAACCAAAAGATCGAGCGTTTTGACTTAAAATGAGCAAAACTTTCTTCCTTTAGAATGAATTATGGCCCTCAACTTATGCTCCAAAGTTTCTGAAATACTAATAGATTCAAATTGAACATAATTATAAGTGACTTAGATGATTTAGAAGCTCCAAAAATTACAAGCTCAAGTATTTGACCTAAAAGGAGCCAAACTCTCCTCCAATGAGAAGTTCCTTAAAAATGAACTACGACAACAACCCAAAAAAAAAAAAAAAAAAAAACACTTTGTGCCTTAAATTTTCCCAAATATTAATGTAATCAAAATAAACACAATTATAAGTGAAGCTATCCATAACATTCCCTTTTGTAGTATAACATTTACATTACTTATTATTTTTTTATTTTTTATTTTTTTTTGGTGACCCAGGGAACCCTCGCACCGTACCAACGCGGACGGCCCGACAGGCCCGGGGTAACGGGGGCTAAACCCTGGGGGCGACACGTGCTAGCCACCACACACGGCCTCCAGTTAAGTCACCTTGCGACGCCCGGGTTTCGAACACTCGACCTTTTATGAGAGGAAGAGTGCTCGCTCCAGCGGCGCCACCCAGGTGGGTGGTTAACATTACTTATTTTGGGGGCAAAAGATAACAAAAATTTCGCGCTTCGTAAATTGACATATAATTTTTTCAAATTAGATACATCTACGAAAACTAACATCGAGCTATGAAAAATGCGAATCAGGCTAGGCCGAAATGAATTTTAGGGGGGTAAGTGAGAATTCCATTAATCTAGCTTGGTATTAAAACTTCGGAGGGAGCGTTTCTTCAAATTTTTTTATTTTTTTGTCGGTCCTACTCTATGCCTATTCTAATTCTCACTCTCAGACTTTTGCCATGTCTCTTTGCAGGGCGTGGGAGTCGATACACAATCCTGAAACTAATTCGTCCCCATCCCAACCCCTGAGAAGGTGGGGATTCGAGATTGAACCGTGAGTAATGGAGGCGCATTATTTTCGTCCCACTGCTATCAATGCGATTTTTCAATTTCGTCCTGGCCCCGAGCGGCACGATTAGTGTCGCCCTTCCCACCACTCGTCCACATCCAATCACGCCACATTAAGTGGCTTTGCTTTATGGCCTTCAAAATTAGGGGAGTACATGGCCCATTTCATGACAAATTTTTCTAATATTTTTGGGAAAAAAAAAAGAGAAAGAGAGAGAGAGATTCAGTAAAAGAAAAGAAAAGGACATTTAATAATTGCTAAATGTGGGATTGGCGTCATTATTCACTGGGAGACCCCATTTAGATCAACCCATATATCAGTGTCAGTCAATTAATGACATCATTAATGCCAAATGCCAAGTGCATATGCACTGTCACAAATCAGGAGCCCCTTCAAAAAGCAGGAACCGGGGTCTTAAATTGAATTGAATTTCCATTATTGTGTGATAATTTAATTGAAATTGCAGGGCTTCTTTAGGCTAGGGTAGCTCATTGGATGCTAGGAAATACGGAGACTCTTTATAACCTTTCATGTCGTGTTGAGCATTTCGACATGTGTCCAACACTTGATCAACACGTATGGAAAAACCTAACACCATATTAATTTTTTCGACATTTTTCAATACTCGAGTCGAAGTTCCAACGTGCCTGACACATGATTTCAATACGCGAGGTCAATTTCAAAAAAAATTCAATAAATGAAGGATCAAATGTATATATGTGAAAAAAAATACATTAAGAAAAAAGAAAAACCTAATATTTTTTTTTTCTTTTCTATTCTGACTCTCACTTCTTGTGCTACACAATTTACCCTCAAGTTTTTTTTTGTTTTCTCATTCGACACGTCTTACACGCAAGTCCAGAATATAAATTGCTTATTTTTTTCTCTCCAAATTTTATGGATTTATTGAAACAAAGTTGAATTTATCATATTGAAATAATAAAGGATATTAATAAATGGTGGATTAATGTTTTTAATATAAATTCATTTTAGGATTTTATTTATTTATTTATAGATTTGAATCAAATTAATTTGATTGAAATAATCATAAAAATAATAATTTATTATGTATACATGTTCCAACGTGTAGGAATTTTCTATTTTTTTTTTAGAAACGACGTGTCGACATGTTATGTCGTGTCATATCGCATGTCGCTTATCAACGCTACTTAGTTGAATGCTAAGATGGACTCCACCAATGAGAATTTTACTGGTAAGAGAGAAGTGGTGATTTGATTATCTTGAAGATGATGAACTTTCCGTCCCATATTAAGTCCTGGGAGAGGCCTACCATGAGAGGACCCCATGTTGCGTTCACACAGGGCGTGTGATTCCGGAAAATTTAGGAAATTGACAGCCTTCTAGAGCTTGCTCATGTCTACCTCATCCCACTCCCACCGAGATCGACGGGATTGCCGGGTGCGCGCCGAGGCAGATGGCGCCACGGCATAGATCGCCGTACCTACTTTGATTCGCAACCATCGTTTGTAGGATCCCTCTATAGTAGGACTAAGCAGAAATGATGAGAAATCAGCTGGTTAGGTGAGAATCTACTGCACACTTGCTTGAAAGGACTTAGCATAAACAGCGGGTTTCAGTCTCAGATCTCCGTAAGACCATTCAAGCATGAATGCATTGTTGAATATTAGGCAACATGTCATGTTGCAAAGAGACTTTAAAGATAACCTAGTCATCAATTGATGTTGATGCATATTTACAGTTGCAAGAAAAGCCAAAAGGATACGGCCTTGTCGACCATTTTGCACATTTGTGTAGACATCCTCTTTCTCCAGTAATGAATGAAACATCTATGGTAACTGGGGCACAGAGCGCGAAAGGATGAGACAATGGACTCGTCAGGAAGCAGATCAACCTTGCCCTACAAGTTTTCTTTGATCTTTGTATACAGACAAACTAGGACGAACAACCAGTCTGGTTATGGGAAATTGATCAGTTCGTAAGGGACGGAACAATGGGACAATTCAAGGAAAATTCACCCGTCTTTATCATCTCTTTTCTCGGACGAGCAAGTCCAAGGATGTCCACAACATTCCATGCCTACTTTCGGTGCTTCCATGAGAAAATTGCTCCTGAAAATGTATATCAGCCCATTAGATGACATGAATTTCAAATGCAGAGTAGGAGCAAAAGAAGCTTTAATACCAAAAGTCAGCCCATTTTAGTTCACTCCATCAGAATGTAGACAAGGCCTTGTCATTCGCAAAAGACAGTATAGACAAGCTCGCCCCCTTGGCTTGGACGCAGAAGGTCATCCATCTCAAATTCTTACACTGTCACAATTTTCGAACTTCCTCATGGATAGAACTGAACAGAACTGTAGGGATGTACCTCTCTCCAAAACTGGGAAAAATTACCTGCATTGTGGGACCACACATACTTCAATAGCTCACACACTATCCCCACCTTAAAAGGAGAAGATTTCCACACTTTTCTTTTACGCCACAGAAGATGATTTCTTTTGAAAGAATAAAACGAAGGCACCATTCCTTCTGTCAATAAATTCTTTACAACAAAATATGAAGTTGATTAATTTTAAAATGTTTCTTGAAGAAGTTCAGCTCATTCAGAACCAAGCTAATTGAAGAGTTACCGTCATAAGTTTTCCTGCATTTTCAGGTCTGCTTGCTACACTAACAGCGGCGGCTGCAGCAGCTCCAGAAGAAATGCCAACCTAGATGAGAACTAAATGTGTTAAAAGTTTTTCTCCAATCAAAAGATACATGATAAAGTTGTAAAACACTATATTTGCTAAGATTCTCACAAGAATTATTTTGATACTATCTTGTACTATGGTGAACTCAAGTTCACCAAGAGGGACAAGCTTCAGCACTAATGGAGTACATTAGAATGGATTTGGGTTAGGTACAGTTTTAGCCTCCTAATTCTTGTCAAATTTGCAACCCAGTCCCCAAATTTTTTTTTCCCTTCTTTTTGGCGCAATCAAGTCCTCTTACCACATTAGTGCAACTGCTCCTTCCATTCCATTAATTTTGCAGATGTTGCAGAACTGATGTAGCAAGCCACATCACCAAAATTGGCATGACTAAGGAAAGGGTGGGGGTCGTTTTATTTGCCATTGTATTTTTCTAAGTTGGCACGACTGAGGTGGCAAAAAAAATAGGTGATGAGAGAACCCAATCACATAAATTAAAAAAGATGGGAGGATTTGATTGCAATAACCAAAGGAAAAAAAAAAAAAGGAATTGGAGGGCCCAATTACCGGAAGTGTACTTAAACCCATTTCTAATACTTAGTCAAAGCAAACGATCCTTTTTTCTTCCTATTTCTACCATACAGAATTTTGCAGCCTCAAGTTTTGGGAGAGATACTCCCTTTCGAAAAGAAAGCCTAAGACTAGACACATCTCAACCTCACTCCAAAGGCCTATTGAGTTGGGACCAGAATTCAATAAGGTTATTGGTTTCTTTCTTTTCTCCAAATTACGTAGGTCAAGGGTGGAGACTAGCAGTTGACCCTTATCATTACACTCCCATATAATGGTCTAGAATCAAGAGCAGTGAAGAATGGGGAAAGAACTTCATGATTACCAATAAACCTTCTTCCAAAGCTAACCTCCTTGCCATGTGGACAGCTTCATCACTTGTAACCTGTAATGAAATTAAAATTAAATTTACAACTGAGAGTAGAAAGAAAATAACAGGCAAGATACAATAATCACATTGAGAGGCTTTACAACAATGAAAAGCAGTAACCAACCCACAAGATGGAGCTTGGAGATTTTCATACTGCTTAGAATTAACTAGGGAATAGTGATGTAGTATTCATTGGCCTAATTACTTAGAAAGCCCAATTGAAGATTTTTCAAAGTAGTCCTGAATTTTAAGAACCTTCAAAATTTTACCATAAATAATTAATGTGCATTTCCATGCTAATTCACCAATATGACTCAATTAGAGTGACCATCAAGTACCAATGTGGTTTGCCATACAGTGCCAATGTGGCATTGACTTCTCCAAATGAAGAAGCCTATGGATGCATGATGCACGCATAACCAAAAGAAGTGCAATATTGATAAGAAAAGGAAGAGAGAGAGAGAGAGGCAAAAGACAGGCCATAGCTCTGATTGCTAGTCCTTTGTTTGCAGGCAACTAGATTTGTCTCGGTATAGTCATCAAAATCATTTGCTAGTGATCTGAATGCGGTGCCATGAATTGATCAATTGTCAATCTCCACATGGAAGATTAGATCCACGATGGACCTTAACTTGGCAAATAGATATGATAAACCTATCAAACTGTTGCCAAGGACTAGAACCACAATTGAATTTGTCTGTCACTAGATCTAAATAGGATGTATGCCCACCCATCTCATCCCTTTATATTTTTAATATTTACCACATGTAAGAAAGAGATGTTAAAAATTGTAGAGTATTTCAAGTAAGCAAGAACCAATCTGAAATGTATGAGCAGCAACAGGTTGAGTTTTGACTCCAATATGACAAACTTCAACTTAGGTAAGAGTATTTTCCACAACTGGTCCCCAAACAGGATGAAACAGGAGGCTCAAACCCATTGTCTGTAGCTTGTATTCCTATTTTGTTGAACTTTTCTGTAGTGCATGTTATTATGAGATGGCATAAATAAGGGCATCCCGAAAAGCAACTGTGTGGTTTCCACCCAGTGAGAAATGGACGAAAATGTTGCTACATGCCAAGGTGGGGGTGTCAAAGTCCATGATAAAGGGAAGCGTGACAGAGGATTCAGTGCTAAATTAGAGACTGATGGTCTTAAAAAACCATGTATATGAACCAACTCAAGGGCAAAGACCGCTGTTTGATGTTGTAGCAAGCAAAAGCAATAATGTGATGGTCTTAAAAAATCCATGTATATGAACCAACCTAAGGGCAAAGATCGTTGTTTGATGTCGTGGCAAGCAAAAGCAACAATCAAAAGTTACTCATTTTGATTTGTAGATCCAAAGCCTCTGGGATGATGAGAAATTAAGTTATCTTAGAAGAAAGACATACTACAGAGAAATAGAATTGAGAATCCAATTGGAAAATCAAGACAATTTTGGTACATGTAAGTCCCTGAGGACCCATTCTGCAAATTCACTTGCAGATGTAAAGCACAAAGCAAGGTAAATTGTTTCTCGGCAGCTTTTTGCTGGCAAATTGTGGCTGACGGTGGTAGAAAGTATAACATGTAACCCAAACAATAAAGCGTTCTTGTCTAATGGACATATGCATTTCCTGTGTGTCAGTTGGTCAATATGCAACAAACAACATTACTCAATCAGTTTGGTAATACCACATGATAATGTCACACAATAAAAGCATTTTCTACCATTCTTCATGTTTTGAAGACAGAGTTATTACCTTGACAACCTCATCAAGCAATTTAACATCCAAGATGCTAGGGACGTAGCCTGCAAGAAAACATTATAAAAGTGAACAAAGCAGGCAAACCAGAATTTCACATAGAAGAATACAAGCCATGGACAATGGTTTGACCTGAATTTTCCCCTGAGATTATACTCCTCTCTGCAGGTTCCACACCAATTACCTATGAATTGGGTACGATAGGAAATTTACATAATTATGTAAGAGAGAACGGTAGAGAAGGCCGGAACATTCAGAGAAGAGTCGGTCATCAAGAAAGCCTATAACACCCTAAACAACTTGGACAATGAGGTAAGGGCAATTATCAACATAGTGGTGACATGCCTCAGGATAAGTGACTAAAAAGAAATTGTATCACTAAGAGTCACCTATTCGCCATCCGCTGAAGCCTACAATTTGCATCCTCCTAAGGTACTTAAAACTTTGTTGATTGTCATGCCAATTATTTCTCCCAATTTGGCCCATATACCTGGCACCATGTTTTCCCCATATTTGCAGAATAAATGACACATCACATTCTCACCAAGGAACATACTTCCCACATAGACTGAAGAAGATATTGCCACAGGAAATGACACAGAAATTTCAGATTTGAAGTTGACGAACCTTAACGTCTCTGTTCATCATTTTCAGGTACCGCCCAGTACCTGTAACTGTACCACCAGTTCCAATTCCAGCAACAAGTATGTCAACATTACCCATTGTGTCCTCCCATATTTCTGGTCCTGTGGTTTCGAAATGTATCTGTAATTTGCAGAAGTTAAGACACTTTATGATGGAGGAGCCTTAATTGATCGCCAAGAGGAACAAAAACAAGATGGCAGAGAGGAAAATTAGAATTTCAGAAATTTTCACGAAAAGGGTGCAAAATAACCTTTGCATTTGCCCGATTATTGAACTGTTGTAACATGTATGCATTTGGCATCCGAAGGGTGATTTCTTCCGCTTTTTCGACAGCACCTTGCAGGCCTCTCTCAGGGTCAGTCAAAACAATATCAGCACCAAAAGCACGTAATAGTATTCTCCTTTCAACATTAATTGATGCAGGCATGGTGACAATTACTTTGTATCCCTTGACTGAAGCTACAAAAGCAATGCCAAGTCCTGTATTTCCAGTGGTCGGTTCAACCAGTATGCTCTGCATAATGGGAAGTGAAACAAACATGTCATGTCCATGCATAGCACTCAAAATAAGAATTTCATCAGAAAGCAGATTACAGGCCAGCATTATGCGCAAAAGATACTCTTTTTTTATAAAGCAACAAAAGCAGATGCAAAACCTTTCCAGGTGAGATTACTCCTCTCTCTTCAGCTTCAGTGATCATGCTATAAGCAATTCTGCAATAGCAACATTGATGATATAGCATAATTAAACGATCAAATAAACTAATTTTAAAAATATTTTTTGGTACATGTAAATCCAAGGAGCTAATTAACTAGCTTCTGCTAAATGGCACTGCTATCAAATAAATTATCAACCCGCAGTCACTTCATAAGGAAAATACTATCTATGCAAGATATAGATATTCATTTATATAAATTACCAACCCGAGTACAGAGCTGAAAAGGAAAATTACCTATCTTTAACACTTCGGCACGGTTCCATAGATTCAAGTTTAGCAGCAATATTAGCTACACAGCCTTTCGTGACCTTGTTGAGATATACCATTGGTGTTCTCCCAATCAACTACATCCATTTGGCAAAAAGAAAAGGTTTTAAACACAAATCACCAAATACACCACAGCGCAACATCATAAGAACCATCTGAAACTCACTCTATCATACCACAAGTGCTTACAAGCCATCATCGCCGCAAATATAATGCTCGGACAAATAAACTAGTTTCACACAAAAACAGCACTCTACTAGCATTGCAGTGCGAGAACAAGGAAAAGTATAGGATCTAAATAGTGTAGAATCCTAAATTGTCGAAGAACTGCATTTAGGAGTTTGGCGTCCCAAACGAAAATACGGCCCATATCAATGCGAAGCTGGTTGATATTAGTATTATGTGACCACCACCAAAAGAACCTAATTCGTGTCAAGGTGATTGGTCTAGAAGAATTTTCACATTTGAGAACAGAACCCAGAAAGAAAGTCCCACACTTTCATGATTCCAACTAAGTTCCGCCCATTTTTCCAAGGCTTGAGCACCATTTTCTACTTTCCACGGAATCCAACAGGGGCTAAACAAGAGAAACAAGCATTGCCCACAACGGCTTATTTTTCAAGATAGAGACCATCCCGAAAAATCACAGAGAGAGGAGCAGAATCACCGCCCACGAAGGAGAACACTGAAACCTGCGTAACATCTTCGGCTATGTTGACAGCCTGCGCGTCCCGTCCGTCGTCCTCTTCTCCTCCATAGTCGTCGCGTTCGATTTCTTCCATTCCGACCTCCTCCTCATCTTCTTCCTGTTGGTGCCTCGTGCAAAGCGGAGTAGCAGCTCTAGCAAGGGCGATGGGGCCGACCCTGCTTCCACCCGAGGAGGAGAAGCAAGTGGAGGAGGAGCAGGAGGAGGAGGAAAATGCATTCGCCGGCGAGACGCGCGGACCCTCGAACGACACGAGACGATGCCGTTGAGGCCGCGAAGGGGAAGCGCCGAACGGAGAGAGAGGGAGGAGGAGGCGAAGCGCGGATGCTGCTGCCGCCATTTTCAGAGCTCCACGAGAGTCCGAAGAAGGCGATGGATATGGATGGGTTTTTCTTCTTGTTCTTCTTTTTTTTTTTTTCTTTTTTTGATGTTTCTCTTCGCTCGCACTCTTCAGCATTCGGGCCGCGATGTGGGCTCCGTGGGCCCGCAGGTCAGCCCGGCCCATGACCCCCTTGCTCTAAGCGAGGCCCGCTTTCGCTTGAGAGAGCGAATCCCAATGCCATTTATGTGTTTTGTCTCTGCGGTCGTAGTTCGCATCATTCCCGTTGTTCTTTGGCTGCCCCAACCCAACAAAAGAAATTTATAAAATTTTCCAATAAGAATTTGAAGTGCTCATCATTTTTCAAATAAAAAAATAAAGTATTATTATTTTTTAAATAAGAATTTAAAATAGATTTTGTTTTAAGTAAGTGTCTTAAATGATTATGTCAGTTTCAAACAAAAAAGCTTAACTTTCCGACTAATCAAAGGTATTTTCATTTTTACATTTTTTTATTTATTTTTTTACTTTTTCTTTATTTTTCTCTTTTTGTGGTTTTTTCTTTCTTCTTTGCCGGTGGCTGCATGCCTAGAGAGGGCTGGGCGAGGGTTGAAAAGGGAAAAAAAGAAAAGAATGAAAAATAATTTAAAATTAAAATTGTGTTTAGATGAAAAGGCCCTTGACTGGCTAGAATGTTTTTTTTTTTTTTTTTTTTTATGTCGGTCATATTCTACTCTTATTCTAATTCTCACTCTCAGACTTTTGTCCTGCCTCTTTGCAGGGCGTAGGAGTCGAAACCCACTCTTAAAATTAATTTGTCCCCACCTCAACCCCCTGAGAAAGTGGGGATTCGAACCCTCCACCTCCCCCTTCCATGTTGGAAGGGTGGCCACTGAGGTAAACCCCAGTGGTTACCGGCTAGAATGTTTAGTCAGCTAGCAACTAACAAGATTAGACCCTTATTCAAAATTACCATAGCATTTAATGCTTTTATTTGATACAAGGTTTATTTCATGCCCTTATTTTCTCAAATAAGGACATTCCATGCCCTTTTTGGAATTCTCTCTTGAATTTTATATGGTAAGTGTTCAGGTTGGGCCCACACCAAAGTCATACGAGCTCGCTTACTTGTGTTAGGACATTGCCCAAGCCCATCCATCTGCCTTTCGGATCTCTTGGGCATGGGCGAACAAGTGAGCGAAGCCGTCTACCAATTGAACACCTTTAATTTTATTCATCAAATAGAAGTTTGTGCAACACCAACCGTGACATATCAGTCTGTATCATATAAAAGAAAAGAATGTCGAAACATACAGAGTCATTTGGTCCATTAAAATCAAGAGGTGACGGTTTGAAATCGTGTGAAGAAGTTGTACATACATCACCTCCATCTCCAACACTAGATGATTACACTTAGAGAAAATTCCAAATAGATTTTGAAGTTGACAAACTTTCCAGTAAACTACATGTGCCTTTAAGAATTTTGTTTCAGGTGTATGTTCAAGATTTGAAAAAGCCTCATATAGCTTTTAGACCGAACTTGAACTCATTTAGACTTATTCTCAAGTTGTCAATCCACACTCAGACGTAGAAGAAGATCATTTCTTATCCCATCCTGACATGCTCAGATCGAAATCAGTTCAATATGTGAACAAAATAAGCTCCAATCCTAGCACTTATCCAGAAGGAAATAGTCCAGGACCAAATTACTATAGATCCTACAACGGTTAGTAACCTGGCTTGAATTCTACACCATTTTGGAAGATTGACTCAATCAAATTTATTAGGAAATTAATCCTGAAGATAAGTTTTTTTCTAAAAAAAAAAGCTCTTCTTTTAGAAACTAAGACTCTAATTGTATCAGCGATCAGAATTAAATGGAGATTCATTATTTGTCACTCAACGACAATAACATTTTCTCGATACAGTTATGTCTATCGATCAAAATGGAAGACAATCCTTTAGAGACTATCCAATGGCTAGTTTGGAAATGGAGGAGTGTGTAAGGAAACCAAGGTACTAATGAGTAAGAGATGAGGCCTAGAATATATAATTCCAAAATTTGAGCGTATTTCAATCATATACTTGTTTTTAATGAGCTTAACATTTGTGATCATGAAAGAAATATTAAAAGAGTGGACCCAAGTATGTCCTAAAACTACTTTGTCTGAATTCTGGGATGTAAAACATCAAGGGAATTCTCTCTTACTAGTGAACGGACCTAAAATTAGAACCAGGGAAGACAAAGTCAGTTTCCTGCAGGTATGCCTTCCCATAATGGGCGAACAACTCCCGTTCAAGCTCTTCAAAGACAACCTTTTAGCAGAAAACCATATGCCCTTTAGTTTATAACCTAGAGACACTTAGAGATACCAGGATGATAACATCTCTAACTATCCGAGCTGCATTTCTCATAGGATCCTACCAGGCTAGAGAAGAAGAAGAGAAATTTAGAAAGCCATTGAGAGTTTTCACAAAACACTCACTTTACTTCAAGGGACTCTGCCCAACACATTACATCATCATCGCCTTTTATAGTTAATAAGAGGTCACACACAAATAAGGACCATGCTCACGGATCCTGAAACAAACAAAGACGCCGGAAACTTCCGGTAGGGAATTATTCACACGGTATGAACAGTGACAATGAACAGTGATTTTCCTAGCCTACTGCTACAGTAAAAGTGAAAGGTGACTTGCAACAATGATTTGTTACAGTGACTTATTTAGTCAACGGTCTCATCCGTCGCGAGTATTGTAGTCATAGTCTGAGTCATCCGAACTATGCATGGCTAGGAAGTGTTCTTCATATTTTTGCTCAAGTGCTGCAAGTGTATCTGGCGAGAGAATCTGATTTGATGAGGATGTTTCCTCATGATTCTAGGAAGAGCCTATAGTGTCGTCAGGAATGCTTGGTTGAGACTAATTTGATGGTTGTGCATAGTAGAATGTGTCCATGCTTAGAAATAAGGATGAAAGTCCTTGATCGTAGGGGTCTTGGGAAAGAGGGTCTCCCCATCGTGCATAGGAGTCTTGAGAGGACTGTGCATCCTGAGAGGACTGAGCAAAGTTATCTGTGTCTGCTATTTCTTGCTCCTGTGATGATGCAACTTGTCTGAATTACTTGAGTGCTTCCTTGGCTTCTGGTACCAGGCTATAATGATCCCATGCAGTGGGTACATTATAGTTCAATGCATCTTCAGGAATGATTTTATTTTCTTAGCACAAAACCCTTTGGAGTTCTCAATACTGGTGCTCACAGCAACCAAAAGGTCCTGGATAAGATTTGTGAATCCGAGCTTCTGCATTGTGTGGTTGAGGTTTATAGGATGTGGTACCTATAATTTGAGGGGCATTGACAAAAGCCCATGGTCGTCGGAAAAACAAAATAGTATGGACCTCAGGGTTTGGTTGTGCGGTTCTCAATTCTTTCTGCAAGAGGTACTTCCAATGAGTAAGGTGATAAAACCAATTAAGGAAATCTAAGAGATTTCTGTCACTCTCATTTTCAATGTTTCCTCTGCCGAGCCCAAATATCCTGGTGAGGTTGGCACTAAATCTTCTGGTTGGAATTTCAGTAGCTATTAAGTATGTATTGATTAAATACCATAATAACTATCGAAGTTGGTTAGGGAAATCATCTTCCTTCCAAATTAGAGGATGTATGAAAGGATAGTCCGAATTTAATCTAAAAGGATAAAGAATCGAACCTCCATTGAGTCTGAACAAATCTGTGTGACATTGCCACATGAGGTTATCCAGATTTTCAGTAAGGCTATCATTCTAGATTTGTTCAAGAATCTCCTGAGGGTATTTCTAGCTTGGCTAATCTCGTATCATCTCGATCTTATATTACTCATTGTGATGAAGAGTATGACAAGCATGCCTCATGATGTACATGTTGATTTCTACTGGTGCTTTTGGTCTTGATAAAAAGTCAGCAAGCACATTTTTCTTCCCGACAATGTGTTTGGTCTCAAAAGAATATTTTGAGAACTATTCAACCTATCGAAGCAATTGAGAATTTGGAACTTACTTCTGCTTGAACTTGGTCATTTGGGGAAAAGATGCCATATCTAATTCTACCAGGAAGTGATGGCCGATGAGATGGAATTCGAATTTTTTTATTCCATTTTTTACTGCCAATATTTCTTTGAAAGTGGAATGATAATGCATTTCAGCTTAGGAAAACTTTCTATTCTTGTAGGCACACAAGTTCCTCTTACCATCAATTTCTTCAAATAGGATGGCTGCCCAGTATTCATCACTGGTGCCAGTCTAGAAAATTCTCTTTCCTGTTGATGGGATCTGTAGTGGAGGAAGAGTCTGCATAATCTCCTTAAGCTCAGCTACTGCTTTGGTTTGACATTTTCCCCAAGGTGGGGGATTCTTCTCCAGCATTGTTTGTAATGTAATTAACAATTTAGCAATGTTTGGAACAAAGTCTCTGAGATAATTAATTATCCCAAGAAATTGCTGAACTTGCTTTGTTGTGAAATTTTCTTCAAGAAATTTCAACAACTCTTGGGTAATATGTACCTTTGTTAAGGTGCATATTAAGAAATTCAATCTCCGTCTAGGTAATGTTAATCTTTCTATGAGAAAGCATAATCTCATGTCTTTTCACAATTTTTGCAAAATGTTCAAGGAGTTGGCAATGTGATTGCTTATCAGGGCTATAGAGTAGCATATCATCGATGTATACTGCTGCACTCGATAGGATTTGTTGAAAAATTCGACACATGGCCTTCTGGAACAGTGATGGTTCTACCTTTAGGCCAAAAGAAAGAACTTTCCATTGGAAGTGCTAGTTCGGAATACAGAACCCTGTCTTGAATCTGTCTTCAGGATAGATGCCCAATTGACAAAATCCGGTTTTGAGATCAAATTTGGAGTAGATGTGGGCCTTGGTTAGTCTAGTAAAGAGGGAATTTCTAGAGGGTAAAGAGAATTTGTCATCTTGGAGAAAGAGGTTAAGAGGTTGATAATTAATTACCAGTCTCATCTTTCCTCTGTTTTTCTTGGCTCACTTATTAACATTAAATGCTTCACAAGCCCATTGAAAATTTGAAATTTCAATAAGGCCTTGTTGCAATAGTTCCGAGCATTCCCTCTGAGCTAAAACCAGGTGTTCTGGCTTCATTTCCATGTGACTTGCTTTGGTTAAATTGATATCTTCATTCTTTTTTAAAGGAAGGCGAACAAAGAACTTAGGATTTTCCTATAAAGGATGAGGGCACTTTTGGGCGAACTTAGAATAGGATTCTAAACAGGATTTCATGATTTGATCTAAAAGACTCATTTGAATGAAAAAAAGTCTTTGGATATTGACGAATTCAGAGAATTGATCTTTATACTTAAGACATTTTCTAGGAATGATGCGAAGCTGAGAAATCTGAGTCATTATGTCCCAACCAATGATTAAATCTTTGTTTGGGAGACTAGATTTGAAGATTTTTGTGGTTATAGAACACTGAAAAAAAACTGAACAGTTATTGAGGTAGTTCTTACATTCATAGAAAAAGTGTCTCCTGAAGCAAAGTTGAAATATTGAACATAGGAAATCCAATATTCTTCAGGAAGAACTTTAGTATCTAGAATTGAAGAACTTGCTCCAGTGTTTATGAGAGCAATGACAGTGATCGGTTTAGCAAACTTTGAAGTGAAGATTTTTATAGGAAAATGGGGACAATGAATTTGGCTTGAAAATATATCGGTGCTTTGTTCTAAAGAAGTTATGTGTGAAAAATATCTTCAGGATTCGAATCTAAATCAATTTCACTGGAAGTTTGGTAACAAGGGATGACACAAAGAGCTTGTTCAGATGGTTCTTCATCCATAGAGAATAAAGATTCAATATCATCATTTTCAAGAGAAATGACAGTTTCATTCTCTATATGATGTATCAAATGATTTTGACATTTTCTTGCTTGGGGACAATTTTTGGCAAAATGCCCTTTCTAATTGTAGATAAAGCATCGATTTGATTTCTTGTGGCCCGAGTGATTTTTCCTTTTGCGTAGGTATCGCCATTTCTTATTTCTTCAAAAATGCTTAGAGCCATGCCTGGATTTTTTTATCCAGAGCTTTTTGAAGTGCTTCTTTTTTCTAGAAGTTTTTCCACAAGAACCATCACAATCTTGCTTGGAGCATTTGATCTTTAACTTTTGGCGAGAGCAGGCTGTATCAAGTTCTCTGTTATCCTCGATATAAGTCTGGATTATTTGACGTTTTATACACAATTCTTCAAGGCACAAATGAATCTCTTGTTGGATTTCTCCCAACATAATATCTTGAATTCTTCTTTGTTTGCTGAGAAAAGTTCTCTCAACCTGTTGAGACAATTCTTTAGGGATAGAAGTCAGGAAAACATGTTTTAGGTTTGGATCAGCTCCAATATGATAGAAGAGCTTAAGCATTTCTCGATAATGTTTATCAAGATGTTTTTTTTTTTTTTTTTTTTCTGGAGAGAGCAATATCTTCTTTCGAAAAATTCTCTTCTTTTGAGCTCTTGGAGGTCAGAAGGTTTTCCAACAAAGAAATGATATAGAAGGGTAATGGCATGACCAAAGTCAGGTGAGAGTAAAAATTGAAGCTGGTCTTATTCTGTTACAGATTGCCACCAATGCTTGAGGCTACCTGTAAACCTTGTGACAAAACCAAGAAGGACATCATACTTACCATGGTTGGTAAGTGCTTGAGCATTTAACCAAGTATGAAATTCCTCAAGTCTTTCTGGCTATTTGTGATAGGGAATGTCTTTCTGGCCATTTGTGATAGGGAATATCATCAACAATAAATAAAAAAAAAATTGTTTTAATGCATTAGATACATGCTGAGTGGGATTGTTTGGGTGAACAACCTATAGTTCAGAAGGATTTGATTACATATCTTGGTCTGGAAGATCGGCCATGAATATTGATGAGGTTACTAATACAATAGGAAAAGAATGTATGAAATTCCTCAAGTCTTTCTGGCTATTTGTGATAGGGAATGTCTTTCTGGCCATTTGTGATAGGGAATATCATCAACAATAAATAAAAAAAAAATTGTTTTAATGCATTAGATACATGCTGAGTGGGATTGTTTGGGTGAACAACCTATAGTTCAGAAGGATTTGATTACATATCTTGGTCTGAAGGATCGCCCATGAATATTGATGAGGTTACTAATACAATAGGAAAAGAATCAATGGCGGGGATTGAGAAGGATGATGATGATGAAAGGGACACCGAATCTGAATCAGTATCAAAGATGTTTGGAAAAGCTGATTCTGCTGGAAATAAAATATGATCTGTTGGAATGATAGGATCAGGCCTTTGAATAGCAGGCTCAGGCTGTTGAATAACAGGATCAGGCTGTGGTTGATTGCCCAAATCTCTTAGGAAAGATTCCAATGGATTGGACAACATCATATGATCTGGCTTTTCTTTTATAACAATTGAGGATTTTGCAGGCACTTTTTCCTTTCCCTTTTCCTTCCTTAATCGATCCAATTCTTTGAGGCGGTTTCTCATTTCTACTACATTTATCTTGTCCTGTCTGATAGGAACATCTGTGAGGGCAGCAAAGATAGACGTCTGAGGTGGTGGAGGCAAATGCTCTGTCCGCACTGTGGTCGGAAATGGATTAAAATAATGGAACCTTCCTTCTTCAAGCATCTGGATTTGCCTTTTGAGTTTCTCTATTTCTGCCTTAGGACTTTCGAGATGATGATACCCTAAATACTATCTGGATTCCAAGGCATGTAGGCTGCGTTTGGTTCAAGCATTTGCAATGGGCTTTGAGTCCAATGCAAATGCTGAAAGCCTAAAGCTACTTGGGGAAAATGCAATTGTGTTTGGTAAAATTTTTTTGCAAATGGACTTTGAGTTGAATATGCGTTTGGTAAAAAAAACTTTCCCAAGGGGCTTTGATGGGTATAATGTATTTTTTTTTTTTTTTTTTTTTAAAAATTCAGCTAAGCCCTTCGCCGGTCCGGTGAAGGGGCGCGGCCGCCGGCGAGCCGAGATCTGCGCGCGGCGGCCGTCGGATGAGGTCGCCCGACCTCGGGCGACCAGGTCGCTCGACCCGGGGCCGCGCGACCCGGGCGACCGCCGCCGGGTCTTGCGGCCGCGGTGGCCACGAGACTGGGGCGTGGCCGCCCTGGGGCCGCGAGACCCAAGCGGCGGTCGCCCGGGTCGCGCGGCCCCGGGTCGAGCGACCCCTGGTCGCCCGAGGTCGGGCGACCTCCGGCGGCCCTCCGCCGGGTCGCGCGACCCTCGCCGAGGGTCGCCCGACCTCGGGCGACCTCCGGCGACCCTCCGCCGGGTCGCGCGACCCTCGCCGGAGGTCGCCCGACCTCGGCGACCTCATCCGACAGCCGTCGGCACCAGATCTGGCTCGCCGGCGGCCATCGCCCTTCGCCGGTCCGGCGACGGCTGCTCCTTTTTTGATTAAAAAATAAATAAATACAGGGGCAATAACGGAAATATGAAAAATTAATGAGGATAATTTAGGAAAAACAAAAATGTTTTCAGCATTCTCAAGGGCGAGCTTTCATTTGAAAGCTCCTTGAAAATGGTTGCCAAACACCCTGCTTTGGACTGAAGGAGCTTTGGGGGCTGGATGGGCTTTCTAAATGCCCATCCAAACGCACCCGTAGCCTCTTTTGGAAGTCGGAAAGCATTTTCTTGGTAGTTTCATCATATCTTCAAAGATCTTGTTGCACATTCACAATCTTGGAATCAATTACTTTGAATGCATTGTTATGTGCTAAAAGGGTCTCCGATTACCAATTTAGGACGACTTCAACAACAGGAGTCCTTTTTTGTCTTCCATGTTCATCCACATCAGTAGGGGCAGGTATCTTGAGAGCATGTCGATATCTACCTTGTGGGTCAACGAATTCTTCTGAAGTAGGAAATGAGAGTTTGGAACTTTCTCGGACAAAAGGGGGAAAGTCTATCTTATGGAACATGGCAATGGAAGAACTGGGTAGTACTTCTGCTGGAGTCTCAAGTGGGTAGGATTGCTTCTTCGCCCACTTTAAGATTGGCTTATAAAACGGGGAAAGTGCGGGTTTTTTCTAAGGAGGAGATGGAGGAGGTGATGGTGGTGGAGTTGGTGAAATTGAGGGTGGAGTAGTGAACTCTAGTGGTGGAGTTGGTGCATAAGAAACCATGAATTGAAATTTGTCGCACTCACCAAGAGTATCGACGAAGAGATCTCTGTTTAGATACTTTTGGAACATAGGATCCTTTGGTTTCTTGTGTCTCCGTCGGGGTTTGGCAGTTGGATCTACTTTATCGAGAGAACTTGTGCAATAGGAACATTAATAAATAGGATCCCAGAAACAGTTACCATACCGATCCTTATAGTAATGGACGGGGTGTCCATCACTTTTGAAATATTGAACAAGCTTTTTAGGATCTGGCTCGAAAATTGATTTGAGAACACACGGTTCGATCATGAAAAGGGTCTGGAAGATAGAATGACTTTCTTCATTTTTCTTGCCAAATTTGATGGAAACAGTTCCATATTTCTTTCTGATGAACTCAGAGTCTGATGACTGGAAAGGCTTGTTGTTCTGATGCAATTTTTCATAGTTGGTGATCCAAGTCTCTGGAAGGAGCTTGGCCAATTTTTCATTTGGGATCTATCTAGGAACATGAATGCAAGATGCTTGATCATGTTGCATGAAAATAAATAAAGCATATTCATTTCCATTGTGAAAATTTAAATCAAGTGCATGGTTCTGCACTCGATAAACCATCTAGTAGTGTAGTGTTACAGCAACAGAGTCAGCAGTTTGAGGAGCTCCAGTGTGCTGGATCTGAACTTTTAGTAAAGAAAGTAACTGGGGGTCCAAAAGAGCGATGTTAAAGTTTGGATATAAAGTCACAAAGACTATTCCAACATTCAAAGTGGTTTTGTACAATACTAATGCAAGCATACTGGTATTCTAGAAATCGAGTATCTAGTAACGCTATTCTTGCCACAACTGGCAAGCCCTTGCGACCATGAAAGGTAAGAGCAAGACGAATAGCCTCATAATGGACATGAGAATATCCTTGTTGGATCCACTGCCTGGGAAATTCTGAAGGAATTTTAAGAGTAACAAAGTACACTTTTTCAGTGGCAGGAATGGGATGTTGGTCAAACTTGGAGGATTGAACATACTTTTTTACTTCCTTCGGAGTTTGGCGAATGAGTTGGCAAATGGAGCGGATGGGAGAAAATGATGAGGTGGGTTTAGCAAAGGCAAAATAGTAAGGGTGAGCACGGTTCCCGGTTCTAAAAAGACCGGTTTTGGTTCCCGGTTCCCCTTTTCTGGGAACTAGCGGTTCCCGGTTCTGACATTGGGAATCGGAACCGGAATCGGAACTGGTCTAGTTAGGGCTAAAAAAAAGCCCCAAATTGACTTTCACTTTCACCGTTTTACATACGACACTTTCACCTTCACAATTTCACAGTTCTCTCATCTCTTCGCGCCCATTCTCCGCCTTCGCCGTGCCCTGAAGCCCGCGACTCGAAGCGCCCTCGCCCAGCTCCGAGCTTTCCCCGAGCGACGTTGCTGCACCTCGCCACTTGCCCTCGACGCCACTTGAGATTCCCTTGCCGCATCCCTGCTCTGCACTTCTGCCAGCCGCCGCGTTTCCGAGTGACCCTTGCTCGCTCACACCAACACCAAAAGCCCTTTGCAACAAATCCCAAGCCCTGCCGCACCTCGCTTGTAGCCCGTAACGACCTGACGTCGCTCCCGCTCCGCCCCCTACTACTGCCCGATGCCGCTGCTCACCCCCGCCACTTTGTGATCCCGCATCACCGCTTCTCGCCTTCGCCGTGCCCCGAAGCCCGCAACCGCGGCGCCCTCGCCCGGCTCCGAGCTTCCCGAGCGACGTTGCCGCACCTCGCCACTTGCCCTCGACGCCACTTGAGATTCCCTTGCCGCATCCCTGCTCTGCACTTCTGCCAGCCGCCGTGTCTCCGAGTGACCCTTGCTCGCTCACACCAACACCAGAAGCCCTTTGCAACAAATCCCAAGCCCTGCCGCACCTCGCTTGTAGCCCGCAACGACCTGACGTCGCTCCCGCTCCGCCCCCTACTATTGCCCGATGCCGCTGCTCACCCCCGCCACTGTGATCCCGCGTCGCCGTTGCTCTGCCTTCGCCGTGCCCTGAAGCCCGCAACCCGCAGCGCCCTTGACCAGCTCCGAGCTTTCCCCGAGCGATGCTGCTGCAGCCCGCCGTTTGCCTCCGACGCCACATGAGATTCCTTCGACGCATCCCTACCCTGCACTTCTGCCAGCCGTCGCGTCTCCGAGTGACCCCCTGCTCACTCGCACCGACACCAAAAGCCCTCTGCAGCAGATCCCAAGCCCCGCCACACCTCGCCTGCAGCCCGGACCGACCCGCGACGACCCGACATCGCTTCTGCTCTGCCCCCTACTACTACTCGACGTCGCTACTCACCCCTGCCACTGTGATCCCGCAACGCCGTGATCAGTTTGTTTCTGCGTGGTGTCTTTGGTCTGTCCATCTTCGTCGTGAGCGCTAGTGCCTTCAGTAGAGAGGTACCAAAGGAAATGAGGTTCTTTTGTTAGGGTTTAGTGTTTTTCTTCACTTCTGTTGGGTGGTTTTGAGTGTTCACTGGCTTTATGATCGATGCTCATTTAAGGAGGGATTTTTGCAGCTTAGCTTGTGCGTTGATGTCTATATACGTTAGTGAAATCCGAACACAGTAGGGTTCAATTCATTTTTTGAGTCGCATATGGTCATCGCAATGCTCGGTGAATTTTCCTCCCTAGCTATTAGCATTATGATCATGTTGTAGGTTGCATGTTCTGTGTCTTCCTGTTCATGCTTTCATCATGTGTTACCAAAATCCTTCTGCCGATTTTAGTCGGTCTCTTTTTGGTCATGTGGCTGCTGGGTGTGTAACTCCTCTGGGGCGGATGTTGGGGTATTTTGCTTTAACTAGTTTTGTGAAGTCTTGTTATACTAATTTAGGCGAATAAAGTTGTTGTCCATTTTCTTTGTAATTTGTATGATCGATATTGAAGCAGATTTTATGGAGATTAGAGGGAGTCCCAAAAAAAAAAAAAAATAGCAGCACATACCTAACATTTTCTTCTTAAATAATTTGATGGCTTAAATTCGCCTCTAAAACTGCAAGTTTCTATACATGAGGTTTGGATATTGTGTAATATTTATCACACTTGAAGAGGGACACCAATCTAGACTTTGAAGTAATTGTAGCTTCTCGAAGTTTGCACTTTTATACATAAGCTAAGTCTATTATGTTCGTTGTATTTCAACATAATAGACTTAAGGTTTGTATGGTAACATTTCTGTTCCTTCGGATTTCTGTTCTTTTATTCCCCGGAACAAAAAAAGAACATAAATCTGTTTGGTAAAACATTTGTTCCCGGGAATAGATTTGGAACAGAAACGAGAAGTAAAAAAAAGTTGCTTCTTGTTCCCGGAAACAACTTCTAGAAATAAGCCAATTTTCTTTTTTATTTTTCTTTTATTCGTCTCTCTTGCCGCGACCACCTCCAACCGCCGGCCGCCGCCGCCGCCGTTGCTGCCGCTGCACGTTTGCCGGCTGTCGACCATCATCGCCGATCGCCGCCGCACAACCCATCGGCCGCCCCCTCCTACGGCTGCCTGTCCGACGGCCAGCAGCCAACAGTCGTCGGCGGTCGATGGGCTATGTGGCGATGGTCGGCAGTGACGGTTAACGGCTGACGAACGTGCAGCGGCGGTGGTGGCGGGCAGCGGCAGGCGGCGGTTGGCAATCAGCGATTCGTGAGTAAGAATAAAAAACGAATAAATACAAAAAAGAAGCGTTGCGTTACCAAACGCATTTCTATTCTTTCTTTTTTATTCCAAGAGTATAAATTTTATGTAGTTATCAAACGCATTCTTTACTCAGAAATTGTTCCCCGAAATAGAAATAAAAAAGAACTATTTCTGAAAAAAAAAAAAAAAAAAAAAAAAAAAAAAAAAAAAAATCCCCAGCCAAGAAGCGTTACCATTCGCACCCTTAGCTTATGTATAAAAGTGTTGTATTATGTTTGTATACAGCATTAGTATGATGTATTATACTGTGTTAACATTGTTATCAACTAAATTTTGAATCTAGTATAGTTGAGATATAAGTTATGATGAGCAAAATATGCATTAAAGGCACTTTAGTTGGTCAACTTATCACTCATTTCTATGCTAGACATTCTTGTTCTAGTGGTGTTTTATTTCTAGTTTGCTCTTTATTTTGAAATTTCTAATTATATTCTGTTATTGTTGTGTAGTACGAAGTTAATGTATTAAGATAACACATCAATGGAGTTGGAGGGACATGAGGAGATGACTCCGATCACGGAATTAAAGTTTTCTGGTAATAAAAATGAAGAAGAGGCACCCCCTACCATGAGTGCCACAAGTAAGGTACCTAGTTCTCATCTTCATCATGATATGAAATATACATCTGAATACTGGAATAATTATATGAAAATCAATGATAATGATGGAAAAACAAATCAAGTGAAGTGCATTCATTGTGGGACCGTGCTTAAGTATCGTGTTGCTAACGGTACTTCTGCATTTAGGAAGCACTTGACTACATGCAAGAGGTTTTCCCGTGATGTAGATAAGAGGCCGAAATTCTTTGCACCACGTAATGTAGACATGGCTGGCAAGGCATGAGGAGATTCTAGTACTGGTAGTGTCTTATTGACATGGTTGTTTAATCAAGAACGTTGTAGGCGAATGCTTGCTCGGTTCATCATCCTTGATGAGCAACCTTTTTCCTTGGTTGAGCGTGTTAGATTTCGTGAATTTGTCAGTGAGTTACAACCTCTCTTCAAACATTTATCACGTTTCACAATGGAAAAAGATTGCATGAAGTTGTATTTAGATGAAAGAACTTCTTTGAAGAATTATTTTCGAAAGATTAATTCTAGGATCGCACTCACGACTGATACATGGAGTTCCATTCAAAATCTGAATTATATGTATGTCATTGCACATTTTATTGATGAAAATTAGAAGTTGCATAAAAGAATCATCAACTTTGTGGTGATGCATAGTTATAGGGATAGGGAGATTGGGAAAATGGTGGAGAAATGCATTTAGGAGTAGGGAATAGAAAAAAAGGTGTCTACAATCACTGTGAATAATGCTAGCTCGAATGATGTTGCAATTGGCTTTCTGAGGGAAAAATTTTCAAAAGAAAAGTCGTTAATATTGGACGGTAGTGTTTTGCACATGAGGTGTACAACTCATATATTAAATTTGATTGTGAGAGATGGCTTGACTATGGTACGTGACTCCATTGCACATATCCGAAATGTGGTTAGGTATGTAAGGAGTTCTCCCATGAGAGCCAAAGCATTTCAGTCTTGCATTGAGAGTGAAAAGATCACTTATAAGGGTTCAGTAGTTCTTGACGTTGCCATTAGATGGAACTCCACTTATCTCATGTTAAACACCGCCATAAAATTCAGAAAAGCTTTCCAAAGAATGGAAGACGAGGATTTATCTTTTGCAAGTGAGCTTAATCATGAAATTCCTAGCGATGATGATTAGGAAAAAACTATTATTCTTTCGGAATTTCTAAAAGTATTCTATGATGCCACAAATCGGATGTTGGGGAGTTCATATGTTACTTCAAATGATTATTTTGAAGGGATATCTCTTTTGTATAGATATTTGAAAGATGTGGTCGATGCTTCGGATCCTAAGCTTCAAGCTATGGGTGTGAAAATGAAAGAAAAGTTTGATAAATATTATGGAAGCTTGGATAAAGTGAATATGATGGTGTTGATTGTGGTTGTGTTAGATCCTAGAGCTAAGTTGAATTATGCGACTTTCTTGTATGGATAAATTTATGATGATGAATCAAAAGTTAAAGAGATGCATTACAAGGTGAATGATACATTGGAGCATTTGTATGAATTTTATGAGCAATCTTCTCTTATTTCAAGTAATCGAAATTTTGGTGGCCATAGTTCGGGTGCAAGTAGTAGTGCTTCCAATGCCGATACGGGTGGTAGTGAAGGAATAAAGAAGTATGACACCCAAGCTTGGAAGAAAATGTTTTTATTCTCGAATGAACAAGAGTGCAATGACAACAAGTCCGACTCTTGATGAGTATTTTCAAGAAAAAAATGAAAAGGATCTTGATCTTGACCTTTTGATGTGGTGGAAGACTAATGGCTCAAAATATAAGATCCTTTCTTTGATGGCTCAAGATATTTTGTCCATTCCCGTAACTACCGTTGCTTCTGAGTCAACTTTTAGTACACCGGGTCGTGTGTTTGATGGCTTTCAAAGTTCTTTAACTCCCAAAGTAGTGGAAGCTTTGATTTGCACTCAAGATTGGTTGAGAGCCGTTCGTGTACCGATCGATGTTGAGGAGTGCATCGAGAATGCAGAAAAATTTGAGTTGGGTAAGTGACATTGTTTATATCTTTATATATTGTAATTCTTTTTGTATATATATAGATGAATATTTTATTTAATCTCTTCTTCTTCTTCTTCTTTTTAGATATGGATGGTCTTAATGCGGAGATTATCGTCGGTAAATAGAGTTTATAAGCTAAAGTGGAATGAATATATGTGGTAAGTCCATTAAACTTGTTTCTAAGTACAATCAAATGTTCATGCCTCATCTCAATTGTATAATCTAATGAAGCCTACCCGTTCCATGCCACATTTTGGACAACCCCCCCTAATTCTCAGTTTTATTCCCTGTAGTGAAAAGGTCAGGAGGGAATGGCAGAATCATTGTATGTGCTGGTGGTCCTTATACTTACGGGCCTGGTTCAGTCCCACATTCTTTCACTCATCCTAACCATGCCCACATGGAAAAGACAGCAACAAAATGGTGATGGAGATGCTAAAAGCGAGGTACCTAATGATTTTTTATTTATTTTTCATGCTTGTTTCTGGTTTTGTGTCCTTTTAGTTGTGTTTGGTTTCATGGACAAGAAATTTGTGGAGAGATTGAAATTTTCATGTTGTAAGTACTGATTTTTAAACGAAACAAGAAATATCTATCCTCTTGCTTAGCAGAAAGTGAGATGGAATATTACATTTTTTTTTCCTTCAATGTGTGTGTAAGTTGTATTGATTGAGAATGACATTGATGCAAGGCCATTTTCTTCTCAAGTATTGGCATGTTTGCCTCCATTACCATGGTCAGTCTCCTCAGAAGATTTGGCAAATCCCATCAGGCAAGATTTACGGCATTTGCGTGTCTTCAGTGTGGATCCTCCAGGTATCTAACTTGTATACACTTGCTAATTTCCAATTCTTTTCCCCTTTCTGACATTTCTACTCTTTAATGTTTAATGTATGCTTCTGATTTGGGCAGGATGCAAAGATATTGATGATGTCATAATGGTTTTTCTAGAGTCGTTTGCATAGGAAAGTTCATGGCCTGTATTCAGGTAAACAGAAGTTGAAGTTGATGTCATGTCAGAATACTTAAATTAATGGATACAGAACCTCATCTAGTTCGGTTCTGTTTCTTCCCAATCCTTCTGTGGATTTTTATTTTTTTTTAATCTTGACTAGCTGCTTATGAAACTTCTACTTATCCTGTGAGTATATGTTCCGATAATAACTTCTCTAGTGCACCATGTTTGGTATCAATCATATTCAAGGAGTATTTATCAATTCCGTCCTTCACTTTGTAGTAGATGCCACCATCTTCTGAGGTGGTCCTGCCTTGACAAGGATGCCTTTCTTTTTACCGAGTACACTTTCGTGCTCTGCTTTATTTTTGTTCTTGTTAAGGTCTTTGCTTGTTCTTCTCTGTTCCTAGCTGTAGTTGTTATTGGAACTTGCTTGATATTTTTTTATCTTTTCGGGCTCAAAATATTTCTTGATTACTTTGCTTGTTATTAGGTTGCCAAGACATTTGACTTCAGCTCAACGGGAGCTTCGTCAAGGTCATGCAAATATGTTTTGAATACCCTCATGCAGGTGAGTTAACTTTTAGCAGCTTCAGTGTCATTTAGCTTAAATACAACATGTTCCTTCTATAGTCATTTACATCTTATGTGTATGTGGAAGAGCTTATTGCAGAATTGTCTGACAAATTTCCTTGCTGCAGACATTTCAAAACAGACAACTTGCGCATGCTGTCAAGGAGGGCACTCTTGACCGCCTTATTACTGAGCTTCTACTTAGACTTTTGGATGAAAGAGTGCCACGCATGGATGATGGAAACCAACTTTTGAAAGCTCTTAATGTCTTGATGCTTGAAATTCTGATAATTTTTACAATATTAGCAGCATTGACAAAGACTGGTTTCATGATGGCAGATCTGACTCTGGACATCAGGCTTTGTTGGTTCTTGAATTTTTTCCAGAGATATGTCTCACTGTGCTTAAAGCAGAACTGTCTTACTCAGGGATAAATGAGATGTACTTTTGCCAGATGACTAAGGAAAATATTGTATGCAAGTTGCTAGAGTTGGACTTTCAATCTGGCAAATAGCATTTATGCTGTTTTGACTTGTTTGGCCAGTGACCTATCATTCTTTTTCATAGGCTATTGCAGCATTTATTGAAGCGTTGCGCTCAGTCAAGGAGTCGGAGCCCGCTGCAAAGAGTGGCGGTAGTGATCTGCGATTATTAAGCTTGGATATTTTAGCAAAGAGTAGCGGTTGTCTGTGAATTAGGAACTAACTCAGATTGTTTCGTTTTTTCAGGAGCTTCACCCCTGGATGTTGCGATTTTTCATTCAGCAGCAGAGATTTTTGAAATCATTGTTATTGATTCCACAGCATCTTCTCTGGGCTCCTGGATTGAACGTGCAGTCGAACTTCATGGAGCTTTACATTCCTCATCCCCAGGGTCAAATAGAAAAGACGCAGTTATTATTAAAGCTTGGACATTTTTAGCGCATATCTTCCCTTATCAGAATTCTTGCAGACACTCAGTTCCATGCAGAAATGGTTGAATCTCTGTATAGCTCTTTGCTTGACATCTGTGTTTCATACTGCTCAATTAGTGGCACAAGAACTGAAATACTAGTATTTATGCTATATTAAAATTTAGAACGGATGACCATTCATTTTTCTGTTATTATTAGGCTGTAAGCAATGGTGAAACATGTCCTGTATATAAGTGTATTAAACCAAAAATTCCAAAACTCATCTCTTCTTTTGAATTCATATGAATGGTTCTGATTTTGTATGTAAATTGAATACCTAAAGGAGGTTTACCTACCGATAGGCTTCCTTGCTATTAAAAGGAAAAAAATTGTCATTTTGATACCGTTGAAGCTTGTTTTACTGCCAAATTCCAGTATAGTCATCTTCAGTCACTATATTACAGGATGAATCAGATTACACTTGAAAGTGGAGGTGCTAGTTACTTTTGCCAACGGCAACATATAGTTATTGCAGTCATTTTATAACTAATTGCATTTTCACCTACCTGCAAATCTTCAGGCATGTATCAGATTCGAGAAGCAAACCAAATGGTGGAGGAGTTCATGCTTGCTGCCAATGTTTCAGTTGCTGAAAAATTCCTTAAACATTATCCTCTATGTTCTCTGTTGAGGTAAGCTGGTGTTTTCTATTATGTCAATCTGGGATTAGCTCTCCTAAGTTTCCTGCCTTTTGCCGTCATCTTAGGTGGCACTATTTTATTTTCACTGCCATCATTTCCAATTTCCAACCTTTAAGTGACACCGGCGTGTCACTCAATGCGCAGTTATTATTAAAGCTTTCTAGAGTATAAATGTCTTGAAATAATGACAAAAATGGAGCCTCATCCTGTACTTCAGTTACTGAAGGGTCCTACTTTTAGTCCTTTATCAATTTACTAATGATTATATGAGTGATTTCACTTCTTTTTGGAGTCTGAGTTTGACCACCTTGCAAGTGGCTTCATAATTTCAAACGATGATTGTGGTTTGAGTATAAACTAAATCTATAGTACTTAAATGGGTAAAAGTCTTCCTATGTTATGCCCCCATTATACACTAACTTCCATTGAAAGAAGCCCGATTCTCTCGAAGTTACTAGATATACTATTACCCTGTGATTAGAGGGAAAGCTATAAGTATTTTCTTATGGTGAGTCTGAGATTATATGTATCAATGCAATTGAACATCACCACTTGTATTTTTTTCCTTGTCTTTGAGAGTATCTCTCGGATTAATGTCCATTTGGGGGGTTTCTAGCTATATAACAAATATCTATGGTTGATTGCTTTCACAGGCGGCATCCTACACCAACAAAAGAGATGCTCGAACCCTTGCTGCGTACAGCTGCTTCTGTTGGTCTTGAGTTGGACGTATCTTCATCAAAAGCACTGGCTGATTCACTTGACCGTGCAGTGGTGAGTTTTCAATACTTGTGCTTTATCATTGTTTTTTCAGCTAATGAAATCCATAACCTTCTGTTTGTGTGAGATAATGAGAATGACAACCATCTATAATTCCGCTCAAGTGGATTCTTTATTCTAGTTGCCTTGCTGATTTAATTTGTTCACTTGGATGAGCTGACAGTTCTAGATGGATTGCCTTAGGATTCAACCATCTATATATATCTCACTCTCCTAATGTCAATAAAAATCTACAAGGAGAAGATCCATATTTTAACAAATTGATACGAATACTTGCAACTAGATGCATGACACAGGTGATTTTAATTGAATGTAGTAAACCTGAAAGTTTCTTCTTCTTTTTTATGCTCTTGTTATATATGATCTATTTCCTTCATCTGTCGTACAGGCAGTATATTTCTGTAGTGGAGACTTGACTCCGCCAGAATACCAACATTATGGGCTGGCTGTCCCATTATATACTCATTTTACTTCACCTATCATGCGATATGCTGGTAAGGAACCAGTTCTCTTATGATGCTTCTTTGTGGTAAAGGAGATGGCACATGCTAATTTTGGAACTAAACCATTTTGCAAATGTCATTGTGCACAGGTTGCTTGCTGCATCATTAGGAATTTACAAGCTTCCAGCCATATTTCAAGACAAACCCCAGTTAACGAGTATTGCTGATAGTAAGACAATAATGATCCAACTAAGCTTTTTACTGTTCCATTTCATTGCCTCTCTCTTTCTAGCTTTGAACTTTCTTGTATTAGTGGTATAGTTTTGAGGTAAATCCATTGTAGCTCATAATATAGGAAGTGCTGATCTTTTCAGTGTTTTAATATAATACCTTTGTGAAGTGAACTGCTGGACTTTGCAAAAGAGAAATAGTTCACATTCTAGAATATTAAATGCTTATGAGTATTATAGATTGTGTTCGTGTTATATTTTCTTTAATGAATGACAAGTTTGTTTATTATTGCTGCATTCATTTCCATTTTTTTAAAATTAAAAATGAAACAAAAAAAGAAAAAGAAAAAGAACATGTTAAAACTTAGAACCGACCCTGGAACCTATGATGGGGTAGGTTCCACGTTCTTGGTTCGACGGGTAAGTTCCAAGTTCCAAAAAATGAGGAACCTGTACCCGAGGGTAGGTTCCAGGTTCCAAGCGAAATCTGTAAGGAACCGGGAACCGCTCACCCCTACAGAATAGGGGTTCATCAGAGGAAGTTGAGTTTCAGAGATCTTGATTTTATCATTAAGAGAGACTTCATAGAGATAGTCTATCTTAGAAGCATTAGAAACATGGAAATCTGAAGGAGTTGAAGAAGGAGATGGAGTGAGGGAAACGGGTGCTTCTAGTATTTCTGGATCTGTCATGGTGTGAAGAGATCTTCTCAGCATTGGATTCACCTATTGAGCGCATGGAACGGATATTGTTACAAACAAAACCATGACTCTAATATCAGTGAATGGACCTAGACTTAGAACCAGGAAAAACGATGTCAGTTTCCTGCAGGTATGCCTTTCCACAGTGAACGAATAATTCCCGTTCAAGCCCTTTAGGGATAGCCTTTTAGTAGAAAACCACTCTGCCCTTTAGTTCAGAGCCTAGAGACACTCAGAGATGTCAGGATGGTAACATTTCTAACTTAAGGGCCCTTTAGATAGGGAGGGTAGACTTCACTGCACCTCATAAGAGATATTTGAGGAACTGGTAGGCCAGTATAGTAGTCGTCCTCGCTGGTGAAGGTGGATGGGTGGATGACTAGTGTTTCGCACAGTGTCTCTCAACCGACTTGTTGGCCTTATACCCCTAGTTGAAAGACAATGTGAGATAATCTGATTTAACACTGAGTGTTTGCACTCAAAGTTGTAACCTCTTATTAATCATATAGTGAAATCCAACTAGTAGACTGTCAGCGAAAGAGCGAATTGTAAATATAGACTCAACTAAAGCCGAATCACTATAAATCTTGTGTGCAATTTCTCTAATATGTATTCTCTTATCGTTTATTGCTAAAGTCCATTGGACACTCGCGGGTTGCTCTTAAAGTCTATTCTATCTCATAACAGATTCCGAACCTTATTCTAGAATCTGAATCTTGTGCAGACCTTGATCTTAACTTATTTTATTCCACATTAATTTGTCGAGATTTTATTTTATCACCTATTCACCCCTCTAGGTGGTTCTAGCTAGCTAAATCAACCTCAATTTCCCTGGGTAATGAACGTACCATAACTAGCAAGATTGAGGGAATTCACTTGCTGCAAGATACAGATTGCAGAGTTAGCTTTATAAAATAGCAGGGAAGTCAGATTCCGGCGTTACAACGTACATGCCCGCAACCCATGTTTCCATTAAAAAAGTCTCGAACAATGAAGTCCATATTTAGACCACAGAACAATTGCACAAAGCACATTTCCTGACCCTGCAAAGAAAAGAGAAGGAAATTTCTGGGCCGATCGAAGGTTTATTGCTCGATGAGGATCAGAACTGGAACTGCATTTCCGGTGCATAACCAAGTGCCTCAAGGTGCCCACCCATGGCTTTATTCATCGGTGGTGGACCACATCTCAAGATCTACAGACATAGTAATTAAGGACACACAAAGATCAGTGCCCTTTATTTGCTTCGACATCTTAAGCAGGTTTCAATAATATAAGACATGAGATTAGAGACCAAAAGCATGAGAAAAGGCTTCGGACGGTAACCTGAATTCCTGGCCCTGGTGCAGGGCAGTAGGTTTGAATCATTTCCTTCGACACAAATCCAACACCGCCGTCCCAACCCTCAGGAGGCTGAGGACGAAGGAATAGAACTTAGTAAGATTTAAGTCAATGAATTCTAATTAATAAACAGCATGAACAGGAATTACAGACATATGCTTTGAGAAGTTCGCTATTGCATATAAGGAGAAATAACATTTACCTGGTTCAGAACGTAGTAAATTTTAAAGCCATCTGGGTAGCTAGAAGCAAGGCCATCCAACTCCTCCTGCAATAAAGTGATAATTGCATCAAGCGAAGAATTTAATTTTGGAGACATTCTCAATTCTTGTTCAATACCTATATGAACAGCTTATGTCTCTACTTCATCTTCATTTGGCCACCTAAAACACAATTTACTGATCCTAGTAACTGCTTTTAGTGATTAAAGACACCAGGGTACAATTTTACACATTGGCTAAATTGGATATGCATATCATAACATCGGCAATTAAATAGAATTGAGTAATTGAGACATCAGAAAAGATTCCACATATGAATGTTCAAAGCTATGCACACAATCCTATATTGAAAAACCCCCATCATTAGGGGCAGATATACTTGGAAGTAAATTACGGCACATCTCCACCAAGACATTGTACTTCAGTTGCTTCCATTGGCATGAATTCTCAAATTTCTACAGAACAAACATTTACAGTGATGCTTTTAGTCCAGTTCGCTTTTTCGAACAGAGAATTTTAAAGGTGCAAGTACCCTTGAGAGACAGCGAGATGGACGTGAAACAGAATAGCCATTCTTATAAGAGCTCAGGGATTTCCACATCAGCGAAGTAGAAAGAGTTTTATGGGAAAGGATAGTCAATTACCCTCAAAAGAATGTCCTCAGAAGTCACATTGGCATAGATAAGGTGCACCTTCGTCTTGTCTTTTGGGTTTTCTAGTATTGCCCGAGCAACCTGTAATGAGGAACAGAGTGAAATGAAACCTCATAAGAAGGTAATATTTGGTACTTGAGGAAGATTATATGTCAATGCCGCAAAACTACTGATGCAGTTCACATTGTGACCAAGAGAAATGACCTGGAACATTGGAGTGATGCCAGAGCCTCCCGCAATCATCCCGAAAGCTCTAACTTGGCCAGGTTGGTACCTGAAACGTCCCTGATTGAGGGGGGAAAAACCAAAAAAGGCTAATATAAGAGATCATGTGTTGTTCTGAGAGTCTTAAAGACATGAATGGGAGGAAGCATCTATGGTCTAAAAAATAAGAATCTCACACAAATAGGAGTTCAATTTCAATATTTTACAACAAACAGTATTTATGAGGAGAATACTGCTACAGAGGTAACTAGACGTTAACGTTGAATAATAGCAAAGATCAATTATAACACTCTCTCCAGATGACAACATCAAACCATCAGAATTAATGAGTATTCAGTGCGTGACAGATGTATTAATCCACTGATCATGAGAAGTATTAGCAGGAGCAGCTAAATTTGATATCAGCTCATTGGGCAAGAGCAAGCGGCAAGCAGTTCAGCTTTTAGTACAGTAAGTTAGCAAAGCAAGCAGTTAAATCACAGCGTTGTAGCCAGACCAGTGGGGAGTTTGCAAAGTTGCAGAAGCACAAAAGGACAAAGCTACAATCTTGAAAGCCAAAGCTTCAGCCAGGGCTTTAGTCCACAGAGCAGAAGAAAGGAAATTTTGCAGCAATTTCACAGCTTGTAATCAGATGGAGCGATTTCCCATATTCAAATGCATAGCATGAAAGTGATGACACACAAGAGAGTGCCTAACATATTATACAAGGGATCAAGATGACAAATGAAGGCTGATTTGGAAGATGCATATTTGTATGAATAATGTAAAGTCCACGTTTTACATACTTGCTAGATTGTTCCATAGCCTAGGAAAACTCAAGAACACACACTCTCTAACATCAATAATCAGTATTATCTAATTTAAACTGTAACATAGTAAGATGACAACTTAATTAAGAAAAACAGAAGAAAGTTTAAACATCCAAGCTAGGAGTTCTGGCAAGGGACATATCTATCACCAATTTAATATGGCCGCAGTACATGTCAATCTTTTAAAGGTTCAAACCAATTTTAGTACAAAGAGACCACCTATAAGAAAATACAATGTAAAGCACCAAATAAGTAGCTTCCCACATCCAAAAGAAACTACACAACAACATATGTATCGGAAATAAGAGAGAGGCAATAATTAAAAACACAAAGGCTGTGAATTTATGTTTTTCTTATCATTAAAGATACAGAATCTAATTTTGCATAATAGGTCCAGCAGTATAGATCGATAATCAAGTCTAAATAAGATGCGGTAGAAGAATCAGAAAAATGCAGCCTCTTACAAGTCCCAACTTCAGTAACAAGAACAGTGGCACAGGCATTTTGTTATGTTGACAAGCAAAGAAAAAGACTACCTTTGGTCCCTTTACAGACAGATAATCACCCACACGCATCTCCCGGAAATGATGAGACATCCTTCCTTGTGGGTACATCTGATACAGGAATCAGCCAAAGAAGAATGCTATTCAGAATGGAACAAGCAACTGCGGATGTAATCAATTTGACACCGACCTACCTTAATGACCAGCTCAAAGTATCCAACATCAGAGTCCAAGGTAGTTGGGGTGTAGGGTTTGATAACCTCCTCACCTTGGCTATCCTTGCCCCTGCAAATAGCATTGCTAATTAGAGAGCAAGAATGGTAACTAATGAAAGATAGAGCCGGTTGTGTTCATATGATTCATATACACCATACAATTGTGTTCAAGCAAACTAATTCTCTACTAAAAATTTCTACAATAGTTTCTTAAAAAGGCCACAGTAGATTCATCAAATATATATTTTTTATTATGTTGATTAGATTTAAAATGGTGCTAATTTGTCATATTGGATATTCTACACTACTAGCAGACGTCCATCATTCCTCTATGTAGTCATTAACTGCCGATTCAATTGTGCTAGCATCATATTTGGAGTTGAAACAAAAGCAAGTTACACGAAAGACCGACAAGACACAGTGCAAAGAAATTTGTACAAGCAATAGAGGACAAAAGACAAAAGCCAACTAACCTGCAACTTATATGTTGTCCAATGGGGAGACCCAAAACAGAAGAAGGCGTTGGAAGTTCAAATGTGAACTTTGCCACATTGTGGCTCAGCTGTGTCCGTTTGACAAGTTTAAATTGCTTGAAATTTTCAGGATCCAAACATCCTACAAACACACACGCAAGTAATTCAAGTTCATGCAGAGCAAGCACATATGAACAAAATTGAAACACAACAGCCCAGGAGATGAAACATTATACTATAATGCTAGATCTCGGCACAGTAAATTAATAAGGAGAGCAGGAACCTAAGCACAGGCTACTCAGATTCAGCTTCGTAGACAAATCTAGAGTACAGTTTGGATAAGTAAAGGAACTTGACAACTGCAATACTTTCACATTATAAATTACACATATCACATTCGATAGAATATTAGCTGGATTTAGTAGGTGGGGTTAGCCCCTCCAAAGTGAAATCGTGTAGGAGTTTCATGTTTTCACCGAGCAGGATACAATTTTCTTTCCATGTGTAGTCTCTCATTCCTTCTTCCCAGTAGAATTCGCGAGAATAAAACAAGTGAAAGCACCCGAAAAGCAAGATGCAAGGAGTGCCACTAAATGACCAAGTCAAATACAGAAAAACCAACAACGAGATATTGCTTCCCGGATCGACATGACCAGCTCTGACCGGAGGCACAAACCCAAATGAAAGAAAGCATCAGATCGACATTCGTAGTCAAACTTGAGGAGCTATCAGGCCATCGTGCCATACGAAATTGATAAATGCCACAACACCACCACCACTCACTCTCCTGATCCGTACCAACTGGCATTCGAATCAGATCCATGAATTGCAATAACGATTAGATTCATGGTTCAACGGATGCTCAAATCTGTCGAAGATAATTTCCGGCCCGGAGAAACGGGAAAAAGATCAAACCTTTTGGTTTCTTGGTGGACTTGAGGTAGGCAACAGCGACTCCAACGGCGACAAGCGCCACGGCGACGCCCACGAGAATCTGGAAATCTTGGGACTGCAAGAACTCCATGGCAACCAGACCCGTCGTCCCAAAAGCTGAATTCGACGGCGAGATGGGCGAGTCAAGAAACGGGTGGGCGAGAGATAAAGATGGGATTTTTACGTTTGTTTTCGAGAATCTTTCGATCGAAGGTTGATGGGTGTTCGTGATTTTGGGCAGAGGAGGTTAGGTGGAGACGTTTTTCGGTGGAAGCTAAGGCCGTGGGTGTTCTTGTAACTTTCTTGACTGACAGAGAACGTGAAAGTGGAAGGGCAACTGTTGCACCTACTGCGGAAATCTTCACTGGGTAGAACGCTGCTGCGTCACTTCTCAACTACTCGAATCTGCCATTTCTTCAGTGTTTTTTTTTTTTTTTCTGTAAATGCCACGAAAAAGATAAGGTTTTTTATTCAACGTTTGTTTAATTTTTTTTTTTTTGGAACAGAACGTTTGTTTAATTAAGTCCATTGAATTAGTGCCTATTGCTAGCATGAATATTTTCCAAATCCTGTCTTATGCTCGATAATTAGTAAATCTCACGATGCAGGAATATGGGTTGGTGGAGATCCTGCGTTTTGGCATTATTAGGTTATAGTTTTTCACTGCCTAAAAATTCTTGAATCTCAATATGCATGACAGCCAACTAAGTTGACTAATTTCAACCATCGCATTCTGCATAGGGGCGTGTGGCCGTGAAACGATTCATGGAGGAAATTACCTTTCAAGAAAACCTCGTGAACTTCACGCAATAATATAAAATTTATAAATCTTGTAAGCGCGAGGATTGTTTATCACCATAATGATCATATGTCCTTTGCATCATTTTTTTCACGACAAAGTTCATCATGATATCAAAGAGGCTTCAAAGCATTATTTGATGGTATGTTCGCAACTCCTTATCGCAAAGACCCAATTTTTATCTTCACAGCACGAAACGACCTAAATTCCTCCCTTTCTTTTGCAACTAGAAATTTGCACGGGAATTAAGAAAAAGAAAATGTTTTTTTTTTGTCATGGAATTCGTGAGTAACATAAATTACAAAGGTACTACAAAGTCTTCATCCTCTCTACCAATAGCAGGAGACGGGGAAAACGAGGAAAACTAGGGGACAAGGGAGAGAATCAGTGGGCGGATTTTGCTTGCATCATTACGGATGCATTTACATCAGCAGTTCCAAAGGATTTTGGACCGCTAAAATCTCTTGAAAAAATATATTTTGCTTGCATCGTTACGGACGCATTTACATCAGCATTTCCAAAGGATTTTGGACCACTAAAATCTCTTGAAAAAATATTGAATCGATTGAAACTATTTTAAAGGAGTTTTCGAAAGTCAACATTGAACTTTTTGGCCAAATTCTGAAACTCTTTGTTTCCTTTTAAAACTACCCCAACCAATTCTTCAAATTCTCAATTTTGTCCCTCATTAAGGACCAAACCTTTTGCCGATCTAGCCAAGAGCTACGATCACTAGTCAGCCAAATCTGACATTGGTGGCCATCGATCCAGATCGTTTGCTTGGGTCATGCACCTGGGTCGCCCGACCTCGGGCCACCTCCCCGCTAGGAGGTTGCCCTCAAGCGACACTCGACCAATGACTGTTGATACCAGATCTGGCTCTCTGACAGCTGTAGCACCTCACTAGTCCAGCGAGGGATTTTGTATTCTTCTTTTCTTTTCTTTTTAAATTATATACATTTTATTTTTTCAATTTTAAACAAATAAAAATTAAAAGAACTAATATTAATTACCCAAAGGACCTTTCAAATGTATTTTTTACCAAACGATATTTTTCTCAAAATTGTTTATAAAAATGTAATTTAACAAACAACATTTGCATTTGTTCAAAACCCTTTAAACTAAACTGCTTTGTATTTCCCTAATGAGCTTTCAAAATGCTGAACCAAATGTACCATACGCCAACCTACTCTATGCTACCAAATAGTTCCAAATGCTCCAACGCGAATTTCAACCGGTTGGGTCAATATAGAACTTGGCGTTTCTCAATGTTATGAACACCCCCAATTTGACTATAGCTGTGTTTGGTTTAGCTTCGCAAATGAGTTTTAAGTTTAATGCAAATGTTGAAAGTCAAAGCTATATGGGGAAATGCAAATTGCATTTGGTTAAAACCTCTTTACAAATGGATTTTGAGTTGAATGTGTATTTGGCAAAAAGACTTTTGCCATGGGCTTTGGGTGTGTGTGTGTGTGTAGGGGTGATCGTGGTTCCCGAGTAGAACCGGGAACCGGAGAACCGAACCGGAGGTTCCGGTTCCGGTTCCTGATTCCCCTTTTCTGGGAACCAGAACCGGCACTGGGAACCGGAACCGGTCCGGTTATGGCTCAAAAAAGTGAAAAACCCCCAAATCAAAAATTCACTCACTTCTTCCTCACAAGTCACGGCGCTTTTTTTCACTCAAGACTCACAGTTCTCTCTTCGCCCGTCCGTTCTCCACCTCTGCTCGACACCACCGGTGCTCGCCCTCGACGCCACCGCCGGTCGCTCTTGACGCCACCGCCGTTGATCTCTACTCGAGGGTCAAGGCCACCTCCGCTCGCCCTCGACGTTACTGCGGCTAACCTCTGGGTCGCCGTTTGCCCTCGACGGTACCGTCGCTTGCCCTCGACACCACTGCTCGCTGATCCCTGCTTGAGGCCACCTCCTCTCGCCCTCGACGACACCGTCGCTCGCCCTCGACGCCGCCGCCGGTCCGCCGCTCACCCTTGACGCCACCATTGACAATGCTTGCGTACGTTTCCTTCTGCTAAAATTGAAATGGAGTGAATGCATTAGAGCTCGTCGGTTAGGTATTCAGTCATGTCGCGGGAGATATGGTCTTAGATTGTCGAGAACTCGCTGGAAGCATGTCGATTAGTGAAAAAAACCAGGAGCATTGCAGTGGCTGTCATCGCGGAATCATGAATGCCGCGGTTTGTTGATTGTGATCATTTGAACTTCTTTGTTCTTGCTCCTATTTGCAAAACTGGGCTACTCACATTTGTGGGAATTTACACATTGAATAAAGATAGCGATACAAAGATCGATTTACAAGATATTGCAAGTAGACAGTAAATGGAAATATCTTGTAACATGGACTTGATTTATTTTGTTAGATGATTAGGTGACTGAATGTGAATTTTATAGTAATATGCTGCCTTGCCAATTACATTTGCATGGTATCGTTTCGTTTCATTTGTCACTGCGGTGTGCATCGGCAACTTGTCTCGCAACTTGTCTTTCCTTGGCATGATTGAGAATCCATTTGATCTTTTGGCTCTTTTCTTACAAGAGTTTTCATGTCTCTGCTCTATGGTGATCATTGAAACAGCCTTACCAATTGGGGAATATGCTGCTATGACTTTGCTTATATTCTTTGGTCTCAAATCAATAAAAGATGCATGGGATATTCCGTCATATGTAGATAAGAGTGGAGAGAAGAGCAGTCTGAACTAGATGAATACGTCGAAGTGAAGAGCTTCTAAAAGAAAAGGTTATTTTTTAATTAGATGCTTGCTTCCTTGTGATCCTTCACTTTGGATATACATTTTCTCACTTGGCTATTTCTTTGATCTATTTCTCGGCGTGCTATCTTATAGGTTTTGGCATTTAAGAAAGTTTGTGGTACCTGATTTGATTCAATATGTTTATTAGGTCTCCAAACGGCTTTCGAATCCTCTTGAGATTGTCTGGAAGTCCTTCAGCCTCGTATTCTTTGCTGTAAGCATCTTTCGTTCTTCTACTAGTCCAATATTTCGTCCAAAGTATAAGATGTAAATTGTTTTTCCCTCACTGCATTCAATGAAATTGTTAAATTTGCCACCAGAAAATTTTACATTGCCATTGAAGAACTTTGTCTTGGCTTGTTTTGGTGTTCTACAAAGCATTTGGTCGTTATTTGCCTAATGAAATCTGTATTTACTATGTTCTTTATCAATATTGTGTACACATACTGTGGAGATGGAGATCCTTTTTCCTCTTTTTAGTACTTGTAATATTAATGTTGGTACTTTGAATGGTCATTCCTCTAATCGAAGTGGAAAGCTGGTTCTCAATATGTTTATCATTTTGAAGCTGTATCAGTAAGCCATGATGTTTAATTATCTGTGTCTCAGGTGATACGTGGGCATTATAGTCCAGCAAACGAAGTGATCCTTGAAGACTTAGCACTTCCTGGGTTGGCTGAACTTAAAGGTTGCTGGCATGGCTCTCTTGATGCAAGTGGTGGAGGGAATGGGGATACAATGGTAGATATCTTTCCTTTAAAGAATTATTACTATAGCCAAAAACACTGAGATCTCTGAAGCACAAGATCAGACACTGGCTTTGAAATAGGTGAACTTACCTTTATGATTTTATGAACTCTGTGTTCATTATAAGTAGATGAAGCTAAGTCTGGCTCTTATGCTGCGGTGCAATTATGGTCACTATCGAGCACGTTTCATGTAAAAACAGTTTGTTTATTGCTTCTAAAATGCTTTTTCTTTGTTTGTGTTATATTATCTTCGATGAATGACAAGTTTGTTTATTATTGCTGCATTCATTTTCATTTTTTTAACTAAAAAAAAAAAAAAAACCTGTTGGAACTGTTGGAAACGGGAACCGACCCCGGAACTGTGTGGGGGTAGGTTCGGGTTCTCGGTTTCTGACGGGTAGGTTCGGGTTCCAAAATGAGGAACCTGTACCTGAGGGTAGGTTCCAGGTTCCATGCAGAACCTGTAAGGAACCGAGAACCGTTCACCCCTATGTGTGTGTATTTTTGAATAATGAATCAAACCTTTCGCTGGATCAGCTAAGGGCTATGGCCATAGACAAGCCAGATCTAGCTCGCCAACGACCATCGATTGAGGTCGCTCGACCTAGACAACGTGTGACCTAGGCGATCGACCCAAACGACCATCGCCTGAGGCCGCGAGACCCAAGCGATGATCGCTGGGTCGAGCGCCGCTGCACAGGTCGGCGTCGCCTAGGTCGAGCGACCCTTGCCAAGGATTGCTTGAGGTAGTGCGACCTTTAGCAGCCCTCGGCTGGGTCACGCGACCCTTGCCGGAGGTCTCCTTCAGGTGACCTCAACTAGACCCGTTAAACGGGTGGATTGGGTCGGCTTTGGGTCGGGTCATAAATGGTCCGACCCAAATCAACCCATTTAACCCGTTTATGACCAATTTATTGCAGTGCAAATTTTTTTACCCATACTCGACCCGACTCGTACTCGACCCATACCCAATCCATTTAACAAAACCTAAAAAGCTTATATATATTTTAAAAATGGTATTGCTAAAACGATTTTATACAACACAAATTTAATAGATAATTTTTATAATTTTTAAAATAATTATTTTAAAAATCAATTTTAATTATTTTAATTATTTTAAAGTAAATTTTTAATTATTTTTATTTTTATTTTTAAGAATATAATTTTTCTTTTTCTTTTTCTTTTTCTCTTTTCTCTTTTCTTTTTTTTTTTTTTTCTTCTTCTTCTTCTTTGGTGGCTGCCGCCCACGATGACAACCGACAACCAACCACGGGCGAGCCTCGAGCTCGCCGGCTCGCCGATGCCGGCGAGCTCAAGGCTCGCTAGATCGGCGAGGCTCGAGCCTCATCGAACATCGACGAGGCCTCCGCCCCGCCAAATTCGGCAAGCTCGAGCTCGCCCCTCACCAAACGTCGCGAGGCCTCCACCTTGCACGATCCGACGAGCTCGAGCTCGCTCGACGCCGGTGAGCTTGAGGCTCGCTTGGCCGATCGTGGCCATCGCCGTGCCGACCACCAGAAGAAGGAAAAAGAAAGAAAAATAATAAAAAATAATAATTATAATTTCGATTTTTATCAATATATATATATATATTAAAGAGGGAAGATGGAGATTGTGTGGTTTTGGTTGAAAATGGATTCTAAATATTACCCATTTAAGATCCACTTAAGACCCACCTATCTTAAGTCTTTAATTGTTAAACCCATTTAACTAGTTTCTTCAAAAAACAAGTGACCCATATATGACTCATTTATTATTTAAATGGATCATATATGAGTCTAAGACCCATTTTGCCACCTCTAACCTCAACCAACAACTGCCGGTGCTAAATTTGGCTTGTTAGCGGCCATGACTATAGGCCTTTGCCAGTCCAGCGAAGGGTTGTCTCCTTTTTTTAATAATAAAAAAAAAAAAACGAAGGACAAAGTCAAAAATTTGAAAAATTGGTGAGAATAGTTTTGAAAGGAAAAAATTGGTTTTAGCATTGCCAAATACCAAAAGCCCAATGCTAGTCCCTATTAACTCTGGGCTTTTAGCCTTCCTAAGGCCAACATTTGGTCGAAAACTCATTTAAAACGGTTGTCAAATGGTCTAGCATTTCCCCAAAGGGTTTTGGAGGCCGAAAGCCCTTTGAGAATGCTGAACCAAACGCAACCTATCTAGTATAAGATCCAATGTCCGTTCATGGGTTGAATGGTAAACACTAGGAAGTTCAACTCCTGCTATGAAGTTCCATTGATTTGTTTCATATACCTATCAAGCATTGCGGACAATTATCACTTGAAAATTATAATATAATGTACAGAACAGTCAAGCCTTGAATGCTTTTCAAGATATATTCAAGAGAATGAGATTTTACAGTACGCTTTTTCCTTGATTGTAGTATTCGGTTGCTTACGCTAGCGAACAGAACTTTGCAAATGAAGTGAAGAGGAAATTTCCAAATAGAGAGATTAAAAAAGCATTGGATGAGAAGAAAAGCCAGCTGTGGAGAAGATCTGCAGCAGGTGTAAGCGCTCGTTGCGCCTCTTGAGGAAAGTGTATGAATCATGTCAATTCTTGAGGGAGGGCATTGCAATGTATCCGAGGATGCTCATGCTTCACAATTGATAAGCATCGCAAAGCTAGGAACATGACTCGGTATTTTTCTTGAACCTAATGATAGAGACTAGCTGAAAGCATGGTTTCAGGGTAGAACGTGAAGTCAAAGAACCAAACTGGTGGGAACTTGTCTGGTTTCAAGATATGTAGGGTAAATTTTAAGTTTCAAAAATCGAGGAACTTGGTTTGACGAGTAGGTTCCAATTACGTGGAACTTGAAGAAAGTTTTTGTATTTTTCTTGATCTAGTTTTTGCGCAATCCTACAGTATTTCATAGCATTCAATGATGAGTATATAATTTGGAACCATTAGTTGAGCTTCCAATTTATGGTTGAAACTTTTATTTTGTTAATGTTTCATATTTTTTATGTGTCTAAATATAAATTTTGGTCAATGAATTATAGCAACAAATGGTGATCATTAAATATAATAATTCATGGCAATTGTTCAATTAGTAATACAAATTGAACCTAAGTAGAACTTGGAACCGACATTGGAACCTCTGACGAGGTAGATTTTGGGTTTTAAGGCATGCATAGTAGGTTACAGGTTCCAAAAAATAATAATCTATTCTAGTGGGTAAGTTCTAGATTTTAGATAAATCTAACTTGTGTGAAACTTGAAACCATTCACCTCTTCCTTCTTTGTATTAATTAAAATGCAATTCACCATCAACAAATACAAGGATAGATAGCATGGACTGTTGACGCATTGAGGTCCCCAGGAATTGATGTTGGCGGATTGGCTTTTATCGACGCATTTGAACTACTGTAAACAGAAGTCTGTGTCGAACTATCATGCAATCACCCAAAATCGTGTCCCACAGGACAAAAGAAGGATTAGAAAAAAAGATTATATGTTGACATCATGTTTGATCATTGACCATCAACTTATATATGCAGTGCATTATTCCTCATGCGCATCAGTAAGCGTTTGCAAGAGCAAAGACTTTAGGACGGGCAAAATGGGAGCCAACCAAAGCATACAACACTTCAGCCATCAACATCCCTTGAGGCTTCTCAACTTCTAGCAGCACCCTACCATGAGCACGATCTTATGCTCAGGCTGCAAGCTGGCGATCTCCAAGCGGGCTTATTGTTGCCTCCCCTGCAACTTCTGCCTCCACCGGAGGTGTTTGAAGATGCCGCAGAAGCTGAGACACTGGATCGACCCCAAACACATGCTTACTTTGACTCCGACCCCAGTCTACCGGGGAGGCGCTTTCGTGTGCAACGCCTGTGGGAAGTAAGGCACGGGCTTTTCTTACCATTGTAAAAAGTGCAAAGCTCGATCTGCACCTTGTCTGCGCTATTGCGCCGTCACCAATTTCCGTCACCCCGCTACATGGCGTCCCACACAGACCAAAAAAGAGGAATGATCGAGGTGAGAGTAGTCTGCTGGGTAATTTGGTACGGGGAATCGGCCAGGGTTTGGCTCAACAAGCTGGGACGGCCATCATCCAAGGCTTCCTAGGAAATTCCTAGTGGAAGATAGGATGTCACACAATCTTCCGCTTCCGGGTAGCTTCAAGTACACTAAGGGGTATCATCAATATCACGTAGAATAAAAAAAATAGACAAGAATAGACATGAGTTGCTCACTATTTCTGCGATTGCTCTTTGTTTATTTAACTCTACCGTTCGAGAATTCCGACAGAAACGTGCTCACTGTAAAGTGTGCTTTTTGGTCATGTACAAAGTGTTTCACCTAGCAATCTAGAGATGATGCATGGTGTGTTTGTGGATCAATGGATCACAAAAGAGTTCTTTATCTAGCATCCAAGAATGGTGATGTTTGATTTAGCCCCAAGAATCGATAATGTTTTAAGTTGCCGGTTCCCTTCCTCTGATCGCATCAACTCCTCCACGTAGCAAGTGTTAAGAGTGTACTTTGACTAGAGTAAAAAGTGTGCAACAAGTTAGAATTGACTAATACGACCATCAATGATTCAAAAAAGTTTGGAGAATGATTTTTCCATACTTTGAGATAAGATATTCATGTGCAATACAATTTCCTCGTCCAGAGAATGAGAGAAGTTGCTCAATGATGTGTTGCTTTTCTACTTACTATTTTATTAATGCAATAAGCGACACATATCCAGATCTTGGCACTAACTAGGCCTACTCATTGGCGGGGCCAGCCCTGATCAGGGCGTTGGCAAATGTCCGAACTCTATCAAGGGAACAACATGGCCGATCCTGGTCCCACTTTTTTATCTATCAATTTTATTTTATTTTTGAATTTTAGCTTAAAAAAGGAAAAAAAAAAACTAAATGAAAAAAATTATTATTTTACTCTTTTTCCTATTTTCATACTATTTCTGTATCCTATATTAGAAAAATTAGGCTTACTGCATCTCGTTAGTAGTTACAAATTTTTAAACATCGAGGAGGAATTATTAATAAAACATAATTTCACATATTTTTAAGTAAGAATATGGCACGGGCTGGGCCTCAAGACCCTTGCCATGGCCCGGGTCGACCCAGAAACAGGCCAAGAAATTTCGCAAGGCCTTCCCAAAGGGCTTAAGAAATAATAGCAGGCCCACGGACCGCTTGCCCCTTGACAAGGTCCAGTACCAATGAATAATCAAATTCAATGTATAGCAATAAAAAAGAAATCCCACTAAAAGAAGGCTTTGGGAATGCCCGTCGCTTCAATATTAATTTCTCCTTCAGGTTTATATTCTTGCACACAATTGAATATTAACTTCCGGTTCCACTCAATTTCACCGATGTCGAATTACTGAGCAGAAGCATCATGCAATAATCTTTAGATATAGTAATGGGCCGAAAACGGCCCGAGTCCATATGATGGCATCATGAGCCGAAGGTGGTCCGAGCCATCACAGCGTTATGGGCCCAAATTTCTACTCCTATTCTTCTCACGGTAAAAATCTTTCGTTAGATGCGTTGCCCACTATTTCGGTGAAATTTTTGCATGTATCTTCACATATTACTTCAGAAGAAGCATTGGATTAACCATGCCCTGTTCTTTTTAACGCACAAAATCAAATGAAATCCAACCCAGGTGTTCTATAAATATTGCATCTCAAATATCAAAATTTATTAAAATTGGTATGAAATTGCCCTACTAGTCATTACAGCACCGATGTCAGCGTGAGAGAAAAATTAAATCGGTTCGAATTATCCGATGAATGAAAATCATCGCGAATCTTTCACCGCCATTTCCGACACCCTTTATTTTATTTCTCTTGATTTTCGACAATGCCGGTTGATATTAAAAAGAAAGGGCAAGAAAAAAAAGAGAAAAAAACAAAAAGACAAGGAAAGCATGTCTCCCAAGGCACGCCGCTCGTCGCACACGTCGAAAGAGAAACAGCAGAGGAATTCGCTCATTCGACAGCCAATGGAATCACGTGTCGATGAGAAAGAGTTGCCCCCTCGATCATTATTTTCAACAAAGGCTGCGCCTGATGTCGTCCTCGCCACGACCGACGGACAGACAATACCTAAAAAAAAAAAACCAGTACCCATGCCGACGCTGTTCTTGTCGCCGCCGCCGTCGTCTTCCCAGTTTCTTCCCTGCGGGTTGATTAGGTGTTGAATGCGTGGAGACTGATCGTTACTATTATTGGTAAATTCTACTCTGAGGACAGGTGTGTCAATGTTCTCTAGGATGCTAAAAATGGTCGTTCTTATCTCTTTAGCAAAGACCCGTATGCCGAAATGACGCGACGGCGAAGTAGAATTTCTTCGCGAACGGTCTCTGGAGCGGGCCCTTTGGTCACGAATGGCGTTCCCGAACAGGTCGAATATGGCAAGCTGGACCGGGCTTTTTATTGTTAGGGACTCGGGGCAACATGATTTTAAGATAGAAGATAGAACCGGACCGGCGAAAATTTGTCCGGTTTTAGGTTTTAAAATATTTGGGAACTTGTTTCGATGGATATGTTTTAAATTCTAGGGTAGTGAAACCTAGAATCTAGAACTTGGAATAAGATTTTGTATTTTTCTTTATGTATGTTTTCGTGCGATCCTGTGATATTTCATGGCGTTCGATGGTGAGTATAATCTTGAACCGCTAGTAGTCTAAACTTCCAATTTATGATCGAGACTTTTACTTGATTAATGTTTCATATTTTTCATGCATCTAAATATAAGTTATGATCAGTGAATTATAATAATAAGTGGTAATCATTAAGGATTATAATTCACTACACTCATTTAATTAATAATATAGGTGGAATCTAGGTGGACCTTACAACCTGTGACAGAGTGGATTCTAGATTTAAATATATGAATTGTAGGTTTCAAGTTTCAAAAAATTATTAATATGTTCTCATGAGTAGGTTTTAGATTTCAAGTTCCAAGTGGAACCCATTAGATGTTTTACACGGTAAAAAGTCAAATCCATAGGCACGCGCAATCTTGTGTAGATAGTGAAAAAGTCTTACTTAGGACCTAGGTCGGGTATGGCAGGCCGGGAGGGGTTTCTATAGTTAGGCATGGTAAGAAGTCGATCCGTAAGTACGCATGATTTTGTAAAGATATCGAAAAAGTCTTGTTACTTTTTTTATTGTTTGGTAATAAAAGGGAAGAGGTAAGAAATGGAAGAATTTCTTGGAACTCGAAGCTATAAAGACGCCTGAGCTGTAGGTCACTTTTGAAACATTCACAAGAAAACAAATCGCAGTTTATGTTAATTGCGATCCGATCGACGTCAATACATAGTGATGTTGCAATTTTCTAATGCTATCTCGTCAACACATTAATGATTTACGACTTTAAAGTCACGTGCTGGATTGATTGCTATGTGAGTGCTACTTTTTCGAGCGCCTCTAAAGTCAAGGGTGTAAGTGAAAGATCTCTTGGGAACCGTGGGGGCCGAAAGTCGAATTTTCAAGAAGTTTGGGGGGGGAGTCCAGTGCAAATATAGGTCTAAGCTCTTTCTAGATCTGGCCCAAGGTATTATGTTGACATGCCTCGACCTGGGCCCGGAATAGAAAGCGCCGCAACGTCGCTAGTTCTTTACAAGGACTTTCTGAAAGGAAGTTGAAAAGGAAAACGTGCTCGAGCTCAACAACTAATGTTGTTTTCACCTAGATAATGAAATTTTTCAGAGGCAAGATTCTTGATTATGTCGTGGAAAATATTGGGAAGCCTGTCCTAGAGATGATAAGGTTTCTCCGGACTTGATTGATGTAGTCCTTATTTTTTTTTATTTTTTTTTATTTTGTTTTGATGATTTTACTTGAGCAAATTATTAAACCATACCATCATGATTCGATGGTTATCATTTTATTTTGAACATTCTTGTTTTGTCGTTTAACTCGTTAGATTGTGAAATCGAGTTCTTAGATTTTCACTTTGTCTAGGTGGGTCCTTCATTTTGTATGATCGGTGGTGCAATCAAATTCTTTTATTATGAACAGACCGGTATAGCTGCCGACTTTAATAAAAATAATCGAAAAAGATAAAAGTTTTCTTACAGTGTGGATTAATAAAATAAATATGAAAGTTTAAAAGAAAAATAAACAAACTCCTCGGGGGGAAGATCAATCGTTGATCATTATAATTATCGCCTTCATCGTCGCTTCCATCAACACTAGGGAATTGTCTTGATGAGGCAGCACTACACCAACATGTGCTCTCTCCCTCTCTCACGCACACTTCTATCGACCCACCATTGTATCGGAGCACACCATTGTATCGGCGCACACCATCGCCGTGTTTAACCACTATCATCGCGTAATTACCTCGTCGCTACTCGACATATATCTCTCTAGCTCCATCTCTTTCTCTCTCAACGAATCGCTTTCCAGTCATCCGAGTAGAAAAATCGGCACCCATGAGTAAGTTAAACGAACATAGCCCGAAAAGTTCCCCGGTTCATGAATCTAGCAGAGATCTCGTTGATCATTAGTCTAAGTAAACCGCAGGTAATTAAGTTTCCAAGGACAAAGAACCTTTGACTTTCCATCTCCGTCCTTCCATGTCTCCTAGCGAAACCACGTTTTCCAAGCCCCACCGTGATATCGAGTGGCCTTCACTTTCGTATACTCCGACCAAATTTTTTCTTCTATGTCTTCATCAGATGCTGTGGACATCTCCTCGAGAGGGTCCACACGAACCTATCGATCGACGTTCGTTAGTTAACTTTCTCAGATTCCTGTCATAAATGCCAATTTGAAATGATCTTGATCCTTCCATCCATGTCCAATTTGTAGGGACCCCTAAACACCACCCCCCTCTGTTGGTGATTTTTCAAATATAGATCAGCCTTGACAATCAACATAACCACCGCGAGAGCGACCTTTTGGGCCTCCATTCGATTTGTGATAGTAATTTATCGTGTTGCGAGTGGAACAAAAAGGACATGTCGCATGATGAGTCCGAAGACATGAGATGGAATCAATTTTGCCGACACTGATGAGACTGATGGATTCGCGAAAGGGTTTTTGTATATTCGATGAGAGAATAAGAGAATATCGTAGTTTTGGATTTCGGGAAGGTTTTTATTAAGTATGGTCCTCGTAATGAGAGTCAAAGTATACATTTTGGCACATCAAAAAACGCTCATTCGCCGAGATTTCCCACCTAATTTTGAATGTCCTAGGCTTAAAAATGATCCCATCGGGCGATTAGGGTTTTTTGGAGTTTCTTGAAAGCGCCAGGGCGGATTTGATGAGAGCAGCGAGATCGTATTCAACAATCGACACCTGGATCGTTACCCTAATCTTAAACAAATGAACTTGATATACTAATATCTTGTTACAATGCATGCAGTCACATATTATAAACTAGAAAACCTAACTACGGTCGTTAGAGTCAATAAAGCCGACACGTCAGCAGATTCTTTTTCCATGCTAGGGACCTTAATCTAATATTTTCCTAGGCCATGTGGGTCGTGCAAGTTTGCCTTTAACGAAAGAGAGATTTGGGGGAGGTGGGGGTGGGGAATTAACAGAGAACAACGGCGTTGTTTTTAAGGAAAGACAGGGCCATTTCCAACGCTTCTGTCCTAACGATGCACCAACATTTCATGTGCTTTTCCAAGTTAAAACTCCCTTAAAACTTTCAATTTGTTTTGTCAGTTTTCCGCGTCGGTGTCTACTTCGCACCTGCTACTGTATAAATAAGCCAAGAAAGTGACAATTCGAGACACATGACGCGGGGCTTGAGGTTTTACTAACTTATCGTACCTGACGATACTTGTTTTTTTCTTTACAACTTACGTATTTAACATTGACATTCGTTGAAAAAAAGGAAAACAAGACAAATATCCACCGATCGCAGTGGTCTGCATGCGTGACTGAGGACGTAATCGAGTCGAATTGAGCTGGCACAATATGATCATTCGATGTCGCAACTCGACCCGATTGAGCTTGATTTTTTTATGTTCTTCCTTTTCAAATCCAGGCTCGACTTGATTCAATTTTCGAGTTTTTAATCCAAATCTAAGCTGCATCGCCCATGTTAAGAAGAAAGTAGATATGGGGCTAACCGGTGCAAAAATAGGTCGGAGGTCGTGCGCGTATGACTACGGAGTTGAATAGTTTCGAGCCATTTTCCATTCAATCAATGTCTTATGAAAGGTGAATTGATCCCCACATCATTCCTTCCTATCTTCAACGGGGCAGTTGCCGATGTAGCCTGGATGAAATAAACTTGCTCTGGACTTGCCTCCTCCATAGAGTCTCCATCAAATAAATTAAGGTTCTGTTTATTTCACATAAAGTAATTTTTAGGGAAAAATTCACATTTTCCGACATTTGGTCTACAGAAAATAAATTAGTCTTAGGAAAACATTTTCTGTCAACTGGAAAAAAAAAATTCCTGTAAAAGCAGGAAAAATGAATTTCTCCTCTAAAAAGATGAAATCGCTCTCCCTTCTCTTTCTTTCACCCATATATAAGCATGTTCTCCTCTCATGCACTCATTTGAATTATTTTTTATTTTTATTTTTCCTTTTCTTTTCTTTTTTTTTTTCCTTTTCCTTGATCGGTCGCCAACCATGGTAGCAGCCTATGGTGAGCTCAAGCTCACCTGTGGTAGGCGAATGGTTAAGGAAGAAGCAAAATAATAATAAAATAATAAAATAAAATAAATAGAATTTTTTGATAATTTTTCCTAGGATTTGATTTTCCATATCAAATAGTAGAAAATATTTTGTAGTTCATTTACAGATTTTAGCTACATATCGAAAAATATTATCATTTTCCTAAAAAATAACTTTTTAAAAAATATTTTCCAAAAATGATACATTTCCCACAAAATAAATGGAGCTTTAGTGCTCACAAGTACTATAAATGAATACTAAATACAATTGAGAAAACATTCCCCAAGTGATTTCGATGATTGACAAAACTTAGAAACCTTGTTATCGGTTAAATGTATTTTCTGGTGGAAAGTCTGAAGAAATAGGAATAAACGATATCAATCAGAATTAGAGTCATGGTTTATTCTTCTTTCCTTATATATTATGTGAAACGGATAAGAATGAGTCAAATATACTCGTGCAACAGCTAGTAGCAATTGGTTGGATTCATTGCCATTTTCATAAGAAGTTTTAAAAGGAAAATTTGCATATATCTATTGGAGATTCAACATTCCCATAATTTATTATTAGAGGCGAAATATTCTTTCTATTTGTAAACACTCAACTTTTGGAAACCTGAACTACTATATGGGCGATAGAAATTATGGGAAGCATCAAGCTCGGCGATCCTAGATCTTCTCAATCAGATCTAAGATCAACGAGTAGATTGGCTGGATGATCCTTCTGGAGATATGTCCAAGGATCAGCTTGGACTAAATAAAATATATGAGGAGGTCTCAAAACTGAAGAGAAAGAATTTGCATTCATGAGAATTGAAGCTTATCATTTCAAAGTTTGAAGAATGTTTTATGATTATACACATTTGCTTTCACTGAGCTATATTGTGTGAACATTTTAGAGGTTGGGAGAGTGAGGAGTTGTTCACACAAACTTAAGTGCTCGAAGCTTAGGACTTGTAATCTCCAATCGATTTTTCTAATGGATTCTAGCAAATAAGCTGTAGTGCGGGAAAGCAAACATAGGCTTGTAAAAGCCGAATCACTATAAACCTTTGTGTGTAATTCTCTATCCTTTACTCATTTCTTTTTATTTGTGATAGAATTGCACACTGATAACTTTGTTAGAAGTTGTCTAGCTGTAATATTTGTTTAAACTCTTTCATCTTAGCATAATCACATATTCACTCCTCTTTAGGTGATAGATCTAGTCATAATAAATACCTACTGGCAGAATCTTATTTAGCAGAATTTCATCCTATAATATTGCCATGTTGTCTCGTTGATTTCCATTTCGAATTATTACACACGGGGAGGCCGAAGCACACATACCGTCAATCCATTATAATTACTTGCTGCCCATTGGAAAAGACAAATAACTTAATACTTTACTCGTCAAATAAATCGGCAACCACCGTTATACTCGATTGCCAAATTGAAGGCAACCAGAGGATTCCTAGAAGAAGCTTCTCGTGACGGAAAAGACAGTGATTCCGTTCAAAGTATTCCATGAACTCTCAACTAACAACATGTCATTACTTCCTAATCCTCCAACTGCTTTTTATCAGCAGTGCGTGGATTTTCACTAAGCTGACCGCAGTGGTCGGCAGCCCTGAGAGAGAGAGAGAGAGAGAGAGAGAGAGAGATGTAGACCTTTGATTTGTGCCTAGCGAATGGAGTGAAGTATATCGATCAAACTGATGGTGGGTTTGTTAATAATCACCGTACCAATCCCACCAGTTCCAGCTTTGTCTCATTTGAAATGTGATCCATGATGCTCAATTCGAGATTTGATATTTCATGAGGTTCCGGTGGTCTCTCGAACGTTGAAATATCAACTCCCGCCCCAGCTCGCATGCTACAAAATAGTAGTCAGCAAAAGTGCCAAACATTGGTGATCGATGATGGGCCGTTTGGCACAAGGCGGGGATCACTGGTCGGGACCTGAAAAAGATGGCGACGTCCTCCCAAAACATTTCCCCCAGCATCTTTTAAGTGGAAAAAGTGGGCAAAAAGTTTCTTTGTTATTTAACAAGGAGAAGCTGTAGTTTCCCTTTAATTAAGACTTCGCTTTCAAACGTTCATTCAATGCATCTGGCGCTAGGGTCACGGATTCCAGTTCTGCCACTTCGTGAATACTTTAAGTAATTAGAATGACCACAGGGAATTAATTATCAAAAAGAAGTCGTTACGGATGACAAAACACAAAAAAGAATAGCATGATACTGTAGAACCGAACACCAGCTTTGAGTTAATTAATTAGACGAGTCAGTGGGTGTAAACTCCTGTTTGAACCGTTTGACACGACTGCTTACATAATTTATATTTTTTTTGAAGACGAAAACGTATACTCACAACCCCATGAAATGTCTCACTAGCTTAATGGATCGGATGGAAATTTGCGCACGCACATGTATCATTGAAGGGAACCCAGTTCTGATTACCACGTCTCCGCTCCTGATTTAAACTTGGTACGGTTCCTATGAGGATTTTCAGTCCGCTTATTATGGCCATAGGCTGTTTGGTGATGATTATGAGTGATAATACGGATCGGGTGTCTTTGCACACGCCACTTAATCAGCGCACGGATCTCTACTTATTCGTGTACGTGCGGTTTCTATCAAAGGTCGCGAATTATTGCTCACCTGGCCCATCCATTTGAATATATGTTCACTTCTAGGCAAAGGACAAGGCTGTGTTCTACACTTACGATGGATATTGATGTTGACATGTCGGAGGTGATCTTTGTTTTTCTTTGTGGAGCATATTTATGGAGGGGGGGGGGGTTCGAGGGCGACCCGTTGGGGTTTCTTTCTCTCTTTCTTTCCGTCAATTTGCCCTTTTTCTAAAGGGGGAGGGGGCTTGATTGATCGATCGGTCAAAAAAATGATAAAGTTTTTGTTAATCGGGCACCGCAACGAGGGGTGCTCCACTCGTGCCATCGCCCTTTCAACAATGGCTGCTTTTCATGTCCTTTCCTCGGCCCTTTTGATTCCACGGAAAGAGAAAAAAAGAACAGGCCTGACATCCCTCAGATTCTCCTCTTTCTTTCTAGGGTTTGTAGAGCATTAGAAAAATGGAGGTTTTTTTTTCTTGCTTTTATGGAGGCAGATTGATTGATTATTATCATTGGTTATGCATGGGTCCAGAGTTTCGAGTCATATCTGTGCATTGACTCAAAGACTAATTAGCACCGACCCTTTTCTTGATGGTGGGCTGGAACATTAACAAACAGCACATGGACATATATATACAGTTCTATATGTCCTTATGTAATAAAGGGTATATTATATTTTAGCTTTTAATGCATGGTAAATTGCCAAACTTTTTTCGCTTTGGTCAAATTGCCTAACTTAAGCATGAGTTATCGTATCTGCTATGCTCTTAGCGTTAATCTGTTGTACAATAGTAGAACAGTAAGGCACCAATTGTTTAACTTTTTTTCGTTGATTTGACCATAAGGATTGATCTAACATTCAACCGATTCGACATAATATGAGTGTGATTATGTCACACTGCCCGTATTCAATTTCCACGCACAACACAAATCTTGTTTCTAGACTCCATAATAAAATGATGGTTGAGATTAATGAGGTATTTAATGGATCCAAATTTAAGGGGGTAATAATAAAAAAGTATAGTGAATATTGTTTAAACGACATGACAAAATTTATGGCACTATTCAATATTTTTTCTTTTTTTAGGTTGGAGGCGCTATTCGACGTTATTAACTAGGTTGGTGGCAAGAATAAAGTCACATGCTTGTGGAGAGTTTGGATTATGAATATCACAAAAATATTATACAAATTTTACCGGTAAAAGTCCATTTTTTCATCCTTATATGTATACCTTCTTTGTATCAAGTCTTTAAACTTTCAAATGATAAGTGCTTTGGAAATCTTAAAACTTTTCATAAAAGTGCAATTGATGTTTGAAACTCGCAAAAAGTGTAATCAAGTTTTAAAACTTGTTAAGTTGGTTCAATCAAGCTTTTTCGTTAATTTCGTCCACTTTGGCTAATAAAAAATGCTGACGTAACTTTTTAATAATTTTATTTATCCTACGTGATGATGACGTGATTAAAACAACATTGTTTTGGTGCAAATCTGATTTACAATACAAAATTTATTTAAATTGAATTTCTTAAAAAATAAGGTAAATATGAATAAATAAATAGAAGGAATGAGGAGAAACCAGGAAGGGACAGTGAGGGTGGGGGATGCACTTGTCGGAGATATAAAAGTTTTGTGTTGCCGTAGGATATCATCTAATGCGTGACACTGAAAATTCCAAACCATGGCGTTAAAAAAAAAAATCGATTAGAAAAGTAATGCAAGTTAAACCACTTAATTGAACAAATGAAAATTTTAAGAGCTTACTTAAAAAAATGTGCAAATCTGGGAATCAAAATTGGACTTTACCAACTTTATATCCGCAGAGAAATTATGCAATGGCTTTCCTCATCGACATCTAATCACAAGGTTGTTGAAATCGCCATCTAACAGGATAACAATGTTCGAGAGTTCTATTGCCAAACGAATATAGTACACACATCCTAAGTGATTAGCAAGACATGTAGATTTGTCAAAAAGGTGTAGGACCAAAAGGAGAAAGGTAATATGAATCTTTGATGGAAAAGATCAAGTGTCCAGTTTCAAAAATGTGTCAATGTCATTGACCAAACTAGCGTGTCGTGTGGTTTATATGGAGCTGGAAGAGAGGTGTGAATAGTTATGTGAAGTGAAAGGTTTTCGTGACCTCGATGCCCACCCCTCCATTAGACAATGATGGAAAAGAACAAAACAAGTTCTGCACAAATGCTTTGAGCATGATGGGAATGTTGAAGAAGCATCCGAATTATTCAATTGATACAAGGACGAGGAGGGGCAACAAACCTGCGTAACTCAATTTAAGAGTTATCATAAGATAGCACCTGCTATGAAATATTTGGATTGGGCCACAACTATTCTACACTACATGCGACTTGGAGGTTTGAGATTGACAGGCTCATTCCCGTAATCTCACTAAGATGGTGGCAACTCAAAATAAAATCTTTTCACACGAGATATGTCATAGTTAAGTCATGCAGCATAAATCGTTCAAAAATTTGTTTGTTACGTGGACTAAACTCATGATCTCATAAATGATAGTTGTCCTCTTTATCAATGGGCCAACTCCCTTGGTGGGTACTTAATGATTGATAGAAATGGAGAACCCATCTGACTCGTGCCTAGATAACGAGAGAGCAACTCATGTGTCGGTCGCGTGATGAAAGACATATAATCGACTAATTGTACTGTCTACATGATATATACATCAGGTTACGGACTCGTTATCTAAGATGTCATTGTCACGTACATCCAATATGTTTCAAAAACACCTCATCCCAAACAACTCCCCCCCTCCCTCTCTGTGGTTATTTTTAGAGGGAAACACCTCTTCGGAGTGGGAAGGTCCCACGAAGCAAATGTCCCATATGGAAGTCGTTGCGCTTCTCTTCCCTCTTTCGCGCGAACGCCTTCACTACCGTTGCTTTTTCCTTCAACACAACCACCGCCTGCGATCCCTCCCCGCACGTGTAGAGAGAGAGAGATAGAGAAGCGAAAAAGGGAGGGTTTTGGTTTAACAGAAGGGAGGAGCCCCCGCTGCTCCCATCCCCATGCACTGCATGAAACCCCAGGCACGCACGCACGACCCCACCCCTTCCACAGAAAGAAAAAAGTAGGTAAAGTTCCACAGAGATGAATAATAAATAAGCAGAAAAAGAGGGGGGGTCGATATAATGCTGACAAAAAGGGGAATCGCGAGAAGCAAATGGCCAGGGCCGAGTTACGTTACCACCCAAAATCGGGTGAGTTGTTGAAACCGAACCCAGAAAAGCTTTCTCTCTCTCTCTGTAGGTCAGGCAGGCTCACACGCGTGTGGGTGACGACAACGTAACGTACAGTAACGTACTTCTGAGACATTGGAGGGCCTGTTTCTGTTCGTGTGGACGTACGTGTGCGTGGATTTCGTGCGGGCTTCATGCAAACGGTGCGTTTCTTGTGAGGGAGAGGGAGAGGGAGGGAGGGTTTCTGTCTCTTGTTTATGAGGGTCAGATGAGATCTATCTGTGCAGCAATGCTGGGGCGGTGGGGATTCGGGGGCAGGCAATGAAAACGAGAGATTTCTTAGCAGTCGCCATCGGTGGTGATTTGATGTATCTTCGGGGGTTATGATGATGACACCTCTGCGGCCTGCGGCCTATCTTTGGTGTTTCGTTTTACTCGGGAGGCCCCAGCATTATTTTTCCTCTCTGTACTTTCTTACTTCTTCTTCCCCACATGAATGGAGCTTTTATGCTTTGGTTGGATGCGTGAAGAGTTGATCTTGATCCTATTTTCAACCACACTTCTTTCCTCGTCTCTCTGTCTTCCGGAGGAGGCAGTAAAAATCGGTTTTCATGGACGGATCGGATACAAATTCCGAAGAGTCAAGGACTGCACGTTTTCTTGGGACCAAGATAATAATAATGGTCACAATAACCGGTGCTAGGGCAATTTATTGGATAATAATCAGAGGGTGACTGTCCGGTAAAAAGCTTATGTTCTTTGGAAATTTGAGAAACAACTATTTTTAAAGATGTACACTTTACACACCTGTTTTTTTTATTTATCGAAATGCATGAATTCCTTGTGCATAACTTATTTTTGGTTCTTAAGGTGAAGAATAATGCTAGGGGCGTTAAGACCTCTCTAGTAAGTTTGCATTACCAATAAGTGATTCGGTAGAATCACGTCGGGTGGTCAAAGGTGGTTACCAACTTAAATAATAGCCGATGGATTGCCACATTAAATATTTCCTAACTTAGTAGACAGGTGTTAATGCTACTCGCATTGCTCTTGAGGTGAATTGGTATGGGGTTACCCCTCCAAAGGGAATGTTTTCTTTAAGGCATTTGTTGACAAGACATTGCCGTGATATCAATGTATTCCGAAAATATATGTAAAAAAATCTTATTTGTGACAAATTCTTTGCTAAGTGTTTACATTTGTCATGCCGCTGGAAGTTCTCTTAGTTTTTATGGTATTTATAGCCTTTCATGATTTGTTTTTGACCATTTTTTTGTTCTTTATGTTGAGCCTGCCTAACTTTAGGTTTGATCAAGAAAATCCCAAGGTAGCGTTGGATTATGAAGCGAAGAGGCTGCTCACTAGCTAGGCCATATTTTCTCATTTCTATCTCTATTATCATTGATCAAGAGGAAATTGAACATGGTGGGGGACCATGAATATTGTTGTTAATTTTTTTTTTTCCATGAAGCTTTCGAGCTCAATTTAGTTGTATGTTGACTTTTAAGAGTCCTTGGGAATACAAGATTGACCTCCTATCTTGTAACTAGTTACCTCAACAGCCCACTCTCTCTCTCTCAAAATTTTCCCCCAATAAGATAAAAGATCAAACTCAATTTCATTTTTAACTCCATGGTCACGATTTTCCTTTCTAAAAATTCACGAAAATCTCTTGCTTACGTCATTAGGAAAGAACATACTAGCAATTTAATGTATTGTGCTTACTTAACAAGTGCCTTTACGAATTTTTGGTTTGAAAACAAATAGATATATTGTTATATTTAGCCTCATTAAACGCCCACCTAAAAATAATAGCAAAAAAAGAAGACAGAACAAAAGAAAAGGATTAAGAGCTGCTTGCACCAACCGACCCTTCATGTGGGCACTGAAAATATGAACATGGGAGTTGGTAAAACTTTACTAACGATTTTTGCCAAAAATGGGAAATGCACAGCATTGGCGTGCAAAGAAGAGAAACAAAAAGCAAATTTATATATCTGTATATATATATATTATATATATTATATATAAATGATGCATTTGCTGCTTCCCAGAATACCTGCAACTGCAAAACAGAAACCAATGTTCATCAGTCAAACAAGCAACCATCATTTCATCACGCCCTCATCTCCTGCGCGAAGACCGAACACCACGAACACTTCCGATTGAATAGCCTCTGTTCTCTCCGTCCTCTCGTCCTCGTAGTATCTCAGTCAATGTCCTGTCTTTTGCCCATTCCCCACATTTTTCGAGCTTCTCCTGTATATTTTCCAGGCCCATGCTTTCTTTCGTTTTAACTTGCGCGCCCAGTTTTTTGCTATTTTTGTATATATTCCCTCCGTGCCTTGGAGAAATTTGTCAGCATAGTTCTAGAGGTACTGTTCATTTTTAAATAGATTAATATCATAAAAAATCCCAATATATCTATAAAAAAACTCAAAATTGATACATCTTTAATAAATTTACCTTGCGCTAATTTTTGTTAAATTTGATAAATATCATGAAAAATCACAAAACTGAGATAAAACTCCAAACTAATATATTAATTAATTGTTATGTGTTATTTAACTCAATAATTTGACAATAAAATTTAACGAAAATTAATAGACATTAAAGCTGTTATATCAATTTGAAATTTCACATGATATTAATTATTTTTAATAAAAAATCTCAACAATGAGATTTTCTTTTTCTTCTTTATAATTGAAAGACGATAGATTGAGCAGGTTTTTAAACTGCTCAATAAGGAAAACGGAGGGAGAACTTCCTGGGGAGGGTGACCCCTTACGCGAGCGCATAAGCATATGCTTGTGGATTAGTGTGGTTGACATCGACGGGTGAAAATAAGATGCAAGTCACCATCTACGTACATATAAATTTTTTTTTATGCAAGGAGGTGCAGAACAAAAAGCAAAGGCAATCATTGAGAAGCATTCATGATCAAAGAGCGAGTGTAGAATATCTCTGTTCATTTTTCAGCTGTTGAAGCTTTTGATATCAGCGCCATTGGATGGACCTGGAAAAAGAAACCTGGAATCATGCATGACCTATCGACGAAAAAAGTGTGCTCTTGCCCAAAAAAAGAGGAAGAACAATTGACAAGACCAGAGCCTGAAAATTAGGTGTTAGGTTTTGGTGAGGCGTCAAAATGAGAGTTCTTGGACTTGAGCATGTTTTAAAAGATTCAAGGGGAAGAAACAGGTAGAAGATTTGCCTAGCGTGGAGATCCCGCAATTATTGCTCTTGTATTTTTTCTCCGTCGTAAAGATAAAGATAAATAGGAAATTAGAGGGATCTCATGATAGTAAAGGTAAACACCACGCCAAAATTCCGATCTTAACTATCATCATGTAGACAAATATAGTAACCTCTCGTGCCTGGAACGAATGAATGAAGTGGATGAAAACCCCATTGCGAGGCTGGCATGCCTTACGGTACTGTCACTAAACCGATAGGCCAGAACCTGTACCCCTAGTTCAATGACAGTGCCCAAAGCTTGAAAATTAGGTGTTAGGTTTTGATAAGGCGTCAAAATGATAGTTTTTGAAATTGTTTTAAGCCAGTATTTCCTTGCATTACACCATGTAAGATATGATGATGGCAAAAGAATATAGAAGAAGGAATTATACAATACTTGGACGAACAATTGTCACATTTAAGGAGTATTTATACTTAGAGAAATATATTTTAAGAAAAGGAAGTAATTCAACAATGAAACTAGATAACTTAGGATATAACCGAAATTAGAAAATCAATTATAAATTCATACAATCAAACAAAATCTTGTAATGTCTTTGACAATATTCTAAGAAATGAGAAGAAGTGTATCGGCTTTGTGACAAACAATATTCTCTCGGTGAACTATGAATTATATACACAGTATTTCAAGTTAATAGATGGAGAGAAACATCAAACCACATAAAGCCATACAAACAACAAACACAATATACTTTGATGCCGAGAAATAATAAGATTCATTTTAAACATCACTAAAAAATGCTTAACTCTACTTTTCTTTTACGTAGAACGACTGACATATTTCTCATATCAACATAGCTTTTCTGTATAAACAACTTCGATGACAGCAGCTGAAGGTCCAAGAAACAAGTACATGGGCTAATGAAACCGACAGGTGTCAAAAAGAGATGCATCGAGTTCATGTAATAACTCAGTCAATAGTAGTGCTATACATACGACGGTCTAGAAAAACTCAAACCAGGTCACTTTTTCCATAAGCCATGAACTGACCCAAAAGCCAGATTACGACGACTCATTGGGTGGGTCTGGATGGTGAATTAGACATTGGGGAGGATGAAGTAACTAGTAGATTGTGGCTTTTGCTGTAAAACCTCCATGGAAAGCAAAAGGGCAAAGAGGCCATCTTGGCAAACAGACAAACAGATTCTGGTCTTCCTCAGAACGACAGAGGAGAGAGAGAGAGAGAGAGCACGGAGACCGAGGGTCTCCACCCACCCACCCACGAACCTGACCCATCCACACGAGCGGCTTCCCTACTTTGCATGGAACGGCTCGAGCTCCTCCTTTTTCTTTTTGGCTCAAAAAAAGCATTTCTGAAAAAGAGGAAAAGTTGTCATTTTTTTAAACGAAACCACCTCTCTCTCTCTCTCTCTCTCTCTCTCTCTAATGCAGAAACTGATGACTGACCTCATTTCTTCCCCCATAAAATAAAGGGGAGGGGGGAGGGTGCGAGAGAATCGTGTGACTCCTTCTTTCTCTCTCTCTCTCTCTCTTCACGCATTCTTACTGTTACTCCCATTGCAGTTTCTGTTCCTCCTTTCTCTCTCTTACACGACACCTGCGCACGCTTATCAAACCCACTCGGTGCTCTTCCTCTTCTTCAGAGCTTCCGTTTGCTTCTTTTTTCGGTTCGAATTGAACCCACTCTCGCTCTCCTTCCTTTTATCTGCGATGCTTGATCCTCAGAGGGCAACTCTGTTTCTGCATTTTGCCCTCGTTTTCCCTTTTTGACTGGCCCTCCTGTCCTCTGCTTTGTATTTGAGAGAAAACAGAGTCGGTTTGTTCGGGAACCCTTCGAGAAATCGCCTTCTCTCTCTCTCTCTCTCTGTTGTTTTCCTGTGAACGTCTTAAAGAAGTCGCCTTTTCCTCTTCTTTTTTAAACTTTGTGGTCCTTCTGAGCCGTGCCGGGTTCACTCGACAATGAGCACTCAACACTTGAAGAGCAGTGCGGGTGGCCTTTCCCTCTCTTACACATTTGGCCGTTTGGGCCACCAAGAGCCTGAAAATCCAGACATGGTTCTTCAGATCCTGAGCCCTTCGTGGGAGAGAGCTGAAAAAATCGTGGCAATCCAAAAGCCAAATGCGAGAAACGGCTGCATTTTAGGACTGGAGACAAAAGGTTCGGTCTTGGTTTTTTCAGGTGAAGCAGAGGAACAGAAAACGCAGTCCCTTTGCGCTAGAAGTGGAGGAGGGCACACTAAGCTTTGCGCAAGAGGGCACTGGAGACCAGCTGAAGATGCCAAGCTCAAAGATCTTGTTTCGAGATTCGGACCTCAAAATTGGAACTTGATCGCCGAACACCTTCAGGGAAGATCAGGTACATCCTAGAAACAATATAGTTACTTAGCAAGAAATCTCTCTTCACCACGTTTTCTTATACTTTTGAGAGGCCATCTTTTCTTGTCTTCATGAGCAAGATTTTTCGAGCAGTGATTAAGCTTTTTTTATTTATTTTTTATTGTGTTTTACAGGGAAAAGTTGCAGGCTCAGGTGGTTCAACCAGCTCGATCCGCGAATCAACAGGAAAGCTTTCAATGAGGAAGAAGAGGACAGGCTCCTGGCCGCTCACAAGGCGTACGGGAACAAATGGGCCATGATTGCCCGGTTATTTCCCGGACGGACCGATAATGCGGTCAAGAATCACTGGCATGTGATCATGGCCAGGAGGCAGAGAGAGCAGTCCAATGTGTACCGGAAGAGAAAGCCACCGTCTCATCTCCGTCATCGCCCTGATCAACATGATCACCAGCTCACTCAAGCCTTGCCCAAGGGGCTCGATCTTTCTTCTTCGACGACTCTCTCCAGCAATGTGGATGAATCTGACTCCACATGCACTGATCTCTCCCTCACTCCCTCTTCGGCCATGTCTTCTCCCCCTTTCTTCTCTGGTGAGAGTAGGAAGCAAAACGATTTGCCATTTTTTGCATCTCCTTTTTGTTTTTATGTTCTGTTTGGATACTATTTTGAACGTCTCTGGTCATAAAGTTCCCACTTAGGAGTATCTAGCCGAATCTTTTTCCTTTTTAACAACGAATGCATTTTGGTTTTCAGGTTCATCTGGCAAGAAGACTGCCGCGCTCGATAATGTGACCTCTGACAAGTCCTCTTTAACTCGAAACGGCTTCCATTTTCCTGGACCAGGAGTGATCAACCCAGGGGACCTGGACCATCATCATCATCAACATCACAACTCTGGCAGTTCATCTGATTCAAACTCAGAAGTCTCAGCACCTGAATCAGTTGCCGCCCTCACCACCAATAGCAACAAGATGTGCCCCCCGAGCTTCATAGATTTTCTGGGAGTGGGATCTACTTGAAAGTCAGTGGTGGGCAACTCTCTCTCTCTCTCTCTCTCTCGGTATTCCATTGGGTAGAGAGCGACTGAACTGGAGAGACTAAAAGAAAGCTGGGAAGAAAAAAAGAAGCTAAGAAACATCAAACCAGAGGAGGGAGAAAGGAAGGGCCAGTGAGATGAGATGGTCTGGCTGGGTTTCTTCATTTAGTAACTGATGAACGACCCTTATTTGGGTTGAATCTTGAACAGCATGTGAAGAGACAACATGCTGCTACTGCAAAAAGGAGCCATCTGCCCAGTTTCTTTTGTGTACAGAGTTAGTATTTCCACTAAACAGAAAAAGAAAAAGAGAGAGAGAGAGAGAGAGAGGGGCTTGAACGAGAGCATTAAATGAGAGACTAAAAAAGATTAGTGGGAACTGAGAACCGAGGGGTGACGGGGAGAGGGGGTTTGATTTGATCAAATCTGTGCTGTTATGAGGATCTGGTAGGACACAAGAATAGGTGGGAAAGAACCCAAAAGCCGAAAGCCCGAAAAGTCTCGTCTTTCAACCCGTCCTCGTGATTGCGAAACTGACCTGTGAATATGCAAAGAGCTTCGCCTGCTCGTCTTTCCTGACTTTTGAAGGCAGTCATTGGGTTTTTCTGGTACACTCTGTATGACCGTGATCTCCGTCTTCTCTCCCTCTCTCCTCCCCTCTCCTCTCTCTCGCGCGCGCATACCCACACCAGTCAATGTTTGCATTTAATGGGGATTTCGAAAGTCCAATGAGTGTTTTTGGCGGACCGATCTCGGCGTTCAACACGGATCGACGGATAATGATAAGGATAGACGAACGTCGGCCTATCGAATCTATTTTGCGAAATCCATTTTGTGTTTTAACTCGATAGCGTCGAAGGAAAGTCACAAGGACGAGAAGTACTGGCGCATACACTGCCGGAACTTCTACCAAAGGGTAAAGGAAAATTTCCATTGATTAGATATATTTTGTGAGCACCAACACAAGAAGTTTGCAACGGGTCTTAGGATCTTCAAAGGTAAATTATGTCCTTTCAAGAAAAGTTACTAAAGTTACTAAAGAATAATCTATTGATTTATTACTATTAGTTAGGGGTGTATAAAAGAATCAAGATCCGCCTAAACCGCTCCGGACTCGAACCAAACTTGGTTTCAATTTACTTATCGGTTTGATTTTCGATTCCAAGCATGGAACTGTCCACTTAGATTGGATCCGTATATATATTAAAAATAATTCCACCCTCAATTTAACTTCCTAGAAGATTAAGCAAATGACTTGTATCGATTAAAATACAAAGGCCTTCTTTGGTACATCTTTCAAGATTTATGGATTGATAAAACTAGAAAAGTATCAAATGTCAATTGAAATATGCGTTCATGTGTCTATCAAGTGAGTAGAGTTTCATTTCTTAGTTCGTCCGGATTTCATTTGAAGGACAAATGATGATTTCATGAGCATATGTTGTTTAGGCTTGTGTGAGATTTGCGATTGATTTGATCTACATATACCAATTGAAAGGTATTATGGCATTAACATTTCCAAGGCATAGCCATAAATAGGTAATTTTGTTTTTCCAAGATTAATCAAAGACTAAACAAATTGGTTTACACTAACCTTAGATACGAATCGGTATATATATTGCAAAGAAGTACCCACATGAAAACTAGGTTCACCATTGTATTGATTTGATAAATATAGTTTTGTAGGGATTGAGAACCGATCCCAATTTTTCGAAACCAGTTTTTAGTGGGCGATTCCCGATTCCAGGCGGGAACCGCCCATCTAGACCATGCTCACCCCTTCTATTAGCAACAATAGTTGCCTGTGCAAAGGAAAGTCATGATCCATATGGTGATTTACTAACAATAGAAAAAACAAACTTAATATCAATTCATGGTACGTTTGTGCCACGAAAAAAGAATTATTTGGAAAAATATTTTTCCAAAAAATAATCGCTTGAAATAATTAGTCAATGAAAAATGTTCTTATATGTCTAAACATTTTTTCGAAGGAAAAAAATATTGTTCTTTCATATATTTTGGTGACGGATATAAGTAATCATTTTTAGAAAAATATTTTTCGAATCAATTATTTTTCATGAAACAAAGTTTAGCTTAGGCATATTATTGTTTCTTTATGTAATATTATGAATCATAGGACCCACAAAACTTTCGACAACAAAAAGGAAATTACGTCCTTTTATAGAGAAGTTAGGAAATGGTATGAACAGGTGAATCAATATTAACGAGGAAAGTTACGAATGTCAAAAGAAATTTATGATCAATTAAGCATATTTTGAGTAGACTTGAGCTTGGCTCATAGGGTGGGGTCTTTCCATTTTTTCCCTATTGGCATCATTAATAGCAAAAAATCTAAGAACACCGTAAATTTAGCCTTTATCTTTAGCTCGTGCATCAAGATCTGTCTCATCTTGTACCTGGTCAAAACTCTCGTCGAGAAAAATTGATTTCGAACGTTAAGAACAACATCGAGAGGTAGGGTCAGTCCCATTGCAAGTCCCGAGTGTTTAAAGTGCACAAGAGCTTAATTCACATACACTGTCCGATTGGGTCGATGCAAACTTTATCACTCGATTAGTGATTATTGACCAACCATACTCAAATTGAATGAGATTTGGTTTATGAATATAGTTTTGAATGTGCTTCTTGCGTATTCTTTAACTTGCCCACCTTTGAAGGGAAAGTGAGTGTTGTGAATTGAAAATGAATGTGCATTTTAAGACCTTATATGTAGCCCAAACTTTGCCAATGATATGTATATAAACAAAATACACAATGTGATGGGCCATCAATGCTTTCTCAAAACAGTTACTCCTTCCACGTAGAATTCATTTTTTCCAAAGTATACCTTTTCTTTTTTTTTTAAAGAAGAATGACACGCATTATCCATGAATTTTAATCCAATATGTAATGTCATTTCTGAATTTTTAATTTATTTATTATGATTCTATTAGTAAATATTCAAGCTAGTCATGAGATTAAATTAAAACATTGAATGTTGTCCTTCTATTTATTCAAATTGACAGTGTTTACTAATATGACTCATAATCTGTTAAGTTTGAACGTTGGAAAAAAAAAGTTACGCATGAATTATCTTTCAAAATTAGATGGATAAAAAGATTGACATGTTAACTCACCATCTTAAAAATCCAACTTAATATATAATAAATTGCGTCCTCAAATAACATCTGATTTGTTGTTGGAGCAAACATAAGGATTATATATAACATTTATCAACAGTTCATGGATTATATTAAATAAATTAGAATTATAATGATGACATATCAGGTTAAATCCCTCTTTTTAGGTGAGGATAAGAATGCTAGGATGGATTCATAAGATTTATTTTGTCATCAAAGCCCCCCAGATGAATTTAATGTTTGTAAATTCACATGCTTTGATAGAGGAAAAACTCGTCATCTGGGGGGCTTTGATGACAAAATCTTGGATCGAACACCATGCTCTTGAAGTTCATCTCGCGACATGGATCCAACTGAAGTTCGACGCTTTTTGAGGTCTTGACGACTGTAATCCAACGGAATTCTGTATTCTTTTGATGCCGTCAACTTGACTATTTAAGATGCTCGAGGTCTTAATGACTTGATCCGCGCGAATCCCGATCTCGATGATCGAACCTCATGAGGGTTGCGAGACTTGAGTTGACGGAAATCATTGGAGCTGTCCGCATCGAGTGGATGAAGATTTAGTGAGGCTCAGAAGTTGACCCGACCAAGCCTCGATTTCGAGCCGGTGAAGATCATTGAAGCTTAAGGTTTTGATCCGGCAGAGTTTGGTTAATTGGGTGTTTCTCTGTCTAGTGCTTGCAGGAGAGAGCTCTCTATGTCTCCCGTTCGCAAAATAATGAAACACTCCAGTTTCAGGAAGTGTCACAAGATAATGTAAGATTTTGTCGTGCAAGCGTTGCGAGTGGTCTCTGTCGTGCAATGCACCGTACACGAACGGGCTCTGAAAGCCCATCTTTGCCCCTCGCAATTTGAAATTTTGAAGTGGCAGAACATTGTTAACGTCCGCTTCCGTGTCTTTAACTCGAGAAATGACGATGTCTGCAAATTTATGTAGAAGAAATGCCGAAACCCTGGTCAGTCATCACTCTGTTCTGCGTTGCCTCATGCACCGAAGAATCCATCCAGCCAAACAATCTGAAATTGCGCGGGAGTTGGAGTCTTCAAGTAATTGAGCATAGGAAGCAGGGAAGAACCCGCGTGTTGTCGCACTGTCATTCCCTTTTCCAGTAAATCTTAAACAGGACATGCCCGTTTCGATTTTGGAACCAAAGAGAAAGAAAGAGAACCCAAAATAAACTAAGTCGCATCGCGCTCTGATTCACAATGTTGTGTCCAGAGCTTCAAATGCTCTGATTCACAATGTTGTGTCCAGAGCTTCAAACTAGACGGGAATCGGAGCAGGAGCTGACTCTGCATCATGTTCTTTTCGAGACTTCGTTCCGCTTAAGTGCGACAAATGGATAAGCTTATGCGATACATATAACTGTTGGCAGCACGAAGATGTGATGCACTGAAGAATCCGGTCTTACTGATACCAGGATCATATCTAAAGGAATTGCAGTAAGCAACCCTGGCCAATAATGAAGGCCGCCGTAGACGCGAAAGTACCGTGCCAATCTTGTAGAGGCCCATCATGATAAGTGGTCGAGAATGTCAAGTAGTTGATCTGCAGATAAAGCTCAAGAAAGAGAATCTGACAGCATTGAGATCGGGATTAAGCAAGCAAAACCGATCATTATCCAAGGGAATAAACCAGTAGCCAATGCCTTAACATACCTCTTGAGTAAATGATTAACTAGCTTTATGTAAAGCTGCAACATTGCTGATGCAGAGAGACAGTCAAATCTCCAGGAGAGGAAAAAATTTCACTGCTTTCAAGTTTCAAGACCGAGCACACATGCTACACAAGTACACAAAGTGCATTTTAACCTGATTGACAATTACTAAATAAGCTTTGGATGTTATTGAAATCTTTCATTCATTCTGGCTCACGTGAATATATACAGATCAAGTTCGCAAATGGGAAGCAGTGAGCATACCCAGCAGCTTTTGGAACAGAGCTCAGTATTTGTTTACAAGCTGACTGAATCACAACATCAGTGTCACATGGTCACAGCCAACAAATTCATTACAATCTCCTATGTGCTCTCTTGAAATGTTTGAGACCGAGAAAATGCAGCTGGGTTCACTTCCATTATGTGTGTGGCATCGGAATCATTGAGTTCATTTTCCACTTTAGCCTTACCTGGGTTAATACCCAGTGTCGCCCATATAGGAATCTTCGAGGCTTCGCTTGGGTTATCCATCCTCAGTGTCTTTGGAACCAAGATGCACTTATCTGATCTTTCAAAATCTGCAAAATTTGCATCTCTTGAGTGCTTGCCAAGGGTCGGCGAGGCACTAGCAGAGCAATATCTGTTACCCATTGGGGAAGATGGAGAGGAAGATGATGGGCCACTGTTCATTCCACTTGATAGTGTGGTGCTCAGCCCAGAGGGGCGTAGAGGCATGCAACCAAAATATGGCGCCATGGGTACAATTTGTAAGGGAATGCTAGGAGGGCAAATACCAGGAACCGCTAACATGGGTGAGGAGCTCAAATGAACAGAATTAGGGCTAGCAACACCTGCAACTTGCTCTGGAGAGTACTGAGTTGTCCTAAAAGAAGCTAGATGTTGCCAACCTGTGTTCAAGGGGATAAAACATGCAGGAACAGGGTAAAAATGCATAGGATCAAGGGAATTCTGCTCGTGACGAGATCCCGATATCCCTATTTCTTCATTTTCAGCAGCGCTTTTGGTCGAATCATGAATACTGTAAGTCGTCATGGAAGAACCAGATGAGGAAGCTTCTTCTCTAGTTTGGACACAATTGATTGAACCAGTCTCAATGGATATTTTTGGGTCTTTGAGACTAAGAACAGTCTCAACAGATTCGGATAAAGATGCCTCAGGACCAAACTTCAATACTCTACCATTTCCCACTGAAGGCCCAAGTGTTGTTGAAGTAATTTCCTTTGGTGCCATAAACTGATGATTCACTGCCGTCTCAGGAATGTCTAATCTGGTGGTTAGTGTGCTACTGGAAGATAGAGTCGCTTGACAATACTGAGAAGCCAGGTGCTTGTTCTTCCGCCGTCCAGCACCAATTGGAACATTTCGCATTGTTCCCCCAGCTGTCCAATATCTCTGGCAGTTCCTGCAGAAGTGTCGAGGTTGATTGACGTTGTAGTTGTTGAAATAACAGAACTTCGTCTCAAGACTGTTGCATCTGGGACATGGAAGGATCTTGTCAGGCTTCTTGAAAACCTTTTCTTGGTCAGCATACTTAGTCTCAGCATGACCATTTTGAAGATTCCGCATTACCATGGCCTTCTCTCCACCAACAGCTGAATTATGAGGATGTCCATATTTGACAGTTTCTGGTTTTTCAATATCACTACAGGCATGCTGAAAATTACCAAATTAGAACAACATAAAGTATTGATCTCATCCAAAGTAAGTATGTCGAAGAGAGAGATAACCAGAAATGAAAGAAAATATTTTAACAAGATAACAGCAACGGCGGCAAATATCAATAACTCCCAACAATTCAATAACAATATTAGCATCCAATTCTTTGTCCGTCATGATCTTTCTTCTTAATGCACGGTAATATTTTCTGACATCTTAGAACAAATTATAATCAAATCTTGAACTCAATTGAAGCCGGAAATTCCACTATGGCAGAATGAATGACAGGAAAACAAGTTTGTTGATAGCACAAGAATTCAAAGACTGAGCAGAACAATTTTCAATTAAGTTCACAGGTCACTCAAAATCCCATGTTTCAGATGTCCGGTAAATCAACGCTCTTTTGGTGGAACCAGGACTAATCATCTACATATATTTACTAAAATGTTCACTTAAAAGACTGTCGATACTCTAGGCAACTATGCTGTTTAGCCAAGTATGAATAATCTTGGCGCTTGGAAGAATTGGTTTTAATGGGTGAGCACAGTTGGCAAATGGAACCACGTATAAAAAAGAAAGAAAATATCATATTCTATTGTGCAGAAAACTAAAGAACAGAGACCGAGCCAATTGTTATTGCATGTTGGTGCTGTGTTAGTACAAGGCCCACGAAATAGATGCAGCTGTCATTTGACAGCAATACACCACCAGAACAATCTTCCAATTCAGCATAATCACAAAATGAAAAGGCTAATTTACAAGAAAGAAACTAAAGAACGGAGAACCCAACAACGTTGAACTCTTCAGCAAGCGATTCAATATTTCCTTTTACATCTCCATTCCATTTTAAACACAAGAAGAGGCAAAACAGCACGTACTGTCGGCCACCAAAGACGTTCAACTAAAGCTCCAAACAATCCAAGAACGCGAAACAATCCACAAGCACTGACACGAGCTTCCCTAGAGCTGGGGCAAAAGAGAGAAATTGTACCGTCACTTCGGAGGCCGAGAGAGCCCGGGAGCCGCCAGCGGAGCCCGCCGGAACCCGGCACTCCGGCGCCGGAATATTCCTCCCGAAGAGCTTGATGCCCGGATCTTTATTCTCGGACTCGAAGCCTCCGGCGCTCATCTTATCCGCAGAATCTCTCTCGCGCGCCCTCAGTGCCAAAACCATAGCCCGTCAAGAAAACACCAAACCCGCCCGGAACGCTCTCGTTAAAGAAGAGTGGGGGAAGATAAAGATGCGCTTTTGAGGAGACCCAGAGACTTTTAAAACCCCTCCACCAAAAACCCTTGTCCACCCCCCCAGCAAAGAGGAAATCCCACACAGAGAAGAGAGAGAGAGAGAGGGGAGGAGCGCAGAAAACGTGAGGGAACAAGAACAAAGCTGGTCCCTTTTGCTCCCTTTTTGTTTTCAAGAAAGCTCTTTTTCAAGAAAGCTCTTTTTCCACACCTCCCCCACCTTTCTTTTTCTCGCGTCTTTAGCTCGGCCCCGCCTCCCCTTTTGCTTTCCCCCTTTTGGCTTTTGCTTTCCACTTTTTGCATTGATTTACGCACAGTGGGCGTCTCTGAGGAATCGAAGTGGGGGGAAGGCTCAGGGGAAGGGAGGTGTGCGCTCGACTTGATGCCAGCTCGCGTCCGAGTCAGCTCGGGCGAGGGGGCTTCCTTTTCTTGATTTTCCACGGCGGGTGAGGAGGAGTTGTGGCTCACGTCGGGCGATGGTGACGTGAGAAAGAGAGGGACAAATGCCAGTACAGAAAAAGGGTTCTCTGACAAAAGATAAAGAGGGGAAAAAGCGGGGCGGAGAGGGGGACAAAAAGCGACGCTGGGGTCCTTCGCTTTTTACGCCGCCTTCGATGTCTTCTTGCCAGTTTGATCCGTCTTCTATGTCCTCAGAAAACGTCTCTGCCAACCCGATTCATGCATGCGGGATGATAATGCATGTAGCGGTCGACTCTTTTAAGGATTGTGCATCGAGACACTTGCTGTCAGGGCTTCCACACATCCGCTGGTCATCATTTGAGCATCTCAAATTCCGTCATCTCAGAATTGACCACCGAGACTTTTGTATTGTAAGACTTCAAATATGTCTGCTAGCACGCATTTCTCGGGCGTGAGTATTTATATTGATAGATGAGTGTCATACGATTCGAAGACTAGGAATTTAACAACTCTTGTTCATTGAGCGTGTTTCTCGTGTGTCCTTTGACCATTATTCGAATACGGCCAAAGATAAATAAAACCCTCTTATCTATCGTCGTCATCCTGAAAATAAGTCATGTAACATTAAATAGGTATGCCGCGATCCTTGTTTTTAGGGTTCGCTGTAAGCACCTTATGTGTTACAAATAAAGTCTTTAATTGAATCGGTGAGTTCCACATCAGAGAGACATGCATCTTAGATGTATTTTGAGAAAATGTAAAGATACCAAAACTTCCTAAAAAGATTAACATACTTATTGTATAGGGTTAAATGAAAAATACCCGTGACAAATTTATCCAAAATATTTTTTTGACCATGAATAATCCAAAACAAGACACATGTGACAAATTTATCTCGACTAACAAAAAAAAATCATAAACTAGTACATTTATGACAAATTTACTCCAAACTAATTTATTCGACCACAAAAAACCCTAAACTGGTAAATTTGAGACAAATATATCATACGCTAAATTAGATTAATACCACAAAAAAAAAAATCACAAAAATTGTAAGCTTGACAAATGAACCGTAAAATCTCAAATTGGTATATCGGTCAACTATCACGTGTCATTTAACTTAATAATTTAATAGTAAAATTCAAAGGGTAAATTTGAAAAAACTAATTTGTTTAGGGTAAATTTATTAAAGGTATATCAGTTTGGGGTTTTTTGTGGTCAAAAAAATAGTTTGGGGGTAAATTTGTCACAAGTGTACTAGTTTGAAATTTTTCAAGGTATTAACCCTATTCTATATTGAAGGTGTGGAAAAGTTTTTATCAAATTTTCTTTTTTTTTTTAAAAAAAGCAGCGATCCAAGCATTTAATTATATGTGATCGAAGAAATTTAAGCAGATTGTCTTAAGTATTATATTGCCATTTTCGATAGCATATTATAGGATTGAAAGGTCAAAAAAAAAAAAAAAACTAAGCTTGCAATCACGTCGTAATTTTCTTATGATGTGTAAATTACTATCCTCTACTTTAAAATGTACATATATATTATAGTATCGAGGTGCCCAAAAGTGAATTCGCAAAGTTAGAGTCCCTAACAAGTCGTGGTTGAAAGGAACAAGGGGAAAAAAGCAAAAGCTGTTGGTGGGTTGGTGGTTTCCCATTTCATCAGAAAACCAGCACACCAGAATGGATAATCCTCTAAAGATTAAGTCTAAACTAATCTTAGAAGACAGTTTATAATAATTAGGAGTCCTTTTTAAGGGAATCGGGTGCAAATGGATGGAGAGAGAGAGAGAGAGAGAGAGCTCTTGACAGTAACACCTCCTCTTCCTTCAAAAGCAAAAACATTAAAGAGAAATAGCAGATTTATTCCCTGTAATTTGATAGTATTTGCAATTAGAGGACTTAAAAAGATTTTTTTTTTGCGTCTACATGTTCGTTTTAGCGTGGTCCGCCCAAGAAATGGAGCGTTAGTCAAGCAGTAGGTAGCTCCGCTTGACGTGCGACTTTATAATTTCGGTTGGCCAGAAAAAGAAATTACTTTAGGATTACATTCGAGTCGTGAATTTTTTTTTTCTTTTTTACATGACGTGTGAATTTATGATTATTTCGATCTTCTCCGTGTATCAATCAAGGTAATTGTCACGTTTTGGCTTCGTCCTAGGCAAAAATTGTAACCTAAAGATTAGTACCTTGTTTTCTTTTTTAAAGATGAAAAGTAGTCAAATTTCAGAAACTGTAATTTATGAATGTAATTTTTTCATAGAGAAGTCGGCGATCTCTTGTCGAGATCAAGCAATCAAAAGTCGTAAGTTATGATCTTATTAATACACTGGTTACACATTAATGTGTAAATATAATGCATTAGTAATAATGAATTTTTTTTTATTATGATTCTTAGCAGCGTACGTGATTATGTCTAGAGCCGTGGACTAAGAACTTTTATCTTTATTGTCTTTTTCTTTTTCTTTTTGCCTTTTTCGCTTTTCAATGGAACTTTGAACGGCGTGTTCTTTCCAGCTTTACACTCATTAAAGTTGGATTTAGGATAAAAAAAACCGAATTATCAACGTCTAAAGGAAACCTTTTAGCCAATTGAAAAGCCAAAAAAGAAAAAGAAAAAAAAAATAACATTCAAAAGAACGCAACTTTCCTCTTCAACTTTCCGACGGGGGAAAGTTGGTCTGCCTCCACCCAACGCCATCCATTTTCCCACTTTGCCACTTCAAAATATGCAAATTTCGATAGGATCATTTAGGCGATGCGTATGTTAAGTCGCATATAAATGTATTAGAAGGTTTGATATCCATGTACAGAACACACTTCAGTACTAAATCTTTTTATTGTACAAGTAACAAGAGGAAGAGCTAAAAAAAATTAGACTTGATCCTTGGATGGGCTTGAGAGGGGTTAGGTTGGGTGACGCACCGAGAAGTCCTTTCTCCAAATCCGTCCATGATCTAAAAGAATAGTTTTCCATGTAATAATCAAAACTATGTTTGACAATCATTTTGTTAAAGATCTTTGGACAAATGCAAGTATCGTTTAGCGATTTTTTTGGAAGACTATTGACGATCCCTTGTCGAGGTTGTGCAACCTTAGACAATAATCATTGGTGTCGAATCTGGCTTGTCAATGACGTGAGCCCTTCGCTAGCTCCAATGAAAGGTTTGCATTCAATTTTATTTTTTTTAAAAAAAAAGCAAAATTCTGTTACAAATGTGATTTTTCTAAGTACCATTTAAAGTAAAGTTACTTAGTATACTTTTCAATTACATTCTACGAAACACTATTTTGATATAAAAAAAAATCCGTTTAACTTAAACTCTTTTATTTTTTCTCATAGATTTTTCTCAAAGGTCCAACCAAAGGCAACCTAAGCCTATGTAGGCCTAGGTGCACCCTTGTAGAGAGGCTTGGATTTTAGAGAAGATAAATTGATGATTGTTAATTTGTGTTTGCTATTTTTATCTAATAACGTTCATTAATTTATTTTAATTATTTTGCCAGAATGTCCCATAACTTATTAATGACAGTTGTTTGTTTTGACATATTAATTATAATCTATCACAAGAAGCATATCCATATTTTTTTTGTACCCTCATATCCCTTTTTTGTTAGGCACGATTTGGAGATAAAATTGGGATATAAACGATTCCTTTTAAGAATTCATGAGAGATAATGTCATTTCTTTGTTACTTATTGTACTTTTCATATATTTTGTTAGGCACGGTTAAGGCTGAGGACCGGCTCTTTAGCCTTCTTGGGCTTTGTTAATTTACAGTTCATGGGCTTGTGGTAAGTGGGTTTCATGCACTTCACAAGAATGTCACATTCTATCACCTTTCCTTTCCACTCATTTTTTTAATTTTTATTTAATTGTGAATTTCAAATCCTAATTTGCACGTCGGCAGAAAAAAGTAAATTAATATGCGCATCAATTATTTTACCTTCAAACGAGCCCACCAAGCCTGTATTTTTGTGTTGACTATCGATTAAATTAGTGCTCATTTAGGTTTTTTTTTTTTTTTTGGTCGAAGCTCATTTAGGTTGACTTTATGGAGTTTATCGACGAATTTGTTTTATGGAATATGAATAATTGTAAAATGTCTTCCTAAAAATATCACTTATATCATTTAAAATAATTAATCAATAATTTTTATTATTATCGATAATAATTTATGTCTACACATTTTCATTAACAAAAAATATTTATTGTCTATTCACTTTTTAGGTGATCATTTTTAGGAAAATATTTTCTAAATTATTAATTTTCGCGAAATTAAAGAAGTTTAAGATACTATTTCGATGTTTAAGGTGCAATTGAAAATGAAAAATTCTAACTTAAGGAATACAGCTGCTTTGCATTTACGGAATTTGGAATATCAATGCCAATTTCATGACCCCATTCTCTTAATCCCGTTCACTATACTAAACCCATTTTCGTCGTTCAAAACATCAGCATCGATCTTTCACCTATTCTTCTGCCGGAGGAGATCATCGCAAGATGTCAAGTGTAATTAAATGCCGAAATTTCATATGCCCATACGATCGAAACAGCTCCACAATATGAGTAATATAACGCACCTCTTGTTTATATATGTGATCTGGAACGGGGCCGACTTAACCTCAATGTTGGCGCGTTTTGCAATGACGAGGGACAGTTACAGAAGCCACTTTGAGAGACATCATTATTCTTTATTGTTGATATGAAGGATAAATTCCATTATGGTGTCAAGGACTTGGAGGCGGGGGTGGGTCGTGACGAGGATTATGGCCTGGTGGTGCGTAGTCGTTGGTCTCTATGTCCATCCTTCCCTCCACTTCGTGAGTCCCTCCTGCTTCCATCAGCTCCACACCATCCTACGCATCATCGATCATCATCATGAACATCAACGGATCTTCATCAGGAACTTCTTTAAGGTTCTTGTAACGAGAAAACAGGGCTGAACGTACCCAAAATCACATCTGTGACAGCAATTCTGTAAGACTACCACGAAACCCTAACCTCCCCTACACACGATAGAATGGCAATCTATCCTCACTCACAGAGAATCTCGTCTAGGATTAATATGAACAGATAAGGACATGGCCCGTCAGCCGATACATGGTCCAGACAGAAGAACAATCTCCAGAAATGATGATCGGATGACCGCCAAAGCTCCATTGGAAGTCATTTCCGAATTATAAGATTATTGCTTGTGTGTGCGTGCGTGAGAGAGAGAGAGAGAGAGAGAGATGGCGACTCACCAGAGAAAGTGATTCCAGTTCCGGGAGTAATTTGATTTCGTTGCTTGATCTCAAGCTTCCTATCAAACAGAAAAATGTAAATCGATATCTGTGATGCAGAAAAGACGCGAGAGAAAACAAATCGAATAGGATGCATCAAGCACGAAGGACCGGCCCGAACTTACGGGTTGCAGGAGCGGCGGCAGCCAAGAGGAACCAATAAAAGCCCAGATAACACACCGCCAGCCTCATGCAGATCTTGAAGGCCGTGCCCATCTTCCAAGTAAATTTCTTGATGAAAACTACATGAAGAAACAGAGGAGGGCGTCAACGGAAGAAAAGAAAGAGCACGTACAGGCGATCTTTAGAGAGAGAGAGAGAGAGATAGAGAATTGACGTCCGCCCAAGTCAACCACCGAATATAAAGCGTGTGCTGATCGAGTTCCCAACGAGGCCACAGCCTTCTCTCCGCTTGATTTTCGTATCACAGTCAATATATTAATCTTGGAGGAAATTCCTGCCCACAATAATGGCAAAAACTTAATTATTCTACTAAGTCTGGACGTACTTTCATTAGTAATATTTAGTGGCAGAGAGGCGGACTGGTCTGATCTCATCAACATGCCAGTACTGTAGAAATTTAAATAAGAAGTGAATCCTGAAGAAGTTAATGTATGCATTTTCTGTAGAAACCCTAACAAGAAGTAAATCCTCAAGAAGTGCATCCTTGATTCGCTTCTCGTTAGGGTTTCTACTATAATGGTAGGTTGACATTCCATGAATAGTCATAACACCTACGATCAATACATAAATGGAAGTAAAACCTAAAATTTGTGGCATATTTTAATTGTGTCTATCGGATCTTTCATTGCCATAAAAGTATCTAACTACAATGACTAGGCATTAACATTAGCTGCCGCTAACACTAGTGATCTATGATCGAAAGAATTTCAATTTGTAGGTTTATTTCACGAGGATGGGTCGATTGTGATGTTCAAATAGGCACTAAGAAGAGTGCAAAATATGGATCAACTAAATTGTTTTATTCATAAAAAATATAAAATAAAATGGTCTTGAATATTGTCAACATTTGGTGGAATATTCTAAATGCATAGTTATTAGGCAATATAGTATCAACTGAGTTTATTCGGTTAATTTTAGTTAGAAATCGTTGACATAAATGTCAATCGTCCTATATGACATGACTGACGCTAATATGAATAATTTTTAATAATATTTTAATTTTTTTGAATTCTTTTTATTTTAATTTTTTCTTTTTATCTTTTTTTATATTTTTTTTCCCCTTTTCCCTTTGCCAATCACTGCTGGCCTCATCGATGGTTGGTGGAGGTTGTCGGCCTCAGGCATGGGCTGGCGATGGACACCCTTGCCGCCTTGATCACACCACCTCGTTCGGTGGCCTAAAACCCTAATTTTGTCGCCGCCGTCACCATCACCGGCGACGTCAAAGAGGAATGCAAATTGACCATCTTTGCAAATATCTCTTCGATTTTCCCAATCTCTGCAAGTCGTGCATTGTGCTGTCATGAGTTTAATCGTGGGCTCGATGTACGAGAAGTACATTTGGGGCTTCGAGCTCAAGCCCCTCAAGCACTCCCCCGATGGCCATACCCTAACCCTAACAAAGCTCTTTTGCTACCCTTCGCACCTCTCCTCATTCGCTACAAACCCTATTGCGGCTTCCAACGAAGGCAGCGACACCGTCCACCTCTACGACCTAACAACGGCCTTCTCCCTCAGCTTACTTCACCGCCATTCTGCCACGGTCACGACCCTCTACTTATACACCCTTCTGCACTTCTAATTCCCACACAACCTTCTCTCCACTTCGGCGGACAGCTCAGTGTGCATCTTCGATGTCGATCCCTTCGTGCACCTAAAGAAAATTAGGGTTCACAAGAAGGGCGGAGTCAATGACCTCCTGGTGCATCGGTCGAGAAACTGATGAATTCACGGGAAGGGTGAGGGAAAAAGGAAAAGAAAAAGAAAGAAAAAGAAGAGAAAAGAAAAAAAAGTAAATAAATATTGGAAAAACTATTAGAAATTGTCCATGTCAACGCCGACTGTGCTGCATAGGACATCCATCATCCATGTTAACGATTTTGGCCAAGATTAATCGAAGGAACTCAATTGACAAAACGTGAAAATATTTATGACTTAATTGACAAAAGTATAATAGATTTATGATTTTTTGGACAATTTCCCCCAATTATAGAAGTCAATTACAAATTGCGCAATATGATTTATATGATCATTTTTAGGATAATATTTTTCTAAACCATTCATTTTCCACAAAATAAATAGTTTTATTATATTATTATTTTTTCTAAATCAAACTTAAGGAGTACAACTACTTTGCATTTATGGAGTTTGGAATATCAATCCCAATTACATGATCCCATTCTCTTAATCTTGATCACTAAAATAAACCCGTTTTCGTTGTTCAAAACATCAGCATCAATCTCTTACCTTTTCTTGTGTCGGAGGAAATCACCACATGATATCATGTCTAATTAAATCTCAATATTGCATCATTCTCTTACCTTGATATGATTAATTAAACGCGTCGCTTGTTTATATATGTATGTTGATTGGGACCGACTAACCTCGGTGTGTTTTGCACCAACGGGGGACAATTATAGAAGTCGGTTTGAGAGAAACCCTTGTTCTTTGTTGTAGATTTGAACCTCCAAATTTCTTTACAAGGACAAAAAGACATTATTTAGTGTCTTCCAAAGGAAGATAAATTCCATATGGTGTCAAGAGGTTGAAGGTGGGTGTGGGTCGTGACGAGGGTTACGGTCTAGTGCTCGGCAGTCGTTGATCTCCATGTCCATCCTTCCCTCCACTTCTTAAGTCCCTCCTCCTTCCATTAGCTCCCCACCATCCTATGCATCATAATCATCATCAACAGCAACGGATCTTCATCAGAAACTTCTTTAAGGTTTTTGTAACGAGAAAAGAAAACTGAAGGTACCCAAATCACTTCTGTGACAGCAATTAGCAAGACTACTACAAAACCCTAACCTCCCCTAAACACGATAGAACGGCAATCTTTCCTCAATCAGAGAGAATGTCATCTAGGATTAATACGAACTGATCAGGACATGGTCCATTCAATGGATACATAGTCCAGACAGAAGATCAATCTCTAGAAATGATGATCGGATGCCCGCCAAAGCTCCATCGGAAGTCATTTGCGAAGTTTAAGATTATTGCTTGCATGTGTGAGTGGGAGAGAGATGACGACTCACCAGAGAAGACATGAGGAAAAAGAAAAAAAAAAAAAGAATAGGACGCATCAAACATGAAGGAGCGGCTCACTTATGGGGTGCGGGAACGGCAACAATCAATAGGTGTGACAACTCAAACCCAGGGTAGCACATAGGGATGGTAGGGGAGGCTGTGCCTCGGTAGTACATGGAAGAGGTTAAGCGCACTTCTGTCCCACATCGCTTAGGAGGAGTCCTGGGCTGACTTATAAGGTTATTGATTCTCTAACCATACATACGCATTTTCTTGGGATAGTATGAGTTGCTTTAAGAAGAATAAAACTGTAATGACTTAGTATAAAAAATGGACAATATGTGTACAATGACGGACCCAGGGCCTTACAGGTGGTATTCAAGCCAACTCCCGCAGTGTGTGGGGCCACAACAAGAGTGTTGTGCCATGAGAGATAGAGAATGTAATGACTTAGACCTAGGGCTGTTTGGAGGGATGACAGGGTAGGTTGCACCTCGGCACTATGTGGGTGAGGCTAAGCACATATCTCCCGTTCCACATCGCTTAGAGAGGAGTCCTAGGCTGGTTTATAAAGTTTTGGGTTCTCTAATTGTACATATGTGTTTTCTTAGAGTAGTATGAGTTGCCTTGAAAAGAATAAAATTTTGAGAATTTAATGTTCAAAGTAGACAATATGTATATAGTGACGGACCTAAGGCGTTACAAAAGGTGCCAAGGACCCCATAAAACACACCACCAGCCTCATGAAGATCTTGAACGCCATGCCCATTTTCAAAGTCAAGTTCTTATTGAAAACTATATGGAGAAACCGAGGAGGCTGTCAATGGAAGTACATAGTGAGAAGGCGATCTTTGCATATATAGAGGGATTAGTCTTGAGGGAAATTTCTGCCCGAATAATGACAAAAACTTATTTATTGCACCAACTTTGGACGTACGTTCATTAGTAAAGTTTGTTAGTAAAGCTTGTTGGCAAAAGCACCAAGGATCCAAGCGGTATAATGACACAACTTATTTATTGCACCAAGTTTGGACGTGCTTTCATTAGTAAAATTTGTCAGTGAAGTTTGTTGACAGAGAGGAGGTAATCAAATCACATATGATCCTAATCTTATCGACCTGCCATTGCCTTAGAAATCCAAACGAGAAGTGAATTCTGAAGAAATTAATGTATGTCATTACTGTAGAAACACTAACAAGATGAATCCTGAAAAAAATAATATAGAAACCCAAATGAGGGAGAAAATATTGCATATGACTCAGATGCCACATCATCCTTGCCATAGTCCATTCACATGGCGACACGTCCAATGTGGGGGTCCTCTTCTCTCTCTCTTCCTATCTCTCACTCCCTCTTGACTTTATATCTCCAACTCCCCCTGCAATTCCTCATCTCCTCCGTGTGGACACCAAAATAAATAAAAAAACATCGGAGTGCCTCTTGGGGAAATTTGATTGCTAATAAAGATAGACAAGTAGCAATATATCCTTGATGCATTGATGGCGATCACTTTGGGTTTAGAACAAATATACTTCCAAAATATACATCAGAATTGTAGAAAAACGAGTTCAACAATTAATCAATTTTTCTATTGAAATTTCACCTTGAATGTGTTAAACTTATGTGTGTGAAAAGAGAATAAGAGAGATCTTTGAAGAAAAAGTTGTTATGAATAGTTATAGTTATAATAAATAATGTGTGATTTGATATCTAATCACAGACAACCAATCAATACATCTTTTGGAAATAAGTTTCTTATCCCCAACCATCACTGCTCTGATGTCAAGAATAACTTCTTTTCATAATCACCAATAACCTCTCTTTAGGGCCAAGATTCACATCTTTTCATAACAAAAAGTCACTTTTTCTCTTAATCAAGAGTCATGTCTCCTCTTAATCAAGAGACACATCTTCTATTATAACAAACTATTTCAACAGTGCCTCCCAATGGCTTGTCCAAATTGGCATCACCAACATCTTCTTTGTTCTTGGCTGTGGAGCTCAAACCCAAGTCTCGCAATTTCCATGCCCATGGAACTCAACCTCGAACCTAGAGCATGTGATAGCTGCCATGGTAGAGCTCGACCTAGAGTCTAGAGTTTGTATAGCCATAGCAGCTCGAGTTTCGAGTACATAGACATGGCCATTTTTTTTCTCTATTATGCTAGATCATTGCATCCATGACTTTTCTCCTATCTATGGCTGCTAGATCCAAAGACTTGTGCCCATGGACAGTTAGTCTGCACTCTCACAGCTACAATGGCTATGGAGCTCGAGTTTGAGCCTAGAGTTCGAGGTCAAAGCACCCATGGTCGCTTGAGCACGAGCTCGCAACCATGGTTGCCATATCTCGAGCTCGCAACCTTAATTACTTAAGGTCAAGCTCCATGGCCATAGCGACCACAAGCCTTGGCTCAAGCTCCATAGCTGTGGGGTGCAAGAAAAAAGAAGAAGAAAAGCAAGTGTAGCATAGGAGAGAGAATGACAAGAAGAGAGGGGTGAGACGGTGAGAGAGGAGAAAATATTGGGTGGTCCGGAAGAGACAGCTTTGGCCCACCTCTCTGATGCTCTCTCTCCTCTTTCTCCTCTCTGTCTCGCTCCTTTCCACGTGGCGCCGCGAGAGGTCTGGGACCACGCCGACGTGGCGCTCCCGGACCACCCAATATTTTCTCGTGAGAGAGGGAGAGAGGGGGAGACCGTGACTGACAGGTGGGCTCTTGTATGACACATATTGCAAGATGAATGGACTGATTTTTTATTGAGTTAGCATCAGAGGTCTACGTTATATTTTCTCCTAACAAGGGGTGAATCCTCCTGGGTTACTATAGTAATGGCCGATTGACATTCCATGAATAGTCGTAACATCTATCAATCAATACATAAATGGAAGTAAATCTTAAAATTGGCCTAATATTTTAATTTGTTAATTTACATCTTCTTCACTATTGCAATCAAAATATCAAATTATAATGATAAGACATCAATATTAGTCACCATGAACACTGATAATCTACGATTGAAAAAATTTTGGTTTGTAACTTTATTTAGCAAGGATGAATCGATTGTTCGAATAGGCACTAAAAAGAGTGCATAATGTGGATCAATTAAAATGTTTTATTCATTAAATAAAAAAAAATGGCCGCATCTATTGTCAACATCTGGTGGAATATTCTAAATGCAACTTAAGGGTCTTCCCTAGAAGCGATATTTACGATCGAGTTGAATTAGAATGCTAAGTTGAACTTGAGAGGGCTAGTACGAACACCTAGAGGGGGGTGAATAGATGTTTAAACAAAACATTGGCAAATATATGCGGAATAAAATAAATGAGTTGAGGGAAGAGAATAAGAACACAATGTTTATAGTGGTTCGGCTTAATCCAAGCCTACGTCCACTCTCCCACGCTAACAGCCTTCTTGGCTGGATTCCACTATGCAATCAACAAGAGATTACAACTTTGAGTGCAAACACTTAGTAGTAGATCACACTATCTCACTAAGTCACTCTTTTGGTATTTCTCTCAAGATCACAAACGTTTAAGCTCACAAGAGACAGTGTATGATAGAAGATTGCTCGGACTTTGGAATTATAAATTCTACACTCTATCTCTTACTTGCTCATCGGTCCTTCATCTCCTTAAATACTCCTCCACTTCCAAACTAACCATTGACAGTATCTTGAGGATCGTCTTCCAATATACCCATTGGACAGCTCGTATCAAGAAGATTTGGTAGCCGTTGAGTGACAAAGGTAGAATCCCAAATTGATTCCGATCGCCCATACAAACGAAATCTTAGTTTCCATAAGTAAAGCTTCTTCGTATAGAAAGTTCTTGTCTTCAAGATCTAATTGTCAATCAATTAGATTGAGTCAATCAAATCAATCTTGATGTGGAATCCAAACCAGATCACTAGCCGTTATATCTTCGGGCTTGTGTTACGTTCGTCAAGTTCGGATGTAAAGTCCGAGAGTAATAGACTTTACAATCTAAGTCCGAGTGCGATAGACTTTGCAATCTAGGTCTGAACAGATTTAACTTTAAGGTCCGAACACAATCTGTTATGTTTTGCTTCAAAGATAGAGTCTATCTTCTGGTTCAGCCTTCAAAGATAAAGTCCGTCTTTTGGTTCTTCATTCACGTTCGCCTAGAATTTGTCGAGTTGATAGACTTCTGATGTAGAACAAACTTTGACACTAAAGTCTAGCAGTCTTTAGACTTTGACACAGAAAACTGGAAATCTTCAAAATATACTTTGGACATGTGTTCCGTTCAGTCTTCTGGTCGTCTTCAGACTTTGACAATATCCTTTACATGTTCTATCATCTGCATGGTCTATTACTTAACCATTAAACACGTTAGTAGCCTTTGATTTATTTTGTCATCTTCAAAACATCATAAGGGATTTCCCTAACAGAACTATGTCTTTCCTAATCTCGATTATCGCTTGACTATAGCAGAGTATGGATGAGCGAGTCAATGGAAATCATAAGAGGATGACAGAAGGAAGAGAGCGAACCCACCACCACCCACAAAACAAAGTGGATCAAAGTCGCTTTCAACGCGATGGGCTAAAGACACTGAGATCGAAAGCATGTGCTTCGACGTCGTCTCGTGTGAAAGTCGGACGAGGAAGGAATTTCTCGATCGAGTTCAGACTCCGTAAGTTCTCAAATTTGACTCGGACGAGTTTTCGCTATAGCCGATTCGTTAACTTCGACCACTGTATAATACTTTCAATCGACCATCCATATTCAAATTTGATTTGCATTTGGTTTTGGCTTGTGTTGGAAGGTTGCACACGATCCAAGTGGTTTGTGATATTTAGAGAAGTTGTAATATAAATTTTTAGCAAAGAACCCAAATTGCTGCACACAAAAGAACTATAATTTAGTTGAGAAGTTAGGATCTGCTATCACATAACCAAGGAACGGATGTGGATTCAGAAGGTGAAGAAGAGGTCGTTATGAGACGGCAGGCTTGTAAATTCTTATTTGTTACTGTGTATAAAACAACAATGACATACTGATCATTACACCAAAATCCCAATATTCCGTATATTCATGCAAGTTGAAACGACTCAACAGAATGATTATTGTAAAACGCCTCTTACTTATATATGTATTTTGTATGTGCGTGATTTGGACTATGAGCGACTAACATCAATGTTGGCGTGTTCTGCAACGACGAGGGACAATTACATAAGCCAATTAGAAACTCCACGGTATGAATTAAATGATGATTTTTAGGGTAATATTTTCTTAATCATTTATTTTTTACAAAACAATTAATTTCATTATATTATTTTTTTTCTTAATTAAATTTAAGGAATACAGTAGCTTTGCATTCATGGAATTTGGAATATCAATTCCAATTTCATGAACCCATTCTCTTAATCCTGATCACTATACTAAATCCCTTTCGTCGTTCAAAACATCAACATCGATCTCTTACCTTTTTCTTATGCCGGAGAAAATCACCATATAACATCACATCTACCGATATTTCATATGATCATGCGAGTCGAGATGGCTCCATGATATGATTAATTTAACACGTCTTGTTCATATATGTGATCTGGATTGGAAACGACTAACTTCTATGTCGGCATGTTTTGCAATAACGAGGGACAATGATAGAAGCCAGTTTGAGGGAAATCCTTGTTCGTTGTCCTTAACTTGAACCTCCAAATCCCAACCTTTCCTATAAATTCATCCATCTGTCTCTTCACATGACAAAAAAAACATTATCTATTGTTTTCTAGGAGCAATTAATTAATGATAAATGCCATTATGGTGTCAATGGGTTGGAGTTGTGGGTGGGTCATGATGAGGATTATGGCCTGGTCCTGGATAGTCGTTTTTCTCCACGTCCATCCTTCTCTCCACTTCGTGTGTCGCTCCACCTTCCATCAGCTCCACACCATCCTATGCATTATAATCATCATCAACAGCAACGGATCTTCATTAGGAACTTTTTAAATGTTTTTTTAGAAAGGAAACTATAAACAACCCAGTTCAACAAAGGCGGGCAGTGACTGCTGAGATTAGAGGGTTTGGACAATGAGCAACTCTTGACAAGCTTCTGGGATGGCGAATGTGATAGGAATGAATTGAACTATATACTAAATAAGAGGAGAACAATTCTGAGATATATATGTGAAAACTGAAACCAAATCACAGAGGTGCATTTTGACGTAATGACAAGCTTTGTTTTGGAACTTCAAAGTTAAGCAAGCCTAGGCTAGAGCACTACCAGGATGGGTGATCTCCTAAGAAAGTGCCTAGGTGTATGGCCAAAGGACAAAATCACGAGACTCGATATGAAATGAGTTAAAATGAACAATACCTCGAGTGAGTTAATCTAGGAATGTCATAATATGGTATCAAAATGGGATCCCTCTAGTAGATACATAGTTTGGGGTTCAGGGACGAATTAGGTGGAAGCTGGTGAGCCTATAACAACCCAATCCAATGAGGACGGGGAGTGATTACGATTGCTAGGTTTTCAGGCTTGGATGAGGAGCAGCTTTTGGCAGGAGGTTTCTAGGATGGTGAATGAGGTAGGAATAAACAAGGGAGAATGATTTTGAGATGTGTGTGTGTGTGTAAATTGGAATTAACTTGCGGATACGGTTTTTGATGTAACGATAAGTTTTGTTTTGTAATTCCAAAATTTAGTGAGTACAAAGCAGAGCACAACTAGAATGGGCAACCTCATGGGAAAGTATATGTCAAAAACATAACCATAAGACTCGGTATGGGATGAGTAAAAGTAGAATTGGTGACCTCATGGGAAAGTGTACATCAAAGGAGAAAACTATGGACTCAACATGGGATGACCAAAGGTAAAAAATATTACAAGTGAGTTAATTTAAGGATATCACAAAAACAAGACTGAATGAACCCAAAATCAACTTTTGTGACAGCAATTTGTAAGACTACTACAAAACCCTAACCTCCCCTAAACACGATGAAATTGCAATCTATCCTCGGTCAGAGAGAATATCGTATAGGTTTAATACGAACAGATCAGGACATGGCCCGTCAATGGATACATAGTCCAGACAGAAGATCAATATCCAGAAATGATGATCGGATGCCCGTCAAAGCTCCATAGGAAGTCATTTGCGAAGTATAAGACCATCGCTTGCTCCCGTGTGAGCGTGCGTGAGAGAGAGAGAGAGAGAGAGATGATGACTCACCAGAGAAAGTGATTCCAATTCCGGGAGGGATTTGATTTCGTTGCTCGAACTCAAGCTTCCTATCCAACAGAAAAATAAAAATCAATAAATGTAATATGGAAAAGACGTGAGAAAAAACAAATCAAATAGGACGCATCAAACACGAAGGACCGGCTCGCTTACGGGTTGCAGGAATGGCAGCAGCTAAGAGGAACCAAGAAATGCCCAGATAACACACCGCCAGCCTCATGAAGATCTTGAACGCCATGGCCATCTTCCAAGTCAACTTCTTCGTGAAAACCATATGGAAAGTGGAAGTAAAGACAGAGAAAGTACAGGCGATATATATATAGAGAGAGAGAGAGAGAGTTGATGTCCACCCAAGTCAACTACGGAATGTGAAGTCTGTGCTGATCGAGTTCCCACTGAAGATAGAGAGAGAGAGAGTTGATGTCCACCCAAGTCAACTACGAAATGTGAAGTCTGTGCTGATCGAGTTCCCACTGAAGAGTGAAGATAGAGAGAGGGAGATTTGATGTCCAGCCAAGTCAACTACGGAATGTGAAGTCTGTGCTGATCGAGTTCCCACCGAGGCCTTCTTCACTGTCTTTTCGTATCACAGTCAGCATTATTCTTGCAGGAAATTCCTACCCACAAGAATGGCAGATATTTAATTATCGCACCAAGTTTGGACGTACTTTCACTAGTAAAGTTCTGTGGCAGAGAGGAGAAGATCGATCGCCATCTTATCAACCAGCTATGACTGTAGACCCAAACAAGAAGTGGACGCTGAAGAAGTTAATGTATGTCATTATCGTAGAAACCCTAATGGCAAGTTGACAACATGAATGGTCATAACATCTGTCAATCAATACATAAATGGAAGAATATTATAAAATTTGCAGGATATTTTAGTTTGTCAATTTAGATCTTCCGTTTATTTGAATTATTCATTGCCACAATCAAAGTATCTAATTACAACGAACAAAGCATTAGTATCACACGCTGCAAACACCGGTAATCCATGGTCTAAAGAATTTTAGTTTGTAATTTATAAAGATGAATCGATTGCGATGTTCGAATGGGCATTAAAACGAGTGCATATTGCGGATCAATTGAACTGTTTTATTCATAAAACAACATTGCCGTATGTAATGTCAACATCTAGTGGAATAATCTAAATGCATAGTTTTTAGGCAATACTCCAACATAGGGGCCTTCCTCGAAAGTGACATTTTTTATTGATTTAAGTTAGAGTGCTAAGTTGAATTATGTCATTTCTAATCTCGATTATCATAAGAGAATGACAGAAGGAAGAGAGCCAACCTACCACCACCCACAGATACAAAGTGGGTCGAGTCGCTTTCGACGCCATGGGCTAAAGACACCGCAATCAAAAGCACAGGTTCTAATGTCGCGTCGTGCAAAAGTCACATTTGAGTTGGACTCGATGGTGAGAAAATGGTAAAACCGATCTAGAAGACAAACTTGTGGTAGGAAACATGGATCATTCTCTAAAAGGGTGGCCAATTTAGTCCAATATGACTAGTTTTAGTCCTAAGCCTTTCGACAGTTTTCTAATGTAATTTTCTAATCAATTTTAACCAAAATCGCTGACGAGAATGTTAAGCATTCTATGTGGAAGAACAATGAGGTTTTGCGGCCTCTTGCCTAGTGGTCGGTGAGGTTGCAACTGATAGATGGAAATAAGGAAAAAATTAAGAAGGAAAGAAAAGAAAAGGACAAAAAAAATTCAGAATTTTTTGAAAAAATACAAAATTGTTCACATCAACGTTGTCTTTGCCATGAAGTATGGATGGTGTTTTTTTTTTTTTTTTTTTTGTGGGTAAAGGAAAGTAATATATAGATTTTACCAAAAGAATGTACAAATACGAAGGCCCAGCACCAACAAGAACAAACACTCAAAAGACAAGGAAGTCAAAAGAGTGTAGGGGTGCCGTGGAACCACAAGAAACGCACCAAAAGCCAAAAGGAAAGAAAAACAGCAACAAGAAAAGGAAAGAACGAACAATCAATCAAAGATTGTCGAAGGCGATCCCCAACTTTGCTGCAGTCTTCTATTCCTTGGAGTGTCAGAAACGTGCTTGAAAGACAAAGCTTTATCCTTAATCGCCTTATGAAGGTACATCTTCAACGTTGGGAGGAAGAGGGAGTGGTGTTCACATCAACGATTTCCAACAAAAATTGATGGGAATGACTATATGGGCAAATCAATCTAAACTGATCATATTGAAAAGTTTAAGATTAAATTAGTTGCCACACAATAGTTTTAGGACCTTTTGCAAAATTTTCCCAATAGAAAAGAAACGTCAAACTTTGACCATTGATAAAATAGATAAAAGGAAAACACCAACTCAGATTTTGTTCTTTTAAGTATTCATCCATGACAAAAATTAACAATGTTTAAGCGTCGGTTCTCATTCGTAAGACCTGAAGAATGAATCTAATAAAATAAACTGAGTTTCCTAGTAAGGTGAGACCTACGCCCGATTCGTTTACTTCGACCATTGTTTAATGCTTTCTATCGACCTTTCAAGATCAAATTTGATGCAATAGGTTTTGGTTTGTGTTGGAAGGTTGCACGCAGTCCATGTGGTTCGCAAGATATTTAGAGAAGTTGTAATACGAACTTTTGGTGGTACGAGCCGTCAGCAAAGAACATAAATTGCTGCATAACGATCGGACACAAGAGAACTATACTTTAGTCGAGATGTTAGCCTCTGCTAATCCCATAACCATAGAATGGACGTAGTTTGAGAAGGTGAAGAAGGGTCAATACGAGATGGCACACTAGTAGATGCCTGTTTGTTATTATGTATATAACATTAATGACGTAATAATCATTTCATCAAATCACCGCATGATGTCACATCTAATTAAATCTCGAATTCCATATGACATATGAGTCGAAACCACTTCACGGTATGATTATTTTAACGAGCTTCTTATTTATGTATGTATTCAATATGTGATTTGGATTGTGATCGACTAACTTCAAAGTCAGTACGTTCTCCGATGACGAGAACAATTAAAGAAGCCAATTTGAAAGATTCCTTATTCTTTGTTGGTAATTTGAAATTAAAAATAGCGATCGACCCATGTTCAATGAATCACATCTGCGTTCTAGCTAGTGATTGTATTAGAGACAGTCAACGCAAACATAAGCTTCTCTTACATGAATATTGCGCATCGTGCAGGCACAACCAAAAGAAAAGAACCTCCTAGTCCAACCTCTCCTACAATAAATTCATCCAGCGATCTCTTTACAACGACAGAAAGACACTACTTATCGTATTCCGGGAGCAACTAAATGAATGACGAATTCCATTATGGTGTCAAGGGGAAGAGAACGGGGGTGGCTCGTGACGAGGATTAGCGCCTGGGTCTGCATAGTCGTTGATCTCTATGTCCATCCTTCCCTTCACTACATGATTCCCTCCTGATTCCATCAACTCCACGCCATCCTACGCATCATCATCATCATCATCATCATCAACAGCAACCGGATATTTATCAGAAACTTTTCGAGGTTTTTGTAACGAAAAGACGAGACTGAACGACCCCGTAATCACTTTTTGTGCGAGCACTTTTTAAGACTACTACAAAACCCTTACCTACCCTAAAGATAAGATTGCAATCGACCCTCAGCCACTCTTCTTAGGAATAGATTAGGACACGGTCCGTTAGCAGATACACAGTCCAGCAGAAGATTAATCTCCAGAAATGACGATCAGATTATAGCCAAAGCTCCATCGGAAGCCGTTTAGACGTATCAGATTATCGCGTGCGAGCGTAAGAGAGGGAGAGCGAGAGAGAGATGGCGACTCACCAGAGAAAGTGATTGCAGTTGCGGGAGTGATTTGATTTCGTTGCCCGACCTCAAGATTCCTATCCGACAGAAAAATGAAAATCGATACCCAAGATTCAGAAAAGACGTGAGAAGAAACGAATCAGAATAGGACGCATCAAACACGAAGGACCGGCTCAAGCTTACGGGTGGCGGGAACGGCAGCAGCCAAGAGGAACCAAGAAAAGCCCAGATAACACACCGCCAGCCTCATGAAGATCTTGAACGCCATGCCCATCTTCGAAGTCGAGTTCTCGATGAAAAACAATATAAAAAAACCGAGACGGCTGTCAGTGGAAAGTAAAGACAGAGCAAGTTCAGGCGGTCTTTATGGAGAGAGAGAGAGAACGAATTGATGTCCACCTAGGTCAACCACGGAATGTAAGTGTGTGCTGATCGAGTTCCCACTAAGGCCCCAGCCTTATCTCCGCTTGTCTTTTCGTATCACAGTCACATACTGTTCTTCAAAGGAAACTCCGGCCCACAATAATGGCGAAAACCTAAATCATTGCACCAAGTTTACACGTACTTTCCTCGGGAAAGTTTGGTGACAGAGATCAGATCAACGCGGGATCCTGATCTTATCAATCTACCACTACCATAGAGGCCCTAATATGAAGAGAATCCTGAAAAAAATTAATGTAAATCCCAATTCATTGAATAATCATCATATCCACCAATCAATACATAAAATCATAATCAAATCCTAAACCTTATAGGATATTTTCATTCATAAATAAAAAGTCACGAATAAACAAACATCGCCGCACGTCTTGTCAACATCCGGCGGAATATTCCAAATGCATAATTTTTAGGTAATACTCCAAAATAAGGACCTGTCTCGGAAAGGCGAAAGCAAAGTTTAGATTAATTTAGATTAGAATACTAAAGTTGAGTTACTTCTTTCCTGATTTCGATCATTGCTTTAGTGGCCCCCTAGCTGACTATAAATGACTTGGTCAATCGAAATCATGAGAGGAGGACAGAGGGAAGGAGAGCGAGCGAACCGGCCACCACCACGCACGAACGAAGTGGGTTCAAGTCACTTTCAACGAGATGAGAGCTAAAGCCACTACAGATTGGAACTGAGTGTAAGTGTATCGTGTTTAGACGTCCTGTCGTGTCAAAGTCAAACGAGGAAGGAACCTTCGGAAGGTTGCCTCCCACTCACGAGTTTCACGTTCGAGTCCGGAGTGGGCGGCGAGGAGGGTTAGGGAAGGGCTTTCAACAATTGGCAAAATCGATCTAGAAGGTGAACAGAGGAGAAAACATTGGGTGCACTAGTTGTGCTCAGTCAGCTAAATAACAATTCCATCAGTTGATAAAAAAATGTCCCGTGAGGCCCACGTTTCAGAATTTTTCAATCAATTTCTTTCTTCCGTAAATCTCTCCGTCTATTTCCTTCGGAAACAGAGGCAGATATCTTGGTGTTTACGGAAGCCGGCCTTTCCTTCACCAAGATCTTGGCCTCCATCGACCGGCCGGCGACAGAGTAGTCGATAGAGACCGAGATCTTTGTGCGGGGGGAGAAAGGCGGCAGTGCGATGGAGGTCAAGCTTCTCGCCGCGGAGCTTCTCGGGCTTGGCGTCTATGAGGGCCAGCTCGTCGGAGAGGTCCCGGGTGAGGATGGTTTGGACGATGGCCACGCCGACGTTGCCGACCCCGATATTTTCTCATGGAGAAAGTGGTAGAATAGAGGGTCATTGTCTACTAAACAACCATCAATTTAGTTATAAAATTTTCAATTTAATTAATTTAATTCTAAACTTTTCATGATTTATCGATGTAATAATTGTAAGAGTTTTCCTGATGTGGACTACATTAATTGATATTGTAATTTACCGTTTAACGTTTACCGTTTTACGGGATTGGTCTAAGGTGAGATAAAGGTTTTTAATTAGTCTAATATGGGGTTTGGTAGTGTGGGCGAGTTGAGCAGCCCGTAATGAAGGCTGGAAACTCTATAAATAGCGCTAAGTCTCTCCTCTAACCCTAATTCTCACATGTATCCTCACCTAAGGGCGTTTACCTAACGCTAAACGTGAGGGGGCCGCCTCATTGGCCGGTGATACGGAGGGCGATAGAGGAGAAGGACTTGCGCGTGGAACATTGTGTTTCCGCTTCCGCTTCAAGATCGATGGATTCCAAAACGGGTGCGTTAATTCTTTCTACTCAATTATGCATATTATTGTTCTGGTTATGGAGATCTTGGGATTGCGCAATTTGCGTCCAACAATAATATCAACCGAATTTGGCTGAAAGTTACTAACAACAACGTCAGCTGTCCTACGAGGGGTTATGGCCTCTTGTCTAGTGGCCAGTGAAGTCGGGAATTGATGGAGGGAAATAAGAAATAAGGCGAAAAAAAGGAAAAAAAAAAACAATTCATAGAAATTTTAAAAAATTGTAAAAATTATTTACGTTAATGCCACTCATTTCACATAGGATGGACAGTACCCGCATCAACGATTTCTAGCCAAAATGCACGAGAAGAGTTATATTAACAAATCGTCCAAAAATTTATGACTAAATCGGTCATATTAAAAAGTTTATGACTAAATACCATAGATTTAAATCTTTTAGAAAAATTTTCCCATTAAAAAAGGGACGTCAAACTTTGACATTGAAGAAAATAGATAAAAGGAAAACACCACTCAAATTTTGTTCTTCAGTATCCATCCGCGACAAAAGTTAACAATGTTTAAGCGTGGATTCTCATTCATAAGACCTATGAATCGTGATAAAATAAACAAAATTTCCTAGCAAGATAAGATCTCGAATTTAACTCTGACAACTTTTCGCTACACCCGTTTCATTAACTTCGACCGCCGTCTAATGCTTTCAATCGACCTTTCGAATTCAAAATTGATTCCCATTTGCTTTTGGTTTACGTTAGAAGGATGCACGCGACCCAGAACTTTTGGTTGCACAAGCCGTCGGCAATGATAAGCACAAAATTGCTGCGCAATGATAGGCACAAAAGAATTATAATTTAGTCAAGGAAGTTAGGCTCTGCCATCACATACATATCCATAGAATGGATGTCGATTCAGAAGGAGAAAAAGATGTCACTATGAGACGGCAAGAACTTATTTAAGAAAGTTGCGGTGGCTACGACTTCCATTTTGTCGCGTGAAGAACAGCGATGGCATTTTAAGCATCTCCTCAAGTCGTTTTCTGCAGTAGAGGAGGTTCAATAATTTTGGTTTTCATCGCGTTTCTAGCTGGCGCCTATTCGTGTTGACGTAGAAGATCGTGGTTATAACTTTACAAACAAAAAATGACTCAGATTCGCCGTAACATATAGGCGAAGCATCTTGTAGTCGTGTGATATTTAGGGTTTCGCAGTTGCATCGCGCTCCTATCGTGTAAACAGGGCACGACCACTTTTCCCAACGTTAGGCGAAGATTAGAGAGGAGGTTGGTGGTGCTGCAGATAGCATGCCGACGGTGGTTTAGATGAGAAAATGACGAGACCGCAGCGGGGGAGACAGATGTGACAATCTTAATGGTGTCGGGCTCGTAACTTTTGCAATTATATTGGGAGTTATAGAAATTGACAGAAATAAAACGATGAACAATAAAAGGATACAAGAAATTTACATAGTTCAATTTGAATATCGAAACTTATGTTCACATACAGAGTCAGCAAATAATCTACTATAAATTAGAGAATTATAGGGTTACAATAACTCATATACTCGAGCATTTCCTAGCCCTAATATATACCCAATAACCACAATGTGTAATTATTGGTGTTTGTTTCAATAAATAAGAGTACATACATCGCAACGAAAGTAAAAAAAAAATGCTTATACACGTATTTCTAAAGCATTTTCGTGCATTTTACTAAAAACATGTAGAAATGAGAAGTAGGCTAATCACATTACTCTTGGTCCTTGCTAAAAAAAAATTGGTTGACATTCTTTATATTCTGAGTATGAACGTTTGATGTCCTCACAATAGTGGTTCCGACATTCTTCAGATTTTGACTTTGATCTTTTGGTAACATCGGTTCTAACGTTCTTGAAATTTTGACCATGAACGTCAAATGTCTTCTGGTAATATTGATCTAACGTTCTTCAAATGCAAAACATCTGATGTCTTCCTAACATAGGTTCTAATGTTCTTCAGATCGAGCCCCACAAGTGTCGAGTCTCTAGTTTAGACACACCACCAATCTGACACTGAACAAAAAAGAGAAATTGAGAGATCTCACAACTACAATTGTGTTAGCAATTGCTCTCGTGTGTGAAGGACTTGATTGATCACTATTAACACTCTTAATTGTCGATGGTCGATCATCTTATGATCTGCTCTCACGATGGCCTTTTTATAACCGGTCCATATCATATTTAAGTTGGCTCATTAATTCTAAAACAATTTCAGAATTAATTTGACCATAATGTCTGATAGGAGTAAGTTCTGATATCGCCACAAATACTAATTTGAGCATTAACTCTGTAACTATTACAGAGTATTATTCCAAGCATTAATTTGTAATCGTTATAAGTATTTATTTTGGCATTTACAAATATTTAATTTGACCATTACATCTGAAATTGTTTCAGATCATTAATGGTCATTTGAATCTGAAACCAATTTTAGATCATTAAACTATCCATTGATTCTAAAACCATCTCAGACCATTAATGCAACCATTGATTATGAACTTACTTCAGATCATTAATGTAGTTATTAATTTTGAATTGACTCCAGATTTATTTATTTTTTGGTCGGTCATACTCTATTCCTATTTTAACACTCACTTTCAGACTTTTGCCATGCCATGCCTTGCAAGATAAGGGAGTCGAAACCCACTCTTAAAACTACAATGTCCCCACCCCAGCCCCCCAAAGAAGGTAGAGATTCGAACCCTCCCACCTCCCCCTTCCAAAGTGGAAGGGTGGCCACCGGAGCAAACCCCAGTGGTTAACTCTAGATTATTAATTCGATCATTGAATCTAAACACATTTTAGATCTCTGATTCGGCTGTAAAGTCTGAAACTTGCTTTAGACTTTGTAAAGTTTGAAACCTCTTTTTCAGATTTTTTATTTTTAGCTCGACTCAATTTGATTTACTCAACTGCAAACACATTTGCAATATTCTCTCTTTTGTTCAAATGTCATTCTAATTGGTTATGTGTGACATTCCTAAGTTTATCACTAAGCTGGCTGTAACACTTATACTAACACATTAGGACAATCAAGAGAACTGATTACCTAGAAAAGTCTCCTATTTATACAAACCATGAGTAAGAGTGTGAAATGTTTTATGAATATAATGAACTTGTCAATTTTGATGACCATGTAATTCGATCATTCTGTCTCACCATGTCCCAATCAAACAAAGGTCATGAAATTATTGGTCAAGCCATCCATTCGATCATATGCCTAAATCTAATTGACGTGTATTTCTTCGAGACATGAACCATTCATTCTTGATTATAACCTTGGTTGAGGATTTCAATACAATGTCACGATTAGATCATAGAGGACATCAATATTGTACATTTATATATAACAAGAAGACAGATTCCATATTGTGCACGCATGTGGTTTCGTATGTAAACAAACTATGACCATCAAAGTATAAAGATGGTTTGACGAAGTGTCAATATGCGCACTCGTAAACCACAGCCATCCAACATACAAGTCAACATCATGCATCGGGTATAAGGATCTTACACCGGATCAAAGAATGGATGATTAAATATTGATCTCGCTAAAAACTTTCATGTTGTCAATCGTTATATGTATGTCATGTTCAGTGAACTTGTCTGAGACAGGAATCTGTGTTCTAGTTTGGATATCACAATACCAAATAACTTGTCACTCATCATCCCATTTAGTATCCAATACTAAATGGTGAAACTTGAGAATACACCGGTCTCAACAGGATCATCAATATCCTTTCAATGATAAAGATTTAGCATAACTGTAAATCTGTCACACATATTCTTAATACCTTAAGAATAGATTTAATTGCAACTGATTTTATGAACCCATTCATATAAATAGGACAATGAATGAATATTTATTTGCCATTAAATAATCCATAACATATAACTATTACACGGTTGCTTTAGGGCACATAATTAACATTAACAACTTAAGTTGATGGACTTACTCACGCACAATCCGCACCGAGGTCCACCAAAATCTATGAGCATGTATGCACATTAGGTATGCATTTAATGAGGCGGAAGAAATGAGAGATGATAGGAAAAACAAACATATGTGCCCATGATCTTTGAAGATAACCATGAAATTGGTGGGCCGCCATCTTCAAAGATCTTGTCTCTTCAATTATCCACTCGCAGTTAAAAGAGGAGCTTCCATGCAAGACCAAATCTTCTTCATTTATTTGCAGTAGGTTATGGGTCCCTTTATTTAAGAGGTAATATTCCAAAAAATCCTCAAATTGATATACCTATAACAAATTTATCCCAAATTAAAATTTTGATTACAATTTTTTTTTTAAACTAATACATATATGACAAATTTGCTTCAAATGATCACAAAAATCCCAAAAATTAGTATACTTGTGATAAATTGATCTTCAAAAACCTCAAACTAGTATATTTATGATAAATATACCATCCATTAAATTGAATTAATACCATAAAAAATCACAAAAATGTCAAAAAGTAAAATCCCAAATCGAGACTCCAGTCAGCTGTCATGTGTCATTCAATTTAGTAATTTAACTATAATTTTTTTTTTGATCAGTAACTATAAAATTTGTTAAAGGTGTACTAGTTTTGGACTTTTGATGATTTAAATAATTAATTTGGAGTAAATTTGTTATATGAATATTAATTTGGGATTTTTTAGATATTAACCTCTTATTTAATGTAAAGATAGTGGAGGCCCTCTTTTTCGGCTGAGGCAAATCTCTCTCCACTGATTTCGCTTGCAGCCCACGTGACAGTTCAAGAAATTAAAGCACTAATGCTGCTTTCGTCGGCTTCTGCCTTCTACGCATGGAGATAGGATTAATGGGGGAACAAAATTCAAAAACATCACAAAGTCTGCCCTGGACTTTGTTTATTTGTCCAACGAGCTCAAACTGGGGACATAATTTAACAGGTAGTGGCGCGATTGAGTTGCGGCGGCGACAAACATGGTGCGGGTGAGGGCTGAGGATTTCTTCTCTTTTTTTTTTTTTCCTTTTTTTTTTTATTATTATCTTTTATGCCCCCCAATGTAAACTTCCGATGAGGTACATTTCTAATGGAAAGTCTCCCCAAAGTGAGGTAGGCGGAGATCCACCCAACTAATTAATACCGATCGACCCAAAAAAAAAAAAAAAAACCCTTAAAACGTCGTCGTCCGAGAGGGGAGAACACTTCGTGGATTGACTGAACTAAAACATCATGGGCCGACGCCATTAAAGGAAGGCGACTTTTGGGCCTAAGCTTAGGGCATCGAAACCCATCAATATAAAGTTATAAACCAAAGGTACGCTCCATGGGGTCTTTGATTGGTCAATTTTCATGCCAGCAGAAATTAGGGGATTCGTGATTCTTGTAATCATAATTCATTTTGCTGGCTCGTTAACCTATCAACTAATCTTGAGAAATCTAAAAAATACTAAATCTACTATACAGCTACCAATTCGATTTTAAACTTTCCAATTTGGCTAATGTAATCATTGACTTTTTGACGATTTTCCAATATAGTCCATCCAGCTAATTTAAACTGGAAGTCGTTGACGTGGTGATCCAATTGGCCGTAGTTATCTTATGTGGCATAGCCAACTTTTTTTTTCATAATGCTGAAAGATTTTTTTTCTTTCAACTTTGCCTCGCCAAATTATCTAAATTTCTATTTTACCGTCACCATTTTCATTGTGTGGGCTACACAACATAACTAGCAAGGTCAACAGTCAAATCCGGTGCCAACAAGTCTCACCCGAGGTCACGCGACCTCCGGTGCCTAAGTCCCGGCCTTCAGGCATGTCAAGGTGGGGTTTCCTTCAATAAATTTATATTTATATTTCATATCAAATGAACTAATGTTTACCCAAACACTATATTTATTTCATCATAACTATTTAGCTTAAAATCCTTTGCATTTACGTGAACATGCATTTCGTAAAACCCTTCCAAACACACCCTTTGAGCCTCCACCTCCTTCACATTAAAAGATTAAGAATAACACATAAAATTTGACAAACGCAGAAGCCACACAAGAGAAATAAAACATGGACATTACCCGATTCTTATAATATATTCAAACGTCCGATCCAAAAGTTTAAACCAATAAGTAGAAAGTGACGAAAATAGAAAAAAAAATTAGAAGAATTGTAATTGTTTTGCTCTACATGTTGTACATGTACATAAGCCTATTTATAACACAAGAAAGATAAAATAGGAAAAATATACAGAATGGCATTTTCCAATTTTACTGTCTAAATATCTAAAGTTACGGATTGATTGAATCAATTAGTCCGTAATCAAAATCAAAATGAAATCAAATTGCTTCTTCAACAGAGAGATCGTATGTACATAAGAACATATAAACTCAACGACCATGCCCACGAGAGAATCGAGACGTTCAACCAAACCACGGAATTCACAATGCAGCCAAAACGCGCGAAGCGGCAGCTACATTATAGTATAAAATCTCCACCGTACGAAACCAGAATGGAACACAAGAATTGAGAGCCCGTTGGGTACACAGTACACACATGCATTTTGGCAAGTGCCAAGATCCCGTACGTGGGTATTAAAAGTAGTTCAAAATGGTCGATTTGCCGATGCGCATGTGCGGTGCTCTCTGCTCCACCTGCTCTGATCTTTTCCATTTAACGCAGCTGCTGCTGCTGAGATCATGATTGTTGGGATGTGTTTAGTGTTTGGTGGAGGAGCACCAGCAGAACCAAAAGCAACGTTCATATTTGCAGAGAAAGACGCGTCAGTATTCTCTCTGCAGATCTGTGACCAGGCTTTCACCCGAAAAGGAGGTCTAAAAAAAAAGCGCAAGAGGCCAAGTGAACAGAAACCCACGAAGAGAAAAAAGAGACGGCAGCATCTCGAACGGCAGATCGCGTCGATCGGATACCTCGTTAAGTTCGCGGCTGAGCCGATTGGAACATCGGTCTGACCCGGTCCGATCATAGTCCTGAAGTCGAATCATGAGTAGAAAAGGTTCATGATCGACTAATGACATTCCGTTTTTTGTCCTCTTTTGTTTTTGGGCTTTTACCAACGGTAATAGTCCACCAATTCATCATGAAAGTGAAAAAGTAAAAGAGGAGGAGAAGCGCATCTCCCCACGAGAATTCACGCGATTCCTATGCACTCCCTGGAAAGGAAAAGAACACCCCACCAACGAGCCTCGCGTGACCACCGCCGGGAGTCGGGACGGTACATTTACTCCAACCACTTCCACCGCGACGGCATTTCCGTAAATTCAGCAATCGCGGTGGCTTAATTCGGGCCCCACGCTGGGCACCAGGCTCGGGACGAGAGCGCCGACGTGGCGAGATCTGGTTGATTCCTGGTAGAGAATCTCGTTGTCGTCCGTCGGTCGTGGCTGACGTGTCACGCTCCTCTCTCTCTACCTCTCTACCCCCGACCCCCCCTTTTTAAACTCCCGGTCCCTCCCTCTCCTCCACTCTCATCACAACACCATCGCAACAGTCGAACGCCAAAGACCCACCAAATCTCTCTCTCTCTCTCTCTCTCTCTCTAGAACAGTTCAGGCCAGAAGCCGAATCCCAGTACAGGTCTCCGGTCGGAAAATGGCCGAACCGTGCGGCCGGAAGCTCGTCGTGGAGGTCTGCCACGCCAAGAACCTGATGCCCAAGGACGGCCAGGGCACCGCGAGCGCCTACGCCACCGTCGAGTTCGACGGCCAGAAGCAGCGGACGAAGACCAAGTTCCGGGACCTGAACCCGCAGTGGGACGAGCGGATGGAGTTCCCCGTCCACGACGCCGAGTCCATGCCCTCGCAGATGCTGGAGATCAACCTCTACAACGACAAGAAGAACGGCAAGCGCGGCACTACCTGGGCAAGGTGAAGATCGCCGGGAGCGCCTTCGCCAAGTCCGGGTCGGAGGGGCTCCTCTACTACCCGCTGGAGAAGAGGAGCGTCTTTTCGCAGATCAGGGGCGAGCTCGGGCTCAAGGTCTTCTACGTCGACGACGATCCCCCGGCCGCGGCGGCGGAGGCGGCCCCGGATCCGCCGGCGGAGAAGGCGACGGAGCCGGAGAAGCCGCCGGAGGAGGCGGCCCCGAAGCCGGAGGAGAAGGAGGACAAGGGCGAAGCGGAGAAGCCTAAGGAGGCGGAGAAGAAGGAGGAGGAGAAGCCGGCGGAGGCGCCGCCGGAGAACTCGAAGGTAGAGGAGGCTCCGGCGACAGCTCCGCCGCCGGCCACAGCGGAAGTGGAGAAACAGCCGATCGCGCAGTCGGAGAAGCCAGCGCAGCAGCCGAAGGAGAGGCCGGAGAACGGGAAAGCGGCCTTAAACGACCTCGAGCTCCGATCTCTATCGAGCGATCGGAACCGCCGGAGCACGTACGATCTGGTCGACAGCATGCCGTTCCTCTACGTGCGCGTGGTCAAATCCAAGTGCGGAGACGCCGATTCGAAGTCGCCGGCGTACGCCAAGCTCGTGATCGGCACGCACGCCGTGAAGACGAAGAGCCAGAGCGACGGCAAGGAATGGGATCAGGTCTTCGCGTTCGACAAAGAAGGATTGAACTCGACGCAGTTGGAGGTCTCCGTGTGGATCGAAGAGAAGAAGGAAGGCGATCAGGTGGCCGAGAGCTGCCTGGGAACGGTGTCGTTCGATCTGCAGGAGGTGCCGAAGCGGGTGCCGCCGGACAGCCCGCTTGCTCCCCAGTGGTACACTCTCGAGTCGGAGAAGTCGCCGGCGGCGGCTGGAAATGACGTCATGCTCGCCGCGTGGTTCGGTACTCAGGCGGACGAGGCATTCCAGGAGGCCTGGCAGTCGGATTCCGGTGGGCTGATCCCGGAAACCCGAGCGAAGGTGTACCTGGCTCCGAAGCTGTGGTACCTGAGGCTAACGGTAATCCAGACCCAGGACCTGCAGTTATCCGAACCTAAGGTCAAGACTCCGGAGCTCTACGTGAAAGGTCAGCTCGGCGCGCAGGTGTTCAAGACGAACCGGACCACAGCTGGCTCACTGTCGTCCGGCTCGTCCAATCCGACGTGGAATGAGGATCTCCTGTTCGTCGCCGCCGAGCCGTTCGAGCCGTTCCTGGTGATCACGGTGGAGGACGCGACGCACGGCCGGGCCGTCGGCCAGGCCAAAGTGCACGTGCCGACCGTCGAGAGGCGGACGGACGATTGCACGGAGCCGAAGTCGAAGTGGTTCAACTTGGCCGGGGACGAGAGCAGGCCGTACACGGGGAGGATCCACGTGAGGGTGTGCCTGGAAGGCGGGTATCACGTGCTCGACGAGGCCGCTCACTTGACCAGCGACGTGCGCGCCTCGGCGAAGCAGCTGGCGAAGGCCCCGATCGGCTTGCTCGAAGTGGGCATCCGAGGAGCGACCAACCTGTTGCCGGTGAAGACCAAAGACGGAACGCGCGGTACCACCGACGCTTACGTGGTGGCCAAGTACGGGATCAAGTGGGTCCGGACCCGAACCATCCTCGACCGGTTTAACCCGCGGTGGAACGAGCAATACACATGGGACGTGTACGATCCGTGCACGGTGCTCACCATCGGCGTCTTCGACAACGGGAGGTACAAGCGCGACGACGCCGGTAAACCCGGGAAAGATTTGAGAATCGGAAAAATACGCGTGCGGCTATCGACGCTCGACGCGAACCGCGTCTACATCAACTCGTACTCGCTGCCCGTGCTGCTTCCCGGCGGAGCCAAGAAGATGGGAGAGATCGAGGTCGCCGTACGGTTCTCGTGCTCGTCGTGGCTCAGCTTGATCCAGGCCTACACGACGCCGATGCTCCCTAGGATGCACTACGTGCGCCCGCTAGGCCCTGCCCGGCAAGACATGCTCCGGCACACGGCAATGCGGCTCGTGACGGCCAGGCTGGCCCGGTCCGAGCCGCCGCTCGGCCAGGAGGTGGTACAGTACGTGCTGGACTCGGACACGCACGTGTGGAGCATGCGGCGGAGCAAGGCCAACTGGTTCCGGGCGGTCAGCTGCCTGTCCCGCGTGGCGATGCTGGGCCGGTGGCTCGACGGGATCCGGACATGGGCCCACCCGCCGACCACCGTGCTCATGCACGTGCTGCTCGTGGCCGTCGTCCTGTGCCCGCACCTCGTCCTCCCCACCGTGTTCATGTACGCCTTCCTGATCCTGATCCTCAGGTTCCGGTACCGCCACCGGGCCGTCCCGAACAGCATGGACCCACGGCTCTCCCACGCGGACATGGTGGGCCCCGACGAGCTCGACGAGGAGTTCGACGGGTTCCCGACGACGCGGCCCTCCGACGTGGTCCGCATCCGGTACGACCGGCTGCGGTCCCTGGCAGGCCGGGCCCAGACCCTCCTGGGTGACGTGGCGGCACAGGGGGAGCGGCTGGAGGCGCTCTTCAGCTGGCGGGACCCGCGCGCGACGGGGCTGTTCGTGGCCTTCTGCCTGGCGGCGTCGCTGGGGTTCTACGTGGTGCCGTTCAAGGTGTTCCTCCTCGGGTCCGGGTTCTACTACCTGCGGCATCCCAGGTTCCGGGGCGACATGCCGTCGGTCCCCGTCAACTTCTTCCGGCGGCTGCCGTCGCTCTCCGATCAGATGCTCTAGCTGGACCGAACTACCCACCGGGACACGTGCATCCCCCGCTTCGCGGGCTTAATTGTTTGAATTTATTCATTAATTCATTTATTTGACGATTCTTTTTTGGCTCTTTTAGGGGTTCGAAAATTCAAATTCGGGAGGAAAATAAGGAGGAAATATCGAAGTTTGAGTGAGAAAAAAAGTTGTTTTTTTTCGGTAAAGTGGGTGGGGGGGAATGTGACCGTTGCGCTGCTGCTCTCTGTGGTGGGGCCATATTACTACTTGCAGCCCGAAATCTCGGGACAGGTATCGGGCCTGTTGCATTTGATTTACCCAAAAAAAAAAAAAAAAAAAAAAGGGAAAAAATGGATCTTTCTATATATTTTTTTTTCTTCTCGTTATTATTTTTTCCATGGGCAAGTGACCGTTGCGCGAGCGAGCCGACCAAGGTCCCTCCTCCTCTACTTTTCCTTCCTCTTTTTTTTATTCGGTTTCTAAAGAGTCCATGATGGAATTCGAAGGGTCAACTATATTTTGGTCTGTAGTTCCGTTACGGCGGATGCAAAAACTTTAACGAAATTGAAATTGAGAAGAATAAAAAAAAACATCATATTTATGTGAAAACTCTTGCGAGAAAAACCCCAGAGTTGGAGAAGCACATGTCACTATAAAAATTAATGATTACAAATGGTAACTCTAAAAAATTTAGACTTTTTTTGTCTCTACTTCTTTATGTGCAAGCAATAATCAAATTCAAAATAGGAAACCCTTTTTTAGGAAACCTTATCCAACTAAGAAAATTATTCAATTAAAAAATCTATTAAAAATAGGAAATTTAAACATATCTAACAATTTCCACATTGGTTCGACATTTGAGTCAAGTTATAATTCGGCTTGGCTTAAATTCTACATAAACAACAAACAATATTCTCCTCTCATTAGAGTAAAACTCAATTGCAGCAAATATTAACCAAATCCAAGCAATGCTTGGTGAGAGGTAAAAGCTTCGTTAGCATATCAGTAATATAGCCATCAACAAGAATGTCTCGAATAAAATGATATTGCACATCAATGTGCTTTGTCCTTTTATAATATATATGATCTTTAGTAAGATATATATAGCACTTTAACTATCGAAATGGATAATAGTCATACCATGATCCACACTAGGCTCTCTAAATAAGCCTTTAACTATATAGCCTCTTCAACTGCTATACTCTGCTTTTGTAGTAAACAAAGCTATTGTATGTTATAAAGTAGTTTTCCAATCAACTGCACAACCTCTAATAGTAAAGATGTACATAGTCAAAACTTCTTCTTATCAAGATCACTAGTATAATCAAAATCAACATATCATTTCGGAATGTCATCAATTTTTCCAAACTCTAAACCAAAATTAAAAGTACTTTTCAAATATCTCAAAATCCACTTCATAGCTTGCCATTGAACTTTTCTTGGGTATGATAAAATCTATTCACCACGGTAATAATATGTGAAATATCGGGTCGAGTACAAACTATAGCATACATAAGGCTATCAACTACACTAGAGTAGGAAATATGCGACATATATTTTATGTCCTCATCCGTTTGTGGACATAATTTAGCTTACAATCTAAAATAAGCAACAATCGGAGTACTTATTGGTTGGCATATTTCATGCCAAAATGATCTAACACCTTATCAATGCAGCTTTTCTAGGAAAAATATAATTTTCCCATTTTTTGATCTCGCTGAATTTCTATGCCTAGGATTTTCTTTGCCACATCTATGTCCTTTGTCTCAAATTCAGCGCTCAATTATGCCTTCAAATTCTATATATATTTATCAAATTTATCATTTGTTAAAAAGCTTGGAAGTTTCAACATATCATCAATATATAAGCTGTATATAGACTTTTTCAATAACAAATATATTTTCCTTTAATCAAAAAAAGCTATTTTCTCTTCAAGTTTGCAAGAAAATTGAAGTTTGAGCAATTAATGCAAGATCGAATAAATAAACAACAAATTAATATATATAAAATTAATCAATCTAACTATAGGCTTTATAGAAATATAATCTTAGATAACCCACAAATTTCTTTTCTTTTGGTGGCTTGACAAACTCCCAAGTTTGATTTTTTTCAAAATATTCCATCTCTTCATTTATGGCAACTAACTATTTTGTTAAATCTTTTGAAGAGATGACTTCTTTGTAGGTTTTAAACTCATTATACTCTATTAACTCTACAACGGAAAGAACATAAGCAACAAAATTTGAGAACCCATATTTTTATGGAGGTTTCACTGTCCTTTTTGGTCTATCTTTTGTAATAGAATACTATTTCTCTTCGGCTTCTTCAATTCAATATTATCGGTAGATGATTGAATTGGTTGCGAAGAAATTACTTCAAGCTCTACTTTCTTTGCAACACATTCCGAATTTTCCTCACAAGAAATAGATGATTTTTTCTTAGAATGAAGAATAACAGACTCATCAAAAGTAACATCTCTATTAATAAATAATCTTAGATGAATTAGCATACCAAAGTCTATAACCTTTTACACCAAAAGCATAATCAAGAAAGATACATTTTTTTACTCTAGTCTCTAATTTTCCTTCATTAACATGTACATATGCTGGACATTTAAATACTCACAGAAAAGAATAATCAACAAATTTACTTGACCATAAGGTGTTTTGTATTCATTAGATGTGCAAGGAGAACAATTTATAAAACCAAGTAGCTATATTGACTGCTTCAGCCTAAAACTTTTACCTAAACCAGCGTTAGACAATAGGTATCTAGTCATTTTTAATAATGTTCTGTTCATGCGTTCTATAATACCATTTTGCTATCGTGTATTCACTATCGTATGAAGTCTCATAATACCTTCAACTTACAAAACTCATTAAAGTCACCTCTATAAAATTTCAACCCATTATCTATTCTCAACTGCTTAATATTCTTACCACTTTGCTTCTCATTTAATGTTTTCCATTGTTTAAATGTAACAAAAACATCACTTTTTTTGTTTTAGAAAATGAACCTCAACATTTCTTGAAAAATCATTAATAAAAGTGAGTAAATACCTCAAACCAAGTCATTTTGAAGGAACTTTCGCAAGCCCCCAAAGATTAGAGTAAATATAATCCAAAGTGTCATTTGTTGTGTGAATATCTATCTTAAAACTAATCATTTGTTATTTTCCAAAGACACAATGCTAACATAAATCCAGTTTTTCAATCTTCTAACCACACATATACCTCTCTTACTCCACTCTCTCCATCTCTGGCCTAATCTCATATGTCATAATTTAGTGTTGTCTAATTCTATTATAGTGGATGAGATAATAGTTGAATTGGTAAGTGTGGTGCCTTGCAACTAATACAAAGTACCAATTCTCAGCCCTTTCATCAATAGAATCAAACCTCTCATAATCTTTATAACTCCACCTTTAGCTGTAAATTACAACTATTAGCATCAAGTGTACCCAAAGAGATGAGATTTTTCTTCAAATCAGGAACGTGTTTGACATTATCTTGATTATCCGTCGTACATCTTAATGCCGATAGTCTCAATTCTAACTGCTTTGCATTTAGTGTTGTTTTCCATTAGATTAACTCTACCATTAAATTCTTTGTACATGGAGAACCAGTCACGGTTAAGGCAAATATAACACGAACAACCTAAACAAAAATCTAATAGTTCTTATTGTTCTGCCGATTTGTATTCCCTTGATTTTGCTAATTCATATTATTTTCTCTTTGTTGTTTTGCCTTTATTTCAGAGAATTTATCTTGATATGCCCCTTAGACTTACAATAGTTGCAAATCATATCCCTATGCTTTGATTTTGATTTGGACCTTCCACCGTTACTTCTCTCAATAGACCTTCCTCTAGCAACTAAATCAGCCCCATGATCATTATTGCATTCAAAAATCAATTATGTATCTAGTTTCTGCTTATTTAGAAAATTAATCTTGACATATTCAACATCAATCATTTCTTTTCTAATAATCATGATTTCTCTAAAATTATAATAGGAATGTAGTAAAACTAATAATAAGAGAGCCCGATCCTTATCATCAACCTTAACATCAATATTTCTTAATTCAGAAATAATAGCATTGAATTTGGAAATATGAGATTTAAGAGAAGCACTTTTAGCCATACAAAGAGTAAAGAGTCATTAATTGAGCCTCAATCAATTGGTGAAGGATTTTGTCAAAAAAAAAAATACTCTCCAATTTATTCCATAAACCTGTAGCTATTTTTTGATCTAATATTTCATGCAGAACCTCATTCGTGAGGCACAACTAAATAGTAGACAAGGCCTTTTTCATCCAATTTTGCTTATGTTTCATCTGGCATTTTTTTTGGTTTCTTCTCTTTTCCAAATAGAGTTTTCTTCAAATTCCGTTGTGTAAGAATAGCCAACATACGAACTTGCCATAGGTTGAAATTGTCGCTCCCATCAAACTTCTTAATATCAAATCTCACTGTTGAACTTAAAGCGATAACGAAAAGATTGAGAGGAAAAAAAAAACTCTAAGGCTTTAATACCATATTGTCATGGTGGATACGGAAACTTTAATGAAATTGAAATTGAAAAGAATAAAGAACACCAAATTTATGTGGAAACCCTTGCGGGAGTGAAACCACAGGGGAAGAGAAACATAATCCACTATAGAAATTAAGAATTAGAAAAGGTAGTTCTAAAAAGTTTAGACTCTTTCTATCTCAACTTCTTTTATATAGGCAAGAATCAAATCTAAAGTAAGAAATCTCTTTTTAGGAAACTTTCTCCAACTAGGAAAACCATTTAATTAAGAAACTTATTAAAATAGATAACCTACTTGAATCAAGAAATTTTCCTTTTTAGACTCAAACTTGAGACATATCTATAGGTTCTAAGTCATCTATACCACGAAAAATCATAAATTAGAACATTTGCGACAAATTTATTCCAAACTAATTTTTTAATCACATAAAATCTCAAACCGATACACTTGTGACAAATTTACACTTTGTTAATTTCATTAAATTTTAGTGTCAAATTGTTGAATTAAATAACATGATATATTAATTTGGGATTTTACCCTACGTCTGTTACAAGTATATCAATTTGTAGTTTTTTGCGATATTAATCCAATTCAACGAAAACTAACATTGAGTAAATTTATCGCAAATGTAACAATTCTGGATTTTTTATGGTAAAAAAATTAGTTTTGAATAAATTTATCATAAATATATCGATTTGAAATACTTCATGATATTAACCAAAAAAGAAGAAGAAGAAAGAAACGGCAAAATCAAGCTTTGACCTTTGACTTTATATTTTGTTTTAAAGTGGCATCAACATCTGAATGGGGCACACGGCCAGCTGGTTAGGCCGGCTAATCTCTCTGTCTTTGCTTGCTTTACAAGTTGGTACTATAAGTCTATAAGTAATTGCACAAAGTCAGATTTGCGACAACGAATAGAGAGTAAACGTCACCCCATCATCGGACCCTATCTAACACGTTACGTGATGCCTTCACCTAAAATCCAATCTTCAAGCTGTGGAGATCGCTCCCGTAAAGCCAAAATCCAATCTCTCTCTCTCTCTCTGTATGAACGTTGGTCGCGACAATTTGGATCTTTTTGTTGGGTTTGGCTTCGGGGACCATGGGAACAGGGCTTTTGTGCAATCGACGATTCGGGGGCGAGGAGACATATACAGCTCCTCCGCTCGAGATTTCTTCGATTTTTTCACATTGCTCCGCCGCCGGTGGCGGTCGTCGGGAGGGTGTTTTGCCAATGCGTGCACGAGCTTCGCGTGGCACCTGACCAGAAGAGGATGGACCGAGAGTGTAACCGGCGGTGCGCCAAAAAAGGGCCTTGCTCGTCGAGTAGCCGCGAGGCCCATGACTAATTCCATGACGAGAGGCACGAGATTCACGAGGAAGAAAGAGGAGTTCGTAATGCATGACCTTTTCCCTTTCCCCTTTTTGTCGCTTGCTTTTTCCCCTTGTAAAGGAATACGTTCTCCCTAATTTGGCTGTCCCTTTTCGGCCTATCCAGTATGTTTTCGTCGCGCACGGCATTGGCTCCCGATCGCATTCTTACGGCGGCGCGCGGTGGGATTTGCCAGGCTCACACATTAGGCGCACGGTCGCAATGACCTAGAGAAAGTCCGCGTCTTCGAAAAACATACACCCGTTTACTTCTCGAGGGTTTGTTCTTGAAAGAGTCATCATCAATGCTCAATTGGTCGATCCGTCAAAACATGTTGAAGAATATCTTCGTCATTTCAATGCCAGTAGCCATCCAACGCCAACCATTCAGGCAACATTTCCGAGACAAGTAGCCATCCGACGTCGACCCTTTGAGCAACACCTGAGAACCACTGTGTCGTGGCGCGGAGAATTCGTGGGCGACAAAGAGGGGTACTAGAAAATCTACCAATGAAAGACGATGTTTAAGGATTCTTCAAATGAAAGAAGATACGATCCAACTGGTTTTATCCGTCATTTTCTCCTCTCTTTTTTGGAATATACCCACTAATCTATACCTTCGTATTTTTCTGGCCCGTATCTTGACCTAGGGAATAATGGTTACATTCGCGGTCCATGGTAATTTTAGACCGTAATTTTACCTGGTCAAAATCAATCATTAGAATCACGGAACTTGGACACATTGGCCCCAGGGGAAAAAAAGAGAGGAAAAGAAAAAGAATAAAAAAGAGAATTTACGTAGGGACTGTACTTCCTCAAAACAGAAAGCAAGAACCGCATACCAGTCCAGCCACGCACGCACGCGCGCTCTCTTCTCCCGATCTCAAAAGGGGAAGCTTGAACTGCTCTCCAGCTCCTCCGCTCGCGCGAATCGTCACGAGCAGCATCGGGAGGGAAACGAGGCCTTCCGTCCCGAGCGAGCCCAAGCCGATCCGTCCGTCCGTCCGTCGCCGCAGAGACCCACCAAGAACCTTCGCAGGCACGTTACACCCTTCATCATCATCATCTTCATCTTTTTTTTCTTCATTATTTGATGGGGTGAAGGCGCTCGCGATTCAAGGCTCGGTCTGGTGCTGGAATCTTGACTTGCTGTTGGGGGCAAGTCTTCCCCTTTGAACAGCAATCTGATTTGATGTTCTTGTACGGGAGAAGGTGACGACTACTTTTGGGTCAATGTGGTTTTGGTGAACCGCAAAGGCCAACATGCTAAAACCAATGCACTGTCGTCAATTTTTTTAAGCGAAGATTGGTAGACGCTCCGAGATGAGCGTCACATGGCCGTATTGAAGAGCGCTCTTTTACCGAACTCCTTTCTTTTCTCATTTTTCTTGATTGCAGAAGAAGGCCCAAGAATTCAAGAAGGTTGGTCTTTCGATTTGACGCTCACCAATCCTCATGGTACTCTCTCTCTCTCTCTATCCCCGTCGAGTCTTGTCGAGTTCTGAAGCTCCTGCCATTGGCTGTTCATTGCGTGTGTTGCATCCTCTTTGATCCGTTCCCGTCTCTGGGCATTTTCTTGTTTTCCATTATTTTGTTATCTCTCTGCGAACAACATAACGTTGACCTTACAATTGTATAAGCAACTGATTGGGTGGGGTGCGATTGCAGGCGCAACCAACGCCGCGGGCACAACCAACGCCGCGGGCGCAACCCACGGCGCCACCACCCCCGCCTCCGCCTCCTCCCCCACCCCCGCCCCCGCCCCCGCCCCTGGTCCCACCGGCGGGAACGCCGAACCAGGCCGCAGCAAGGGGCTCGCCATTCGTCCGGCGGCTCTTCGAGATCCTCTTCTACGCTCAGCTGATCCTAGTGGCGATCTTGACCATAGTCCTCACGGTCCGCGGTCTCCTCTCGGCCGATAGCCACCACTTCCAGCCGGTGAATTGGTACCCTCCGCTCCTCACCGCCGCGGCATTTGCCGGGATCGCTGGATTCTCGTGGCACCTGTTCATCTTGAATAACCCCGCGAGAGCCTTGAAGGCGGCGTTCTGGCTGAGTCCCGTGTTGACTTGCGCATTCGGCGTGTTGCTTGTGATGATCGAGTCCCCAGTGGGTTTGGCCGCCGGAATAGTCGCAATCATTTCTGGGATCACACAGGCACTGTACGGCTGCTGGGTTAACCATCGATTTGCATATGCTGGCAATATTCTGTTGGTGTCCACGGTCTTCCCACCCAATAACACGACCTTCTTGGTCGCGCTTTCCATCGTAGTCTCCGTCGCCTACTCCGGCTTCTTGGTCTGCGGGATTGGCGGAGCGACCACCACCGGGACCACCTTGGACGACATCTTCATCTTCATCATCTTGCTCCACTATACATGGACCATGCACGTCATCAAGAACTTGTTGCAGGCGACGATAGCTCGTGTCAAGTACATGAACTTTGGCTATGGGGTGAATGTGGACACTCGCGTGGCATCCTGCGACGCGATGAAATACCTGATCGGGAGCGTCTCCATGGGTTCTGCCATGGTCCCGATCTTCGGGACGGTGCGAGGCTCTGCACGTGCGCTCAGCTCGATCGGAGGAAGCTCAGATGAATTCTTGTTCTCTTGCACCGATTGCTACTCCGGCATTGCTTTGAGGCTGACTACATACGGGAACAGATGGGGATTCGTCCGTGTCGGAGCACTAAACCAAGGGTTTGTGCCGGCATCGAGGGATGCTTGGGAGACTTTCGGTAGGGCCGGACTACGACCCTTGATCGACTCTGATCTGACCGGGGTCTTTTGCTTCTTCTGTGGCCTAACCGGAGGAGCAATATCTGCCCTAGCGGGCGGTTCCTGGGCAATAGCAGTTCACAAGGGTTACGCTACAGAGGTGTCCCTGTATGCTTTCTTGATTGGCTATTTCATGGTAAGGTTTCGCCAACTAATTTCAACTCTCGTCCTTAGCTTTGTCGATACTTGGAAATGGTTATCTCAGTTTCTAACTTGGTTTGTGCGTTTCAGTGTCGAATATCAGTGGCATGGGCACAAGCATCTGTTTCAGCATACTATGTTGCTTATGCGGAGAACCCCAACAACGTTCGGTTCGACGAGACCATCCCATCTCGCCTCAGAGAAATGCAGAGATATGGACATTAAAGTACACTACTTGCAAGCGAACTGCTGCTTCATAGAGAGCTCGACATTCTTGTTAGGTCAGTAAAGAGTCTGTACAGCAAAACAATTCACAGGAGAACCATATTGTTGTTTCTTTAGTTTTTCTTTTCGGAACCTCTTGTTTTGTTTTTACCATTGCAAATACAAAGGCTTCAGCAGTACAATCACATTTGTTCTTTCAATTACAGCTCAACAAAATCACCATGATTGAATTGCTAACTCTGTTTCTTAGTCAATTGCGTGCACCAATTGCATGAAGCAAAGGAACACGAAATAATATGTCCATGAAGTTTGCAGTTTTATGACGAGAGTCATAGTGGACAAGATTTGGCAGAAGAGCCACAGGAGAAACAAACCATGCAGCTCAATTAGCTCCAAGATGACCTCGACCACCACATTCTGAGCACATTATATTGCCAGTTCCACCACAACCTGCATGAATGGCAACCCATTTGGGAATCAGGATTCATCTCGTGAAATAAGATAAATCACTTAAACAACTGCCCAAGAGATTTTCTTTTAGACGCATTCCTTGAATCTATAGTCAGAAGGATGATCCCATCATGATCCCATCACAACATGGATGTCATGTATAGAGAAGAGGAGCAAGTTTTAGGATATACAATGTATTTCATCATATGGAAGAATGTCTTGAGCAAGTTCTAAAAAATACGATTAATTTGATCATATGGAAGGATGTCTTTAACAAAAACCCTGTGGGAACTAGACGATAAGAAAGTAAGGACGTGACTGAACATCATCTCATATCATGCCTTTGATAGACAGCATTCTCCAATGAGGAAACACTACTCAACCAGGAATACAGCGTCATCGAGTGGCCATTTCTCAATGTCAAAGGCATCACAAACCTACAGCCTTGGCTTCATTTTGAGAAATTGATGTAATTAATGATTAAGATCAATGCCTGATAAGTTCCCTTTCTGTATCTTTCTTTTCAGCAAGTCTTTTTCCTTTTCGGGGCTCCTTTTGTTTTTGGCCTTCTTCCTTTCTTCTCTTAGCTTAAATGTTTGGGCTCTTTGCTTAATTGGCTCAATTTCACCATTTGTGTGTTGTTTTAATTCAGAATGAAAAACTCCCAACGGTTGTGCATGCTTCCAACATGGATAAATTTTTTTGATTATGCACTCAAAGGAGAGGTGAATGGGGGAAATATTATGCAATTCACATTCGACAGGCAAAATGTGATCCTCCTTGATATGCAGAAGACCAAAAACAAAACTATTCAACTCCATGAGACAAAACATTATTTTTCACAAACTCAGTTAAATGCATTGATAACATGCCGTAATGGCACCAAGGTTAATACCAACATTTAAAATACAAGCAGAAAAAATGATTAGGCTACTTCTAAAATCTTGGAAATCTTAAGCCAGCAAATTCTCAAATTACTTCAGACTCTGATATTTTGGATGTATTTCTCTACATAATTTGCTCACATATTCACAATGGAAAATTCAAAAAAGTCATGTTTCAAACTTTATCTTCCAAATGTACTCCAAGACAAATCACAATGATACTAGTAACTGTTTTGGAAGCCAAATAGTTAAAATGAAGAATCATCTTTTAAGAAATTCTTGATCAAAATTTTCTAAAAGCAAGAACATGAAAAAAGTTGGCAAAATTCATATCAGTTATACATAGCCAAGATGAACATCAAGAATATCTCTCAGCACTATGGAAAGATATCCTTAGAAATTCCTCCAGTGGTCCGTTTGGATAAGGTGCAGAAAGAAAAGTGGGAGTGAAAATTGAAACATTTTTAAATTTTTCCTATTTCTTCTTCTCACAAATTCAAATTCCTTTTCATTCCCACACCTCTCTTCTTTCCCAGACGAATAGAGAAGTCCAAGGACGGAAAGAAGTCCACATGTTTTAGAAAAAGAGGTAAAAGAAGGAGAAGACTGTAACAGGTTATATTTAAATAGGAAATTTCAAAACAATTTGGCAGAAAAAGAGTTCTAAATAATGTGTGAATACAATTATTTATAAAATAGAAACATATTGGATGGATCTCAATCCAAAATTTTCTATCCCATTAATTCTCTACATTTGTTCTCTCAATGTAAAGAAATGTATATTTCTTCTATTAAATCGACATAAACAAAAAAATCTTGTATTTCTTTTAAATCTATCTAAACAAAGGAAAACTGTAGGGTCAACCAAAATACTGTCATGAAGTTTGCTATAGTAATTGAGTAAATTGTGTTTTTCTTTTAGAGTCGGCAGCTAAAACAGAGAGTGGATGTGGCTGCAAAATAGAAGAGAGAGAGTCATTGCAAGGATGTACACACTTGCATAGAAAAAAGAAGAAGTCTTCGAATAGAAGGAAAAGAAAATGTTCCCTAGAAGCTAACTCTACTGGAACTCTCACTGGTGGGAAAGAATGTACGCTTGCATGCTCATTCTTTATTATCGACTAAGTTCACAAGTTTAAAACAATCAATAGCATTGAACAGGGAGCCACCAAATACACCAGCTATGCCTAACATGTGAAATGGGTGCAAGCCTAGGTCAGGAAACTAATTCAAGTCCAGTTTGCAAGGAATGAATGTCGTCTCCCCCCACCCAGAAAAAAAAAATCCGTCCCTAGAGAAGCCTGATGAGGCAGTGCACATCACTAACGATTCCAAAACAAAACCCAGACCAAGCTACAGATAGTGAAGAGCAGAGGACTATAATAGATAAATCTCCTGAGTTGCTCAATGTAAGGATAAGTAAGCTTCTGCTATCAGTATCGTCATTCAATCAAGAAATTCACCCACAGGATGACATCACATTGAATTAGAGTGGCAACTCACAAAGAGGGACAAAGTTGAAAGCTAAGTGCTCACTTGAGTAAATGCATACACGAGTAATCATAGGATAGGAAGCATTGGTAAAACAAAGGAGAGTTTACCTAAGCAGCGAACTTTGACTATGATTCCCTGGCTCTCCATTATAGCGTCAACATACAGTCCACAACCGGAACAAGTGGAGCAGAGGACTGCACCTTTCGCCTTGCAATCCTCACATCGAGGATTATCACCAATTAATTTTTCTTCTAAAGACAAACCAACTGGCTTCTCAATCCTCTCTTCTGGAATAGGCTTATCATAACAGAATAGTGATTCAAGACTGCTTCTTCTTTTAGGTGCCTTGGCAACAGACCTTGATTCAGCCTGCAAGATGGAAAAAATTTTCTCAAATTATTCATCACCAGAACCCACTTGTTCTTGATCAGCTTTGATCAAATGAATCAACCAGTTAATTGCACATATGCCATCTTTGCTTTATATGCTCAGTAGACCAAGAACTTCATAAGCTATCAGTCATGGTAAATACATCTGCTTATGTCATACTGAAATTAAGCCTAGAAAATAGTCAGATAGACCTTTCAATCGACTCCCCAAGCCTGAAGTAAGGCTTTGCACCTTTCTCCTATTGTATGAACTTGGGTGTACTTATTCTTATGCTAAATGCAGGCTACAGCCAATCATACTGGATACAGCTTCTCAATCATTAGAATCACATTCTCCTTTGAGTCCCCACTTCATCAAATTTCCTACCTCAACCTCTTGCTCTAAGTACATCCGTATCTCCTGGCCAGCCTTCTACATTGCCAAATCTTCTTAGTTGCATCTCCTCTAGAATTTTCTCACCTTGCCGTTGGCAGTACTTCATTTTTGTACCATTACTTTTTCCCTTTCGTGATCTAAAGATTACACTCATAACCAGTGACCCACACTAAAATTTCTCAATAATAACTTCAAAAATTAAAAAAAATCTCAACCAATCTCCCAGCGTCAAGGAGATATATTTCCTCATCAGAGACATCTCTTAATTCACTTTCCTTATAAAAGAATTTCCACATAAATCATGAGGACTAGCAAAGTCCGCATTATCGCTAGTCCTCATTATTGATTGCTGATCTCCCTCCTCCATAATCTAAGACGGCAGGCTCTGTATCACAGCCTCTATAATTCTTCTAGAATGCCCTAAAAGTTCTCTCTCTCTCTCTCTCTCTCCCCAATTTACACCAAAAAAGCAGGCGTCCACATATATATAAAATCAAAGATTACAAAGATTTGGAGCGAATGAATGCATACAGCTGCGCATGTGGAAAAATTGAACTTTTAGCAGAAAATGAAGGAGCTAAGGACGAAACTAAGATGCCCAATACAACCAAACGAGTAAACAAGAAAATAAACGCACGAGCTGAATTCAAGGACAAGAAGGAGAGAAGAACGCGAACTAACCCCATTGGAAGCAGAGCAAGAAGCAGAACCGTTGGGCACCGGCGCGATTGCATCGACCCGCTTCATGGGTCCTCCTCTTTTGTTAAATTGGAGGCCATAACAGAGCTTGCTGCTCGAATCCATCGATCTGGGGGCAGAAATGGAGGTCAAGCTCGCCGACAACGACGCCATCTTCAACGCTAACGTGTCCATCGAACGCCCCCCAAGAACGAGGACGCGAACTTGTGATTGAATTCGAGCGATTCGAGTCGAAAAAACGAAATTCGGTGGGAACCGATCTAGAGAGAGAGAGAGAGAAGGATGAGAAGCGAGAGAGCGCGCGCGCGCTTTGGTTCAATCGTCGGTTGTGGTTTTCGGGCAGTCCTGTTGGTGTCGTTGTTTACGATGCAGAAACGAGGAAACCTAAAACGAAAAATGAACGAATGGAGTGCAAAAATAAAAGAGTAATTTTGCTTTGACTAATGACGTATGCTGTATTTTTTTTTCCCAAAAATACAAATAGACAATGAAAAATAAAATTAAAAAAATGTAGAGAAAGTAGGCCGAAAGTAGATGGTAATTGGTAGGAAATTTGGGGCAAGAGATGTACTGTTCCAATGGGACAAAATCTAATGAATGAGCATTGATTCTAATATTGTTTGCATTAACATTGCGGCATGGTAAGTTAAAGAACCTAATCTAGAAGGGCTTCTTTTAACATACAAAGAGAATTAGAGAAGGCACTGCCCAGAGGAATGAAAACCCCATTTTCATGTTTAGGAGGAGAGGTTGATCCAAGAACTGAATTAACCCGAAAATCCTTATCTAAAATTACTCGTGATTGGAAAAAAAAAATACAAATTTCGATATGGATTACTGAGCATGCCAAGGTGAGAAAGGTCCGACCCCAAGCCCGTTCCCTATTTAGGCTGACTTGGTGTGGGCAAGATCATCAGATTGCCCAAGCCTACAATCTTTATAGTTTTTCGCGAAATAAGTTTTGATAATTTATAATTCAAAATTTTTTAGTTATGTTAAGTGTTGATTATTGTTGTGAGGGATAAGTCCAGGTTTATTTCTCTAACTTTTCAAATTTTGTAATCGGATCGCGCAACTTCTTTTTTAGTGCAATTCAAATTCACTAATTTGGGTGATTTTTCCAATGAAGTTCTTTTCTTTTCTTTTTGTAATGTCACACTTAATTATGTTAATGTGATTGTTTGGCATGCCTATTTTTAATATTACATAACAAAAAAGGGGAAAATTATTACTAAGATGTACTCTAAGAAAGAAGAAAAGGAAAAACAAAATCAGCCCATCATCGAGTCCAAACTCAATTCAGGAAAAAATAGTTAGATCATTACGAAAAAAAAAAAAAATCTATTTTTTTCCCCTGACAATGGGCCTTGATATTGGATTTCACTTTTAGTTAGGCCAGAATCTTATCAGCCCATATCAAAATTATTTTACCTTATCTTTTCTGGAATCGGCCGTTGACCAGGACTCCTCCAACTGACGCTCTGCAATTTTAACCAGCAAAGCGATTTGAGTTCAACTGTCAACTCTCTCTCTCTCTCTCTCTCTCCAATGGAGGATGACACCGAGGAGGTTTCAGAAGTCGGTCCTCCTCAACAGCTCCCACCTCCAGTAAGCTCTCTCTCTCTCTCTCTCTTCAGCCCCTTTTGGCGAGCATTTACCTCCTCAAATTACTCCACAAATCTGATCGTGGAAGTTTTCGCGATGCATTTTTTGGTTGTGTCGATGTACATCGCGAATCGCTTCCCTGTAATAACAATTCGGAGAGATGGGTTCCCTTTGGCATCGCCTTTCGATTGACCCGCGCGTGATTCCCGCACCGCGTTTCGATTATTTCTTTCGAGTGTTGATATGGGTCAACGTTCTGATGCCCGAACAGTTCCTGGAGGTGGTGTGCAAGAGCTCCGGCAAGCGGAGGAGGTTCGCGGCCGGCACGGAGGCCGGATTCGCCGTGCGGGTGATGAACAAGAAGCTGGAGGGCGGGTCTCCGTTTGCTCTCTACATTGAGGCGGTCAAAGAAGGGGAGGAAGGTGTGACTTTCGGCCCTAATTCGGCTCTCGTGGACTATGGCTCTGGATGGAGGTTGCAGACGGTCACTGAAGTGGATTATGCTGGTAATTTACATTTCCCTGGAGGATCCGAAAACCATGAGATCCGGCGGCTTTCGATGTCGCTGTTCTGTTTCATTGCGTCTTCTTTTTGTGAATGATTTGCAATTTCGTTTCTGATTGCTCTTCTTGATTAGGCGAGGATAAAGGTGAAGAATTTCAGCAAAAGATGGCACGGGCGCCTTTCCGGGTAAGGGTTGTTAATGTTCGGGATTTGTGAATTATTTAGAGTGGTCATTGGAGGAATATATGTTCTGGGATTTTAAAGATCCTATAATTTGTTGTCAAAGTGATGTGATCAATCTTGGATGTTCACCGAGATGTTACCCTGCTCTTAGCCAACGCGGTCTTCGGTAGAAATGTTAGGACCTCCTTCGTTAATGGTCTCTCGCCCTCCCAGTGACCTCCGTTTGCACGGGTTGTGAATTTTCTGCCATTTCTATTAGGAGGAAGCAGAAAAGGGTCAATTAGTTTTACTTAAATGAGTCTATATTGCTGTTAATTTACGAAGAAAGTGTATCTTGCCAGTAGCTACTGAGCATTTACAAGCTTACTGATGCAGTCTATCCTGTAATGATGCTTTTGCAGAATGCCAACGGCTCGAGTGTTGTGATGGATGTAGGAAAACCGATCAGTTTGGTGTACATTGGGAAAATATTAGTTGCATTTGTTTTGATATTTGTTCTTGGTGCGATTTTCACTCTGGCTCTTGAGTATCTTCCCATGTTAATTTTGTCCATCAACTCACTCATGTAAAGATCTACGATCCAAGTCGAATGGAATCGAGCGTTCATTTCTTCAGGTTATTTGGACAATGCACATTTCCTTGTCACAAACATATATATTCATCGCCAAGGTCAGCACATACATGTAAGGCGGCTGTTGTGTACAATGCAGTCTGAGCAATAACAGTCGGGCATTGTCAGTCAGTTTATGCCTCTTATGAAACATATCTTTATTGGGTGTTGCTGAGAATTGATACAGGGGATGTTGTATGATCCTACTGTCTTTACAACAAAGGAGCGAGACCGTAAGATTCCCCTGAAGACTTAATGTAAATAAGGGGAGGGAGGAAATTAATTTTATCCTCTCCATGCGTCCCTTTTATCGCCAACTAGAGTACAATGAGTTAAATAAATCATGGGGCTTGCGAGTAAATCTTTGCAGGAACTATGCTTGACGATTGGATGGGGCTTGATAAATCTATTGAGCATATGCTGCAGGAACATAGACTGCGCCTTTCAATGAGCTGTGACTCCGGCCATAGAAAATGTAGACCAGAGCTCCGATCAACATCCATATTGAGACACGGAACCATGTTCCCAACCTGGGCATCCAGTTGTCAAACCGAGAATCAGATCAGCTAGAAAAAGAGCAAATAGGGGGGTATGCATCAATCATTGAGAAGAAAACACTCATTATGAGGATGCTCACGGAAGACTAACTAATAGGCAGGTGTTGACAAGAATACAGGCAACTGGCAAGAAAGGGACGAACGGACACTGGAAACCTGTTAAAGGAGAGTCAATGACAGTTTGGATCATTTAAACATTGAATTATTAACTCCTGAAGAAAACCTAGTCTAATCAGGACTGAACCAGTTACCTCCTGCATGTCCAAAGTCATGCCTTGCATTATCTTGTCCTATGTAGGCCAGCACGACCAAACTGCCTAAGACAGGAACTCCAGCCAATCCACATAATATCGAACGAACCATGCTGTCAAGTTAATGCAGTTAGGATTTATGAAGCATAAGACAGTCATGAAATAATAACTGCAAAATTTCAAGACACGCAATCAAGGTTATTGCGTGTTTCCATGTAAATTTTGTGACTGCATGTGTATCAAGAAAGCATCAGCGTTTCCATTGTGCTACACATACTTCTGTTGTGGATTTGAATCTACGAAACCTGCTTCATATATCTATTGTGCAAACACCTCGAAGCATATGGGCCACGGCTATTCAACAATTGAAGAAAGGACTCATCCCTGTCAATCCCTTTATTACCCTGAGACAACTGATGCTCATGGGCCTTTCGGCACTTACCTGGTAGAGTTAACTATTGATCCATAAAAGTTTGTCCATTGAGATGAATTAAGCTCCATTGAGATGTTTAAAGCCAATCTAATATATCTATAGAATGTTCCAGATATATGAGTATAGCTAAACTCCATGTCAAATGTGAAAATCGTCTCACAAGAGACTCAAGAATTAACGACTTGCTCTAATAAAAGAGTGGCGGGAGTAAATGAAAGGTTGACCAACCTTGAAAGGCCTCCGACTGAAGCAGCAGGCGCAAGTATAAGACTTCCTACACACACAAAAACTATACTCCAGGCAGCAATCTTCCGCCTTCGTTCTTCATTATCATCTGTATATGTCCAAGCCAAAAATTAAGAAAGAAAATGTGCACATAGTGGAAGCAGATGCAGAGGCAATGCAATATGAACTGGAAAATTTTTACCCTTGGAAACAAAAACCCACAAAGGCCAATTATTTTGTCCATAATAAAAGGAGGAACCTTCCTGTAATCTAAAAGGCATGTCTATTTGCACAGTACTAAGAGGGTAAAGACTATTTTTCACAATGAAGAGGAACCCGATTAGCCAGTGTTCATCCACCAAAGAGCTGGCAAAGAAAAAAGTGACCATAGCAAGTTTAAATAGAGGACGATGATGTGCACGAGGAAGAGGATGGTTCTTGGACAAATTCAGTCGACATGTTAGGATGGAATTGCAATTCCCACAATTATGTCAAACAATTCTTTGCTTGATATTGTCTTCAGTTGAGGACTCACTTGTCTCAATCAACGGCTGATCATCTCCCCTGGATGAGATAACAGAACATTCGATTTCCGTGGAAGCAGTTCCCCTGAGGTCATTATAGAACTGCGAAGATACTAAACCAATCGACCCCGGGAGTCCTGATGTAAGGGGCACTTCATCTGGTGGAACATACCTGAGAATCAGGACAGAAACTGCAACGGTGGTGAAAGCAAGAAGGGTACCCACACTAACCTGCACCCATATAGGAAAATGGAGAGGCAAGCACAGATAAACAAGTGATTTTGACCCAAAAAGCTCTATATACCGTTCCAATTGTTATTCGACTTACCATCCCAGCCAACTGTGAGACATCCATGAAGAATGCTAAGGCTGCAGCCAGAACACCAGTCATCACTGTACTATTAACCGGAACTTGAGTATGTCTGTTTATATCTCCAAAGAATGATGGCAACAGTCCATCCCTAGCCATTGCCATCAAGATTCGTGGCTGCAAAGAAAGGGAGTTACAATTCAGTCAATCATACTTGTGTTTCCGGACTAGCGATCATTCTAGAACTTACTATAGCCTACAGGATAACACGAAGAAATAGGAAATTACAGACTGAAAATGTTGAGTGCGTTTGTTTATATCGGAAAAGAATGATGGAAAAAATCCTTTTCTGTGTATTGTGATCAAAATTCATGGCTGGAAAGAAACAGTTCACTCTCCAAGAAATTTGTGTTTCCTGTCTAAGCAATTACTTTAATTACAGAACCACACAAAGTCAACTTCATATTTGACGAATTCAATGGGATACGAAATTTCAGGTATTGTAAGGATTAAATTAATAATAGATTGCTTTAAGAGAGGACTAAGTGAATCAACATTTATAACCTGTTGACATCATGAACGAGTGAAATTCTTAAGACTGCAGTATCATGTCTAAGCAGGAGAGGGGGTGAAAGTTGGAAAGGCTCCATAGTCACTAACTAAAACCACTTGATATAATGATGCTAAAGCCCGAGTTACATGCATACCTGAGGGAGAATTAAACCCATCAAACTTGAGCATAGAGCCATGACTGCTCCAGTGGTTAGTATATATCTGCAATATAAAAAGCATACCTTGAAACCAACTGGTCCGTGGGAAATGGACTCAAGCTTAAATTGTTTGTCCACATTTTAATAGCAGAATAACATGCTTACACTGCCCATCGCATCCCATAGCGAGCAAATGTTGAGGAAATCGGGGTGTCTGGATCTAATGCATAGCATGGTACCACGCCAACAATTACAACGGACACAAGTGTGTATAATATGCAACATATAGACAGTGCCACTCCTATACCCACGGGCAGATCTCGTTGAGGATTTTTCACCTGTCATGTTGATCAGAACTCAGATTGAGGTTTGATATTTCTCAACAAGAAAAACTATGAAGATAATTCAGTTGATTTGTGTCAGTCAATTATAACATCACAATAAGTAAATGATGAATCAACTCTGTGCCATTACCAGTAAGAGAGCAAGTGACCAGGAATAAAAGTATTTATGTGCCGTGTCATTAGAAAGTACTCAAGCTATCAACCTTATTATCAAATAAACTGTTGAATTTTTTGCCCCAAATTATCATTGAATTGTCTACTTCATCTTCATTAGACCTGGCTTTTTTTGGCCACTGATAAAGCTTGCACAGTTTTCTTCACCTGCAATGACTATTTACAACTTATGGCCACATACATAGTGATTAATTTCCACATGCACGCATTTCAATATTTTTAACCGCAAAGAAGGATGAGTCAGAATTTATGACAGGTTTAAAACTTCCCAAGAGATCTTTGACCCTAGCTTGATGCGGCAAAGTATGAAATACTATTAAATTCATTAAGAGAAGAGAGAGAGAGCGAGAGGGAAAGGTTAGGGAGACATCAGAATGAATCTTAATTTGAATTTGGTCTTGAAAGCAAAATAATGGTTCAGTATGTATTTTAGTTTATGTCGAACTCCTTTCACTCGAAATTACTCATGCAACCAAGTGTTTGAGAACCTCTCCTTTTGTTTTTCTTTCATGCTTACTCACATTATGCCATGGGACACACTAGACAGAAAATCTCCAGGTAATCATTTGGAGATATATCCTGAAGTCATCTTTTTAGCATTTTATTCTAGTATACAATTTCATTGCAAACCAACTGAAAAGAAAGACAGTATGAGCTTATTACTTTCTTGTTACACTTTATCTGCATCTTTTCTATATAACTTTTTGTATAGTTTGTACATCTGGAAAATCTTTACCTCCTCAGCTGTACTGGTAACTGAACCAAAGCCAACGAATGAAAAGAATAAAACTGCAGACCCACCAAGCATTCCAGTGACCCCATAAGGGATGTACCTATAGTGTTCAAGAACAATATTTAGTTGCTGCCCACCTCTAAAACACATGGCAAGGGAAGTACTGACACTGTAGTTTACCCGTTTGGAAGCTTATACCCCAACCATCCAGTTTTGAAACCTATATATCCACCAGCTGCAATTATGAAAATCATGGCAGAGACATGTATTGTCGTAACGATGGTTTGCGCCATTGAACTCTGAAAAGTTAATTTACAGTTACCAGAGAGAAACTAAAACTCGAAGTTTCAATTTGAAAGCAAAAAAAAAAGCTTCAGAAGTAAAAAAATGAAATGCTACCTTCTTAATACCTATGCACAAAAGCACTGTCACTATAACAACTAAGGCGGCTGCACAAGGATCACCTACAATCCCAATCCGAGGAATAGTATGACGAGCCAAGAAAGAAGGTAACTTGTCCTCTCCTCCAAAAAACAAGGCCTGAAAGAAAAGGAGAAAGGAAGCAGAATAATACAGATTATTAAAAAGACTAAGAATCACCGGTTACTCTCTTTTTACAGTAATTATCATTCCCAAGGAATGGAGATAAAGGAAAAGAAGATATTGGTTGAAGCACATACTTATCATTTTCGTATTTAGGCACTTGATTTTTACTATTGTCAGAGACAAGGAATTTTTTCTAACTGAATATTCTTTGATTCCACTTCCTCAAATCAAATATTCAGCATTTTTTTTTTTTCATTTACAAGCGGTAATGCTACTGCAGTGTAACAATGGACCGAAGCAAGTGCACCTTAAAGAAAAGGATACGAGGGGAAGTGTAGAGAGCATTAGAAATAGCAAAAAACTAATTGCCATTCATATCAGGACCCTTTTCACCCTCTCCATGACATTGCTATACTATATAGCGTGTCCAAATTAGAATATAGATAGGGCGCATTAGTCTAAATCTTCTCTCAAGAAAGCCATATGTGATGCCAACTCTTTATTACATCGGGACCAAGTAGAGTATGAGGAGTGCGCATAACAACGTTTCTTGGCTGGGGAAGAGTTTTTTTTTCAAAAATAGTTCTTTTCTATTTCTATTCCGGCGACCGGCGGGCGACCAGCGACCGGTGGCGGCGGTGGCTTGGAGCGGTTGAAGGTGGCTGCAGCAAGAGATAAGAATAAAAGAAAAAAAAGTCGACTTATTTTTAGAAAGTGTTCCGGGAACAGAAGCAATTTTTTGTTTTCTCATTTCTACTCCAAATCTATTCATGGGCTAACTTTCTATTCCGAGGAATAGAAAAACAACTTGGCGTTACCAAACCGGTTTCTGTTTTTTTTTTTTTTTTTTGGTTTCGGGGAACAAAAGAATAGAAATTCTAAGAAATAAAATGTTACCATGCGCAACCTAAATCTCCCCAAGTTTCTAGTCAAAATGTCATAATCAACCTACAAATCTTCTCCAATAAGTTGTATCTTCCAAAAAGTGTCTGGTATGACCCCAACTTGCATTAGAAAAGGTGAGAGGAGATAACACGATAACAATTCCCAACCTCATCTACCATTAACAGCATGAAAATAAGAGAAGCAGAAGTGACCTTGATGTTCTTTCTATGAGAAAGCCTTCTATTCAACAATACCACCTCTCTTCAATCTATATAGTTTCCCAAAGAGATTTGTAGACCAAAGTGAATAGTTGGCTAGGAAATTTGGGTGTTTCGTAATCCCATAATTACACTTCCAAGTAGGAGTTCTTGATGCATTTGGCAATTGTGACATTATGACTATAAACTCTGCGAGTTTAATTAAGTCATGCTTGTCAGACTCGGATCATTTGTCCATAAATTACATGATATCCAGAATAAGATCAGATAATCGTGAACGCCAAAGGCAGACAAGGATTAGGTAGTTATATAATCATGAAAGAAGACCAGTACGATGAATCGAAATCTATTTCGATGCTCATCAAGATTTTTCATCTGATGCTCCCTAATTATTCTCATATCAATACATTATATCGAGCTATCAAGAAACTTCGTAGTTGACGATGAACTTAACAGAGATTTACTCTGCTCTCTTTAAGGTTAAGCTCTATGACAGTTTTTGCCAAATAAGATAATGGGTATTAAACCGAGGCTTAATCGATTCAATATTTAATGACTTGGCGATGAAAGATCCTAAACTAGACCTTTCAGCAATAGTGCCCTTGGTTGACCAAGTACCATTGCATCCCTTGAGTTACAGCCATGTAATGTTATGACAATGAAGAATTATGGATAAACTGCCAACGGTTTGGATGGAGAACATGAGCAAACCGTTTACACGTGTTCTAACATATTAAATTGAGCAGGGGTCGATCTTATAACATGTAGTTACCAATTATGAGAATAGCGCACCAGATTTGGGGAGATACCCCGAGCAACAGCTGCACCGCCGACTGTGTATTCCAGGATCAGCGACCAACCGATCAACCAAGCAACTCTGGGAGTAACGACAGAAGAATGAGCTGATGACATAAGGCATGTAAACCTCCCCCCCTAAAAATAAAAATAAAAAACCATTTTTTCAACTTAGGCTCCGTTCATTTTACAGAAAATAACTTCTAGAAAAATATCTTATGTATTTTCCAGCATTCGTTTTATGGAAAATGAAATAGTCAAAAGTGGAAAATATTTTCCATAACTTCTCCCACCTCATTTTCTTTTACCAAATACATTTTTATTTTCTTTTTCTTTTTTTAAAAAAATCAAGTTTTTAATTATTTTTCTTTTCTTTTCTTTCTTTCCTTTTCTTCTTCTTCCTTGCCTTGGCCAATCGCCGAGCTCCACAAGCCAACTAGAGCCTTATCACAGGCTAATGAGCTCCTCTCCAGCTTGTGGCGAGGCAGGCAAAGCTCTGCATTGCCCGAGGCTAGATTCGGCGAGGGTGAGGCTCGAGCTTGCCTGGTTCGATGGAGCTCAGGCTTGCCTAGATCTAGTGAGCCGCGACCTCGCCGTCCCCAGCGGAACTCAAGCTCACCCGAATCGATGAAGATCGAGCTCACCTGGATCTGGCAAGCCCGAGGCTCGCTCATCAATCTCGATGGAGCTCGGGCAAGCTCAAGGCTCACCATCGCCAACCGCCGGAGATCGGCGAACCGGTGACACTAATCTAGTGAGGCCGGAGGCCAGATCGGCGAGCCAGCAACGACTGCGAGCCTTTGGCCTGCCAATCTAGCGAGCCCAAAGGCCGGTGAGCTCAAGCTCGCCACTCGCCGCTCGCCGCTCGTTGGATCAACAAGGCAGTTATAGCTCGCCTTTGGCCGGTCGTCATGGCCGGCGATCAACCAAAGAAGAAGAAGATAAAATAAAAATAAATAAATAAATAAATAAAAGGAAACCAAAATTAATTTTAAATAAAATTTAAACAATAAAATAAAAAAAAAAAAATACTTAAAAAGTGTCAAAAGAAAGATTTTTCTTATCAAATAACAAAATATATTTTCCATTTCATTTTTAGGTTTTAGCCGTATAGTTAAAACTAATTATATTTTTCTGAAAAATAATTTCTTAAAATATATTTTATAAAAATATTATATTTTTCGTAAACGAACAGTGCCTTAATTTTAAAATACCCTCGGCAGGCGGAATCTAATGGCTTAATTTTAAAATATTATATTTTTCGTAAACGAACGGTGGAGGTACAGCTTAATAATACTGTTGCAGTAAGTAACTACGCTCCAAACGGAAGTGCAGAATGCGGAATCTAATGGCTTAGTCACATCAAGAACTTTCCACTGAATAAAAGAGCTAAGACTGATTACCCCTCGCCAAGGCATATGTACGTGTAGTGATAGGCGCTTCCGGCAGAGGGACATCGACAAGCGAGCTCCGCATAGCAGGACGCGGAGAGCGCGGCAGCCATTCCGGCGATCAGGAAGGAGATGGTGAGAGCAGGTCCGGCGTACTCTCTAGCCACCGTCGGGACAAGAGTGTACACCCCAACCCCGACGGTCGACCCGACTCCTGAAATTGAAAAAGAAAAAGAAAAAAAAGAGGCATGATTACTACGATTTCCCGCACGTACAGAAGTGCCGACCGTCGGACCAAAGCTCGGAGTACTGGAACGGGATTGCGACAGGGAGCGAGGGAGGGAGGTAGGCGTTACCGATGGCGACGAGGTCGAAGACGGACAACCGCCGGGCCAGCTGGTGGTGGCCCTCGCGCGGCGCGTGGATGGAGTCGACCTGCTTCCTCCGCACCAAGCTCTGCAGCGCCCGCGAGCACTTGCCTCTGCAGAATCTCCCCGCCATGTCGGCGCAATATGAATTCCGACAGGTGAATGGATGGATGAGACGGCACTGACGGAGCGAAGATGTGGCAGAAAGAGAGAGAGAGAGGCGAACCGAATTATTGAATTGGGAAGGCCGGCATGTTAAATAATTAAATATTAAATTACACGTTGATCTAATAATTTAAGCTTTTAGGATAATAGTTGGCAATAATCTTATAAAATCTCACACAGGGCCTAATAGGAAGGCCGTGAAAGGTCCCGATTTGTTTGTATACTGAGAAATTGCCGCTCTCTGCTTAAATCAGGCCATACGGCCGGTGGTTACTGGAACACCATGTTCCGAACATGGGGGATGCGGCCGGCCATCCCATGCCCTTCTTCCATTGCCGCTATCCCCAGGATTACGTCAGAGAAATATTAGACCAATGCACAGTAAATAAGCCGGTGACCCTGCTGCCTGGGATTCACTAAGAAATGAATTTTTGCGTCACAATGGATGAACGCATAAGAAATACAACGCTCCAGCATCTGAGTCCTCGTCATGCAAATCCAAGATTATGGAAAGGTTTCATTTCTGCTCATGCATTGAAAACTAGTGTCCGTTTCTCTACCTGAACGTCATATCAGAGTGCATTTTCTAATCGCGCCACTCGCGATCTACTGTAAGATCTCATTCACCAATATCAAGTGGCAAAAAGCCACTAGACACCGAACATTGCGAACATGCCATAAAGCACAGCCCCATGATAGGTTTGTAAAACTAGGAACCGGTAGTGGAATCCTTCCAGATAAAACCCATGTCGCTCAAGCACTGACAAGATACGGAATTTGGCCCTGTCGCTGTGACTATCACTGCACATTCGGTGGCCAAGACCGTCCCAAATAACAGTGTCGAATCGCTCAAGAAAATCCAGGAACACGAAAAGCGCTTCCTCTATCGTCCCAGTTCAAGAATCTTGCCATTGCAAAGTTCCAAGTCCCCATCCTTTTCTTCCTCGAATAAGCTCAAAAAGAAAATGCAGGGCTTCTCATCCCATATGTTCAGTAGAACGAGGGAGAGGGTCAAACCATCTTATTCAGATGGTTCATCCGAGAACCTGGCAAATGAAAGTAAAACAGATGAACTTCAGATAGAGAAATTCCTTTCACGTGCCCTACTATTAATCCAGCATTCCCAGGAATACAGAGAACAACGGCTCATGAGCTTGACCTAAGTCAAATAACGAGACAACAAAGGCAGACAAGTTTCTCTGCTGTTTTGACATTCAGGAAATCCAGGAGTACTCTACAGAACCCGCATCTTTGAGAGGCGTGGATGGTTTAACAGATGAAAGGAAGAGGAGGGAAAAATTTCCCCCCACTCTTTTGTTTTTCAATGTAGTCCTTTTCTTTGACATTCTTGATCTGGCAGCAAATGAAACAGCTAATGCCATCTTTGCTTTATATGCTCAGCAGACCAAGAATTTCAGAAGCAATCAATCATGATAAATACATCTACTTATGTCATACTGAAGTTAAACTTGGAAAATAGTCAGATAGAACTCAAGAGCCTTTGCAATCGACTCCCCAAGACTCGATTGGGATAAGTTCAAGTTTAGTTTTCTAACTTGTCCAATTTTGTAACCAGATCGCCAAACTTCTTTTGGTGCAATTCAAATCCACTAATTTGGGTGATTTTTCCAATCAAGTTCATTTTATTTTATTTTTGTAATATCACACTTAATTACGTCAATGCGATTGTTTGACATGCCTACGTTAACATCACATAACAAGAAAGGGGAGATTTATTATCAAAATTCTAAAACTTAGTCTAACAAAGAAGTAAAGGAAAAATCAGCCCATCAAGTCAAATTCAATTCAGGAAAAAATAGTCAGATCATTAATTTTTCCCTCTTTTCTTACCCTGACATGGCCTTGATATCGGGTTTGACTTTTACTTGGGCCACAATCTTATTGGCCTTGTGGCCCGAACCAAAATTATTTCACTTTTTTTTTTTTTTTTTTAAAACTGTAAATCAGCCATTGATCGGGACCCCTCCAACTAACGGGCTCTACAATTTTATAACCAGCAAAACGATCCCAGTTCAATTGTAAACTCTCTCTCTCTCTCTCTCTCTCTCTCTCTCTCTCTCTCATGACGGATGACGCTGAGGAGGTTGCGGAAGTCGGTCCTGTTGGAAATTTCCTATAATATGGGCTTACATTAATTAATTGATTTTCTATTTTAAATAATCGGGTTAATGGATATTCCAATATTTGTTGAACCCTACAGTGATCTGATTAAATAGGGTATTGGCATATATTAATAACGGGCCTAGTTAAGCAGCAAAGTGTAGGCAATTGTGTTTAACTGAAGCTCGTAATAAGGAAGGGCCCAGTTGACACGATGTTGGTTAAGGTTTGCTAGGTCCCTTTTCTAGCCTATAAAATGGTAGGTTATACCTATCGGTTGCTTTAATCCCATTAAAAGCTGCTATACTGAAATAGGTCATAGAGAGGAAGATCTTGTATTCCAATAAATCCTTGATTATCAGAGTAATCTACTTTTCTTCAAGTAAAGCAATGGCTCAAACAAGTACACTTTAATTCCGCTATATTTATTGATCTCGGTGTTTTACAATCATGTATAGATCCGTTTTTAATGATTGATTAGTTGTTTATGTGAATTAATTTTCTACATATGGTGTCAAAGCAAATCATAAATGATTGTAGAACCCAATTTTTTTTTTTTTATGGACAAATTCGAAATCCTTTCTCTTTGAGCCGAATATGGGCATTATTTTTTCGTTTAGATTTTTTGCTTGATTGATCCTACAACCATAGGGCTTTTGTTCTGCATGTCGAGATATTTCCAACCATATATAATTTGCATGATTTCGTTGAGAATTGAGAGAGAATTTTAGATTTGAAATTCTAGGGTTTATATGTGAAAAAGTTCTAGAATTTGCAAATTACTTGCATACGATTGATGTTTGATGTAAATCGTTGCATGGGTATTGTTACAGTATCCTTTTGTTGTATTAAATTGAGTTTTTAGGGTTTAAATTTGAGAAATTCGAAATTCGGCCATGGGAGCTTTAGTTTGAAACTTCAAAGCTTGCATGTGGTAGATTTAGTTGGTTTTTTCTCCATTTAATTCAATCCAGATAATTATATTGATGTTATATGCAAGACCCATGAATAAATTTCATAAAAAAAATCAAGCTAATATGCTACTTTGGAGCTTCAGGTCGAAACCGGGTTGTGTGACTCGGTTTGCTGCAACTTCGGGACCCTGCTGGAGGTTGAAGAAGACCTCCATCCGGGCCGGGCCTTCTACTGGGCATAAGCCCATTTTTTTTTAATGCTTCAGGTTATGGGCATAGCCCAGAATCTTTATAATTTATTTTGCTTGGGCGTTGAGCCCAGACCTGTTCCACGCGCGGGCTTGTAGCCCAGAAGTCGTCAGTTGAGCCCACGCGAGAAGACAGCCTGGTCTTGGGCCTCACAGGTCCGGCCTGTTCCAAGCAGCGAACAAGATAGCTTGGGCCGAGTGAAGGTTGGGCCCCACAAGAGTCTCCGATTTGGGCTGCTCATGGATCAGGCCCTACGATTCGATTAGGGCTGCTCACGGGTCCTGGGCCCGTGGGAGTCCAAAATATTTAAATAATATTATTACAATATTATAACAATAATAAAATAATTAAAAAAAATTGTGGCAAAAATTGTTGTTCGAAAAAATGCAATATGATCATTGGAAGCACATGTTGTAAAGTGTTTCATATTGTTTGATGAATTTTGGGCATAAATTTTGGAGTTCCCTATTGATAAAAGATTAATATATACAATTACTCTCCCAAAGGAAGCTATTGTGTATATTAATTTGGAAAATAGCATGAAGTTTAATTCCCATATTTAAAAGATGGGGATGTATAATTGAAAAATATGTATTTGCCCAAAGGGGATAAATGTTTTGAAAATTATATGTAATTCCCCTCTATGTTGATATTATGGAGATGTATAATTTAAAGGATTTGTCTACCCAAAGGGGATGAATCCTTGACAATTATATGTAATTCTCCTTGTTATTGCATTATAAATTTCATGCTGGGAAAAATATTGGTGCATTATACACTTTGCCCAAAGGGGAGTTTATGATGTACTAATTATTTTTGTTGAGTTACTTATTGCCCATAATTGATCTTATTGCATTATGTGTGTTAAACAATTATGTTTGCTGTAAATAACAACAATGCCACGGTTGAAATGTTAACTGGATTAAACTTTAAGAGATGGAAGCAAGATATAGAATTTGCTCTGGGCATCGTTGATATGGACTTGGCTCTATGTGAGGATGAACCTGCCAGACCCAATGATCAAAGTATTGCAGATCAAAAGGCCCATTATGCTAGATGGAAAAAATCTAATCGACTGAGCCTCATTGCTATGAAGAGGTCCATTGCTGAGCATCTTATTAGTGGTTTGCCGGAAGATACAAATGTGAGATAGTTCCTTGAAGCAGTGGGAGAAAGATATAGAGTCTTAGATAAGGCTAAAGCTGGGAACTTGCTGAGAACTTGCTGAGTGAGTTAACGAACATGAGGTATGATGCTGCTATAGGTGTTAGAGAATTTATACTAAAGATGGTCCACATTCAGTCCAAGCTTAAGGCCCATGAAATTGTTATTTCTAAAAATTATATTGTGCATCATGCCTTAAATGTTTTACCAGCTGAATTTAGCCAGATTAAGACTGCTTATAGTGCTCAGAATGAGACATAGAGCGTTAATGCCTTGATTACTAAGTGTGTGACTGAGGAAGAGAAGTTAAAGAATGAAAAGTATGAGTCCGCCCACTTAACTACCAATGCCAAGTTGAGTTCATCTAGAGGCAAATGGAAGCCTAAAGGGTTAAATGTTTATGGTCCAAAGAAATGGCAAGACTTTAAGAAAAATGGGAACTATGGGAGAAATGGAGATAAGGATTTTAAATGTTTTCACTGCAAGAAGCATGGTCACAAGAGAGCCAATTGCTACAAATTCCAAGTTTGGCTAAAAGCAAGAAAAGAAAGTCACCAAGGTGAGTTGTTGGTTTGCTTTGAATCAAATCTGGTTGATGTTCCTTTGGATTCTTGGTGGCTTGATTCTGGTGCTACTGTTCATGTAACTACTGCCTTACAGGGTCTCACAAATCTAAGGAATCCAAGTCTGAGGGAGTCAAAGCTTAAAGTTGGAAACAATACTGGAGTTGATTTGGAGTGCATAGGGACAATTGTTTTGAATTTAGATTTTGGTTTTCAGCTTGTCTTGAACAATGTCTCTTATGTTCCTAATTTTAGGAGAAACTTAGTATCTCTTTCTTCGCTTGACAAAGCTGGATATTGTCTTTATTTTGCGAATAAAAGAGTGGATTTGAGTTATGATTCCAAAATTATTGGGAATTGTGTTTTGTCTGATGGATTATATCGATTATCCTTATCTCCCGATAGACCATATTGCTCTTTCAATGTCGAGAATGTTGTTGCTAAGAGATCTTTAATCAAAGATAAATCTTCATTGCTATGGCATAAGCGATTAGGGCATATCTCAAAAGAAAGGGTAAAGCGACTTATCAAGGCTGATATTCTTCCTCCTCTTGACTTAGATGATACTGAGACTTGTATTGATTGTGTGAGGGGAAAATTAACTAAAATCAAGAAGAAAGGCGCTACTCGCAGTCAAAATCTATCGAAGATAATCCATACTGATATTAGTGGGTCATACTCAACCACCTTGTGTGGAAATAAGTACTTCATCACGTTCATTGATGATTTCTCCCGTTATTGTTATGTTTATCTAATTAAGGAGAAGACTAATGCTCTTGAAATGTTCAAAGTGTTTCGTACTGAAGTTAAAAAACAATTGGAAAAAATTATCAAGATTGTCAGGTCTAATCGCAGTGGTGAGTATTATGGGCGATATATTGAGGCTGGACAGCAAAAGGGACCATTTGCAAAATATTTGCAAGATTGTGGTATTGTTGCTCAATATACAATGCTTGGGAGTTTTGAACATAATGGTGTAGTTGAACGACGCAATCGCACACTCATGGAAATGAAACGAAGTATGATAGGCAATTATAACTTGCTTGAATACTTATGGGGTGATGCAATTAAAACGGCAACTTATATATTGAATCGTGTACCTAGTAAATCGGTGCCGAAAACACCTTTTGAATTGTGGACAGGGTGGAAACCAAGCTTGAATCATTTTCGAGTTTGGGGTTGTCCTACAAAGGTGAAAATTTATGATCCTTCTCAGAAGAAGACCGAATCCAGGACTACTAGATGTTACTTTATTGAATATCCTAATCATTCTAAAAGGTATAGGTTCTACTGTCCTACTCAAGGCACTAAAATCGTTGAATCTCAAACTGCCAAATTCCTGGAATTAGATGTTGCTGAAAAGAGTTCTTCTCAATCTTTTGAAAGGGAAGAACCAAACAAAACGGTCTTTATTACATTGCCCATCTTGCATGATGATTCTATGTGAGATCCCAGCAGAGTGGAAATTCAGCAAGAAGCAAATACCGAAAATATGACGGTAGATCCTCCCATTACAAATGAAATTCCCCAAATGAATGATGCAGCTCCAGAAATGCCTGTACGAAGATCACAGCAACAAAGAAGACCAACACCTCTAAATGATTATCATGTCTATCTTGGAGAAGCTGATTTTGACATTGGAAGTATAGTTGATCTGACGACTTTCAAAGAAGCTCTTAATAGTGATTAGGCAAATAAATGGTTAGGAGCGATGAATGACGAGATGATTTCCATGTCAACTAATCAAGTATGGAAACTTGTTGATTTACCTGTTGGGCAAACCAATCGGCTGCAAATGGGTATTCAAAACCATGAAAGACAATAAATGCAACATAGAGAGATTCAAGGCAAGGTTAGTCACAAAAGGGTACACACAGAGAGAATGCATTGATTATACTGAAGTTTTTTCCCCAGTGTCCACTAAAGACTCTTTTCGGATAATTATGGCATTGGTGGCTCATTTTGATTTAGAGCATCACCAAATGGATGTCAAGACAGCTTTTCTAAATGGAGATTTGGATGAAGAAGTATATATGCAGCAACCTGAAGGGTTTAAAGAAGCCGGAAAGGAGCATATGGTGTGCAAATTTCAAAGGTCCATCTATGGTCTCAAACAAGCATCACGTCAGTGGTACTTAAAATTTCACAAAGTTGTGAGATCGTTTGGCTTTGAAGAAAACAGGTATGATCAATGCATCTACATGAAAGTAAGTGAGTGTAAATATATTTTATTAGTACTTTATGTAAATGACATTTTACTTGCTAGCAGTGATGTTGATCTATTGAATGACACAAAAAAATTTCTATCTACAAAGTTTGATATGAAAGATCTTGGGGAAGCCTCTTTTGTTCTGGGAATTGAGATTTTTCGTGACGGATCTAAGAATGTTCTGGGGTTATCTCAGAAAAGTTATATAGATCGTGTTTTGAAAAGATTCAATATGCACACCTGCAAGTCAGGTGATGCTCTTGTTGTGAAAGGAGATAAATTGAGTATAGAACAATGCCCCAAGAATGATGTTGAAAAAGAAGTCATGAAGAATGTTCCATATGCTAGTGCAGTTGGCAATCTTATGTATGCACAAGTATGTACCAGACTTGATATTGCTTCTGCTGTGAATACTCTTGAAAGATATCTATCGAATCCAGGTCAAGAATATTGGGTTGCAGCTAAGAAGGTGATGAAATATCTACAACGAACAAAGGACTTCATGCTCGTGTATAGCATAGTTGAGGACCTAAAGGTGATTGGATATTTAGATGCTGATTTTGCTAGTTGTTCAGATGACAGAAAATCAACTTCTTGATATATTTTTATGATGGTTGGAGGTGTTATTTCTTGGAAAAGCACAAAGCAAACCTTGATTACAAACTCTACGATGTATACTGAGTTTGTAGCGTGCTATGGCGCGTCAATTCAAGTAGTTTGGCTTAGAAATTTGATCTAAGAATTGCAAGTTGTGGACTCTATTGCTAGACCTATAGTGATCTACTGTGACAACATTGCGGCTGTGTTTTATTCCAAGCATGACAAGATTAGCAATGCGTCCAAACACATGGAGATCAAATATTATACTGTTAAGGACTTAATCAAAAATGGAGATATTGTGATTGAAAATATCAGAACTGAGTCCATGTTGGCTGATCCTCTAACAAAATGCTTACGACCCATTCTGTTTAAAGAACATGTAAAGAATATGGGTGTCTTAGATTCTTTTGATTTCTTTTGTTAGTGGAGTTATATAATTTGTATTTCTAAATATTATAGTTATATGTAGACTGATAATGCTTTTATGATGTCTATTAAAGTATTTATTTTCAATGATTGTTATTATTGATTCTATTGTTATCATTTCTCATGTTGACTAAGAAATGGAAGTATAAAACAATATCTTTAAACAAATTTTGGTTTAAAGATGACTAGATGTCACTGATTATGAGATCTCATGTTGGATTGTGACATAGTTGTGCAATTTCATGTTGTTTAGAAATTGCGTTAATGAAGTTTCATGTCGTTGAGAAATTACATTAAGGACCGATAAGAAATAGTGTATATTTTGATCACATGTTGGCACTATTTCTTACTACACTACTAGGCCCATGATCCATGAAAATATAATACTTATTATATGTGATTATGGAAAGTCTTGTGTTGTGGCATTTTCTTAACACATTGATCTCCATAGTCCTATATTGAGGTTATATAAGATTGGATTGGTATTGAGATGCCATTATTGGAATATTTTTTTTTTTTTAAGTTGTGGTCGCATAAAACAAAATTTTCAGTTATTAACCCAATAGTGTCGTTTTCAATATAAAATATTTTACGAAATAAAATAAGTTAATTAATGTAGTCCAAATTGGAGAATATTGGAAATTTCTTATAATATGGGCTTATATTAATTAATTGATCTTCTATTTTAAATAATCGGGTTAATGGTTATTCCGATATTTGTTAAACCCTACAGTGATCTGATTAAATAGGGTATTGGCATCTATTAATAATGGGCCTAGTTGAACAGCAAAGTGTAGGCAACTGTGTTTAACTAGGATATTGGCATTTATTAATAATGGGCTTAGTTGAGCTGCAAAGTATAGGCAATTATGTTTAACTGAAGCCTATAATGGGAATGGCCCAGTTGATACGTTATTGATTAGGGTTTGCTAGGTCCTTCTCTAGCCTATAAAAGAGTAGGTTATACCTATCAGTTGCTTTAATCTCATTGAAAGCTGATATACTGAAATATGCTATAGAGAAGAAGATATGGTATTCCAATATATCCCTGATTATCAGATAGAGAATAAGATCTGATATTTCAATAGATCCCTGATTATCAGATAGATCCATAATTATCAGAGTGATCTACTTTTCTTCAAGTAAAGCAATGGCTCAAACATGTACGCTTTAATTTCGATATATTTATTGATATTGATATTTTACAATCATATATGGATCCGTTTTTAATGATTGTTTAGTTGTTCACGTGAATAAATTTTCTACAGGGCCTCCTCAACAGCTCCCACCTCCTGTAAGCGCTCTCTCTCTCTCTCTCTCTCTCTTCAGCTCCTTTTGGCGAGCACTTACCTCCTCGAATTGCTCGACAAATCCGATCGTGAAGTTCTCGCGATGCATTTTTCGGTCGCATCGATGTGTATCGCGAATTGCTTCCCAGTGATAACAATTCGGAGAGATGGGTTCCCTTCGGCATCGCTTTTTCGACTGACCCGCGCGTGATTTTCGGACCGCGTTTCGATTCTTTCTTTCGAGTGTTGATTTGGGTCAACGTTCTGATACCCGAACAGTTCCTGGAGGTGCTGTGCAAGAGCTCCGGCAAGTGGTGGAGGTTCGCGGCCGGCACGGAGGCCGGATTCGCCGTGCGGGTGATGAACAAGAAGCTGGGGGGCGGGTCTTCGTTTGCTCTGTACATTGAGGCGGTCAAAGAAGGAGAGGAAGGCGTGAATTTCGGCCCCAATTCGGCTCTCGTGAACTATGGCTCCGGATGGAGGTTGCAGACGGTCACTGAAGTGGATCATGCTGGTAATTTACATTTCCTTCGAGGATCGGATAACCATAAGATCCCGTGGCTTTTGATGTCGCCGTTCTGTTTCACTGTGTCTTCTTTTGCGCATCATTTGCTATTTCGTTTCTGATTGCTCTTCTTGACTAGGCGGGGACAAAGGCGAAGAGTTTCGGCAAAAGATGCCGTGGCGGCCGCCTTTCTAGGTAAGGGTTGTTAATGTTGGGGATTGAATTGCAAAAATTTGTTTAGAGTGGTCATTCAAGGAGTATATGTCCTAAGATCTCAAGGATCCTATGATATGTTGTTCAAGTGATGTGATTGATCCCGGATGTTCACCGAGATGTTACCCTGCTCTTAGCCGACACCATCATCGGTAGAAATGTTAGGACCTCCTTCGTTGATCATCTCTCGCCGACCCAGTGATCTCTGTTTGCACTGGTCGTGAATTTTCTGCCATTTCTATTAGGAGGAAGTAGAAAAGGGTCAATTAGTTTCACTTAAATCAGTTTATATCGCTGTTAATTTACGAAGAAAGTGTCTTGCCAATAGTTAGTAGTTACTGAGCATTTACAAGCTTACTGATGCAGTCTATCCTTTGATGATGCTGTTGCAGAATGCCCACGGCTCAGGTGTTGAGATGGATGTAGGAAAACCCGTCATCAGTTTGGCATACATCGGGAAAATATTAGTTGCATTCATTTTGATATTTGTTCTTGGTGCGATTTTCACTCTGGCTCTTGAGTATCTTCCCATGTTAATTTTGTCAATCAACTCAATTATGTAAACATCTACTATCCAAGTCAAATGGAATCCTTGCTCATTTCTTTTAGAAAATGCACATTTTCCTTGTCACGGACATGTATATTCAACACCAAGGTCGGCACATACACATAAGGCGGATGTTGTGTACAATGCAGTCTGAGCAATAACAGTCGGGCATTCTCAGTCAGTTCATGCCTCTATGAAACATATCTTTATTGAATGTTGCTGAGAATTGATACAGGGGATGTTGTATGATTCAACTGTCTTTACAACAAAGGAGCGAGACCTTAAGGTTTCCCTAAAGACTGGTGTAAAAAAGAGGGGGAGGAAATTCATTTTGTCCGCTCCATGCGTCTCTGTTATCACCAAATAAAGTACAATGAATCAAATAAATCATGGGGCTCACGAGTAAATTTTTGCAGGAACTATGCTTGATGATTGGATGAGGCTTGATAAATCTCGAGCATTTGCTACGGGAACATAGACTGCACCTTTCAATGAGCTGTGACTCCGGCCATAGAAAATGTAGACTAGAGCTCCAATCAACATCCATATCGAGACACGGAACCATGTTCCCAACCTGGGCATCCAGTTGTCAAACCAAGAATCGGATCAGTTAGATAGAGAGCAAATGAGGGGTATGCATAAATCATTGAGAAGAAAACACACTCAAATTCTGAGGGTGCTTACCCAAGATTAACTAATAGGTAGGTGTTGATAAGAATACAGGCAACAGGCAAGAAAGGGACGAACGGACACTGGAACCCTGTTAAAAGGAAAGTCAATGACAGTTTGGATCATTTAAGCATTGAATAATTAATTCCTGAAGAAAACCTAGTCTAATCAGGAATGAACCATGGTCTATCAACACTTGTAGGCAATAGAAGTTACCTCCTGCATGTCCAAAGTCATGCCTTGCATTATCTTGTTCTATGTACGCCAGCACAACCAAACTGCCTAAGACAGCAACTCCAGCCAATCCACATAATATCAATCGAACCACACTGTCAAGTTAATGCAGTAAGGAGTTATGAAGCATAAGACAGTCATGAAACATTAAATGCCAAAATTTCAAGAGGCACGCAATCAAGGTTATCGAGTGTTTCCATGTAAATTTTGTGCATCCATGTGTGTCAAGAAACCATCAGCATTTCTATTGTGCTACACATACTTCTTTTGTGAAATTAAATCTATGAAACCTGCTTCATTTAACTATTGTGTAAACAATTCAAAGCACATGGACCACAGCTATTAAACAATTGAGGGAAGGACTTAATCCTTGTCAGTCCCTTTATTACCCCGAGACAATCAATGCTCTTCTGCCTTTCAGCACTTATCTGGTAGAGTTAACTATTGTTCCATAAAAGTTTGTCCATTGAGATGAATTAAGCTCCATTGAGATGTTTAAAGCCAATCTAATATATCTATAGAAAGTTCAAGATGGATGAGTATAGCTAAACTACATGTCGAAAGCGAAAATCGTCTCACAAAGGACTCAAGAAAAAACAACTTGCTCTGACAAAAAGTGACGAGAGTAAATGGAGGTTGACCAACCTTGAAAGGCCTTCAACTGAAGCAGCAGACGCGACTATAAGAATTCCTACACATACAAAAGCTATACTCCAGCCAGCAATCTTCCGCCTCCCTTCTTCATTATCATCTGTATATGTCCAAGTCAAAAATTAAGAAAGAGCACGTGCATAGTGGAAGCAGAGGCAATGATGCACTATGACCAGGAAAAATTTTACCCTTGGAATCAACAACCCACAAAGGCCAGTTATTTTGGCCATAACAGAAGGAGGAACCCTCTTGTATTCTAAAAGGCATGTCTACTTGCGTAGAACTAAGAAGGGAAAGACTATTTTACGCAATGAAGTGGAACCCACTTAGCCAGTGTTAATCCACCTAAGAGCTGGCAAAGAAAAAAGTGACCATAGCCAGCTTAAATAGAGGACAAAGGTGTGCAGGAGGAAGAGGAGAGTTCTTGGAATTGCAATTCAGTAGACACGTTCGAAGGGAATTGCAATTCACACGATTATGTCAAACGATTCTTCACAGTAATGTGAAGGACAAAGAAGTAGGTTAGTTAGTCTCTCAATACCTTTAATCACATGTTTTTGCATGATATCTTCTTCAATTGAGGACTCACTTGTCTCAATCAACAGCTGATTATCCTCCTTGGATGAAACAACAGAATATCCAATATCCGTGGAAGCAGTTCCCTTGAGGTCATTATTGAACCGTGAAGATACTGAACCAATGGACTCCCGGAGTCCTGATGTAAGAGGCACTTCATCTGGTGGAACATACCTGATAATCAGGACACAAACTGCAACGGTGGTGAAAGCAAGAAGGGTTCCCACACTAACCTGCACTAGGAAAATGGAGAGGCAAGCACAGATAAACAAGTGATTTTAACCCAAAAATCTCTATATACCATTCCAATTGTTATTTGACTTACCATCCCAGCCAACTGTGAGACATCCATGAAGAATGCTAAGGCTGCAGCCAGAACACCAGTCATCACTGTACTATTTACTGGAACTTGAGTATGTCTGTTTATATCTCCAAAGAATGATGGCAACAGTCCATCCCTAGCCATTGCCATCAAGATTCGTGGCTGAAAAGAAAGGGAGTTACAATTCAGTCGATAAATCATACTTGTGTTTCCCGACAAGCAATCATTATAGAACTAGCCATATCACTTGATACAAGATAACACGAAGGAAGAGGAAATTACAAACTGAAAATTTTGAGTGCATTTGCTTATATTGGAAAAGAATGATGGAAAAAATTCATTCCCATCCATTGTGATCAAAATTCAAGGCTGGAAAGAAAGAGTTCACTCTCTAAAACATTTGTATTTCCTGTCCAAGCAGTTACTTTAATTACAGAACCAGACAAAGTCAACTTCATATTTGATGAGTTCAATGATATACGAAATTTCAGGTATTGTAAGGATTAAATTAAATATAGATTGATTTAAGAGAGGACTAAGTGAATCAACATTTATAACCTGTTGACATCATGAACAAGTGAAATACTTAAGACTGCAGCTTATCATGTCCAAGCAGGAGAGGGGGTGAAAGTTGGAAAGTCTCGATAGTCACTGACTATAACCACCTTTTATAATAAGGCTAAAGCCCGAGTTATATGCATACCTGAGGGAGAATTGAACCCATCAAACTCGAGCATAGAGCCATGACTGCTCCGGTGGTTAGTATATATCTGCCATATAAAAAGCATACCTTGAAACCAGTTGGTCTGTGGGAAATGCACTCAAGCTCAAATTGTTTGTACACATATTAAAAGCAGAATAACATGCTTACACTGCCCATTGCATCCCATAGTGAGCAAATGTTGAGGAAATCGGGGTGTCTGGATCTAATGCATAGTATGGTACCAAGCCAACAATTACAACGGACACAAGCATGTATAATATGCAACATATAGACAATGCCACTCCTATACCCACGGGCAGATCTCGTTGAGGATTTTTCACCTGTCATGTTGATCAGAAGTCAGCTTGAGGTTTGATGTTTTTCAACAAGAAAAACTGCAAAGATAATTCAGATTATGTTAATCGATTATAACATCACGATAAGTCAATGATGAATCAACTCTGTGCCACTACCAGTAAGAGAGCAAGTGACCAGAAACAGAAGTGTTTCGTGCCGTGTCATCAGAAAGTACTCAAGCTATCAACCTAAACATCAAATAAACTTTGACTTTTTGACCAAAATTATCATCAAATTGTCTACTGCATCTTCAGTAGACCTAGCTTTGTTTTGCCACTGATAAAGCTTGCACAGTTTACTTCACCTGCAATGACCATCTACAACTTTGTGCCACATATATGGTGATTAATTTCCAGAAGATTTATCAACTGCCTGCTCTCTCTTAATTGGTTGTTGCAAAAGAAAAAGTTAGGTCTGTGCTGGATTAAACTAATTAAATGCCACATGCACGCATTTCAATATTTTTAACCACAAAGAAGGATGAGTCAGAATTTATGATAGATTTAAAGTTTCCCAAGAGATCTTTGACCCTAGCTTGATGAGGCAGAGTATGAAATACTATTAATCCTTTAAGAGAGAAGAGAGAGAGGAGAGATTAGGGAGACATCAGAAATATTAATTTGAATTTGGTCTTGAAAGCAAAATAATGGCTAAGTATGTATTTTTTAGTATATGTTGAACTCCTTCCACTCGAAATAACTCATGGAACCAAGTGTTTGAGATCCTCTCCTTTTGTTTTTCTTTTATGCATACTCACATTATGCCATGGGACAAACTAGATAGACAATCTCCAGGTAATTATTCTGAGATCTATCCTGAAGTCATTCTTTTGGCATTTTATTATAATATATACTTTTGTTGAAACCCACACTGACAGGAAAGACAGCATGAGCCTAATACTTTCTTGTTACACTTTATCAGCATCTTTTCTATATAACTTTTTGTATAGTCCGTACATATGGAAAATCTTTACCTCCTCAGCTGTACTGGTAACTGAATCAAAGCCAATGTATGAAAAGAATACAACTGCAGACCCACCAAGCATTCCAGTGACCCCATAAGGAAAGTACCTATAGTGTACAAGAACAATATTAAGTTTCCGCCCACCTCTAAAACACACAGCAAGGGAAGTACCAACACTGTAGTTACCCATTCGGAAGTTCATAGCCCACCCATCCAGTTTTGAAACCTATATATCCACCAGCTGCAATTATGAAAATCATGGCAGAGACATTTATTGTTGTAACGATGGTTTGCGCCATTGAACTCTGAAAAGTTAATTTACAGTTACTAGAGAAAAACTAAAACTCAAAGATTCAATTTGAAAGCAAAAAAAAAAAAGAGCCTCAGAAGTAATAAAAGGAAATGGCACCTCCTTGATGCCTATGCACATAAGCACTGTCACTGTAACAACTAAGGCAGCTGCACAAGGATCAACTACAATTCCAATCCCAGGAATAGTATGACGAGCCAAGAAAGAGGGCAACTTGTCTTCTCCTCCAAAAAACAAGGCCTGAAAGAAAAGGAGGAAGGAAGCAGGATAATACAGATTATTAAAGAGACTAAGAAACACCGGTTACTCTCTTTCTTTTTACAATAATTATCATTCCCAAGGAATGGAGATAAAGGAAAGGAATATATTTTTGAAGCACATACTTATCATTTTCGTATATGGCAATCATGACATTATGCTCCGCAAGTTTAATTAAGTCATGCTTATCAGACTTGGATTATCCATCCATGCATTACATGATACCCAGAACAAGATCAGATAATTGTGAACGCCAAAGGAAGACAAGGATTAGGCAGTTATATAATCATGACTAAAGACCAGTACGATGAATCGACATCTATTTCCATGCTTATCAAGATTTTTCTTCCAATGCTCCTATATTATTTTCATATCAATACATTATATTGAGATATCAAGAAACGTTGTAGTAGATAATGGACTTTACAGAGATTTACTCTGCCCCCTTTATGGTTAAGCACTATGTGATGCCAGTTCTGTATTACAATGTGGACCAAGTAGAGTATGAGGACTAAAACCCCCCAAGTTTCTATTCAAAATGTCATAATCAACGTACAGATCCTCCCTATAAGTTGTAACTTCCAAAAAGTGTCTGGTATGACCTGGCGTAGCATTAGAAGAGGTGAGAGGAGGTAACATGATAACCATTCCTAACCTCATCTACCATTAACAGCATGAAAATAAGAAGAGCAGAAGTGACCCTGATGTTCTTTCTATGAGAATGCCTTCTATTCCACAATACCACCCCTCTTCAATCTTTATAGTTTCCCAAAGTGATTCATAGATCAAAGCAAATAGTTGGCTAGGAAACTTGGGTGTTTCGTAATCCCTTGATTACACTCCCAAGTAGGAGTTCTTGATGCATTTGACAATTACGACATTATGACTATAAACTCTGCGAGTTTAATTACGTCATGCTTATCAGACTTGGATGGTCCGTCCATAAATTACATGTTATCCAGAATAAGATCAGATAATTGTGAACGCCAAAGGAAGACAAGGATTAAGTAGTTATATAATCATGAAAGAGACCAGTACGATGAATTAATATTTATTTCATTGCTTATCAAGATTTTTCTTCTGATGCTCCTTGATTATTCTCATATCAATACATCATATCAAGCTATCAAGAAACTCCATAGCAGATGATGGACTTAACAGAGATTTACTCTGCTCTCAAACAGAGATTTACTCTGCTCTCTTTATGGTTAAGCACTATGGGAGTTTTTGCCAATGAAGATGGTTTGTATTAAACCAGGGCTTAATCAATTCAATATATAATGTCTTGTCAATGAAAGAATATAAACTAAAACCTTCAGCAACGATGCCCTTAGTTGACCAAGTACCATTGCATCCCTTGAGGTGCAGCCGTATAATGTTATAACAATGAAGGACTGTGGATAAACTGCCAACAGTTTGGTAGGAGAACATGAGCAATCCATTTACACGTGTTCTAACATATTAAATAGAACAGGGGTTGATCTTATAACACGTATTTAACAATTATGAGAATAGCGCACCAGATTTGGGGAGATACCCCGAGCAACAGCTGAACCGCCAATTGTGTATTCCAGGATCAGTGACCAGCCAATCATCCAAGCAACACTGGGAGTAATGACAGATGAATAAGCCGATAACATCAGGCATGTGACTAAGCCAATCTAATGGCTTAGTCACATCAAGAACTTGAGCTGAATACAAGAGCTAAGACTGGTTACCCCTCGCCGACGCATATGTACGTGTAGTGATAGGCGCTGCCGGCGGACGGACATCGACAGGCGAGCTCCGCGTAGCAGAACGCGGAGAGCGCGGCGGCTACTCCGGCGATCAAGAAGGAGATGGTGAGAGCAGGTCCGGTGTACTCTCTAGCCACCGTCCCGACGAGAATATACACCCCAGCCCCGACGGTGGCCCCGACTCCTGATATTGGAAGGAAAGAAAAAACGACGTGATCACCACGATTTCTGCACGTACAAAAGTACCGCTCATCAGACCAGAGCGCCGAGGAGGGAGGCGTTACCGATGGCGACGAGGTCGAAGACGGACAATCGCCGGGCCAGCTGGTGATGCCCCTCGCGACGCGCGTGGACGGAATCGACCTGCTTCCTCCGCACCAAGCTCCGCAGCGCCCCCGAGCACTTGCCTCCGCAGAAGCTCCCCACCATGTCGGCGCATGCGAATTCCGACGGACGGATGGATGAGCCGCCGGCGCCGATAGAGCGAAGAGATGGCGGAGAGAGAGAGAGAACTTGCAGTGTTGACTAGAGAGAGAGAGAACTTGCAGTGTTGGCGAAGAGATGGGGAACTGAATTATTGGGATTGGGAAGGCCAACGTCCCGATTCGTTTATATACCGAGAAAATTTGCCGCTATCAGCTTGATGGCACGCCGTACGGCCGATGGTTTACTGGAACACGGGGGATGGGGCAGCCATCCCATGCGCTTATTCGATCTCGGAAAATCTTGATTTCGAAAAAGACATTCGATTCGTAATGATATCAACAGCTCAAATCCGACGTGTTCTCTCAAAACTTTCGGGCTGAAATGATACTAGAAAGCTGCTATTTGGGAATGGATTGAGGTTGCCAATTATTGTCCAGACCACAGGTGAGTTTGTGATAGGGAGATTCATTCTATGCCACTATTCACGTGATTCTGAATCGGAATTTCCATTTCATGGTTTCTCAATTCATTATGGATTGAAACTTGCGCAAGGATAGTCATCAGACATTCCTTCTCGAAACATCAACCTCAAATTCTCTCCATACGATCGTGACCCGATGTTTTCTATTGACGGAATTTTCTGACGCCACAGCAAAAATAGAAACTTTAGACAAAACCGCTCTTTATCCTCGTCGTCAGATGACGTCCCTGCTCCCTAGCATCATGTCAGAAATGAATTTTCGCGTCATAATAGACCAATGCACAGTAAAAAAGCCAGTGACCCTGCTGCCTAGGGTTCACTAAGAAATGAATTTTTGCGTCATAATGGATGAATGCATAAGAAATGCAACGCTCCGGTATCTGAGTCTTCGTCATGCAAATCCAAGATTATGGAAAGGTTTCATTTCTGCTCATGCATCGAAAACTAATGTCCGTTTCTCTACCTAAACGTTATATCAGAGTGTAGTCCACCGTAAGATCTCATTCACCAATCTCAAGTGGCAAAAAGTCATCAGACACCGAACATTACGAACATGTCATAAAGCACGGCCCCATGACAGGATTGCAAAACTAGGAACGGTCAAAGAATCCTTCCAGATAAAACGCATATCGCTCAAGCACTTACAGATACAAAATCTGGCCCCATTGCTGCAATTATCACGCACATTCAGTGGCCAGGACTGTCCCAAAAACAATGTCGAATCGCTAGAGAAATTCCAGGAACACAAAAAGCGTTTCCTCTATCATCCGAGTTCAAGAATCTTGCCATTGCAAAGTTCCAAGTCCCCATCCGTTTCCTCAAATAAGCTCAAAAAGGAAATGCAGGGCTTCTTGCCCCATATGCTCAATAGAATGAGGGAGAGAGGGAGAGGGACAAACCATCCAATTTAGATAGTTCGTCTGAGAACCTCGCAAATGAAAGTAAAATATATGGACAGATGATCTTCAGACAAGAGAAATTCCTTTCACATGCTGAAATCACCCTATTATTAATCCAGCATTCCCAGGAATACAGAGAACAACGGCTCATGAGCTTGACCTAAGTCAGATCAGCCAAATATAAGTCAAATAACAAGACAATATGCTGTTTTGACATTCAGGAAAGCCAGGAATAATCTACAGAACCCAAATCTTTGAGAGACGTGGATGGTTTAACAGACAAAAGGAAGAGGGGGGAAAATTTCCCCCCACTCCTTTGTTTTTAATGTAGTCCTTTTCTTTCACATTCTTGATCTGGCAGCAAATGAAAATGTTAATTGGTCATCCAAAGCAACATATTTACCATTCAGCTTTCTTGGCCAGGGCTCGGACCACTTGCATCTCCTCCATCAGAGAGGGGCATCCACAAGCTCTGAGTTCTCACGTTCAAATTATCCCAGTCTTGTTGCCTAATACTCCTGTCATTTGTTTCATTGCCATCAGAAAATTGTGCAAAAACACTTCGATTTCCTCCTCCACTGACTTGCTCTTCGCATCCTGCAACTGTCTTTAGGAGCTCTGACTGCAGAGATGGGCAGTTCTCTTTAAGATACTCAAAGCCATCCGAGCGCATAACAGCTGCACCAAATTAAAAAAATAATGAAATGTAAATCCTAGCACAAGAAGCAGCTAGTATATGTAAAAGCACCAATGAAAGCTTTAAGCTTCCTTCCAGGTTCCAGGCCTTTTGGCAACTGGGCACCTTAGGTATGAATAGCATTAAATGTAGAATCTGTTGCAATAATTGATGATGATTATGACATCATGCTCAAACAAAACACCAAATAAGTTTTGATAAAAAAAGGAAATTGTTGCAATGAAACATATGCAGTTACACCAAATCCTAGTTGGAACCCTGTGCAAAAGGTACAAAATTCCGGAGAAAAAGAAACACATGCAATGTCATCATTGATAACAAAAAACAAGGTTCAGACTTCGTATATCCTCAAAATGAGGATTGCATGCATTGATCTAAACTGAAAATTTATTTAAACATGCTAAACTCAGCATGCAATGTCTCTAATGTGATATTACACAGGTGCGATCAATCTCAACTAAAAATTATGCAAGTGAGGCCCAGACAGCAGTAACCAGGCATGCTGCAACAAAAGAATCATATCCATCCGCGCATATGGCAATTTGAGAACAAGTTGCTTAAATTCTATAAAACTAAAATTTGTGTATCAACTGGAGAGAGAAACGTACCTACGAGGTTTTCAGCAGCAAATTTCAAACAAATAGACTTTAGATCCATGGCATGATGCTGCTCAGCAAGGGCCAAGATCCTGGCAACAGAATCCACAGATATACCCTTACAGAGAATGGACTCGCAAATCAGTTTCAATCTAGGCAAATTGTATCTATCTGCAGCAGCTAGAAGCTTTGCCACCGGCATTTCTGATGGACTGCAAAAGGCGCTTGGTATTGAAAGCTCCTCGTCTTCATCTAAAGTGTCTTTATAGATGAAATGTAGCAAAGCCTGCTCCACAAACACACGGATACTAAGATAAAAGGAATACAAAGCTAGAAAGGAGGAGGATAGTCCATAATTCAAGCTGTGCAGCCTATATCTAGAGCAAGGAAACCAAAACATACCTGGAAGACTTTAGGTTCCATATCACTTATAATTACTTCATCATTGTCTTCCTCCATTGCATTCAGGAATTCAGACTCAAATACAGGCGATCGAGCAGCCAACACCAGCTTATGACCATGAAACTTTTCCCCAGACACATTAAAAGTAACATCAGAGCCTTCTTCGTTCTCCAGCAAGAAGCCAAAGTGTGCACCAATATCAGACTCAGGAACTTGTATGGAATGTAATCTTGGACAGTCTATTTCCGAGACCACGACACCAACAGTACAATTGATCTTCAGACAGTCATCCTTAAGAAATTCTGATGTTTCAAGCATAGCCCGTCTGAAGAAACGCTTATACCCCCTACAAGGCAACAAGGAAAAAAATCAACACAGAATAGTGGGACAAAATTGCCTGAGGGTACAAGAATTATTTTCAACAGCCCTCATGAAACAGAACGAATGTTCCTTGAAATTAGAAAAGAGAATCTTGATATTTAAAAGAGAGTAACGCCAGTGTGTTAAGAAACGGATAAGACAGCTGGTTTAACCGGTAGAACCAGATATGGGTATAAGGTCCAGTCTGGCCATGGCCCTCACACCCAGTGTTGACCCAATTGAACTGCCAAAACTCAAATGATCCAACCACCCTAAGAACTACACTGATTTATTTTTGCTAGAAAACCATTAAAAAAATTGAACTCTTATTTAACTATCGTATGATGGGATGAGAATGCATATGTCTCTTTTTAGCTATTTTGCAGAGGGAATGAGCCAACATGGATCACCGATTCCAGCTTCAATCACGAGTCATAAGTTTGGAAGAAAATTTTAAAGGTGGAACCACAAGATGCAATGCATAAGGAAGCATTCATGCAAAGCATCTGCACACAAGCTCAAGTCATGCAATCCAAGAGGCCATTGATTGAGAACCATCACTCTTGACAACATAAATCTGAAAACGGAAAAACATTTCAGAAGATTGAGAAGTTTATGCAGACAACTATTATGAGCATCCATTGGCTAGTCCGCGAACAGCAAAAGCATTGAATTTTGGTGAAATAACTTCTGTAAGTGGCCAAACAATATAGGGAATTTTTTTACATGATGTGTGCAAAAAACCCCTCTTATAGAACAGTTATTCATGTTGAAATTATATGGGGAAAGGTTGACCGAGATGACAACATTTAGCGCTCCAAGGAGAGTACCGCTACTATGGAGTGAAAGGTGAGTAGTGGCAACCGCCAAATTAGCTATTGTATGTGGCACTTCTATTATTTTGGGGGGAAAGAAAGTTCTATTGCACCTCAAAAGTGGTTGAAACTATTCTTGGAAAGGAGTGTGGCGTTTGTGGTACTGATTACTTAATATTGCCAAAAGCACGGAATCTATTTCAGTTCCAAGTTTATCACATTCATAAATACTTAGAGAAACAAAAATTGAAAAAGCTCTCCTTATGTACAATTACCATGGTACTATATTAAGTGTAACAAAGAACAAGGTCATGGAAGTAATAAAAGCTCTCCTTACGTATAATTACCATGGTACTATATTAAGTGTAACAAAGAACAAGGTCATGGAAGTACATTATCACGGAAGTTTCTTTTCAGAGAACAACATTAACACTCAGACTAAACATGGAATCATTTTAGTAAGTCCAGAAGGGAAGCACTGGAATTGGGAAAGAAGTTGATTTAATAACTTGCTGTCAAACTAAAATCCTGTGTTCTATCGTAAAATTATTAGATCTACATAATAGATATAAGTACTTTAGTTTGATTTACAGTAATCCATCAGCAAATTTAGAAGGTCACAGGAAAATTATAAACCGGGAAAAGATTTGATCGCGTGGCAGAGGCAAATCATGTTGTCAAATAGCAAGCGGAATGACAGATGCCACTTGAAGTAAAGCAAGTTCACATAAGAAGCTACAGAAATGATGAGGAAGAAAAAAATGCAGATATGTCATTTGATAATTGCTTTTGAAGCAGCAGATTCTTGTCATGATCAAAAAAGCAACGAGTTGGCTATTGGGCCAAAGCAAAGTGGCTAATTTCTATATGGATGCGGATGATGATGAGAAATTAAACTCATCCAATCTTCTCAACCCATATACTCCAGTTTTTCCCAGCAAAAAAGCTGTTTCTAAATGCTTTACTTTCGTAAACACTTCAACCTCACTACCATATCCTGTTGTTGCAGTAACAGCTGCAATGCATTTCGCTGCTTATGCACTATTTGAATCGATCTTTCTCAGAGCATCCGATCTTTCGAGGCTCAGCATCGAAGTGCACAACGAGGAACGAGGAGTGTTGATAATTTCAACATTCAAACTTCCATTCGATGGAACAAATCCAGCATGAGATAAATAACGGGCTCTCTTGCGACCACCAAGAGCTTTTCTCGGTGCAAAAAAGCTACTAGTATCGCAATTCACCATTCCAAAGCAATCCGAAGCTCATCACTAGTCAGCACATACATCGAGGGGCAAAAAAAAGAAAAAGTGTCTTGCGAAATTCAACGCCGCGATCATCAAAAACACCAAATAGGAAATCAAAACCCGAAGCAACCGAACGGAAACCCGACTCACCACATGCTCCCCCTGTACTTGAGCGTGTAAGGCCCGCCCTCGAGGGAGCGATCGAAATGGCTGTGGACCTTGTGCTTGCCCCGGCCGCTCTGGTCCAGGAGCTTGAGCTCGAAGAGGGCGCGGACGTCGGTGCCCTCGCTGGCGAGCGCGATGAACACCGAGACGTAGGCCGAGTTGTCCTCGGGGTTCTTCCCGTCCGGGTAGAAGTAAATCGCCCACTGGTACCCCCCGACGGTGAAGTTCTCGCTCGCGATGTGCTTGCCCACGCCCATGCCCTTGGCGAGCGAGTACCCCTGGATCGTGAACCGGTGGGAGCCGTTGACGGTCTTGGTCAGCGACTGCGACGACGTCGGCGACACCAGCGGGCTGGCGCTCGAGTTCGCGGGCGGATTCATCGCGGTGGTTCAAGCTAGCGAATCGCCCCGGGCCGGCGGGCCGGTCGGAGAAAGAATCCGGGGGCGGAATCGGGGAGCTCGCGGGAGGTGCCGGAGCGCGGAGGGATTCGCTGTCGGGCGGGCGGGCGAATTTGAATTGGGGAGGAAAGGAGGAGGAGGAAGAGGAGGTGGGGCGATGATCATGTTACAGAGCTCGTTCCCATCGGGCGGACGGCTTTAAAAAAAAACCTCTTTACCTTCTCTCGCGTCGGGTTTTCCTGGGGAAAGCTGCTGCTGTTCTCGTGTGTGGAGGCGCCGAGGAGTCTTCTCCTTTTCGACTTTTTTTTTTTTTTTTTTTTTTTTTAATTTCTTGGCGGTCAAAGAATTCACGATTTTCACTACTAATAAAAAAAAATAATACCATTAAAAACCTTGATGCACTTATAATATATTTACTAGAGGTGTACAAAGGAACCGGTATCCGCCTAGATAGTCCGAAGCCAATGATTCTTAAGAGAATCAGTTTGATTTCCGATTCAATGGGCGGATTTGCCTATCCACCTATTCACTTATCCTGATTTGATCGATTATATTATATTAATTTTTAATATTAAAGAATCGAAATCAATAAATTTAAAATTTAGGGCTCATGTTACTCCCTCTCAATTCTCCATCTCGTCTTTCTTGAAATCGCTCAAGCTCTCACCATCTATGTCTAGGGCTCACGTTATGGTATTACCAAATTTGCATAATCATTGGATGCTTCTCAGCTTCAAGGGTAGCAACATTCTTGGGGTGGATAGAGAATTTCTTAGCTTTGTGTTTGAATTATGAGAAGTTGTATTGCCAGTTTGAGTTAGTCTGAGAATTTATAATACTACAATTTTTATGTTATTTTGACTTGAATAAAAGAGATGAGCTTGATTGGATTGTTATCTAGCTCAATTAAGTCAAGCAAGCTCAATCAATCATCCAAATTTGTTGGCTATGCTTTTGTTCAAGAGGGTTCCAAAGCTTCTTATCTCTAAATCAAAAACCTTCAATTTAGCCCAGAAAATGTTATTCTAGGCAAATCATGAATAACATATGGGGATGACTTCTTTCTATTCTCATTCCGATACCAAAGTCCCAAATTTGCCCACTTGTTCCTTGCAACATTATCAAGTGCACATAATTTTTTCTTATTATCTTGCCTATTTTGATTTCCCTCATTCTAGTTGTGCAAGTCTAGATTGGCAATATTTAGTTAATGTTTGGGGAGATCGGTTCCATGGATCCACCTGGATTCGTATCAAACCGACGGTTTGGTTTCAAGGCACTTAAGTGTCTATTTATACAAAATTTTGGCACTTGGGATGTTCGGATCTCTTATTTTCCTTCATGGTATTGGAGGAGTTCACTTTTTGATCTTTATACTTTCTTTGGTTAAAAATCTAATATTTAAGCCTCTAAATAAAAATGACACTTTTAGTCTTTGTTCGTTTTGTCGTGTTCAAATCTAATCCTCTGCTCTGTCTTTATAACAATTGCAGTCCTTGTGGCATTTTGATTGATCAGATTTTCAGTATAACTATCCGCATTTCCTTATGTAGATTTGTTCGCTAGTTCTTCTAGCTTCGTCAGCAAGAGTTCATTCCATACTCTTACCAGTGAACCAGCTAACTAAGGCGAATTGATAACATATGACTATGAAATAATAGATACTTAATCCTCTACCCGATGCGATGCGCCAATGGGAATACATAGGAATGCCGACCATTGCAGAAGAAACCGGTGGTCGAGAGAAAGTGAGCAACACCTCGTATAGGTTGGGCGGAACTTGAACAAGCAAGCCCCTCCTAAAGAAAATCACTACATGCTAACCTAACTAACTAACTTTGTTGGCCTTTATCTTAGTCGTAGCACATATAAGTATTTTATAATTAATGTCGGTACCTCCATGGTAATAACTAAATGGATATTTTATTTTATTTTATTTTTGTCGATCTTACGCTAATCCTACTCTAACACTCACCTTCAGACTTTTGCCCCGCCTCCTTGCAGGGCGTGGGAGTCGAAACCCACTCCTGAAATGAAATCGTCCTCACCTCAATCTCCCCTGAGAATGTGGAGATTTTTGAACCCCCAACCTCCTCATTTCAAGATGGAAGGATGGACACTGGGACCAACCTCCAATGGTTTGGATATTTTAATTAATTACCCGAGATTCACACTCGAGTACTACTAACCTCCTTACCACATAATCATCGGGATACAAACTAACAGTTATTACTATTATCGGAAGAATTTTGATAAACTATCTATAACATTTTACCTATTACGGTCAATGAGTTAAAATTCCGAAACTTTGGCCCATCCTAGGATTTTGTAAAGGTACGGTCAAAATTTATAACCCAGAGGACCTAACTAGACAAAAAAAAAAAGGGTAATTTCGAGGACCCCGTTAGAAAACTCGGTAAGTTTGAGGAGCGCCCCGGCAAAAGCGCGAAAGTGCCCAAACGGAGCATTTTCTCCTAAAAAAAGTGAAAATATTAAAGAATTCACAGTTTTCAAACTTAATTACAATGAAAATGCAGGAAAATATCGTTAATAATCAAACGGGCTTTACCCGGACCCGCAAAATCCTACGTGGACGCCAAAAGGGAACCGACCGAACAAACGTATCGGATATTTCTTCCCAAAAATTCCAGTGAAGAAGAAGAAGATATCCTCCTCCCTCCCTCAAGCTCCGGCTCCATACTCTCTCTCTCTCTCTCTCTCTCTCTAGAGCTCTCCCCGATTTTGGCGCCAAATTTCGAGGGATTCCCGACTCGTTTCGGAGCTCCGCGCCGGCTCCGATCCCGTCCCGCCTTCCGCCGACGCTGCTGCAGCGGGAAGGTCTCTCGCTGCAGCCCGATGGGGACGCTCACGAGCTGGAGCTTCGGCGCGCTCAGCATCAGGCTCCGTTCCTCGTCTCCCGTGGTCCGCGCTCGCGGCGCCGGAGCTCGGCCTTTCCAGCCGGCGAGGTCGAGGGGCCCGTGCTTTCTGTGCGGGAGAGACGGTTCGGTTTCGTATAGGAGGTTAGATAGGTTCCGGCGATTCAGCAGCGGCGGCGGCGGCGGCGGCGGCGGCGACGGCGATTATAGGCCGGAGAGCGAGATTGACTCGGGGAAAGAGACGAGCGTGACCACCGCGGAGCCGCCGCCTCCTCCGGCGGCCCCGCCCGAAGAGGCTGAAGAGAGGAGCCGCGCTGAGTTCGAGCCTGAGAAGATTTCGTCGAGGGTACGTGTGTTGATTCTCTGGCTCTCTCGTCGGTAATGATTGGTTGCGTTGAATTGTCGATGAGCTAAATCATTAGGCGAGGGTGATTTGTATTTAGTACTGAGTGGCTACGAATTGTTTGAAATGAATCTGGATGTGCTCATGCTAGTCGGATTGAAAAGTGCCTTCACTGACTAAACATGTCCTTAAGTTTGTGCGTAATGTGTGTTCCTTATGTAGTGATGCTGCCGTGCACAGTGTCTTTGGAAGGTAGTTCCACGAGGAGAACTTGGGCCTGAGCGTTTTGGTCAAGTATGATATCCTGCATGTCCTTTTCCACATCATTGCCAGGAAACGAAACCACTCCTGAAAATTTGACTATCTTCATGTCTTATGGAATAGTATCTTTTTCCTGAAACTATTAAAGGAAGCTGTTTACTGAATTGCAGTACGCTGTGTAACTGTGTTGCTTTAATTTTGACCTCAGAGATAATCTGCCGGTCAGTGCACGATACATGTAATTAAGGGTTTCAATTCTTGTGCCTCCTCTTTTCAAAATTAGCAAGTTATGTATCAAATGTCAATGAGATAGAAAAGAGAAAGAGACAAAAGAGCAGAGTCAGCTCATTACAAATGCTACATGATATCAATCTGATGAGTATGAAATGTTTTATTACTCCTCCAGCTGCCAGAAACACCTTCATTTGGACCAACTTACACTAGCTTTCAAGTAGACTCTTTTAAACTTTTGGAGCTTCTTGGACCGGAAAAAGTTGATCCTGCTGATGTAAAACAAATCAAAGAAAAGCTCTTTGGCTACTCAACATTTTGGGTTACAAAAGAAGAGCCATTTGGAGATCTGGGTGAAGGTGTACTTTTTCTTGGAAATCTCAGGGCAAAGAGAGAAGATGTGTTTGCTAAGCTGCAAAAACAGCTGGTTGAAGTCACTGGAGATAAGTACAATCTTTTCATGGTTGAGGAACCCAACTCAGAAGGACCTGACCCTCGAGGGGGGCCACGCATTAGCTTTGGTTTGTTGAGGAAAGAGGTCTCAGAACCAAGACCAACAACCCTCTGGCAGTATGTGATAGCTCTATTGCTATTTCTTTTAACCATCGGTTCATCAGTGGAGTTGGGAATTGCATCTCAGGTATTTAGCAACTAATATTACCGCTCAACTCTGTACTCCCTGATCCTTACACCTTGCAGCCTTTTCTGATTTTTTTGCCTTGCTTTTTTTGTTATTACGTAAATGCTGTCGTGATTTTTTCATGTACTAGAAGTAAGTCCTTATTTCCATGTATTTAACTGCACAGATAAATCGTCTTCCACCGGAAGTTGTGAAATACTTCACTGATCCAGATGCTGCTGAACCACCAGATATGGCGCTGCTATTTCCATTTGTGGAATCTGCATTGCCTGTAGCGTATGGTGTCTTGGGGGTTCTAATATTTCATGTAAGTAGTGTGGCCCTGTCCTTTTGGGATGAAATTCTTTTTGCAAATAATGGTTTGACATTTTTTTCATGGTATATATCCTGTCTGTGAAGTAATTGTCTTTTTGTTCCATTGTTTTAAATTTGGTGGTCATAATTCTATGCCTTGAGTCTCAAGTCAATTGCCAATTAGATGTCACTCTGCGTAGTACCTCTTAAGATATTTTAGTAAGCATCTTTATAGGAACGTGATAATATGCACTAAATCCAAGTGAAGGAGTACTTCATACAAGTGTAAGAGTTAAAGCTAACCACCAACGGACAAGGGCCACTGTTTTATTATTAGAATTTTTTCTTCTTTTCTTTTTCGGTTGGGGCAGGCGGAATAGCCTATGGGCAATCGGGGAGTCTTATAGCCAAAAAATTTGATTTATTCATGTCATTATTGATTTCTAAACTCATTAAATCCACTTTTCATGTTCTAGCCATCAAAGCATGGACATGTCATTAACTGATCAGAAGTTATTTCAGAACTATAGACCTTGGCTCTATTCATACATGAAAGAGTTGTTTATGTGTAGGAAGTTGGGCATTTGCTTGCTGCCTTTCCAAAGAAAGTTAAGTTGAGCATTCCTTACTTTATTCCCAACATCACTCTTGGAAGTTTTGGTGCCATAACTCAGGTGAGTAGTCTTTTGACTCATTAAAATGGTTATTCCAGTTGATACAGGCTATGTTAGTGACAAATATTCTTCTGGAGAATGAAATTGATGTGCTGATAAGCATAGTTTTGCATTTTTGATGTTGCTGAAGATGTAACTCAGAACATCTTATAGAGCCCAGTTTCTGCTATTTTGATATTATTGTGGTAAAACAAAAGCAATCATTAACCCCTATTGGTCGAGTAACATCCTTTTGCAGCCATCGTGCTCTCCTAATATGCTAGTCATTACCAGGTTAATTTTGTAATCGTCTTGTCAATTACATTTTGAACCTGCCAACTATCACCAGCTTCCTAGTGAGCTGCTCTGGTGATGCTTTGCCTAAGATATCAATGCCTAAACTTTTTGGCACAGCCTTTTTCAACCTTCCACCGGTTTACATATTGCATGATAATTTAAGAATATAGCTGTTTAACGTAATCAGCAAGCTAGAAAATAGTGTTCTGTTTGGCTTATTCTGATAATTCAGTGTTCTAATGCTAGATTTAGAATGTTACTTCATTGTAGTTATATTAATATCATTTCTGTCTTCTCTTCAAAGTCCAGTCTGTCCAAGGTTAACTTCAGCCTTTTCAGTATGTGCATTTCCACATAAATGTATAACCTTTACTGGGCTTGCAGTCATACTCTATCTGGGTTTATGTTACTCAAGGATTTTATATATCATTATAGATACACTTCATTTCAGTCTATAGCATAATTTTATAAAGTTTTAAGATGCATGGGTATCATAAGCATGATGGTTTTTCTTCTTTTCTGTTTTTGTAAAAGAAAAGCTAGACATCCCTTTGGATTATAGATACCCTTCATTTCAGTCTATAGCATAATTTTATTATGTTTTAAGATGCATGGGTATCATAAGCATGCTGGTTTCTTCTTCTTTTCTGTTTTTTTCAAAGCAAGCTAGACATCTCTGTTTGACCAATCTACTTCTAACTTTCCTCTTGAAGTTCTGTTGATCTGTGAGAGTAGTGCAGTTGCAAAATGCATTAGTGTGTCACTGGATGGTGAAGTAATCTTCTAGAAAGTTTAAAAATGCTGTATACTATTGAAGTCCTTTTTACCCTATATGATTAAAATTTCTGCAGTTCAAGTCCATACTTCCTGATCAGAGTACAAAAGTCGACATTTCTTTGGCTGGGCCTTTTGCTGGTGCTGCACTCTCTTTCTCAATGTTCATAGTTGGTCTTCTGCTTTCATCGAACCCTGATGCTTCTGGAGATTTGGTGCAAGTTCCTAGTATGTTGTTTCAAGGTTCTTTGCTTCTTGGACTCATCAGTAGAGCAACTCTTGGTTATGCGTATGTCTCCCTTCCATGAGCCGTACATTCTTGGCAATTTGCTGGAGGTGTTTCTTCTCCAAGATTCTGAAGTATGCTTTGCCTTTTTAAATATGCAGGGCAATGCATGCTGCTACTGTTTCAATTCATCCTCTTCTGATTGCAGGATGGTAATTGGATTGTCCAACCACTATGATGCAATATCTCATCCCACTTATTGTGATGCGCGAGTGTTTATCTTCTAGTCACGTGTTGCAGGTGTGGATTGACTACATCAGCCTTCAATATGCTCCCTGTAGGATGCTTAGATGGTGGAAGAGCTGTGCAGGTATATCTGCTTGCTTAGGGGTGAAAAAACTAGGTCAATTAGAGTTAGTTTGTTGGTGAAAGTGATGCTAGCAGCAATGAGAACTAGAAGAACCAATGCATTAGCAGGTCCCTTTTCTTTTGTTAAAAAGAGCGAATTTCAAAAGCATAAGATGATATAACAACCATGTTAAAATGGAGAGCCGGTTAACTTTGGAAATTACTTTATTAGCATATGGAACTTCAATGGCAAAGACATTGCAACATCTCTTTTTTTGGTCATGGAAGATATTGTAACTTGATAGAGTGTATTCCATCTATGTTTTGCAGTTGAGATTAACTTTGAGAACTGCAGTAGTGGGAGTCTTTGTTTTTGGAAGATCTAATCAGGAGCGCGAGAGTGATTATCCTTTCTTAGCTATCTAGTTCCTTTAACTTTGTCAGCTTCTAGATGTAATTCGATTCCTCGGTTCATGCAAGCATATGTCATGCAATGCTGAAGCTACCAGATCATATCCAAAGCTTTCTATATGATTACCAATCTGTGGTGGATGCTTAAGGATTGTTATATTGCATTTTCGGAAGTATTTGGCAAAGGGATTTTTTTGAGGAGTGGAATTCACATATGCATGACTAAGAATTTTAAACTTGCATTGTCTCTAGTTTCTAGTGTATTTCTGGAGATTTTAGCACCCTGTTTGAACTTCCAATTGCGTTATTCCTTTATCCATTTGGCATTGAAATCTTACACTCATGCAGGGTGCCTTTGGTAAAAGTGCTCTACTAGGATCTGGTCTGGCCACTTACACGATGTTGGGATTAGGAGTGGTGAGGCTTTTAGTCTGTCACTTCCTTTGCTAAATCTACTTGAGCTTTCGTACTGCATCCATCTGTATTCACTAATCACATGTGCAAGAAGCTACGCTGTCCCTGGTATGGAAAGCTGAGGGTGGTTTTTCTGGTTCTGGGTTCACTTATATAACCTGATATGGCACATCATCGTTGTTACCATATACTGCAAAATGATATAGGTCTACGGTCATCATTGTTTTTGTCATCAAATCCTGCTTTCCATGCAAAGTTTTGATTGGATTTTTAATTTTTTCCAGTTGGGCGGACCTCTGTCACTTCCTTGGGGGCTTTATGTTCTGATATGTCAGGTAAGCACAATGATCTTCGATTAAAAATGTGTCCCTGCAATTTGAGGCTCGAACGGTCTCAAGCGCGCCTTTTGGCTTATCTTTCATCTCTGTACAGAGAACCCCGGAGAAACCATGCCTGAACGACGTATCAGAAGTCGGGACGTGGAGGAAAGCAGTGGTGGTAGCAGCTATCGTGCTGGTCGTGCTGACGCTCCTCCCGATATGGGACGAACTGGCAGAAGAGCTAGGTATAGGCCTCGTAACAACATTCTGATGTACAGTGGCAAAACTGAGAGAGAGAGAGAGAGAGAGAGAGAGTACATAAGAGCACACGTTGGTTCAGCCCTTCAAAGGGCAAACCGGGAGCAATTTTTGAAATGATAGTCAATAAAAAGTCCGCTCGATATTTTTTCTATTTTTCGAGCCGATCTCTGTAAAGCCCCGGTAACATGTGCACCCCCAATTACTTAGTTTCATCAAACGTCCAAGCAAAGGAGACGGGATTTCGCGCCTCAATCGACATGATACATGACATGAGGACTATTCCAACGTTGTTTTCTCCTTCAGGTCGATCTCGTAGAAGTTTCAGGATCTATATTTCCGGACAAATTTTGACCTAAGAACAATCCTTAATATATTTAACAACGCCAGAGACCCGCTAGTACCACATCAACAAGGCCTTTTAATCTAGAATTGGATAGGGGCCGCGCGAACGCAGGCCCCCGCTGTCACAAATTATGACGTAGGCTCAGCCACTTGGGCTGACCTTAGGCGGGCGCCCCTCCGGTAGTGCAATGGAGGTCGCCAACCTAGGCCATGGGCCTTCCTGACCGCCCATCGACCCCGTCCAGGTAAGTATGTTACCTTTGTCCCGTAGCCCCCTATTTATCTAAGCCCTCCCTTCTCTTTCTCGATTCCCGTCCGATGTGGGACGCATAATTATAACAAAAGGGTAAAAAGAAGCTAAGGTACTGTTCTTTTGTTCTCCGGAACAAAAAAAGAACACAAACCTTGTTCGATAACGCCACATTAAAGTGAAAAGTGCGCCAGCCATGGCACTGGAAAACAAAGTCCGTCATTCGCATCACTGAATGAGAAGTCAGTTAAGTACCACGAGCACCCGAAGGCGCCATTTCCCTAGAAACTCTCTTCACCTTCAGCGGAAGATTTCGTCCGCGAAAATGGCGGGCATATGGCTTCCCTCCTCCTCCACCTCCTCCTCCTCTCCCTCGTCTTCGTCCCTGGGCGGGTGCGGGAACTGGGGGAGCGGCTCCAGGGTGTGAGAGGACGCCGCGGCGGCGGCGAAGTCGTTGGTGGCGGCGGCGGTGGCGGCGAAGCCGCTGATGTTGATGAAGTTTTTGTTGGAGGCGGCGGAGGAGTTGCTGGAGTACTCCGGCTGCAGCATGGGGAGGTGGCAAGGGTGCGCCGCCGGCTGGGGCTGCTGCATCTCTGGGGCCTGGAAGGCGCTCGCCACCGCGTACCGGCTGCTCATCAGCTGCGTCTGCACCAGCGAGAGCTCCTCTTGCTGGGTCGCCACCTGCAGACGTAAGCATTACTTTGTGGGGACATCGCTCTCGTTAGTTTGTTCTCTGGTGGGTGGAAAAGATTGCGGAACACGCGGATGCTAGTGGCAATCAATGGGAAACAGATCAGAGTCAGGTTTCAAGGGACAGAAATGAACGCTGGGAACCCATTTGAGTTATGTTCTCTTCTTTATCTCCCTTTGCTGGATTAGTCCTAGATCCTTAGCCTAGCATTTGCCAAGGAGGAATTGCCAAGCGCTTTATCTAAAGCATCCGACACAAAGTTTAGAACCTGGGTCAGAGTCCCGTTTCACTTACTTTTTTTCAGACGATCCTTACCGTCTTTTCTCATGTTTTTGCTGATCGGCTCTCCATCAAGGTGTGAAATGGTCGGAAGATAGAGAGTTTTGGCTGTTACAGATAGAAAGGTTGATTTTTTATACGATTCTCATAGTGGGATCGGCCAGCCGTTCTATCCTACTTGAGAAGAATTGAAAACTATTAAATCCTTAGGAGATACCCTGGATTTGTTCAATGAATACATTGGTCACAAAGGATTAATTGTCTCTGTTAAATTTCCTGGTAGAAAATCTCTATGGAATCAGCCATCAAGTCAAGCGGAGCAAAAAGGGAAAGGTAATTCAAACCCCAAAGTTTAATTATCTCATTTGCTGTAGGAGCTGCGTTTGTTCTGCATCATTGATTCAGAGAGATTTAACAAGATTTTGCACAAAAGTCAGTGTTTTTGTGAACCTGTTGTTGCAATGCAAGGATGGTCGATACACAGCCATAAACGGGATCTGCCAGCCTCGCCTGGGCTTCATATGAGATCGTCACGACCGCATCCTGCCTCCTGTTGACGGGAATGTGAAGGAGCAGCTTGGACACATTACTTGCACCAAACACCTTGTGCACAGCGGCGAATTTAGCCGCGCCCTGATCTGACCTGAAATAGGGCGCAAATATGCACCCATGGATGCACTTCCTCCTCAAGAACTTGCACGCCCCACATGGAGCCCCAGGAGGCGCTGTCACCTCGTCAGCCGGCAATTCCCCCGGGGGAACGGCATGCCTGGCCATGCTGCGGCCCCTGCACCGATCACCCGACATCCCACCACCTTGCATCCCGTCCGTGCCAAGGATGGTGCCGATCCTTTTTGTTGGTGATTGTGGGTGAATCAAAAAGGAGAAGGTTGTGATGTTACTTAATGTGATTTATAAGAGAGAGAAGGGCAGTGGCTAGTGTCCAAATGGAGAAAAAGGAAAAGCGGACGATGGCACGTTGCTTGCGTGAAGAGCCCTGGCGAGGCGAGGCGAGTTGAATGAGGTAATAGCAGAGAGAGAGAGAGAGAGAGAGAGGGAGACGTTATGTTTGGTGAGGGATGGAGAAGAGAGACATGGGAAGAGTCTGTTCAGGGTTGAAGTGATAATAGCAAAAGAGAGTGAGTTCATATTTCACCCTGAGAAAAATTGGGAAGAATAAAAATGAATAACAATAATTAATTGGTGAAAATCGGTTGTGTGTGAAGAGGAAGAAGATTGTGTTTGTGTTGCTATAGGGAGGTGCAAGAATTGTGCTTCCCGTGGCGTGTGGAATGCTAGGAACTAGGCGTGCATGCATGTCTTACCAATTACCATGTAGGAATGCACAGGAAGGCAACGTTGGATCCACAAAGTTTCTCTTTATTTTCTTTATTTGCATTTTACTTAAATATACAGAAGATGTAGGATGTTAAGTAATCGTCATTTGTCATGCTTTTTAAGCATGTCCACTCAACTTAAACGCACTCTGTCTCCCTCCTCTATGTTAACTGACAAACTGAAATCATGCCTGAGCTCTCATTATAGCTGGTACCGACATAGTATCGGTACTTCAATCTAAGGGCCAAGAATTCGCAAAGAGAATTTCTTTTCCTTCGTAGAATCTAAAAAGCTATGTCCTTTCTATGCTTTAATTATGCATCAGAATCTCAAGCACCAAACACCATGTAATTCTCAGATGTTTTCAAGCTTTTGGATGCTACTTGCACAGATAATCCAGTATATGGTTTCTGAATTTCATCTGTTCCTGTTACTCATTAAAAGACATGCTTGATAACAGAGGAAATTCAATGACCCAAAAAAAAATGGAAAAAAAAAAAGAGGAAATTTGTGCTGATGAGTTGTTTCAGTATCATTTTCACCCTAAAGTAGAGTTGCTCATCATCAAAATGTTAAAACAGACACCACATACCACATATATGCCGGGTGGATAGCTATGATGCAGTTTTATGCAATCGACCAACTATAACATCGGTGGTTGTACATCTATTGAATATATCCCAATAACATAAAAGGGCAATGCTAGGAAGATTGTGGAAATTCCCAGAGGGGTAGTGAGTATAAGAAAAGGTACATTTGATCGACTACTTGTGCAGGAGTCAAGGAAAAGTGCTTCTTCTCTATTTCACAGAGCTTGTAATATACAGGATGCACACTGTCATTGAGTTGCACAGGAAACTTACAAAATTGCAAGAAAGCATAACCAAGCAAGGAGAAGCTTGAGCTATTGTATACTTATCAAGCCAAAGAAAAATTATAGAAGAGCACCAGCGGGGAAAATCTCCCTGAAAATAACGTCTTGATTTACTTGTGTTTTCCCGTGTTGCTCTTTTAATTCCCTTAACTGCAAACCAAAATGTGTCACAATTACTAATTTTAATAGAATGCCTGTACAATGCATGAAGTTTTGAATCATGGTTTTTCTTTCTTTTGTATGGTGTTTCTATAAGGCTTCTCTCATTATCTAGTGATGGTGTTTCCAAAATTGTAATAATTTAATGACTATCTCCTAAAGAAGTTTGAGAATTTCAAGCACAGCCGGTCAGAACCATCCAACACCATTCAAATTTTCAAGATCTGTTCATCATTGTTGGTCCATTCATTGACATCAAAATGGGATTATAGATAAGCCAGACTTTTCTATTCTTGTAAGAAGGAAAGCAAGTAGGTAATTGATATCATTTCAAAATGACTTGCCGTTCTATTGAGGATGGGACAGAGAATAAGAACCTCATCCGATGGAGAGATGTAGGCTCGGTTGTCGTGAAGGGGACGTCGGAGACCCTTCACTGCTTTGTGAGTCTCCACGCCATGCATCTTGGACCTGAGCAGCGAATTGCAAGTTCCACAGCACGTCCTCAATGGATGGTCTATCTGCGGGGTCCTTGTTCAAACATCTCACGCAGATTTCCATCATCGTTCTCAGTGATTGGTCTGAGCATGCTCTTCGAACTGAAGAATCAACAGAGCTCCTTCTGGTGGTATCATCACCCATCATACTTGACTGTAGCTGCAAATGTTCAACGACGTCGTATTACCCAAAATGAGGAAGGAGAAAATTTGTTGGTCTGAGGCAAACTACTACTGTAACCGAGGTCAACATTTATAGAGCTAACTGCACAGACCTTTTTTGGTACTCTTTCTAAACAAAAATATGCATGACAAGGTGAAGTGTTAAGTGTAGCAATTGATAATTTTAGTTTTCAAGCTACTGCAAAATGATGTAGCAATTGAAATTGATTTAATCTAGAAACTTGCAGGAGCACGACCGTAAGTATTCTCCATCATCTAATGCAAGAAAACGCAGCTTTTGTAAAGAGCTTGCGAATAAGTAGGACGCAAACATTCAAAGCACTGTCCACAAATCTTGTTACTTAAAATAAAATTGAAAAATTGCTTGGTGGTTGATAATAAACTGACAACTGCAACTGCTCTTACTTGGTCTTTTACAACATCAACAACTTCACTCTTTGATTTGAATGGCCTTCCTGATATGATCTCTAGCAGGATTACTCCAAAGTCATAGAGGTCGGTCTTATCCTGGTGTTTCGTCCTGAAATATTGTAAACTCAGAGGAAATTAGACTGTGAATGTACAAAGGGTAAATAAGTCGATTGATAATATTTATTCAAATGCACCAGTTATCATGCAGTTTTGACTCCAATGGCAGACGGAGCAATGGTGCACCGAACAGAGACACCATACTAGTGGAATGCATGTACTATGGGAAAGAAAAGACTCTGTCCCTGTTGTGCAAATTATTCCGTTGTTTTACTCGTGAGTTAAGAGTGTCAGATATTTTTTACTTGTGACAAAATGTGTAAGCACCACAGAACTCTTTTATTATTCACCAAAACATTCGAGCTTCATAAAGTCTTCTGTGGTCATAACAAGTTGTAATCACTTGTAGCACTAAGAATTTCCTCACGCACCTAGCAATTATTTCCTTGGATCCTCCAGAAGGCATCTTGCTACCCTCCTGCAGAAGAAAAAAAGGAATATTTCAGCAGCATAACTATGATCTGTCCAAATAGAAAAGCATGAAGAGCCACAGCCAGATTCTTTCTGGTACCTTCCCCACTTCTGCTAACAACGGAAGGCTGTAGCTGCTTATTTTGGCAACAAGATTCTGGTCAACAAGAATATCAGTAATTTTCAAGTTGTTCGAGTATAAACCGGGCACAATCCCAGTATGTAGAAATTGAATGCCCTTCGCTACCCCAATTGCAGCACCTATCCTTTGTGACCAGGTGAGTGATTCCCTACCACGCCGCCCTGCCAAACATGTCCAAAGATTCATGATCAATCCAGATGAGAAGTTCCTAACAAAAATAATTCTTCTGCCCAAAAGATAGCAAGAAGAAAACAGAATAACTAATTTTACAGGTTTGGCTGTATCAAACAAGACCATCACATTTATGTTCCAACCTAGAAATAAAGTGAAATTCAAGAATTACCCGAGATCCAGCTCCTTAATGTACCATTTGGTACATATTCGAACGCAAGAAAGATTCTGCTCACACTCGAATCATCCCAGTAACACTCGAAGCAGTGTCCAAGAGCGCTGACAACATGGCGATGTCTAAGTTTTGAAATTAACTCGATGTGGTGCATGAAGTGCTGAATGCTCTGGCTTTTCTTAATTTTCAGGCATTTGATGGCTACAAGAGACCCGTTCTTCAGCTGACCTCTGTACATCTGAAACCATTACAAAGAGAGGCATGGGATTCTGACATAGCAAATACTATATAAGAGCTCCAGATTCAGACAGGAAAATTTGACAATCACTTTAGGCAATGCTCAGCTGATGAGACGCTACTTAAATGGAGTAAAGACAATGACGAATTACAATCTGACATGCTTCTTAAATTATTTTTTCCAAAATTTTGAGGAGGAAAATGCTTAATTTTGATCCAAATACACGATGCAAATCTCATGCGACATAAAGTCTATCACTGATTAGCAGTTGCTAGAAGTAGGTGGGAGCTTCTTCTTATGGTCTATGCCAAGATTTATAATGCCAAAAAAAGACTGTGTAGAAGCATATTAAACAAAGAGAATAACAAAAGATGTCACTTAATATTAGATTAGATAGCATGCCTGGCCATGAGAACCTTCACCAATGAAAGCAGATGTATCAAAGTTGCCTGTGGCCTCTTCAATCTCCTCCAAAGAATATGTTCGGTAAGGTGGAAGCCCAAGTGCTCCCAGCTTCATGCTTTGAGATATGTATCCTCCACATGGGTATAATGAAAAATATCAGACTCTTTGTGCTTGATATGTGGAACTTAAGTTATCAAATGTGAAAATAGGTTCTTTACGCGATGGTTTTCATTCTCAATCATTTCAGGCATGTGCCTTGTACAGTTCTCCTCTCACCCAAAGAACACAACTACAACCCAACTCTGTTTGTCAATGATTATCAATTAGAACCTAAAACCTCCAGGGGATGCAGACACTCTCAGGTCAGTCCAATTTTTGTTTTTTGACCATTCCAAGTTGAGGTAGGTGATTATACATCAAGTACAGTAAGATCACTTTTACCATCACATAGCGGAAATACTAAAGGGCATGCATTGTACAATTCTCTTTCATTGGAAAGATAATGGACAATCATGCTCTGCTTGTTCAGCCTCTGGGGCACGCACATGTCTGGGTGAATGCAAGTTGAAGTAGGCAGTTATTTCCTACCATGTTTGGCAAGATGCACTTCACAACCACACAAGCAGTACTGAAAAACCTCTTCTGCAGTCACTAGAGAATCACCACTGGTTCAAATAGAAAAGAATCAAGGATGAGCTATACCACTTTGACTAATCCAATTCCACTTACTTACTTCTGCACAACCATGTTGTTCTTTTTACTCTTATAAATTCTTTTGGAATAGCGAACTAATACTAATGTACTGCTGTAAGTAATTTCATTCTTCTAAAGGTTGGCCAAAATTAAAACTCTTCTAAAGTGCTTGGGTCCCCTTAGAAATCACTACAGGTCAATACATAATATGAGAAGCCAAAGAGGCATACTGATACATTCATTTCCACTTATTTGCACAGATATTCTTGCATCTGTATTTCAAGCACAAGCATAGTGCGATGCAGAGAGAGAGAGAGAGAGAGAGAGAGAGAGAGAGCACTCACTGGCATCAGTGAACAACTTTGAGGTGTACCCAGACCCAGTCGATGCATTCTCAGTTATCAGCCTCGTAGGAGGTGATTTTTTTGGCTTGCTGGCATTGGTTCTTCTGATAGCCAAAAATATCAGACCGACAAGCAAAATTCCTCCCAAAGTCCCCCCGACAATGCCCAAGGCAAGTACTGTTTTAGTTGCTTGTTTTCGTTTCTTCTGGCCAGGCACTATGCCAACAGCTAAAGCCTCGTTGCGGCAAAATGAAAGTGGCTGTTGATCTTGATCTTCAGCAGCCAAACAATTCTTAGCATATGATACACCACGTTTCTTTGAATCAGACAGACAATCAGGCAAGCTTCCCGTCAAAAGATTGGATGATAAATCCACAAATGCCAATTCATCATTGCAAGACTGATTTTCCGAAAGCATGCCCGTCAGTTTATTTCCCGCAATATTCAGATAAATAATAGAGGGAAGAACTAGCAAAGAGTGCGGGAATGGCCCAACGAAACTATTAAAGGAGATATCTAGATGCTCAAGCTGATAATATGAGCTCAGTTCAGAAGGAATCCCAGATCTGAACTTGTTCTTGCTGAGTATGAGAGTGACCAACCTATTGTCAAGTTTCGGAAATTGACCTTCAAAAGCATTATCTTCCAAATCAAGAACTTGAAGATTTCTCAAACTGCTTAAATCTGGCACTTCATCAGAGAAATGATTATGTGACAGCGAGAGAACTCTGAGAGTCTCCAAATTATTCAAAGCATCAGGCAGAGACCCGTTAAATGAATTTTGTCTCAGACTTAGCACGGTCAAATTCAGGAGCTTACCAGTCCAATCTGGTAGTGGACCGGAGAACATGTTCTTGTCAAGAATGAGTGTTTGCAGGCTTTTCAAAGATGAAAGCTCGTGGGGAAGTGCACCATACAAGAAATTAGAGCTCACATTGAATATCTCAAGCGATGAAAGCCGTGCGATTTTTCCAGACAATGGCCCCCACAGGCCCAGAGAAACTAGTGTGAGGACCTTCAAATTAGGAAGCTTTACTAGCGTCGTTACGAAGGAATCCATGGAAAAATTTTGAAGCAATGCAGGAGCTCCATTCTCACCTATTATAATAAGCTGCGTCACACTTTCTTCATAGCACACGATGGTGAGAGATGAATTAGGCTCAGTATTGCAGAAATCTGTGCCATCCTTCCAGCCGCTTAAAACAGTTGGATTGTCCAAGAGATATTGAATTCTCAGAAGGGTCTCGGCCTGGGAAGACTGAAGCTGTTCTGTGGGGCGAATCGAGAGCAAAATGATGGCAAGAACCAGAAATAGATATCCATTGAATGCTTTTGCCATTGCTATTTCACGGCAGTAGAACACACGAGACATCACATAGTTCCCTCAAGACAAGATGAATATATTGCAGACCGAACACCTGCAGAAATAGCAGGTGGACACTTGAGATGCCCCTGTGGGTTCTACAAAAAATTATGAAACTGTGTCCTTGTCAATTGCTGAACTTTTTGTCCTCGAGACTAAAATAGAGGTCTGCAAGCATAATTGTCATTGATCTTGTTAAAGAACTGACATAAAATACGATAGCTAACATCAAAAAATTTAAATAGAATTTTTGTACAATTTATCCATTGAGAGAGAGAGAGAGAGAGAGAGAGTTCTTCTATTTCTTTCAAAGGCTGGTTCAATCCAACCATGTTCGGGCAAGCTGAGACCTCTCCTTGAAGTTGTGTACTTTGCCTAGCTCATAAATACCACATCTGCTCGTCCGCAAGCTGTTATTTTAATTCAGATAATAGTAAATGCTCGAGTAAAAAACTCACCTTTATGTTGCCGATGAACATGAACAAATGGATCCCCTCAACAGTAGAGCTCCTTCAACAGCCTTCTGAAACAGCCCTTGAAACAAACTTCAGAAAACACACTAATTTTCAGCAGAGACCACCTCAAAATCCCAACACAAACCTCTCCTGCAGAGACCAACTCTTACCCAAACTCATAATTTGAGGAAGAAAGGAAGACAGAGAAAAAGAACTTAAATTAAGCGTCCACTTCGACTAAGTAGAAACAGACCCTGAAGTAAAATACCCAGGAAAAAGAGAAAAACCCATATGGCTTCCCACAATGAAGCTCCAAAAAAGATGAAATCTCATCCACACCACACACTTGCAAGCAGCTTTACTATCCTTTTTTCCTTCAACCCAGGGTCATGTGATTCTCTTCCACAGACACAGAGACTCTGTTTTCTGCAGGGTTTCACTGACACTCTCATCACATTGCTTGGTAGCTAGACAACACGGTGACACGGGTTGCTCAAGGGCAATTCAAAGCACCCACAACACAACACGAGAGGGTGACCTGGAAATCCCACAAACCGACATTTCTGTCACTTTCTTCGGAACACCCCTTCAAAAGAAAAAGAAGAAAAAGAAAAAGAGCGTAAATCTCTTGCGTTCTTTAAACTATTCTCGCTATAGTTTTGCACTTTCTGTGGTATGTATGTAAACAGAGAAAGAGATAGAGAGAGAGAGGGAGGGAGATTCTAGCAGAAGACGACCCTTTATTCCTCTCGCTTTTAGAAGCAATAAGACATCACTCGCTGTCTCCGTCTCTCTCTCTCTTTTCGTATGTGGAGGCCAACCCATCTCAACAGAGCTGCAAACTCTCTGTACAAAATATAAAAAAGCAACAAAAGCAGAGTTTTTGAAATCGTAAAAGAATGACAAGCGGGCGGGGAATTCGCCCATAATGTTCAACTTCAACGCAAGCTTTCGCTTTCGGAGTCAGGTGAGGCTTGGCTTTCTGTCGTCCCGTCATCTCGCTGCAAGCAGCCTGCGATTCTGCGCTATCCATGTGGGACCCTCCTCCCCTCCCCTTCCCTACTCGCTTTTGGCCCTCTCTCTCTCTCGACAGTGCCATCAACAGTTTCGAGTTGACGCTCGTTCGAACAAAAGAGACAAGGAGTGAATGAATCATTTGACGGTTATTACCGCAAAGTGAATGGCATGGCAATGCTTCCTTGCCTTTTGCCTCCCTGTCTCTCCCCCATCAAAAAGGAAAAACCTTGAACGACTCAGATCCGGGTTTGGTCCTTGCTCGCCTGAAATCATTCCATCATGTGATATTCATGTGCGCTGATTCAGAGGTGATTAGATGGGCCACATTCCACCGGTTTCGCTAGTTGGATTTCGATCTCTAAAATAAGTGGGAATTCGTTTGGTTATAGCTGCCCCTCACCTGAAATTAGTTCATTTGAAAATGCTGGCCAGGTCGTCACGGGACAACGATCTTTTCAATTCACATCTTTCGTTCGTCTAATCAAGCGGACAATACTTCTTCAACTTATTAATTTGATTTCGATCTCTCGAATAATTGGAAATTACTACTTTAGTAATGCCCCATTGACTAATATTATATCAAATTTATGAAATACTGGCACGATGTTAGTAAGGTCGCCTATGTAAAAGCACATCAATTTAATTCGCATGATAATTTGATGCTTTGATCAATCGAAAATCAGAAATTTAAATATTCATCTGATCAGGCGAATGACATTTCAATGCCTCACTAATTCGATTTCGATCCGTCAAATAATTGGAAATTATTTCTTTGGTATTGCCCCCTTAACTGGAATTAGATCAATTTTCAAAAATACCGGTGCAATCATCCATGTGACAATGGCGCGATATCCGCGCATTTGTAAAAGCGCATCAATTTCGATCCCATGATAATTTAATGCAATTCGTGGGTTGCAATCAAAGTTCAAAAATTTGATTGCAGCATTGACTGCACCTCCTTAACTACCGAAAGGGATTTATGCATCATCTGGAAGTCCTATATTATATGTTTTCCACCAGCACGTTGGATCGAACATCTATAATTAGCACGAACGCATGATTGTGGGAACGGAAATTGTAGCAAGAGCTTTTATTATAATAACAGAGGAGCTAAATAATATTTGCGCTTTTGATGAACAATAACAGCAATTTTCGGGACTCGTTTGGACATTAGGGGATCGAGCTACCAAACATTTTCTCGTGACAGAGGAGGCATTTCTCAGTGCATATGATACTGGAGGACTGCCCTAGGGAGAAGTTTCCACATGTACTTTTGTGAAAGAGATTGATATTCAAGTTTGCGAAGGCTCGTCCAACCGCACCCGTACAAAATTTGTACCTTGCTTCTTCAATGTTGTCATGTGATGGACAACTATATAATTGTGCGCATTCAATTGCTTCCCAACAAGAAAATCTTTACCCGATGTGTAATACAATCATAAAATTCCTAATTCCACGATCCATTTATAGAATATCGCGTCTTCAGCCGATAATTCACGTCATTTTTATGAAAAGTAGAATCTAATAATGAACTGCTCCCCACCACCTGGTGGGTCCGCCATTGATATAACCCATTTGATCTTTGCCCAAATGTGAATGATTCGAAACCCAGTGGAGGCATTTGGTGTTTTAAGTGTGGCGCCGGATGGTGATGGGTCATCAGCTAGTGTCACTCCAGGGTTGACCCGCCAACTACCGACTGCATGAAGTTCATTGAGTATAAAAAAAAAAATAATAATAATAAACTACTCCCCTATGAAAAGATGCAAATCCCTCCAAATATGACTGATTTCAAAAGAAGATATCAGAATATACAGTGAGATTTCATTTGAACAAAAAATAAAAAGTAACAATTAATTCAAGCATATCCTTCGCTAGTCGGAAAACTGTCGGCAGGAGAAAAGCGAAGTGCCACCAAACATTATGTGAAGAGGATGATAACCAAGTTTGATTCAAAAGTCAAATGTCTAATTCAGTTGGTGATTGTGTAGGATCTTTGGAGAGGCCCCACCTTCTAAAGCGACGGAATGAAGGAACCACAGGTCACCCATCGCCGAACTTCCCACGGTTGCCACATAATTGCACGTAGGAAGAAGATGCATCCCCGTAGTAGTTGAACATACTTTTCCTCCTTGTTTCTGTCAGCTTTGTCTCTTTCGTCGAGTGAACTGGCTGCTGGTTGTAAGCACATTCCCCTTTTTTTTCCAAGGCCCATCATAATTATTGAAAGAATGATGCGGATGTCTTTTGTTTGACGATGATTGATATGGGAGAAACCATCATAAGGTTTAGAGATGATTCGAAAGAGTTTGCGACTTGCTCTTTTTCATATGGTAATTAACAATTTGAGTAGTTCTCATCAAATAAGGTAATCTTCTATCTAGAGCATGCCGGGATACTTAGGGTGGATTTGGTAAATCTTCTGTTTTGGAAGGCAATTTTTTTTAAATTTTTTTTCTTTTTGTTTCTTTTCTTGGGAACGGTTTTAGAGCATTTGAACGCGTTTGAAAACTACATGAAATTTATATTTCCGGGAGAGAAATGCGTTTAGTACGACCCTATATATTTTTATAACTTAGAATTTATTCTTTTAATTTATTAATAATTTTATTACTTTTCTTTTTTTTTCTTTTTTTCTCCTTCCTCCATCTAGTCGTCGGTCGGCGATCGGCCAAAGAAGGGCCGGCATGGTCGGCCTTGGGGGAGGCTCGTCGGCCATCGGCGAGGTCACCTCGAGCCTCATCGTGGTTGGGCGAGTCTTGGCCTCAACGAGGCTTGCGATGGCCAAGTGAGGCTCAGGAGGGCCTTGCCAGTGGCCGGCAAGCTTGGGGTGACCTGGCAAGGTCAATGGGCCTTGTCTAGCTAGTTGTCGGCCGGCAATTGGCTAGGGGAAGAAAGGAGGAAGAGAAAGAAAAAAAAAAAAAAAAGAAAAGAAATCTTGATTCTTGATTATTATTTCTTAAGTTGTTCCCAAGAACAATAAACAACTTTTTTTTTTATTTTTCATTTTTATTCCAAATCTATTCCCAAGAACAAAAAACTTATAAAACACATTTCTATTCTATTTTTACTCCCGGGAACAAAAGAATAGAAACACTTGTTCTCAGGAGTGTTACCAAACGCACCCTTAAGATTTGCGACTCTTGAAGGTAATCGTGAACAGCAGTAGATGGAGGATTGCACTTGAGGCCTTCTGTGTCGTTTCTTCGCATTGAAGACTTGAAGACCGGTTCACTTTGGTCGGGTACCCCCAAGCTAAGGGCCTAGCTGAGGAGACCAATAGGACAATCTTACATAGCCTTAAGACAAGACTTGACCGAGCTAAAGGATTCGGGGTTGAGGAGTTCTAAAGTTTTGGGCATATGGCACCACTAGTAAGGGGTCTTGTACCCATGCCTCAAAATTTCCTCACCAATACATGAAACAGATTTCCGGAAGTCCATAGAAAAAATATTGCTAATTGCCCGAATTGAGAAGCAAAAATATTCTGATAAAGACATTCCTCAGTAATATCATCATGACTCTTAAAGTCATGCGCGGTCGCAATACCAAACCAAATACGATGTGAAGGCCCTAAATGGCTTGCCGCCATGCCGACTTACTCAAGTTGATCTCACCGTCTTGCTTACACCAGAAGAAATAGGGCAAGAACTCGAGTTTCTTTCCCCACATGTACATCAGCATCAACGCGTTCATATCGATGCGTGAGGACGAACGCTAGGAAAGCAACGAGTGCACTGAATGTGAGAGCACGTTCCTCTGTTGAAGCTCCGTGAAGCGTTCACGGGTTATGGTGTAAAAACGTGGATCTTCTATTCCTTTTTCTGAGGTATTGAGATCTGCAATGACTCGTAACCCGATTCGGCATGGATTCCAGAGCATAAATAATCTACAAGCACGACTCTTTGGATCGCAAAATGGGGCAAGCTGCCCCCAAGGAAAGACGAAGTCAGAAGTGTGAAATCAAAGAAAAATAGCAGACTGGCAACACGCGAAATGAGAAGAGATTCCAGGGGTTAAAAAGGTAGAACAGATGCTTCACCATGAAGCCATGTCATCGACTCATTCAGGACATGTATTCTGAATAAACAATAAACCCAACAGTCTCGAATTTCAGATTTGTTTTCGACAGTGCTCGCATGGTCATACTTCATACGGTTATATATCTTTTTTCGCTCCATCCTATTATAGTATTCCGAAATCTCATGCCACAAAAAAACTTTGGAATTGTAAATCAAGCTCCAACTCTCCCTGATTAGGAGAGCTATGCTTCGAACTAGAACGTTTCTCGACTTACTCGAAAGAGCACTCTAGGAACTAGAGGAGACATTCAATAAACATCACACCCCACATTGTCATATAAAGTGGCGTGCGATAACCAATGGCAACATGCAACACATGGCTCTACCAAATGTCATGGACCTCATTCTCAAAAAACAAAAAAAAAACGGGGACAAAGATCGTTTCAAGGGACAATTTGTCCTTGAGAGTCACATGCAACATCAGCCAATAGCATAGTGTTTGTCCACCGCCGAACGTTAACTCAATAGCCTTAGACAAAGGACAGCGCATTCTCTTGTCTATTCAGATGAACTCGATTCTCCAATTCTGATGCCACTAGGCGTTTGGTCTAGTCGTTAGCGGTCGGGGTAGGGACGGTGGATTAACAATTTAATTTCAAACTCCACACCACCTAGCATTTGAAAAATAGAAAGAGAGAGAGAGGAAAAAAAAGGACTATCCAAGGCCAGAGAAGGCTCGGAGGGGAAAAATTTGAAGTGATTCCAGCAAAAATTCAATTTCCCAAACACCACTTCAAGGCTTACTTTTCTGGGGTAACAATCCTGAAGATTTAACAAATATGAAACGTTCATGGATCACAGCCAAAATCATCGATAAGAATGACAGCCAAGCAGATTGCAAGCATCTATTTTCTTTTTTTCCCCCGTTTCTTTCAGGCATACTTTCCCTCTCACAACTAGTAAATCGTTGATAAACCAAAATTTACATATACAATAACTATCCCTCTTTAGAAAAGAAGGGCATATTGAAGTTCAACTCATCACATGAGAAAGATATTACAATTGAAAAAATTAGGAAAGTTATAGTGTGACCATCCAAATGTATAAACCAGATCACCTTGTCCATCTCCAGAAGGCATACAATATGATGAGCGTCAAGATCATGCCTGCATACTTGATCCACTTGTCAACATGATGCCGCCTCTCAATGAGTTTCAGTACAGAGTTAGAGAGTCCCACTGTGTTAAGAATGTCCAATGCTCTTCGTTGAGCTTTCTGGAAAAATAAAAGAACCGCCTGTCACTTTTAAGGATATCATAATAATTTTATGGTCCAAAAACAAAAACAATCTTGTGCTTCATGCCTTTAGCATCCTAGCTCTCCAAAATTATTTGTGCCCTTTGGCTACCCAGAATAGTTAGGGGGAACATCTAAACTAATTGATAATGGACAAACCTTAGTCATATATGACTGAGTTTCCCTGATCATTAAGTTTTTCATTGTCTCATCAGTCGCCAAAAGTTCAGTGTGTCACGTCGAAAAGTCAAGTAATATCTCAGAAGAATACACCTTCAAAAAGGATTCTCTATTCATCATTTTAATCTTGTCAGTATACCCATGAAAAGAAAAGCCTTTTTATGCATAGTACATAAAAAGTCAGCTTCCAGATACCTTGAGGCGTTCCCTTTGCTCAGAATATTTAGAAAGGATGGCTACTCCAGTAGCATACGATTCTTCCAGCATCCTGGATGAATTACGGGCAGATTGCATTGCTTGTGCTTCCTCGTCAAAAATACTTAGAACGTGAGCAGAATCTCCATTCTGGAACACAAAATCCATTAGATGCTGAGTAAAGATAGCTTCACTGCCATAGAACCCTTGACTTGATGTTATACAGTAGATAAAGGATGACATACAGCTCGTCCAAGCAATTCTGCCCTCTCTTTAGCTTCCATCATTTTTTGCTGATTTCTTGAGGAGTACTTGTCTAGGCTCACTTTCAATGACTCAGCCTCTTCAGCTACTTGTTCCACCTTTCTGTACAAAGCCAACGAGACCGTGAGATGAACAACTCTTAACAAAGTCACAGTTTGAAATTTCACAAAAATGATAAAGCTACATCAATAAGAAATGTTAACGAATAAGAGCTGAAATCAAAGGACAACAGAATTATCTTGACCTAAAAGGACAAAGAGAAAAGCTTAAAGGATAAGTATACACCATTGGAACTACTTCAAACGTACGTCTGTTTGATTTCCAAGAGCACAAAAAAAAAAAAACAGTTTATTCAACTTCACCGAAAGATTTTAGATGCTTAAGTTGATAGAGCTTCATAGGTTCCCAATGATGGGCCATAATTGCAAAATCAGTTACTCTTCTTTCAATTGAGTGACTATACATGGTTTGACTACTGAAATAATTACTTACAGAGGTTCTACAATGGCTAAGCAATGTAAACAAGCAAATCTACAGAGGAACACCTACTACTGAGCCTCAAATTTTCATTCTTGTTGACTATGGGCCACAACAAAAATTGCAAAAGCAACCCAAAAGAGATTTCATGAGAAAAGAGAATTCTCCGTTGATCTCCTGAATTAAGTCAAAATCCGGTCTAAAATTATACCAAGGCCCAAAATCAAGGCCAGTGTAAACCTACGAAACTCGACTAGTCTTCGCATAGGTAAAGTTCATCAGGAAAGAGCAACATATGATTGTGCAACATACCGCTATCGCATTAGAAGGACATGATAGGAAGAAAAGTAAAGGTACTTTCCATCACCATTGGGATCGCACAAAAAACTTCAGAGCATTTTGGCACTCAAAAAAACAGACCAAAGATCAAGACGAACTAAGCTGAAATTTTCACCACCCTGACGAAAGCCTGACTAGTAATTCAACCATCCTATCAAATGCAGCTTCAACATCGAAACATCCGATATACACACAGAGACAACTGCACCGAAATTCTTCGCATTCGGTTCAAATGAAAAGCGCAACGCGTCAATTCGAATCCGCATACACGGAAATGACCTGATAACCGCGAAATTCAACGACAGGTGTCGGCGGATTTAAGCGTATTGCAGGACAGATCGAATACCTCCTCCAGAGATCGCGCTGAGACTTGGCGCCTAGGAACCGCCAGAGCCGGTCCATCTCGATGCAGAGGGACTGAATCTGGACGACGTCCCTCCTGATCGAGGCCGACAGCTCCGGGGAGTCCAGCCCGCCGGCGGAGGCCGCGGCGGCCGTGGCCGAGCACTCGAGCCTCTCCAGCCGCTCGAGCGCGTCCCTCGTCCGCAGGAGCAGCCTCTTCGCGCTCTGGTACACCTCCGACAGCGTCCCCCCGCCGCCCGCTCCTCCGTCCATCGCCGCCGCCGTCGTCGTCGGGATGCGATCGCGATTCAGATTTCCCACGCGTAGAGAGAGAGAGAGAGGGAGAGAGGGAGAGGTTGAACGAGGCGTGAATTTTAATTTGCTTTTCGGTGGCCGTTTTCGGTTTGCTCCGCTCGGGCCGGGCTCCGCTCCGCCGTCTAGGCAGGCGCGACTATTTTTCCTTTTTTCCTTTTTATTTTTATTTTTATTTTTTATACATAAATATAGAATGAATTTATCTTGGCACCGGGTCGTCTCCATGTCGATTGTGCAGATACTCGTAACGGAATGAATCCGGCGATCCTGCGAGTGATCCATGTTTTCCGCACATGCGTGCACACATATATATAAACAGTATATAACTATCTTGTTATAATGTATAACCTTTACGTCACTGCAATAGTGTTGACATGTGATATCTTGTTATATATATATATATATGAAACGATGAGAGCAAAAAAAAAAAATCATATTTTACAACTTTATAGAAATAGATACTTATATGGAGGGTGCAAAATTCAAAACGGTTTAATTTTTAGGAAAAAAGCTCACGAGAAAACTCAAATTATGTCTACGGGTAAGGGTAAGCGGTTTCATGTTTAGTCGGAATAGATTTTCTAATTTTTTTTATTCCAAAACCTAACCTACCATATGGACTAAAAAATGAGAATGAATTTGGTGGCGAACAGATAGTTTCAATCATGGGCTAATTTTATGGTATAAGAGCCATGGCATTTTTCAACATGTTTATAGTTTTGGGTTGTATATAGAGTGCAAATGGAACAAACGTCTCTACCATGATAGACTCTTCTTAAAATTTCACTCCTTCCACTATAAATGCCTCAATTTCTCTAAGCACTCCTTTAGAACTTTGCATTTCTAATGTCTCAATGATTAACTATCTTTATGAGGCTTTTTATCGCATCTAATCAATTCATCACCTTTAATAATAATCATTATGAATATTATGAAATATTAATAAAGTAAAAGTTTTCATCATGAATATTACTGAAAATTGAAACTCATACTAATAGTTTTTTAGATTATATATTCATCATTAAATAATATGGAATGTCGCAAAATAGCGCATAGATATAAAACAAGAAAACATAAAAACTTGTTCTAATGCACCTATTGGAATAGGTTCCACATTACCTTTATGTATCTTAGAACCTAAAATTGAATCAGTTTCTATCCGTCTGATTTTTAGGTTTCCAATCCCGCATTGAACCATGCTCATCCCTACTCATTATAATACATTTATCATTTTTTTCTATATAAAAAAATATAAATTTATACAAATGTGACATATTTACCCTCCACCCAGATTCTATTAAATGACTTTTAGCAAAAAATAATGCCGTTTCCATTTAACTTAAATCACCTAGCGTGTCATGTTAATACTATTCGTTTTTTTGTCATCTATGTAGATCGATTTTAATGACGGAATTTCAACAAAGGATGAAAGTATCACGTAAGTACAAGTTTGAGGTTTTATATCACATAAAAATTTTAAGGTAAATTTGTTGCGATGGGCAATATTTTAGTTTTTCCTTTATTTTGGGCTACTTTTTGCCTTTTATTTTATCAATTTATTTATTTATTTATTTTCGAAAAAAAAAATTGCGTTACAACAACGGAGAATCTTAGAGCCGAAATTCCCAAGTAATGTAGGACAAACGGTTTGACCCATTGACTCCCTGAAGGGCCGAAGCTGATATTCCTTACTGGAAAGCGACGCTCCCAAACGACGCCGCCGCCGACAGTCGCGCGCTCCTCCTCTTCCTCCTCCTCCCTCCTTCCCTCTCTTCTTCCTCCTCCTCCGGCTCCGCTCCGCCGCCTCGCGCCAGTCTCGCTCGCGGTCGGCCTTCCATCCGCGGCCGGAAATGAGGTAAAAATCGCCGGCCGGCGATCATGCTCTCTCCCTCCGCGTGCTTCGAAAATCCGGCCGTGTTCGTCGGCGAGGCGGTCCTCTCGCTCCCCGCCCTCGCCGGAGCCGCTCGCAGATTAGGGCCGTTTCAGCTTCCGGCGATGGTGTTTGGTTTTTTTCCCTTCTTGTGCGGTTTCAGCGGTTCTGGTTCTGCGGTGCCTTCATGGTTCAAGATATGCATTTCGCGAACCGAATGTGTCTTAGGTTTTGCAAGCAGACGGGAAAAGATGCGATTTTTTCTGTTGTGCGATACACAGTGAATGATGTTGATAGCGAAAGTTCGGCCTCTTTGGATCACTGTGTAGGACAAGAGTTTCGGTTCTTCCATGTTGTTGCGCTGATGGAGTTGGTTTTTGGAGGTCTCTTTGGCTTTTTGACATTGTATGCAATGAATTTAGAGCTTCCTTTGGCATTTCATGTGATAATGCTTATGCTTCTGAATGCAGTCGTCAACCCGAGGTTCTTTGGGCGCAGAGGTCAGACAGGGTGTACCTGACCATTTCTTTACCCGATGCGAAGGATGTGTCGGTGAAATGTGAGCAACAGGGTTCGTTCAGCTTCTCGGCCATGGGGGTGCAGGGGGAGCCCTTCAGTTTCAGCTTGCAACTGTATGGAGCAATAGTGGCGGAGGTGGGGCTGTATGCCATTTAATGCTTTATTTTTCTACAGGTTCAGATGATATGCATCAGCTTATGTTGTTTTTAATTACTTGTTACTTCCCAAGAGTTCCCATTGACCTAGCATACAGAAATCACTGGTCAGCTTTTCATAATTTCATTTAGTTCAACTCACATTGCACAATGCATAGTCTATGTCAATTGTCAGGTATCCTACTTTTGATTTGTAACAATCAATTCAATTGGCCAGGAGGACATTATACTACTTTTAGTGGGGTCTGTATTTGGTAGAAAGATGGGACTTTGCTTGGTCTGTCTTTAGCCTGTGTTTAAGATGATAAACAATTTTACATTTGCACACTACTTTTGTTCAAAAGAGCTGACAGTTTGAGCTAAGGGAGCTATGTTGGACACGAGAGGATAGCTATGCTGATATGATAATCTAAAGTAGTAAGAAGTTAGTTCTACTTACTTGATAACCTTTGCTCAAGGAAGTGCTGTCATGGGAATTATAAACCGTGCAAATTCTACCCTGAATTCCAAAAGAAACTGTGGTGGTATCCTGCCAGAATTGAGCTTTAACTTTGAACTTGCAGACACTATAATCTGTGCAACAAATTGAAAGTCCTTCAAGTATAATTTTGGACAGAAAAATCTAAAACACCAGTTTTTCATCTTTAATATATGAGCATATAAGCAAAAAACTTTAGGGAGTATAAGAAATTGTTCATTTCTCATCCACCTATATTACCATCATAAGAGACGACACGATTGTTACTTATCCAAAAAAAAGAGACTTTAACAACTTTTTTGGGTAGTTTCCTATCTACTGGTAATTTTTTTTTTTTTTTTTTTTTAGTCCCTGTGACACTTCCTGGAGTTGCTCCACTGAAACCATATGCAGATGCTGTGGTCGAGACATACTTGTATACTATATTTTCAGTACCATATGCAATGTTTTGCTTTTGAGAAATTTTTGAGGAGTTTTATTGCCCAGTGGCTCTTGTGCTTGAACCTTCAGCTCTCACGCTTTGAGTTACGTTCGTATTTTACCAGGGTTGTAAGACAAAAATGGGGCTGAGGAATATATTCTGCACAATCCAGAAAGAGCAGAAAGGTTGGTGGAAAAGACTTTTGAAGACAGAAGAAAAACCTGCACCTTACCTGAAGGTTGACTGGAACAAATGGTGTGATGAAGATGAGGAATCATCTTGTAAGTTCACAATATATTCCTCCTGTGGTATTTTTTACCCTATTGGCGGCGCCTATGACATTTGTAGTTGATTATCTTGTTGCTTGGGAACTACATCCAAAGACTTCTCTGCAACTGTATTGTAGATTTAAAAAAGGGTAATTGTCAAAGGTCTTGTGTGGAATAGGATGGCTGTTGTCTGATATACCTGTATTTATTTGGGTGACATGTTTCTGTTTCATTTTGAACGTCTTCCTTTTTGGCATAACATTTGGTTGTCAGTGTTGTTCATTCAACCTCTTCAAGATTTATAGTTGGAGACAAATATTATAGGGTTTTAATGGCCCTGCTGTGCCTTGTGATGATTCATTTGTTGATAAGAAAATTTTCTGCCAAAAGAAAAGTGAGAGAAAGAATTTGCCTGGTTGCTAGCCTTGTTTTCAATTTCTAATAACAAAGCACAGGTTTTATAAAAAAGTTGCTTTTCCATGTTCTTGGCTGTGTAAATGTACTGGTACTCACCCACCTGCACAGATAGAAAAGTATACTTCATAGAGGATCTATTGTTGACCATATGAGGAGAAAAGGGTTGAAACTATGTATTTTAGAAATACAGATTAATACACCAAGCTCATGATCACAGAACTAAAAGACTGAAGATAGATTTCAGAATTTCTATGGAAGTGAAAGCTATAAAAATTGCGTGATTAAATGCATCTCTCTCTTTCTCTCTCTCAGTTGCAAGCAAGTTAGTAATTCTAGGCCCATCATTCTAAAGCAACATTCCTTAGAATGGATTTTATAGCTGTAGCTCAGACCCTCATCCTCTAAGGTGGAAGCATTTAAGTTTAAATCAAGCCACTTTGTGATTGGGTCATGGCATGTGGCACATGGATAAATTGCCATAATAGCTTCTGTTAAGAGCTAAGTAATTACTTATTCAATTCAGTGACCAAGTTGAAGGCACTAATTTCTTAAAGTTCATTGACCTAATTGAATGTAATTGCCAGGTTGAATGCTCATAATTTTCTTGTTGTTTTGAAAAGGTGTATTCTTTACATCCCTTTGACCACAAACATATGCTTATACATGGCTTACACAGTGCAGTTATGTTTCTTGATTTTTTGAGTTTTCTTCCTTGTATATTATATAACTGCTTTTTGGCACATGCAAATGCCTTAGGAAGTCTTGTCCTTAACTGCCGATATTGGTCTTTCCTCCTCAAGTATATCTACTGTGAGATTGAGAATATGAATGACTCAGCTTTACAATCCATGTGAATGCTTGTATCGTTTAGAATGGCATGTGAGCTGAACTTGATGTTGCTTACTCTGGGGCCTTTAGGTTCCTATTGCTATCGAGTTAAATATTGCATGTTGCATCCATGAACTGGTTTGATTATTCAATGGATGTTTCACTCATCTGAATTCTCTCTCTTTTTACTTTTTTTGGCCAGCTGATTTAGGATCTGATGGCGATGATGCTACGGTAATTTGATGGGCTCTTACTTTGTCTCTACCTGCATATATTTCATAGGGTAGACAAACTTACTATGTTATTTGTTCTGTTGCAGTATGGGGGTGAAGATGATGAAAGCAGTGATGATGGAGGAATGCTCTGTGAGTTCAACAGAACTTTGTTCTATTATAATGAAGTTATTTGTAAATTACTGGAATGTTATTGGTTGCATATTGTGTTTTTGTTGAAAAAATTCTTTTGCTTTTGCACTTCACAAAATCCATGTGCGTTTGCAGTTTAGAGCACTGCTAGAGATGCTGAAACCAGTTTACTAGATTGGTTTACTTAGTAATGTGATACTCTATAAGTGATTATTTGAGTTAAGAGTGCCAACTTGTCCAACAAGTTTTGCCCCATCGCTTAGTAGACAAGTTTTGGTATGTTTAGTATTGATTGGTAATTTTAAATGTTCTTGATCTTGCAGTAATGGTCAGCTTTATTAAGCAGTGGCAAGTTGAGTTTTTTGTCTAGTTGAGGAACTTGTTTGTTTTTACTTAAATATGTAGGTGCATGTGTACTTACTGCGATTGCTTGTGTCTGAATAAGCCAATCCTTCTCTATCATATGAAAAAGGAAAGAATCTGTATTGGGACCTTTGCCCTATTATCACTGTTAGTCAACAATGGCCTTTCCCTTAGCCTTGATTGCTACTGCTGGTTCACCTGGTCAAGAGGACGAAGTTATTCATTTCTAATCATGCACCACCCTGTTTTGCAGATCTTCCTGACTTGGAGAAGGCTAGAGGAAATTAGTAAAGAAGTAGTGCGAGAGGTCCATCTCCGGTATGCACTGTTTGGTGCACTTGAGGAGGTTCGGCATATAATAGGAAGCACCAGTAGAACTCATGGATGCTTGCAGCTTAGCCCATCAGGTTGTCTACAGTCTCAGCCAATCTAGATCATTACTATCGACTTCGTTTTACGTGTGAGTACTTGAGTATTGATCCAGCCGCTATTAAGGGAGGTCTTATTGCTCGGGTAGCTTCGGCGCATTTTGTCTCCGGTCTCCCCCGATCAACGATCTTGCTCTGATGTTGATCCGTGCCGACTTTGCTAACAAGTAACTAATGCATGAACTGAACCTAACTTGATACTCTAGTTGCTCTATATGCTATCATCCATTAGGATGAATTTATTTGGCTGATTAAATTTTCTGCCCTAATCAGCTGGTTTGGCCAAGAAAACGAAAGGAAACAATGAACTTGTCCTCCACTTGGTATTTACCGCCCCTGCCTTCGCCAGTATTAGATGCTCGTGAGCAAATTAGCATTACGATCATGTACTCGAATTCCGCAAGCATGTGTTTGGATTGATTTTTACGTTTTATCTTTTCTCAAATATGGGTGTGTTTGGATTGTCATTTGATTTTTATTTTTTGCTTGATCTTAATCTCAAGACAGATGCGCTGACTTTTTCCTAATAAATATCATTTGAAATTTTCACAAAATATATAAATTTTGATACGTGAATTCGCGCTATACAAACTTTTGGAGAATTTGCTGAAGCTAAACAAATTTGTCATAAATTTGTGACGCACGCATTTTGATAGTATTATTTAAATTTGCCCGAATGTGCTTTAAGCTTGTGGGCTCGTGTGAGAGCTCAAGCAGGCCGTCATGCCCACGATCGATTTACTGAGATAAATAGAAGAATCCGACTCTAAACTAAATTTAAAGAGGATAAGGCATATTTAAAATGATTTTTATTTTTTATTATATTTATTCTCTCACGGTGTCTCGACTTGAGAGCACTCCTCATATTATTAAATTATATTTCAAATTTGAGGCGTTTACCAAATTCAACGCGTCTGGATCAATATGCTATTTTGATCAGACAATTAAATAAGTAAAAGAAGAAGATCAAGCTTTCACTTGTGCGGTTGACCTTGTGAATTATCCTGAAGGAAGAAGAGGAAAAATAAAAAAATTGCTACGTTAGCACTAGTCAGATGGTGAGCATCGGTTGGCCAAAATTGATTAGATGAATTGAGTTGGTACAATTACAAAATTTTTATGATTGAATTAAAAAAAAAAATTAGGAATGAATTGACACGATCGCAATAAATTTAAATTTTTTTTTGGTAATTCTTCCTCTAGTAAAGTGGGGTAATGCATGGATCATTAGTGTCTATTAGCAAGAGCTCAAAAGCTCTGAATTGGAGCATCCCGCTTGTCTGGTAACCTTAATAGGTTGATAGGATTGCTTCTTCTTTTATAACGTACTAGTGCTCGCATGTCCAACTTCATTAATTCCCCTCTGTATCTTTTTCTTCCTCAGGAAAAGAGAGTACCCTCTTGATTGTTAATATCCTAAGGTTGTCGAGATTTGTAATTTTCTTCGGACGAACGGAGCAGTTTGAGGACTTACTTTGGTCCAAAGAGTTTGTTCTTTTGACTTATCCAAGGGTAAAGAGAGAAAGGAACAAAAGCAAGGGTTTGCTTTGTCACTTTTGTTCTCTCCCGTTGTAGCGGTGTGAATTTATAAAAGAAAAGGTTTGTGGATTCCTAACGTTCTTGATTTTCGCCCGTGTGAAAAAAGCTTCCGATGATTTTGTGCAATAATCTTATATTTAATTGAGTTGTTTTATTTGTAAATATTTAAGTTTGAATTTAAATTAGATGTGAAAAATATTTGAACATGTGGGTGATTGTAATTGTGATTTTTTTTTTATTATAATTGACTATTTATTGTTGGCTTATTTCTCATTATTTTTCTAGTTTAATTTAGTTTTGGTGTTGATATTTCAAGACTTGTTGTATAATGAGAAATGTTTGATTTTTAAATAATTGTTTGAGGATGCTCTTTTTATAAAAGCATTCATTGAGTGTTGAATATCTTGAATATTTATTTAGAATTTCACGCGCTTCTCTCTAAAAATGCTTTGCTTCCCTTCTAATTTTCCAAAAGTTTCCTAGCTTCGTCTTAATATTCCCGATTATTTATAGAATAATAGGTCATCTAAATAAATAATAGAAAAGAAAAAGAATTGCTCCAAGTTGCGGGAAACAAAAATCTTCCTGTGAAACTGTCGGCAACCACACAAATTTAAAGGTGACGCGTTCTCTGTTGACGGACAACTTTCCAAAAGCGGGAGAGCGTGAGAGGGCATCGTTCAGTCCAAGACGATGTTATTACAAAGCGTCAGAGGCGCGCGAGAGTTGTCTAGATCCACTGATTGCGCACCCATAAAAAGAATTTGGAAGATTATATATTTATCGCTTGCCGACATCTACACTTTATCTAAAATATTCCAACCTCGTGGCACGACGGATTGGCCCAAATTGAAATGCATTTGACGAGCGTTTCCGATACTTTGATTAACACAATTCCAATATGAAAATCAACCACGATCTCCAAAGTCCCTCTAAAAATTTGACTTCTTGGCTCCCTTATCCTTTGAAAATTATCAATTTGGCTTAGATAAAGAAGAAATGTTTGTCCTGTGGATGGGACAGCTTCCGCGTCGAATATCACATGCAGCACATTCTCATGTACATTCAATTCAAATGAGCGTCAAATTACATAAACCAAAATTCTCCAAAATTCGTTTTAAAATATTTATTGGGAATCTAGGCTATCCAATAACTACACGCCGTGTACGCGTAGTCGCCACGGATAATATTAAAAAAGTAAGTTTTCCGAAAAATCAGAGCGGATAAGGCTCGGGATTATGTCTCCTCCGACGTCATCGTCGTCGTCTTCTTTCTCCGTTTTGAGCACTCGCTTCCGCCTATAAATAGGGGAGCCAGTCCGGAGCTTAACTAGAACCAGATCCCATCTTTCTCTTCATCGGATCAAACCCATATAGAGCGAGAAGAAAGAAGAAAGAAGAAGAGGGAGAAAAGAGAATGGCAGGAATCATCCACAAGATCGAGGAGACCCTCCACATGGGAGGAGGCCAAAAGGAAGGCGAGCACAAGAAGGAGGAGCACAAGGGCGAGCACACGGGCGAGCCCAAGGAGGGCATCGTCGACAAGATCAAGGGCCAGATTCACGGCGGCGAGCACACGGGCGAGCACAAGAAGGATGAGCACAAGGAGGGCTTCGCCGACAAGATCAAGGGCCAGATTCACGGCGGCGACCACGACGGCAAGGAGGGTCACGAGAAGAAGGACAAGAAGAAGAAGAAGGACAAGAAGCACGAGCACGGCCACGACAGCAGCAGCAGCGACAGCGACTGAGGCCCCCCCGTTTCGCAGTCAGGTGATATTTCATGTTCATTCCGTTCATCCGAGGCATCATAGATCGAGAGAAACATACCATTGCCCGGCTGATAGCCGTTTCTGTTTATAACCCTTTACATCTGTCAGATCTGAGGGTGCGTTTGGTTCTTGCAGGCGAACGGCGTCGGATCTGAGCGAGGGCGTGCTGGCTGAGATCGTCCTTCTCGTCCACTCTAATCAACTTTCGTATTTGCTGCTTTGCTTTTAGTCCGATGACATGCTGGGCGTGCATCTTATGTAACTCCTAATGTGTTTTGTCAAATAAAATGTTTTTCCTTAACGTTCTCGTTCCAACTGAGTTTCGGAAATTTACCACATGAGTTTCATCATGGGATCCAAGCGATCTGTTGATTCGGATTTACCTCGACCCGTGTTTGATCTGTAGTCCGTTCGATAAGTTCTCGCTCACAAGGGTTTCCGCCGTAGCATGCGTCTGCTGGTTTTGGATTAGATTTGAAGCGATGGAAATGGTGGCAGGGGAAAAGAACACGAATCATTTCATGGGGAATCGATCGTTGGATGTTCGACGGGAGTATTCATTGTTTCGACATGGATGTATGCAGAGGCATGGAGGCCCATCGTCCTAGCCTGAGCCATCTCCATGAATCAACCAAATCTTTTGGAGAGCAATGAGGAATTAGGAGTTAAAGATTTTGGGGCCATGACTCCCCCAAAGCAATAGGGTAAGCTTCGTACTGATGAACCAAATAAATCTCATCCGTTGGATTGTTGTAACTCACGGGAATCTCACTTTATCCAGCGATTGAATTCGTAGTAGATCGAATCCATGTGAGACCTCTCATTACCCAATTAGGCATTTATGACCACCACTCGATGAATTGTTTGACGTAATCCTTACATGAAAAAAAAAAAATCTTCATGTAATATGTCAAAGACAAGAAAATTGATCAAAAAGTCATAAATTTATCATGTTAACCAATTTAGTCTCAGATACTTTAACAATTTGCTAATTAGTCCTAAAATTTTTAATTGTACAATTTTAATCTTAAACCTTTAAATGATTTGCCAAATAAGATTAAAATTTTTTGACGAATTGCTAATTTAATCCTTCAAACTAATTTTGGCAAGGTGTCATTGACGTGCTAGCCCAATTAGTATTGATTGTCCTAAATGGCATGGCTACGCTAATGTGAATCATTTTTTAATTTTTTAAAATGATTTTTTAATTTATTTGTTATTGATTTGTAATATTTTATTCTCTTTTTCCCTCTTTTTATAGAGGTTCAACGGAGCCCCACTATAGATTGCCAGTAATCTTGGTTGACCATTGAGCAAGGGTCGGCGACCTTGGGCAAACCATGGGTGAGGGATTCGTAGCCCTTGCCAACAGCGAGTGAGGGTTGCGACCCCCACTAGATTTGGTGAGGGCATATTGGCCCTTGCCCATCCTTGTCGTGGCAGTGATGGCCTAGGTGAGGGCTCTCAATGCCCTTGCCAACCATGGGCGAGGGTTGCCCGTGTCAGCCACAACGAGGGCTGCAACCCTCACCCTTGGTCGGCGAGGGCTTTGCAGCCCTCACCTAGGTTGAGCAAGGTCACCAACCCTTGCTCAGTGCCTGCCACGGGGCCTCTATAAAAGAAAAGGGAAAAAATAAAAAAAAAATAAAAAATGAAAAATCAATAAAGAAATTGGAATGTAAAAATAAAAATAAAATTCTCCACGTTAGTGTTGGCCAAGCCACATAGGACTACATGCACTAACTGGGCCACCAAGTCACCAACGTTAAGCCAAAATTAGCCATAATGACTAAATTAGTAATTCATTAAAAGGTTTAGGACAAAATAGGCACAATTAAAAAGTTTAGGATTGAATTGACAAGTTGTCGAACCATTTAGAACTTAATTGACAAATTTGAAAGGTTTAAGACTGAATTAGTCATCGTATAATAGGTTTAAGACTATTTGCCACATCAAGCTAGGGTCAAAGATCTCTTGGGAAGTTTTAAACCTATCATAAATTCTGACTCATCCTTCTTTGCCGTTAAAAATATTGAAATGCGGGCGTGTGGCATTTAATCAGTTTAATCCAGCATAGACCTAACTTTTTCTTTTGTAATAAATGATCAAGAGAGAGCAGCCAGTTGATAAATCTTCTGGAGATCAATCACTATGTATGTGGCCATAAGTTGTAAATAGTCATTGCAGGTGAAGAAAACTGTGCAAGCTTTATCAGTGGCCAAAAAAAGCCAGGTCTAATGAAGATGAAGTAAACAATTCAATGATAATTTGGGGCAAAAATTCAACAGTTTATTTGATAATAAGGTTGATAGCTTGAGTACTTTCTAATGACACGGCACATAAATACTTTTATTTCTGGTCACTTGCTCTCTTACTGGTAATGGCACAGAGTTGATTCATCATTTACTTATTGTGATGTTATAATTGATTGACACAAATTAACTGAATTATCTTCATAGTTTTTCTTGTTGAGAAATATCAAACCTCAATCTGAGTTCTGATCAACATGACAGGTGAAAAATCCTCAACGAGATCTGCCCGTGGGTATAGGAGTGGCACTGTCTATATGTTGCATATTATACACACTTGTGTCCGTTGTAATTGTTAGCTTGGTACCATGCTATGCATTAGATCCAGACACCCCGATTTCCTCAACATTTGCTCACTATGGGATGCGATGGGCAGTGTAAGCATGTTATTCTGCTATTCAAATGTGGACAAACAATTTAAGCTTGAGTCCATTTCCCACGGACCAGTTGGTTTCAAGGTGTGCTTTTTATATTGCAGGTATATACTAACCACTGGAGCAGTCATGGCTCTATGCTCAAGTTTGATGGTTTTAATTCTCCCTCAGGTATGCATGTAACTCGAGCTTTAGCATCATTATATCAAGTGGTTTTAGTTAGTGACTATGGAGCCTTTCCAACTTTCACCCCCTCTCCTGCTTAGACATGATACTGCAGTCTTACGAATTTCACTTGTTCACGATGTCAACAGGTTATAAATGTTGATTCACTTAGTCCTCTCTTAAAGCAATCTATTATTAATTTAATCCTTACGACACCCGAAATTTCGTATCCCATTGAATTCGTCAAATATGAAGTTGACTTCGTGTGGTTCTGTAATTAAAGTAATTGCTTAGACAGGAAACACAAATTTCTTGGAGAGTGAACTGTTTCTTTCCAGCCATGAATTTTGATCACAATAGACGGAAAAGGAATTTTTCCATCGTTCTTTTCCGATGTAAACAAATGCACTCAACATTTGCCATCATTGTTTGGAGATATAAACAGACATACTCAAGTTCCGGTTAATAGTACAGTGATGACTGGTGTTCTGGCTGCAGCCTTAGCATTCTTCATGGATGTCTCACAGTTGGCTGGGATGGTAAGTCGAATAACAATTGGAACGGTATATATAGCTTTTTGGGTCAAAATCACTTGTTTATCTGTGCTTGCCTCTCCATTTTCCTATATGGGTGCAGGTTAGTGTGGGTACCCTTCTTGCTTTCACCACCGTTGCAGTTTCTGTCCTGATTCTCAGGTATGTTCCACCAGATGAAGTGCCCCTTACATCAGGACTCCCGGGGTCGATTGGTTTAGTATCTTCGCAGTTCTATAATGACCTCAAGGGAACTGCTTCCACGGAAATCGAATGTTCTGTTATCTCATCCAGGGGGGATGATCAGCCGTTGATTGAGACAAGTGAGTCCTCAACTGAAGACAATATCAAGCAAAGAATTGTTTGACATAATTGTGGGAATTGCAATTCCATCCTAACATGTCGACTGAATTTGTCCAAGGACCATCCTCTTCCTCGTGCACATCATCGTCCTCTATTTAAACTGGCTATGGTCACTTTTTTCTTTGCCAGCTCTTTGGTGGATGAACACTGGCTAATCAGGTTCCTCTTCATTGTGTAAAATAGTCTTTACCCTCTTAGTACTGTGCAAATAGACATGCCTTTTAGATTACAGGAAGGTTCCTCCTTTTATTATGGACAAAATAATTGGCCTTTGTGGGTTTTTGTTTCCAAGGGCAAAAATTTTCCTGTTCATATTGCATTGCCTCTGCATCTGCTTCCACCATGTGCACATTTTCTTTCTTAATTTTTGGCTTGGACAGATACAGATGGTAATGAACAACGAAGGCGGAAGATTGCTGCCTGGAGTATAGTTTTTGTGTGTGTAGGAATTCTTATACTTGCGCCTGCTGCTTCAGTCGGAGGCCTTTCAAGGTTGGTCGACCTTTCATTTACTCCCGCCGCTCTTTTATTAGAGCAAGTCGAGAATTCTTGAGTCTTTTGTGAGACGGTTTTCACATTTGACATGGAGTTTAGCTATACTCATATATCTGGAACATTCTATAGATATATTAGATTGGCTTTAAACATCTCAATGGAGCTTAATTCATCTCAATGGACAAACTTTTATGTATCAATAGTTAACTCTACCAGGTAAGTGCCGAAAGGCCCATGAGCATCAGTTGCCTCAGGGTAATAAAGGGATTGACAGGGATGAGTCCTTTCTTCAATTGTTGAATAGCCGTGGCCCATATATGCTTCGAGGTGTTTGCACAATAGATATATGAAGCAGGTTTCGTAGATTCAAATCCACAACAGAAGCATGTGTAGCACAATGGAAACGCTGATGCTTTCTTGATACACATGCAGGCACAAAATTTACATGGAAACACGCAATAACCTTGATTGCGCGCGTCTTGAAATTTTGCAGTTATTATTTCATTACTGTCTTATGCTTCATAAATCCTAACTGCATTAACTTGACAGCATGGTTCGTTCGATATTACGTGGATTGGCTGGAGTTCCTGTCTTAGGCAGTTTGATCGTGCTGACCTACATAGGACAAGATAATGCAAGGCATGACTTTGGACATGCAGGAGGTAACTTCTATTGCTTACATGTGTCGATAGACGATGGTTCAGTCCTGATTAGACTAGGTTTTCTTCAGGAGTTAATAATTCAATGTTTAAATGATCCAAACTGTCATTGACTCTCCTTTAACAGGTTTCCAGTGTCCGTTCGTCCCTTTCTTGCCAGTTGCCTGTATTCTTGTCAACACCTGCCTATTAATTAGTCTTCCGTGAGCATCCTCATAATTTGAGTGTTTTCTTCCCATTGATTCATGCATACCCCCATTTGCTCTTTTTCTAACTGATCTGATTCTCGGTTCGACAATTGGATGCCCAGGTTGGCAACATGGTTCCGTGTCTCAATATGGATGTTGATCGGAGCTCTAGTCTACATTTTCTATGGCCGGAGTCACAGCTCATTGAAAGGCCCAGTCTATGTTCCTGCAGCATATGCTCAATAGATTTGTCAAGCCCCATCCAATCGTCAAGCATAGTTCCTGCAAAGATTCACTCGCAAGCCCCATGATTTATTCAACTCATTGTACTCTAGTTGGCGATAATAGGGACGCATGGAGAGGATAAAATGAATTTCCTCCCTCCCCTTATTTACATTAAGTCTTCAGGGTAATCTGAAGGTCTCGCTCCTTTGTTGTAAAGACAGTAGAATCATACAACATCCCTTGTATCAATTCTCAGCAACACCCAATAAAGATATGTTTCATAAGAGGCATAAACTGACTGACAATGCTCGACTGTTATTGCTCAGACTGCATTGTACACAACAGCCGCCTTACATGTATGTGCCGACCTTGGCGATGAATATATATGTTTGTGACAAGGAAATGTGCATTGTCCAAATAACCTGAAGAAATGAACGCTCGATTCCATTCGACTTGGATCGTAGATCTTTACATGAGTGAGTTGATGGACAAAATTAACATGGGAAGATAGTCGAGCCAGAGTGAAAATCGCACCAAGAACAAATATTTAAACAAATGCAACTAATATTTTCCCAATGTACACCAAACTGATGACCGGTTTTCCTACATCCATCACAACACTCGAGCCGTTGGCATTCTGCAAAAGCATCATTATAGGATAGACTGCATCAGTAAGCTTGTAAATGCTCAGTAGCTACTGGCAAGATACACTTTCTTCGTAAATTGACAGCAATATAGACTCATTTAAGTAAAACTAATTGACCCTTTTCTGCTTCCTCCTAATAGAAATGGCAGAAAATTCACAACCCGTGCAAACAGAGGTCACTGGGAGGGCGAGAGACCATTAACGAAGGAGGTCCTAACATTTCTACCGAAGACGGCGTCAGCTAAGAGCAGGGTAACATCTCGGTGAACATCCGAGATTGATCGCATCACTTTGACAACAAATTATAGGATCCTTAAAATCCCAGAACATATATTCCTCCAATGACCACTCTAAATAATTCACAAATCCCGAACATTAACAACCCTTGCCCGGAAAGGCGCCCGTGCCATCTTTCGCCGAAATTCTTCACCTTTATCCTCGCCTAATCAAGAAGAGCAATCAGAAACGAAATTGCAAATCATTCACAAAAAGAAGACGCAACGAAACAGAACAGCGACATCGAAAGTCGCTGCATCTCATGGTTTTCCGATCCTCCGAGGAAATGTAAATTACCAGCATAATCCACTTCAGTGAACGTCTGCAACCTCCATCCAGAGCCATAGTCCACGAGAGCCGAATTAGGGCCGAAAGTCACGCCTTCCTCCCCTTCTTTGACCGCCTCAATGTACAGAGCAAACGGAGACCCGCCCTCCAGCTTCTTGTTCATCACCCGCACGGCGAATCCGGCCTCCGTGCCGGCCGCGAACCTCCTCCGCTTGCCGGAGCTCTTGCACACCACCTCCAGGAACTGTTCGGGCATCAGAACGTTGACCCAAATCAACACTCGAAAAAAAGAATCGAAACGCGGTGCGGAAATCACGCGCGGGTCAATCGAAAGGCGATGCCGAAGGGAACCCATCTCTCCGAATTGTTATTACAGAGAAATGATTCGCGATATACATCGACACAACCAAAAAATGCATCGCGAAAACTTCCACGATCAGATTTGTCGAGTAATTTGAGGAGGTAAATGCTCGCCAAAAGGGGCTGAAGAGAGAGAAAGCGCTTACAGGAGGTGGGAGCTGTTTAGGAGGACCGACTTCTGAAACCTCCTCGGTGTCATCCTCCATTGGAGAGAGAGAGAGTTAGTTGACGGTTGAACTCAAATCGCTTTGCTGGTTAAAATTGCAGAGCGTCAGTTGGAGGAGTAATAAACTTATTCTTTTGACTACTTATAACAATTATTCCCGATCAGTCCATCCGGTTAAAAATGATCGGGCCGATGCTGACGTGGCAGCCGACCGGCGCAGAGAGCTTTTTTTAATAATATTTTATGTTTTGAAATATTTTATTATTATTTTATTATTATTTTTCCTTTCTTTTTCCCTCCTGCCTCCTCCCTCCTCCTTCCTCCTTCCTTTGGCTCCGGTGGGCTCGCCTCGCGTCGGCGAGCTCGCGCCAAAGCAACAGCCGGGCGAGCCCTCGCGAGCGAGGCGAGGCGAGCCTCGCCGCGATCCGACGGGGGCTCGCCTTGCCGTCGCCGGGCGCAAACTTGCTGACTGGTGAGGCGAGCTCGTCGGAGCCAAAGGAGGGAGGAGGGGAAAAAAAAGGAAAAGGAAAAAAAAAAAAAGATAAAAATTTCAAAAAATAAAATATTATTAAAAAGCTTTGTCGATGTCGACCGCCGCCACGTTAGCACCGGCCGGCCAATTTTAGCCAGATGGACTGATCGAATAATTGTAAAAGGTTTAGGACTCAATTGGCCAAAAATAAGTTTATGACTGAATCGCGCATAATCGTAATAGATTTAGATTTTTTTTGGTAATTTTCCCTAATTTTACGTAGGGGCAGTCCAACGACGTCATCGTTTATGATAGCGACGTTCATCCAATGTGTGCAGATAAGGAGGGGAGGGGAGGGGACGCCGGGGGGGGACCAATTTGAATAGATTTTGATCTATCTTCACGTTGCTTGTTTGGAGGAAAACATTAAACTTATTAAGGTTCGTTCGTTTCATGGAAAATAATTTCGGGAAAATGTTTTAGGTTTCCGCGTTCGTTTCGCGGAAAATGAATTCATTGGGGAAAATGTTTTCCATTAAAGGAAAAAAGTCTTCAAAGTAGGGAAAATGTTTTCCACTTTTCAAAAGTTGGAAAATATTTTCCTTACTGATCTCTCTTATCTCATACCTCTACAAATCCTCACTTCCTCCTCTCATTTCTTTTTTTTTTTTTTTTTTTATTCGAATTATTTTTTAATTTGAATTATTTTTAATTTCCTTTTTCTTTTTTTTTTTTTTTTTTTTCTTTCTCATCTTCTTCTTTCTTTCGGCCGTCGAGAGGTGAACCTCAAGCTTGTCGATCTCAAACTCGCACTCGTCGATCCGGCGAGCTTCGATTGGCCGCCGCGCTCGCCAATCCGGCGAGCAAAAACTATTTTCTTTATCGAACACGTAAAATGTTTTCCAAACATTTTGAGGTTTTAGCCGAACACTAGAAAATATCGTCATTTTCGGAAAATGACGGGAAAATATTTTAGGAAATGACCTATTTTCCATGAAACGAACGGACCCTAAGATTGGTATGTGAGAATTGATTTATGGAGAAATACGTTTGTCCATTAACATTACGATATATCCTTAACTAAGTAAATTGTGTAAAATAATCGCAGCGAGTCTATGAAGATGTTCGCTTAAATTACATTTTAGCTAAGTGAAGATCATCAGGAAATCTTGGCCCAATCTTGGGATCTATTGAACAATCACCTCTTTTCAAATTAGACCCATTGTAATGGATCATAAACTTATTTCTTAATCCATATTTAATGAGTTAAGTTACTATTTGGTTAGTTATATATAATAAATAGATTTATATTAATAAAACTTAGTACAATATAAATATTAAATGGGTTCACAATTTTATTAAGACCTAACATATCTTTATAACTCTCCTCACGATCACTCGATCCCGTGCTTGCTCGCATCATGATCTCATCTCAGTTTTGGGTATGACTTTATCTTGATTTGGTTAAATATGAAAGTGTTTTAACTATAATGATCGTGCTAGGTCATTAGATTTATATTACATGAAAATAGGTCACGGCGAGTTAAATGAATTAATTTAAATCGGACCATCTTTAATCTGATCTAAATTCAATCCGACCCATATGTTCGACAAGTCAAACTCAAATATCATAGCCCATCATGTACTACTGTGTCGTGAAGGCTTCCGCATCATTATATTATGCGAGATTTAAAAGGAATTACAAAATGGTTTATTTTAAGGAGGGAGATTAAAATACTATTGTTCAACGAATGGAGACACGGGCAAAATAGCCTTCTTATGTTTTGGGAGGGCAAAATGGTGTCGAAGCATTGAGGATGGATTTCCTTAACAGCGCACCCTTATGCTCCAATCGAAGATAAATCGGAAGTGTGGTGCAGTGCGGTGTAACCCCACCACCTCTTTTTTATTTGACATATGTCTTCGTGGAGACGAGACCGTACTCCTAAGATAATTCCAAAACCAATTTGTCAAAAGTACTTCCGCCGAGGACTAACTCGGGTCCACAACTAATGATGCGCGACGTAAAAAGATGCATCTCTTTACGGGCAAAGAATCGTAGTTGCATGTATTCTTTACATGCAACTACGATTCTTTGCCCGTAAAGAGATGCATCTTTTCCAAAACCAATTTGTCAAAAGTACTTCCGCCGAGGACTAACTCGGGTCCACAACTAATGATGTGCGACGTAAAAAGATGCATCTCTTTACGGGCAAAGAATCGTAGTTACATGTAACCACAACTAATGATGTGCGCGTAAAAGATGCATCTCTTTACGGGCAAAGAATCGTAGTTGCATGTAAAGATTACATGCAACTACGATTCTTTGCCCGTAAAGAGATGCATCTTTTTACGTCGCACATAATTAGTTGTGGACCCGAGTTAGTCCCACCTCGGGTCTATATAAACACCAATCCTCCGCACTTCCTTTCCATCCTTTGTTCTCTTTCTTCTTCCTCTCTCTATCCGTTGCACTCTTGCCACTGCATTAGACTACAGTTCATCATTCCCGGTTTGGTCTCCACCAAGGTAGGATCCTTACATCGCTCGCATTTCCATTCTTAGACTAGGTAACTGAACGAGTTACACTAGTTACTTAACTGTAGTTGATATTTGTTCGACAGTCCAGAGAAAATGGCGTCCCACGTTGTTGGATATCCTCGCATGGGCCCTACGAGGGAGCTGAAGTTTGCCCAGGAATCATTCTGGCATGGAAATAGCACTGCCAAGGATTTGCAAAAAGTGGGGGCTGATCTCAGGTCATCCATCTGGAAGCAGATGGCTGCCGCCGGCATCAAGTACATTCCCAGCAACACCTTCTCATACTACGATCCGGTGCTCGATTCTACCGCGATGCTTGGTGCTATTCCCACCAGATATGGTTGGAACAGTGGCGAGATCTGGTTTGACGTTTACTTCTCGATGGCTAGAGGAACCACCTCTGTCCCTGCTATGGAGATGACCAGGTGGTTCGACACCAACTAGTAAGAGTGACGGATCTCAGACAAGTTATCGAGTAGAAATTACTTCGTTCTTGATGATTAAACTTAACCCCGATCCATCTCGTTTTTGGTGCAGCCACTATGTTGTGCCTGAATTGGGTCCTGATGTCAGGTTCTCGTACGCTTCCCGCAAGGCCGTCACCGAGTACAGGGAGGCCCAGAAGGTAAACGCTTGGCCTTGTTATTTTCTTCATTCTCGCCGTCTCAGCTGTCTGTTCGATTGGGTTATATTAGGCCCGGCCCAGAAAATGAAGCGTTTACGTCTTAGTGACCCGATCCGCAAGCAACCTGAACCGGATGACGAATCGGGTCGGATCGCGTTGGGCTATCGGTTTGGGGTTTGCAATTTAGGAAATTTTCCAAAGGTCCATGTTCATCTTTGCCCCTCTATGCGATTTTCTCTCTCTTCCCTCCCTTTTCCGTCTCAATACTTACCCAGACGCCACCACACGACGCCGCCGCCTCTGCCGTCCCTTGGCTGCGACCTCGCCGGCAACCCCTCGACCCCCTCCGATCTCGATGGCAACCGCCGAAAGCCTCGGATCTGCCCGATTATCCCCTGACTCTCCCCTCTTCCGACTCCCATCCTCTGCAACGCTCCGCCCGGGGCCAACGACGGTCGTCGACGCTCCTGCAGACCAGCTAAGGCCCCCGCTTGCCTCGCCAGACCTTGATCGCGGCTGATCCGAGGCCAAGCCCAGCCCTAAATCTCGATCGAGCTCCCCGGCCCTCGGCTCTCGTCCTCGTCGACAAATTCTGACTCTTTAGTTGGTTGTAGACTTGTAGTTTGTTGTTTAATTTTCGTGTTCCTGGGCCGTTACATAATCTTTGCCTTATCTAAAGCTATCTTTTTTGGAATTCGTTTGCTAATTTCCAGCTTGGAGTAGACACTGTTCCAGTCCTTATTGGCCCGGTGTCCTATCTGCTGCTATCCAAGCCTGCAAAAGGTGTGGAGACGACCTTTTCTCCTCTGTCCCTTCTCGGAGAAATACTTCCCATCTACAAGTAAGATATTATCAAACTCTTCTCTGGCAATCTTCATTTTCCCAAGTTTTGAATACTCCTCCTGACCAATGATCAACCATTCAGGGAAGTTGTCTCCGAACTTAAGGCAGCTGGCGCTTCATGGATTCGGTTTGATGAGCCCACCCTTGTGTTGGATCTTGACTCTCACCAACTGCAAGCATTCACTGAAGCATACTCGGAACTAGAATCATGTTTTTCTGGCGTGAATGTTCTCGTCCAAACTTATTTTGCTGATGTTCCTGCTGAGGCATATAAAGTTCTTACTTCCTTGAAGGGTGTCACTGGATTGGGATTTGATTTGGTCCATGGGGCCAAGACTCTTGATTTAATCAAAGGTGGCTTCCCCACAGGCAAGTATCTCTTTGCTGGAGTTGTTGATGGGAGGAACATCTGGGCCAATGATCTTGCTGGATCACTTGGTACACTCAGTGCTCTCGAGAGCATTGTGGGAAGAGGTACTAAATCTGCATATGTTTTTTTCCAAATAGTGTGTTTTGAAGATCTGCATGTCATGTGTCCTTAAGTTGATATCTGAAATTCCTCATTTATCTGCAGACAAACTTGTGGTCTCCACCTCCTGCTCTCTTTTACACACTCCTGTTGACCTAGTTAACGAGACTGAGTTGGATGAGGAAATCAAGTCATGGCTTGCATTTGCTGCTCAGAAGGTCGTTGAAGTCACTGCCTTGGCCAAGGCATTAGCTGGACAAAAGGATGAGGTACAATTTGTTATCTTTCTGTTAAAGATGATGCTGAAAAGCCGCATAGCATGCCCACGCAGTTATTGTTGCTACTAGGCAGTCTTAACAGTGATGGTAATTTACATTGTTAGCTTGTTTTCTAGAATTAGTTGCTTCTGCTCTATTTTGATTAGTCATCGGCAGAAACCAATGTGGTTACCTTGTCGTGGGTCTCTTTAATTACTGGCTATACAGGGCTACATACATATGGCAACGACTGGGTCAATACAGTCACTAGGATGGAAAGTTAATATAATCTAGGCCTGTTAACTAGCACCTTTATGGTGTTTGTCAAGCATAATGTCCAATTTCCAAATAATTGATAACTAATGTCGTGAGAGGGTATTTCAATGCTTATTTCCAATGGCTCTGTTTTCAGGCATTATTCTCAGCTAATGCTGCTGCTCAGGCCTCAAGAAACTCCTCTCCAAGAGTCAACAACGAAGCTGTCCAAAAGGCTGTATGTTCCTCTGCTTGGTTACCCTTCATCTTTCATGCGTTCCAAAAATACCAATTAAAATGATATTACTGGTGTCTTGAACTCTCAGTATTCTCTTCTCTTTCAGACTGCTGCTTTGAGGGGCTCTGATCATCGCCGTGCCAGACCCGTCAGTGCTAGACTTGATGCTCAGCGAAAGAAGCTTAATTTGCCAGTCATCCCAACAACCGTCATTGGCTCCTTCCCTCAGACCGAGGAACTCAGAAGAGTGCACTGTGATTACAAGGACAAAATGTGTGTAAACTAGATCTTTCTTTTTTAATTAAACGATGACAGATATGACATGGGGCTGTTAATCCTTTTCGTTATGACCCTCATTGGTCCTCTGACTGCACTTCATTATAGGATCTCTGAGGAAGAATTTGTTAAGGCCATCAAGGAGGAAATTGACAAAGTTGTCAAGCTTCAAGAGGAGCTTGACATAGATGTCTTGGTTCATGGGGAGCCTGAGGTAAGACAATCTTTGAAGCTGGCATTGTAATTAAGACAGATCTGTTGGATAGATAGGTAGCATCTTTTGAGCTATGTTTTCTTTCTTTGACATCTTGAGCTGGATGTATCTAATGCAGAGGAACGATATGGTTGAATACTTTGGGGAGCAGTTGTCAGGTTTTGCTTTCACCATTAACGGGTGGGTGCAATCTTATGGATCTCATTGTGTAAAACCACCCATCATCTATGGTGATGTTAGCCGCCCCAAGCCAATGACTGTCTTGTGGTCCACCATGGCCCAAAGCATGACTGCTCGCCCAGTGAAGGGAATACTCACAGGCCCTGTCACCATTCTCAACTGGTCCTTTGTCCGAAATGACCAGCCCAGGTACAAAAGAACTTGAACTTCATGTGTACGTGGGATCGAAGAAAGAACATGATCTTTATTTCTCCTTTCAGGACTAGAATAATAGAAATTTGTTTCACAGGCTCGAAACTTGCTATCAAATTGCCTTGGCCATCAAGGACGAAGTTGAGGATCTTGAGAAGGCGGGGATTAATGTTATTCAAATTGATGAGGCAGCTTTGAGAGAGGGTCTGCCACTGAGAAAGTCTGAACAATCTTTCTATTTGAATTGGGCTGTCCACTCTTTTAGGATCACTAACTGTGGTGCCAAGGATACTACCCAGGTTCCTTCGTAGCTTCATCCCTTGTTTCTTTTTCTTTTCCTTTTTTCTGTGTGGGAAGGTTCATTTCCCATGTATACTGATTTCACTTGGTGGCTGTTATCGATTGGCAGATCCACACCCACATGTACTCCTACTTCAACGACATCATTCACTCAATCATCGTCATGGATGCCGATGTCATCACAATCGAGAACTCTCGCTCTGATGAGAAGCTCGTCTCTGTTATCCACAAGGGAGTGGAGTTTGGTACCGGGATTGGCCCCAGTGTCTATGACATCCACTCTCTCATAATACCATCGGCTGAAGAGATTGCCGACAGAACCACCAAGATGCTCGCAACAAACATATTGTGGTTTAACCCTGAGTTTGTGCTCAAGACTTGTAAACACACTGGGGTCAAGCTTGCGCTCAAGATCTTCATTGCTGCCGCTGAGCTCCTCCGCACCGAACTTGCCCATGCTAAAAAAGAGAAGTATGAGTAACTTCCCTCGTCAATCGATTCTTCCTACACACGAGGGAATACACCTGTCTTTTACTATTGATCCAATAATTGAGTTTCTCTATGTAATGTTACGAGTCATACTCTTTGGAGTATATTAGTTTTGTCCTTGTACTCTCTCTCCCAGAACATGTGCGAATATAATGATATAGATAATGAATAAATTATTATTACCTTCTTGCGCATGAACGTCCTGCTTTCAACTTCTCTTTTATGGGTACCGTCCCTTCGAAAGGAACTTTCCTGCCGTTTCATTTGAAGACACGATATCTACTGCCGAATGCATTGGCTGCTAAATGACATGGTGATCTTAAAACTAGCTTGTCCATGCATGAACATTTCATCTATAAAATCTATTGGTTGTAGTTACGAGTGCTGAGTTCGAATGAGTATGAGAGTTTGGGTAGCGCAAGATGATTGACTTGATGTGCTGCAGTGCACAACTGTAATTTTCGAATTGCTGTATCGGCTCCATCGATAGCCCTCGCAAAGGTTAAGGTTGTGCTGAGTTAAGCTTGTACTCATGTCATGGACTAATCATATGTTATATTCCCGTCAAATTTTATAATAGCTGTCATATTCTTAAGGTTTCTATGGTTTCTTTCCACCCGGTCAAAAGCAATAACTCCAATAAGTCGAGCTAATGTTAGTATCCATAAAATTTAATCTGCTTGACCTCTTCTTAAAACTTCTGCCAGGAAGGAACAAAAAAACCTAATCTGCATACACAGAGAGTAAATTTTAATTCATTTATTTGAGCTTTACTTACCTCTGAGTGTATCCCTGTTTGGACCACTCGACTAATCCATAATAGTCACGCATAGCTGATAATTATAAACTAGCATTCCTAGTAAAAACTTGGTCCGAATAGACAAATATAAATTCAGAGTCTTACAAAATCTCACTATACAAAACTTAACTAGCCTAACAGAAAAGAGTTGATTGGGAGGCAAAACCACATTTTTCCTATTCTAAGTTAAATAGTGATACAGTTCTCTAAGCAATTGAGCCGGAAACACAAGTCGATAGACGTGGCCATTGTCCATTTACAATCCTACCCTCGTTAATAAATAGGTAAGACATGGGACCTTAAGAAAATTGAGCAGTTTGTCAAGTTTCGCTTCCCATTTCTTGAAAAATTTAAGGAGGCTAATGATATATTGGCAATGGAACAACTGTTTTGATGCAAAAAAGCATTTTTTTTCTTTGTGGTTGACGAGTAAGATTTAAAATTTAAAATTTTATATCTAATATTCAAATCACGGCTTCTTCCATGCATAGCAACATTCGTAAAACATATATCACTTTATGAGTAGAGTTTTATCCTGTACAGGAGACAAGACCATTTGCATGTATTCTTAAAGGTTTGTTGCAACCAAATATTTGAATACTATGTGTTATAAAGATTGTATCTATAATCTTTTTAGCATGCAATATTTATCTAATCACGTGTGTTATAACCGTTTTGAATTGGGAAAAATAATAAATCACTGACGTTTTGTTGTTGAATATTACACCCCATGATGTAACTATGTAATTAATAATTTTAGCACGACTTAAGTGTTTTTATTATCGATTATGCTCAAGAAATTCATTGATTTTGTCTTGTAGTTAAGCTAACATATAAATCCTGGCCAAAAAAGAAGAAGAAGCTAATACATAAATCAAAGCAAAGGTCGCATTCTTAAATAGGCCGAAGTGAATATGACCCGTTTCATAATCTTATTTAAAACCTTAACTCGAGTTTGACGCGCCTATTTAGTATTTTCTTTTCCTAAAATTCACATGACCCTCTTAATTAAAAGGATAATAGCATCGATGGCCCTTGAACTTTTTTGGTTATTTAATATGATACCTTAATTTTTTCATTCAATTTAGTCTCTAAATTCTGAAAAAATCAACTCAATCTAATCCTTCCGTCAAGGGTTGCCCCACGTCACTTGTAATTTTCTAACGTGAAATGCCAAGTCAGCGATGAGTTGGTCACAAATTGATGTAGCTGGCCACATCCTTTTTAGTTTTCAATTCAGCATCTTTTCCCCTTCTTTTTGTTCCTTTTCCTTTCCTAGTTTTTTAACCCCTTTCTTCTTCTTCCCCTCCTAATCAATTGGCATCGCCAGTCATCACCACCGTCATCGTAGCGTCCATCACAGCTAGGCGCCATCATCGTCTTTACCCTCTCTCCCTCTCCCCCCATCATCGCCGTTCTCCATCACCCAAAGACCATCGCGATTTTATCTCCCTTAGGCTTTGACCATTAAAAACTCTCTCTATATGCCTTTCTCCCTCAAATTTAAAATTGAGGCCCGCACCACCTCATACCTGAGGCCGCAGCCTTCGATCCAATGTCACAAATGATCCCTCATCGAATGCTGCCACCTTGGATATGAGGAGCGCAACCCTTAAATCGGGGAGAGAGAAGGTCGACGATTGATCCATCCAAGTGCAACTTTGGTGGCGGTATTAGACTTGTGATTACAAAAGAATAAAAAAGTAACATCAGTAATATTAGGACATCATGTGATATTGCATTCAAGGATTTTAATTAAAAAACGTGGTATCGAAAAGGCATTGTATGAACTCTAACTCTTCCTTCGGAGTAAATGAACACTCGAACTGCAAGTTTCTCTGATTTTCGTAAGGGACAAGTGTTTTACACATTTACCTAGGTGTCCAATCAGATTTCTTTTCTTAAATCTGATTGGCTCCAGCTTCATTTTTTATTTTTTTATATTTACAAAAATCCAAGTTTTCTTATTATCTGAAGCTCTTTCCCAATCACATAACCTCTCTTCTTGCCTGATGGGACCCCAATCCCGGGGACAGGCGAGGCACTACAATAAGTTAATTGGAGAATTTTTATTTATTTTTATTTTTTATCTTCCGTTGTAGGACAAGAAGAACAAGAAGAAGAAGGAGAAGAAGAAGCACGGCAGTGATGGCAGCAATAGTGATGGCAATTGAAGCCCGATTTGCAATCAAATGACATTATGTGTTCATTCTGCTTATCCGAGGTATAGATTGAGAGAAACATGTCTATGTCAAACGGATAGCTGTTTTTGTTTTTCCCTTTAAATTTGTCAACTCTAAGGGTGTGTTCGGTGTTGCAGGCGACCAGTATCGGATTGGAGCGAGGGTGTGCTAGCTGACTTCCTCCTCCTTGTCTACTCATATCATATTAGCGGGAAAAAAAAATACAATAGGAATGCTGTATTTGCTGCTTTGCTAGTCCAATATATCGCAAAGCATGCGACAGGATGCTGCAATAGTTCGTCTTGGCATTGGTTATGGAGTTTCATGATATTCTTTGCCGTTAAGTGTGTACGACAGAATTTTGCTTTTTTGGTTTTCGTTGTGTGCAACATATATAGAAGATGGATGTGGAGCAATTACGGACCATGTCAAAAGATGGATCCAAAATCACACATTGCATTAAGTCATGACATGTATTAACACAATCAGTGGGATCTCGATCAGGCAAAAAACATAAAAAGAAAGGGTGGGTGCAATGGTTGGGATGGGAAGGAACTTGAGTCTTCAAATGATCCAAACATCATAGCATAATTATCAAGTTTTGGCTGCTGGAGGTGGAAATAGTTGTTCCTATGGACGAAGGCACTGGGATTCTCGATGCTAATGTGTATGGTCTATTCTCGATGACATTGTATCCATGGATTGTACGAAAATTTTCACCCTCCATTTCCGATAGATAGAATTAAATCCATGAAGAATTATGGTCAAGATGAATGGACTATTTTCACTTAAGGATGCTCCTATGAGGTGGGCCATGATCTATCTTTTTGCTCTTGCAATATGCTCCGATACCAATTAAAATGGTTAAAACAACGATTAGACAATCCGATGATCCCCTCTCCTCCCAGATTTCAAGATTTTAGCCCTCGCATAGAGCTACATTGCACAAGCAAAAGCAAGAGTTTTGACCTGTTCATGTAGGCCTTTAATCCGCACAATTTTGAGGAATATTCTGAAGACGAAGCAGGTTTTTTTTTATCTCCATCATTGGAGCCTTTTGGCTCTGTAGTCCGAATAACTCTCTGACTTGCCTGTCCTCGCAAAGATGGCCAGACTGCCGGTTCTGCTACCTTCGTGGATGGAGGGGTTCCAGAGGCCGAGGATTATTCTCTAGGCTTTTTCCGTCGTTTGCGATGACTCGCCTTTCCCATGGCGAATGGACTACGTGGTGGGAATCGGCATGATTGCGGTACCACTTTTTCTACGGTGATGGAATGCCAGATACGTCATATAGGATTTTTCCTTTTTCTTTGTTTACTTTGTCGGATCTTTAAAAAGGATTGTCGATTAAGCAATTCATCGAGGAACATTTCCTCCAACAGCGGGCGCATGACCTTCTTTACTTATTCCAAATCACTCGCTGCTGGGGTGAGAAGTACCGCGACGTGATTTGAGATTTCTGTCTTGCTCCAAGTCATGCCCTGCGATATACTCTTAATTGGGACGGTCATTTGAAATTCGTGCGGATTTGGACCTATCTCCGATTTGTTTGTGTGTTTAGAGGAAAATACAAAAGTTACTGAGATTGGTCTGTGTAAATTGATTCATCGAGCAGTACGTTCTGTTCACGGTGTGGTATACCTATTGATAAAAAGGGAACTCAATGACAGTTTATTTTAAGGAAGGAGACCAAAATATTCCTGTCACTTGAAAAAGGAAACAATCAGAAAATTGATTGGATGGACCGAGGAGGGGTTCCTTGAGAGAGAGAGAGAGAAGAAAAAGCCACGAGAGAACGAGAGAGAGAGAGAGAGAGAGAGAGAGAGAGAAGAAAAAGGCATGCCATCCATCTAGTCAGCTCTCCAGATACCAACTTGCCTTTCGATCGATCGGTTCTTTTTGTGCCTACCGCCAAAAGCGCTCCTCAACCACAGGTGCCAACGTGCCTTGCCATCTCTCTCCTCTTTTCACGGCTCATATAAAACAAACCTTTCAGCAACGTGGCATTTGTCGAGCCGACCTACCATCGGCTCCATCAATACCCCATCGCCCCACGCCATTTCCTTGGGCCCGTTCCTCCTCTTCTTCTCCTCTCTCTGTCCCTCGCCAATCGAGTCTATACCGTCCCAGCATATTTTTCAATGCTTTGCTGGGGTACCACTTTCCTTGTTACGTTTCCTCCAAAAAAGGGCACGTGACCTTCTTTACTTTCCCAAATCACTGCCATGGTGATCCTGTGGTAATTACTAATAAGTACCGCAACATGATTCGAGGGAGGCGCGGACGACCTTTGGTTTTGCAATGGTCACATATATATAATTGGAGCAGCTATATGAAATCTGAATGGATTTTGACTTATTTCTAATTTGTTTGTGTGCTTAAAGGAAAATACTAAACTTATCGAGAATGTCCTGTGAAAACTAATTCGTTGAGCAATACCTTTTATTCATCATCATTACAATATTCCACTTAATTAAATCGATTGTGTAAAGTGATCACAACAAGATGACACCGGCCTAAGTTACTTTTTTAGGCAAGTGAAGCTCATATGGAAATCTTAGGCCCTGGTTGGTAACCATCCAAACATGGCCAAATTCTGATTTTTTGTTTCGGGAGTAGTTTGGAATATAATTGCTTTTGGTAAAATTTTTGTTTAGAATAGATTTGAAATAGAATCAATAATAATAAAAAATGATTCTTGTTCCGGAAAAAAAAAAAAGAATAAAAAAAGTGGAACCCTTCTCTCCCCTCCTTTGTTGTCGTTCGCCCCTTTGTTCGCCACCGCCCGTCGCCGTTGTCCGCCGCCGTCCGCCGATCACCGACAACTAGTTCGGCGAGATCGCTAGGCCGGGGTGAGGGCCGACGAGCTCGGCGGAGGCAAGCCCGACCATCGGCGGGCGGCTGGCCCGGCCGACGAGGCCGACCGGCCACGGGCAAGGCTCGGCCTCGCCCGGATTTGGCGAGGCCGAGCCTCGGCGGGGCTAGGCGAGGGTCGGGTGAGCCTCACCCCCGCCGGCAAGGCTCGGCCCGACAAGGGCCGGTCTCGCCAAGAGCGGCAATGCTCTGGTGAGGTCGTCGGCTAATAACTCTATAAAAATAGAGTTATTTTACCTATTTTAGACAATAATTAATGCAATATCTATGAGAAAATATTTAAATTTCCTTCGATTATTTGAATTTTCCTTATTTATGCAAAATAATGATATATGGAGAAGATAAGAAAAAGATGGCAAACCGAGGAATTTAAATTAGCGGCGGTGTGAGATAGATATCAAATCAAAATCCTCGATTTACTCCCCGATTTTGTGCGCAATTGCTTGGAGATAAGGATCTTGGATATATCCTATAAAGAGAGAGAGAGAGAGAGAGAGAGAGAGAGAGAGAGAGAGAGAGCAATTAGGTTTTTGTTAAATCGTTTTCATTGTTCCGAGAGTTTTTCAAGTATTTTTGAAGAGAAGACAAAAGTGGTGACATAATTCTTGTTCTTTGATTCAAGATGCTAAGTTTAATTTATATTTTTACTTCTTCATCTACTATGTTCTAATTTTCTTTTGTTAGGGCTACGATGTAGCCTAACCATGATGATGTGAATTTTATGATTTTTATATTTTACAATTGATTTCATTCGTGTGAGTTATATATTATTGTGCATAATGCTTTTGAATGATGACCACCACTTGAATGATCGATGTGCATGTTTGAGGCGAGAAGTGATAATATGCAATTGCTCATTATAATATATAACCATGAATTAAACATGGATAGAGATATACCGCGTTATTTGTGTAGCTTTCGGTGACAAGGGGATCCAAAAGACTCATTGTAAGCCGGGAATATTAATAGTTTTTAATGCACTCATGTTTATTTTAATTCACATAGAGATATAATGGATTAATAAACTGAGTAGGTTTGCTATACCTAGAGATATGATAGTAAATAGGTTAGGAAATTCCGCTATCACATGTTTGATATCGTTCTTGTATTCACAATAATCTGAAATTAATATCTAGTGGTTATAGTGAAATCGGATACTCTAACATATTTATCGATCGATTTATTGCATTTAGTCTACAAATTTTGTTTTTAATTTATTCTCAATTAGATTTTGATCTGTTAGATAAATTTTACAATTAATTTATTTTAATATTTAATTAGTTTATTAATCATCGATCTCGTGGGACGATATTCTTTCTCATCATTATATTACTTGTTCGATACGTTCACTTGCCTTTAGAATTTTACGAACATCGGCCCTCGTCTAGCTGGTCGTCGGTCCAACGACCGGCCGAAGAAGAAGAAGAATAGGAGAAAAAGAAAAAAAAAAAGGAAAAAAAAGGAAAAAAAAAAGAAAAAAAAAAAAGGAAAAAAGGAAAAAAAGAGAGGAAAAAAGTATAAAAATTATTTAAAAATTAAAAGAAATTGATTTGGAAAGTAATCAATGAAAGATACGATCAAATCTTGATTACTATTCCAGAATCAGAAATTTTCGACAATTGCCAAATGGCTTAAAATACTTAGAATCTGTTTCCAGGAACATAATAAAAAAAATCATTTTTGATCAGAATCTACTTCTGGGAAGAGGATCGTTATCAAACGTGCCCATAGCCTAGTCTCGGGATCTACTGAAGAATCAACCCTACTCACGTACCGCAGATCTCTGGAACAGCATTACCCATGTTGGTTGGGTTGGATCATGACATTGCGAAGCATGCGACAAGATGCAACTATAGTTTGTCTTAGCATTGACTAGGGCTAATTCCTTAAAAAACTCTAAACTTTAGGTTTAGTCCTAAATTTGCCCCAACTTTAGGTTTAGTCCCAAATCTACCCCAAACTCTTTTTTTATCTCATAAAAAACCCCCAAACTTTAGGTCCAATCATAAATCTACCCCAAATTTTTTTGTTAAAAAAAAATCATCAATTTTTACTCTAGTCCTAAATTTGCCCTCATTTGCCCTCCATCCAAAAATCGCAGCTAGTCATCCCTAATTTTTATATCCTAGAACGGTTTTATTTTGAAGATAATTTTCCACGCCGCCTTGCCAATGTGTATTTATTATCGATGTGGGAATGCCACGTTAAGTTGGGACCATACCATAGGGTAGATTTGAGAATAAATTAAGAGTTGGTGATTTTTTTTAGACAAAACAAAATTCAAGGTAGATTTGGGACTGAACCTAAATTTTAGGGTTTTTTCCTAGACAAAAGAAAAATTCAAGGCAAATTTTGGATTGGATCTAAAGTTTGGAGATTTTTCTAGAATAAAGAAAAGTTCGGGATAAATTTGAGATTAAACCTAAAGTTTGGGATTTATAAGGAAATTGGCCCATTGGCTATAGAGTTTCATGATATTCTTTGTTGTCGAGTGTTTATGATGACATTTTACTTTTTTGGTTTGCGTCGAGTGCAACGTGTATAGAAGATGTATGTGGAGTAATCATGGACTTTGTCAAAAGATGGATCCAAATCACACATTTCATTAAACACAGTCAATGGGATCTCAATCAGGAAAATAAAAAAGAGACAAAGAAAGGGTGGCTGCAATGGTTGGAAGGAACTTGAGTCTAGAGATGATCCAAACATCATATCATATTTATCAAATTTTGGTTGTTGGAGGTGGAATTGTTGTTGTAGAAGGTGTAGTTGTTTCTGCAGATGGAGGCACTATAATTCTCAGCACTGGGATGTATGGTCCATTCTCGATGACTTTCCACATATTGTAAATCTAGGGATTTTACGAAGATTTTCATCTTCCAATTCTAATAGATATAATCAGATCGATCAAACATTTGTGGTTTAGAAATGGATTGTCTTCATCGAAAAAACTCCTTTGATGTGAGCCACAATGATCTTATCACTCTTGAAATATAGAACTTCGAAAACTTGAGCAACATGCTATGATATGAATTAAGTTGGATAAAACAACAACTAAGAAAGGGTGGTTGGTTGTTTTAAGAACATTGAAACTCTTGAGTGAAAGATGTGAGCATGTGCTCTTGTAGAAGGAGATTAATTATGCGGATGTAGTAGTAATTTCTATCAAACCTATTATTAAAGAATTAAAGAAACAGAAGATATTTCAAGACAAATTCATAGTGGTATAGCTTTCCACTTGACACAATTTACTCTCTCAACTCTAATGGCCATGAACAAGACTCAATTAATTTCTAAGTCATTTCATATTTTGTCAATTGAGTCAATTCGATCAATTTTAGTAGGAAATCGCTAACATGAACACCGGTAGTGCCACATAGGATGATTAATATTGACTTTGACAATTTTTTATATTTCTTAAAATTGAATTTTTTTTGTTCTTTCCTTTTCTTCTTCCTTCCCGTCGATAGACGGCGGCTTCATGAAAATGTTCTATCATTTGCGGAGTCCATACCATTTTGACTATTTTGTCGTATTTCTTCATTCAATTTCTGGAACGAGTGTCTTTTTAGTATCTTCTAATATAATTAATCAATCAATTTTTGGATTAAAGCTATCTTTAATAGTTTGTACTTAGTAGCTTTAACTGGAAATTAAAAAGAGAATCTACTTTTGGAAGGGCGGATGTTAAATAAATAAAAAAATGAAATCATATTTAGGACTTAGGAGAGATGGTGTCAATTGCGATTTCTGTTTTTAATATGAAACCAGACTTTTTTTGGACATTAGTCAAAGATTTTCACTCATCTAAGAATTAGAATACCTTCGCACATCATTTATTAAATATAATTTTTTATCCTCAACGAGAAATTCGAACAAGGCTTTTGATGTCGTTGAAGTCAAACCAAACACACGCTTGAATTTCACATCATAAAATTTCTACAATTATAAAACTCACATCTTTTGAAGTACTAAAGTTTATATTTTAAGATCATTTCCGTTGGTGGTTATTTGATTTTTGAATTTTTCATTGAGGTTTAGATACCGGTCTTATTCAATGGTAATTGGTTGTTTTAAGAAAATCAAAACTCTTCAGCGGAAGATATAAGAATGTGCTTTTATATAAGAAGATTAATTATGCGAGTGTAGTAACTTCTATCTAACATATACTAAAGCAGTTAAAGAGATAAAAGATATAGTAAGACGGATTTATAGTGGTTCCACCTTCCACTTGGCACACTTTACTCTATCAACTATTATAGCCATGAAGAAGACTCGAATCCATTAGGTAATTCTCGAGATTTTATGATTTGTGAACAATGCTCCCACTACAAGAAGCTTAAGACGATTCTACAAGCGCAAGCACCTCTTACAGCCCTACAATCCCCTCTCTTCCCAAATTTGAAGAATTCGGCCCTCATGTAGATTTAGGAAATATTAAAAAACAGTCCTAAATCTATTACAATTTTTTCAATTTAGTCATTAATCTTTTTTTTTTTTTGACTAATTCAATCCTATTTTTTTTTTTTTTTGCAATTATGTCAATTAAGTCCATTTGGCCAAATTTGGATTGCCGATCGGCACTAGCTATTTGGCTGACGTTGACGTGGTAATTTTTAGGAATATTTTGTTTTTCAAAGGCTAGCCCTAGCGTTATTTTTATATTTAAAAAAATCAAAATTTAAATTAATTTGTATTTTGTAATTTTATTTTTTTTTTTTGTTTTTCTTCTTTGGTCGATCGCCAAATCGCAGAGATAGAGGCTCACGCTCGTCGGGGCCTCGAGTTTGCTGCTCGCCAAATTGGCGAGCTAAGGCTCAAGCTCATTGCTTGCCTAGCTCGCTACCGATTGAGCAATTGGCAAGCCCTGAGCTCGCCTATGGTAGGTCATCGATGGTCGTTGTGGCTAGCGACCGGCCAAGATAGAACTAAAAAGAAAAGAAAGAAAGAAAAGAAAAAGAATTAAAAATTCGAATTTTTTAAAAAATGAAAAAAAGAAAGAAAGATGAAAAGGTTAACATGGTGTGAGATAAGAGAAAATGAGTGAGGAATGTCTTCCTCTTTCTCAAAAGTAGAAAATATTTTCCCCTATCTTAGATGACTCCTTTCATTTCATGAAAAATGTTTTCCCTATCTTAGATGACTCCTTTCATTTCATGAAAAATGTTTTCCCTAACTAATTCATTTTCTATAAAATAAATATTGGAAAATTTAGAAAATGTTTTTTCAAAAGTTATTTTTCGTGAAACGGAAGAAATCTCAAACTCCTCTCTAGGGTTCGGGAGCTTGAAAATCTCAACAAGTCTCCAATGACTCTCGCCGTTTCTTGGGCAAAATGGGCAATGTGATCAAATTAGCATGTTTTTCCAATGTGTTGGTGGGGTTCCCATTGTCCGGCTGATAAAAATGCCAGTTCAATTCGAAGCAAATAATGGCAGATTAGTCACTGTGTTTGGTGGCTGCCTCGCCCGTCAAGCAGCTTCCGCGTAATTGATTTATGGAGCGACACGTTTTGTCCATTAATGTTGCTATATATCCTTAACTAAATCAATTGTGTAAAATAATCGCAACGAGTCTATAAAGACGTTCACTTAAATTACATTTTAGCTAAGTAAAGCTCATTTGGAAATCTTGGCCCAATCTCGGGATCTATTGAACAATCACCTCTATTCAAATTAGACCCATCGTAATGGATCATAAACTTATTTCTTAATCCATATTTAATTAGTTAAGTTACTATTTAGGTTAGTTATATATAATAAATGGATTTAAATTAATAAAACTCAGGACAATATAGATATTAAATGAGTTCACAATTTATTAAGATCTAACATATATTTATAACTCTCCTCACCATCACTCAATCCCACGCTTGCTTGTTCCACGATCTCACCTCAGTTTTGGATATGACTTTACCTTAATTTGTTTAAATATGAAAGTGTTTTAACTATAATGATCGTATTAGATCATTAGATTTATATTACATGAAAATATGTCATAACGAGTTAAATGAATTAATTTAGATCGGACCATTTTCTATCCGATCTAAATTAAATCTGACCCATATATTTGACAAGTCAAACTCAAATATCACAGCCCACCATGTACCATTGTATCGTGAAGTCTTCCGCGTCATTATGTTATGCGAGATCTAAAGGGAATTACAAAATGGTTTATTTTAAGGACGGAGATTAAAATACTATTGTTCGACGAATGGAGACACGGGCAAAATAGCATTCTCATGTTTTGGAAGGGCAAAATGGGGGCGAAGCATCGAGGAGGGACTTCCTTAACAGCGCACCCTTATGCTCCAATCGAGGATAAATCGGAAGTGCGGTGCAGTGCGGTGTAACCCCACCACCTCTTTTCTATTTAACATATGTCTTCGCGGAGACGAGACCGTACTCCTAAGATAATTCCCAAACAATTTGCCAAAATCACTTCGGATTGATGTTTATGTAGACTCGAGGTGGGACCAGCCCGGATTAGACGAATGATGTAAAAGACCATTTTAAAGAATAGTTCGAACTATTCTTTAAAATGGTCTTTTACATCATTCGTCTAATCCGGCTGTCCCACTATTCTCTAAAATGGTCTTTTACATCATTCGTCTCTGATCCGAGGCCGGAGGCTGGTCCCACTATTCTCTAAAATGGTTTTTTACATCATTCGTTTTTTACATCATTCGTCTCTGATCCGAGGCCGGAGGCTGGTCCCACTATTCTCTAAAATGGTTTTTTACATCATTCGTTTTTTACATCATTCGTCTCGATCCGAGGCCGGTCCCACTATTCTCTAAACCACTATTCTCTAAAATGGTCTTTTACATCATTAGTCTCTAATCCGAGGCCGGTCCCACTATTCTCTAAAATGGTTTTTTTACATCATTCGTCTGATCCGGGGCTGGTCCCACCTCGAGTCTACATAAACATCAATCCTCCACGCTTCCTTTCCATCTCTTCGTTCTCTTTCTTCTTCCTCTCTCTATCCGTTGCACTCTTGCCACTGCATTAGACTTCAGTTCATCATTCCCAGTTTGGTCTCCACCAAGGTAGGATCCTTGCATGGCTTGAATTTCTTCGTTCTTAGGCTGGGCAACTAAACGAGTTGCACTAGTTACTTACCTGTCTTACCTGTCGCTGAAATTTCTTCGATGATCCAGAGAAATGGCGTGCCACATCGTTGGCTATACTCGCATGGGCCCCAAGAGGGAGCTGAAGTTTGCCCTGGAATCATTCTGGGATGGAAAGAGCACTGCCAAGGATTTGCGAGAAAGTTGGGGCGATCTCGGGTCATCCATCTGGAAGCAGATGGCCAGTGCCGGCATCAAGTACGTTCCCAGCAATACCTTCTCATACTTCGATCAGGTGCTCGACGCCACTGCAATGCTTGGTGCTGTTCCTGCCCGATACGGTTGGAATGGTGGCGAGATTGGATTCGATGTTTACTTTTCGATGGCCAGAGGGACCGTCTCCGTCCCTGTTATGGAGATGGCCAAGTGGTTCGACACCAACTAGTAAGTCATGAACCTCGACCAGTAAGAAAATCTCTTTTTTTTTTTTTTTTTTTTTTTCTTTTTGTTATTTTTTTCGACTTTAAACTAACCCATTCATCGCATATCGTCCAGCCACTACGTTGTGCCTGAATTGGGTCCTGATGTCAGGTTCTCGTACGCTTCCCGCAAGGCCGTCAACGAGTACAAGGAGGCCCAGAAGGTAAACGCTCGGCCTTGTTATTTTCTTCATTCTCGCTGTCTCAGTTGTCAGTTCGATTCGATTGGGTTATATTAGGCCCGAGCGTTTGCGTCTTAGTGACCCGATCCGCAAGCAACCTGAACCGGATGACGAATCGGGTCGGATCGCGTTGGGCTATCGGTTTGGGGTTTGCAATTTAGGAAATTTTCCAAAGGTCCATGTTCATGTTTGCCCCTCTATGCGATTTTCTCTCTCCTCCCTCCCTTTTCCGTCTCAATACTTACCCAGACGCTGCCCCTCTGCCGTCCCTTGGCTGCGACGTCGCCGGCAACACCGCGACCCACCTCCGATTTCGATGGCAACCGCCGAAAGCCTCGGATCTGCCCGACCATCCCCTGACTCTCCCCTCTTCCGACTCCCATCCTCTGCAACGCTCGACCCGGGGCCAACGACGGTCGTCGACGCTCCCGCAGACCAGCTAAGGCCCCCGCTTGCCTCGCTAGACCTCGATCGTGGCTGATCCGAGGCCAAGCCCAGCCCTAAATCTCGATCTCGATCTCGATCGAGCTCGCCCGCCCTCTCTCGGCGCTCGTCCTCGTCGACAAATTCTGACTCTTTTGTTGGTTGTAATTTGTTGTTTAATTTTCGTCTTCCTGGTGCCGTTGCATAATCCTACCATTATTTAAAGCTATATCTGTTTCGAATTCATTTCCTCATTTCCAGCTTGGAGTAGACACTGTTCCGGTCCTTCTTGGCCCAGTTTCCTATCTGCTGCTATCCAAGCCTGCAAAGGGTGTGGAGAAGACCTTTTCTCCTCTCTCCCTTCTCCGGAAAATACTTCCCATCTACAAGTAAGATAATGAACTCCTCTCTCTCAGTTTTCATTTGCTCGTGTTTGAATACGTTTCCTGACCAGTGATAAAATCATGCAGGGAAGTCGTGTCCGAACTTAAGGCTGCTGGTGCTTCATGGATTCAGTTTGATGAGCCCGCCCTTGTGTTGGATCTTGATTCTCACCAACTGCAAGCATTCACTGAAGCATACTCGGAACTAGAATCATGTCTTTCTAGCGTGAATGTTCTCGTCGAAACCTATTTTGCTGATGTTCCTGCTGAGGCATATAAAGTTCTTACCTCCTTGAAGGGTGTCACTGGTTTTGGATTTGATTTGGTCCGTGGAACCAATACCCTTGATTTAATCGAGGGCGGATTCCCCACGGGCAAGTATCTCTTTGCTGGAGTCGTTGATGGGAGGAACATCTGGGCCAATGATCTTGCTGAATCACTGGTTACCCTCCATGCTCTCGAGAGCATTGTGGGACAAGGTACTACTTTCTGCATATGTTTTTTTTCATGTAGTGTGTGTTTAAAAGATCTGTTTGTCATGTATCCTTAAGTTGATATCTGAAATTCCTCATTACTCTGCAGACAAACTTGTCGTCTCCACCTCCTGCTCTCTTTTGCACACTCCTGTTGACCTAGTTAATGAGACTAAGTTGGATAAAGAAATCAAGTCGTGGCTTGCATTTGCTGCTCAGAAGGTCTTTGAAGTCGATGCTTTGGCCAAGGCTTTGGCTGGACAAAAGGACGAGGTACAGTTTATTATCTTTTTGTTAAAGATGATGCTGAAAAGTAGCATAGCTTGCCCACACGGTAGTTGTTGCTGCTACGCAGTCTTAACAGTTGTGGTAATCCATATTGTTAGCTTTTTTTCTAGAATAAGTTGCTTCTACTTTTTTTCGAATAGTCATTGGCAGAAACCAACGCGGATACCTTGTGGTGGGTCTCTTTAATTACTGGCTATACAGAGCTACATATATATGGCAACGACGCGGTAAATAAAGTCACTAGGATGCAAAGTTAATTTAATCTAAGCCTGTTAACTAGCACCTTTAGGGTGTTTGTCAAGCATAATGTTTGATTTCCAAAGTATTTGATTACTAATATCGTGAGATGGTATTTCAATGCTTATTGCCAATGGCTCCGTTTTCAGGCATTCTTCTCAGCTAATGCTGCTGCTCAGGCCTCAAGAAAGTCCTCTCCAAGAGTCACAAATGAAGCTGTCCAAAATGCTGTATGTTCCTCTGCTTAGTTACCCTTCATCTTTTATGCGTCCCAAAAATACCAATGAAAGTGATATTACTGGTGTCTTGAACTCTTGATATTCTCATCTCTCTCAGGCTGCTGCTTTGGAGGGCTATCATCATCGCCGTGCCACAACTGTGAGTGCTAGACTTGATGCTCAGCAAAAGAAACTTAATTTGCCAGTCATCCCAACAACCACCATTGGCTCCTTCCCTCAGAGTGAGGAACTCAGAAGAGTGCACTGTGAGTATGAGGGCAAAAGGTGTGCAAACTAGATCTCTTTTTTCTAAGTAAACGTTGATAGATATGACACAGGGCTGTTATCCTTTTCGTTATGACCCTCATTGGTCCTGTGGCTGCACTTCATTATAGGATGTCTTGGGAAGAATATGTTAAGGCCATCAAGCTGGAAATTAAGAAAGTTATCAGGCTTCAAGAGGAGCTCGACATAGATGTCTTGGTTCATGGGGAGCCTGAGGTAAGACAGTCTTTTAATATGGTATTGTAGTTAAGACAGATCTGTCAGATAGATAGATAGCATCTATGAGCTATGTTTTCTTTCTTCAACATCTTGATCCGGATGTATCCAATGCAGAGGAACGATATGGTTGAATTCTTTGGGGAGCAGTTGTCAGGTTTTGCTTTCACTGTTGATGGGTGGGTGCAATCTTATGGATCTCGTTGTGTGAAACCACCCATCATCTATGGTGATGTGAGCCGCCCCAAGCCAATGACTGTCTTCTGGTCCACTATGGCCCAGAGCATGACTGCTCGCCCCATGAAGGGAATGCTCACAGGCCCTGTTACCATTCTTAACTGCTCCTTTGTTCGAAATGACCAGCCCAGGTACAGAAGAATGTGAACTGCATGCGTACATGGGATTGATCAAAGAACATAATCTTATTTCTCCTTTCAGGAACAGAATAATATATATTTATTTCACAGGTTCGAAACTTGCTATCAAATTGCCTTGGCCATCAAGGATGAAGTTGAGGATCTTGAGAAGGCAGGGATTAATGTTATTCAAATTGATGAGGCAGCTTTGAGAGAGAGTCTGCCGCTGAGAAAGTCCGAACAATCTTTCTACTTGGATTGGGCTGTCCACTCTTTTAAAATCACTAACTGTGGTGTCAGGGATACTACCCAGGTTCTTTCATAGCTCCCTTCCTTTTTTTATGTGGGAAGATCCATTTCTCACATGTACTGATTTCACGTGGTGGCTGTTATTGATTGGCAGATCCACACTCACATGCGCTACTCCCACATTGATGACATCATCCCCTTGATCTTCGACATGGATGCCGACGTCATCACAATCGAGAACAACGCACGCTCTGATGAGAAGCTCCTCTCAGTTTTCCATGAGGGAGTCAATTATGGTGCTGGGATTGTCCCCGGTGTCTATGACATCCACTCTCTCATAATACCCTCAGCTGAAGAGATTGCTGACCGAACCATCAAGATGCTCACTACAAACATATTGTGGTTTAACCCTAACTTTGTATTCAAGACTCGTGAACATGCTGGGGTCAAGCGTGCGCTCAAGATCATGGTTCTTGCTGCCGAGCTCCTCCGCACCGAACTTGCCCACGCTAGAAAGGAAAAGTATGAGTAACTTCCTTGTATTCCTGTCTTTTTATATGTATATGATTATTGAGTCTTTCTATGGGATGTTAGGAGTCGTACTCTTTGGATATTTAGTTTGTTCATAGTTCCTCTCTCTTTATATTTATATGATTATTGAGTTTCTCTATGGGATGTTAGGAGTCCTACTCTTTGGGCTGTTTTAGTTTGTTCGTAGTACTGAGTTGAGCTTGTACTCATGTGATGGACTAATGATATGCTATTCACGTTTAATTCAAAATGGCTGTCATATTCTTATGGTTGCTTGCTTCTTTCCACTCAACTCGATAGCATGAATTGAAATAAGTCAAGCTAATATTAGTATCTTTGATGTTTGATCCGCTTGACCTCCTCTTAAAAACATTTGCAAGTAAGGAACAAAAGAAACCTAATCTGTATCCGGACGAGTAAATTCTCATTCATTCATCCGCAGTTTTACTTGCCTCTTGAGTATGTCCTTGTTCGGACCACTCAAATACGACTAATCCATAGTAATCAATGCATAGAGGGTAATTATAAACTAGCATTCATCGTTAAACTACATCCAAATCCACAAATATTCATTCAGAATCTTACAAAATTCACTATTCAAACCTAAATTAGTCTAACAGTGAAAAGTCAATCGGGACGGAAAACGACATTTTTCCTCTTCTAAGTTGAATCATTGTAGTTCCTTGAATTGCGCTGAAAACACAAATCAATGACATGGCCATTGTCCATTCATAATTCTACCCCTGGCAGATAAATACGCAAGACGTGGAACCTTGAGAAAATAAAACAATCTATTAACTTAGTTTTCAGTTTCTTGAAAATTTAGAAATAAGTATGTTGAAAATATTACAACTTATCACGAAAGTATGATTGAATCGTAAAATTTATAAAAAGTTTAATTAAATCTTAAAATTATCTAATTGATACAATCGAATTCTTCCATTAACTTTGTCTAACTTGATTGATAGAAAATGTTGATGTGACTTTTTTATTATTTCCTCACTTCTAAGTGGCGATGACACCACTAAAATATGAAACACAACACTAAAATGCATGGTTTAGCCCAAAAAAAATAATAAAATACAATGGGACTTTCGTATTTGCTGCTTTGCTTTTAGTCCGATGACATTCTAGATGTGAAATCTATGTAATTAATGAGTTTCAGGAAATATAAAAGTTTTAGTAAAGTTCTTGTTCCGGCTTAGTTTCAGCATTCACCATTCGAGAGAATCGATGCCTTCTAGATCATGCGCATCAAGTTAGTTTGGATCCCTGATTATAGAGGTCGTGATGGGACCTAAATAATTAACGATTCGGATGATTTTTTCAACGTATGGTTCACGCGATAAATTCTCGCTCGCAAAGGTTTCCGACATGCATTTCCTGGTTTTGGGTTAGATTTGAAGTGATGTAAATGATTTTGTCACTATACTTCAATCTCATACGTTTGAGACATTATTTATTATCGAAAGGGCGAGTTCAGCCATCGCTGAGGACGAAAGGCATGGAGGCTGACCCTAGCCTAAACCATTTCCATGAATCAAACCAAGTCTTTTTGAGAGGAACACTCGGGACCATGACCGATCTACTGTACTTCAACCTAGAGCGAGCTTTGTACCGATTTGGCGATCCAGTTCACGGTGAAACAAAAGAATCCCATTCGTGGATCTCACTTTAATCAACAGCTGGGATGACTGGATTTTTAGCATAAGATCGGACCCGGGTTAGACCTTCTCTTATAAATTTTTCAAGCACCCAATTAGGCGTTTGATCACCACCTGATTGCTTGTCTAATGCATGCGATCCTTGCGGAATAAAACTCAAAAGTAATATGTTGGAAATAATGAAGTATCTGATGCGTGATCTTACATCAATATGCCTCATGATAAGTTGAAAGAAATTTTCTATGATATTCTTCGTAGTTAAGTACGTATGACGGAATCTGCCTTTCATTTGTTGTACAATCAAATAATATACAGAGAGAGAGGATGAATGTTGCAGAATCAGGCAATTGAAGGTTAAGATAGAGAATAAGAAAATAAATCGGACATTAGATTTACGTGGTTCAATCGAGGTGAATTATGTCAACGGTGAAAGCAATAAAGAATTTTACTATGAATCAAATTATACAATGAAGATAACAATCACACTCGTATCACTCAAATACATTTAGTAATTCCCAAACTCCAAATACATTAATCCCATAATTTTTTACCAAATAATATCTTGATCTGTTAATGGATTACACAATCTCAATACAAGATTTATTTTCGCTAGAACAAGGTTTAATTGACGATAAGCCTTGCCACTTTGCTCACACAGCACAGCCTCCTCTACGCACGGCAACAACAGCCCGCACCCGCACCCGCTAATGAAAAATGTATTATAATATATAAAAACGCAAAATCGAGTAACCGCCTCCAATCATGGGAACTTATGTTCCACGTGCAGAAGCCAAATTCCGTCAGTCATGAAAACGCATATTCCATTACATTTACAGTTCTTTTGAATAAATTTTACAATATCTGGGTGCCCATGGTTTTCTCATTAGAAGTTCTTTTTCTGGAAACACTAAAGGAAAAATAAGTTTTTGGCAAGAAAAAGAAAGTCTCGTTCCTTCTGACAAGAAAAATCCAGAGAAAATGACAAATGATACGTGTACTTTGGCATAATGTGTAACACATTCTTTAAATTTTTAATTTGTTTAATATGGACATTAAACTATTAATGAATGCTTGACTTAATCACTAAACTATAAAAGTGAATATGGTTTTAGGTAGAATCGGGAACTGATCCAATTCTAAATTCCAATGCATCCCAGTTCGGTTCATGGTTTTTCTATTTATTTAAGAACTAGGAATTTGATCGAAAACCAGGGAACCATGACTCATGAGTGAGGTGGTGATTCGCTCTTGCTCCTATTTAGGTTGTTCTTCCCTTTTTCAATATCCTCTTTAGCTCGTGCTTGAAAAAAAAATCACCGCTTAACTTGATTATAAAGTTTTCATTTTCGATGCTCAATCTTAAAGATTTCATTTTCGATGCTTGATCTTAAAGTGTTATACATGCATCGCAAGCTTGATGTATTGAAGTTCACAATGTTTTCTCTGTTAGATTATGGAACTAACCCTAAAACTCGTGATAAGGTAGATTTAAGGTTTCAGGGTATGCAGGACAAGTTCCGAATTCAAAAAAATGAGAAACATATTCTAACGGATAAGTTGCAAGCACCAAAAAATGAGGAAATTGTAAGAAATTTGAAACCGTTCACCCTTACTAGACTATATGAGGATATTCACTGTTGTCATTCCATTAATTAAAGTTAGCAAAATCGTGGATCGTTGAAGTAAGATATTTATCTCAAATCAATGATATAATAATCCACGGTATCAAGTAATAATGGACATGTAAATGCCCTATTTTTTTTCCTTTTCTAACTAATAAAATAAAAGAAAATAGACAAATTGACTCATTTTTTTTAAAAATCAAACTCGATATATAAGGTTGAACTTATTGTATGAGTAAATTAAAGGATTATATTGAATATTTATCAATAATTCAGGAATCATACTGAATAAATTTAAAATTAAAAGATGGTTTGAGACAATTTAGAAATTATTATGTCATTCTCCCTTTAAAGTCAGTAAGGATTCTCCTGGTCCGAACTTTCTTGCTGCAGCATTGTGACATCACGCACGATCTTGAGGGTCGTTGGGACATAGTCTATGAACGAGACAAAAAAGGAATGGTTTGGCCAAATTGAGAAGGCCAATCAATGTCTATGTTGTGGTCGCCTCTCATCGGCTGGCACGATGGAAGTTGTCGGGGACACCGATCTGTTGACTGTCTCCCGTAGAAAATAAGGGCAACGAAATGGCCAAAAGAATTTGTAAATAATAATAATAATAACAGCAATCTAGTGCATGAAGGAGTACATTTAAAGTGGGCCCCCTCATTATTTATCCTTGATCTCTCTTGCGATCGCAATCTAGCGCATGAGCATGCGTTCGGGTATGGGTCCCACTTCCTTCTCCGCCAACAACGTGCCGTTAATCGGAGGGCAAATTGGGTAATTTACATGCACGTAATCTCTCCAAGCATAGTGCAGTCTCCATAGGCAAATTGGGTAATTTACTCCACCCAACTTTCCTTTTTTTCATTTAACGTTTTCTTTTCCTTGACCAGCGCATCTACCCACCATCCCCTAATTCAAAACACTGTGCGAAGATTCTTCTTTTCATTTCTCTTTTTCTTTTCCTTAAATATCTACTTACTCTTCTATCATCTTGTCTTTGAAGATTCTTAAAGCAAGGCTATGGATAAAAAAAAGGCAATACTTTTTCCAAGGGGTAAAGGACACCACATTAAGTAATGACGCGTATAAACACAATCAATGGGATCTTGATAAGACAAAAATTGGGGAAAAAGAAAGGGCGAGTGCAATGGTTGAGAAGTAACTTGTGTCTTCACATGATCCAAGTATCATATCATATCTATTAAATTTGGGTGCTGGAGGTGGAAATGTTGCTGTAGAAGTAATTGTTGTTGCAAACGATGGCGTTGGAATTCTCGGCATTGGTATATATGGTCCATTCTTGATGACTTTCCACATATTGTAGTCCATGCATGGATTCTACGAAGATTTTCATTCTATATTTTCAATAGATATAGTTAGATTCATCATGCATTTGTGGTCTAGAAATGAATTGTCTTCACTGAAGGATGCTCCTATGATGTGAGCCATAATGATCTTTTTGCTCTTGAGATATCACACTTCTATAACTTTGAGTAACGTACTCTCATACCAATTGAAATGACTAACAAGGGGTGGTTGATTATTTTAAGAAAATTAAAACTTTGTAATGAAATATATGAGAATGTGCTTTTGTAGAAGGAGATTAATTATTCAGATGTAGTAACTTCTATTAGACATTTTTCAAAAAATTAAAGAGATCGACAACATTACAAGACAAATTCCTAGTAATTTAACCTTCCACTTGGCACACTTTACTCGCTCAAATCTAATAGTCATGAACAAGATTCAAATCCATTGAACAATCGCCGAGATTTTACGGTTTGTAGATGGTGCTCCCACCACAAGAAACCCAGAAGACGACTCTACAAGCACAAGCACCCATACAACCCTACAATCCCGTCTCCTCTTGCATAGAATTACGATATGAAGACAAACATCGCATAAGCGAAGGCTAAAATGTATGTTGTGACACAATGATAATACAAGTTCGGAATTTCCAGCCATCTTCGAAGTTACTTTGATCCGTTCAGGCCTTTTTGTTTGAGGTGAAATCAGCATGTTTTTCAACGTGTTGAAGGGGTGCACCTTTTCTCGTTAGTACATTGCCGGATTAGTCAAATGTGCTGGTGGCCAACAAAAAAAATAAAAATAAAATAAAATAAGCAATTCAATCATCTTGGTAAAATTGCTCCGAGCACGTAATCTTGTTTACTCTTCCAAATATATACATTATATATTTTCCCATCCTTTCTCGCCTTTTCTTTGTCATTTTACATAGGGCGGTCTGATGATATCATTGTTTAAGATAGCATCACTTACATTTCGAGAAGCAGACAGACTAGGGTGAGTGGGGAAAGAGAGAGAAGGTCCCTTTCGATCGAATCATGCCATATGACTAATATTCTTAATGGGGAAGCGATCATAAACAATGACATCATCGGACTGCCCTATTCTTAATGGCCAAGCGCAGGACACGTGGGGAGTAGCGAGTGAAGGAGACCTCAGCCTAACCAATATTTTCTACCAAATGAAATGGCAAGCGGACGTCCCTCTCGATCGTGATCTTGGTTTTCCCCTCCTTTAAAGTTCCTTTCCAGTTGGACAAGGACTCATCGTTTCATCGTTCTTCAAAGTTACTTTTAAGGTGGTTTATTCATCCTCTTACCCAGAACCCGAATGACCAGCCCAAAACCCCAGCAGCCCAAAACTGCCTACCTTCTTCCACGCATTGATTACGTTTGAGCATCATTTATTATGTGGAATTACTTGTAATTTATATGCTTTGACAGCCGGAGAAATCTGTATTCTATTTGATTAGCGTCATGACAGGAGGTTCGTGAGTCCTCACTTGACAAATCCTTTTGCGCGCCCTTTAATCAGCTGGATCCCCACCACTAGAGCCCTCGGAAACCTCACCAGGAAGCATAACGGTAGGCAAAATGAATTTCTCGGAGTGCTCAAGTATTTTCACGTACATCCAATTCATTCATGCTTAACTTTTTTGGAAGATAACTATTGGGGCAAACCCCAGTGACCACTCTTTCAATATGAGAGTTAGAGTAGGAATAGAATATGACTGAAAAAAAAAAAAAACTCTTTTGAAAGATGGGGAGTTTCAAAATTTCTCCACCCCAGCCACCAACTGGGTTTTCAATTTCTGCTTTTCTTTTCAATATATATGTGTTCTGGGAAAAAAAAAAAAAAAACTCTTTCGGAAGATGGGGAGTTTCAAAATTTCTCCACCCCAGCCACCTGACTGGTTTTTCAATTTCTGCTTTTCTTTCCAATATATAGGTTTTTTTTTTTTTTGGGGGCGGGGGGCGGCGTGGTGTATTTGGAACACATGAAATTTCTTTCTATACGTGTCAACCTTTGACATGGCTTATCGATAAGATGAAATTAGCAAGTGAAACTTAAACAATATCGTGTGGAGATTTATGTAAAGAACCCTAATCCAATTTAAATAAATTGGGTAAAATTCAATTCCCTTCTTGAAGAACCCTAACGGAACCCCAGTATTTTAAATCCGGCAGAATCACCTTATCGAATTCTCAGTGGGGAACAAAAGTAGGTGAACCAACTCACGATCATATCCACGCAAAGGCAAGAACGAAGGTCAATTCCTCTTGCCTCGGACGAAGAATTTTCCGGAGTTTGTTTTGTGGGCGGAGGGTGTTCATGTTTAGTGCGGTGTGCGTAGTCGGATCCTCGATCTGAAGAAGAGGATGAACATGGAGGAGAAAATATTTGGTCAAGCAGAGCAAAAAAAGAAAGTAGCGCGGCGAATAATGCAACCTATGTTTTTCCATTTTTTAACCTTTCCACTAATTCTGTCGACATTTCGCTTTAAGCAATATCCCTTTTGGGAAAAATTTCAAATGAGGACTTAGAATGTCCTTTTATTTATTTATTGTTAAAAGAGGGTTCAAATTGAACATTATCCAAATAAGGCCCTGTTTGGTTCAGCATTCTCAATGGGCTTTTAGGGCTAAAAGCTCCTTAGGAAAAAATTTAGGTATTTGATTCAGCATTTGGAGGTGTCCTTGACCAAATGCTTTGGTATTTGAAATCTTTGAAAGCCCAAAGCGGTGGGACTTGCTTGCTTTAGGATTTCGGCGAAAATGCAAGTCCAACTATACCTTTGTTCATCCGTTGACTTTTTTTTTTTTTTTTTTTTTTTAAACCGATCATCTTCCCCATACCCCAACCGCCGTTAATCGGCAACGGAGTTTCATCGGATTTTTTTTTTTTTTTTAAAAAAATAATAAAAACCCTTTGCAAATGTTGGGTTCACCTTTTTTTTTTTTTGTCATTTTTATCTTTTGACAATAAATAGCCCAACTTTTATCAATACACTAGAATAATCATTAATTAACGAAGATGATTAATACTACAATAATCAAAAAAATTATTCAAAGTTGAAACGAACTTAAAAGAACCCTAGGCCAAAAGTTGAGCTTTGCATTTAATCTATAATCAAATTATTTTAATATAATTTTTAAATAAATTTACTAATATATATCTTTTACATTACTCTCAACATGAAAATGTAAAATGTTATATAGTCATTGTTTATTGTTTGCAATTTTAAAAATACTAATCTAATCTATAATCAAATTATTTTAATATAGATTTTAAATAAATTTACTAATATATATCTTTTACATTACTCTCAACAAGAAAATGTAAAAAGTATAGTCATTGTTTATTTTTTGAAATTTTAAAAATACTAAAACTAAAAACTTAATTTTTGAGATTTGCATCTAATTTATAATCAAATTCTTTTAATATAATTTTTAAATAAATTTACTAATATATATTTTTTACATTACTCTCAACATGAAAATATAAAAGGTTATATAGTCATTGTTTATTTTTTGCAATTTTAAAAATACTAAAACTAAAATACTTAATTTGGTCACACTAAAGGATTTTTCAAATATATGTTTACCAAACAGTCTTGCATTTTCTTAAAGCACTTTTCAGTTATAATTTACCAAACAGTCTAGCATTTTGGAAAGCACATTTACCTCAGAGGTATTTGTATTTTCCCAATGGCATTTCCTCAAAGTTGAACCAAACGGGCCCTAAACATCTAAAATGGCGATAATAGTTTTAACAAGTCACCTCTTAAATACATGAGTTCATCGCTTTGAATTCTAGATACGTAGTGTAAATCTTCACTGGAGCGATGTGCATGACAAGATCATCCCCAAAAGAGAGAATTTATAATCTCATAAAGAGCAAGAGACTTAGAGTTTGGTACATAAAGGAGCATGTTGGATTCTGCAAAATGGCAAGTATTTTCATGCCTAATAAATTAATTATATTCGGGTGGCTATGGTTTTCTAAATTTAGAATTCCCTTTAATTGGGTGGACTGTCCATTGTCTCCCTACCACCAAATCACTCAGCAACCCCCACCTAGAAAACCAACGAGAGAAAACATAGGAATTTCAATTCAAAGCTAATCCACCGTATTGTTTTTGTGCACATAAGAATCATTTGGTAATATTTCTATACTAAGAAATAATTTCTTTTTAGAAATAGTTTTTTTTATTATATTCCGTGAATAATTTCTAAATAAAATAATGTGTTTGGTAACTAGACAAAATTAATATTCTCAAAATAAATAAAAATAAGAATGCGTTTGACACAATCCATAATTTTTTTTTTTTTGTAATGTAGAATTTCTTTTAATTTTTAATAATTTTTTTAGATTTTTCTTTTTTCCCTCTTTTCTTCTTCTTGCTCCTCCTCTAACCGATGGTAGTGATTGACAAATGACAATGGGCGGCAAGGAGCAGCGGACGATTGGGAGCGATGGGCGGTGAGGAAGAAGAAGAAAAGAAAAAAAAAAGAAAAGAAAAGAAAATGACTTATTTCTAAAAATTGTTTCCTAAAATAAGAAACTATTTTTTCTACTTGTTTTTGTTCCAGGATTTATTCTCTGGTCACTTTTTTTTTTTTTTGGTAACCGAGGATCCGTCGAGCCTCGCCATTGTCGACTTACACCGATTTGGGGTCTCACGGGCCTCCGCGGTGGAGGCCCTACGGTGACTATACCTCGGGAAGCGGCGACGGCCCACCGTCGAGCCACCCACTTTAATCGCTAACAACACGGGGTTTGAACCATTGACCTCCTTCGTTGGAGGAGAGATCTCAACCATTGCGCTACCCACGAGTGGGTTATTCTCTAGTCATTTTTCTATTTTGAGGAATAGAAAAATTAGTTAATATTACTAAATAGATTTCTATTATTTTTTTGTTCCGAGAAACAAAAGAATGGAAACTTTGAGAAATAGAAACATTAACAAATAGCCCATTAGCATCCACAGTCACCGCCCTTTTTTCGATTTCTACTTTTCTTTTCATACATACGTATATAGTATACTATGATGGGGTGGCAAAGACAAAGGGAGCAACGCTTTCAGCACAACACGTTTCGCTGTTGAATCGACATATTACGATGGGGGAGCAACACTTTCAACAGTGCTTAAAGTGAAAAGACCCCCTCATTTTAGAGAGAAGTTTAGCTCTACTTGATATGAGAAAATATTAGGTGGTCCGGGACCTCCACGTCAGCGTGGTCCCGGACCACTCACGCGGCGCCACGCGTGCGTGGAGGGGGACAAAAAACAGAAAGAGGAGAGAGAGCGTCAGAGAGGTGGGTCCGGGTCGGGTTTTTTGTCCCCTCCACGCACGCGTGGCGCCGCGTGAGTGGTCCGGGACCACGCTGACGTGGCGGTCCCGGACCACCCAATATTTTCTCATATCAAGATGGGGGAGCGAGACGAAGGTGACCCCACTCAATATATCATGCCTTCAGCAACAACGCTTTCAGCACAACACTGAGTGTTGAAAGTGTTGCTCCCCCATCATAATATATCGATTCAACAGTGAAAAGTGTTGTGCTAACTTATTAATGTTTAACTTATTGCCGATGGCTCTGTTTTTAGGCATTCTTCTCGGCTAATGCTGCTGCTCAGGCCTCAAGAAAGTCCTCTCCAAGAGTCACAAATGAAGCTGTCCAAAAGGCTGTATGTTCCTCTGCTTAGTTACCCTTCATCTTTTATGCGTTCCAAAAATACCAATGAAAGTGATATTACTGGTGTCTTGAACTCTTGATATTCTCATCTCTCTTAGGCTGCTGCTTTGGAGGGCTATGATCATCGCCGTGCCACAACTGTGAGTGCTATGCTTGATGCTTAGCCAAAGAAACTTAATTTGCCAGTCATCCCAACAACCACCATTGGCTCCTTCCCTCAGAGTGAGGAACTCAGAAGAGTGCACTGTGAGTATGAGGGCAAAAGGTGAGCAAACTAGATCTCTCTTTTCTAAGTAAACGTTGATAGATATGACATGGGGATTTTATCCATTTGGTTATGACCCTCATTGTTCCTCTGACTGCACTTCATTATACGATGTCTTGGGAAGAATATGTTAAGTCCATCAAGGAGGAAATTAAGAAAGTTGTCAAGCTTCAACAGGAGCTTGACATAGACGTCTTGGTTCATGGGGAGCCTGAGGTAAGACAGTGTTTTAATCTGGTATTGTAATTAGGACAGATTACCTAGAATTGATAGATAGATATCTGATGAGCTATGTTTCTTTCTTAAACATCTTGATCCTTGTGTGTCCAATGCAGAGGAATGATATGGTTGAATACTTTGGGGAGCAGTTGTCTGGTTTGGCTTTCACCGTTAACGGGTGGGTGCAATCTTATGGATCTTGTTGTGTGAAACCACCCATCATCTATGGTGATGTGAGCCGCCCCAAGCCAATGACTGTCTTCTGGTCCACCATGGCCCAGAGCATGACTGCTCGCCCAATGAAGGGAATGCTTATAGGCCTTGTCACCATTCTGAGTTGGTCCTTTGTCTGCAATGACCAACCTAGGTACAGAAGAATGTGAACTTCACGTGTGCATGGGATTGATCAAAGAACATAATTTTTTTTCTCCTTCCCGGACTAGAATAATAGATATCTATTTCACAGGCTCAAAACTTGCTATCAAATTGCCTTGTCCATCAAAGATGAAGTCGAGGATCTTGAGAAGGCAGGGATTAATGTTATTCAAATTGATGAGTCAGCTTTGCGAGAGGGTCTACCACTGAGAAAGTCTGAATAATCTTTCTACTTGAATTGTGCTGTCCACTCTTTTAGGATCACCAACTGTGGTGTCAAGGATACTAACGGTTCCTCCATAAGCTCCATTCCTTCTTTTTTCTTTCTTTTCCTTTTCCTATGGCAGTCACGTGAGGCCCAAGTTTGTCTAAATTGTTGATAGCAATGATTTCCAGTGATGAGATCTACATGATAAACGATTTTGATATTCTTAATATATGTACTATAGTCTAGTCTTTTAGAGATGGATGTAAAGCAAAGTGATGGCCAATGGGCCGTGCTGGCCCAAGTACCGCAGGGCCTGACACAATTGGGCCTGTTCCGGGCTGGGAATGCTAGGGACAAAGTGGTCTTGAGAGAGAGATCTGTGCTCGGTTTGATGCTAGCATTGTGACCGAAGAAATAAATGTCCGCTAATAAATCTAGAAATGGTGCGCCTGAACCTACTGAAGAAGATCGTGCGACCTGACAAAGGGCCATGGCAAATGCTCTTGTAGCCATAATAATATTCATTGCCAAAATGTTGATCAAGCACAATTCAGCTTACCAAAGGTTGCATACTCCGCCTAAACATGATTCAATTATTGTCCCAAGAATTGAGACTCAAAGCTTCTGTTATCAATTGGGACTTTTGGTTGCTCAAGGTAAAAATGCTACTGCAGAAGTACTTGTTTCTGCAAACCGAGGCGCTGGGATTCTCGATGCTTGTACGTATGGGCTATTCTTGATGACAATCCACAAATCGTAATTCTTGGATTGTATCAACATTTCCATTCTCCATTCCCGGTAAATGGAGTTAAATCCAGCAAACATTTGTGGTTCAGAGGAATGGATTGTTTTCACCCAAGGATGCTCCAATGAGGTGAGCCATAATGATCTTTTTGCTCGTAAAATATAGCACTTCAAAAACTTGAGTGACATGCTTTGATACAAATTAAAATGGCTAAAACAAAAATTATTGCAACCCTACAATCCCCTCTCTTTCCAGATTTCAAGAATTTAGCCCTCCCACAGAATTATAGTCCAAAGACAAATATTGCACAGGTGAAAGCTAGAGGATATGTTACAACGCAGCAAGAATGTAAGTTCAGAATTTCTGGCCATCCTCAAAGTTACCTTTTTGATCTGTTTATGCAGGCCTTTAATCTGCAATCTGCAAAATTTGAGTCTACTCTAAAAGACAAAGCCGGGTTTCCCCCATTAATAGAGAGCATTTTGCTTCTGTAACCTGCATAACTCTCTAAATTTTCCTCAATAAAATGACCGAACCGCCAGATTTTATCCCGGTCCTAGAGCCTGAGGGTATTCTCCAGGGTTTTTCTGGCGCCTTCCAAACGAGGAAATATTGGCTGCAGCTGGGATTTCAGTGTATCAATCTACTAGTTTATTCATCGGACGACACGCGTTGTCGGACCCCACCGTGTCAGAACCTGACACACACACTCCCCCCTCTGTTGCCTCTCTCTTCCTCTTTCTTTTTCTCCTTTATTTCTTCTTCTTCTTCCTCCCTCTGCTCACGATGGAAAGCCTTTGCTCACGGTGGGGATTCCTGTCGCTGCCAAGCCCGCTCGCTCCACCGTCCGCCCTTCCTCCTCTCTCTGCTTCTTCTGCAAGATCAAGCTCAAGAGCTTCCCCCTCCAGACAACCCTCGTCCCCTACCTCCCGCCGACTCCGCTTACCCCCTCGACGGCGATGCCACCTTCTACCTCAGCAAGTCCAACCTCGACAGGCTCGTCGGGAAGTCCATCTTCTCTGGCAAAGTCTGCTTGAAGGTCTCCGTCTACAGGGGCCAAGGGGGGCGACTTGCGGGGTGAGCTCCGGGAGGCTACTCGAGAAGGTCTCGGTGCCTCGGACCTCGCCGGGGTGAGTTCAAGGCCTACGAGCTCCACGGCAGATTGAAAGGGAACGCCAGAGGGAAGAAGAAGAAGAAGAAATAAAAGAAAGAAGAAGAGAGGGAAGAGAGAGAGATAGAGAGAGGCGACAGAAGTGAGATGAGTGTGGGTCAGAGATTCTGACGTGGTGGGACCCCGGGCAACACATGTTGCATTATGAATGGACTCCTAAGTTGACACGCTGAAATCTCAGCTGCAGCCAATATTTTCTCCTTCTAGACGGCCCCTCGCCTTTCCCGAGGCGAAGACAAAGTGCTAGAATCAGCAATATGATTCTGGATGGTCTTTTAGACCTCTCCGTGTTGATGATGATATGGCGTGACATGATTCGAGACGCGGAAGGACTGTTCTTTTCTCTCCAGTCATGTCCTAGCTGTCATATGAAATGTGAATGGATTTTTGACTTTTCTCTAATTCGTTTTATTCGGAGGAATATACTAAACTCATTAAGATGGGCCTGTCAAAATCAATCCATTCAACGATGTGTTTTGTTCGTCAACATAAGAATATGCCACTTAATTAAATCGACTATAGAAACAATGGTAGCGAGTAATTGCATGCAATTGTACTTCTTTGAAATTGTTTATTGCGTGGACAACACTCCATGCCAATCAACTCAATATTATTTTAATTGTACGCTTGGGATCAGATGAAATCCAGTGGGACGGGGTCCACTTGCTGATAAATTAAAACCCTAGCACATTCTTCCAGAAAACCAATAATCCTGGCGGCCCATAAAATAATAATTAAGCTTATTCTTTTCCTAGCAAATAAAATTCTTTTTTTTTCCACCCTTCTGAGTAGCATTTGATTCGACCACGCTGTTCACGGAAGTTGGAAAATGCTTGTTTATAGTCAGCAACTCGAGAGTACTTGTACCATGTGTCCGAGAAAATATTGGGTCGTCCAGCGGAAAAAAATGCATCTGTTAAAAAGCTTCCCGTTTTGCTAATGGCGGGACCCCTTGATGGCGCCCTTGAACAGAGCATTTGCAGGCGGTTCCTTTATTTATTTATTTATTTTGGGTCGAAAATCGTTCCTTCATCAATTACTCGAATCCGTGTCGCCAACGATAATTGTAATGGACGAGCATTGAATTTTTGAAGTGAAACCCTACGACGCACGGAACGGCATGCTAATTTGACCACATGTCCATTTGTTCAAGGAACAGCGGCTGACTTTCTCGACTGGTTGGGTTGGCATAGGTCTCCCCCGGCAAACCCTTCTCCGTAATTCATGCGATCCAATCAAGGACGCAACGAAGGGTACCTCACCAACCAGCCACCAATTTTCACACGCGAGATTTTGTGGTAAGTAGCGGAGCTGGAGTCCGGAGACCAAATCTTTTAAGCTCATACTTGCTTTTTCAGTTACATATTTTCACTTCTTGTCTTGAGTCAAAGTTCAGCTAACATGTGAGGAAACTGTTAAAATGTTTAGGTTTCTTTTATTTAGCGATAAATGAATGGTTTGGAAAAAAAAATTCCTATAAATAATCGTTTGAAATTATCAATTAATTATTATTTTTATTATCAATAATGATTTATGCTTAAATAATCTAGTAGACAATGAAATGTTTTTCATTCATTCATTTTTGTAAGTGATACGAGAGATTATTTTTTGAAAAATATTTTTTGAATCATTAATTTTTCAATGAAATGAACCGAAAGAGTATTTGTTTCTCCAAAAACTTCATGATAAGGGCAAATTTCCATGTAAATAATTTTCGGGGGATTATTTTATTTTTCATTTGTTGAGTGCTTCAACGTTAGCATTTTAAGGAAGTGGTTTCTTTATTATTAGAAAGGAAAGTTACGTTGTCGGTAAATGCATTGACACATGACAGAATTCTCGATGGAGTGGTTATCTGAAATTGAATAGATCTTTGACTTATCTCTAACTCATTTATCTGAATGAGTATACTAATCGATTTAGAAAAGTCGACTTACCAAGACATACGCCTTATTTTTCCATAAAAATATAATACATCACTTTATAAATTAACAGGGTAAAACAATCTCAGCAAGTCTACCAAGACTCTCGCCTAAATTACTTTAACCTAAGTGAATGAAGCTCATCTGTAAACCTTGGCCCTGTCTCAGGACGATCTATTCAACGCCCACCTTTGCTCCAATATCAAAGGCCCGGAAAAAGTATATATATATATAAAAAAAAAAAAATCCTAAATTTATTGTATCTGTATCAATTTATTATAAACTTTTCGATATGATCAATTTAGTTCTATACATTTTCATAATGATGCCAATTCAATCTATATTTTTAATCCACGTCAACGACACGTGTCGACTTGTTAGTAGAGCGACCTAGGCTCGCACGTGCCACCTAGGATGATAACGTAGTGATTAGCAACCAGTGAATATTTTCTCCTTTCTTTGTACTTTCCTTTCTTTCCTCTACAAAGACCCTCTTGCCCTCACAGATAAATAATATATTTATTGGTCAAACCGGTCAAGTAGTGAATGTTTATCTTCTCCGGCAGAATAAAGAAAATGAATATTTTAATTGGATCGGATTTTGTATACGAACTCAAACTACAAACATAATCTAATAGTAATAGTGTTCGGTTGAGTATAGGTTACTAAATTTATATCTCATGGAAATAGGTCATGACAAGTTAAATGAATTAATATAGATTGAATCATTTTCTATTCAACCTAAATTCAATTTGAACCACATGTTTGATGGGTCCAGCCCAAATATCACAGCCCACCGTATCATGAAGACATCGGCGTCATTATATTATGCGATATGAAAAAGGAATTCCAGCACAGTTTATTTGAAGGACGGAGATTAAAACACTATTGCTCGACGAATCGAGAGACGGGCAAAATAGTCTTCGCGCGTTGGGGGGTGGGGGTGGCGGGCGGAGCACAATCGCGGATAAATCGGTAGGGCAGCGCTTTATTGAATAGAAGAGAGGTGGTGGAGTTACACTGCGCTGCACGTATACCTATCTCGCGGAGCCGATAGCTGGGACCGACAAGAGACGACAGGAGGTGGGACCTACCCGAGGCTGACAGGTACGAATGACTGGAATTATAAAGGATCCGCCATAATTCCCATTGTCAAAGTGTTAGGGATTCGAATGATTGGAATCCCTTCGAATCCCTTATAACTCCAATAATAGCGACACTTTGATAATGACGGATTTATAGTTATAGGGATTTCAATTGTTCGAATCCCTTATAACTCCAATAGCGACACTTTGACAATGGCGGATTTATAGTTATAGGGATTCCAATCGTTCGAATCCCTTATAACTCCAATAGCGACACTTTGACAATGGCGGATTTATAGTTATAGGGATTCCAATCGTTCGAATCCATTATAACTCCGATAGCGACACTTTGACAATGGCGGATCATGGCGGATTTATAGTTTACTATCACGGCAAATTTATAGTACCAATAGTGACACTTTAACTATGGCGGATATGGCGGATTTATAATTCCAATCTTTCCCTGGACCAATTGAGAAGTGTGGGTGCTATATAATTTCAATCCTTTGTCCGCCTCCCGCCAGCTTCGGGTGAGCCCCACCTCCGGCTATATAACACGGATCCTCTACACTTCCTTTTCGTCACTTCGTTCTCTTTCTTCTTCCTCTCTTTCTATCCTTGCACTCTCGTCACCGTAATAGGCTACCGTTCATCGTTCCTGGTTCGGTCTCCACCAAGGTAGGATCCTTGCATCGCTCGCATTTCTCCATTCTTAGACTAGGTAACTGAATGGGTTACTCTAGTTACTTACCTGTAGTTGATGTTTCTTCAATAATCCAGAGAAAATGGCATCCCACATCGTCGGATATCCTCGCATTGGCCCCAACAGCGAGCTCAAGTTCGCCCTGGAATCTTTCTGGGATGGAAAGAGCACTGCCAAGGATTTGCTGAAAATCGGGGCTCATCTCAGGTCATCCATCTGGAAGCAGATGGCCACCGCCGGCATCAAGTACATTCCCAGCAACACCTTCTCCTACTACGACCCGGTGCTTGATTCTACCGCGATGCTTGGTGCTATTCCCACCAGATATGATTGGGAGGGTGGCAAGATCGAATTCGACGTCTACTTCTCGATGGCCAGAGGAAACGCCTCCATCCCTGCTATGGAGATGACCAAGTGGTTCGACACCAACTAGTAAGGATGACGGATTTCTGACGAGTTACCGAGTAGAAATTACTTCGCTCTTGATGAGTAAACTTAACCCCCATCCATCTCGTTTTTGGTCCAGCCACTACACTGTGCCTGAATTGGGCCCTGATGTCAACTTCTCTTACGCTTCTCGCAAGGCTGTCACGGAGTACAAGGAGGCCCAGCAGGTAAGACGCTGGACTTATTATTTCCTCGTTCTTACTGTCACAGCTGCTTGTTGGATTGGGTTATATTCAGCCCAACCCAGAAATGAAGTGTTTTATGTTCTAGTGACCCGATAAGCATGCGACCCAAACCGGATAACGAATCGGGTCGGATCGCAAGGGGCTATCGGGTTTAGGCCTTTTCCTTTTTTTCGGTCGAAAGTTTAGGCCATTTAAGAAATGCTCCAAAATTCGATTTCATGTTCTCCAAATGCAATTTTCTCTCTCCTCCCGCCCTTCCCGTCTCACTACTTTCCCCGCCGCCGCCTACGCCGTGCCTTGGCTGCAACGCCGCCGGCAACCCCACGACTCACATCCGATCTCGATGGAAACTGCCGAAAGCCTCGGATCTGCCCGACCAACTCTCCCCTCTTCCGACTCCCATCCTCTGCAACGCTCCGCCCGGGGCCAACGACGGTCGTCGACGCTCCTGCAGACCAGCTAAGGCCCCCTCGCTAGACCTCGATCGCGGCTGATCCGAGGCCAAGCCCAGCCCTAAATCTCGATCGAGCTCCCCGGCCCTCGGCTACAAATTCTGACTCTTTTGTTGGTTGTAGTTTGTTGTTTAATTTTCGTCTTCCTGGGGCCGTTACATAATCTTTGCCTTATCTAAAGCTTTCTTTTTTTCGAATTCGTTTGCTAATTTCCAGCTTGAGTAGATACTGTTCCAGTCCTTATTGGCCCGGTGTCGTATCTGCTGCTATCCAAGCCTGCAAAAGGAGTGGAGACGACCTTTTCTCCTCTGTCCCTTCTCGGAAAAATACTTCCCATCTACAAGTAAGATATTATTAAACTCTTCTCTGGCAGTTTTCATTTGCCCAAGTTTTTGAATACTACTCCTGACCAATGATCAACCATTCAGGGAAGTTGTCTCCGAACTTAAGGCAGCTGGCGCTTCATGGATTCAGTTTGATGAGCCCACCCTTGTGTTGGATCTTGACTCTCACCAACTGCAAGCATTCACTGAAGCATACTCGGAACTGGAATCATGTCTTTCTGGCGTGAATGTTCTCGTCCAAACCTATTTTGCTGATGTTCCTGCTGAGGCATATAAAGTTCTTACCTCCTTGAAGGGTATCGCTGGATTTGGATTTGATTTGGTCAGTGGAACCAAGACCCTTGATTTAATCAAGGGTGGCTTCCCCACAGGCAAGTATCTCTTTGCAGGAGTCGTTGATGGGAGGAACATCTGGGCCAATGATCTTGCTCAAACACTCAGTACCCTCCATGCTCTCGAGAGCATCGTGGGAAAAGGTACTACTTTCTGCATATGTTTTCTTTTCCGAATAGTGTATTTTGATGATCTGTTTGTCATTTATCGTTAAGTTGGTATCTGAAATTCTTCATTTATCTTCAGACAAACTTGTGGTCTCCACCTCCTTCTCTCTTTTGCACATTCCTGTTGACCTAGTTAATGAGACCAAGTTGGATGATGAAATCAAGTCATGGCTTGCATTTGCTGCTCAGAAGGTCATAGAAGTCAATGCCTTGGCCAAGGCATTGGCTGGACAAAAGGATGAGGTAGGTTTGTTATCTGTTAGGTAGTCTTAACAGTGGTGTTAATCCATATCGTTAGCTTATTTTTTAGAATTAGTTGCTTCTACTCTATTCCGAATTGTCATCGGCAGAAACCGATGTGGTTAACTTGTGGTGGGTCTCTTTAATTACTGGCTGTACAGAGGTACATGCATATTGCAACGACTGGGTAAATACAATCACTAGAATGCAAAGTTCTTAATTCAAACTAGGCCTGTTAACTAGCACCTTTAGGGGGTTTGTCAAGCATGATTTTCAATTTCCAAATATTGATTACTAATGTCAGGAGAGGGTATTTCGATGCTGACTGCTGATGGCTCTCTTTTCAGGCATTCTTCTCAGCTAATGCTGCTGTTGAAGCCTCAAGAAAGTCCTCTCCAAGAGTCACAAACGAAGCTGTCCAAAAGGCTGTATGTTCCTCTGCTTAGTTACCCTTCATCTTTATGCATTCCAAAAATATCAATTCAAATTATATTATTGGTGTCTTGAACTCTTGATATTCTCGTCTCTCTCAGGCTGCTGCTTTGAGGGGCTCTGATCATCGCCGTGCCACAACTGTGAGTGCTAGATTTGATGCTCAGCAAAAGAAGCTTAATTTGGTCATGCCAGCAGCCACTATTGACTCCATCGCCATGGAACTCAGAAGTCCACACTATCAGTACAAGGCCAAAAAGTGAGTAAACTAGATCTTCCTTTTCTAATTAAACGATGTTGGATATGACATGGGCTGTTATCTTTTTTGTTATGACCCTCATCAGTCTTCTGACTGCACTTCGTTATAGGATCTCTGAGGAAGAATACATTAAGGCCATGAAGGAGGAAATTAACAAAGTTGTCAAGCTTCAAGAAGAGCTTGACATAGATGTCTTGGTTTATGGGGAGCCTGAGGTAAGACAGTCTTTGAATCCGGTACTGTAATTAAGATAGATTATGTCGGATAGATAGATAGCATCGTATCAGCCATATTTTCTTTCTTGAACATCTTGATCTGGATGTATCCAATGCAGAGGAACGATATGGTTGAATACTTTGGAGAGCAGTTGTCGGGTTTTGCCCTCACCGTTAATGGGTGGGTGCAATCTGATGGATCTCGTTGTGTGAAACCGCCCATCATCTATGGTGATGTGAGCCGCCCCAAGCTACCATATGTCTTCTGGTCCACTGTGGTCCAGAGCATGGCTACTAGCCCTATGAAGGGAATGCTTCTGGGGCCTGTCACCATTCTCAACTGGTCCTTTGTCCGAAATGACCAACCCAGGTATAGAAGAACGTGAACTTCATGTATACATGGGATTGATCAAAGAACATAAACTTTGTTTCTCCTTTCAGGACTAGGATAATGAATATTTATTTCACAGGTTCGATACTTGCTATCAAATTGCCTTGGCCATCAAGGATGAAATCGAAGATCTTGAGAAGGTAGGGATCAATGTTTTTCAGATCGATGAGCTAGCTTTGAGAGATGGTCTGCCACTGAGACAGTCTGAGCAAGCTTCCTACTTGGATTGGGCTGTCCGCTCTTTTAGAATCACTAACTGTGGTGTCAAGGATACTACCCAGGTCCCTTCATAATTCCCTTAGTTTTCTTTCTTTTCCCTTTTTTTTAAGTGGAAAGATCCGTTCCCCACGTAGACTGATTTCACTTGGTGGATGTTACTGATTGACAGATCCACACTCACACATACTACTCCCAGTTCAGCGACTTCCCCCTCTCAATCATCAACAAGGATGCTGATATCGTCACAATTGAGAACTGTTGCTCTGATGAGTCAGTTTTCGGTGAGGGAGTCAACTATGGTGCTGTGATTGGCTCCGGTGTCTATGACATCCTGTCTCCCAGAATACCATCAGCTGAACAGATTGCTGACAGTATCACCAAGAAGCTCGCAACAAACATAGTGTCGTTTAACCCTGACTGCAGATTGAAGACTCGTGAACACGCTGGGGTCAAACGTGCACTCGAGAACATGGTTGCTGCTGTCGAGCTCCTCCGCACCCAGCTTGCCCTTGCTATGAAAGAAAAGTCTGAGTAACTCCCAACTCAGAGGGAGAGTTTCGCGGGGTTGGGCTTCAATGACCCTGTCTGTTACTTGATCTGCACCATCTATGCTTGTTGATAAGCAGTTATGCTTTCCCATGTTCTAGCCGCAATTCTCTATTATCTACTAGTGGTTATCCCAACAGGTTTACAAAATTCCGAGACTATAGACAGTACTACCATGGAATTTTGTGCGTGTGTCGATCCACCATCTTTGTCTTTGAGTGATGTTTTGGCAGACCTTTGTTCTGTTAATAAATGACACTACTTCAATACTTCGCAAAATTTGCAATTATTTGCTATTGATGATGACTTTATCTATCGATTGTTGACTGGCAAAGGCTCTCGGCGATAACCTCCGCACTACTTGCTATAGATGACTTTATCGGCGCATTATCGATTTCCTTCAAGTTATTGATGGTAATGTTCATTGATGACATCCGTTTTGACCAAACTTTACTTTCTTTGAATGAGCTTGCTACTCGTCAATTATAACTAAAATTTGGTCAACAGCGTCAACAAACACAAACAAATGTTTGTCAAGATTTATCGGTGCTGAAAAGAAATTTCTGTCATTTGGCATGGAAAAGCAGAATTCTACATCAAGAAACTCTTATGCCACCGAGCCAAGTCGAGCTAGGCACTCTTACTGGCTTTAAATTAAATTGTTGCTGTCACATTTGCATCAGATGACGACAACCCATCTTATAATAAGCCAAATTACTTTGTGCATACGTCCTCGTTTTGATCTCCTACTTTAGCTTGAAAATAAAAAATTCTTATTATTTCAGACTTTGTAAATATCGAAGCTATCGCTATTATAAATATTTAATTTCATAGTAGTATTAGAAATTAATCAAACGACATCGAGAGTTTTTAACTCCTTGTAAAGCATGGTGGGCTTGATTATATTCGTCTCCTCCGCAACAAATCCTACTCGAATCGTTTGTACATTGATTCGATGACTTAACATACAAGCGATGGGTTGAAAAAACTCCTCTTTAGCTACAAAGTAGAACTTAGGAAATTAGATAAATTTTAATTTTTTTTTTGTTGGGTATGGCGATCGGGGTTGTATAGATCCAGTTTTTACAACCAGCTCACCTCTCCCGTGCAATTTTAAAGGCGCGGTACCCAATCCGTCTGGCGTATTTAGAATTTTAGTTTGACAAATGATGAAACATAAAACTATGTTATGTGATATCGTCATCATAAATTTAAATTAAAGAGAAATTTAGGTTCTTAAGAAATGATACGATTCATGTGGGATCTCGTTAATGGAGATTCTTCACGCATATGAAAAACAATTTTCGTCTCCTGCATTATGGATAGAATATTTAAAATAAGCTTCCGATTCGTCATATTTTAAACTCTCATACGTTGAAAACATGTTCGAATGTTGGGTTGAGAATTCCATCCTATATTATTGCGTATTAATTTACACTTTTGCAACTATTTGTTTTTTTTTTTTTTTGAAAGTTTGTATTATTTCATAATAAATTGTAGAATATTGATATGATTTTCATTATATTTAAAACGGTTAAACTTGTCATATCAGTCACATCAGCATTCCAATAGCAAAAATCATGAATTATACGGACACGGCACTATAAGAAAGAATCCAACACCCCAAATCTCTACATTGAATGGGAGAAAATTTATGATTTTTACGCCAGTAGAAACATGTTTTTAATCAAAAGAACGGCACCGTGAATACATTTTTAGAGGCATGACATGAGCAACATGAGTGGTGTCGTTTTTTTCTTTCTTCTTTTTGGAATTTCGGGTAGGAGCATGGGAGAGAGGGGGAGTTAAACCCATGAATATTCTTTCAAAGGCTTGACACAAGCAAGTCATGTCGCTTTCCTGGGTTTTTGAGGAAGATAAGTATGTGTAAGCCATCTCTATGATTTTCATATCATGGACCGATGTTCACGAGAACATCGTCCCTAAAAAAGAAACACAATTTATAATCTCGTAACAAGCAAGAGAATTAGGATTTGGTAATAAGGAAGTAGGGTATTATCAATCCTGAATTTTGTGAAATGGCAAACATTCCGATACTTATAAATTAATAATATTCGGGTGGCTATGGTTTTCCAAGTTAAAAAGTCCCCTTTTTGCGCCAGAAAAACAACTGAAAAAGGGAAAATTATAGAGAAAGATAGGGCCGATTGCTTTCTAATGGAAAATACCAAACGATATCTGTCCCAATCACTTACCATCCTGAGGGATCGTTAGGACCTAATCAAATGAACAAGACAGACGGCATCGTTTGGTCAGTTTGAGGAGGGCCCCTTGTCTATGTTATTGTTTCCTCTCGAAGTCTGCCACGAACACCAGATGCTTTCGGTTATTCCCCTTCCATATATTGCTAGCATCGAACCTGGTGACCGTTTCCCCTAGTAAATAAAAAAGCAATCTAATGGCCAATAATAATAATATTATAAAGGGAATTGTGTGAGTGGAGGAGTAATTTCCAAGTGTATTGACAGTTAAATAATTGTTAAGAAACTTTGTTTAACTGTTAGGCCCCACCTTTGTTTTGTCCTCGGTCTCTCTTGTGATCGCTGTCCAATGACTTTATTTTCTCCGCAAGTGGGCATCTGCAATTCCCTTATTTAACCCCAAAAGAAAATGGAAAAAAATTGCGAGTTGAGCAAAGCATACTATGATCGATTCCCAACCCCCTCATACCGTGATTCTCAAACGTGATTCTCAAACGTCCTACACTTTTTTTGCCAGTGAAATGCAAAAACAAAAGAAAAAAAAAAGAAAAAGGAGAGAAGAAAGTATTAACTTTATCCCAAAATAATAGTCCATGCGGTTTTCAAAGGATTTTGCAAAATTGGTTTAGGTGTTAGGTAGTATCTGGATCAATTTTGCACATTCAACTCATTTACTTAGTCGAGCTATTTTAAGGACATGCTCTTGCTGTTTCAACTTGATGTATTTAAGATTTTATTCTTGATTACTCCTAACAATACTTGAATCTAAGTTTGGAAGAAAAAGAGTAAACTTTCTTACCATCTAAGCTACATATGTTGTTGGTAAATGGACGATTGTGCTTTTTTTTTTTTTTTTTTTTTTTTTCTATTGGTACATGATTGTTACTTGATGGACAAAAATATAAATCGTTAAGTTTTCTTGTTAGACCGAATTAGATCATTTTTAAAGCAAAGATGGTAGAATGTAATTTCTTCTAAAATACCGAGGGTGTAGCATAAGTTACTTCCCCCATAGATAGCTAGCCATGAGACTTTTTTTTTGTTTGTTTAGAGTATGCTTAATTCACATTAACTTAATATATGAAAGAGTACACTTTTATATGATAATTACACTCTCTTGTCATTTTCTTCGTAGACTTGGCCATTCTAGTGCAAATTTGACTATTGTGCATGGTGTATTAGGTAAAGCTAAAAGAAAAGGTACCCTCCAAAGTGATATCATTCTTGCATCATCGAAAGAAAAACCGCTTCACAAACAAATAAAAAGGTTCATTCCTATCACATTTCAAATAATTGAATGAGTCAACTCCTTGTGCATGTTTGATCTTCAGTATTCTATCCTCTTAATTGAATGACGTGTAAGAAACTTTGGAGTTAACCACTCCTCAGTACTCCATGTACTTAGACTATGAAAATGAAACTAGGTCTAATCGTGGCCAAAAGGGGAGGGGAAAAACCTAGAAATTTCTGGCCCCCACACAAGAATGTTCAACATAGACAAGACCATCGTTATGCTAACCTCTTGTTCTTTGCGGAATTAGTTTGCTAACAAGAAACCCATTATTGTACTAAAAACAAATTAAGAGAATCTAACCCCTATATGCCCACTCCGTTTCCAAAGAAGATCCTTTAAACGCCCACATCATAGTATATTTTTAAAAAAAGGCAAAAGAAAAAAGAAAAAGAAAAAATAGAGAGAAGAGACGAGTACTTTTCTCATTAACATGCAATTTTCAATTTTCAACTACGGTTTTCTCCCTTCTTTAACTTTTGCTCAGGTCTGTCTTTAGGGAGTCGAGACGTCGAATGGAACCAGCCCGCATCGAATTCTACACCACCAAGTGGCGCTCTCCCATTCGCGCCGGCCTCCCCTCCCTCCCTCGCTCGCATTAAACTCACCCTCCCCTCCCCATAATTCGACACTTCCTTAATTAATCCTCTCTTTCCCCTCCTTAATCCCCTAATTAAAAGAGAAGAGGAGAGAAAAACACGCGCAAAAAGCGAAGGCATTCGGACGTAAAGATTCGACCATGGTCCGACTCATAGGCTGGGAGCCGTCGAACGTCGTGGCGGTCCGGATCGAGCCGGGCCAGAAGTGCTCCGGCCACCTCACCCTCCGCAACGTCATGTACACCATGCCGGTCGCCTTCCGGCTCCAGCCCCTGAGCAAGCCGCGCTACACCGTCCGGCCGCAGTCCGGCATCATCCCCCCTCTCCAGACCCTCACCGTCGAGGTCACCTACCACCTACCACCTCCCGCCCGGCTCGGCGCTCCCCCCCTCGTTCCCGGGCTGCGAGGATTCGTTCCAGCTCCACAGCAGCGTCGTCCCCGGTGCCGCCGTCAAGGACCCGAGCTCCACCCTCGACTCCGTCTCGAGCGACTGGTTCACCACCAGGAAGAAGCAGGTCTTCATCGACAGCGGGGTGAAGGTGATGTTCGTGGGTTCGCCGGTGCTGGTGCGGCTCGTGAAGGAAGGATCGATGGACGAGGTGAGGGAGGTGCTCGAGCGGAGCGACCCGTCGTGGGACGCGGCGGACGGGCAAGGGCAGACGCTGCTCCACCTCGCCATCGCCCAGGCGAGGCCCGACCTCGTGCAGCTGCTGCTCGAGTTCGGGGCGGACGTCGAGGCCCGCGGCGGCTCCGGATCGTCACCGCTCGAGGCGGCGGCGGCGGCGGGGGAGGCACGGATCGCGGAGCTGCTGCTGGCGCGCCGGGCAAGGACGGAGCGGTCGGAGACCTCCACGTACAACGCAATCCACCTCGCCGCCGGGGGCGGCCACATGGATGTCCTGCGGCTGCTGCTGTTGAAAGGGGCCGACCTAGACTCCCCGGCGAGGGACGGCAGCACGGCGCACGACCACGCCGTCGAGGAGCGACGGAGGGACTGCGCGAGGCTGCTGCTCGCAAACGGCGGGAGGACCGACGTGCGGAGTGTTAAGATATGAAATCTTTTCTGATGGTGAAGCTCCTCCTGCGGAAGGGGGCGAACAAGGACGTCCGGAGCCGGTACGGCAAGACGGCCTACGACGTGGCGGTGGAGCACGGCCATGCGTGGCTCTTCGACGCGCTCAAGCTCGGCGACAGGCTCTGCGCCGCGGCCCGGGAGGGCGAAGTCCGGGCGATCAATCGGCTCCTGGAGAGCTGGGCCGCCGTGAACGGCCGGGACCAGCACGGCTGGACCGCGCTGCACCGAGCCGCGTTCAAGGGCCGGGCCGACGCCGTGAGGACGCTCCTGGACAAGGGCGTGGACGTGGACGCGAGGGACGAGGACGGCTACACGGCGCTGCACTGCGCGGCGGAGTCGGGGCAGTTCGACGTGGTGGAGCTGCTGGTGAAGAAGGGGGCCGACGTGGAGGCGAGGACGAACAAGGGCGTGACGGCGCTGCAGGTGGCGGAGTCCCTGCAGTACGCCGGGATCATGAGGATCCTCGTCCACGGCGGCGCGCTTAAGGACGGAGCCAGGCAGGTGGGAGGGGTCGCTCGGTTCGCGAAAACGATGGAGCTGAGGGACGAAGAGATCAGCAACGGAGGGTTGAAGATGAAGACGACGATGAAGAAGAAGAAGCAGGCGAGGGAGAGACCGATGAGGAGCAGCTTCGGCCGGTCGTCCATGGCCGCGATGGCCGTGTCGGGAGCCTGAACCCGCTCGAGCCGCGCGCGTCCATCGACTGTAAAATCGTTTTCCTCTTTTTTCTTGGGTCGGATAACGGTGCGACGAGAGGATCGGTAGGATTTTTGTAAAAATTGATGAATGTTCATCATCCCCGTCCTGCATAGAGACCCGACGAGAGCTTCATTTTGTATGCTCTCGATGTACATCACATAACGTATCAGAGATTTATGGAAAATCATACGATTTAGCGGTCAATCAATTTCCGAGAAACATTCATCTTGTTAGTTTATATATACACACACAAATATATACATGCTCCTTTATTTTATAAATTGCGTTCATTTCGTGTTGTGCCACGAAAGAGAAAAGATAAAAAAGAAAAGAACCATCAGGAGTTTGATTAGAGGATCTTCAAGCAGAATCCAGCCTCGCAGTTGCAATTAAGCTATGAAACGCCTTAATAATCTTTTGTTGTTCCTTGTCCCAATTAATGGGTTATATTTCTCTTCTAGCTAACTCTTTTTTTTGGCCACATCAATTTACAATCACCACATGTGCTACAGTATCTCGCTACATCATGTTTGCATCGTGTCGTTTGATGTTTTATCCACGTTTGATATGTATGTTCCACAGTATGATCATCATCACTCTTCAAATATATTGAGTGGATGCGTTGTTAAATTTATTGATTACATCACTACGGAAAATAAAATACTTCGATCCAATCTATGATGACATATAATTGACAAGGGTACTTCGTAATTTTAATTGTTAACATTATGTATCCATGCATTCCGCAATTAATAAAAACAAAGAAAAACAAAAACAAAAATACTGACACACAGCAAAAGGCCAACCATTTTGCAGATAAATTTTTGCTACTTTGTGAATATTCACTGAATAAAAATAAAAATAACAAGTAATATGATTCTAAAATGAATGTCTTTATGATTTATGTAAAGAATGTTGCATCGAAAAGTCGAAACTATAAGTATTATAATTCTAAAATGAATGCGTTAGGATTCATTTAAGCATGTCGTGTCCGAATCTTATTGTGGGACGGGGTAACCACGATAGATATAAAAACTTTTACTGGGGTCGCGATAAAAGAATTTTACAAAATATTTCTCATACTCCAGTATAGAATTTCCGATCTTACATGGCACATGAACAAAAACTAGACATATGAGCAAATGTTGATTCATTTGAGGCCAGACTTGACGTACCCACGGCCGACTTTAATCTCGCATCTGAATCTGGCCCTTCCTCGCGATCTGGTACATTAAATATGGAAGGGCCCCAAGCCACCGTACCCAATCATACCGTGTAGATCTCGGCGTCCCAACCCAACTGGTACTTGCCCGCAGAACATCTCGAGACTCGCGCACTCTCCTCACCTTTATTTCTCTCTTTCCAGCTTTTTTTTTTTTGTTTTTGGTTTTTCGTTTTTTACTACAGTCTCTTTCCAGCTTCTTATAATGAGAGGGAAAGGCGATTTGGAAAAGCCGGTTTCATTTTAATTTAAGCCAAAAAGAGATTATTAAAGAATGACTAATGAAGCGACTGCCAAAATATCATGCGACCAAATCGGCACGAGTTTCAGTGTGCGAGTGGGGGGTCCCCTCCCTCTTCACCAACTCTCCCCCCCCCTCACCCCGTGCCATTCCGTCGTCAATCGGAGGGCAAATCGGGTAATTCGCCGAGGAGGCGATTGAGTTTAAAAGAAAAATCATCATGTATAATCTCCCCCCAACAATAGTGCAGTGTAGTGCAACCCCACCACCACCAATTCCCCCCTCAATGCTGGGGGGGCAGCGGTGAAGCATTCGGCATTTCAGAAATGCCATGTTATTGTTCACCGTGTTCTTCTTCTCCCCCGTCTGTCTTCTTCTTTTTCTTCCCAGCCACCTCCGGCAACCACCATCGCCGCCGCTGCCGAGGGTCGCGCGTCGCCGGTGACCACCGTTTGGGGGTGGCGCGACGCGCGACCCGGGCGGCGCGGACCTCGAGCCGCTAGATTTGGCCGTCCGACGGCCGGATCGGCATCTGGCACGAGCCGCGGATCGGGTGGCGGGCGCGACCTCAGCCGCGGATCTCGGCGGCCCGGACGGCGAGATCGGCCTCTGCGCCTCCAGGCGCCTTAGGTTGCGGCGACGGCGTCGCCGATTCGGCCACCGGACGGCGAGATCTGGCCGTCCGGCATCACGGGCCGCCGAATTTGATTTTAATATTTTTTTAAAAAAATTAAAAGCAAAAGCCCATTTGTAATAAGTTTTGCCAAACGGTATTTTCGCACAAGCCACTTTCCAATGCGTAATTTGCCAAACACCCGAGCATTCCCGAAAACCCCTTTAGCCTAAAGATATTTGCATTTGGCCAAAGGCATTCCCCAAAAGCCGAATCAAACGGGCCCATTGTCGAGGATTTGGCAGTGGCTTAGGGCCCTGTTTGCCGAACATAATTTTTGTTCTCTGAAACAAAATTTTTTTTTTCCGAGAAAATGAAAAAGAATAGAAATGTATTTGGTAAAATTTTTGTTTTTGTTTTTTTTTATGACCCAGGAACCACCGTACAATTTACGGCCAATTTACGCGATGGCGTAAACCCGGGGTGGCTGAGCCACCACCACAGACCCAGCCGCGGGTGAGTCGCGTGATTTGCGGTAAGCGGGATTCGAATCCCTCCATCCTGCACAAATGTCATGGGGGCGCTTATCCAGCGTAGCCACCGCGGGCGGTGCTAGGTCATTAGATTTATATTACATGAAAATATGTTACGACGAGTTAAATGAATTAATTTAAATCGGACCATCTTTAATTCGACCCATATGTTCGACAAGTCGAACTCAAATATCACAGCCCATCAATAACTACTGTGTCTTGAAGGCTTCCACATCATTATATTATGCGAGATTTAAAGGGAATTACAAAATGGTTTATTTTAAGGAGGGAGATTAAAATACTATTGTTCAACGAATGGAGACACGGGCAAAATAGCCTTCTTATGTTTTGGGAGGGCAAAATGGTGGCGAAGCATTGAGGAGGGATTTCCTTAACAACGCACCCTTATGCTCCAATCGAGGATAAATCGGAAGTGCGGTGCAGGGCAGTGTAACCCCACCACCTCGTTTTTAACTGACATTTGCCTTCGCGGAGACGAGACGAGACTATACTCCTAAGACAATTCCAAAACCAATTTGCCAAAATTACTTCCGAAGTGGGACTTTAACCCGGGTCCACAACTAATGATGTACCAGGAGGAGGAAAGGAGGGAGGTAAGGGACCCTTGTAAAGAGGAGGGAGGAGGAGGAACCTGTCTCCCAAATGAGGAGGGAGGAGGAGGAACATCATTAGTTGAGGTGCCTCCCTCCTTTCCTCCTCCTCCTCTTTACGATCCCTCCACTGTGTTCCTCCTCCTCCCTCCTCTTTTCCTCCTCCTCCCTCCACTGCCTCCCTCCTTTCCTCCTCCTACATCATTAGTTGAGGACCTCAACTAATGATGTTCCTCCTCCTCCCTCCTCTTTTCCTCCTCCTCCCTCCACTGCCTCCCTCCTTTCCTCCTCCTCCTCTTTACGAGGGTAAAGAGGAGGAGGAGGAGGAGGTGGTACATCATTAGTTGTGGACCCGGGTTAGTTCCTCCTCGGAAGTAATTTTGGCAAATTGGTTTTGGAATTGTCTTAGGAGTACAGTCTCGTCTCGTCTCCGCGAAGGCAAATGTCAAATAAAAAAGAGGTGTTGGGGTTACACTGCGGGTCTATATAAACACCAATCCTCCGCACTTCCTTGCCATCGCTTTGTTCTCTTTCTTCTTCCTCTCTCTATCTGTTGCACTCTTGCCACTGCATTAGACTACAGTTCATCATTCCCGGTTTGGTCTCCACCAAGGTAAGATCCTTGCATCGCTCGCATTTCCATTCTTAGACTAGGTAACTGAACGAGTTACACTAGTTACTTAACTGAAGTTGAAGTTTCTTCGATGATCCAGAGAAAATGGCGTCCCACGTTGTTGGATATCCTCGCATGGGCCCTACGAGGGAGCTGAAGTTTGCCCTGGAATCATTCTGGCATGGAAATAGCACTGCCAAGGATTTGCAAAAAGTGGGGTCTGATCTCAAGTCATCCATCTGGAAGCAGATGGCCAGTGCCGGCTTCAAGTACGTTCCCAGCAACACCTTCTCATACTTCGATCAGGTGCTCGACGCCACCGCGATGCTTGGTGCTGTTCCTGCCCGATACGGTTGGAACGGTGGCGAGATTGGATTCGATGTTTACTTCCCGATGGCCAGAGGGACCGTCTCCGTCCCTGCTATGGAGATGGCCAAGTGGTTCGACACCAACTAGTAAGTCATGGATCTCGGCCAGTAAGTAAATCTTTTTCCTTTTTTTGGTTAATTTTTTCGACGTTTAACTAACCCTTTCATCTCATATCGTCCAGCCACTACGTTGTGCCTGAATTGAGTCCTGATGTCAGGTTCTCGTACGCTTCCCGCAAGGCCGTCACCGAGTACAGGGAGGCCCAGCAGGTAAACGCTTGCCCTTGTTATTTTCTTCATTCTCGCTGTCTCAGCTGTCTGTTCGATTCGATTGGGTTATATTAGGCCCGGCCCAGAAAATGAAGCGTTTACGTCTTAGTGACCCGATCCGCAAGCAACCTGAACCGGATGACGAATCGGGTCGGATCGCGTTGGGCTATCGGTTTGGGGTTTGCAATTTAGGAAATTTTCCAAAGGTCCATTTTCATGTTTGCTCCTCTGTGCGATTTTCTCTCTCCTCCCTCCCTTTTCCGTCTCAATACTTACCCAGACGCCACCTCATGACGCTGCCGCCTCTGCCGTCTCTTGGCTGCGACCTCGCCGGCAACCCCACGACCCCCCTCCGATCTCGATGGCAACCGCCGAAAGCCTCGGATCTGCCCGACCATCCCCCGACTCTCCCCTCTTCCGACTCCTATCCTCTGCAACGCTCCGCCCGGGGCCAACGACGGTCGTCGACGCTCCTGCAGACCAGCTAAGGCCCCCCCTGCCTCGCTAGACCTCGATCGCGGCTGATCCGAGGCCAAGCCCAGCCCTAAATCTCGATCGAGCTCCCCGGCCCTCGGCTCTCGTCCTCGTCTACAAATTCTGACTCTTTTGTTGGTTGTAGTTTGTTGTTTAATTTTCGTCTTCCTGGGGCCGTTACATAATCTTTGCCTTATCTAAAGCTTTCTTTTTTTCGAATTCGTTTGCTAATTTCCAGCTTGGAGTAGATACTGTTCCAGTCCTTATTGGCCCGGTGTCGTATCTGCTGCTATCCAAGCCTGCAAAAGGAGTGGAGACGACCTTTTCTCCTCTGTCCCTTCTCGGAAAAATACTTCCCATCTACAAGTAAGATATTATTAAACTCTTCTCTGGCAGTTTTCATTTGCCCAAGTTTTTGAATACTCCTCCTGACCAATGATCAACCATTCAGGGAAGTTGTCTCGAACTTAAGGCAGCTGGCGCTTCATGGATTCAGTTTGATGAGCCCACCCTTGTGTTGGATCTTGACTCTCACCAACTGCAAGCATTCACTGAAGCATACTCGGAACTGGAATCATGTCTTTCTGGCGTGAATGTTCTCGTCCAAACCTATTTTGCTGATGTTCCTGCTGAGGCATATAAAGTTCTTACCTCCTTGAAGGGTATCACTGGATTTGGATTTGATTTGGTCAGTGGAACCAAGACCCTTGATTTAATCAAGGGTGGCTTCCCCACAGGCAAGTATCTCTTTGCAGGAGTCGTTGATGGGAGGAACATCTGGGCCAATGATCTTGCTCAAACACTCAGTACCCTCCATGCTCTCGAGAGCATCGTGGGAAAAGGTACTACTTTCTGCATATGTTTCTTTTCCAAGTAGTGTGTTTTGAAGATCTGCATGTCATGTATCCTTAAGTTGATATCTGAAATTCCTCATTTATCTGCAGACAAACTTGTGGTCTCCACCTCCTGCTCTCTTTTGCACGTTCCTGTTGACCTAGTTAATGAGACCGAGTTGGATGAGGAAATCAAGTCATGGTTTTCATTTGCTGCTCAGAAGGTCGTTGAAGTCACTGCCTTGGCCAAGGCATTGGCTGGACAAAAAGATGAGGTACAATTTGTTATCTTTCTGTTAAAGATGATGCTGAAAAGCAGCAGAGCATGCCCACGCAGTTATTGTTGCTACTAGGCAGTCTTAACAATGGTGGTAATTTACATTGTTAGCTTGTTTTCTAGAATTAGTTGCTTCTGCTCTATTTCAATTAGTCGTCGGCAGAAACCAATGTGGTTACCTTGTCGTGGGTCTCTTTAATTACTGGCTATACACATACATATGGCAACAACTGGGTAAATACAGTCACTAGGATGCAAAGTTAATTTAATCTAGGCCTGTTAACTAGCACCTTTAGGGTGTTTGTCAAGCATAATGTCCAATTTCCAAATAATTGATGACTAATGTCGTGAGAGGGTATTTCAATGCTTATTGCCAATGGCTCTGTTTTCAGGCATTATTCTCAGCTAATGCTACTGCTCAGGCCTCAAGAAACTCCTCTCCAAGAGTCACAAACGAAGCTGTCCAAAAGGCTGTATGTTCCTCTGCTTAGTTAACCTTCATCTTTTATGCGTCCCAAAAATGCCAATTAAAATGATATTACTGGTGTCTTGAAATCTCAGTATTCTCTTCTCTTTCAGATTGCTGCTTTGAGGGGCTCTGATCGTCGCCGTCCCAGACCTGTCAGTGCTAGACTTGATGCTCAGCAAAAGAAGCTTAATTTGCCAGTCATCCCAACAACTGTCATTGGCTCCTTCCCTCAGACCGAGGAACTCAGAAGAGTGCACTGTGAGTACAAGGACAAAATGTGAGTAAACTAGATCTTTCTTTTTTAATTAAACGATGACAAATATGACATGGGGCTGTTAATCCTTTTCGTTATGACCCTCATTGGTCCTCTAACTGCACTTCGTTATAGGATCTCCGAGGAAGAATTTGTTAAGGCCATCAAGGAGGAAATTAACAAAGTTGTCAAGCTTCAAGAGGAGCTTGACATAGATGTCTTGGTTCATGGGGAGCCTGAAGTAAGACAGTCTTTGAATCTGGCATTGTAATTAAGACCGATTTGTCGGATAGATAGGTAGCATCTTTTGAGCTATGTTTTCTTTCTTTGACATCTTGATCTGGATGTATCTAATGCAGAGGAATGATATGGTTGAATACTTTGGGGAGCAATTGTCAGGTTTTGCTTTCACCATTAACGGGTGGGTGCAATCTTATGGATCTCATTGTGTAAAATCACCCATCATCTATGGTGATGTTAGCCGCCCCAAGCCAATGACTGTCTTGTGGTCCACCATGGCCCAAAGCATGACTGCTCGCGCAGTGAAGGGAATGCTCACAGGCCCTGTCACCATTCTCAACTGGTCCTTTGTCCGAAATGACCAACCCAGGTACAAAAGAATGTGAACTTCATGTGTACATGGGATCGAAGAAAGAACATGATCTTATTTCTCCTTTCAGGACTAGAATAATAGAAATTTATTTTACAGGCTTGAAACTTGCTATCAAATTGCCTTGGCAATCAAGGACGAAGTTGGGGATCTTGAGAAGGCGGGGATTAATGTTATTCAAATTGATGAGGCAGCTTTGAGAGAGGGTCTGCCACTGAGAAAGTCTGAACAATCTTTCTATTTGAATTGGGCTGTCCACTCTTTTAGGATCACTAACTGCGGTGCCAAGGATACTACTCAGGTTCCTTCATAGCTCCATTCCTTGTTTCTCTTTCTTTTCCTTTTTTCTGTGTGGAAAGTTCCATTTCCCATATATACTGATTTCACTTGGTGGCTGTTATCAATTGGCAGATCCACACCCACATGTACTCCCGCTTCAACGACATCATCCACTCAATCATTGACATGGATGCCGATGTCATCACAATCGAGAACTCTCGCTCTGATGAGAAGCTCGTCTCTGTTATCCACAAGGGAGTGGAGTTTGGTACCGGGATTGGCCCCAGTGTCTATGACATCCACTCTCTCATAATACCATCGGCTGAAGAGATTGCCGACAGAACCACCAAGATGCTCGCAACAAACATATTGTGGTTTAACCCTGAGTTTGTGCTCAAGACTTGTAAACACACTGGGGTCAAGCTTGCGCTCAAGATCTTCATTGCTGCTGCTGAGCTCCTCCGCACCGAACTTGCCCATGCTAAAAAAGAGAAGTATGAGTAGCTTCCCTCGTCAATCGATTCTTCCTACACACGAGGGAATACACCTGTCTTTTACTATTGATCCAATAATTGAGTTTCTCTATGTAATGTTACGAGTCATACTCTTTGGAGTATATTAGTTTTGTCCTTGTACTCTCTCTCCCAGAACACGTGCGAATATAATGATATAGATAATGAATAAATTATTATTACCTTCTTGCGCATGAACGTCCTGCTTTCAACTTCTCTTTTTATGGATACCGTCCCTTCGAAAGGAACTTTCCTGCCGTTTCATTTGAAGACACGATATCTACTGCCGAATGCATTGGCTGCTAAATGACATGGTGATCTTAAAACTAGCTTGTCCATGCATGAACATTTCATCTATAAAATCTATTGGTTGTGGTTCCGAGTGCTGAGTTCGAATTAGTATGAGAGTTTGGGTAGCGCAAGATGATTGACTTGATGTGGTGCAGTGCACAACTGTAATTTTCGAATTGCTGTATCGGCTTCCATCGATAGCCATCGCAAAGGTTAAGGTTGTGCTGAGTTAAGCTTGTACTCATGTCATGGACTAATCATATGTTATATTCCCGTCAAATTTTAAAATAGCTGTCATATTTTAAAGGTTTTTATGGTTTCTTTCCACCCGGTCAAAAGCAATAAGTGCAATAAGTCGAGCTAATGTTAGTATCCATAAAATTTAATCTGCTTGACCTCTTCTTAAAACTTCTGCCAGGAAGGAACAAAAAAACCTAATCCGCATACACGGAGAGTAAATTTTAATTCATTTATTTGAGCTTTACTTGCCTCTGAGTGTATCCCTGTTTGGACCACTCGACTAATCCATAATAGTCACGTATAGCTGATAATTATAAACTAGCATTCCTTGTAAAAACTTTGTCCAAATAGACAAATACAAATTCGAAGTCTTACAAAATCTCACTATACAAAACTTAACTAGCCTAACAGAAAAGAGTTGATCGGGAGGTAAAGCAACATTTTTCCTATTCTAGGTTAAATAGCGATATAGTTCTCTGAGCAATTGAGCCGGAAACACAAGTCGATTGATGTGGCCATTGTCCATTTACAATCCTTCCGTCGTTGATAAATAGGTAAGACATGGGACCTTAAGAAAATGGAGCAGTTTGTCAACTTTAGCTTCCCATTTCTTAAAAAATTTAAGGAGGCTAATGATATATTGGAATGGAACAACTGTTTCGATGCAAAAAAACATTTTTTTCTTTGTGGTTGGTGAGTAAAATTTAATATTTAATATTCAAATCATGACTTCTTCCATTCATAGTGACATTCGCAAAACATCTATCACTTTATGAGTAGAGTTTTATCCTATACGGGGAGACAAGACAATTTGCATGTATTCTTAAAGGTTAGTTGCAACCAAATATTTGAATACCATGTGTTATAAAGATCGTATCTACAATTTTTTTAGCATGCAATATTTGTCTAATCACGTGCGTTATAACTGTTTTGATTTGGGGAAAAATAATAAATCACTGACTTTTTGTTTGTTGAAGATTACACCCCATGATGTAACTATGCAATTAATAATTTTAGCACGACTTAAGTTTTTTTATTATCGATTATTCTCAAGAAATTCATTGATTTTGTCTTGGAGTTAAGCTAACATATAAACCCTGGCCAAAAAAGAAGCTAAAACATAAATCAAAGTAAAGGACGCATAGTTAAATAGGCCGAACTGAATATGAGAAGTTTCATAATTTTATTTAAAACCTTAACTCGAGTTTGACGGGCCTATTTAATATTTTCTTTTCCTAAAACTCACATGACCCTCTTAATTAAAAGGATAATAGCATCGATGGCCCTTGAACTTTTTTTTGTTATTTAACATGATACCTTAATTTTTTCATTCAATTTAGTCTCTAAACTCTGAAAAAATCAACTCAATCTAATCCTTCCGTCAAGTATTGCCCCACGTCACTTGTAATTTTCTAACGTGAAATGCCAAGTCAGCGATGAGTTGGTCACAAATTGATGTAGCTGGCCACATCCTTTTTAGTTTTCAATTCAGCATCTTTTCCCCTTCTTTTTGTTCCTTTTCCATTCCTACTTTTTCTCCTTTCTTCTTCCCCTCCTAATCAGTTGGCATCGCCAGTCATCACCACCATCATCATAGCGTCAATCACAGCTAGGCGCCATCATCGTCTTTGCCCTCCCTCCCTCTCCCCCCATCATCGCCGTTCTCCATCACCCAAAGACCATCGCGATTTTGTCTCCCTTAGGCTTTGACCATTAAAAACTCTCTCTCTTTCTATATACCCTTCTCCCTCAAATTTGAAATTGAGGCGGGCGCCACCTCATACCTGAGGCCGCAGCCTTCGATCCAATGTCACAAATGATCCCTCGTCGAATGCTGCCACCTTGGATATGAGGAGCGCAACCCTTAGATCGGGGAGAGAGAAGGTCGACGATTGATCGTCCAAGTGCAACTTTGGTGGCGGTATTAGACTTGTGATTACAAAAGAATAAAATAGTAACATCAATAATAGTAGGACATCATGTGACATTGCATTCAAGGATTTTAATTAAAAAACGTGATATCGAAAAGGGATTGTATAAACTCCAACCCTTCCTTCGGAGTAAATGAACACTCGAACTGAAAGTTTCTAACATCAATAATATTAGGACATCATGTGACATTGCATTCAAGGATTTTAATTAAAAAACATGGTATCGAAAAGGCATTGTATAAACTCCAACTCTTCCTTCGGAGTAAATGAACACTCGAACTGAAAGTTTCTATCAAGGGACAAATGTTTTACACATTTACCTAGGTGTCCAATCAGATTTCTTTTTCTTAAATTTGATTGGCTCCAACTTCATTTTTTATTTTTTTTTATTTATAAAAACCCAAGTTTTCTTAAAAATTTTGAAGCTCTTTCCCAATCACATAACCTCTCTTCTTGCCTGATGGGACCCCAATCCCGGGGACAGGCAAGGCACTACAATAAGTTAATTGGAGAATTTCTATCTTTTTATTTTTTATCTTCCGTTGTAGGACAAGAAGAACAAGAAGAAGAAGGAGAAGAAGAAGCACGGCAGTGATGGCAGCAATAGTGACAGCAATTGAAGCCCGATTCGCAGTCAAATGACATTATGTGTTCATTCTGCTTATCCGAGGTATAGATTGAGAGAAACATTTCTATGTCGAACGGATAGCTGTTTTTGTTTTTCCCTTTAAATTTGTCAAATCTAAGGGTGTGTTCGGTGTTGTAGGCGACCAGTGTCGGATTGGAGCGAGGGTGTACCGGCTGACTTCCTCCTTGTCTACTCATATCATATTAGCGGGAAAAAAAAATACAATAGGAATGCTGTATTTGCTGCTTTGCTAGTCCAATATATCGCAAAGCATGCGACAGGATGCTGCAATAGTTCGTCTTGGCATTGGTTATGGAGTTTCATGATATTCTTTGCTGTTAAGTGTGTTTTTGGTTTTCGTTGTGTGCAACATATATAGAAGATGGATGTGGAGCAATTACGGACCATGTCAAAAGATGGATCCAAAATCACACATTGCATTAAGTCATGACATGTATTAACACAATCAGTGGGATCTCGATCAGGCAAAAAACATAAAAAGAAAGGGTGGGTGCAATGGTTGGGATGGGAAGGAACTTGAGTCTTCAAATGATCCAAACATCATAGCATAATTATCAAGTTTTGGCTGCTGGAGGTGGAAATAGTTGTTCCTACGGATGAAGGCGCTGGGATTCTCGATGCTAATGTGTATGGTCTATTCTCGATGACATTGTATCCATGGATTGTACGAAAATTTTCACCCTCCATTTCCGATAGATAGAATTAAATCCATGAAGAATTATGGTCAAGATGAATGGACTATTTTCACTTAAGGATGCTCCTATGAGGTGGGCCATGATCTATCTTTTTGCTCTTGCAATATGCTCCGATACCAATTAAAATGGTTAAAACAACGATTAGACAATCCGATGATCCCCTCTCCTCCCAGATTTCAAGATTTTAGCCCTCGCATAGAGCTACATTGCACAAGCAAAAGCAAGAGTTTTGACCTGTTCATGTAGGCCTTTAATCCGCACAATTTTGAGGAATATTCTGAAGACGAAGCAGGTTTTTTTTTATCTCCATCACTGGAGCCTTTTGGCTCTGTAGTCCGAATAACTCTTTGACTTGCCTGTCCTCGCAAAGATGGCCAGACTGCCGGTTCTGCTACCTTCGTGGATGGAGGGGTTCCAGAGGCCGAGGATTATTCTCTATGCTTTTTCCGTCGTTTGCGATGACTCGCCTTTCCCATGGCGAATGGACAACGTGGTGGGAATCGGCATGATTGCGGTACCACTTTTTCTACGGTGATGGAATGCCAGATAAGTCAAATAGGATTTTTCCTTTTTCTTTGTTTACTTTGTCGGATCTTTAAAAGGATTGTCGATTAAGCAATTCATCGAGGAACATTTCCTCCAACAGCGGGTGCATGACCTTCTTTACTTATTCCAAATCACTCGCTGCTGAGGTGAGAAGTATCGCCACGTGATTTGAGATTTCTGTCTTGCTCCAAGTCATGCCCTGCGATATACTCTTAATTGGGACGGTCATTTGAAATTCGACCTATCTCCGATTCGTTTGTGTGTTTAGAGGAAAATACAAAACTTACTGAGATTAGTCTGTGTAAATTGATTCATCGAGCAGTACGTTCCGTTCACGGTGTGGTATACCTATTGATAAAAAGGGAACTCAATGACAGTTTATTTTAAGGAAGGAGACCAAAATATTCCTGTCACTTGAAAAAGGAAACAATTTGAAAATTGATTGGATGGACCGAGGAGGGGTTCAAGGCATGCCATCCATCTAGTCAGCTCTCCAGATACCAACTAGCCTTTCGATCGCTTCTTTTTGTGCCTACCGCCAAAAGCGCTTCTCAACCACAGGTGCCAACGTGCCTTGCCATCTCTCTCCTCTTTTCAATATCCACACGGCTCATATAAAACAAACCTTTCAGCAACGTGGCATTTGTCGAGCCGACCTACCATCGGCTCCATCAATACCCCATCGCCCCACGCCATTTCCCTGGGCCCGTTCCTCCTCTTCTTCTTCTTCTTCTCTCTCTGTCCCTCGCCAATCGCGTCGATACCGTCCCAGCATATTTTTCAATGCTTTGCTGGGGTATCACGTCCCAGTGCCACTTTCCTTGTTACGTTTCCTCCAAAAGCGGGCACGTGACCTTCTTTACTTTCCCAAATCACTGCCATGGTGATCCTGTGGTAATAAGTACCGCAACATGATTCGAGGGAGACGCGGACGACCTTTGGTTTTGTAATGGTCACATTTTTATAATTGGAGCAGCTATCTGAAATCTGAATGGATTTTGACTTATCTCTAATTTGTTTGTGTACTTAGAGGAAAATACTAAACTTATTGAGATTGGTCTATGAAAACTGATTTGTTAAGCAATACGTTTTATTCATCCACATTACAATATTCCACTTAATTAAATCGATTGTGTAAAATGATCACAGCAAGATGACGCCCGCCTAAGTTACTTTTTTAGCCAAGTGAAGCTCATCTAGGAATCTTAGCCTAGTCTTAGGATCAACTGAAGAATCAACCCTACTCACGTACCAAGAATTTTCAACACTTCGGTTGTAGATCTCTGGAACAGCATTACCTATGTTGGTTGGGCTGGATCACGATATTGCGAAGCATTAACCTATTACCTATTACAATTAAAAAGACAATCCTAAACATATCACAATTTTTTCAATTTAGTCATTAACCCTTTTTTTTTTGCCAATTCAATCCTAATTTTTTGCAATTATGTCAATTTAGTTCATTTGGTGAAATTTGGCTTGCCGATCGGCACTAGCTGTCTAGCAAATAATTTTTTAATAATATTTTGTTTTTCAAGGGCTAGCCCTAGCGTTATTTTTTATATTTAAAAAAAAATCAAATTTTAAACATTTTGTATTTTTATTTTTTTATTATATTTTCTTTGTTTTATTTTATCTTCTTCTTATTTAGCCGATTGCTAGCCATAGTGATGGCGAGCAAGCTTGAGCTCATCGCTCGCCAAATTGGAGAGCCAGAGGCTACCGCTCATTGAGGCCTCGAGTTTGTTGCTCGCCAGATTGGCGAGCTAAGGCTCAAGCTCATTGCTGGCCTAGCTCGCTACCGATCAAGCAAGCGGCAAGCCTCAAGCTCGCCTATGGTAGGTCGCTGGTGGTCATTGTGACCGGCAACTGGCCAAGACAAAACTAAAAAGAAAAGAAAGAAAGAAAAACGAAAAAAAGGAAAAAGAAAAGAAAGAAAGAAAAACGAAAAAAAGGAAAAAGAAAAGAATGGAAAATTCGATTTTTTTAAAAAATGAAAAAAAAAAAAGAAAGAAAGATGAAAAGGTTAACATGGCATGAGATAAGAGAAGTTGAGTGAGGAAATGTCCTCTTTTTCAAAAATAGAAAATATTTTCCCCTATCTTAGATGATTCCTTTCATTTCATGAAAAATGTTTTCCCTAATTAATTCATTTTCTATAAAATAAATATCGGAAAATTTATAAAATATTTTTTCGAAAGTTATTTTTCGTGAAACGAACGGAATCTCAAACTCCTCTCTAGGGTTCGAGAGCTTGAAAATCTGATATATCACGTTAATAAATCAATTTTATGAAGCAATCTCAACAAGTCTCCAATGACTCTCGCCGTTTCTTGGGCAAAATGGACAATGTGGTCAAATCAGCATGTTTTCCCAATGTGTTGGTGGGGTTCCCCTTTTCCGGCTGATAAGGCCCTGTTTGTTTGTGTTTTATTTCGTTTTTATGAACATATTTTTTATTTTTTTTGTTAACAGGGAAAAAAGAAAGAAAACGCGCGTTTGTTTGCGTTTTTGTTCCAAATCTGTTTTTTGTTGTTCCCTAACAAAAAAAGAATAGATGTAAACAAGAAAAAAAAAATTGTTTCTTTTGTTTTGGAATAAAAACAAAAAAACAAAAAACAAATTTTCTCTCTCTTCTCTTCTTTTTTTTTTTTTTTTCTTCTTTTCTTCTTCTTCTTGCTTTGGCCGGTCGCCGGCCTCGGCCATGGCCGGCGACCGGCCGACGAGGGTCAACGAGGGTCGACGGCCTCGCCCAGCCACGACGAGGCTCGCCGGCCCCCGGCGAGGCTCGGCCTCGGCCTCCTTGGTTGGGCGAGCTCGGGCTCGCCCGGCCCATCGGCGAGCCTCGCCGTGGCTGGGTGAGGCCGCCGACCCTCGCCGACCCTCGTCGGCCGGTCGCCGGCCATGGCCGAGGCCGGCGACCGGCCAAAGCAAAAAAAAAAAAAAAAGAAAAAAAGAAAGAAAGAAATGAAAAATAAAAAATAAAACATTAAATAATTAAAAGAAACAAAAAAAGAACATAAATTTACCAAACATGTTTCTGTTCTTTTTTTTTTTTCAGGAATAAGTTTACCAAATATGTTCTTTTGTTCAAAAACTATTAGAACAAAAAATAGTTTTTTATTATCGTTCCCCTGAATGAAATAGTTTTTTCTATTTTGTTAACAAAAAAAGAATAAAACACAAATAAACGCACCCAGTTCAATTCGAAGCAAATAATGGCAGATGCCTCGCCCGTCAAACAGCCTCCGCGTAATCCTCTTTCCTTTTCCAAATATTATTATTCTAATTTATACATATATATTTTTCCTATTTTTTTTCGCCCGTCCACACTTCATAATTTTACATAGGGGCAGTCCAACGACGTCATCGTTTATGATAGCGCCGTTCATCCAATGTGCGCACAGAGAGAGAGAGAGAGAAGGGGGAGGGGGGGTGGGGGTGGGAATGGTGATGTGTGGTGTCGATTTGAGTAGATTTTGATCTATCTTCACGTTGCTTTTTGGGAGGAAAATATTAAACTTATTAAGATTGGTATGCGAGAATTGATTTACGGAGCAATACGTTTTGTCCATTAACAATACGATATATCTTAACTAAATCAATTGTGTAAAATAATCGCAGCGAGTCTACAAAAACGTTCGCTTAAATTACATTTTATCTAAGTGAAGTTCATTTGGAAATCTTGGCCCAATCTCAGGATCTATTGAACAATCACCTCTATTCAAATTAGACCCATGGCAATGGATCATAAATTCATTCCTTAATCCATATTTAATGAGTTAAGTTACTATTTGGGTTAGTTATATATAATAAATGGATTTAAATTAATAAAACTCAAGACAATATAGATATTAAATGAGTTCACAATTTATTAAGACCTAACATATCTTTATAACTCTCACTATCGCTCGATCTTGCATTTGCTCACTCCACTGTCTCACCTCAATTTTGGGTAGGACTTTACCTTACTTTGGTTAAATATGAAAGTGTTTTAACTATAATGATTGTGTTAGGTCATTAGATTTATATTACATGAAAATATGTCACGGCGAGTTAAATGAATTAATTTAGATCGGACTATTTTCTATCCGACCTAAATTCAATCCGACCCATATGTTCGACAAGTCGAACTCAAATATCATAGCCCACCATATACCACTGTATCGTGAAGGTTTCCGCGTCATTATATTATGCGAGATTTAAAGGGAATTACAAAATGGTTTATTTTAAGGGCGGAGATTAAAATACTATTGTTCGACGAATGGAGACACGGGCAAAATAGCCTTCCTCATGTTTTGGGAGGGCAAAATGGGGGTGAAGCATCGAGGAGGGATTACAGCGCACCCTTATGCTCCGATTGGGGATAAATCGGAATTGCAGTGCTATGCGGTGTGACCCCACCACCTCTTTTCTATTTAACATATGTTTTCGCGGAGACAAGACCCAGCCCCTCATTTCTCCGGTCCATTTCACCCTGGGGTCCATTTTTCCTCTCCGTGCGACCCGAGTTAGTCCCACCTCAGGTCTCTATAAACACCAATCCTCCGCACTTCCTTTCCATTCACTTCGTTCTCTTTCTTTTTCCTCTCTCTATCCCTTGCACTCTCGCCACCGCATTAGACGAAAGTTCCTTGTTTCCGATTCGGTCTCCACGGAGGTAGGATCCTTGCATCGCTCGCATTTCTCCATTCTTAGGCTGTGCAACTAAGCGAGTTACACTAGTTACTTAACTGTAGTTGATATTTGTTAGACAGTCACAGAGAAAATGGCGTCCCACGTTGTTGGATATCCTCGCATGGGCCCTACGAGGGAGCTGAAGTTTGCGCTGGAATCATTCTGGCATGGAAATAGCACTGCCAAGGATTTGCAAAAAGTGGGGGCTGATCTCAGGTCATCCATCTGGAAGCAGATGGTTGCCGCCGGCATCAAGTACATTCCCAGCAACACCTTCTCATACTATGACCAGGTGCTCGACACCACCGCGATGCTTGGTGTTGTTCCCGCCAAATATGGTTGGAACGGTGGCAAGATCGAGTTTGACGTTTATTTCTCCATGGCCAGAGGAAATGCCTCCGTCCCTGCGATGGAGATGACCAAGTGGTTCGGCACCAGCTAGTAAGGGTCACGGATCTCAGACTAGTAACCGAGTAGAAATTACTTCGTTCTTGATGATTAAACTTAACCCCCCGTCCATGTCGTTTTTGGTCCAGCCACTACACTGTGCCTGAATTGGGCCCTGATGTCAACTTCTCTTACACTTCTGGCAAGGCTGTCACGGAGTACAAGGAGGCCCAGCAGGTAAACCGCTGGACTTATTATTGTTTTCTTCATTCTCGACAACCCGTTCCATTGGGTTTTATTCAGCCCAACCCAGAAATGAAGTGTTTTGTGTTCTAGTGACCCGATAAGCATGCGACCCAAACCGGGTAACGAATCGGGTCGGATCGCAAGGGGCTATCGGGTTTTGGCCTTTTTCTTTTTTTCGGTCGAAAGTTTTGGCCATTTAAGAAATGCTCCAAAAGCGCATTTCATGTTTCCCTCTGCAATTTTCTCTCTCCTCCCGCCCTTCCCCGTCTCACTACTTTCCCAGCCGCCGCCGCCGCCGCCTCCGCCGTGCCTTGGCTGCAACGCCGCCGGCAACCCCACGACCCACATCCGAACATCCGATCTCGATGGCAACCGCCGAAAGCCTCGGATCTGCCCGACCATCCCCTGACTCTCCCCTCTTCCGACTCCCATCCTCTGCAACGCTCGGCCAGGGGCCAACGACGGTCGTCGACGCTCCTGCAGACCAGCTAAGGCCCCCCCTTGCCTCGCTAGACCTCGATCGCGGCTGATCCGAGGCCAAGCCCAGCCCTAAATCTCGATCGAGCTCCCCGGCCCTCGGCTCTCGTCCTTGTCGACAAATTCTGACTCTTTAGTTGGTTTGTAGTTTCTTGTTTAATTTTCGTCTTCCTGGGGCCGTTACATAATCTTTGCCTTATCTAAAGCTTTCTTTTTTCGAATTCGTTTGCTAATTGCCAGCTTGGAGTAGACACTGTTCCAGTCCTTATTGGCCCGGTGTCCTATCTGCTGCTATCCAAGCCTGCAAAGGGTGTGGAGACGACCTTTTCTCCTCTGTCCCTTCTCGGCAAAATACTTCCCATCTACAAGTAGGATATTATTAAACTCTTCTCTGGTAGTTTTCATATGCTCATGTTTGGAATACGTTTCCTGACCAATGATCAACCATTCAGGAAAGTTGTGTCCGAACTTAAGGCAGCTGGCGCTTCATGGATTCAGTTTGATGAGCCCACCCTTGTGTTGGATCTTGACTCTCACCAACTGCAAGCATTCACTGAAGCATACTCGGAACTAGAATCATGTCTTTCTGGCCTGAAAGTTCTCGTCCAAACCTATTTTGCTGATGTTCCTGCTGAGGCATATGAAGTTCTTACCTCCTTGAAGGGCGTCACTGGATTTGGATTTGATCTGGTCCGTGGAACCAAGACTCTTGATTTGATCAAGGGTGGATTCCCCACGGGCAAGTATCTCTTTGCAGGAGTCGTTGATGGGAGGAACATCTGGGTCAATGATCTTGCTCAAACACTCAGTACCCTCCATGCTCTCGAGAGCATCGTGGGAAAAGGTACTACTTTCTCCATATGTTTTTCAATAAAGTGTGATCTGCATGTTATGTATCCTTAAGTTGATATCTGAAATTCCTTATTTATCTGTAGACAAAGTTGTGGTCTCCACCTCTTGCTCTCTTTTGCACACTGCTGTTGACCTCGTTAACGAGACTGAATTGGATGAGGAAATCAAGTCATGGCTTGCATTTGCTTCTCAGAAGGTCGTTGAAGTCAATGCTTTGGCCAAGGCTTTGGCTGGACAAAAGGACGAGGTACGGTCCGTTATCTTTTTGTTAAAGATGATGCTGAAAAGGGGCATACGATGCCCACACTGTCATTGTTGGTATTAGGTAGTCTTAGCAGTGGTGGTGATCCACATTGTTAGCTTATTTTCTAGAATTAGTTGCTTCTACTCTATTCCAAATAGACATCGGCCAAAACCAATGCAATTACCTTGTGGTGAGTCTCTTTAATTACTGGCTGTACAGAGTTACATACATATGGCAACGACAAAATATGAGTTAATGTAATCTAGGCCTGTTAACTGGCACCTCTAGGGCGTTTGTCAAGCACAATGTTCAATTTCCAAAGTATTGATTACTAATGTTGTGAGAGAGTATTTCATTGCTTACTGCTGATGGCTCTGTTTTCAGGCATTCTTCTCAGCTAATGCTGCTGCTCAGGCATCAAGAAAGTCCTCTCCAAGAGTCGCAAACGAAGCTGTCCAAAAGGCTGTATGTTCCTCTACTAAGTGACCCTTCATGTTTTATGTGTTCCTAAAATAGCAATTAGAATTATATTACTGGTGTCTTGAACTCGTGATATCCTCGTCTCTCTCAGGCTGCTGCATTGAGGGGCTCTGATCATCGCCGTGCCACAACTGTGAGTGCTAGACTTGGTGCTCAGCAAACGAAGCTTAATTTGCCAGTCATACCGACAACCATCATTGGTTCCTTCCCTCGGACTGAGGAACTCGGAAGAGTGCACTCCAAGTACAAGGACAAAAAGTGAGTAAACTAGATTTTTCTTTTCTAATTAAACAATGATGGATGTGACACGGGGCCATTATCCTTTTTTTTATGACCCTCATTGGTCCTCTGACTGCACTCCGTTATAGGATCTCCGAGGAAGAATATGTTAAGGCCATCAAGGAGGAAATTAACAAAGTTGTCAAGCTTCAAGAGGAGCTTGACATAGATGTCTTGGTTCATGGGGAGCCTGAGGTAAGACAGTCTTTGAATCTGGCATTGTAATCAAGACAGACTATGTTGGATAAATAGGTAGCATCTTATGAACTATGTTCTCTTTCTTTAACATCTTGATCTGGATGTATCCGATACAGAGGAACGGTATGGTTGAATACTTTGCGGAGCAGTTGTCGGGTTTTGCTTTCACCGTTAACGGGTGGGTGCAATCTCATGGATCTCATTGTGTGAAACCACCCATCATCTATGGTGATGTGAGCCGCCCCAAGCCAATGACTGTCTTCTGGTCCACCACAGCCCAGAGCATGACTGCTCGCCCAATGAAGGGAATGCTTACAGGCCCTATCACCATTCTCAACTGTTCCTTTGTCCGAAATGACCAACCCAGGTATGGAAGAAAGTGACCTTCGTGTGTACATGGGATCAATGAAAGAACAAAATTTTTATTTCTCCTTTTGGGGCTAGAATAATAGATATTTATTTCACAGGTTTGAAACTTGCTATCAAATTGCCTTGGCCATCAAGGACGAAGTCGAGGATCTTGAGAAGGCAGGTATTAATATTATTCAAATTGATGAGGCAGCTTTGAGAGAGGGTCTGCCACTGAGAAAGTCTGAACAATCTTTATACTTGGATTGGGCTGTCCGCTCTTTTAGAATCACTCACTGTGGCGTCGAGGATACTACTCAGGTTCTGTCATAGCTCCATTTCTTTTTATTCTTTCTTCTCTCTCTCTCTGTCTCTTTCTCTCTTATGTGGGAAGATCTATTTCCCACGTATACTGATTTCACTTGGTGCCTGTTATTGATTGGCAGATCCACACTCACCTGTGCTACTCCCACTTCAACAATATCATCCTCTCGATCATCGACATGGATGCCGACGTCATCACAAGGGAGAACTCTGGCTCTGATGATAAGCTCCTCTCAGTTTTCCGCAAGGGAGTCCAATATGGTGCTGGGATTGGCCCCAGTGTCTATGATATCAACTCTCTCATGACACCTTCAGTTGAAGAGATTGCTGACGGAACCACCAAGATGCTCACAACAAATGTATTGTGGTTTAACCCTAACTTTGTACTCAAGACTCATAAACACACTGGGGTCAAGCTTGCGCTCAAGATCTTTGTTGCTGCTGCCGAGCTCCTCTGCACCCGACTTGCCGAAGCTGAAAAAGAAAAGTTCGAGTAACTTACTCGTCAGTCAATTCTTCTTTCATATAAGGGTGTATTCCCGTCATATTATTGATCCAGTAAGTGAGTTTCTTTATGGAATGTGAGGAGTCATAGTCCTGGTACTTTAAACCAGGGAACCATGACTCGTGAGTGAGATGGTGGTTTGCTCTCGCTCCTATTTAGGTTGTTCTTCCCTTTTTCAATATCCTCTTAGCTTGTGCTTGAAAAAAAAATCACTGCTTAAGTTGATTATAAAGTTTTCATTTTCGATGCTTGATCTTAAAGTGTTATACAATCATCACAAGTTTGATGTATTGAAGTTCACAATGCTTTCTCTGTTAGATTATGGAACTAACTTTGAAACTTGTGATAAGATAGATTCTAGGTTTCAGGATATGCAGTTCCAAATTCAAAAAAATAAGAAACATATTCCAACGGATAGATTGCAAACACCAAAAAATGAGAAAACTGTAAGAAATTTGGAACCGCTTACCCCTACTGGACTATTATTATCATTCCATTAATTAAAGTTAGCAAAATCATGGATCGTCAAAGTAAGATATTTATCTTAAATCAATGATGTAATAATCCACGTTATCAAGTAATAATGGACATGTAAATGCCCTATTTTCCCCCTTTTCTAACTAGTAAAACAAAAGAAATGGACAAATTGACTCATCTTTTTAAAAATCAAACTCTATATATAAGGTTTGACTTATCGTCTCGGTAAACTAAAGGATTATATTAAATATTTTTCAATAATTCAGAGATGATACTGAATAAATTTATAATTAAAAGATGGTATGAGATAATTTAGAAATTATTAGTGTCATTCTCCCTTAAAGTCAATAAGGATTCTCCTGGTCCGAAATTTTTTGCTGCGGCATTGTGGCATCACGCACGATCTTGAGGGTCGTTGGGACATAATCTATGAACGAGACAAAAAAGGAATGGTTTGGTCAAATTGAGAAGGCCAATCAATGTCGTGGTCGCCTCTCATCTGCTAGCACGATGGAAGTTGTCGGGAACACCGATCTGGTCACTGTCTCCCGTAGAAAATAAGGGCAATGAAATGGCCAAAAGAATTTGTAAATAATAATAATAACAACAGCAATCTAGTGTATGAAGGAGTACATTTGAAGCGGGCCCCCTCATCATTTATCCTTCATCTCTCTTGCGATTGCAATCTAGCGCATGCGCATGCGTTCGGGTGTGGGTCCCACTTCCTTCTTCGCCAACAACGTGCCATTAATCGGAGGGCAAATTGGGTAATTTACATGCACGAAATCTCTCCAAGCATAGTGCAGTCTCCATGGAGTGTGACCCCGCCACCAACTCCACCCAACTTTCCTTTTTTTCGTTTCTCTTTTTCTTTTCCTTAAATATTTACTTACCTGCTCTTCTATCATTTTGTCTTTGAAGATTCTTAAAGCAAGGCTATAAATAAATAAAAAGGCAATACTTTTTGCAAGGGGTAAAGGACACCACATAAGTAATGACGCGTACTTATCAAAAAAAAAAAAAAGTAATGACGCGTACAAACACAATCAATGAGATCTTGATAAGACAAAAATTGGGGAAAAAGAAAGGGTGAGTGGAATGATTGGGGAGCAACTTGTGTCTTCACATGATCCAAGTATCATATCATACCTATTAAATTTGGGTGCTGGAGGTGGAAATGTTGTTGTAGAAGTAATTGTTGTTGCAAACGAAGGTGTTGGAATTCTCGGCATCGGTATATATGGTCCAATTTTCGATGACTTTCCACGTATTGTAGTCCATGCATGAATTCTATGAAGATTTTCATCATATTATTTCAATAGATATAGTTAGATCCATCGTATATTTGTGGTCTTGAAATGGATTGTCTTCACTAAAGGATGCTCCTATGATGTGAGCCATAATGATCTTTTTGCTCTTGAGATATCACACTTCTATAACTTTGAGTAACATACTCTCATACCAATTGAAATGACTAAAACGGCAACTAACAAGGGGTGGTTGATTATTTTAAGAAAACTAAAACTCTAATGAAATATATGAGTAAGATGAAATTTATGAGAATGTGCTTTTGTAGAAGGAGATTAATTATTCAAATGTAGTAACTTCTATTAGACATATATTTAAAAAAATTAAAGAGATTGACAACATTACAAGACAAATTCCTCGTGGTTTAGCCTTCCACTTGGCACACTTTACTAGCTCAAATCTAATAATCATGAACAAGATTCAAAATTCATTGAGCAATCACCGAGATTTTATGGTTTGTAGATGGTGCTCCCACTACAAGAAACCTAGAAGACGACTCTACAAGCACAAGCACCCATACAACCCTACAATCCCGTCTCCTCTTGCATAGAATTACAATATGAAGACAAACATTGCATAAGCGAAGGCTAAAATGTATGTTGCGACCCAGCGAGAATGCAAGTTCGGAATTTCCAGCCATCTTCAAAGTTACTTTGATCCGTTCATGTAGACCTTTTGTTTGAGGTGAAATCAGCATGTTTTTCAACGTGTTGGAGGGGTGCACCTTTTCTCGTAAGTACAATGCCGGGTTAGTCAAATGTGCTGGTGGCCAAAAAAAAAAAAAAAAAAAACTAAGCAATTCAATCATCTTGGTAAAATTGCTCCGAGCACGTAATCTTGTTTACTCTACCAAATATAAACATTATATATTTTCCCATCCTTTCTTGCCTTTTCTTTATCATTTTACGTAGGGCAGTCTGGTCTGCACATGATCTTCTTTACTTTTCCAAATATTATTATTAAATATGTAATGTATATACATATGTATTTTCCTATGTTGTAGATGGAGAGAAGAGGAGGAGGGGGGTTGGGCAAGCTTTGTGATTTCGCCATGCAAGCGGACTATCTAGAGTTATATGAATTTCGACTTACCTCTAAGATTGGTTAGGAGGAAAATACTACAACTTATTAAGATCGGTCCGTACTAATTAATTTATTGAGCAATAGCTTATGTTTCATTAAGGGAGGAGATTAAAATGCCATTGTTACTTGAAAATATCCAACCATTTTGTTTGGCGAATGGAGATAAGGACAAAAATAGCATGTGTTTGTGGGTGAGCGGGAACCGCTCATTCAGCCAAGACCCGAGAAGACCACCGCCCGCCCCAGAGAAACCGCGTCTAACCCTGAACCATGCAAAAGAAAAGCCCTAAACTAATAGCGGTCCCGCTCCACCGAAAACCACGTACCTTCTTCCACCCATTGAATACCTTCGAGCATAATTTATTATGCGATATTACTTGTAATTTTTATGCTTTTGACAGCCGGAGAAATCTGTATTCTATTTGATTAGCGTCATGACAGGAGATTCGTGGGTCCTCACTGAAGAAATTTGTGTGACTTGACAACTCCTCTTGCACGCCCTTTAATCAGCTGGACCCCCTCCACTAGAGCCCTCAGAAACCTCACCAGGAAGCGTAATGGAAGGCAAAATGAATTTCTCGGAGTGCTTGAGTACTTCCACGTTCATCCATTTATTCATGCTTAACTCTTTTGGAAGATGGGGAGTTTCAAAATTTCTCCACCCCAGCCACCGACTGGTTTTTGAATTTCTGCTTTTCTTTTAAATATATATGTGTTGGGGGCGCTGGGGGGTGTCTGTCTGTTTGGAACGCGTGAAATTTCTTCCCATAAATGTCAATCCTTTGATGTGTTTTATCGATAAGATGAAATTAGCAAGTGAAACTTAAGCAACATCATGTAAAGGACCCTAATCCAATTTAAATAAATTGGGTAAAATTCAATTCCCTTCTTGAAGAACCCTAGCGGAACCCCAGTTTTTTAAATCCGGCAGAATCACCTTATCGAATTCGCAGTGGGGAACAAAAGTAGATGAACCAACTCACGATCGTATCCACGCAAAAGCAAGAACGAAGTTCAATTCCTCTTGCCTCGGACGAAGAATTTTCCGGAGTTTGTTTTGCGGGCGCAGGGTGTTCTTGTTTAGTGCGGTGTGCATAGTTGGACCCTGGATCTGAAGAAGAGGATGAACATGGAGGAGAAAATATCCGGTCAAGAAGAGCAAAAAGAGAAAGTAGCGCGGCAAATAATGCAACCTATATTTTTCCATTTTTTAACCTTTCCACTAATTCTGTCGACATTTCGCTTTAAGTGATATCCCTTTTGGGAAAAATTTCAAATGAGGACTCAGAATGTCCTTTTATTTTTTATTTTTGTTAAAAGAGGGTTCAAATCAAACGTTATTCAAATAAACATCTAAAATGGCGATAATAGTTTTAACAAGTCACCTCTTAGATACATGAGATCATCGCTTTGAATTCTAGATACATAGTGTGAATCTTTTTACTGGAGCGATGTGCATGACAGGATCATCCCCAAAAGAGAGAATTTATAATCTCATAAAGAGCAAGAGACTTAGGGTTTGGTACATAAAGGAGCATGTTGGATTCTGCAAAACGGCAAGTATTTTCATGCCTAATAAATTAATGATATTCGGGTGGCTATGGTTTTCTAAAGTTTGAATTCCCTTTAATCAGGTGGACCGCCCGTTGTCTCCCTACCACCAAATCACTCAGCAACCCCCACCTGGAAAACCAACGAGAGAAAACATAGGAATTTCAATTCAAAGCTAATCCACCATATTGTTTTTTGCATATAAGGATGAATTTGGTAACATTTTTATACCAGGAAATAATTTCATTTTAGAAATAAATTTTTTATATTTCTATTCCTTAAACAATTTCTAAATAAAAAAATGCGTTTGGTAACTACACAAAGTTTATATTCTCAAAATAAAAAAAGAATAGGAATTCGTTTGGCACAACCCATAATTTTTTTTGTAATGTAGAATTTCTTTTAATTTTAATAATTTTTTTAGATTTTTCTTTTTTCCCTCTTTTCTTCTTCTTGCTCCTCCTCTAGCCGGTGGCAGCGACTGACAAATGACAACAAGTAGCAAGGGGCGGCGGATGATCGGGAGCGATGGGCGGTGAAGAAGAAGAATAAAAAAAAAAAAGAAAAAAAGAAAAAGACTTATTTCTAAAAATTATTTTCAAGAATAATAAGCTTTTTTTTTTTTTTTTTTCTATTTCTTGTTTTTATTCCAGATTTATTCTTTGGTCACTTTTCTATTTTGAGGAATAGAAAAATTAGTTAATGTTACTAAATAGATTTCTATCATTTGTCTGTTCCGAGAAACAAAAAAATGGAAACTTTGAGAAATAAAAACGTTAACAAATAGGCTGTTAGCATCCATAGCCACCGCCCTTTTTTTGGATTTCTGCTTTTCTTTTCATACATACGTATATAGATGGGGGTGGCAAGGACAAAGGGAGCAACGCTTTCAGCACAACACGTTTCGCTTTCGAATCGATATATTATGATGGGGAAGCAACACTTTCAACACTGCTTAAAGTGAAAAGACTCCCTCATTTTAGAGAGAAGCTTAGCTTTGCTTGTCAGCACAGTGTATCAAGTGGGGTCCTTCGGCGGCGACTCTTTCAGCACAATACTTTTCGCCGTGAATCAATATATCAAGATGTGACCCCACTCAATATATCATGCCTTCAGCAACAATGCTTTCAGCACAACACTGAGTGTCGAAAGTGTTGCTCCCCCATCATAATATGTGGATTCAACAGTGAAAAGTGTTGTGCTAAAAGCATTGTTGCCAAAGGCATGATAGATCGAGTGGGGTCACTTTCGTCTCGCTCCCCCAATTCATGGCGAAAAGTACAGTGCTAAAAGCGTCGCTGCCGAAAAACCCCACTTGATATACTATGTGCCTACGAGCAAAGCTAAGCTTCTTTCTAAAATGGGGGAATCCTTTTCACTTTAACCAGATTAGGACAGGGGAGAAAGAGTTCGACACTCCCATGTTTGATTAGAATAATGAAGAAGGGAGAGGTCTTCAAGAAAACCTAAACTCCCCTTTCCTTTATTTGAGATTTCCAAAAGGTGAGATTTCGCACCAAAATTGGGTGGGCCCATTTATTTTCTACTAGCGCTTGACTTGGGATGGCTCTGTCTGACGAGGCTGGAAATAGAGTGACTAAGTGTTGTTTTCCCGGGCTAAGATTTGGTGGTGCATATGATGAGTTGATAGGCCCTGACCCCACTCGATATATTACGATAACACTTTCAACACAGGTCCTTGTCAACTCATCATATGCCCCTTCGGCATCCCTCTCGCTCTATGAGAAAATATTGATACCCATAGTATATGATGCGATTGGCTTCACCCAGTTCCCTCTCTTCCTTTCCCTCTCTATCCCTCGACAACAGTTGGTCTCGTTCCCCGGTTCAGCCTCCACTAAGGTAGGACCCTTGCATCGCTCCCAGTCCTCCATTTTCTTTACCTACGTAAACAAAGTGAGTCACACTGGGTTACTTACGTGTAGTTGATGTTCGTATGATGATCCAGAGAAATGGCATCCCACGTCGTTGGATATCCTCGCATGGGCCGTAAGAAGGCGCTCAAGGTGCGGAGGAGTTGCGGAAAGTTGCAGCCGATCTCAGGTCATCCAGTTGGAAGCAGATGGACGCTGCCGGCATCAAGTGTGTTCCCAGCAACACCTTCTCATACCACTGCGATGCTTGGCGCTGTTCCCGCCAGATATGGTTGGGAAGGTGGAGAGATCGGATTCAATGTTTACTTCTCGATGGCCAGAGGAAACACCTCCGTCCCTGCCATGGAAACGACCAAGTGGTTTGACACCAACTAGTAAGTGACGGTGGTTCTCAAACAAGTACCAGTAACTCTCTCTCTCTCTCTCTCTCTCTTTTTAATATTAATGTTTAACTAATCCATCCATCTCATGTTTTATCCAGCCTCTACGTCGTGCCTGAATTAGGTCCCGACGTCGAGTTCTCTTGCGCTTCTCACAAGGCTGTCAAAGAGTACAAGGAGGCCAAGAAGGCAAACCCTCGTCCTATTATTATTTTCTTCATTGTCTCGTGAGATTTGAAGGAAGGCGACGAGAGGGGGACGGTTCCATTTGTCAGTAGGAGAGTAACGGTATCGTGTTAACCACGGGGAAATCGGGTGACTTGTTTACCAGGTTCGTGGGAAAGCAATGAATCCCTCTTGGTGGGTTTGCTATCCCACCAAATGGGATTTCATATATTGGGAAAAAAAGTCAGCCAAAATGAAAATAAGGAAATAAAAAATAAAACTTATTAACATTACCAGTGTGAGAATTTTTTACATTAAGTGCAAAAAAGAATGATATGAACAAAGTAGAGTTACTATACATTTATAGTTTTTTTCAATCTAGACTTTCTCTGTTTTAACAAGAAAATGGAAAAATAAAATAAAATTAACAGCCCCAAATTGAAAGACTGTGAATTAAGTTCTTTGGCCCCCAAACCATATATGAGTGTTCTAAATTGATGATTTTCAGTGAACTCGTCAATTTATAGGGATGGAAAACTTAACAGTGAGTTATTTTATCCCTTAATTAGTGATTTGTGCATTTTTTGGATCATTTAAAAGTGAGGATATTTTTTTCTTGTACTAATCCATGTATTTTTTCCCGGGGGGGCGTTGGGATTCTGTTGGTAGCATTACAAGGGAAACTATTTTTGACACCATTAAATAGAACTATAAAAAAATTCTAATTTCAATTTTCCAAAATCTTGTCATTTCATGATAAAATAACAATACCACATGAATTTGCCTTTCAATATTGCCGCAGTCATGGTCTTCAGAACTAAGGGATGAATTTTCCAAAACCCGAATTGGATTGGGTTGGGTCGGACTATCGGGTTTAGGCTCGGCATTTAAGAAAAAAGAAAAAAATCCGACACTGACATGCCATGTTCCCCCGTGCGCTTCTCTCTCGTCCTTTCATTTCCTGTCTCACTCCTTCGCTAGCCACCCTCGCGACACTGCCACCTCAGCCGTGCCTCGGTAGATTATGGAACCGATGCTGAAATCTGTGATAGAATAGATTCTAAATTCCGGCGCAATATAGAATAAGTTCCAAGTTCTAACAAATGAGAAAACTATAAAAAATCTGGAACCGCCCATCCTTACTATATTATATAAAGATATTCATTATTGTCCATCCATTAATTAAAATTAAGAAAATTGTGGATCACTGAAGTAAGATATTTATAATGGACATGTTAATGCCCTAATTTTTTTTTCCTTTTCTAAACAAGTAAAAAAAAAAGCATACTGACTCATCTTTTTTAAAGATAAAACTAAGCATATAATCAGTCATGTTATCAAATAAGGTTTGACTTTTCATCTAAGTAAACCAAAGGACTACATTGAATATTTACCAATAATTCATGGGCCATAAATTATAAATTTTAAATTGAAAGATGATATCATACATTGGGTAAAATTTTGGAAATTATTAGTGTCATTCTCTCTAAAAATTGGGAAGGTTTCTCTTGGTCCCAACTTCCTTTCTGTGGCAAATTAGTGGTGTAAGTGGTTTGATTCGGTTCAGTATTTTTAAAAGCTAAACCGTACCGAACCAATAAGGAAATTCACTGAATCGAACTGAAATCCCAATTTGATTTGGTTCGGTTTTTGGGTTTTTACTTTTGTTTTTGCTGTTATATATTGTAAGATTAATTTTCCAACCAAATTGTCTTTTGTCCAGCAAGATAAAAACTTCATTGGTTCATAAGAATTTCATTTTTTTAATTAGGTGAAAAATAAATTAGTGAAACAAATGTTAGAGCCCAAGAATTTCATTATCTTTTTTGAATAAAACAATTTTGCGAATGCTACCATGCGGAAATAAATAAAATGTAATATTAAATTATGTAACAATTCAATTCCCTTAATATTAGCATTTTACTTAATTTTTTTATCACTTTAAAGACACCAAAATCCTTATTTTTTGCATGAAATCTAATGTAATATGTTAGGTGTATGATACATATAATAGATAATGAAGGCTTGAGGACACAATCCGCTTGAGGACACAATCCATGGTTGCGTACTTTGTATTATTAATAGGCTTGGAGAAGAATTGATCTCGCATATGTCCGGGGTTATAATTAGAAATATCAATGGTACCAATAAATGAATTTTAATTACGAAAAAAATGAATGAATTTTATATTATCTTAATTTACTAATTATTAACTGGACAAATTACGAAATGGTAGAGTAGTCTAAAATTAGTGAAACAAATGTTAGAGCCCAAGCAAATTAGCGTTTCAGACTCCGTTCGTTTCGCATAAAATATGGTTTTTTAGAAAATATTTTCCTAGAAGACATTTTTTAGGAAAATAATTATATTTTCCGTTGTTCGGCTGAAATTTGAAAATGAACAAGAAAATATTTTTGTTGTTGAGTTAGGAAAATCTTTTCTTATGTGCACCCCTTTCAATAAATTATTTTTATTTTTAAAAAAATATTTTTATTCTTTTTCTTTTTATTTTTCTTCTTCTTCGTCATTGGCTGGTGGCTGACCACCACCGTAAATGATGACAGGCCAATGAAGAATAAGAAGAAAAAGAATAAAAAATAATTAAAAAATCATTTTAAAAAAATAAAAGGAAAATGTATTTGATGAAGGAAAGTGAGGTGAAATAAGATATGAAAATTTTTGGATTTTTTCGATTTGGTTCAATTAACCGAACCGATTAAAAAAATTTCAGTTTTTAATATTATCCAAACCGAATTGAAAAAATTTGAACTTTTTGGTTCAATTTTTGACACTCTTACATAGCATCGTCACATCACGCACGATCTTGAGGATCGTTGGGACATAATCTATGAACGAGACAAAAGGCATGGCTTGGCAAATTGAGAAGGCCAATGTCTACGTTATGGTCGCCTCTCATTGGCCAGCACAATGGAAGGTGCTGGGGACACCGATCTGGTGACCACCTCCCCCACTCGGTAAGGGCAATGAAATGGCCAAAAGAATTTATAAACAATATAATAATGACAGCAATTATGGCAACCTAGTGCACGAAGGAGCACATTTAAAGTGGGCATCCTCATTATTTATCCTCGATCTCTTTTGCGATTGCAATCTAGCGCATGAGCATGCGTTCGGGTGTGGGTCCCACTTCCTTCTTTGCCGCCGACGTGCCATTAATCGGAGGGCAAATTGGGTAATTCACTGGGGAGTGACATGCGAGAACCACATGCTTACGGGAACCACATGTACGTAATCTCTACAAGGATGGTGCAGTATTATCTTTGGAGTGTGAACCCGCCACGCCAACTCCAGCCAACTTTCTATTTTTCATTTCCCCTTTTCTTTTTCTTGACCGGCACGTCTAACTAGTGCCCCCATTTCAAAATACTGTACGAAGATTCTTTTTTTTTTTTTTTTTTTTTTTATAACTCTCTTACTTTTCCTTAAATATTTATTTACTCTTCTATCATTTTGTCTTTGAAGATTCTCAAAGCAAGGCTATGGATAAGAAAACGGCAATACTTTTTCCAGGGGCTAAAGGGCACCACTTAAGCAATGACATGTATAAAAACAATCAAAGGGATCTTTATCAGACAGGAAAGGGAAAAGGAAAGGGTGGGTGCAATGTTTGAGAAGGAACTTGTGTCTTCACGTGATATCATATTTGTTAAATTTGGTTGTTGGAGGTGGATGATGTTGTAACAATGATTGTTTTTGCAGATGGAGGTGTTGTGATTTTCGATGCCAGTATATATGGTCCATTCTCGATGACTTCCATAGATTATATAATTCATGCATGGATTGTACGAAGATATTCATCCTATATTTTCAGTAGATATAGTTAGATCCAACATGCATTTGTAGTCTAGAAATGGATTGTCTTCACTTAAGGATGCTCCTATGATGTGAGCCATAATGATCTTTTTGCTCTTGAAAAATAGCACTTCAAAAATTTCAAGTAACATGCTCTCGTACCAATTGAAAAGGCTAAAGCAATAGCCAAGAAAGGGAAGTTGGTTGTTTTAAGAAAACTAAAACTCTTTAATGAAGTATATGGAAATGTGCTTTTGTGGAAGGAGATTAATTATGCAGATGTAGTATCTTCTATTAGACATTTATTAAAAGAATTAAAGAGATCGAAGACATTACAAGACAAATTCCTAGTGGTTTAACCTTCCACTTGGCACACTTTACTCTCTCTAATCTAATAGTCGTGAACAAGACTCGAATCCATTAAGTAATCGCAGAGATTTTATGATTTGTAGATGGTGCTTCCACTACAAGAAACTTATAAGACAATTCTACAATCACAAGCACCCATGCAACCCAACAATCCCCTCTCCTCTTGCGTAGAATTACAATCTGAAGACAAACGTTGCACAATCGAAGGCTAAAGTGTATGTTGCGACCAGCGAGAATGCAAGTTCGGAATTTCCAAACATCTTCAAAGTTACCTTTGATCCGTTTATAAAGGCCTTTTCGTTTGAGGTGAAATAAGCATATTTTTCAACGTGCTGGAGGGGTGCACGTTTTCATGTTGACAGAACGCCGGATTAGTCATATGTGCTGGTGGCGTGGTGGGTCCCTCGCCCGTCACGTCACGTTTGTCGATAATGGACTGCTACGTAAGCAATTCAATCATCTGGAAAAAGTAGCGGGATCTCGCACGTTCTCTTGTCTACTTTCCAAATATATACATTATATATTTCCTCCTTCTTTGTTCGCATTTTCTTCACCATTTTACAAAGGGGCAAGCCGATGATGTCACTGTTTATAATAGCATCACTTCCGTTTATGTGTGCGTGCGGGCACACACATTGAGCGAGAGAGGGCAATGGTGATACGGTAATGAGGGTGACCACAACACGATTTCAAGAAGCATATGGACTAGGGTGAGTGGGGAAAGAGAGAGAAGGTCCCTTTCGATCGAATCATGCCGTATGACTAGTATCCTTAAAGGAAAAGCTATCGAAATTTGAATGGATTTTTTTATTTATCTCTAACTTGTTTGTTTGGAGAAAAATACTAACTTATTAAGATTGATATATAAAAATTGATTTATTGATCAATATGTTTTGTTCATTAACATTACTACACATCTCATGATTAAATCAATTGTGTAAAAATAATCGCAGCAAGTCTACGAGCACGCTTAGTAAATTTGATCATAACTCGTAAGGATGTAAATAACATATCTTTTTTTATGGTGGGTTGTCGGGGTCCCCAAACCATCACCGATCCAACGTAGAAAGCACAGAAAGGGGGAATATTCGAATACCGACATATGGCCCGTGCAGGACACGTGGGGAGTAGCGAGTGGATGAGACACTTTGGCCGAACAAATATTTTCGATCGTGGTCTTGGTTCCCTTCCCCATTCCTTTTCCCTTCTCAAAGATCCTTTCAAGTTGGATGGGCACTTTTTGGTTTAATCGTTATTCGAATTTACTGTTAAGGTGGTTCTTACCCGGGACCTAGCCCGACCCCCGCCCACCCGTCACATCATCGTTGGTGGAATGCCAGATAAGTTAAGTGAAATTGTTCGTGGGTCCCTCCCCCTCATCAAGGAGAGTCTCCTCAAACGGTCTGCATCTGATCTTCTTTACTTTTTCCGAATATTATTATTATTATATAAAAATATATACATATGTATTTTCCTACGATGCAGCAGAGGGAGGGGGGTTGGATTTCGTGACGCATACGGACTATCTAGAATTTGGAGGAATTTCGATTCACCTCCAACTCATTTCTTTAAAGGAAAATACTAAAACTTATTAAGATTGATTCGTAATAAATTAAATTAATGAGCAATACCTTCTGTTCATTAAGGGAGGATATTAAAATACCATTGGCACTTCAAAACATCCAGCCATTTTGTTTGGCGAATGGAAATACGGACAAAAATAGCTTCTGTTTGTGGGGGCCAAATTGGGGTTTAATTATCGGAGGAGGAGATTCCCAGACAAATAGGGCGTGTTTGTGGGCAAAATCAGCATGCTTCTCAGCGCGCTGGTGGTGGGTCACCTTGCTTCAAAGTTCAAACCCACGCGCCTCCGCCCATTCACATTTCTCGTTAATCGGGATTCCCGGAAAAATAGCATTCTGTGGCCTCAGTTTATCCCCTATTAAAGTAATGAGTTTATCCCACATTAAAGTAAGGATATTAAAAAATATTAACGTTGCTCAGCTGCTTCTTCGACAAGACTACATCCTTCGACATTCCTTGTGGGTGGGTTGAGTCCTGCTTCGGACTTCTCCCTCCTAGACCCACCTGCATGCGGTCCAATCAACACTGCGACTCCCATCGCTCTTCGCCTCCACAAACCGATCCCGACTTCCTATCATTTTACGTTTTACGACCACATTCTGCTTTATGGATATATTCCTTCCACCAAATTTAAGTTTTCCACATAAAGCATAGGAAGTTCCTCAGGGAAATCAATTACTACCGTGCAGCTTGGCCATCCTCCTCCAATGGAAAAAAATCAGATTCACAGATTTAACTGGAAACATTCAACTTGCGAGACCCGTCCGGTCAAGTACCAATCAATAATCACCGAGCTTGACCCGGCTTCAAAAGCCAGCCCACAGCTCTCTTTTCCTCGCCCCATTCTGTCTCTTCGTACACGAAGTTTAGCGGATGGACCAACTTCTCTCTTTGCTGATCCTCAACCTATCTCCATTCGTCAAACAAATAGTATTTTAATGCTCTTCCTCAAAATTAAATGTTTTTTAAAGGGATCAATAGCAGTCATCATACCGCCTCTCCACAACACAAATAGTATTTTAATGCCCTTCCTGTGATCATACGGTTCATACCTCCTCTCCTTTCTCCAAGACTTCTCTCCTCTGCTGATCTTCAACCCCGTCTCCTCACCTCTTCACCTTTATCATTTTACATTATTTGAAGCGAATTGATCTTTCCACCCACCTTCGGCTCTTTAAATACCAATACTCCCTACTTCCTTTACGTCGTTCTCTCCCTTCTTTGTCTCTCTATCCCGAGCACTCTTGTCCCTGCAATAGACAACAGTTCTGTCTCGTTCTCCAGTTCAATCTCCACGAAGGTAGGATCCTTGCGTCGCTCGCATTCCTCCAATTTTTTCAGACTAGGTAGCTGGGTGAGTTACACTGGGTTACTTACCTGTAATTGATGTTTTTTTCGATGATCCAGAGAAATGGCGTCCCACGTCGTCGGATATCCTCGCATGGGCTCCAGGAGGGAGCTCAAGTTCGCCCTGGAATTGTTCTGGGACGGAAAGAGCAGTGCGGAGGACTTGCAGGAAGTCGCGGCTGATCTCAGGTCATCCACCGGGAAGCGGATGGACGCCGCCGGCATCAAGTACATTCCCAAAGCAACACCTTCTCACACTATGATCGGGTGCTCGACACCACCGCGATGCTCGGTGCTGTTCCCGCCGGGTATGGCTGGGCTGGCAGCGAGATCGGACTCGATGTTTACTCGTCGATGGCCAGAGGAAACGCCTCCGTCCCTGCGATGGAAGTGGCCAAGTGGTTTGACACCAACTAGTAAGTGATGGTGGTTCTCAGACAAGTACAAGTAAATCATTTCGTTTTTTTATGTTTAACTAACCCATCCATCTTATTTTTGATCCAGCCACTACGTTGTCCCTGAATTGGGTCCTGAAGTCAACTTCTCTTATGCTTCTCGCAAGGCTGTCAGCGAGTACAAGGAGGCCAAGGAGGTCGACGCTAGTCTTATTTTTTCTTCATTCATGCCGTCTGTTGAGATTTTTGTTAAAAAAAAGAATAAAAAAAAAAGAAAAGGAAATGAGAGGGGACGGTACTCGTAGGAGAGTAACCGTATTGTGTACAGCACGCATTTTTCCATGGAAATCGGTGACTTGTTCACTCAGTTCCCTGGGAAAATCATGAATCCCACTTGGTGGATATACTTAGGGGTGTGTAAGACCGGTTCCAATTTTTTGAAACCAGGATCCACCCGTTAGTTGTATGGATTCAACCGAAAATTGGATCACCGGTCCGGTTCGGTTTCCGGATGGATCCATGGAACTGGTTTTACCGATAATAATATTGTTTTCCAAATTTTTCCACGAGTACTCTTCATATTGAGTGATATTTTTCTTTAAATCGAGCTGGCTTAATTAAGGATACCAATTTTCTTTATTTTATTGGAAAACACTACCAAAGAAGAGAAATAGGTTTTTTTTCCTGTTTTTAAATCATTTCAATTGAAATCTAAAATATTCTTTATGTTAAAGGTTTTGGATGATTGTCATATGTAGATTGTCTTTTCCTTTATCTCTTAAAAGTGCTTAATCTCTTACAACTTTTGCTTTACTGAATTCTTTCTGTAGAAACAATTCCACCGGTACTTCACATGTTCTTGAACACAATGTCCTATGTGAGTCTCAGAAGTATCCTTTGAAGGAGCCATTTGTTGAGTTACTGAAAGGTAGCTTACACTTTACTAAATTCTTATAAAAACATGGAAATGGTGAGAGGAGATGGAGCCCTAAAATTTAGGTTTGCTAATTAGTAATTCGAAATTTATTTTAATATTAAAAATTAAAATATTATTATAATATAATTGGTCCGATCCGGGTGGGCGGATCCACCCATGGAACTAGGAACCGGACCAGTACCCATCAGTTCCCATAAATTGGAATCGGGAACCAGATCGATTCTCTCAAGAACCATCCGTTCTGGGCGGTTCTGGTCCGGGCGGGTTCCGATTCTTGTGCACACCCCTAGATTTATTAACCAACCAAGTGAGATTTCTTATACTGAAATAAAATAAAATAAAATAAAAATCAGCCAAAATAAAAATAAGGGAATAAAAGAGACTTATTAACATCATTAGTATTAGAATCTTTTACATTAAGTGCAAAAAAGAGCAATTTAAACATCTTTATTTCAAGAGAAAATTAATGTAGATTTACTACTTGCAACAACATCGGTTCAAAATATTTTTCACACTTGAAATCTTTTCAATCAAGAACTTGTTTGTTTTAATGAGAAAATAGAAGAAAAAAAATTAACAACCCCAAATTGAAAGACTTAGGATTAGTGAATCAAGTCCTTTCACCCCCAAATTGAAAGTTAGCGTTCCAAATCGATGATTTTTAGCGAACTCATCAAGAGGGGTGAACAATTTAATAGTGAGTTATTTTATCCATCGATAAGTGATTCATGCATTTTTTGGATCATTTAGAAGTGAGAATAGTTTTGTCTTGTACGTAACCCATGTTTTTTTTTTTAAGGCGACTTGTGCTGGGGGGATTTGGTTGGAAGCATTATAAGGGAAAACATTTTTAATGCCATTAAATAGAACTATGGAAAAAAAAAACCAAAATTCAAATTTTCAAAATCTTATCAATTCATAATAAAACAACAATACCACATGAATTTGCTTTTCAATATTGCCGTAGTTATGGTCTTCAAAATCTCTCCAACTTTTCCAAGCTCCGGTCTCCAAATCCTCAGCAATGGGACTGTGGCCACTGTGGCAACCGTCATTTATAGTCACTGTCAGGGTCCTCTGAAAAAGTTGGGAAATCAACCGCCGGTTGCGTGGAATACCCTGACATGATCCAACATAATCGCGTGGGGTCCGGGGCGGTAAATAAATTAGGTAGGCTCGCGTCAGACTACCAGGTTTAGGGCTCAGCATTTAATAAAAAAATCCGACAGTCTTATTCCATGTCCCCCGCCCCCCCATGCACCTCTCTCTCCTCCCTTCCCTTTCCCGTCTCACTCCTTTGCCGGCAGCCGCCCTCGCGACGCTGCCGCCTCCGCCGCCCCTCGGCTGCGACGCCGCCGGCACCCACCGAGAGCCTCGGATCTGCCCGATCATTCACCTGACTCTCCCGTGTTCCAACTCCCAGCTACTGCAACACTCGGCCCGGGGCCAACGGCGGTCGTCGGCGCTCCTCCAGACCAGCTCAGGCCCCCGCTTGCCTCGCTAAGATCTCGATCGTAGCCAAGCCCAGCCCTAGATCTCGTCGAGCTCCCCCCGCCCCTGTCCTCATCGTCGACAGCGACGAGAAATTCTCACTTTTTGTTGGTTGTAGTTGACTCTTTATTGCTTGTATATCTTTATCAGCTCATCCATTTTTGTTTCCCTTGCGCCTTTGCGTGATCTTAACTTTACTTAAAGCTATCTGTTTTTGAATCTATTCGCTAATTTCCAGCTTGGAGTAGACACTGTTCCGGTCCTTATAGGCCCAGCGTCCTATCTGCTACTATCGAAGCCAGCAAAGGGTGTTGAGAAGACCTTTTCTCCTCTCTCCCTCCTCGGAAAATTACTTCCCATCTACAAGTAAGAATTTTCAACGCTTCTTTAGCAGTCTTCACTTGCTCAAGTTTTGAATACTCTTCCTGACCAATGATGAACCATTCAGGGAAGTCGTGTCCGAACTTAAGGCAGCCGGTGCTTCATGGATTCAGTTTGATGAGCCCACCCTTGTGTTGGATCTTGATTCTCACCAACTGCAAGCATTCACCGAAGCATACTCGGAACTAGAATCATGCCTTTCTGGCTTGAAAGTTCTCGTCCAAACATATTTTGCTGATGTTCCTGCTGAGGCATATAAAGTTCTTACCTGCTTGAAGGGTGTCGCTGGATTTGGATTTGATTTGGTCCGTGGAACACAGACCCTTGATTTAATCAAGGGTGGATTCCCCACGGGCAAGTATCTCTTTGCTGGAGTTGTTGATGGGAGGAACATCTGGGTCAATGATCTCGCTGGATCGCTCAGCACTCTCCTTGTCCTCGAGAGCATTGTGGGAAAAGGTATTACTTTCTGCATATGTTTTCTTTTCCAAATAGTGTGTTTTGATGATCTGTTTGTCATTTATCCTTAAGTTGATATCTGAAATTCCTCATTTATCTGCAGACAAACTTGTGGTCTCCACCTCCTGCTCTCTTTTGCACGTTCCTGTTGACCTAGTTAATGAGACCAAGTTGGATGATGAAATCAAGTCATGGCTTGCATTTGCCGCTCAGAAGGTCGTTGAGGTCAATGCCTTGGCCAAGGCATTGGCTGGACAAAAGGATGAGGTACGGTTTGTTATCTGTTAGGTAGTCTTAACAGTGGTGTTAATCCATATCGTTAGCTTATTTCTAGAATTAGTTGCTTCTACTCTATTCCGAATTGTCATCGGTAGAAATCGATGTGGTTAACTTGTGGTGGGTCTCTTTAATTACTGGCTGTACAGAGGTACATACATATTGCAACGACTGGGAAAATACACTCACTAGGATGCAAAGTTCTTAATTTAAACTAGGCCTGTTAACTAGCACCTTTAGTGTGTTTGTCAAGCATGATTTTCAACTTCCAAATATTGATTACTAATGTCGTGAGATGGTATTTCAATGCTGACTGCCAATGGCTCTCTTTTTAGGCATTCTTCTCAGCTAATGCTGCTGCTCAGGCCTCAAGAAAGTCCTCTCCAAGAGTCACAAACGAAGCTGTCCAAAAGGCTGTATGTTCCTCTGCTTAGTTACCCCTCATATTTTATGCATTCCAAAATATCGATTAAAATTATATTATTGGTGTCTTGAAATCTTGACAGTCTCGTCTCTCTCAGACTTCTGCTTTGAGGGGCTATGATCATCGCCGTGCCACAAATGTGAGTGCTAGACTTGATGCTCAGCAAAAGAAGCTTAATTTGCCAGTCATCCCAACAACCACCATTGGTTCCTTCCCTCAGAGCGAGGAACTCAGAAGAGTGCACCGTGAGTACCAGGACAAAAAGTGAGTAAACTAGATCTTTCTTTTCTAAGTAAACGTTGATAGATATGACACATCCTCTGACTGCACTTCATTATAGGATGTCTTGGGAAGAATATGTTAAGGTCATCAAGCTGGAAATTAAGAAAGTTATCAGATTTCAAGAGGAGCTTGACGTAGATGTCTTGGTTTATGGGGAGCCTGAGGTAAGACAAGTCTTTTAATCTAGTATTGTAGTTAAGACAGATCTGTCAGATAGATGATTAGCATCTTATGAGCTCTGTTTTCTTTTTTCAACATCATGATCTGGATGTATCCAATGCAGAGGAACGATATGGTTGAATACTCTGTAGGGCAGTTGTCCGGTTTTGCTTTCACCATTGATGGGTGGGTGCAGTCTTATGGATCTCATTGTGTGAAACCACCCATCATCTATGGTGATGTGAGCCGCCCCAAGCCAATGACTGTCTTCTGGTCCACCATGGCCCAGAGCATGACTGCTCGCCCGATAAAGGGAATGCTTACGGGTCCAGTCACCATTCTCAGCTGGTCCTTTGTCCGAAATGACCAGCCCAGGTACAGAAGAATGTGAACTGCATGTGTACATGGGATTGATCAAAGAACATAATCTTATTTCTCCTTTCAGGAATAGAATAATATATATTTATTTCACAGGTTCGAAACTTGCTATCAAATTGCCTTGGCCATCAAGGACGAAGTTGAGGATCTTGAGAAGGCAGGGATTAATGTTATTCAAATTGATGAGGTAGCTTTGAGAGAGGGTCTGCCGCTGAGAAGGTCCGGACAATCTTTCTACTTGGATTGGGCCGTTCACTCTTTTAAAATCACTAATTGCGGCGTCAAGGATACTACCCAGGTTCTTTCATAGCTCCCTTCCTTTTTCTATGTGGGAAGATCCATTTCTCACATGTACTGATTTCACTTGGTGGCTGTTATTGATTGGCAGATCCACACTCACATGTGCTACTCCCACATTGATGACATCATCCCCTTGATCTTCGACATGGATGCCGACGTCATCACAATCGAGAACGCTCGCTCTGATGAGAAGCTCCTCTCAGTTTTCCATGAGGGAGTCAATTATGGTGCTGGGATTGTCCCCGGTGTCTATGACATCCACTCTCTCATAATACCCTCAGCTGAAGAGATTGCTGACCGAACCATCAAGATGCTCACTACAAACATATTGTGGTTTAACCCTAACTTTGTATTCAAGACTCGTCAACACGCTGGGGTCAAGCGTGCGCTCAAGACCATGGTTCTTGCTGCCGAGCTCCTCCGCACCGAACTTGCCCACGCTAGGAAGGAAAAGTATGAGTAACTTCCTTGTATTCCTGTCTTTTTATATGTATATGATTATTGAGTCTTTCTATGGGATGTTAGGAGTTGTACTCTTTGGGGATTTAGTTTGTTCATAGTTCCTCTCTCTTTATATTTATATGATTATTGAGTTTCTCTATGGGATGTTAGGAGTCCTACTCTTTGGGCTGTTTTAGTTTGTTCGTAGTACTGAGTTGAGCTTGTACTCATGTGATGGACTAATGATATGCTATTCGTGTTTAATTCAAAATGGCTGTCGTATTCTTATGGTTGCTTGCTTCTTTCCACTCGACTCGATAGCATAAAGTGAAATAAGTCAAGCTAATATTAGTATCTTTGATGTTTGATCCGCTTGACCTCCTCTTAAAACATCTGCAAGTAAGGAACAAAAAGAAACCTAATCTGTATCCAGACGAGTAAATTCTCATTCATTCATCCGCAGTTTTACTCGCCTTTTGAGTATGTCCTTGTGCGGACCACTCAAATACGACTAATCCATAGTAATCAACGCATAGAGGGTAATTATAAACTAGCATTCGTCGTAAAACTACATCCAAATCCACAAATATTCATTCAGAATCTTATAAAATCTCACTATTCAAACCTAAATTAGTCTAACGGTGACAAGTCAAAATCAGGACGGAAAGCGACATTTTTCCCCTTCTAAGTTGAATCATTATAGTTCCTTGAATTGCGCTGAAAACACAAGTCAATGACATGGCCATTGTCCATTTATAATTTTACCCCTGGCAGATAAATATGCAAGACGTGGAACCTCGAGAAAATAAAACAATCCATCAACTTAGTTTTCAATTTCTTGAAAAATTTAGGAATAAGTACATTGAAAATATTACAGATTATCACGAAAGTATAATTGAGTCGTAAAATTTATAAAAAAATTAATTAAATTTTAAAACTTATCCAATTGATACAATCAAATTCTTCCCTTAACTTTGTCTAATTTGATTAGTTGAAAATGTCAACGTGACTTTTTTTTATTATTTCCTCACTTCTAAGTAGTGATGACATCACTAAAATATGATACACAACACTAAAACACATGGTTTAGCCTGAAAATAATAATAATAATACAATGGGACTTTCGTATTTGCTGCTTTGCTTTTAGTCCGATGACATTCTAGATGTGCAATCTATGTAATTAATAAGTTTTAGGAAATATAAAAGTTTTCGTAAAGTTCTTGTTCTGGCTTAGTTTCAGCATCCACCACTCGAGAGAATCGACGCCTTCTAGATCATGCGGATCAAGTTAGTTTGGATCCCTGATTATAGAGGTCGTGATGGGACCTAAATAATTAACGATTCGGATGATTTTGACCAGTTCGACGTATGGTTCACGCGATAAATTCTCACTCACAAAGGTTTCCGACATGCGTTTCCTGGTTTTGAGTTAGATTTGAAGTGATGTAAATGATTTTGTTACTATACTTCAATCTCATCCGTTTGAGACATTATTTATTATCCAATAGGGCGAGTTCAGCCATCGCTGAGGACGAAAGGCATGGAGGCTCACCCTAGCCTAAACCATTTCCACGAATCAAACCAAGTCTTTTTGTCTGTTAAAAAAAAACCAAGTCTTTTTGAGAGGAACACCCGGGACCATGACCGATCTACTGTACTCCAACCTAGAGCAAGCTTTGTACCGATTGGGCGATCTAGTTCGCGATGAACCAAACGAATCCCATTCGTGGATCTCACTTTAATCAACAGCCGGGATGACCGGATTTTTAGTACAAGATCGGACCTGGGTGAGACCTTCTCTTATAAATTTTTCAAGCACCCTATTAGGCGTTTGATCACCACTTGGTTGCTTGTCTAATGCACGCGATCCTTGCGGAATAAAACTTAAAAGTAATATGTTGGAAATAATGAAGTATCCGGTGCGTGATCTTACATCAATATGCCTCATGATAAGTTGAAAGAAATTTTCTATGATATTCTTCACAGTTAAGTACATATGATGGAATTTGCCTTTCGTTTGTTGTACAATCAATAATGTATAGAGAGAGAGGATGAATGGCGGAATCAGGCAATTGAAGGTTAAAATAAAGAATAAAAAAATAAATCGGACATCAGATTTACGTGATTCAATCGAAATAAACTATATTCATGGGGAAAGCAGTAAAGACTTTCACTATAAATCAAATTCTACAATAGAGTCACTTAAATATTTTTAATAATTCTCAGCCTCCAATTACATTAACCCCGTATAACAAGATTATTTTCGCTAGAACACGGTGTAATTGACGATAAGCCTTGCCACTTTGCGCACACAGCACATCACGCCTCTACGCACAGCAACCACAGCCCGCACCCTGTTGGAAGATATGATTCACTTGTGATTTATCAAATTGTAAATTGATACAAAATCATTTATTTTAGGACTGTAAAGATAGGAGAATATTACTATTTCCTTTTATTGATTCTTCTATGTAATTAAATACATCCTGTACAGAAATTACAATGCAATGAAAAGGAATACAATTTTCCTTGGCATCTTTCTTCACGAATCCATCCTCGTTTCCTTTTCGTGACATGGTATCAGAGCCATCCATGGTTCTGAACTGATTTTTTTGCTTCCGCTTCGATTACCCCAAGGAACTTCAATTCCGAAAAGCATTGCCGAAGGAATCGATTGTTGATTACCTAGAGGAAGTTTTATCGCAAGAAAGTTACCACAGGAATCAATTTTCTTTATCTCATGGCAAAAACACAGGATTCTACCTCAACTCCAGCCGATCAAATTACAAGAGAGGTGCTGCCAAACCTCGATGACCAAGATCAAGATTCATCAGTCGTAGTCCCTACATCCGAACAGCAGCAAAGTCAGATTCAACAGCAACCTCAACACGCGCAATGGCAACAAATTCAGGCTCAGGCTAATCTAGGGCAGCCCTTTTCGGGCTACCCATATCCATGGTATCAAGGGTTAAACCCTAATGCATCATTGCCTGGCTACCAAAGCAGCGTGCGAGCCGATGGGGGCCTACCGACCAATGATGGGGCAAGCCCATCCATCGACCCGAAGCAGACGGGCGGAACCAATGTATCGGGTAATGGAATGAATCCATACTCGGATTTGCCAGATGCGGGTCACGGATACGGGTCAAGCGGCTCGGGTCAGGGAACGAATCCCTACCCGAGTCCTCTGCCCGGTTTCTTTCCTCCATTCCTTGCTGCCAGTAGCCGCCCAAAACCCGGCGACCCCCTCTATACGACAAACGGAGATGGACCGGAACTCAAGATCATCAACCAGCAATTAAAGGGTGCCGACAACTATTCAAGTTGGTCGCGTGAATTCCGGAGGGCACTGGTAACGAAGGGTAAAGAGATGTTCATCGACGGAACCCTACCGATTCCTTCCGACGAGAGAATGGCACGGCTTTGGAGGAGATGCAATCAACTAGTCCGAACCTGGATCGGAAACTGCATCGCCTCCGAAGTCGCGGCCGGACTTCCCCCGACGGAGGATTCAAAGAGGATGTGGGACAACATACAAGAAATGTATGGAAAACTCGACCAAGTCAAGATTTTTTCACTCACACAGCAGATCTCAGATCTGAAATAGGGAAATATGACAATTGCAACAATCTACAACAGACTTTCAGCCCTGTGGAACGAATTAGAGGCAGCAGAAGAAAATTTCAATTGGCCCGATCAAATACAGGCGCAATACAAGCAGATACGAGAGAGGGAAAAGGCGATTCGATTCCTCCTCATCCTCAACGACACTTACTAGTCGTTTCGTTCCCAAATACTCACCGTGGAGCCCCTGCCGAGTCTCGGCCGCATCTATCAACTCGCCACACAAGAGGAGAGTCAACAAAGAGCGACGGACCATGGCTAGGGAGGAAGCGGAATGGTTCTCGCCGCGAGAAGCCATTTCCGTTCCTCGTAGAAAAATGGAGGAGAAGCAGATCTAGGGTTCGAGAAAAACGGAGGAGAGGCGGAATTAGGGTTCGCGAATGGCGGATCTAGGCTTTTAAGAAAGCCCACCGACGGCCGCGATTTATTCTTCAGATCGGACGGAGGAGATCTCTTCCTGGATGCGCCTGGATCCAACGGCTCGCGGCGTATTAATCTCGCTGGATCCAACGGCTCGCAATCAGCGAGCTTCTATGGGCCAGATGGGCCACGCGGGAATGCGTTTGCTGGACCCAATCGGTCCGCAAGCACTTATGGGCCAAATGGCCCACGCGAAAACTCTTTTCGCATGATAGATGCTCCATATGGGAATTTCTCGGCCCATTCAGCTCAGCCCACGACCAAATATCCTTTTGCAAAGAATAATGGGCCCAAAGGAAAAGGTAAATTATATTGTGATTATTGTAAGCGTCCACACCATACAATTGAGAACTGTTGGAAATTGCATGGAAAACCAGGAGAAAAGAGAGAGGAAAATTGTCCTCGGTTTTTCAGTGTCGGGCCAACATATGGGAAATACAATTACCCATGAACAATATCAAGAAGTGATGGAGGCATTAAAGAAATTGGATGCTTCCGATAAGGGTGGCAGTTTCACAGGTACTTCTTATTGCATGATGAATTCAATTTCAAAGGATGAATGGATCATTGATTCAGGTGCTAGTGACCACATAGTCCGTGATAAAAATTTTCTTTCTGACATTGTCAAATTATCTATTCCCATATCGGTACAGCTACCGAATGGCCACATTACTAAAGTCACAATGACTGGAACTGTGCATCTTAGTTCCTTCATTACTCTTAGAAATGTATTGTTTGTCCCTGAGTTTCACTTCAATCTCATATCAGTTGCTCGAGCTTGTCAAGAAAACTCATGTCAAATCCTTTTCCATTCTGATGAATGCTTCTTTCAGGCCCGTTCGACTGGTAAACTGATGGGCTTGGGTAGAGTCAATCAAGGGCTATTTTTTTGGACCAAGTTTTCGCATCTTTCTAAATTATCTCCTGTTGCATTCAATAAATCATTGTGTAATGCTGCTACCAATGAAATAAATTTTCTTAGTCACAAAAGATTGGGCCACTCTGCACTTTTTCCTTATCCTGAATGTCCGATCTGTCCAATTGCAAAACAAACACGTGCTTCATTTCCAAATAGCACTTCTAGGACAACTGAGATTTTTTCTCTCATCCATGCTGATGTTTGGGGGCCGTATCATACTTTGAATCATGATGGATCTCGCTTCTTTCTCACAATTGTTGATGATTTCTCTCGTGCCACATGGATATTCCTTATGCAATCCAAAAATCAGGTCTTTTCTCACATAAGGACTTTCCTTTCCTTGTCAAAAACTCAATTTGGCAAAACCATCCGTCGGATTCGAACTGACAATGGAAGAGAATTTTTTAATGCTGAATGTGCCTCTTTATTTTCCTCGAATGGTATCTTGCATGAGAGTTCCTGCACATATACACCCCAACAGAATGGAATTGTTGAGAGAAAACACCGTCATCTCTTAGAAGTAGCACGAGCTCTCAAATTCCAAGCTTCTATTCCTGAGAATTTTTGGGGAGATTGTGTGGTCACGGCAGCATACCTGATCAATCGCATGCCGTCACGAATTCTGAAAGGGAAGGCACCTTTTGAGCTCCTGTATGGAAAGAAGCCAAACCTGAGTCATCTCAGGGTCTTTGGAAGTCTTTGCTACATGACTACAGTCGGCCATAGAGATAAGATGGCACCACGTGCCGATGCAGTGCATCTTCATGGGATATCCAACTTTACAAAAGGGATACAGGCTTTATGAACCCTCTTCTGGAGATTTTTTTGTAAGCAGGGATGTTGTTTTTCATGAAGATGTCTTTCCGTTTTCACATCTCAACTCTACATTTGATGATGAAAAGACAAGGGATGACCACTCCTTCATGGAAGAAGACTTATCTTCTGGGGACACACTTCTTATTGCTTCTCCTCCGAGACCAGCAGATATTTTGTCTCCAATAGTTATTGAAGATCCCATTCGTTCTTCTGTTGAAGACTCTCCTATAGAAGAATCGACAGAGTTAAGGGATTCTCCAGAAGCGAATCATACTAAAGAATCATCAGCAACACCACATGAGCCACTGCGACGTTCTGGTCGAACTACTCGTCCACCGACTTGGACAAAAGACTTTATATGTGGTTCTACACGATCATCAGGTACTCGATACCCTATATCTGATTATCTTTCCTTTGATAGATTATCGCCAGAACATCTGTGTTGTATGAGCCGTATTTCTGAGGAACTAGAACCCTCTAGCTATAACGAGGCAAGAAATGTTGCTCATTGGCGACATGCCATGGAGTCTGAATTATGTGCCTTGGTTGAAAATCATACTTGGGATGTAGTATCCTTACCCACTCATCGTAAACCCATTGGGTGTAAGTGGGTATACAAGATTAAATACAGAGCAGATGGTTCTGTCGAAAGATATAAAGCCCGGTTAGTGGCAAAAGGCTTCACCCAGCGTGAGGGATTTGACTATCATGAGACCTTTTCGCCAGTAGCGAAAGATGTCACTGTTCGTTCTTTCCTATCGGTAGCTGCTTTTCGTGATTGGTCACTCCATCAAATGGATGTTCATAATGCTTTCTTGCATGGTGATCTCAATGAGGAGATATACATGGATCTTCCACCAGGATTACGGAGACAGGGGGAGTCTAAGGTATGTCATCTCCGCAAATCTCTTTACGGATTAAAGCAAGCTTCTCGGCAATGGTATGCCAAATTCACTAATGCACTTATGGCTGCTGGGTTCAAACAATCCAAGTATGACTATGCTTTATTCACCTGGACAAAAGGTATGTCATCTATTTATTTGATGATTTATGTTGATGACATACTTATCATGGGAAATGATAATTCTGATATAAAAAAACTTAAAGAGTATCTGCATTCCACTTTTCACATCAAAGACTTAGGACCACCTAAGTATTTTCTTGGGATTGAGATAGCTCGTTCAGATCAAGGAATCTCTTTATGTCAACGAAAATTCGTGATGGAGATTATATCAGAAGCAGGACTCTCGGGCTGCAGACCAGCAATTATTCCTATCGAGCAAAATGCCAGGCTAACTTCTATTGAGTATGATACTGGCATATCTTCTTTTGATGATCCTCTCTTAAAAGACCCATCAGGATATCAGAGACTCGTAGGAAAACTTATATATCTGACCATGACCAGACCAGATATATCTCGCTATGCGGTGCGAGACTCTTAGTCAATTTATGCACAGTCCAAAGCAATCTCACATGAATGCGGCTTTGAAGATAGTAAGATACTTGAAGACATGTCCAGGCTTAGGGATGTTGGAAATATAATCCAGAATAAACACACTGTTTGTTGTAATCAGAACATCAATGTAAAGAAGATGATAACAACTTTATAATATCCTTCCTTTTACAAATCTTGGAGCAAAAGAAAATAAGATATCACTGAAAAAATAACATAAAATTGGAGGTGAGGTACGGATAACCGAATCTCCTTAAGGCGATTAGTTCCTGCCAAAGGTGCCCCGCAGATTCACGAACTATGCCTCCCAAGATACAACACCTCGAACCTGTTTGGATCGGCACTATGCAAACAGGACTCAATCGAACCGTTCAATTGAACCAGCATACTCAGAAAAATCAGAAGAGTAGAAAAGTATATCAAAGCCTTTTGGAATCGAGTCGGAAAAACCAAAACCAAAAAAAAAAAAAATCCCTTCTTTTCATGAAGCTCTATTCTCATATCTATTTATAGAGCTTTTTAGTTCATGTACTAAAGAGATACATGAATTAAATAGACGCGTGTATCCACGAGATTCATGAATAAAGAGATACGTGAATCCAAGAGATTCATGTATCCAAAGATACGTGAATTCAAGAGATTCATGAACTCAATAAGTACATGAACTAAAAGATACATGAATCTAGGAAATTCATGAAATCAATAGATACGTGAACAGAAAAGATTAGGAAATACATGAATCCAAAAGAGATACGTGAATAGAAAAAACGTATCTTAATTCATTGGCTTTCGTTGATCCATTAACCATAATTATAATCATAATTACAACAATCCCCCACATTAATGGATCAACAAAACATTTTTGATTCGAAGGAATCTGAGCATGCCTGTTGAAATACACCGCATCAAGATAGGTAGCTTTCGCTTTGAACCTTCTTTAGTGAAAGCCTATCGGACTTACTTAACTAGTCGATGGACTAAGCCTTGAATCGCCAGTTGTTGGTGTAAGCCTAGACAATAAACCTCACACGGAGTACCTCCAATTCAAGATTGGTTCTCGGTTGTGTTCATTCTTTCGGCCCTGAACCTCTCGGGATTCATGCGTGCTTTAGAAAATCAAGCCTTTAAAAATTTTCATAGAGTCGGCCAGCTCCACGCATATAGGTGCATTCCTTTTAAAGATAGCCTACTATATCTCACTTGGATGTTACATCCCAAGTTATAGGAATCATTAAACGCATAGCGTACCCTTAATAACGCTGTAGGAAAGCACTGTTGCATCATAGGAATGGGAGACAGCGCTCACACTAGAGTTTCCAAAATTTGCGTTGTCCTATTGAACCTAGTCCATGGGATCTCCAATCGCATAGGTTAGGTTTCCACCCTGGAATCTCTTTATTGGGTTAAGGCTCTTAAACCCATTCCCCTCAATGCGCAGTTTATCTGCTCTTTTTGACAAACCTTTTGTCAGCGGATCCGCAATATTTTCCTTTGACTTTACAAAGTCTAAAGAAATGATTTCATTTGAGAGCAACTGCTTTACGGTATTGTGTCTACGACGAATGTGTCTAGACTTACCATTATAAATCACATTATGCACCCCCACACTTTTAGAAAATTGTAGGATGGCAACTTTCCATTCCATAACTCATATGGAGTTTTACTGGCCTTTTGTGGGGTATTTTATTAAAAATTAAATTTGCAGTTAAAACCGCCTCCCCACAAGTTCGAGGTAAACTTGAACTCAAAAGCATGGCGTTAGCCATCTCCTTTAGTGTCCTGTTCAATTGTTTAGCAACTCCATTTTGTTGCGGAGTATAAGGTGTAGTCGTTTGGAGAATTATTCCAAAACTAGCACAAAACTCTTTGAAATTGATTGAACTGTATTCTCCTCCTCTATTTTGAGGCACAGCTCCTTCCGTTTGTGCTTCAAATAATTTTTGAAGTCCGACCAGCCCGGAGGTAATTTCTCAATCATAGCCACCACTTGGAATGATTCACTAAGAATCGTTCCCTCGGAAGATGTCACTCGAATTAATTGCAATTCTTGAACCTGACTCATGACAGATTTAGAATTCACCATCTTGTAGTCCAAGAATTTGGCAACCACAAATTTCTTGGTGCCAGCGTCCTCAGTCTTGTATTTCTTCTCTAAGGACTCCCATAATTGTTTAGCAGATTCAATATTACAATAAACATTATAAAGAGAATTCACTAAAAGTTAAGGATATAATTTCGGCATAAGAAGTCCCCATGCTTCCAAGCCTCCAACGCACCGAGCGTCATGACATCTTGCTCATCCGGACTAATTATCGGGCACACCTCGATAAATATTTCGTCGATTGAGCATGGTCGATAGAAGAACATCTTCTCGCTACCACTGTTTAAAGCCCACTCCGGTGAATTTCTCCGGTTTCTCATTAGCTGAATCGAAGGTGTTGCCATCACAGTCGGCAAAGTTCGTTGAACTACCCCTCCAGAAACGGAGCCAAAAGCCATTTGGCCCGTACTGTTCTGAAAAACAGTCCCGGGTATACCAGTCGAATGACTTGTACCCGCACCACCAAAATTGGTGTTAGCCCAAGGGCCCGTAGCATAAGCTGCTACAAATTCAGACCCTGAGGGTTGAACATCTTCCATAGCAACGGTCGAATTGACCAAAGGAACGTCTCCGGAAACATTCGGGACATTGAAGGGCACTTGATTGTTTTCAGCCATCTCAATAATCTGACAAGAACAACAAACACAGTGAGTAAGCTAATCGCCTTAAGATTGTTGGAAATATAATCCAGAATAAACACACTGTTTGTTGTAATCAGAACATCAATGTAAAGAAGATGATAACAACTTTATAATATCCTTCCTTTTACAAATCTTGGAGCAAAAGAAAATAAGATATCACTGAAAAAATAACATAAAATTGGAGGTGAGGTACGGATAACCGAATCTCCTTAAGGCGATTAGTTCCGCCAAAGGTGCCCCGCAGATTCACGAACTATGCCTCCCAAGATACAACACCTCGAACTGTTTGGATCGGCACTATGCAAACAGGACTCAATCGAACCGTTCAATTGAACCAGCACACTCAGAAAAATCAGAAGAGTAGAAAAGTATATCAAAGCCTTTTGGAATCGAGTCGGAAAAACCAAAACCAAAAAAAAAAAAAAAAAAAAAAAATCCCTTCTTTTCATGAAGCTCTATTCTCATATCTATTTATAGAGCTTTTTAGTTCATGTACTAAAGAGATACATGAATTAAATAGACGCGTGTATCCACGAGATTCATGAATAAAGAGATACGTGAATCCAAGAGATTCATGTATCCAAAGATACGTGAATCCAAGAGATTCATGTATCCAAAGATACGTGAATCCAAGAGATTCATGTATCCAAAGATACGTGAATTCAAGAGATTCATGAACTCAATAAGTACATGAACTAAAAGATACATGAATCTAGGAAATTCATGAAATCAATAGATACGTGAATAGAAAAGATTAGGAAATACATGAATCCAAAAGAGATACGTGAATAGAAAAAACGTATCTTAATTCATTGGCTTTCGTTGATCCATTAACCATAATTATAATCATAATTACAACAAGGGATACTCCTTTCCCGAAAATGCAACATGGAAATGACGGCTTATTGCGATGCAGATTATGCCACATGTCCTATGAGTAGGAGATCTATCACTGGTTTCTGCATTAAGTTCGGAGAATCATTGCTCTCGTGGAAGACAAAGAAACAATCTACTGTATCATTATCTTCAGCTGAAGCAGAATATAGATCTATGGCCAACATTGTTTGTGAAATAGTTTGGTTAAGGGGTTTACTTCTGGATCTAGGGGCACAAGTTAAAGGACCAACTCTGCTATTTTGTGACAATGATTCAGCACTCAAACTTGCAGCAAATCCCGTATTGCATGAGAGGACAAAGCATATAGAAGTGGATTGTCATTTTACTCGAGAGAAGATCCAAGAAGGGATAGTCGAGACAAGAGGAGTCAGAACCGTGGAGCAACCTGCGGATATATTTACTAAGCCTCTTTGTCAAAGGCAACATACATATCTTCTAAACAAGCTTGGTGTTTTAGACATATATAGACCACCAGCTTGAGGGGGAGTGTTGGAAGATATGATTCACTTGTGATTTATCAAATTGTAAATTGATACAAAATCATTTATTTTAGGACTGTAAAGATAGGAGAATATTACTATTTCCTTTTATTGATTCTTCTATGTAATTAAATACATCCTGTACAGAAATTACAATGCAATGAAAAGGAATACAATTTTCCTTGGCATCTTTCTTCACGAATCCATCCTCGTTTCCTTTTCGTGACACACCCGCGAATGAAAAATGTATTATAATATATAAAAACACAAAATCGAGTAACCGACTCCAATCATGGGAACTTATGTTCCACGTGCAGAAGCCAAATTCTGTCTGTCATGAAAACACATATTCCATTACATTAACTGTTCTTTTGAGTAAAATTTACAATATTTGGGTGCCCATGATTTTCTAATTAAAAGTTCTTTTTCTAGAAACACTAAAGGAAAAAGAAGTTTTTGGCAAGAAAAAGAAAGTCTCATTCCTTCTGGCAAGAAAAATCTAGAGAAAACGACAAATGATACATGTGCTTTGGGCTAATGTGTAATATTTTCTTTGAATTTTTAATTTGTTTAATATGGACATTAAACTTTTAGTAAATGCTTGACTTAGTTCCTAAACTATAAGAGTGAATATGGTTTCAAGTAGAATCGAGAACCGGTCCGGTTCAAGGTTCTAATGCACCTTAGTCTCGTTTATGGTTTTTCTATTTTTTAGGAATTAGGAATTAGATAAAAAATTAGGGAACCATGACTCTTGAGTGAGGTGGTGATTCGCTCTTGCTCCTATTTAGGCTGTTCTTCCCTTTTTCAATATCCTCTTTAGCTCGTGCTTTGAAAACAATCACCACTTAACTTGATTATGAAGAGATCAGTAGTGTTTCAAAGCTTCTTCGAATGCATTTATCAAGCATTTCTAGTAAGGAAGTTTTCATTTTCCATGCTCCATCACAAGCTCGATATATTGAAGTTCACAATGCTTTCTCTATCAAATCCTAAAACTTATGATAAGGTAGATTTTGGTTTTAGGATATGCATGATAGGTTCTAGATTTAAAAAATAAGAAATATATTCCAATGGATATGTTGTAAGCACTTAAAGAAAAGAGGAAACGGTAAGAAATTTAGAACTGCTCATCTCTACTAGATTATATGAAAATATTTACTATTGTTATTCAATTATTTAAAGTTAGCAAAATCTTGGATCATCGAAGTGAGATATTCATTTCAAATCAATGATATAAAAATCCGCTTTATCAAGTAATAATGGACATGTTATCGCCCTAATTTTTTTTTTTTTCTTTTTCTAACTAGTAAAATAAAAGAAAGTGGACATATTGACTCATCTTTATCAAAAATCAAACTCAATAAATAAGATTTGAATTGTCATTTGAGTAAACTAAATGCTTATATTGAATGTTTATCAATAATTTAGGAATGATATTGAATAAATTTAAAATTAAAAAATGTATGGCAAATTGGTAAATGTTCAAAAATTGTAATCGTCGTCCTCTCTTAAAGTCAAGAAGGATTTTCCTAGTCCGAACTTTCTTGCTGCAGCATTGTCACATCACGCAACGATCTGGAGGATCGCGGGGACATAATCTATGAACGAGACAAAAAAGGAATGGTTTGGTCAAATCTTGAAGGCCAATGTCTATGTTGTGGTCGCCTCTCATTGGCCATAGCACGACGGAAGATGTCAGGGACACCGATCTGGTGAGTGGTGACTATCTCCCGTAGTAAATAAAGGGCAATGAAATGGCCAAAAGAATTTATAAATAATAATAATAGCAATCCCGTGCATGAAGGAGTACATTTAAAGTGGGCCCCCCATTATTTGCACTTGATCTCTCTATCAATTGCCATTAATCGGTGGGCAAATTGAGTAATTCACTTTGGAGAGTGACCCCGCCACCAACTCCACCCAACTTTCTCTTTTTCATTTCTCCTTTTGTTTTCCTTGACCCGCGCGTCTAACCACTACCCCCCAATTCAAAGCACTGTGCAAAGATTCCTTTTTTTCATTTCACTTTTTCTTTTCCTTAAATATTTATTTACTCTTCTATCATTTTGTCTTTGAAGATTCTTAAAGCAAGGCTATGGATAAAAAAAGGGCAATACCTTTTTCCAAGGGGTTAGGACACCACATTAAGTAATGACATGTATTTATACAATAAGTAGGATCTTGATAAGACGAAAAAGGGAAAAAGAAAGGGTGGGTGCAATGGTTGGGAAAAAACTTGTGCCTTCACATGATCCGAATATCATATCATATTTATTAAATTTGATTGCTGGAGGTGAATGTTGTTGAAGAAGTGATTGTTTTTGCAGGCGAAGGTGCTGGGATTCTTGGCGTTGTTATATATGGTCCATTCTTGATGACTTTCCATAGATTAGAATACATGCATAGATTGTACGAAGATTTTTCATCCTATATTTTCAGTGGATATAGTTAGATCCAATGTGCATTTGTATAGAAATGGATCGTCTTCACTAAAGGATCCTCCTATGATGTGAGCCATAATGATCTTTTTGCTCTTGAAATATGACACTTCAAAAATTTCGAGTAACATGCTCTCGTACCAATTGAAATGGCTAAAGCAACAACTAAGAAGGGAAGGTTGGTTGTTTTAAGAAAACTAAAAATCTTTAATGAAATATATGAGAATGTGCTTTTGTAGAAGGAGATTAACTATGCAGATGTAGTAACTTCTATTGGACATATAATAAAATAATTAAAGAGATTGAAGACATTACAAGACAAATTCCTAGTGGTTTAGTCTTCCACTCGGTACACTTTACCCTCTCAACTCTAGTAGAGCCATGAACAAGACTCAAATCCATTAAGTAATCACTGGGATTTTATGGTTTGGAGATGTGCTCCCACTACAAGAAACTCAAAAAACGTTCTACAAGCACAAACACCTCTTACAACCCTACAATCCCCTCTGCTTTCGCAGATAATTACAATATGAAGACAAACATTCCACAAGCGATTGTTTGTGTGGAGATTTTAATCCTATATGTCCAGTAGATATAATTATATCCATCGAACATTTGTGGTCTCTAGAAAGGCATTGTCTTCACCGAAGGATGCTTCTATGATGCGAGCCATAAGGATCTCTTGCTCTCGAAATATAGCACTTCACAAAATTTAAGTGACATACTCTGATACCAATTAAAATAACTAAAATAACAACTAAGAAATCGTGATTGGTTATTTTAAGAAAATTAAGTGAAAGATATGATAATGTGATTTTGTATAATAGATTAGTTATGCGAGTGTAGTAACTTCTATCAAATGTATATTAAAAGAGTTAAAGAGATAGAAAATATTGCAATACAGATTAATGGTGGTTCGGCCTTCCACTTGGCACACTTTAGCCTCTCAACTCTAACAACCATGAACAAGACTCAAATCCATTAAGTGATTGCTGAGATTTTACGGTTTGTAAATGGTACTCTCTCTATAAGAAGCTTAGAAGATGATTCTACAAGTACAAGCACCTCTTACAACCCTACAATCTCCTCTCTTCCCATATTTCAAGAATTCAGCCCACACGTAGAATTGCAATCTAAAGACAAACACTGCACGAGTGAAAGCTAGAGTGCATGCTGCGATGCAGTGATAATTTAAGTTCGGAATTTTCGGCTATCTTCAGAGTTACCTTTGATATGTTTATAGAGGCATTTAACCTCCAAAGCATTAGTTGGGAGCTGTTTTAGAGTCAAATGAGCCGTTGACCATCTTCTCTAGCAATCATACTTGCAATCTGTACACAATTAGAGTATACTCACGAAGGCAAAGCACGGTTTTTCCATTAATTGAGCCTTTTGCTTATGTATGGTCTGCATGACTCTCTAAATGGTAGAGGTGGCAAATGGATGGGTCGGGTCGAGTCGGGTATGGGTCAGGTTGAAAATGGGTCGACCCATATTTGATCCATTTAATCTGTTTTGACCCATATTCTTGTAGTGTAAATCTAGTGACCCATACCCGACCTGACCCGTACCCGACCCATACCCGACTTGACCCGTGTTGCTAAAACTTATTAATATTCTAGGAAAACTCACTTCTACTATATGCTAATTGGATTAAAACTTCAAATTAAATTCAAAATAGTAAATAAAATAAAAATAAAAAGTTAAAAAAAAAACCTATAAATTAAAATATTTATAAATAATTAGACTATGCACATGCTTCTCTTATTTGAAGTCAACATACTATTGAATAACTAAAAACTATAATATGAAATTTTTTTAACTAAACCTAAAAAAGCTCATTTTTATGATTTTTTTGTAAAAAAAAAAAGTATAAAAAAGTATTGTTAAAACATTTTTATGCAATACAAATTTAATGAAATTTTTTTATAATTCTTTTTAAAATATTTTAAAAAAATCGAATTTTTATTTTTTAAAATATAATTTTTATTTTAAAAATAATATTTTCGATTTTATTTTTTAAAATAATTTTATTTTAAATATAAATTTTATTTTTTAATAATTATTTTTTTTTTCTTTTTTTTTTTTTTCTTCGGCCGGCGACCGGCCACGGGCGAGGCTCGAGCTTGCCGGCGTCGGGCGGGGCCTCGGCCTTACCCGTTCGGCGAGATCGAGCCCCACCGGACGCCGGGCGAGCTCGATCTCGCCCGGCCTCGTCGTCGGCCGGCGATTGGCTAAGGGAGGAAGGAAAAAAAGAAAAAGAAAAGAAAAAAATTGAAATATAAAAAATAATATAATTTGGATTTTTTTTTATAAAAAAACATTTTATAAATTTAAAGAAGGCCATGGCCATGGCCATGGGTTGAAAGTAGGTCTAAATGGGGTTATTAATGAGTTATTAGTAATAACCCATTTAGTTTTGTGCTTTATTTTCTCAAACCCATTTTTTACCCATATTTAACTTTCACTTGACCCATATATGATCCATTTAACTAAAAATGGGTTATGATATGGGTTTATGACCCATATTGCCACCTCTACTAAATGGTCCTCACAAAAATGGCAAAACTGCCGGATCTTCTCTTAGGCTCCTCTTTAGGGTTCCAGAGCTTGAAAATCTGTTATATCACTTTAAAAATCAATTTTACGAAGCAATCTCAACAAGTCTCCGATGACTCTCGCCTTCTCTTAGGCAAATGGACAATGTGGTCAAAAAATGAGAGAGAGAGAGGGCAACGGGGATATGTGGTGACAATAGAGACCGACTTCGAGAAGCGGGGGGGCTAGGATTGGTGGAGAAGAGGAAAGAAAGTTCCCTTTTGATGGAGACAGATGACATTTTTAATGGGGAGGTTATTTGAAATTTGATTAGATTTTGATTTATCTTTACGTTGTTTGGAGGAAAACATTCAACTTATTAAGATTTGAATGTAAAAATTGATTTATCGAGCAATACGTTTTGTTCATTAACTATACGATATATTCTTAACCAAATCAATTTTGTAAAACAATTATGGTAAGACTACGAAGATGCTCGCTTAAATTACATTTTAGTTAAGTAAAACTCATCCAGGAGTCTTGGCCCGGTTTTGGGATCTATTGAACAATTACCTCTACTCAAATTAGATTTGTCAAAATTAATCAAGAATTGATTTTTCAACGCATTAATGAGTTGTGTTATTATACGGGTCAGTTATATTGAATAAATTGGTTTAGATTAGTAATACTTAGGATAATATGTGTGTTATATATGTTCACAATTTACTAAGATCTAATCTACCTTTATGATCTCTCTTTATTCTCTCTCATAGTCACTCGATCCCGCGCTCGCTCACTTCGCGATCTCACCTCAGTTTTGGGTATGAGTTTACTTTTGATTTGATTAAATATGAAAGTTTATTAACTATAATGATCTTGCAAATTAAGTCAATGGCGAAAATACCAAAGAAATAAATGAGAAACAATGAGGACATTATAAATTTACGTAGTTCGGTTCAAATATTGATGCCTACATTCACATGGAGAGCCAGTAATAAATATTATATTAATAATCGAAAAATCAAAGTTATAATCGCTCACGCGCTCAACTATTTTCTGTATCTAGATTTGAATTTAAACCCAAAATGTTTATAAATAAATAAACTCAATTGGATGTAAACTCTTTGCACAAAATTAAAGCACATGCATTTAGGCCCAAACCAAAAAATTCACGTACGGCTAGAGACAAGAGTTGCGTTCTTTCTTTTGTGATTCGCGGCTCGCTCCTCGGAGTGTGGCTTCTTGTTCGGGAAAAGCAAAACCCGTCTGACTCGTGTGGTGCTCGAATATGAAAGGGGAAAAGCAAAACCCACCCTCGACTATATCCTTGTTTGGACCACTGGACTACGACTAATCCATAGTTATCAACGCGTAGAGGGTAATTATGAACTAACATTCCTAGTAAAAACTTTATCCAAATCCACAAAATATTACATTCACAGTTTTACAAAATCTCACTGTTAAAAACTTAATCAGTCTGACAGAAAAAGTCAAAATCAAGACTGAAAACAACATCTTTCCTATTCCAAGTTGAATATTGATAGGTCCTCACTCCTTGAACTGCGCTGCAAAAACAAGCCATTGTCCATTATAATTCCACCTGTTGTTGATAAATACGCAGGACGTGGAACTTCTAGAAAATGGAACGATCTGTCAATTTAGTTTCTAGTTTTTTGAAAAGTTTAGAGATAAGTACACTGAAAATCTTATAACTTGTCACAAGTGTAATTGAGTCTTAAAATTTATAAAATGTGCAATCAAATCCTAAAATTTGTCAAACTAGTATAATTGAATTTTCTATTAACTCCATCTAACTTAATTAATAGAAATGGTAATGTGGCTTTTCTTCTTCTTCTTCTTATTATTATTATTATTATTATTATTATTATTATACATGGCGATGACGTTGTTAAAATATATAACGCAAGGCTAAAATGACACTGTTTAGTTTAAAAAAAAATAAAATAAATTGGGACTTTTGTCTTTGCTGCTTTGCTTTTAGTCCGATGAAATGCTGGATGTGCAATTTGTGTGACTGATGTGTTTCAGTGCGGAGAGCAACCGAAGTGACGATTCTCTGCCTCGCTTCTCGCCCGGAAAACTATTCGGGAAAGTCAATGCTGAGCCCAAATGATGTAGAAACAGAATCTCCCTTCATAATATTACCCACCCTGTCTCTCCCTGGTCTGGAAAACTCGAGGAAGAAGAGGAGGCAGAGAGAGAGAGAGAGAGAGAGAGAGAGAGAGAGAGAGGGCAGCAGAAAAACGAGTGGACAGCTAACCGGGCTCTTGTGCTGCGACTGGAGATCTGAAATTTATCTACATAAACCAACCTGTCCAGAAATTGTGCACTAATTACCTTCTCTCATACAAAGGCATAAAGAAGGAAAGAGAGGAGGAGGAAAAGAATAAACTGACACCAGCACAGAAGCCGCCAAAAGCCTCTGTTAAGTCTTCGATTAATTCATTCTTTTCCTCCCCACCTTCCTTCCTTTTGCTGTCTTCCAATGTGAAAAAGTGTCGCAAAACGAAAACACAGGAAGTCGAAACGCGACGAAAGTAGAAACCACTAGCTGGCGTGGGGGGCATCTTTGCATTACCTCAGTGAAGTGGCGCGGCAGCTTCTTGGCGAGATCGCGTTCGAGTGGTTCAGGATCTAGCGAGCTCGGCTTCTCGATGGCCAACACGTGTTAGCGAGCTCCGAGGGCAGCAGCTCCTCGGGAGATCGATGGGGGTAGACCGAATCGCTGTCGGCTGCTCGAGGCATCTTTCTTCGGTTTTGCTGAGGTTTCCTCGGGGTTCGATTTCATAGGAGGATTAAAGGAAAAATAATAAAATAGGAAAATTTTTAAAAAATAATAAAAAATAGAAAAAATATTGAAGAATCATTTAAAAATATCTATATCAGCGCTATCCGCACCACGTAGGACAGCTGCATTTACGTCAATGATTACCAATTTAAATGGGCTGAATGGATTTGAATTGATACTAATATAAAAATATTTAAAATTAAATTAGTTCAATTGAAAGATTTATAATTTAATTAGTATCAATATAATATATTTAAGACTTTTTTACTACTTTTCCCCATATTTGGTCATGATAACGGTCGCTAGTTCTTTTCATTTTTCCCATTTAGGCCTTTACTTATTTGTTTGCATCGGTTCTCCTTGTCCCTTCGTATGAAGCTCCGCCCATACATTGCTACCCCTAAAGAAGAACCTTGGATACATGGGGGTTGTGTGCTTCTGGCGTCTATCTCGGTCCTTGAACATGGATTTCACGTGGGAAAAGCTCGTGCTTTGTCAAGCTTTTTTGAGAATGGCTTCGTGGTCGAGATTCTGATTACCGGTGATCAACTCCAATCCCGTCGTGTCAAGGTGCCTTGCGAAAGTTGAGTCCCTGCGCCGTTGCGATAATTTCTCATTTGAGATGCACAACGCACGGGCTGTCATGATCGCAGCCTCTAAGACACATATGCCACAAACCCACCATTTCCGCCGAACGCCACTCTTTTAATTTGTGTTTGGAGAAATTGAGCTTTTCAGACAGAGATCGTTTAAGGATCGTGATTTTGTGGAGTTTAATACTATTAAGGTGTGTTTCCTTAAGCCGAGTGGGGTCCAATTTTGTGGGTCTTATCCATTCAATTAATTAAATGTGGAATTACTCATGATTAATATCTCCGATTCTCGGCCCCACTATGTATGGTCCATTCTTGATGGCATTTCACATGTTTGTGCAGAGATTTTAATCCCATATTTATATCTAGAGAGAACTACTTAAAAAGTCCTAAATATCTTACGATTGTACCAATTCAGTCTTAAACATTTTGCGATTATGTCAATTCAGCCTATCTAGCCAAATTTAGCCAGTTTATGCTAACATGGACACCAACCGTTTGGTAAACGCTAATGTGATAATTTTTTTAAAAATATTTTTAATTTTTTCAAATTTTTTATTAATTTTTTATTTTTATTTTTTTCCTTTTCCTTTCTTCTTCCGGCTTCCTTACCCCGTAGTGGCCAGCGAGGTTCATTAGTCATTGGTCGATGGCCACGAAGCCCTTGCTAGCCATCGATGAGGGTCACGGCCCTCGCCCACCCTCACCGGTGGCCTCGCCCCAATCTAGGCGAGGCCTGGGACTACAGGTGAGGCAACTTCACCCAGATCTGGGCAAGGCCAGTCTCACCCTAGCCTCGCCCACGGTTGGCGAGGCCATGGTGGCCAGTGACGAAGCCAATTTGGTGGATTGCTCGAGGATCGAGGAGGAGGACGATGAGGAGGAGGGCGATGACTTAGGGGGGTCAGAGTCTGGTTGAAAGCGAGCTTGGCGATGGACGATTGCTGCTCCTTAAGCGGAAGTCCTATCGTGATAGCACTTGGAGTAAAGGTCCTACGTCGCAGGGCTCCCGAAGAAGCCGCACTTGTTTGCGTAGAGGCATGAAGCCTGGCACTCGTGCTCTTCCACCATCTTTTCTTTTTCCAGGACCTACCAAACACACGCATCAAACCGAAGCGTACCCAATGATCACGACCTCAAACACGCCCGGAACTCACAAATCAAGAACCCAGCAAACATACAGATCTAGGTCTACCCATCTAAGGGTCCCCTCTTTCCTCCAAACACACCAAATCAAAATCACTATCGCCAGAAACCTTAAGAAGTTGGAGAGAGACAAAGATTGCTTCGCCTGCAGCCCCAGGCCTCACCCAGATTTGAGTGAGGCCACCAGCGAGCCTCACCAGAGCCTTGCTAGCCACCGTGGAGTAAGGAAGGCAAAGAGAAAGAAGAGAAAAAAGAAAATTAAAAAAATTTAAAAAAGTTAAAATATTATTAAAAACTTGCCACGTCACCATTCAGTTTTCATGTCAAATCTAGCTAGATAACCACTGGGATTCGCCCTAGTGGCCACCCTTCCAACATGGAAGGGGGAGGTGAGGGGTTCAAATCCCCACCTTCTCGGGGGATGGGGTGGGGACGCGTTAGTTTCAAGAGTGGGTTTCGACTCCCACGCCCGCAAGAGGCGGGACAAAAGTCCGAGAGTGAGTGTAGAATAGGATTAGAGTAGAACCGACTAAAAAAAAAAAAAAAAAAAATCTAGCTAGATAGATTGAATTGGCATAGAGAACTGAATTAGCAAAAAAAAAAAAAGAATTTATGACTAAATTGACATAATTATAACATGTTTATGATTTTTTTTTGTAATCCTTCCGTTATATCCATTTAACATTTGTGGTTTAGAAATGGGTTGTCTTCATTGAAGTATGCTCCTGTGACGTGAGCCATAATGATTTTTTCGCTCTTGAAATATAGCATTTTAAAAATTTGAGGAGCATTCTCTAATAGCAATTAAAATGGGGATAATGATGTAAATGATCACTGAACTTTGAGCTAATGTATAATGTGATATCTAAACTTTCAATTTATTTAATGTAATCTAAGGATTTTATGTGTATGTTCAATCTTGTCCCTATAATATATAAAATTATTCGATATTGTCATTCCATTAATTCAAATATTGAACATTTTTATATAATTCAGCAATTGGGAGGATTACCAAAAAAGTCATAAACCTATTGCAATTGTACAAATTCAGTCATAAACTTTTTTTTTGGGCTAATTTAGTTCTAAACTTTTTACAATTGAGCCAATTCAGTCCATCCGGCCAAAATTGGCCGGCCGGCACTAACGTGGACGCTGGCCGTCTGGCGAACGCTGCGTGGCATTTTTAAATATATATATATTTTTTTATTTCGAATTTTTAAATATTTTTTTTTGGTCGTTATTGTCTTGGGTCGATCGAAATTCGAGTGCGTAAGCAATATCGTTCGTGGGTTGTCGGATCCGAGTTTGCATTTTGCGTCCTGGGTTGGTCCCGTTCTGTTTGCAGAGTCCTTCGTCGGCAATGGATCTCCGGTTTTTGCCTTGTTTTTGTGGCGGTTGGTCTGTTCGGACATGAAATTGTACTGTTCAGGTTCTTGTTTGTGCTCACAAGTTTCCGTCTTGGCTCTGGTTAGATTGAGCTTCCTCACTGGACTGATATAGTGAAGACCGCTACCTTCAAGGAGCTCGCTCCGTACGACCCTGATTGGTACTACATCAGAACCGGTACGTATGCTTCGCAACCGAGAAATTTTGCGGACTCGTGAATCGATCACTGATGTAATTGATGTGTCTTCTCTGGATTTGCTTGCAGCTTCCATGGCCAGGAAGATCTATCTAAGGGGAGGTCTGGGGGTCGGTGCTTTCCGTAGGATTTATGGCGAGAGCAAGAGGAATGGCAGCCGCCCGCCGCATTTTTGCAAGAGCAGCGCCCGCCGGCGCCCAGAGAAGGAGAAAATGGGGAAAAAAAAGAAAAGAAAAAGAATTTAAGAATTCAAAAAAATATTTTAAAAATGTCACGTCACGTCAACTCCGGTCAACCAATTTTAGCCGGATGGATTGAATTGACATAATTGTAAAAGACTTAGGATTAAATTGGCAAAAAAAAAAAATTTAGGACTGAATTAGCACAATTACAATAGGTTTAGGACTTTTTTGGTAATTCTCTCTTCATGAATGAAATTGCACATTAGGCTAGAATTCAAAAATCAAATTGACCAAATTAAAAGTCCATAGACTACATTGTATATTGGGCCAAACTTTAGAAAACCATTTGTAACATTTTCCAATTCAAATGGCTAAAACAACAACTAAGAAGGGGTGATTCGTTGTTTTAAGAACATTAAAACTCTTGAGTGAAGATATACGGATGTGCTTATGTAAGACGAGATTAGTAACGCAGATGTAGTAACTTCTATTAGACATATAATAAAAGAATTACCTTTTGATCTACTTATAGAGGCCTTTAATCTTCAAAGCATAAGCCGAAAGCTGTTTCAGAGTCAAATGAGAGACGTTGACTGTCGTCTATAGCAATCGTACCTACAGTCTCCGCAGTTAGAGTATACTCTAGAAGACGAAACAAGGTGTACCATTAAGAGAGGTTTTTGCTTCTGTAGTCCATATGACTCTCTGAATTGCCCTCGCAAAAGTGGCAGGACTGCCAAATCTTCTCTAGGCTCCTTTCTGGGGTTCTAGAGCTTGGAGATCTTTTCTAGGCTTCTTCTATACTCTAAGATGACTCTAGCCGTTTTTTAGGCAAATGGACAATGTGCTCATATCTGCATGTTTTTCAGTGTGTTGGCGGATCCCTTGCTCATCACATTTTTAGTTAATAAAATAAAAATGAATGGATGATGATCTTTAATCTATCGTGAGAATAAAAATTTATTTTTGACAATAAAAAATTAAATAATAAATAATTATAAATTATTGTGAGGCTCACTCCTTTAAGAATTTGTGGATCATAATAAATTGTTATTCTCACAACAATTCAAAAACTATTATATTAGAAAAGCCTTCAAAACAATTGGGCGAAGCAACCGCAATGAATCTACAAAAATGCTGGCTTAAATTATTTTCTGGCTAAATGAACGAAGCTCATAAAGGAAATCTTGGCCTAGTCGTGGCGAGAAGGAGATTTAAAATGCTTTTTTGGTTACTCGAGATATCCGACATTTTTGTATGGCGAAATGACGAGCAGCCCACGCGCCCTCCAATCAGGAGTGCAATGCGGTGAAACAGAACACACCTCCCAACCCCACCCGGCGCAAGAAAAGCCCTCAGCATCCCCAGCCGCCGCCCTATGGGAGGAAGATCTGCTACTATGTAAGATAGTCTCACATCACTGGGGAAAAGCCCTCTAGCTTGCTTGATAACCGTTGCAGCTTTCCTCACCTCACATGACATCTTTTGAGAATGACACCCCCGGGATATTTCTTCTAGAAAAATATCCACAATTCTCCTTTGCTAAACCTTTTTTCACATTGGTATCAATTTAGTCTATCCAGCCAATTTTGGCTAGTCGGCATGACGTGGATGCTGGCTTGGCAATTTTAAAATAATTTTTTAATTTTTTTTTCGAATTTCTTAGTAATTTTTTTCTTTTGTTTTTTTTTTTTTTTTTTTTTTTTTTTTTTTCCTTCTTCTTCCTCCTTGGACTTTCTCGCAATGGCCAACGAGCTTCATTAGGTGAGGGTTGTGAAGCCCTTACTGGCTGCTGGCAAGGGTTGTGGCCCTGGGTGAAGTTGCCTCACCAACTCACCCATGACCCTAGGTGAGGTCGGGTGAGAGACACGAAGCCCTCGTCGACTGACCGCCCTCGTCAACTGACCTTCGTTGACGGCCAGCGAGGGCTTCGAAGCCCTCACCCAATGGCCAGCGAGCTCGTCGGCCATTGCGAGGAAAGTCCATGGAGGAAGAAGAAGGGAAAGAAAAGGAAAAAGAAAAGAAAAAAGAAAAATTAACAATAAATTCGAAAATTAAAAAAATATTTAAAAATTGTCACGTTAGTGTTTGGCTATTGGCCAACGTCCACGTCAGTGCCGACCAGCTAAAATTAGCCGGATAAACTGAATTGCTACCAATGTGAAAATATTTAGAAATAAATTTGTTCGATTAAAAGGTTTATGATTGAGTTGGTATTAATGTAATATGTTTAAAACTTTTTGGATACTTTTCCCTCGTAGTTTGATGGGAGGACATTTACGACTTTTAACCTAACCTTTGAGTTTTGCTGCTCTTCCTTCCATCATAATAGAATTATACAACTTTTAACTTTATCCTGGAGCTTTGCTGATCTTCCTCCCATCATAATAGAGCCACCGTCCTCCCTTTGCTGGACTTCCTCCAATCATAATAGTCTTCCTCCAGTGGGAGGACATTTACGACTTTTAACTTTTAAGTTCACGTTAGATGAGGTCCTTTTCGCTGACCTCAGACCTCATCTTTCTCTCATCTAAGTGAACTTAGATGAGTCTGAGGTGAGGTCTGACGTCAGCGAAAAATCATCTTTCTCTCATCTAAGTGAACTTAGATGAGGTCTGAGGTGAGGTCTGAGGTCAGCGAAAAGTGATTTTTCGCTGACGTCAGACCTCATCTAACGTGAACTTAAAAGTTAAAAGTCGTAAATGTCCTCCCATTGGAGGAAGACTATTATGAGGAGGACATTCACGACTTGAATTTGATCTGTGAGCTTTGCTGATCTTCCTACCTCTCGCTATATAATACCGATCCTATACGCTTCCTTCAGTCGCTTCGTTCTCTCTCTTCTTCCTCTATCTATCCCTGCACTCTCGTCACTGCAATAGAAGACTACGGTTGGTTTCGTTCCCTGGTTCGGTCTCTGCCAAGGTAGGATCCTTGCATGGCTTGAATTTCTTCGTTCTTAGGCTGGGCAACTGAACGAGTTGCACTAGTTACTTACCTGTCTTGCCTATCGTTGAAGTTTCTTCGATGATCCAGAGAAATGGCGTCCCACGTCGTTGGCTATACTCGCATGGGCCCCAAGAGGGAGCTGAAGTTTGCCCTGGAATCATTCTGGGATGGAAAGAGCAGTGCCAAGGATTTGCAGAAAGTTGGGGCTGATCTCAGGTCATCTATCTGGAAGCAGATGGCCAGTGCCGGCATCAAGTACGTTCCCAGCAATACCTTCTCATACTTTGATCAGGTGCTCGACGCCACCGCAATGCTTGGTGCTGTTCCTGCCCGATACGGTTGGAACGGTGGTGAGATTGGATTCGATGTTTACTTCCCGATGGCCAGAGGGACCGTCTCCGTCCCTGCTATGGAGATGGCCAAGTGGTTCGACACCAACTAGTAAGTCATGGATCTCGACTAGTAAGAAAATTTCATTTTATTTTGGTTAATTTTTTCGACGTTAAACTAACCCATTCATCTCATATCGTCCAGCCACTACGTTGTGCCTGAATTGGGTCCTGATGTCAGGTTCTCGTACGCTTCCCGCAAGGCCGTCACCGAGTACAAGGAGGCCCAGAAGGTAAACGCTTGGTCTTGTTATTTTCTTCATTCTTGCTGTCTCAGCTGCCGGTTCGATTGGGCTATGTTCGGCCCGGCCCATAAAATGAAGTGTCTACGTCTTAGTGACCCGATCCGCATGCGACCTGAACCGGATGACGAATCGGGTCGGCTATCGGTTGGGGTTTGCAATTAGGAAATTTTCCAAAATCCCATTTCGTGTTTGTTCCCTTGTGCGATTTTCTCTCTCCTCCCTCCCTTTTCCGTCTCAATACTTTACCGGACGCCGCCCTCCCGACGCTGCCACCTCCGCCGTTCCTTCGCTGCGACGCCGCCGGCATCCGAGCTCGATGGTGACTGCCGAAAGCCTCGGATCTGCCCGACCATCCCCTGACTCTCCCCTCGTCCAACTCCCAGCCTCTGCAACGCTCGAACGGGGCCAAAGGCGGTCGTCGACGCTCGCGCTTGCCTCGCTAGAACTCGATCGCGGCTGATCCGAGGCCAGGCTCACCCCTAAATCTCGAACGAGCTTCCCCGCCCTCGGCGCTCGTCCTCGTCGACAAATTCTGACTCTTTTGTTGGTTGTTGTTTGTCGTTTAATTTTCGTATGTCTTTATCTGCTCATACATTTTTGTCTTCCTACGGCCGTTACATAATCTTTGCCTTATCTAAAGCTATCTTTTTGGGAATTCGTTTGCTAATTTCCAGCTTGGAGTAGACACTGTTCCAGTCCTTATTGGCCCGGTGTCCTATCTGCTGCTATCCAAGCCTGCAAAAGGTGTGGAGACGACCTTTTCTCCTCTGTCCCTTCTCGGCAAAATACTTCCCATCTACAAGTAAGATATTATCAAACTCTTCTCTTGCAGTCTTCATTTGCCCAAGTTTTGAATACTCTTCCTGACCAATGGCCAACCATTCAGGGAAGTTGTCTCTGAACTTAAGGCAGCTGGCGCTTCATGGATTCAGTTTGATGAGCCCACCCTTGTGTTGGATCTTGATTCTCACCAACTGCAAGCTTTCACCGAAGCATACTCGGAACTAGAATCAAGTCTTTCTGGCGTGAATGTTGTCGTCGAAACATATTTTGCTGATGTTCCTGCTGAGGCATATAAAGTTCTTACTTCCTTGAAGGCTGTCACTGGATTTGGATTTGATTTGGTCCGTGGAACACAGACCCTCGATTTAATCAAGGGTGGGTTCCCCACGGGCAAGTATCTCTTTGCTGGAGTTGTTGATGGGAGGAACATCTGGGCTAATGATCTTGCTGGATCGCTCAGCACGCTCCTTGCCCTCGAGAGCATTGTGGGAAAAGGTATTACTTTCTGCATATGTTTTTCAATATAGTGTGATCTGCATGTTATGTATCCTTAAAGTTAATATCTGAAATTCCTTATTTATCTGTAGAAAAAGTTGTGGTCTCCACCTCTTGCTCTCTTTTGCACACTGCTGTTGACCTCGTTAACGAGACTGAGTTGGATGAGCAAATCAAGTCTTGGCTTGCATTTGCTTCTCAGAAGGTCGTTGAAGTCAATGCTTTGGCCAAGGCTTTGGCTGGACAAAAGGACGAGGTACGGTCGGTTATCTTTTTGTTAAAGATGATGCTGAAAAGCGGCATACTATGTCCACACTGTGATTGTTGGTATTAGGTAGTCTTGGCAGCGGTGGTGATCCACATTGTTAGCTTATTTTCTAGAATTAATTGCTTCTACTCTATTCCAAATAGACATCGGCCGAAACCAATGCAATTACCTTGTTGTGGGTCTCTTTAATTACTGGCTGGACAGAGCTACATACATGTGGCAACGACAAAATATGGATAAATGTAATCTAGGCCTGTTAAGTGGCACCTCTAGGGTGTTTGTCAAGCATAATGTTCAATTTCCAAAGTATTGATTACTAATGTTGTGAGAGAGTATTTCGATGCTTACTGTCGATGGCTCTGTTTTCAGGCATTCTTCTCAGCTAATGCTGCTGCTCAGGCATCAAGAAAGTCCTCTCCAAGAGTCACAAACGAAGCTGTCCAAAAGGCTGTATGTTCCCCTATTAAGTTACCTTTCATTTTTTATGCATTCCTAAAATAGCAATTAGAATTATATTACTGGTGTCTTGAACTTGTGATATCCTCGTCTCTCTCAGGCTGCTGCATTGAGGGGCTCTGATCATCGCCGTGCCACAACTGTGAGTGCTAGACTTGGTGCTCAGCAAATGAAGCTTAATTTGCCAGTCATCCCAACAACCATCATTGGCTCCTTCCCTCAGACTGAGGAACTCCGAAGAGTGCACTCCGAGTACAAGGACAAAAAGTGAGTAAACTAGATCTTTCTTTTCTAATTAAACAATGATGGATGTGACATGGGGCCGTTATCCTTTTCAGTATGACCCTTATTGGGCCTCTAACTGCACTTCGTTATAGGATCTCCGAGGAAGAATATGTTAAGGTCATCAAGGAGGAAATTAACAAAGTTGTCAAGCTTCAAGAGGAGCTTGACATAGATGTCTTGGTTCATGGGGAGCCTGAGGTAAGACACTCTTTGAATCTGGCATTGTAATTAAGACAGACTATGTTGGATAAAATAGGTAGCATCTTATGAACTATGTTTTCTTTCTTTAACATCTTGATCTGGATGTATCCAATACAGAGGAATGGTATGGTTGAATACTTTGCAGAGCAGTTGTTGGGTTTTGCTTTCACTGTTAACGGGTGGGTGCAATCTTATGGATCTCATTGTGTGAAACCACCCATCATCTATGGTGATGTGAGCCGCCCCAAGCCAATGACTGTCTTCTGGTCCACCACAGCCCAGAGCATGACTGGTCGCCTGATGAAGGGAATGCTTACGGGCCCTATCACCATTCTCAACTGTTCCTTTGTCCGAAATGACCAACCCAGGTATGGAAGAAAGTGACCTTCTTGTGTACATGGGATCAATGAAAGAGCAAAATTTTTATTTCTTCTTTTGGGACTAGAATAATAGATATTCATTTCACAGGTTCAAAACTTGCTATCAAATCGCCTTGGCCATCAAGGACGAAGTCGAGGATCTTGAGAAAGCAGGGATTAATATTATTCAAATTGATGAGGCAGCTTTGAGAGAGGGTCTGCCACTGAGAAAGTCTGAACAATCTTTATACTTGGATTGGGCTGTCCACTCTTTTAGAATCACTCACTGTGGTGTCAAGGATACTACCCAGGTTCCTTCATAGCTCCATTTCTTTTTTTTTTCTTACTTCTCTTATTTATTTTTTTATTTTTTTATGTGGGAAGATCCGTTTCCCACGTATACTGATTTCACTTGATGCCTGTTATTGATTGGCAGATCCACACTCACTTGTGCTACTCCCACTTCAGTGACATCATCCTCTCAATCATCGACATGGATGCCGATGTCATCACAAGGGAGAACTCTGGCTCTGATGAGAAGCTCCTCTCAGTTTTCCACAAGGGAGTCCAGTATGGTGCTGGGATTGGCCCCAGTCTCTATGGCATCAACTCTCTCATGATACCTTCAGCTGAAGAGATTGCTGAGAGAACCACCAAGATGCTCACAACAAATGTATTGTGGTTTAACCCTGACTTTGTACTCGAGACTCGTAAACACATTGGGGTCAAGCTTGCGCTCAAGATCTTTGTTGCTGCTGCCGAGCTCCTCTGCACCCGACTTGCCGAAGCTAAAAAAGAAAAGTTTGAGTAACTTACTCGTCAGTCAAGTCAATTCTTCTTGCACACAAGGGTGTATTGCCGTCATATTATTGATCCAGTAAGTGGGTTTCTTTATGGAATCTGAGGAGTCATAGTCCTGGTTACCCTATCTCCCCCCAAAAAAAAAGAAAATGAAAAAGAAAAAAAGAAAATGTTGTGTGTGTTTAGGAGAGAGGATGGCAAATGAATAAATTATTATTTACATCTTGTGCATCAATGTCATTCTTTTAACTCACTTTTTAACGGTATTGTCCCTTCGAAAGAGACTTTCCTGCTGTTTCAACTTTCATATGAAAACAATTCTGATATCTGCTGCCGAATGCATTAGCTGCTTAAAGCTAGCTCGTCTATGGATGAACATTTCATCTATCAAATATATTGGTTGCAGCTCTGAGTGCTGAGTTTGAATGAGGATGAGAATGGGTAGCGTAATATACTCGACTTGATATGCTGCAGTGCAAAACTCTAAATTTTGAGTTGCTGTATGAGCTCCGTTGATACTCGAGAGAACAAACTCGCCATTGCAAAGGTTGTGCTGAGCTAAAGCTTGCATTTATGGGATGGACTAATGGTACGTTACGTAATTTCAAAATAGCTGTTACATTCTTATGGTAACTTGTTTCTTCCCCCCAGTCAAAAGCAAGTAGTGAAATAAGTCGAGCCAATGTTAGTACCTTTTATATTCGGATCCGCTTGACCTCCTCTTAAAACATCTGCACGGAAGGAACAAAAGAAAACTAATCTTGGATCCAGACGAGTAAATTCTCATTTATTCATCCGCGGCTTTACTTGCCTCTTGAGTATATCCTTGTTTGGACCACTCGACTACTACTAATCCATAGTAACCAACGCGTAGAGGGCAATTATAGACTAGCATTCCTCGTAAAAACTTCATCCGAATCCACAAATATACATTCGGAGTCTTGTAAAATCTCTCTATTCAAAACTTAATCAGTCTGACAGGGAACAGTTAAAATCAAGATGAAAAAAGAGATTTTTCCTATTCAAAGTTGAATATGATAGGTCTTCGAATTTCCCTGAAAACACAAGCTGACTAACGTGGCCATTATCCATTTATTATTCTACCCATTGCTGATAAATACGCAAGACGTAGAACCTCTATAAAATGGAACAATCTATCAACTTAGTTTCCAATTTCTTAAAAAATTTATGGATAGACCTCTTACATATTGCAAGTACCCAATTAGGCGTTTGATCACCGCTTGATTGCTTGTCTAATGCACGCGATCCTTGCGGAACAGAACTTAGAGTAATTTGTTGCAGATAATGAAGTATATGTTGCGTGATCTCACATCAATATGCCTCATGATAAACTGAAAGAAATTTTCTATGTAGAGTCTAATTGCGCTCTCTCTAATCTATCTAGTCTTTTGAGATTTATGTACGACTTAGTAATGGCCAACGGGCCGTGCCGGCCCAGGCAAGGTATGGCCAACACGATTGGGCCAGTTCTGGTCCGGGCCCGTTAGTGAAAAAAGGTGTCTTGGCAATGCGTTTCGTTGGCTTTTTGCATTTTGGTCAATTAAACCCGCAACATACGCTTGCAATGCTCTCTGTGATTGAATGTATTCCGCAGATCCAACGAAAACGGGATTTTGAATCCTGCACCACTTGCTAACGATGATAAGCAGAGCAAGACCAAGAGGGAAAGTTCGAGTCTCCGTGTTACATCACTACATTCTGTATTCTGTCCGATTAGCATCCTGACTGAAGAGGTCAATCTCCTCTAATGCTTAAAGTGATGCTTCGTATGTCCTTACTGAATAAAAATTGTGCGACTTGACGAAGGGCCATGACTAATGCCCTTGTAGCCAACAAAAAATCATGATAATGATAATAATTGTAATAATAAGGAATAGTTGTACACTTTGCCTAAAGCGTGATTTTACTATCGTCATGGGATCTCCATAATCGGTGTTGCCTGAGTCGATTTAGCTTGATCGTAATATCGTGAAACACGTGACAAGATGTAACCATAGTTTGTCTTAGCATTGGCTATAGAGTTTTATGATATTCTTCACGGTTAAGTATTTATGATGGAATCTTGCCTTTGGTTTGTCACACAGAGAGAGGGGCGGGGAGCGATGAATGTTGCTAAGACAAGCGATCGAACATTAAAATAGACAGAATAAAATAATAAATTGGACATCAGATTTGCGTAGTTCAGTTGAAATGACTTACAACTACGGGAAGAATAGCAAAGAATTTATTATAGATATACAATAGAAATAACAACTATACTCGAATCACTCAAACACGTTTAATGTTTCTTAACCCCCAATTGCATTAGTCCCTCAATTTTGTACGAAATAGTATCTTGATCTCATAAAGAATTACACAATCTCAATACAAAATATATTTTCGCTAGAACACGGTGTGATTGACGAGAAGCCTTGCCATTTTGCCCTCGCAGCACGGCACACCCTTACGCGCGTCAAAAACAGCCCGCACCCACGAATGAAGATTGTACTATAATATACAAAAACGCAAAATGGAGTAACTGACTTCAATCATGGGAACTTATATTCCCTGTGCAGAAGCCAAGTCCGGTCAATCGTGGAAACGTATATTCCATTACACTAATTGTTCTTTTGAATAAAAGCTCTTTTTTCCGGAAACACCGAAGGAAAAGGAAGCTTTTGGCAAGAAAACGAAAGTCTCGTTCCTTTTGGTAAGAAATATCCATAAAAAGTATATAAATGATTCATGTATTTTGGCCTAATATAAAATATCTTTTTTAGATTTTAATTCATTTAATATGGACTCGAGACTCGCACATGACAAAAATTTGAAACAGAAATTGATTTCGACAAGAAATCAATTTCTCAATTTCTATTAGGACAAGTTTCGAGCAAAGAAACCCGTTTGATAACGACTCAAAATTTCTATTTTGAAACAAAAATCCGTTTGATAACGAATAAAATTTCTATTTCTAGGAATAGAAATTGATTAGATAATAACATAGGAAATCCTCAATACAAAATAATAGTCAAAATAATACTAAAACAACATAGGAAATCCTCAAATACAAAATAATAATCGAAATAATACTAACACATTACAAAAGTTAAAAATACAATTTCATGGAATTTTCGGCATATTATTATCCCTTGCCATTTTATTGGCAATGGTTTTTCTAAGTGTATTTATTTGATTTCCTTCCTTGGTCAATGTATCATTTGCAAGCTCATCTTACATAGGTTCAGACAAGTACTGTGGAAGCATGAATATGGGTGCCATCAATGGTGCCTATACAACCTTATCATTTTTATCAAAGACTAGTATTATACAAGATTATCAACAAAATAAAATTGATGGTATAAATGAATATATGAGAATTCTACCTTGAAGTAACATTTATGGTTAGGAACCAATCGGAAGAAGGTCGGTTTATTTTGATTCTCGAATTAAATCAGTCTAATTGCTCATCCCTAATTTCTTTATTGTTGCTCAATGAACCTTTAATGACCATTGCATAGCAAAGAGAGAGATTCTCTTGAATCTCTTGCCTTCGAATTGTAATTCAAGATTGTGTAACAATTTAATTATTTTGATTTTACAAGAATTTTGAATTCGTAAAGAAACGAGGTTAAATTTCTAGGCATGTTTTTTATTCATTTATTACGTAAGAACTTTTTCTTCGACTGGCCATGCGCGTGCCTTTTCTAAGAGGAAAGAGCCCCATTGTTTTTAAGTAAGCATTTGAAAAATTTGGTCATTTTTTAAAACTGGGGACCCATTTGATTGCCTTTCATCCTAAATAGGAAGTTTTAAAAAAAAAATGAAAAAAAAAAACACGAGCAAAATAAGAAAAAGAAAATTAACAATAATTTGTGAAGTTGTGGTTATAAGTGAATTAATTTAGCAAGAAAGCGCAATGTTATTTTATATGGTTTGATTTCAAGTTCGATTTCTATTTGGTTTGAGAAGTTAAAAATTTCAGTTTCGATTTCTTCAATTTTTCTATTTCGGAATAGAAATCTGTTTGAGAAATAGAGAAATCGATTGCGTTACCAAACGGTTTTGTTCCAAACTGTTCCGGGGAACAGAGAAACAGAGAAATCAATAAACAGAATTTTTGTCATGCACACTCTGAACTATTAGTGAATATTCAATTTAGTCCATAAACTATAAAGGTGAGCATTGTTTCAAGTAGAATCGGGAACTAGTCCAGTTCCAGGTTCCAATACTTCTCAATCTGCTTGGTGGTTCTATTTTTCAGGAACCGAAAATCAAACTAAGAATCAAGGAACCATGACTCGTGAGTGAGGTGGTGGTTCGCTCACTCTCCTTTTTAGGTTGTTCTTCCTTTTTGAAATATCCTCTTTAGCCCGTGCTTTTAAAAAATCACCGCTTAACTTGATTATGAAGAGATCAATAGTGTTTCAAACCTTGTTCGGATGCATTTATTGAGCATTTCCAGAAAGAAAGTTTTCATTTTCTATGCTCGATCATATAGTGTTATACATCACAAGCTAAGTTTGATGTACCGAAGCTCGCAATGCTTTCTCTATTTAAAATCCTTTTTGTATCATACCAAAAAAAAAAACCTTCAGTTCATTAATAAGGCAACAATCTCACGACATTCAAATAATTCATTTTTGATGTGGTGTTTTAAATTAAGGGTTCATTTGTTTGAAGGGAAATTGTTTTTCGACATTTGGACGTTTGAATGACATAAAGCAAATTGTTCTACTAAAAACATTTTTCATGAATTGAAAAATATAAGTTTAGATTTTATGTTACATGTTTTGATATTTTTATTATTTATTTTATTTTGTTCGTCTTTTACAAATTATTGCTATTTAAAAATGAGAAATTTTCATTTTTGTTGTTGCATTTGCTTTCATTTTGATTAACTAAAAAAGAAAAAAAAAAAAAAAAGAACTTGTTAGATCATGAAACCCATCCTAAAACCTGTGATAAGGTAGATTTTAGGCTCCAAGGCACATAGGATAGGTTCCAGATTTCACAAAATGAGAAAATTGTAAGGAAGATCCTTCCATTAATTAAAGTTAACAAAATCATGGATCACTGAAGTAAGATATTTAAAATGGACATGTTAATGCCCTAATTTTTTTTTTTTTCGTTTTCTAAACTAGTAAATAAAAAAAAGACATACTTACTCATCTTTTTTAAAAATAAAACCAGCATATGATAAATCATGTTATCGAATAAGGTTCGACTTGTCGTCTAAGTAAGCCAAATGACTATTTTGAATATTTATCGATAACTCATTAATCATATTGAATAAATTTAAAATTTAAAGATGATATTATATATTGAGTAAAAATTTAGAAATTATTAGTGTCATTCTCTCCAAAAATTGCGAAGGTTTCTCTAGGTCCCAATTTTCTTGCTGCAGCATCGACGCACGATCTTGAGGATCGACGGGACATAATCTGTGAACGAGACAAAAGGCATGCATGGCTTGGCAAATTGAGAAGGCCAATGTCTACGTTATGGTCGCCTCTCATTGGCCACCACAATGGAAGATGCTGGGGACACCGATCTTGTGACTATGTCCCCACTCAATGAGGGCAATGAAATGGCCAAAAGAATTTATAAACGATGATAATAATGACAGCAATAATGGCAACCTAGTGCAAGAAGGAACACGTTTAAAGTGGGCCCCTCATTATTTATCCTCGATCTCTCTTGTGATTGCAATCTAGCGCGTGAGCATGCGTTCGGGTGTGGGTCCCACTTCCTTATTTGCCAGCGACGTGCCATTAGTCGGAGGGCAAATTGGGTAATTCAATGGGGAGCGACTTACGAGAACCACATGCACGTAATCTCTACAAGCATGGTGCAGTATCCTCGGAGTGTGAATCCGCCACGCCACCAACTCCAGCCAACTTTCTATTTTTCATTTCCCCTCTTCTTTTTCTTAACCGGCACGTCTAACTAGTACCCAATTCAAAATACTGTACGAAGATTCTTTTTTTTATATCATTTTTCTCTTTCTTTTCCTTAAATATTTATTTACTCTTCTATCATTTTGTCTTTGAAGATTCTTAAAGCAAGACTACAGATAACAAAACGACAATACTTTTTCCAAGGGGTAGAGGACACCACATTAAGCAATGACATGTATAAATACAATCAATGGGATCCTTATGAGACAAAAAGGGAAAAAAGAAAGTGTTGTTGCAACTCATTGGTAGGTAGCTGAGTTGATTAGGTTTTGGACACTTCACCGCAGAGGTCCCGGGATCGAAACTCCGCAGCTGTTAACACGTCTTAAGTGGGAGACTATGATGTGGGAGTCTTGTGCTAGCTTCCCTTGAGATATTGACGCTTGGTCTGAGGTGCACCGTGCACTAAATGGGTCGTGAGTTCCCGATTAGTGTATGCGAAAGGTAGGCTCGATGGATCCTCGATTATCAAAAAAAAAAAAAAGGTGGGTGCAATAGTTGAGAAGGAACTTGTGTCATACTTACTGAATTTGGTTGCCGGAGGTAGAAATGTTGTTGTAGAAGTGATTGCTTTTGCGGACGGAGACGCTGGGATTCTCAGCGTTGGTATGTATGGCCCATTCTCAATGACTTTCCACAAATTGTAATCCATGCATGGATTGTAGTTAGATCCAACATGCATTTGTAGTCCAGAAATGGATTGTCTTCACTTAAGGGTGCTTCTATGATGTGAGCCATAATGATTTTTTTGCTCTTGAAAAATAGCACTTCAAAAATTTCGAGTAACATGCTCTCGTACCAATTGAAATGGCTAAAGCAACAACCAAGAAAGGGAAGTTGGTTGTTTTAAGAAAACTAAAACTCTTTAATGAAATATATGGAAATGTGCTTTTGTGGAAGGAGATTAATTATGCAGATGTAGTATCTTCTATTAGACATTTATTAAAAGAATTAAAGAGATCAAAGACATTACAAGACAAATTCCTAGTGGTTTAACCTTCCACTTGGCACACACTCTACTCTCTCAAATCTAATAGCCATGAACAAGACTCGAATCCATTAAGTAATCACGGAGATTTTACAATTTGTAGATGGTGCTTCCACTACAAGAAACTCATAAGACAATTCTACAATTGCAAGCACCCATACAACCCTACAATCCCCTCTCCTCTCGTATAGAATTACAATCTGAAGACAAACGTTGCACAATCGAAGGCTAAAGTGTATGTTGCGACCGGCGAGAATGCAAGTTTGGAATTTCCAAATATCTTCAAAGATAACTTTGATCCGTTTATAAAGGCCTTTTGTTTGAGGTGAAATAAGCATATTTTTCAACGTGCTGGAGGGATGCACGTTTTCCTGTTGATAGAACACCGGATTGGTCATATGTGCTGGTGGCGTGGTGGGTCCCCCCGCCTATCACGTTTGTCGATAGTGGACTGCCTAACTATGCAATTCAATCATCTGGAAAAAGTAGCGGGAGCTCGCACGTAATCTTGCCTACTTTTCCAAATATATACATTATATATTTCCCCTTCTTTGTTCGCATTTTCTTCATCATTTTACAAAGAGACAAGCCGATGACGTCACTGTTTATAATAGTATCACTTTCGTTTATGTGTGTGCGCGCACGCACATTGAACGAGAGAGGGCAATGGCGATATAGTAACGAGGGAGACCACAACATGATTTCGAGAAGCATATGGACTAGGGTGAATGGGGAAAGAGAGAGAAGGTCCCTTTCGATCCAATCATGCCATGTGACTAGTATTTTTAATGAAAAAGTTATCGAAATTGGAATTGATTTTGATTTATCTCTGACTTGTTTGTTTGGAGAAAATACTAACTTATTAAGATTGATATATAAAAATTGATTTATTGATCAATATGTTTTGTTCATTAACATTACTATACATCTCATGATTAAATCAATTGTGTAAAAATAATCGTAGCAAGTATACGAGCACGCTTAGTTTAGTGAATTAAGCTTGTTTGGAAATCTAGCCTTCTGTTCGACAAAGTAACGAACTCGCCAATCGGTGGAAAGCGATGCGGGGTACCCCACCGCCGAAACCCCGGACCAGCCACTGACCCGTTTTTCAATAAATTTGATCGTGAGGATATAAAATAACTGTTTTTTTTTGGGGGGCGGGGGGGGGTGGTTTTGTCGGGGTCCCCAAACCATCACCGATCCAACGTCATATTATCATTTTACGTTTATACCCCCCCATCTTTTGGAGAATTAAACGGAGGGGAAAGGACAGAAAGGGAGGGAACGTTCGAAAATCCGACATATGGGGCCCGTGCAGGACATGTGGCTAGCGAGTGGATGAGACCTTGGCCCAACAAATATTTTCTACCAAATGAAATGACAAGTGTACGTCCCTTTCGATCGTGGTCTTGGTTCCCTGGCCCTGCCCCCGCCCCCTTTTTCCTTCTCTTCCCTTCTCAAAGATTCTTTCAAGTAGGACGAGCAATACATACGGAATTTGATTTCCGTTTCTACAAATCCAGGACTTTTATTCGACTTATCAAAACTGCAACTTATGGTCTAAATATCCACTTTGGACTTGTGCACGTCCACAAATATTCAACTTTCATATATTTCCTTTAATTTATCTTGATTGAGATTTCATTCACGGACTCAAACTTGAAATATATTTTAACTTAGTAAAATATTGACTTATTAAGATTGATATATAAAAATTGATTTATTGATCAATATTTTTTGTTCATTAACATTATTATACATCTTTTGGTTAAATCAATCGTGTAAAAATAATCGCAGCAAGTCTACGAGCGCATTTAATTTGGTGAATTAAGCCTATCTGGAAATCCAGCCATCTGTTTGACAAAATGACGAAGGCACCAATCGGGGGAGGGCGACGCGGGGTACCCCACCACAGAAACCCTAGAGCAGCCGCCGCCCCGTTTTTCAGTGAATCTGGTGGTGGGGATGTATAAGAACTTTTCTTCTTCTTGTTTTTTTTTGGGTTGGCGGGGTCCCCAAACCGCGTAACGTAATATCATTTCACGTTTACTCCCCCCCAAAAAAAAAAAAATTCTGGAGAAATAGACGAAGGGGGAAGGACAGAAAGGAGGGAACGTTCGAATATCCGATATATGGGGCCCGTGCGGGACACGTGGGGAGTAGCGAGTGGATGAGACATTGGCGCAACCAATAGGACGAGGACTTCTGGTTTTATCGTTCTTCGAATTTACTTTTAAGGTGGTTTATTCGTCCTCTTACCCAAACCCGAATGACCAGCCCGAACCCCCGCCCGCCGGTCACATTGTTGTTGGTGGAATGCCAGACAAGTCAATTTGTTGGTGGGTCCCCCTCCTCGCCTCGCTCGTCAAGGAGAATCTCCTCAAACGGTCTGCACGTGATCTTCTTTGCTTTTCCAAATATTATTATTATTATATAAAATGTATATACATATGTATTTTCCTACGATGCAGACAGAGAGGTGGGGTTGGGCAATGGTTGCCGACATGATTTCACGACGCATATAGACTATCTAGAATTTGGAGGAATTTCGATTCACCTCCAACTCGTTTGTTTAAAGGAAAATACTGAAACTTATTAAGATTGATTCGTAATAATTAATTTATTGAGCAATACCTTCTGTTCATTAAGGGAGGAGATTAAAATACCATTGTCACTTCAAAACTGTAAGAAAGTGGATGGAAAATTGGAGAGAAAAGTTTTATGTATTCTCTATATCTTTCTGTACGTACAATGAAGTGTTTATATTACAAGACATGTATAATGAAAAAGGTAACTAAATAATGTACATACTAGATTTGATATAAATTGATCTTTGATTGATCTGGAGAATATTTAATGTGATCCGAAGATATCTTGCGTATCTTCCAACACTCCCCCTCAAGCTGGTGGCTTGTAGATATTCAAGACGCCGAGCTTGTTTAAGAGATACGCATGCTGACTTTGACATAGAGGCTTGGTGAATACATCTGTAGGTTGTTCTTCTGTTCCAATCCCTCGTGTCTCGATTATGCCTTTCTGTATTTTCTCTCGAGTGAAATGGCAGTCCACTTCTATGTGTTTCGTTCTCTCATGCACAATGGGATTTGATGCTAGTTTAAGAGCTGCATCATTGTCACAAAATAATCTAGTTGGTCCCTCAATTCGTACTCCAAGGTCCCGAAGTAATCCCCGTAGCCATACTATCTCACATGTCGTTTTCACCATAGCTCGATATTCTGCTTCTGCCGAGGATAAAGAGACTATCGGCTGCTTCTTGATTTTCCATGAAAGCAAGGAATCTCCCATCTTAATGCAGAAACTGGTTATGGATCTCCTGCTTATCGGGCAAGTAGCATAATCTGCATCACAATACGCTGTCATCCTCATATCACATTTCCTGGAAAGAAGAATCCCAAGTTCAGGACATTTTTTCAAGTACTTCACAACTTTCAGTGCAGCGTTCATGTGAGACTGCTTTGGCTTGTGCATGAACTAGCTGAGTGTCTATACAACATAACTAATGTCTGGCCTGGTCATAGTCAAATATATGAGTTTCCCGACAAGTTTTTGATAGCTCAATGGATCTTTGAGTACTGGATCTACTTGTTGAGACACTTCAGCATCATAATCTGCCATAGTCAATTTAACATTTTGTTCGATTGGAATCACAGCTGGCTTACATCTTGATAAACTTGCTTCTGATATGATTTCCAATGCAAATTTTCTCTAGCTGAAAGATATTCCTTGATCCGATCGTGCAATCTCTATTCCAAGGAAATATTTGGGTGCACCCAAATCTTTTATGTGAAAGGCAGAATGCAAGTATCCCTTGAAAGCTTGGATAGCCACTTCATCGTTTCCCATAATAAGTATATCATCTACATATATCATTAAGTATATAGATGATGTACCTTTAGTCCGTGTAAAAACGGCATAGTCAAATCTGGATTGTTGGAAACCTGCAGCTATCAAGGACTCAGCAAATTTGGCATACCACTGTCTGGAAGCTTGCTTAAGTCCATGCAAGGATTTGCGGAGACGACATACTCTATTCTCCCCCTGTCTCTGTAAACCTTGTGGAATATCCATATAAATTTCTTCGTCTAAATCTCCATGTAAGAAGGCATTATGGACATCCATCTGGTGCAACGGCCAGTCCTGAAAGGCTGATATTGAGAGAAATGAGTGTACCGTAACATCTTTAGCGATGGGAGAGAATGTTTCATGATAGTCAAAACCTTCCTGTTGTGTGAACCCTTTAGCCACTAATCGAGCCTTGTACCTTTCAATGGATCCATATGCTCGATATTTGATCTTGTATACCCATTTGCATCTAATTACCTTTTGATTTGGGGGTAGAGAGACGAGTTCCCATGCCTGATTGTCCACTAAAGCCTGCAATTATGCTTTCATAGCTTGCTGCTACCTTGGATTAATGCTCGCCTCATCAAATTGGATGGTTCTCGCTCCTCAGAAATGCGAGAAATGCAACAACGATGCTCCGCCGACAGCCGATCAAATGAAACATAAGAGGAGATGGGAAAAAGAATATCGGCGCAAGTTTCTGACTCCACACACATAGTCTTTTGTCCAAGTTGGTGGACGCGTGACTCGCCGGGAATGCCTTGGTGGGGGTATTTGCAGGCGATAATTGACCCGAGTCAGTATCAATAGGAGTGGATGGATAATCTGTGCCAGTATTATCTAAAGTAGAATCAAGCACAACTTCATCATATGAGATGTGGTTCGTGGATTCCAGCGAAGGCGTCAAGTCCATGGCTGATGTAGAGGAGTCCCTTCTATCCGTTGATGCAGGAAATAGAACATATCCTGGACCATTTGCAATTTCTTCAATATGAGGTGAGGATTGATGTCCTTGGTTATCTGTGTTTGGTTCCTTTATAGCAAAAGGAAAAATATCCTCATGGAACGAAACATCTTTACTAACAAAGAATTCCCCTGTAGAAGGATCATAAATCATATACCCCTTTTGTAAGGTGGGATATCCCATGAATGTGCAACGGCGAGCACGAGGACTCATCTTATCTCTAGGCCCCACTATAGTGGCATAACATTGACAGCCAAAAATCTTCAAATGACTCATATTTGGCTTCCTCCCAAATAGCAATTCGAAGGGACTTCGATCGTCGAGAATCTTGGTCGACATTCTATTGATTAAATAAGCTGCAGTTAGGACACAGTCTCCCCAAAAATTGTCAGGGATGGAAGCTTGAAACTTCAAGGCACAAGTAACATCCAATAAGTGACGATGTTTCCGTTCTACTACTCCATTTTGCTGTGGAGTATACGTGCATGACTCTCATGCAAAATCCCTTGAGATGAAAATAAACTAGCACACTCATGGTTAAAGAATTCCTTCCCATTGTCTGTTCGTATTCGGCGGATTGTCTTGCCAAATTGAGTTTTCGATAAGGAAAGAAGGTCCTTAAATGAGATATGACTTGACCCTTAAACTGCATGAGGAAAATCCATGTGGCCCTTGAATGGTCATCCACAATGGTTAAGAAAAAACAGGACCCATCATGGTTCTGTGTATGGTAAGGACCCCAAACGTCAATATGAAGTAAGGAAAACGAATCATCTGCACGATTTGTGCTCAATGGAAAAGGAATACGAGACTGTTTGGCAAGAGAACAGATATGACATTGAGGATAAGGAAATAAAGAACTGCGACCCATTTTGGAATGCAAAATGAATTGTTTATCATTGGTAGTCAAATTACACAATGATTGTTTATTACAATGAAACTAATCAAGATTTGCTGAATTTTTCCAAAAATATAGTCCTTCAGATAGATTACCCCAGCCCATTAATGTCCTAGTCAAAAGGGCCTGAAAGAGATAGCTATCAGCAATAAAGGAAACCTTACAAGAATTTTCCTCACAGGCTCTAGACACGGAGATAAGGTTAAATTGAAACTCTGGGACATAGAAGACATTTGTGAGAGTGAGCTGAGAGCTAAGATTGACTGTCCCTGTTATGGACACACGAACAACATTTCCATTTGGCAATTGCACAGTAATGGGACTATCCAATTCTTCATTAACAACAATAAATAGCTTCTTGTCACAGGCAATATGATCATTAGCTCCAGAATCAACAATCCAAGTACTCATCGATATGGTATTTATTAGGCAATGAGAAATACCTGTAAAGTTGCTCCCCCTTTTTGAAATATCCAATTTTTGCAGTGCTTGCATTAATTGTTGATACTTAGCATGTGTGATGGACTGTTCAGTTGATCTTGTGGGCTGATAAGCTGCTGCTGCTGATACTTCCTTCTTTTTTTCTCCCAGTTGGCCATGTAATTTCCAATAACTGTCAATTGTGTGATGATGCCGCTTGCAATAGTCACAAAATAGCTTGCCTTAATTTTTTAAATTCGATCCATAAGCCAGCCCATAGTTGGGCCCATAATTCGGCCCATGGTTCGGCCCGAGGCTCTTCGAAAAAGGAGGGCCATTAGATCTGTTGGATCAGGAACCATCCACACTGTCTAGATCGTCCGCGTAGCGCGACCTTTTAAAGCTGTCAGATCACTGCGTGCGATCTGAACCGTCGATTGCCGAGCCCTTAAAAGGCTTTTGTTCGGCGAACCTTAGCAATGGGTTCCGCCTCTTTTCTAGGGTTTTTATCGCCCCTCTCTCGATTCTGGCCACGAGAGCCAAACCCTATATCACTTTGTTCTCCGTTGAGGTGAGTCTCTGGCTCTCCTCCTGCACTGCAAGTTGGAAAATTCATCCAATTGGCGGCAAAGGCTCCATGGCCAGAATCTGCGACCTGAAAGTAAGGTAAGAGTCGTTGAGTATTAGCAAAAAACGCGTCGCTTTCTCTCGGTTCTTGATCCCCTTGTATTGTTGGAGGGTTTCTTCGGGTTTGATGAGCTTTTCTTCGGTGGCTTCAAGCTCGTTCCAGAGAGCTGAAAGCTTGTTGAAGCAGGCTGTCATGGTCATGTTTCCTTGCTTCAATTCGGAGAGGGCTTGATGCAATGAAAAAATCCTTGCTCGATCCAATTTCCCGTACATCTCTTTTATACTGTCCCAAAATGATTTTGAATCCTCTGTCGGAGGCAATCTGACGGCTATTTTTGGGCTAATGCAATTTCCGATCCATGTCCGAATGAGCCAATTGCATTTTTTCCATTGTCGCCCTAATCTTTCATCGGTTGGAACGGGAACTGTTCCGTCGATGAACCCTTTTTTGTCTCTTGTGATAAGAGCTCGGCGGAATTCCCGCGCCCAACTCGAATAGTTCTCGGATCCTGTGAGATGGTTGCTGATGAGCTTCAACCCGGGTCCGTCGGCTGTGGAAACATATAGTGCGTCGCCGGGTTCGAGCCTACCCATGGCGGCCGCGAAAGGAAAAGGGAATCCTGTTGGAAATCCTATTGGGAAGCCTGTGCTGTTTGTTGTCTGCCTTGAATTGAAAAAGCCCGCATTTGAATTTGCTGAACCGCCTGTCTGCTCTGGGTCGATGGCTGAGCCTGCTCCAGTATCGGTTGGTAGGCCTCCATCAGCCTGCACGCTCTGGTAGCCCGGCTGTGATGAATCTGGATTTGATCCAGGAATCCATAGGTATGACATCCATTGATAAGGGTACCCTGAGAAGTTGAACCCTGGATTGAACTGAGTCGGAAATTGTTGCCAGGGCGTGTGATGAGCATGAATTTGCCCTTGGATAGGCTAATGTTCAGCCAAGGAAGTAACGACAGTTGATTATGGAATGGAGGAAGTAACAACAATTTGATTTTCAGGGGTTGAGGTAGGTATTTGTGGATTTGCCATGATGAAGAGGTTCTAAAGAAAATTGAAGCAATACTGATTTGCAGGTTGAGCAAGGAACGAAGGCTAAAAAATATGAATTCCTACCAGAAGCTGCTTTGTTTTGCAAGTGTTGCAATAGCAGAAGCAGAAAAGAATCGGAGGCAATTCGAAGAAGGTTGCGGAAGCAATACCAAGATTAGAAGGCGCTCTAATACCATGTAAGAAAGTGGATGGAAAATTGGAGAGAAAAGTTTTTTGTATTCTCTATATCTTTCTGTACGTACAATGAAGTGTTTATATTACAAGACATGTATAATGAAAAGGGTAACTAAATAATGTATAGACTAGATTTGATATAAATTGATCTTTGATTGATCTGGGGAATATTTAATGTGATCCGAAGATATCTTGCGTATCTTCCAACAAAAACATCCAGTCATTTTGTTTGGCGAATGGAGATACGGACAAAAATAGCATCTGTTTGTGGGGGCCAATTCATCGAGGGGGGGATTCCCAGAAAAATGGCGTGTGTTCGTGGGCAAAATGAGCATGCTTTAGCGCGCTGGTGGGTCACCTTGCTTCAAAGTCCAAACCCTCGCGCCTCCGCCCGTTCACATTTCTCGTCAATGGGGATTCCAAGAAAAATAGCATTTCCTGTGGCCTCAGTTTATCCCCTATTGTGCCGTAAGGAGAATAAAATATTAACGTTGCTCAACTGCTCCTTTGACAAAACGACATCCTTCGACATTCCTCGTGGGTGGGTTGAGTCCTGCTTCGGACTTCTCCCTCCCAAACCCACCTGCATGCGGTCCGATCAACACTGCGACTCCCATCGCTTTTCGCCTACGCAAACCGAGCCCAACTTCCTATCGTTTCACGTTTATGACCCAATTCTGCTTTATGGATATATTCCTTCCACCAAATTTAAGTTTTCCACGTAAAGCATAGGAAGTTCCTGAAGGCAATCAATTACTACCGTGCATCTTAGCCATCCTCCGATGGAGAAAAATCAGATTCACATAAACTAACGGGAAACATTCAACTTACGAGACCCGTCAAGTACCAATCAATAATCACTGACCTTGACCACAGCTCTCTTTTCCTCGCCCCGTTCCGTCTCTTCGTTTACACTTACACGAAGTTTAGCGGATGGACCACCTTCTCTCTCTGCTGATCCTTGACCAATCTCCCATTCGTCAAACAAATAATATTTTATTTTTTAATGCCCTCCCCGTTTGGTTTAGCATTCCCAAGGGGCTTTCAGCCCCGAAAGCCCCTTGGGGAAAATTTTACTGTTTGGTTCAAAGATTCCGAAGATCCTTGGCTAAATGCTAGCATTTGGAATTCTGGAATCTTTGAAAGCCCCAAGCAGGTCCGGACTGCTTGGGGCTTTCAAAGATTCCGAAATGCAAGTCCACATTTACTATTCATTCGTTGACCTTTTTTTTTTTTTTTTAACCAATCATCTTCCCCATATCCCAACCGCCGTTGATCGGCAACGGAGTTTCATCGTATTTTATTTTTATTTTTAAAAAATAATAAAAATCATTTGCAAATGTTGAGTTCACCTTTTTTGTTGTCATTTTTATCTTTTGACAATCAATAGCCAACTTTTTATCAATATACTAGAATGATCATTAATTAACAAAGATGATTAATACTACAATAATTAAAAAAAAAATATTCAAAGTTGAAAACAAACCTAAAAAATCAAAGGCCAAAAGTTGAGCTTTACATCTAATCTATAATCAAATTCTTTTAATATAATTTTTAAATAAATTTACTAATATATCTTTTATATTACTTTTAACATGAAAATGTAAAAGGTTATATAGTCATTGTTTTTTTTTTTAACAATTTTAAAAATACTAAAACTAAAAAACTTAATTTGGTTACACTAAAGGGTTTTTCAAATATATGTTTACCAAATAGTCTAGCATTTCCCTAAAACACTTTTCAGTTATAGTTTACCAAACAGTCTAGCATTTCGGAAAACCCCTTTATCTTAAAGGTATTTACATTCTCCTAAGGGCATTTCCCCAAAGCCGAACCAAACGGGCCCTTAGGTGGTCGTCAATCGTCATGCCTCTTCTCCTCGTCCTGAACTTTTCTCTGCTGATCCTCAATTTTATCTCCATTCGTCAAACAAATAGTATTTTAATGCTATTCCTCAAAATTAAGCGTTTTAAAAAGCGAACAAGAGCAGTCACTCATCGTACCTCCTCTCCTCACCTAACTTTCGTCCTCGGCTGATCGATCCTGATCCCATCTCCATCAGTCAAACAAATAGTATTTTAATGCCCTTCCTCAAAATTAAATATTTTTAAAAGGGAACAAAAGCAGTCATCATACCTCCTCTCCTTCTCCTGAACTTCTCTCCTCTGCTGGTCCTCAACCCTTCTCCATTAATCAAACATATAGTATTCTAATGCCCTTCCTCAAAATTAGGTGTTTTTAAAAAGGAACAAAAGCAGTCATCATACCTCTTCTCCTTCTCCTGAACTTTTCTCCTCTGCTGGTCCTCAACCCCATCTCCTCACCTCTTCACCTTTATCATTTTACAATATTTGAAGCGAATCGATCTTTCCACCCACCTCCGGCTCTTTAAATACCAACACTCCATACTTCCCTTTCGTCGTTCTCTCCCTTCTTGTCTCTCTATCCCGCGCACTCTCATCCCTGCAATAGACAACAATTCTGTCTCGTTCTCCAGTTCAATCTCCACGAAGGTAGGATCCTTGCGTCGCTCGCATTCCTCCATTTTTTTCAGACTACGTAGCTAGGTGAGTTACATTGGGTTACTTACTTGCAGTTGATGTTTTTCCGATGATACAGAGAAATGGCGTCCCACGTTGTCGGATATCCTCGCATGGGCTCCAGGAGGGAGCTCAAGTTCGCCCTGGAATTGTTCTGGGACGGAAAAAGCAGTGCGGAGGACTTGCAGGAAGTTGCGGCTGATCTCAGGTCATCCACCTGGAGGCAGATGGACGTTGCCGGCATCAAGTACATTCCCAGCAACACCTTCTCACACTATGATCAGGTGCTCGACACCACCGCGATGCTCGGTGCTGTTCCCGCCAGGTATGGCTGGGCTGGCAGCGAGATCGGATTCGATGTTTACTTCTTGATGGCCAGAGGAAACGCCTCCGTCCCTGCGATGGAAATGGCCAAGTGGTTTGACACCAGCTAGTAAGTGATGGTGGTTCTCAGTAAAGTACCATTAAATCATTTCGTTTTTTTATGCTTAACCAACCCATCCATCTTATTTTTGATCCAGCCACTACGTTGTGCCTGAATTGGGTCCTGATGTCAACTTCTCTTATGCTTCTCGCAAGGCTGTCAGCGAGTACAAGGAGGCCAAGAAGGTCGACGCTAGTCTTATTGTTTCTTCATTCATGCCGTCTGTTGAGATTTGTGTTTAAAAAAAAAAAAACAAAAAAAGAAAAGGAAATGAGAGGGACGGTACTGTTACTCGAAGGAGAGTAACCGTATTGTGTACAGCACGTATTTTTTCCAAGGAAATCGGGTGACTTGTTTACTCAGTTCCTGGGAAAATCATGAATCCCACTTGGTGGATTTGCTAGCCAACCAAGTGAGATTTCTTATACTGAAAATAAAAATATCCAAAATAAAAATAAGGGAATAAAAAGAAACTTACTAACATCATCAGTATTAGAATCTTTTACATTAAGTGCAAAAAAGAACAATTTAGACATCTTTATTTCAAGAGAAAGTTAATGTAGATTTACTATTAGCAACAATATTGGTGCAAAACATCTTTCACGCTTGAAATGTTTTCAATCAAGAACTTGTTTGTTTTAATGAGAAAATAGAACAAAAAAATTAACAGCCCCGAATGGAAAGACTTAGAGTTAGTGAATCAAGTCCTTTCACCCGCAAATCAAAAGTTAGCGTTCCAAATCGATGATTTCTAGCGAACTCATCAATAGGGATGAAAAATTTAATAGTGAGTTATTTTATCCATTGATAAGTGATTCATGCGTTTTTTGGACAATTTAGAAGTGAGGATAGTTTTGTTCTGTATGTAATCCGTGTTTTTTTTTTTTTAAGGGGGCTTGGATGGGTGGGCGGAGATTTGGTTGGAAGCATTATAAGGGGAAACATTTTTAATGCCATTAAATAGAACTATGGAAAAAAAAAAACAAATTCAATTTTCCAAAATCTTGTCATTTCATAATAAAAATAACAATACCGCATGAATTTGCTTTTCGATATTGCCGTAGTTACGGTCTTCAAAATCTCTCCAACTTTCCCAAGCTCCAGTCTCCAAATCCTCAGAAATGGGATTGTGGCCACTGTGGCGACGGTCACTTATTGTCAGGGTCCTCTGAAAAAGTTGGGAAATCAACCGTTGGTTCGGTGGAATACCCTGACATGATCCGAAATTAGAATCGCATGGGGTCCGGGGCGGCAAATAAATCAGTGGGCTCTCGTCAGACTACCAGGTTTAGGCTCAGCATTTAATAAAAAATCCGACAGTCTTGTTCCGTGTTCCCCCCATGCACCTCTCTCTCCTCCTTTCCCTTTCCCGTCTCACTCCTTCGCCGGCAGCCGCCCTCGCGACGCTGCCGCCTCCGCCGCCCCTCGGCTGCGACGCCGCCGGCACCCACCGAGAGCCTCGGATCTCCCGATCATTCACCTGACTCTCTCCTATTCCAACTCCCAGCCACTGCAACGCTCGGCCCGGGGCCAACGGCGGTCGTCGGCGCTCCTGCAGACCAGCTAAGGCCCCCGCTTGCCTCGCAGACCTCGATCGTAGCCCAGCCCAGCCCTAGATCTTGTCGATCTCCCCCGCCCCTGTCCTCATCGTCGACAGCGACGAAAAAATTCTCAGTTTTTGTTGGTTGTAGTTGACTCTTTATTGCTTGTATCTCTTTATCAGCTCATCCATTTTCGTCTTCCTCGTGCCGTTGCATGATCTTAGCTTTACTTAAAGCTATCCGTTTTTTAATCTATTCGCTAATTTCCAGCTTGGAGTAGACACTGTTCCGGTCCTTATAGGCCCAGTATCCTATCTGCTGCTATCCAAGCCTGCAAAGGGTGTTGAGAAGACCTTTTCTCCTCTCTCCCTCCTCGGAAAAATACTTCCCATCTACAAGTAAGAATTTACAACTCTTCTCTAGCAGTCTTCACTTGCTCAAGTTTTGAATACTCTTCCTGACCAATGATAAAACCATTCAGGGAAGTCGTGTCCGAACTAAAGGCAGCCGGTGCTTCATGGATTCAGTTTGATGAGCCCACCCTTGTGTTGGATCTTGATTCTCACCAACTGCAAGCATTCACTGAAGCATACTCGGAACTAGAATCATGCCTTTCTGGCCTGAAAGTTCTCGTCCAAACCTATTTTGCTGATGTTCTTGCTGAGGCATATAAAGTTCTTACCTCCTTGAAGGGTGTCACAGGACTTGGATTTGATTTGGTCCGTGGAACCAAGACCCTTGATTTGATCAAGGGTGGATTCCCCACGGGCAAGTATCTCTTTGCTGGAGTTGTTGATGGGAGGAACATCTGGGTCAATGATCTTGCTGGATCGCTCAGCACGCTCCTTGCCCTCGAGAGCATTGTGGGAAAAGGTATTCCTTTCTGCATATGTTTCTTTTCCAAGTAGAGTGTTTTGATGATCTGTTTGTCATTTATCCTTAAGTTGATATCTGAAATTCCTCATTTATCTGCAGACAAACTTGTGGTCTCCACCTCCTGCTCTCTTTTGCACGTTCCTGTTGACCTCTTCAATGAGACCAAGTTGGATGATGAAATCAAGTCATGGCTTGCATTTGCAGCTCAGAAGGTCATAGAAGTCAATGCCTTGGCCACGGCATTGGCTGGACAAAAGGATGAGGTACGGTTTGTTCTGTTAGGTAGTCTTAACAGTGGTGTTAATCCATATTGTTAGCTTATTTTCTAGAATTAGTTGCTTCTACTCTATTCCGAATTGTCATCGGCAGAAACCGATGTGGTTAACTTGCGGTGGGTCTCTTTAATTACTGGCTGTACAATGGTACATACATATTGCAACGACTGGGAAAATACAATCACTAGGATGCAAGGTTCTTAATTTAAACTAGGCCTGTTAACTAGCACCTTTAGGGTGTTTGTCAAGCATGATTTTCAACTTCCAAATATTGATTACTAATGTCGTGAGAGGGTATTTCAATGTTGACTGCCAATGGCTCTCTTTTCAGGCATTCTTCTCAGCTAATGCTGCTGCTCAGGCCTCAAGAAAGTCCTCTCCAAGAGTCACAAACGAAGCTGTCCAAAAGGCTGTATGTTCCTCTGCTTAGTTACCCTTCATATTTTATGCATTCCAAAATATTGATTACAATTATATTATTGGTGTCTTGAAATCTCGATATTCTCGTCTCTCTCAGGCTGCTGCTTTGAGGGGCTCTGATCATCGCCGTGCCACAACTGTGAGTGCTAGATTTGATGCTCAGCAAAAGAAGCTTAATTTGGTCATGCCAGCAGCTACCATTGACTCCATCGCCAAGGAACTCAGAAGTCCACACTCTCAGTACAAGGCCAAAAAGTGAGTAAATTAGATCTTCCTTTTCTAATTAAACGATGTTGGATATGACATGGGCTGTTATGTTTTTTTGTTATGAACCTCGTCATTCTCCTGACTGCACTTCATTATAGGATCTCTGAGGAAGAATACATTAAGGCCATCAAGGAGGAAATTGACAAAGTTGTCAAGCTTCAAGAGGAGCTTGACATAGATGTCTTGGTTTATGGGGAGCCTGAGGTAAGTCTTTGAATCTGGTACCATAATTAAGACAGATTATGTCGGATAGATAGATAGCATCTTATGAGCTATGTTTTCTTTCTTGAACATCTTGATCTAGATGTGTCCAATGCAGAGGAATGATATGGTTGAATACTTTGGGGAGCAGTTGTCAGGTTTTGCCCTCACCGTTAATGGGTGGGTGCAATCTTATGGATCTCGTTACGTGAAACCACCCATCATCTATGGTGATGTGAGCCGCCCCAAGCTACCGTATGTCTTCTGGTCCACCGCAGTCCAGAGCATGGCTACTGGCCCTATGAAGGGAATGCTTCCAGGGCCTGTCACCATTCTCAACTGGTCCTTTGTCCGAAATGACCAACCCAGGTATAGAAGAACGTGAACTTCATGTGTACATGGGATTGATCAAACAACATAAACTTTATTTCTCCTTTCAGGACTAAAATAATGAATATTTGTTTCACAGGTCCGATACTTGCTATCAAATTGCCTTAGCCATCAAGGATGAAGTTGAAGATCTCGAGAAGGCAGGGATTGATGTTTTTCAGATCGATGAGCTAGCTTTGAGAGATGGTCTTCCACTGAGAAAGTATGAGCAAGCTTCCTACTTGGATTGGGCTGTTCACTCTTTTAGAATCACTAGCTGTGGTGTCCAGGATACTACCCAGGTCCCTTCATAGTTCTCTTGTCTTTCTTTCTTTTCCTTTTTTTATGTGGGAAGATCCGTTTCCCACGTATACTGATTTCACTCGGTAGCTATTGTTGATTGGCAGATCCACACTCACACGTACTACTCCCAGTTCAACGGCTTCCCCCTCTCTATCATTAACACGGATGCTGATGTCATCACGATTGAGAACTGTCGCTCCGATGAGTCAGTTTTCCGTGAGGGAATCGATTATGGTGCTGGGATTGGCCCCGGTGTCTATGACTTCCACTCTCCCAGTGTACCATCAGCTGAACAAATTGTTGACAGTATCACCAAGAAGCTCGCAAGAAACATAGTGTCGTTTAACCCTGACTACAAATTCAAGACTCGTGAACACACTGGGGTCAAACGGGCGCTCAAGAACATGGTTGCTGCTGTGGAGCTCCTTCGCACCGAACTTGCCCATGCTATGAAAGAAAAGTCTGAGTAACTCCCGGCTCGAGAGGGAGAGTTTCGTGGGGTTGGGCTTCAATGACCCAATCTGCTACTTGATCTCGCACCATCTATGCTCGTTGATAAGCAGTTATGCTTTCCCGTAGTCTAGCTGCAATTCTCTATTATCCACTAGTGATTATCTACAATACGTTTACAAATTCCAAGACTATAGACATTACTAGCGGGCAATTTTTATGCTCATGTCAATCGACAATCTTTGTGTTTGAGTGATGTTTTGGCAAACCTTTGTTTTGTTCATGAATGACCCTAGTTCAATACTTAGCAAAATCTGCAATTATATGCTACTGATGACTTTATCTATCGATTGTTGACCAGCAAAGGCTCTCGTCGATAATCTCTAGCACTATTTGCCATCGATGACTTCATTGACACATTATTGATTTTCTTCAAGTTATCAATGGTAATGTTCATTGATGACATCCATTTTGACCAAATTTTACCTTCATCGACTGAGCTTGCTGCTCATCGATTATAACCAAAACTCAGTCATTAGTGTTGACAAACGCTTACAAATATTTCTAAAGATTTATCGGTCCAGAAAAGAAATTTCTGTCCTTTGGCATGGAAAAGCAGAATCCTACTTCAAGAAACTCTTACGCCATGAAGCCACTGTTGAACTAGGAACTCTTACTGGCTTTAAACTAAATTGTTGCGTAATATATGCATCGGACGACGCCAACCCATCTTGTAAGAGCCAAATAACTTTGTGCACGTCCTCGTTTTGATCTCCCACTTAGCTTGAAAATTAAAAATTCATATCGTTTTAGACTTCGTAAACGTCGAAGCTATCGCTTTTATAAATATTTAACTACATAGTAGTACTAGAAATTAATCAAACAACATTGATGGTTTTAACTCTTTGTAAATCATGGTGGGCCTGATTCCATTCGTCTCCTCCGTAACAAATCCTGCTCGAATAGTTTGTACATCGACTGGATGGCTCAACATGTTGGGGCCTGCAAAAGCAAAGACAAGCGATGAATTGAAAAAACTCCTCTTTAGCTATCAAAGTAGAACTAGTTCATCTCTTCGTGTGATTTAAAGGTGCGGCACCCAATCTGTCCAGTGTATTTAGAATTTTAGTTCGACAAATGATGAACGTAAAACTGTGTTATATGATATTGTTGTCGTAAATATAAATTAAGGGTCCGTTCGTTTCGCGGAAAATAATTTCCGGGAAAACGTTTTCCAGATTTTCCGGCGTTCGTTTCACGGAAAATGAATTCTTTAAGGAAAATATTTTCCATCAAAGGAAAAAAGTCTTCTAAACTAGGGGAAAATGTTTTCCACTTTTGAAAAGTGGAAAACATTTTCCTCACTTGATCTCTCTTATCTCACATCTTTACAAATCCCGACTTCCTCCTCCCATTTCTTTTTCTTCTTTTCTTTTTTCATTCAAATTATTTTTTAATTTAATTTTTCTTTTTTTAATTCGAATTATTTTTAATTTCCTTTTTTTTTTTTTTTTTTTCTTTTTCTTTCCTTTTTTTCTTTTTTTTTTGTTTTCCATCTTCTTTTTTCTTGGCTAGTCGTCAGACCAAGTGAACCTCAAGCTCGTCGATCTCAAACTCACGCTCGCCAATATGGGGAGCGGAAAATATTTTCCTTACCGAACACCGGAAAATATTTTTCGAAACATTTTCAACTTTTAGCCGAACACCAGAAAATATTGTCATTTTCCTGGAAAATGACTTATGGGAAAATATTTTCCGGAAATGGCTCATTTTCCATGAAACGAACGGACCCTAAAAGGAAAATTAGGTCTTGAAGAAATGGTATTATTCACATGGGATCTCGTGGATGGAGATTATTCACACATATGAAACACAATTTTTGTCTCCTGCGTTAAGCTTAGAATATTTAAAATAAGCTTCCAATTAGTCATATTTTAAACTCTCTTATGTTAAAAACATGTTCGAATGTTGGTTGAGAATTCCATCGTACATTATTGCGTATTAATTTACTCTTTTGCAACTATTTGTTTCTTTCTTTTTCTTGAAAGATTGCATTATTTTATAATAAATCATAGAATATTGATATGATTTTCATTATATTTTAGAGGGAAAAATTCTAAATAACGGCTTGAAGAGGTATTTGTTTTCTCAAATAAGGGTCCCAAGTATACATGATTTCGAAAAATGGTTTGAAGTGGCCAAATTGTTTCAAATAAGGGCATTTGCCAGCCGGTGACTATTTTAGCCATTGGAGAAAGGGTATCTTGATCTAAATATATTTTTTTTAAAAATTTTTGAATTTTTTTTCCTTTTCTATTTTTCTTTTCCTTTTTTTCTTTTTTCCTCTTCCCTCTCCCGAGCATCGTCATAGATGTTCAGTAGAGGTCACCCGCCCATGCAAGGGCGAGGGTCGCCCTTGCCCAACGCCAATGCCCTCCACCATGGCCGGCGGAGGGAAAGGGGGAAAAGAAATAAGAAATAAGAAATAAACATAAATAGAAATTAGTAATATCCGAACCGAATGAGAGCTGAACATAAAAAATTTGAACTTTTTGGTTTGGTTTTTAACAATCCTATGTAGCATTGTCACATCATGCACGATCTTGAGGATGTTTGGACATAATCTATGAATGAGACAAAATGCATGTTGTGGCAAATTGAGAAGGCCAATGTCTACGTTATGGTCGGACTTGAGCAGGTCCTTAAAATGCTCACGGAGGAAACATGCGGGAGATTTGCCCTAGGGTGGGAGATCCTGCACTGTCCTCCTATTCCCTTTATATTGGGAAGACAAAGATAAACAGGGGATTATGGGGCTTCACGGTGGTGAAGATAGACACCACGTCAGGACTTCGATTGTGGTTACTACTGAGTAGGCAAGTATAGTAACTTCCTGCGCTTAGAGTGTGTGAAGGTGGGTTAAATGCTCACAGCTGGGTTGACACTATCTTCAATCGCAGGTTGACCCATCAATCGCAGGTTGACCCAGTTCCCTGGTTGAGGACCGTGCCGCCTCTCATTGGCCAGCAGAACGGAAGACGCTGGGGACACCGATCTAGTGACTATCTCCTCTACTCAATAAGGGTAATGAAATGGCCAAAAGAATTGACAAACAACAACAATAATAATAATAGCAATCTAGTGCATGAGGGAGTACAGTTAAAGTGGGCCCCCTCATTATTTATCCTTTATCCTTGATCTCTCTTGCGATTGCAATCTAGCGCGTAAGCATGCGCGTTCGGGTGTGGGTCCCATTCCCTTATTCGCCAGCGACGTGCCATTAATGGGAGGGCAAATTAGGTAATTCACTGAAGAGTGGATTACGAGGACCACATGCACGTAATACTTGGAGTGTGAACCCGCCACGCCACCAACTCCAGCCAACTTTCTATGTTTCATTTTCTTTTTCTTGACCAGCACATCTAACTAGTACCCCAATTCAAAATACTGTACGAATATATATATATATATATATATATATTATATTTATTTATATTTCTCTCTTTTTTTTTCCTTAAATATTTATTTACTCTTCTATCATTTTTTTCTTTGAAGATTCTTAAAGCAAGACTACAGATAACAAAACGGCAATACTTTTTCCAAGGGGTAAAGGACACCACATTAAGCAATGACATGTATAAATACAATCATTGGGATGTTTATGGGAAAAAAAGGGGAAAAAGAAAGTGTGGGTGGAATGGTTGGGAAGGAACTTGTGTCTTCACATGATCCAAATATCAGATCATATTTATTGAATTTGGTTGCCGGAGGTGGAAATGTTATTGTAGAAGTGATTGTTTTTGCGGACGGAGGCGCTGGGATTCTTGGTGCTGGTATGTATGGTCCATGCATGGATTGTATGAAGATTTTTGTCCTATATTTCCAGTCTATATTTCCAGTAGATATAATTAGATCCATCATACATTTGTAGTCTAGAAATGAATTGCCTTTTGCAGAAGGATGCTCCTATGATGTGAGCCATAATCATCTTTTTGCTCTTCAAATATCACACTTCAAAAACTTCGAATAGCATGCTCTCATACCAATTGATATGACTAAAATAGCAACTAACAAGGGGTGGTTGGTTGTTTTAAGAAAACTTAAACTCTTTAACGAAATATATGAGAATGCGCTTTTGTAAAAGGAGATTAATTATGCAGATGTAGTGACTTCTATTAGACATTTATTAAAAGAATTAAGGAGATGGTAGATATTACAAGACAAATTCCTAGTGGTTCAGCCTTCCGCTTGGCATACTTTACTCTCTCAACTCTAGTAGCCATGAACAAGACTTGAATTCATTAAGTAATTGCCGAGGTTTTACAGTTTGTAGACGTGCTCCCACTTCAAGAAATTCAGAAGATGATTCTACAAGCACAAGCACCTCTTACAATCCTACAATCCCCTCTCCTCTCGCATAGAATTACAATCTAAAGACAAACAATGCATAAGCGAAGGCTAAGGCGTATGTTGCGACCCAGCGAGAATGCAAGTTCGGAATTTCCAGGCATCTTCAAAGTTACCTTTGATCCGTTCATGTAGGCCTTTTGCTTGAGGTGAAATCAGCATGTTTTTCAACGTGCTGGAGTATGACCCAAAAAAAAAAAAAAAGCGCTGGAGGATCGCACCTTTTCCCGCCGATAGAACGCCGGATTAATCAAATGTGCTGGTGGCGTGGTGCGTCCCCTGCCTATCACGTTTCTCGTTAATGGACTGCCTAAGTAATTCATCGAGTCCGACAGCTTGCGAGTAATCTTCTTTATTCTTCCACAATGAATTTTATATAGGGGCAGTCTGGCAATAGCATCGCTTTCATTTAGGTCCGCGCACGTACCCATAGGGAAAGCAATGTTGATTCAGTGACGATGGAAATTGCGATATGAGATAGAGAGAGAAGTTCCCTTTTAATTCTATCCTAGTCACACCGTATAATCAGGATTCTTAATGGAGAGGCTAGTCGAAATTTAAAGGGATTTTGATTTATGTCGAGCTTGTTTGTTTCGAGGATAATACTAGATCGCTACATAAAAATTGATTCATTGAGCAATATGTTTTGTTCATTAATATCATTACGAACCCTCCCGTCGGAAGTCCGATGCAGGGTACCCCACCATCGAAACCCTCCAGAAGCCTCCAACCCGTTTTTAAAAATATTTGATGGTGGGGCTCTAGAGGGACATTTTTTTCTTTCGTCCAACCAACCGGGGGGGAAGGAAAGAAAAGATCCTTTAGATATACGACGTATGGGGCGACGTATGGGGCGACGCGAGGGACAAGTGGCGAGCAGCGAGCGAAGGAGACCTCGGCCTAAACCAATCTTTTCTACCAAATGAAAAGGCGAAGGGACGTCCCTTTGGCTCGATATCGGTTTTCTCCTCCTTTAAAGATCCTCTCGAGGTGGACGAGGACTTTTTGCTTGTTTCGTTCTTTAAAGTTCCTTTTATGGTGGTTTACTCATCATCCTCTAACCTAGACCCGAACCCCTGCCCGCCCATCGCATTCGTCGTTGGTAGAATGCCATATTAGTCAATGTGTTGGTAGGTTGCTCGCCTTGTCCATCAAGGAGAGAAAGGGAAGGGGGGTTGGGCAATGGTTGCCGTGACATGATTTAGCGATACGTACGGACTATCTAGAATTTGAATGAATTTCGACTTACCTCCAACTTGTTTCTTTGGAGGAAAATACTAAAACTCATTAAGATTGGTCCGTAATAAGTAATTTATTGAGCAATACGTAACGTTGGTTAAGGAAGGAGATTAAAATACCATTGTTACTTGAAAACAGCCAGCCATTTTGTTTGGCGAATGGAGATACGGACAAAAATAGCATGTGCTCGTGGGGGCCACATTGGGGTTTAATTCATGGAGGAGGGGATTCCTAGACAAAATGGCATGTGATCGTGTTCGCGGGCATTCGACTACTATAGTACCGTGCATCTTGGCCAACCTAAATTCTTCCTATAGTACTTTATTAGTACGTCCATGATGGGGTGCAATATGCACTGTTTCGTTTTGATATGCTACGATGGAAAGATACCCTTTGAAAGGGTATGAGGGAGTCATATAAAATTCTTCTGAAGATAACCGTTGGTACGGTTGGCAGAATGTACACTCCGAAAGAAAACATTCTCTTTTTCTTGTCCCCTTTCCATAAAAAAAAAAAAAAAGGCGTTCTATTTCTACTTTACGAAACAATTGGCATTTACGCTGTGAAAATTGAATGTTTTCCTCGTACTGCATTCAAACCAACGTGAAGTAATATTGTTCGTGATTCATTCGCAATTCAAAGGTCGTTTCGGGGTAAATTGTTCATTGTGCAACATAAAGAGGTAAGTCGTCTTTTGCCGACTTTCTTCCTACATTGGTATTAGAGCCTGGTTGTGATTTATGCCTTATTTTTTCATCGAATTTTCTCATTTACCACTTGATATTGAGATCAAAAGATTGAAATCTACAATGTCTGGATGTTTATTGCTCGGAAATGCAATTTGAATATTTGAAAACGAACTGAAGCAAAGAACCGTTTCGGGGCCATGTACACCCGTATGGATTTGGCCATTTTTTGGAACATTTTTTTCGGTCAAAATAAATTTTCAAATATACAGGGTGAAAGTACTCATCAAGACGAGTCCAACAGTGGGTTAAGCACCGTCGGAGGAGGTCGGACGCGCCCACACGCGCGGCCAGAAGCCGCGGCGTGTGGACGCCACGCACCCAACGCGCTGGGAACGCCAGCGCGTGAGCATCACGCACGCATCGGTGAATCGACGCGTGCTGACGTCACCGCTAGCAGCAGTTGGCCGACCGGCGACGTGACCCAACCCGAGACCTGACCCGTGTATCTGTGCAGCGCATGTGGGAGCGTGAGAGCTCCGATTGGAGCGTGGTCGGCAGCATTTGGTTCGTATAGATGTGCTCTACACTATGATATGATTATTTTATATTTTTGAATTTTTTAAAGGTATAAAAATGTATAGGGAACTTTAAGTACGTGTATTTTTGGGGTTTAGATATACTATCTATTCTTTTTTAGCCTGCATTTTATTTTTTTTTGGAAATACTATAGCCAGCTTACATGAAAATGGTATCATATATGCTATGTAGAGCTTGGTTCGATGGTAGCATGTATATAGTTTAATATACTTGCAATTTTCTAGTTCCAAGAAAATTCAAATAATGGTAGGAGATCATTGTTTTTCCATTACATGTTGAATTATGGTTTTGACTGTAGTTGTTGCATGATTGTTTTTTTGTACGTTGGTTCACATCATGCTATGCTTTTGTGTTAATGGAAAAATGTAGAAATTACGTGAGGTCATGTAATTATTTTTTCTAGTGGAAGTTCGTAGGTTGGTAGAATTCAAAGGAGTTCTCACCTAGAACTTAAAATTTGCGCAAATTAAACTAATTAATGATAATAGAATAATCGTACATAGAAGCTGATTGGGAACATAGTGAACTTTCGTTTCTATGTATTTTGTTGAATTATCATCAATTTAGTTTGTCTTTACTGTAAATTAAATATGTGTGTTACTCTGAAAAGTGTGCTAGTTTTGATTCTGCGTTTAGTATGTCAATGTGTTATAGCAATTGATTATGGCTTTGGCATCCAAGACCATTGTGGCTAACCTCAATAAGGGTGAAATGCAGAACGGTGACAATTATGATATTTGACACCGAAACGTTTAGTACATTCTTGAGAAGCAAGAGGTTTTGGAAACTCTCAACCACACCATGGATGAACTTGAGCATAAAACTTCAGCTCAACAAATAAGAGATCTAGAAGCTTATCAAGCTTAGAAGAAAAAAAATAACATTACTCGCATCACGTTGCTGAGCTGTATGCAAGATGATCTCATGTGTGAGTTTGAAAGTTATGATAAAGCTCAAGTAATATGGGTTGCCTTGAAAGATAAGTTTGGGGGTACATTTGCTATTAAGTTGAGGAGACTCACCATCAAATTTAACACATGACGAAAGCGCCCAAATGTAACAATGAGGCAGCATCTTTGGGAGATGTCAAACATGATTCATGAGCTGAAGTCAGCATGTCACTCACTTACTAATGAATAGCAAGTTTAGGCTGTTATAAGGTCTCTTCCTGACAATTGGGAGCATATGAAGATCAACATGATGCATAATGAGAATATTATCACTTTTAATGATATAATGCGTTATTTGGAATTAGAAAATAAGCATTTAGAGGCTGCGAAATCTTCTACCCATGCTTATGTTGCTGAATCGAGTTCGCGCAAAACTTCGAATTTCAAGCGCAAAAGGAATCATTAATTCAACAACAAAGGGAAGAAAATTGATTAGGCGCCTAAAAGGGCTAAGACATTCCGACGTAAGAAGCCTAAAAGGGCTAAGACATTCCGACGTAAGAAGCGTGGTGGGAAGAAGGACAAGGCCAAAATGAAGTGCTATAATTGTGGCAAGATGGGTCACTTTGTTCGTGAATGCAGTGAGTCGAAAGAGGTACCTTATTACTCAATTACTTTAAGTAATGCTTTTGTTTCTAGCACTGTAATGCTTGCTGAATCTCATCCAATGTAGACTGTAGACTTAGGAGCAACAAACCACGTAGCTAGAGACCAAGAAGCATTTGTGGAGTATCGTCGGAAACAGCTTGGAAGAATATGGATATATGTAAGGAATAACTCAAGAATTGAAGTGAAGGGTATCGATACATCTAAATTAATTTTACGTGGTGGTCGAAACCTATTTCTACATAATATCCTCTATGCTCCAGATATTCGATGAAACTTGGTCTCCGTAGTTGTTTTTCTTAGCCTAAGTTATGTATGGAATTTTCATGGTGATTGTGTTAACATTTTGTTTGGAACAGTTTATTATGGTTCAGGTTATGTAATGAATGATTTTATAATGTTAGACATTGACTATGATCATTACAATGTTAATGTCGATGGTTGTTTTTCTTTAATTGCATTTTCTAGTAACGTTGAGATTGATGCAAGTACGTAGCATGCTAGATTAGATCACATCGGGTTATAAAGAATGCAAAGATTAGCTAGAGAAGGCTTTGTAGGGTTACTCACTAATGTTAATTTACCCGTATGTGAACATTGTCTAGCAATAAAAGTAACTAGAAAACCATTCGGTAAAGGAACTAGAACCAGATTTTCATTGCAACTCATATATTTTAACATTTGTGGTCCTTTGAACGTGAGGGCGAGGTATGGAGGCTCATATTTCATCACTTTCATAGATGACTTCACGCGTTTCGGTTATGTTTTTTTGATCTCCCATAAGTTAGAAGTATTAGATTGCTTTAGACGATATGTAGTGATGGTAGAGAATCAGTTGAACAAAACAATAAAAGTATTGAGAACTGATCGCGGATGTGAGTATCTATCTGAGCAATTCAAGGTTTTTTGTGATGAAAATGGAATTGTACAACAATTGACTATTCCTAATACTCCACAATAAAATGGGGTTGCTGATAGAATGAATAGAATCCTATTGGAGATGGTTAGGTCTGTTGACACCTAAATTTTCCCATTTTCATTTAGGATTCAATTGTGTACGGAATTAGGAATTAGTCATTTTTTTAATTAAAAATACAAAAACAAAAACAAAAACAAAAACAACAAAAAAAAAAGAGAAAAAGAAAATGTGGAAGGGGCCGGGCTGGATCTCGCCTTGGCCCGGCCCATCCGCCTTCTCCCTCTTCCATCTTCGGTGAAGCCCTAGCAACCGAAAAGAAGAGGAGGGTTCAAGAGGGAACACAGGGAGCTGAAGAGAACCAAGAGAACCGAGAGAGTGCAGAACAGAAAATAGCACACACAGAGGAACCGAGAGAAGCACCGTGAGAGAAGGAGTGGGGGAGAAAAATAGGGAAGCGCAGAGGGAGAGAGCAGAGCATCGGAGGGGAAGAACTGTTCTTCTTCCCCGGTAGACTCATCTCCCGCCGGCCACGCTTCGCCTTTTACCCGCCGTGTCTTCGCAGTCGCCGAATCCCCGCGTCGGTCGAGTCTCACGCCCCTGTCCACTCGTCCTCCTGTGCTGGTCGTTGCCCAGCAGTCGAAGCTCGGTCCCTGCTCTGCCGCGCCGGATGCTGCAACTCGAAGCCCGTGACGCCCCTATCACTGTCGCTTCGCCTCGGCTTGATTTGCGACACCAGAGCTCCGCCTCACCCGCAAGCTTCGTTGCTTCTCTCGACGCCGCGTCTCCGAGCGACCCACTGCACCAGCAACGGCGCCCCCCTGATTCAAATATGCTCCGCCTCCGCCCCATTGCCACCGGAGTGCCGTTCGCTCATGCCCAGCGCCCACACCTGCGTCGGCTCGCCTGCTATCTTCCCTCTGCTCGAGCCGAGTCGAGCCACTCCATCCGTAGCTTGACGAGCTGCTGCTGTGAGCCACCCCGTGTCGCCATTGTCACCCGCTGTGTCGCTGCCGCCATGAAGTCCATCGCCGCCGCCGTCAAGCTCGTTGTCGTCGTCGTCAGCGCTACCGAGAAACCCTAGGGTTTTAGCCAAAAACCGGGTCAGGCGCGGGTCACAAACCGGGTAGGGTTTTCTAAACGATTTGGGCTGAGTTTGGGCTTGGGCTGTTTTTGCTTGAGGGCTTAGGGGTTTATGAACTTGTGGGCTTAGGGAGTTGTGGGCTTCATTTTTAAAATAAAAAAGAGATTAGACCAGATTGGGCCCGTTGGTTGGGCCCAATTCGAACCAAAGAAAGGCCCGACCAAGGCTGGTCGGGCCATTTCAGCCAAACCCCCATTTGGACCGAACCCAATCCGCGTTGACTCGGGTCGGGTTGAACTCGACCCGGTTCGCCTTTTTAATTAAAAATTAAAACAATTTATTTTTTTAAATATTTGTTTTTAAAAAAATTAATTTTAAAAAAATTTCAAAAATTTCAAAAATTAAAAAATGTAAGGTTTGGTTAGGAGTTGCGCTGTTTTGCCTTTTTAGTATAATTAGACCTTTATTTATTCGTCTTTTGATTATATTGCATGTTTGATTTGCATATCTATCTATGTTTAATTGCAAGTGTTTAATTTTAATGCAATTAGGATCTTGATGACTATAATTGTTACTTTAATGGTTGCGCACCTGCATGATCACCTCATATGTTAGTTGATAGGTGTAAAATCAATCTAAGCTGCCTGCCAAAAAAAATCATTTTATTAAAATGAACAAGATTAGGTACCGAAAGGGCATTAATTAGTCAATTAGTGTAATCAAGTCCCCGACCCTAGATTCTTTGGTCGCGTAAGAAGTGAGGTACACTCCCATGCTTCACTTGGTTTCTAGCAGATCCCAATAGGCTAGTGGCGACTCCTTTTGTGCAAAATTCCCAAAAATATCCCAATGTCACGTGGGGTATGGGCTTGGGAGAGCCCGCGCCTAATCAAGGGCCATAAGCCCATCTTTTAGGCAATACCCCTAAACTTGTTCCCTCCCCTCGAGGGTAGGTCGCGACAAGGTCTATAATGGTGTAAGCAAATTTACCTATCTCCTATTGGGGAGATGCGTTATTGACTGTCGCCTCTGTACTTAACCGAGTGCCCTCAAAATCGGTTATTTCCACCTCTTATGAATTGTGGACTGGTAGGAAACTAGACTTAAGTAATCTACATCCATGGGGATGAGAATTCATAGAATATTTGAAATAAGCTTCCGATTAGTCACATCTTAAACTCTTATACATTAAAAACATGTTTGAATGTTGGGTCGAGAATTCCATCCTATATTGTTGCATATTAATTTACACTTTTGCAACTATTTATTTCTTTTCTTTTTCTTGAAAGTTCGTATTATTTCACAATAAATTATAGGATATTGATATTACATTTAAAACGGCTAAAATCGTCATATTAGTCACATCAGCATTCCAATAGCAAAAATCATGAAAATTAGAGGACTACCATCATCGCCTTGCCTTTTATCATACGGATATGGCACTATGAGAAAGAATTCAACACCCCAAATCTCTACATTGAATGGGAGAAAACTTATGATTTTTACACCGGTAGAAACATATTTTGAATCAAAAGAATGGCAACATGAATACAATTTCAGTGGCATGACAAAAACAACATGAATCGTGTCATTTTTTATTTTTTTATTTTTGGAATTTCAAGTAGGAGCATGGGAGACGGGGAGTTAAACCCATGAATATTCTTTCAAAGGCTTGACACGCAAGTCATGTCGCTTTTCTGGGTTTTCAGGGAAGATAAAGGATGTGTAAGCCATTTCTTGAACACACAAGGCCACCGCTTTGAATCTCAAATACATGGTATGATTTTCATATCATGGACCAACATTCACAATAACATCATCCCTAAAAGAGAGAGAATTTATAATCTCGCAACGAGCGAGAGAATTGTGGTTTGGTACATAATGAAGTGGGTTACATCAAATCCTGAATTCTGCAAAAATGGCAAACATTCCGATTGTTATAAATTAATAATATTCAGGTGGTTTCCAAATTAAAGAAGTCCCTTTTTTTTTTTGCAGAAAAACAAGAGAAAAAGGGAAAATAATAGCGAAAGAGAAGGCCCATTGCTTTTTGGTGGAAAATGCCAAAAGACATCTGTCGCAATCACCTAAGATTTGGGGGATCTTAGGACGTAATCAAACGAACATGATAAACGGCATCGTTCAGTTAGTTGGAGGAGGGCCTTTTGTCTATGTTATTGGGTGCGTTTGGTTGAACTTTTGGGGTAAACCTTTGGAAAAATGCAAAAGACTTTGAGTTAAAGAGGTTTTTCAAAATACAGATTGTGTTTGCTAAATTGTAGTTTGAAAGTCCATTGTGAAATACATTTGTGTAAAATAGTGTTTGGAAAGATAAATTTACAAATGACTTTGGTGATTAATTAAAAAAGAAAAAAATATATAAAATAAAAAATAAAAAGTTGGCCGACGAGGCGGGCGGTCGCTGGCGGCCTTAGGCAGCCCCCGGAGATGACCGGCGAGGGCTGCCTAGGGTCGGGCGACACCCGGTGGCCCTTCACGGAGGTCGCCTGACCCATATCTAGGTCTGTCGGAGGTCGCGCAAGGTTTGGGTTTGCTGGAGGTCATGCGACCTTGCGGCGACCAGATCTGGGTTGCGCCTGAGGTCGCTCGACCTCCGGCGCCGGCGCGACTCGAATCTGGTCACCACTAGGTCGCGCAACCTCTGCGACCTCCGGCAACCTAGATCTGGGTCGTGCGGCCTAGATACCCACTAGAGGTCATGTGACCCACTGGCGACGGTCACCGTGATCGTCACCGGCCTCTCGCTAGTCCGTCGCCCACCCTTAGCAGCCCTGCACAATCCGTCACCGGCCTCAATGAAGAAGATGGACAGCTCAACGAAGGAGATGAATAGTAAAATGAAGGCAAAGCCAAAGCTAGAAGCCTTTAGAAGGTTGGCTTTCAGTCAATAGGGTCTTTAAAATTTTTCCCAAACACTTGATATTTGGCCAAAAAGCTTTTAGGTGTCCAAAGGTACTTGGGAAAGCAGTTCCTAAATGCAGCAGTCTCCACTCGTAGCCTACCGCATCACCAGGATGCTTTTGGTAATTCCTCTTCCATATGCTGTTAGCATCGAACCCGGTGACCGTTACCCCTAGTAAATTAAAAAAGCAATCTAACGGCCAAAAATAATAATTATTATTATAATAAAGGGCATTTTGCGCATGAGGTGTATTTCGAAGTGTATTCACGGTTAATAAATTGTTAAGAAAACTTTGTTTAGCACTTGGGCCCCACCTTTGCTTTTGTCCTCGGTCTCTCTTGTGATCATTGCCCAATGACTTCACTTCATTTTCTCCGCAAGTGTCGTGGACACCTGCAATTTCCTGATTTAATCCCTTAAAGAAAAGGAAAAAATATTGAAAAGTTTCCAAAAAAAAAATGCTTCATGCCTAAACGAGCTGAGCAAACTATGATTGATTTGTCGTCCAAAAAAAAAAAAAACTATGATTGATTCAAAAAAAAAAAAAATTGTAAAATGACTAATACCGTGATTTTCAAAGGTCCTACACTTTTTGCCAGTGAAATGCAAAAAAAAAAAAAAAAGAGGAAAAAACAGAGAGAAAAAAAGTGTTAACTTTATCCCAATATAATAATACAAGCAGTTTTCAAATGATTTTGCAAAAAAAAAAAAAAAAAACACTTTATTTATTTATTTAGTTGTTGGGTAGTATCCCCATCAATTTTGCGTATTCAACTCATCCACTTAGTCAAGCTATTTTAAGGACAAGCTCTCACTATTTCAACTTGGTGTATTAAAGATTTTACTCTTAACCGCTTTCAATAATACTTGAATCCAAGTTCAGAAGGAAAAGCGTAAACTTTCTTACCGTCTAAGCTACACACATTGTTGGTAAATGCACAATTGTTACTTGATGGACAAAAATATATATCGTTAAGTTTTCCCATCAAATTGAACTAGATGATTATTTAAACCAAAGATGACAGAATGTAATCTCTTCTAAAATACCAATGGTGTAGCATAAATTACTTCCCACGTTAATAATTGATAGCTAGCCGTTTGGAGTATGCTTAATTCACATTAACTTAATATATGAGAGAGTACACTTTTATATGATAATTACACTCCTTTGTCATTTTCTTCGTAAACTTGGCCATTCTAGTGCAAATTTGATTGTCGTGCGTGGTGTATTGGGTAGAGCTAAAAGAAAAGGTACTCCTCCTAAATGATATCATTCTTGCATCATCGAAAGTAGATTTGTCCCTTGTCTAGGTTGATTTGTTCACACATTACTTATTATCGACAGAAAAACCACTTTATTAACAAACAAAAAAGGCTCACTCCTCACATATTTCAAATAATTCAATGAGCCAACTTCTAATGCATGTTTGATCTTTAGTGTTCTATTTTCTTGATTGAATGACCAAAAAAAAAAAAAAAAAAACTGTCGAATCAACCATTCCCTAGTCCTTCATGTACTAGTCTATTAAAGTGAAACTTACTCCTAATCGTGGCCAAAAGGGCTAGGGGAAAAAACTAAGAATTTCTGGTCCCCACACAAGAATGTTCAACATAGACAAGACCATCGTTATGCTAACCTCTTGTTCTTTGCGGAATTAGTTTGCTAACAAGAAACCCATTATTGTACTAAAAACAAATTCAGAGAATCTAACCCCTATATGCCCACTCCGTTTCCAAAGAAGATCCTTTAAACGCCCACATCATAGTATACTTCAGAAAATGCAAAAAAAACAGAGAGAGAGAGAGAGAGAGAGAGAGAGAAGAGAGACGTGCACATTTCTCATTAACTTGCAATTTTCAGTTGCTATGGTCAAAATGACTTCTCAATTTTCAATTTTCAACTACTGTTTTCTCCCTTCTTTAACTTTTTCTCAGCTCCGTCTTTAGGGAGTCGAGACGCGGAATGGAACCAGCCCGCATCGAATTCTACACCACCACGTGGCGCTCTCCCATTCGCGCCGGCCTCCCCTCCCCCCGTCGCTCGCATTAAACCCACCCTCCCCTCCCCATACTTCGACACTTCCTTAATTAATCCTCTCTTTCCCCTCCTTAATCCCCTAATTAAAAGAGAAGAGAAGAGAGAAAAACACGCGCAAAAAGCGAACGCATTCGGACGTAAAGATTCGAACCATGGACCGGCTCATAGGCTTGGAGCCGTCGAACGTCGTGGCGGTCCGGATCGAGCCGGGCCAGAATTGCTCCGGCCACCTCACCCTCCGCAACGTCATGTACACCATGCCCGTCGCCTTCTGGCTTCAGCCCCTGAACAAGCCCCGCTACACCGTTCGGCCGCAGTCCGGGATCATCCCCCCTCTCCAGACCCTCACCGTCGAGGTCACCTACCACCTCCCGCCCGGCTCGCCGCCGCGGCCCGGAAGGGCGACGTCTGGGCGATCAACCGGCTCCTGGAGAGCGGCGCCGCCGTGAACGGCCTGGACCAGCACGGCTGGACCGCGCTGCAGCGGGCCGCGTTCAAGGGCCAAGCCGACGCCGGGAGGACGCTCCTCGACAAGGGCGTGGACGTGGACGCGAGGGACGAGGACGGATACGCGGCGCTGCACTGCACGGCGGAGTCGGGGCAGTTCGACGTGGTGGAGCTGCTGGTGAAGAAGGGGGCCGACGTGGAGGCGAGGACGAACAGGGGCGTGACGGCGCTGCAGGTGGCGGACTCCCTGCAGTACGCCAGGATCATGAGGATCCTCGTCCACGGTGGCGCGCTTAAAGACGGGGGCAGGCAAGGGGGCGGGGTCGCTTGGTTCGCGAAAACGTGGAGCTGAGGGACGAAGAGATCAGCAACGGAGGGTTGAAGATGAAGGCGGCGATGAAGAAGAAGCAGAAGAGGGAGAGACCGATGCGGAGCAGCTTCGATTGGTCATCCATGGCGGCGATGGCCGTGTTGGGAGCCTGAACCGGCTTGAGCCGCGCGCGTCCATCGACTGTAAAATCGTTTTCCTCTTTTTTCTTGGGTCGGATAGCGATGCGAGGATCGTAGGATTTTGTAAAAATTGATGAATGTTCTGTAAGAATTTTCCTAGTTTGGGCCACATTAATTAAGATTATAATTATCCGTTTTACGGAATTGATCTAATAAAGCGAGATGTAAAGTTTCCTAACAGTCAAATATGGGCCTGGCTTGTGTGGGCCGAATTGGGCCCGGCCCGTGATGAGAGGGCCCGTCCAAGTTCTATAAATAGGCTAAGGTCCCTCCACCTAGCCCTCACTTGTTGCAAATCAAGAAGCAAACACCCACTCTCTCATAAGGAACACTGGAGAGAGGTCGTCTCATCGAGCCAGGGTACCGAGGGTTATAGGGGAGAAGATCTTCCGAGCCAAGGACACGGCTTGCTGTTCCTTAACTTCAACAAACCATGGATCACAAATCAGGTGCACAACTCTTTGCGCTTTTAGCTATGTCGGTCTTGGGTTGCCGTTTCTACGGCCTACATTTGGTATCAGAGCCTGCATAGACTAGAAAATGGTTGATTTGCCCGTTTTGAAGAATTTTATCCGCATGAAACTTGATTTCAACTGTATATTCGGGTTAATCATGTTGAGCCGAGTCCTTTAGTGTCTGTTATGCCTCTCGCCGAGCCCAAATCAGTCGCCTATGGCTGTTTCGAACTTGACCCGAGCTCAGAAGGGTTTTGCTTGTTTTTCGTGATTTTTGATCCGATGAAAGTGAATTTTTATTGCATAAACATCTTCTACTCATCAATACGAGAAAAATGGTGGGTATATCGTCATTAGACGATGCTGGAAAATCCCTCACGCGCCGACACGCGCCCAGGCGGTGCTGGGAGTCGGCGACACGCGCCGCCGCGCGATCTCACGTGCGCACATGCGCGCACGTGCGAGCCAGCGCGTCGGCCGCCTTAGCTGGCATGACGTCATCCATGATGTCATCCCACCGCCTAAGTCACCGATGCGAGCCAGCGGGTCGGCCGCCTTAGCTGGCATGACGTCATCCCACCGCCTTAGTCACCGTCATGGACAGGTGTCCGGATGACGTCATGGTGACGTCATGTAAACCGCCTTACGTGCGACCGCCACGTGGCGTGTGACGTCACGTATGACGTCGCCTCGGCCCCAACCCGGTTTGACCGGTTTGACCCGACCCAGTTTGACCGGGTTGACCCGACCCGGTGACCGGGTTGACCGTTGACCGGTCGGATAGTTGACCGATCGGACCGTTGACCGGTTCGACCCGTTGATCGGTCGGACCGGCTTCGGGCCGGTTTTCTGGGCATAGCGCGTGTGGCTCACACGCCTCACACTCTAGAGGCGCGTGAGGGCGCGTGTGACGTCCGTTTGGCGCGTGGCTCATACGTACGTGCTCGTATGTGAATTGTCTACTTTGTGGTGTGATTATTTTCATGCTTTGATGTTTTTAAGAATATGAAAATGCCTGTGAAACCCTAAGGTACGTGATTTTGAGGGTATTTTTTGCGTAATTTTCATGAATTTCTCTATGGTTTTGGATATACAATTGCATGCTTGTGATTATATCATCACTTGAGAAATGTGTATGGTGTTGTTTTGTTATTAGCATGTATTAATGAACAGAGCAATACAATTAGCATGACTTGTGATTTTAGTGACATATAGCCCCTGTCATCAAGTCTAAAATCACTTTTGAAAGGTGAATGTGAGTCATAAAGTTATATCCCTGATATGAGAAAGTTTCAATGATTCAATTGGGATGTGACCGCCAAAGTGGCACACTTGATTGAATTTGAGAAACGTCGGTCTTGTATCATGATGGGATGTCTCCTGTTTTAATGCATAGTCATACTCCCAAAGGAGGTAATTATGTATTAGTTCATGGAGGGATGCATGTACAGCATATGGTTAAAAAGTGACTAATCTTAGTGGTTCATACACCCAAAGGTGATGACTTCGCGAAAGGTTAGAATATATTTTCATGGACCGCTGTCATGTGAAGAGTATACAATTGCATGTCATGTATTCTGCCCAAAGGTGTTTATATGAGGATGTATGTAGCTCTTGAGATGTGTGTTAAGCACTCACATGATGCTAATTACATGTATTGCTTGTCAAATAGTCACCTTCTTCTCGTAAATGGCAATTCCATTGCTATTGAGGTTCTTCTTGGATCAAACTTCAAGATATGGAGAGAAGATTTTCAGTTTGGTATGGAGTTGGTAGATGTTCATGTTGCTCTCACCGAGAATAGGCCGGCGGACCTTACCGATGCTAGTACGAAGTCCGAAAGTACGTTTTGCTGCATGGGAAAAGAGTAACAGAATTTGCTTGCTCATTATGAAAAGGTCAATTCGGGAGCATTTGTTGAGTGGCTTGCCATCCGACCGTATCTTGTTAAGGATATGATGGAAGCCTTGGAGGCTAGGTATCGTGTCTCTTCCAATGCTGAGATTGGTACACTTATGCAATTGCTGTTTAATATGAAATATGATGGTTCGACTGGAGTTAGAGATTATGTGCTGAAAATGGTAGATCTTCAGTCAAAACTTCGAATTCTTCAGGTTGATATCCCTGAAACTTGCATAGTGCATCAGGCATTGAATACTCTTCCTCCTGACTTTGGAATTATCAAGACAAACTATAGTTCGCAAAATGAGGCTTGGTCAGTCAATGACCTCATAGTCAGAGTGGTGGCAGAGGAAGAGAAACTGAAGAAAGAAAGAGGGCATCTTGCCTTGTATGCCTCTAGTTCTGCTAGCAGAAAGGGTAAGTGGATTGCACATCCCAGAGGAAATCCTAAAGCTATAGGTGTTTTTAACAATATAGCTCCTAAGAGAGGAAATCCTGATGCTGCTGGCCCCTCCACTTCTATGGCTCCAAGAAAGGCACCTTTTAAAAGAGAAGGTGTTCTTTGCTACTTTTGCAGGAAGAGAGGACACATGAAGAAACACTGCGATAAATATAAAGCTTGGTTGTCTAGAAATGAGCATAAAGGTAATGGTTCTTTGGCACTTGTTTGTGAATCCAACCTATCTGAAGCCCCATCCAGTTCTTGGTGGCTAGATAGTGGTGCAACTAATCATGTTGCGTTTACCATACGAGGATTCACAAACGGAAGGATGCCAAATCGGGATGAATCAAAGCTCACTTTGTGGGAAACAATGAAAAGATCGACGTTGAGTTCGTGGGAGATGTCTTTTTGGTGTTAGAAACTGGTTTTAATATGATATTAAGAAACACTTTTTATGTACCTTCCTTTAGACGGAACTTAGTTTCCGTATCATGTTTGGATAAGTGTGGTTACTCTTTTGAAATAAAGAACAAGATCTTGTATCTATGTTCTTTAGCTCAAATAAGGTTGGGTGCTGCATCATGTCCAATGGATTGTACGGTTTGTGTTTATCTCCCAATGATATATACGTCGCTAATACAAGCTTGAAAATGTTGTTCCCAAAAGACCTCTACCTAAGGAACAGTCTTATACATTATGGCATAAACGACTAGGTCATATATCTAAAGAAAGAGTAGAAAGGCTGATAAAGACAAACATCCTGCCTACTCTTAAAAGTGACCTAGAAACATGTATAGACTGTTGTAGAGGAAAGATGACTAAGATAAAGAAGAAAACCGCAGTTCGAAGTTACGGATTACTAGAAGTCATTCACACCGATATCAGTGGACCCTATGCTGCAACCTTGTGTAGAAAAGTTTATTTCATCACATTTATTGATGATTATTCTCAATATGGTTACCTTTTCCTGATTAAGGAAAAGTCTGAATCCCTTGACAAATTCAAGACTTTTCGGATGAAGTTGAGAAACAATTAGGAAAGGTAATAAAAGGTGGTTAGATCCGATCGAGGAGGAGAATATTATGGTAGACATGGCAATGTTGGGCAAATTAAAGGACCATTTGCTAAATACCTAGAGGATTCTGGGATAGTAGCTCAGTTCACTATGCTTGGAAGTCCTGAACAGAATGGTGTGGCTGAAAGGCGCAATCGTACTCTCATGGATATGGTAAGGTGCATGATGAGTAGGACTAATTTGCCTGATTTTTTATGGGGTGAGGCTTTAAAAACAACCCTTTATATATTGAACCGTGTTCCTACTAAAGCTGTTGCATCGACTCCTTTTGAGTTATGGACTGGACGCAAACCAAGTTTGAATCATTTCAAGGTCTGGGGATGTCCTGCAGAAGTAAGATTGTATAATCCAACTTTGGGTAAGTTGGAGGCTAAAACCACTCGATGTTGCTTTGTAACTTACTCAGAACATTCAAAGGGATATCGTTTTTATAATCCAAGTGGAGGAACAAGGATTGTGGAATCACAAACGGCCAAGTTTCTAGAATTTGATGTAGCCGAAGAGCATGATTGCTCACAAATCAGTGAACATGACAACTTGACTGGACTCGCTATGTCTATCTCCTTACCTATGCGGATGATTATGGAGCCTCGTGCCGCAAACTGAACCAGTTAACACTGAAGATCCTATTGTTGAAGCGGCCACAGATGAAGTCCTTCAAGTTCCTCAGGCTCAAAATGAGCTTACAGTGGCTCCACTTAGGAGGTCTGCTAGGGAAAGGCGTTCAGCTATACCACCGGACTATATAGTCTTTTTAGGAGAACATGATTACGATATAGGTTGCATTACAGATCCAGCAACTTATTTGGACGCGGTTTCCTGTCCTCAATCAAATTTATGGTTGGATGCAATGAAAGATGAGATGCAATCTATGAAATATAATGGTGTTTGGGAGCTTATTGAATTACCGGAAGGTTGTAAACCCATAGGTTGCAAGTGGGTTTATAAGACCAAAAGAGATTCGAAAGGAAAGATTGAGAAATTTAAAGCCAGACTTGTGGCCAAGGGCTTCACTCAGAGAGAATGGATAGACTATGAAGCAACATTTTCTCCAGTTTCTTCTAAAGACTCTTTCAGAGTAATCATGGCATTAGTACCTCATTTTGACATGGAATTACACCAGATGGACGTCAAAACTGCTTTTCTAAATGGAGATCTTGATGAGGAGGTCTACATGGTGCAACCCGAAGGTTTTATAGCAAATGATTCAGATAAGTTTGTATGTAGACTGAAGAAGGCTATTTATGGTCTCAAACAAGCTTCTAGACAATGGTACTTGAAGTTTCACAATGTTGTTACATCTTTTGGTTTCATTGAGAACAAAGTGGATCAATGCATATACTGCAAGGTCAGTGGGAGGAAATTTATTTTTCTTATACTTTATGTGGATGACATTTTGCTTGCAAGTAGCAATATTGGATTGCTACGTGAAACAAAGCAAATGTTGTCAAAGAATTTTGACATGAAAGACTTAGGTGAGGCATCTTTCGTTCTTGGGATTGAAATTCATAGGGATCGTTCTCGTCGTGTGTTAGGTTTATCTCAAAAGGCATATGTTGATCGTATTTTGGAGAGATTCAACATGCGGGATTGCAAGTTAGGAAACGTTCTGTAGTTAAGGGTGACAAGCTGAGTCTCTCACAGTGTCCTCGTTCAGATTTTGAGAAAAACCAAATGAAGGATGTGCCTTATGCTAATGCACTTGGAAGTATCATGTATGCTCAAGTTTGCACTAGACCAGACATTGCTTTTGTAACAGGGCTTTTGGGCAGATATCAGTCAAATCCGGGACACGATCATTGGGTTGCTGCCAAAAAGGTCTTGAGATATTTAAAAAGGACAAGAGATTATATGCTGATTTATAAATATGTCCATGATTTGCGATTGTTGGCATATTCAGATGCATACTTTGCTGGTTGTGAGGATGATAGGAAGTCGACAACAGGATACATATTCATGTTAGCGGGAGGGCGTGATCGTGGAAAAGTGAGAAACAGAAATCTATATCTTCCTCTACCATGCAAGCGGAGTTTATAGCATGTTTTTCAGCTGCTACTCAAGCAATTTGGCTTCGGAACCTCATCGAGAATTGACGGTATTTGATTTTGTGGATAGACCCATGCGGTTATATTGCGATAACAATTCGCCGTGTTATTTGTTAATAACAACAGAAGTCTAAAAGGGTCTAAGCATATGGAGGTCAAGTTTTTGAGCATAAAGGAAATGGTACAGAATGGTGACATTGTGGTAGAGCACATTCCCACAGATGATATGTTGGCAGACCCACTGACTAAAGGCCTACGCCCTTGTGTATTTGATCGACATGTCATAAACATGGGCTTAGGAGAATCAGTGGATAATATCGTCTAGTGGGAGCTATCTCAGGTTTGCTCTAATAAAGTTTAAGTCTGCATTTTGTTACTTTTTGTAACATTTCGATATATGTCAACTCCTTTTGTATAAATGGTTATTGAGTTGTATACATATATCTAAAGAAAATCTCAAGGTACCGTGTAAATCTTGAGTAAAGGCTAGGGGCATCAAGTTGTTAGCCTTGTACATATGTCTCAATTACACATGAAGAATAGGTTAACCATAAAGATAAGACATATGTGGGTTCATTAGAACCATAAAGATATTCTCTAGTGCCACATCCAGTTTTCTGTGACACTTAAAGGTAAGAGAATAGTGACCGACAAATGGGATAACACATAAGGTAAAACTCTTTATGAGGTGTTATCGATTTGCCACACAACCATATTAAATCCATATCAGTAAAGTTAATAGCATTTGTGACCATGGAAGGCTCTGTATATGCATATACAGTTACCGCCATGATCCGGTGTTGGAAACTTTATGGGATCGGATTGACTGCAGAGGATTATCTCTAGATCAACATAAAGGTGTGCGCATACAGTATGATCTCAATTAATATAGCCCAAGTGGGAGAATGTAAGAATTTTCCTAGTTTGGGCCACATTAATTAAGATTATAATTATCCGTTTTACGGAATTGATCTAATAAAGCGAGATGTAAAGTTTCCTAACAGTCAAATATGGGCTGGCTTGTGTGGGCCGAATTGGGCCCGGCCCGTGATGAGAGGGCCCGTCCAAATTCTATAAATAGGCTAAGGTCCCTCCACCTAGCCCTCACTTGTTGCAAATCAAGAAGCAAACACCCACTCTCTCATAAGGAACACCGGAGAGAGGTCGTCTCATCGAGCCAGGGTACCAAGGTTTATAGGGGAGAAGATCTTCCGAGCCAAGGACACGGCTTGCTGTTCCTTAACTTCAACAAACCATGGATCACAAATCAGGTGCACAACTCTTTGAGCTTTTAGCTATGTCGGTCTTGGGTTGCCGTTTCTACGGCCTACATGTTCATCATCCTCGTTGTGCATAGAGATCCGACAAAGGCTTCATTTTGTATGCTTTCAATGTACATCACACAACGTCTCTTGGAGATCTATGGAAAATCATATGATTTTGTGGTTAGCACGGACCTATCTGGTAATCGGCTAAATAACATCTAATTCTATTATTTCATTCTCCGAAATTAATAAAAAAAAACAGAAATCCATTTATCTTTTTCTTCCGTGTTGTTAAAGATGACGCTGAAAAGCAGCATAATATGCCCGCACTGTCATTGCTGCTGCTAGGTAGTTTTAACAGTGGTGGTTATCTATGTCACTAGCTTATTTTCTAGAATTAGTTGCTTCTACTCTACACCGAATTGTCATTGGCAGAAACCGATGCGGTTAACTTGTGTTGGGCCTCTCTAATTACTGGCTGTGCAGAGCCACATACATATCGCAACAACTGGATAAATGCAGTCACTGGGGTGCAAAGTTCTTAATTGAAACTAGGCCTGTTAACTAGCACCTTTAGGATGTTTGTAAAGCATAGTGTTCAATTACCAAACTAGTTAGTAAAACTCATGATAACATAAGTGTTAATGAGTTCATAACTTACTAAGATTTAATCTACCTTTACGATTCTCTCATCACTCTCTCTCACCGTTACTTGATCTCATGCATGCTCGCTTTGCAATCTCACCTTAATTTTGGGCATGAGTTTATATTGATTTAATTAAATAAAGAAGTGTTTTAACTATAGTAATTGTGTTGGATCACTAGATTTATATTACATAGTGGATTAAATAAATTAATTTAGATCGGATCATTTTCCATCCAATCTAAATTCAATTTGACCCGCACGTTTAATGAGTCGAACTTAAATATCATAGTTCATCATGCCATCATGCCCCCGTACCGTGAAGGCATCAGCGTTATTATACGAGATGAAAAGGAAATTAAAAAATATATATATTTTAAGGACTGAGATTAAAATACTATTGTTTGACGAATGGAGATAAGGGCAAAATAGCCTTCGCGTGATGTGTGGGGCAAAATGGGGGCGAAGCGTCGAGGAGGGATTTCCTTAACAGCACACCCTTCTGCCCCAATCGGGGCGGGGGCGGGGGCGCGGTGCGGTGCAGTGCGGTGCGGTGCAGTGTAGCCCCATCTCCTCTTTTCTATTTAGCATATGTACTTGCGGAGACGAGAGTTGACAAGAGACGTACGGAGGGTTGGAAAACAGAATTTTTATAATACAAAATTCCGAGGGGTCGGAATTGATTATATATATGCAACTCAAGTCACCAACTCAGGTATAAATAAAAGAATTCCTATTCATATTACCAACTGCTCTTGTCCCATTCGTTCTGGTAACGCAGAACGAAAGGGACCGGATCAGTCCCGTTGTCAACTTAGGTATATATAAAAGAATTCCGATCCATGTGGATTACAACTCAGGATTATAAAATTATAAACTTGGCTTGGCCTTGTGCGACTCCACGGAATTTCGGATCGCCAACCCAGGGATTATAAAATTCTAAAACTTGGCTATATATTGCCAGTCCTCCGGGTAGCTTCGTTCTCTTTCTTATTCCTCTCTCACTATTCCTTCACTCTCGCCAGTGCATTAAGACTACAGTTCATGGTCCTCGTTCAGCCTCCACGAAGGTAGGACCCTTGCGTCACTCGCATTCCTCCATTTTCTCAGACTTGGTAACTAGGTGAGTTACACCGGGTTACTTATATGTAGTTTGATGTTTGTATGATGATCCAGAAAAATGGCGTCCCACGTTGCTGGATATCCTCACATAGGCCCCAGGAGGGAGCTAAAGTTCGCCCTGGAATCGTTCTGGGATGGAAAGAGCAGTGCGGAGGAGTTGCAAAAAGTTGCGGTTGATCTCAGGACATATATCTGGAAGCAGATGGCTGGTACCGGCATCAAGTACGTTCCCGGCAACACCTTCTCATACTACGATCAGGTGCTTGACACCACCATGATGCTTGGTGCTGTTCCCACCCGATATGGTTGGAATGGTGGAGAGATTGGATTCGATGTTTACTTCCCGATGGCCAGAGGGAATGCCTCCGTCCCTGCTATGGAAATGGCCAGGTGGTTCGACACCAACCAGTAAGTGACACATCTCAGACAAGTATGAATGAATCTTTTTTTTTTTTTTTTTGTCCGACGGTTTAATTAACCTATCTATCTCATACGTTCAGCCAGTACGTTATGCCTGAATTGGGCCCTGATGTCAACTTCTCTTACGCTTCTCGCAAGGCTGTCACCGAGTACAGGGAGGCCGAGGAGGTAAACGCTGGTCTTATTATTTGCTTGTTCTTGCTGTCACAGCTGCCTGTTCGATTAGGTTATATTCGGCCCGGCCCAGAAATGAATTGTTTGTGTTTTAGTGTCCCGATCCGCATGCATGCGGAACCGGAATACGAATCGAGTCGGGTTATCGGATTTTTTTTTTTGGTCGGAAGCTTTTTCTTTCCTTTTAGCATCCTTTGCTTTCTCTTAGATCGAGAAAACATCATTCGACTGAGTCAGAGAGAGATGGTGCTAGGGGGGATGGATAGGAAGTAAAGTGGGGGCCCCAAAAGAAGAGAACAAAAGAAGTACGTCTCCTCGAGAACGCGACACGTGTTGCTTGTGCCCCAAATTGTCAGGCTAAGCTTCTCTCGCTCTTCTGTCCTCTCTCTCTTCTCTCTCCCCCAAAAAGAACTCCAGCGTCACCCGGCAAACAAGAAGAGAATCGTCTCTATTCCTATCTGAAACTCGATCGATTTCCCGTTTTGATTGCGATCGCCGATTTTCTTTGTGTGGGTTTCTGTGCGTTTTCAATCCGACCCATTTTTGGCCGCTTCTGTCTTCACCGGCGCTAGGTACTGGGGCTTGTTGGAGGGGTGTGGGTTCTCCACCTCGTCATCCACGCTGCCGGAGACCGCGAATCGGGGGAGAACTCCGGGAGTGCCGGGATGTTCAGATCGAACTCGCGGTGCCCCTAGCACTGCGTGTGAGTGGACCCCACGCCCTCCGAGACGCTCACCCCGTTGGCAGCCGAGGCGGCGGCGACCGAGGAGTCAGGAGTGCGGGCCTCGTAATGGCACCGCTTGTGCCCGCCGAGAGCTTGGCCGGTGGGGAAGCTCTTGTGGCAGATCGAGCACTCGTGCACCTTCCCGAACATGCCGGAGGAGGTGGTCGCCGCGGAGGTCGAGGTGGTCGGGTGGTCGGTTGTTCGTCCGTGCCGGCAAAGAGAGAGTGTGCTGGGGGGAGAGAGGACGTGCAGGAGGCAGAAGAGAGAGAGAGCGCGGGCAACGAGGAGAGAGAGGACAAGAGAGAAAAGAATCAGCCTGATAATTTGGGCCCACACGGGATACGTGTCGCGTTCTTCAGGCTCTTCTTATTAAGGAGTATTTTATCTAAATTATGAGTGGAAAAAGAGGTGTAAGAAATGTTTCGAAAGTTCATTTCAATTCCCCCGTGCAATTCTCGATCCTCCCTCTCTTTTCGTCTCACTGCTTTCCCAGCCGCCGCCTCCGCCTCCGCCTCCGCCTCGGCCGTCCCTTGGCTGCGACGTCGCCGACCATCCCCTGACTCTCCCCTCTTGCGATTCCCAGCCTCTGCAATGCTCGACGCGTGGCCGCCAACGACGGTCGTCGACTCTCCTGCAGACCATCTACGGCCGCCGTTGCCTCGCTGGACCTCGATCGTGGCTGATCCGAGGCCAAGCCCAGCCCTAGATTTCAATCGAGCTCCCCCGTCCTCGGCGTTCGCCCTCGTCGACGGCGACGACAAATTCTGACTCTTTTGTTGGTTCTAGTTAATTCTTTGTTTTTCGTATATCTTTTATCAGCTCGTACATTTTCGTCTTCCTTGTGTCGTTGCATGCTTTACTTAAAGCTCTCCGTTTTTGAATCTATTTGCTAATTTCCAGCTTGGAGTAGAAACTGTTCCGGTCCTTCTTGGCCCGGTCTCCTATCTGCTGCTATCCAAGCATGCGGAGGGTGTTGACAAGACCTTTTCTCCTCTGTCCCTCCTCGGAAAAGTACTTCCCATCTACAAGTAAGATTTAAGTGAAACTCTTCTCTAGCAGTTTTCATTTGTGCATGTTTGGAATGCATTTCCTGACCAATGATGAACCCTTCAGGGAAGTCGTGTCCGAACTTAAGGCAGCCGGTGCTTCATGGATTCAGTTTGATGAGCCCACCCTTGTGTTGGATCTTGATTCTCACCAACTGCAAGCTTTCACCGAAGCATACTCGGAACTAGAATCAAGTCTTTCGGGCGTGAATGTTGTCGTCGAAACATATTTTGCTGATGTTCCTGCTGAGGCATATAAAGTTCTTACTTCCTTGAAGGGTGTCACTGGTTTTGGATTTGATTTGGTCCATGGAACACAGACCCTCGATTTAATTAAGGGTGGGTTCCCCACAGGCAAGTATCTCTTTGCTGGAGTTGTTGATGGGAGGAACATCTGGGCTAATGATCTTGCTGGATCGCTCAGCACGCTCCTTGCCCTCGAGAGCATCGTGGGAACAGGTAATACTTTCTGCATATGTTTCTTTTCCAAATAGTGTGTTTTGATGATCCGTTTGTCATTTATCGTTAAGTTGGTATCTGAAATTCCTCATTTATCTGCAGACAAACTTGTGGTCTCCACCTCCTGCTCTCTTTTGCACGTTCCTGTTGACCTAGTTAATGAGACCAAGTTAGATGATGAAATCAAGTCATGGCTTGCATTTGCCGCTCAGAAGGTCGTTGAGGTCAATGCCTTGGCCAAGGCATTGGCTGGACAAAAGGATGAGGTACGGTTTGTTATCTGTTAGGTAGTCTTAACAGTGGTGTTAATCCATATCGTTAGCTTATTTTCTAGAATTAGTTGCTTCTACTCTATTCCGAATTGTCATCGGTAGAAATCGATGTGGTTAACTTGTGGTGGGTCTCTTTAATTACTGGCTGTACAGAGGTACATACATATTGCAACGACTGGGAAAATACAATCTAGGATGCAAAGTTCTTAATTTAAACTAGGCCTGTTAACTAGCACCTTTAGTGTGTTTGTCAAGCATGATTTTCAACTTCCAAATATTGATTACTAATGTCGTGAGAGGGTATTTCTATGCTGACTGCCAATGGCTCTCTTTTTAGGCATTCTTCTCAGCTAATGCTGCTGCTCAGGCCTCAAGAAAGTCCTCTCCAAGAGTCACAAACGAAGCTGTCCAAAAGCCTGTATGTTCCTCTGCTTAGTTACCCCTCATATTTTATGCATTCCAAAATATCGATTAAAATTATATTATTGGTGTCTTGAAATCTTGACAGTCTCGTCTCTCTCAGACTGCTGCTTTGAGGGGCTATGATCATCGCCGTGCCACAAATGTGAGTGCTAGACTTGATGCTCAGCAAAAGAAGCTTAATTTGCCAGTCATCCCAACAACCACCATTGGTTCCTTCCCTCAGAGCGAGGAACTCAGAAGAGTGCACCGTGAGTACCGGGACAAAAAGTGAGTAAACTAGATCTTTCTTTTCTAAGTAAAGGTTGATAGATATGACACATCCTCTGACTGCACTTCATTATAGGATGTCTTGGGAAGAATATGTTAAGGTCATCAAGCTGGAAATTAAGAAAGTTATCAGATTTCAAGAGGAGCTTGACGTAGATGTCTTGGTTCATGTGGAGCCTGAGGTAAGACAAGTCTTTTAATCTGGTATTGTAGTTAAGACAGATTTGTCAGATAGATGATAAGCATCTTATGAGCTCTATTTTCTTTTTTCAACATCATGATCTGGATGTATCCAATGCAGAGGAACGATATGGTTGAATACTCTGTGGGGCAGTTGTCAGGTTTTGCTTTCACCATTGATGGGTGGGTGCAGTCTTATGGATCTCATTGTGTGAAACCACCCATCATCTATGGTGATGTGAGCCGCCCCAAGCCAATGACTGTCTTCTGGTCCACCATGGCCCAGAGCATGACTGCTCGCCCGATAAAGGGAATGCTTACGGGTCCAGTCACCATTCTCAACCGGTCCTTTGTCCGAAATGACCAGCCCAGGTACAGAAGAATGTGAACTGCATGTGTACATGGGATTGATCAAAGAACATAATCTTATTTCTCCTTTCAGGAATAGAATAATACATATTTATTTCACAGGTTCGAAACTTGCTATCAAATTGCCTTGGCCATCAAGGACGAAGTTGAGGATCTTGAGAAGGCAGGGATTAATGTTATTCAAATTGATGAGGCAGCTTTGAGAGAGGGTCTGCCGCTGAGAAGGTCCGAACAATCTTTCTACTTGGATTGGGCTGTTCACTCTTTTAAAATCACTAACTGCGGTGTCAAGGATACTACTCAGGTTCTTTCATAGCTCCCTTCCTTTTTCTATGTGGGAAGATCCATTTCTCACATGTACTGATTTCACTTAGTGGCTGTTATTGATTGGCAGATCCACACTCACATGTGCTACTCCCACATTGATGACATCATCCCCTTGATCTTCGACATGGATGCCGACGTCATCACAATTGAGAACGCTCGCGCTGATGAGAAGCTCCTCTCAGTTTTCCATGAGGGAGTCAATTATGGTGCTGGGATTGTCCCCGGTGTCTATGACATCCACTCTCTCATAATACCCTCAGCTGAAGAGATTGCTGACCGAACCATCAAGATGCTCACTACAAACATATTGTGGTTTAACCCTAACTTTGTAGTCAAGACTCGTGAACACACTGGGGTCAAGCGTGCGCTCAAGAACATGGTTCTTGCTGCCGAGCTCCTCCGCACCGAACTTGCCCACGCTAGAAAGGAAAAGTATGAGTAACTTCCTTGTATTCCTGTCTTTTTATATTTATATGATTATTGAGTCTTTCTATGGGATGTTAGGAGTCGTACTCTTTGGGGATTTAGTTTGTTCATAGTTCCTCTCTCTTTATATTTATATGATTATTGAGTTTCTCTATGGGATGTTAGGAGTCCTACTCTTTGGGCTGTTTTAGTTTGTTCGTAGTACTGAGTTGAGCTTGTACTCATGTGATGGACTAATGATATGCTATTCACGTTTAATTCAAAATGGCTGTCATATTCTTATGGTTGCTTGCTTCTTTCCACTCAACTCGATAGCATGAAGTGAAATAAGTCAAGCTAATATTAGTATCTTTGATGTTTGATCCGCTTGACCTCCTCTTAAAAACATTTGCAAGTAAGGAACAAAAGAAACCTAATCTGTATCCAGACGAGTAAATTCTCATTCATTCATCCGCAGTTTTACTTGCCTATTGAGTATGTCCTTGTTCGGACCACTCAAATACGACTAATCCATAGTAATCAACGCATAGAAGGTAATTATAAACTAGCATTCATCGTAAAACATCATCCAAATCCACAAATATTCATTCAGAATCTTACAAAATTTTACTATCCGAAATTAAATCGGTCTTAACAGTGAAAAGTCAAATTCAGGACGGAAAACGACATTTTTCCTCTTCTTGAAAAATTTAGGAATAAGTATATCAAAAATATTATAGCTTATCATAAAGTGTAATTAAATCGTAAAATTTATAAAATTTTTAATTAAATCATAAAACTTATCCAATTGGTACAATCGAGTTCTTTTTTTTAACTCTATCTAACTTGATTAATAGAAAATGCTGATGTGATTATTTTTTATTTATTATTTTCTCACTTCTAAGTGTGATGCCATTACTAAAATATGAAACACAATGTCAAAACGACGTTTAACCTGGGAAAAAAAAAAAAAAAAAGAAGATACAATGGGACTTTCGTATTTGCTGCTTTGCTTTTAGTCTGATGACATGCTAGATGTGCAATTTATGTAACTAATGAGCTTCGGGAAATAAAAAATCTGCGTAATGTTCTTGTTCTGGCTTAGTTTCAGCATCTACCACTCGAGATAATCCACGCCTTCTAGATCATGTGGATCAAGTTCGTTTGGATCTCTGATTATAGAGGTCATGATGGGACCTAAATGAAACGATTCGGATGATTTTGACCGGTTCGATGTATGGTTCACACAATAAATTATCATTCACAAAGGTTTCCGACATGCATTTCCTGGTTTTGGGTTAGATTTGAAGTGATGTAAATGATTTTGTCACTATACTTCAATCTCATACGTTTGAGACATTATTTATTATCCGAAAGGGCAAGTTCAACCGTCGCCGGGGACGAAAGGCTTGGAGGCTCACCCTAACCTAAATCATTTCCACGAATCAAACCAAGTCTTTTTGAGAGGAATACTCGGGGCCATGACCGATCTATTGTACTTCAACCTAGAGCGAGCTTTGTACCGATTGGGCCATCTAGTTCGCGATGAACTAAACGAATCCCATTCGTGGATCTCACTTTAATAAACAGCCGGGATGACCGGATTTTTAGCATAAGATCGGACCCGGGTCAGACCTTCTCTTATAAATTTTTCAAGCACCCAATTAGGCGTTTGATCACCACCTGATTGCTTGTCTAATGCACTCGATCCTTGCGGAATAAAACTTAAAAGTAATATGTTGGAAATAATGAAGTATCTGGTGCGTGATCTTACATCAATATACCTCATGATAAGTTGAAAGAAATTTTCTATGATATTCTTCGCAGTTAAGTACATATAACAGAATTTGCCTTTTGTTTGTTGTACAATCAATAATATATATATCATAGAGAGGATGAATATTGCGGAATCAAGTGATTGAAGGTTAAAATAGAGAATAATAAAATAAATCGGACATTACATTTACGTGGTTCAATCGAGGTGAACTATGTCCACAAGGAAAGCGATAGATAATTTTACTATAAATCGAATTATAGAATAAAGATAACAACCACACTGAAATTACTCAAATACTTTTAGTATTTTCTAGCCTCCAATTACATTAACCCCACAATTTTTCACGAAATAAAGTCTCCATCTGTTAATGGATTATACATTTTCAATACAAGATTTATTTTTGCTAGAACACGGTGTAATTGACGATAAGCCTCGCCACTTTGCGCACACAGCGCAGCACGCCTCTACGCACAGCAACAACAGCCCGCACCGGCGAATGAAGAATGTATTATAATATATAAAAACGCAAAATTGAGTAACCGACTCCAATCATGGGAACTTACGTTCCACATGCAGAAGCCAAATTTTCCGTCAGTCATGAAAACGCATATTACATTACATTAACTGTTCTTTTGAGTAAAAATTTACAATATTTGGGTGAAAATGGTTTTCTAATTAAAAGTTATTTTTCTGGAAACACTAAAGGAAAAAGAAGTTTTTGGCAAGAAAAAGAAAGTCTCGTTCCTTCGGGCAAGAAAATTCCAAAGAAAATGACAAATGATTCATGTACTTTGGCCTAATATATAATATCTTCTTTAGTTTTTTTTTTATTTTTTTTAATATGTGTGACATCCTGAAATTCAAGTCCTTTGAGAGATGAATGAATGTGAATTTCGCCAATGCATTATTGATTGATCTCACTTGGAATTGATCTCTCCTGAGATACTGACCTAGAGAGGAAAGGCTAATGAGGACAAAACTCGTACGACTAAAGAACTTGACCTGGGAAAACGACTTGACCGTGAGACTTGCGTGAGGATGATCCTATAGATAGGTAGGCTGATTTCAAGGACGACTAGAAGTTGATTCGTGGACAGAACATAATAGAACGACATGTGATTCCGTTTACTGTTATCGAACCCGCGAACGACCCTATGTCAATCCTTAGTAATTGTCTATTTTGAAATAAGAATCTATCCTCTGCAATTTCATGTAGTCAAGGATGTCCATGCGTCGAGATGTCTTGAACATGGTTTGGCATGAGTCGGTTACGCGTGTGAATCCTCAAAGCCATCCGTCAGTCTGAGTTATACCCAAAATGGCATTAGGGCGAAATTGACATGGTATGAGAGTCCATAATTGGACTTCGAATGTTCGGGAATGTCTAGGATGGACTTTGGATGAAGCTACTTCGTCAATCAACAACGCCTAGTTAAGCCAAGTTTTTGGAAAATGGATTTTCGGACTAAGGAAGTGAGCCCATGAGGAAGTGGGCCGGGCCAAGCCAGTGTGGGCCTTAGGCCCAAGGTGTGGACAACCACCATGGTGGGCCTACGGCAAGCAAGTGAGCCCATTGGGCCCAATCTACTATTTCTTCTTCCAAGCCTATTACCAAGCCTTAAGCCCATTTGAGTCCAATAAATTCTTGAGCCCGTTACTATTCTTTTTCAAGCCCATTTCCTAGGCTCGCCCATCAATTTTGGCCCAATGGCAGATTGGTAATTTGTGCAAGTTGGAAATGACCAAATTACCCCTAAAAGCTTGTGGATAAGGCAAAAGAAGAGAGAGAAGATGATGTCATGCATGAGCTATCCACTCTTTTAGAATCACTAATTGTGGTGTCTAAGTGTTGACACCTAATTTTGACAACCTGACTATTTATTTATTGCATAGAAAATTAGGGATAAATCTTTAATCCCTAAATATATATATATAGTGCATCATGGTAGAATATTTCAAGATATCCGATGGGCAACAGGAAAAAGAAAGCGCAGCAATTAAGAGACAAAATGGAGGAAAGAAATCAAGGCATTTGGGGAAAGTGTGGGTTGCTGGAATTTATAAAAGGAACGCTCACCCGGCCATATTCACAAGAAAAAGAGAGGAAATTAAAGGAAATAATCAAGCCGGCCCAGGAATTGTAAATGGAGATGAGCGAATGTGGACACGTTCAAGGCAATATGAGTAGAAGTAGAAAATTAAACCAAAAGATTGTGAGCACTAATTTAGAAGTAAACTAGAGAGATTCACAATCAATTTTTGGTGACAAATCAAAGCCAAATCTTAGCAATTTCCCAAGAATCATCAATCGGCTCCACAGATCCAGACCTTCCAAATATACGTGGGAAACTTTTGGCTATAAAAGGATGTACACACCCTCAGCTAAAAATTCATGCGAGGAAGAAAGAGAATTCGTGCAGGAAAGAAAAAGCTTAAAAAAAAAGAGAGAAAAAGTGAAAAAAGGGTAGAGGGAGGGGACGTGTGAGAAGACAGGAAAGAGAGAGAAAAGAAGAAAAGGAAAAACCAAAAGCAAAAGCAGAGGAGGGAGAAGGAGTCGGTCGAGTCCCCCGCGAAACGCCCCCCCGGCACACCGTTGCCTTGTCCCTCGTCGGCCATCGCCACGCCACCGCTTGCCCGTTCGCGACGCCTGCAGCCCGTTCGCCGTCGCTGCTCCCGATCTCGCTGTCGCTGCCTTTGCTTTTCGTCCGCGCCCCTGCTCTCCATGAACACTGCCCTGCCATCGACGCCCGCTGCAGGTGTGCCGATCTCACTCGCCGATGCTTGCTGCAACTGAGCCAAAGCACCCCCCCTCGCGCCATTAGCGAAGACTGCAACCCGTGCTGGCCCGCAAATCCATCGCTCCCTCGCTACAACACCACCGTTGTCCCGATCTAACCGTTCGAGAGCCCCAACGACGGCAGATCCGAGCCAGTCGTCGCTCCGCCGTTGAGCGAGCCTCGAACCAGCCCGCCGCTGCCCATGACTTGTCAGTTGCTCGTGATGACACGACGCCCCTGCGGTCGTGCCTCTGCCGAGCGCCACCCAGCAGACACCCTTGCCTCCCTCCTTCCGGCGAACCCACACCGTCGACGTTACTGCAACACAGGAGCACCTCCGTCGCTGCCTGCAGCAGCTGCCTCTGCGATCCGGTGCTCGACGCTTGCTGCCCTCCGCCCGAGCATCTCCATCCGTCGCTGAACACCACCTCGACGCCTGCAACCAGTAGCATCTTGGTCCGGCGTCCTTCCCCCTATTGCCGCGCTCGTCGCCGACGCTCGCCCTTGCTGCTACGCCTCTGCCCATCATCGGCGATTGCAGCCGAGGTGAGGCCAAGCGCCCGCGTCACTGCCACTCCAAGAGCAGCACCATCGCGCGTCATGTTGAGTCCCTGTAGTTAATTTATTTATTTTAAGTTTCATTATTATTGGAGCATGGCATGTTGATGCTAATTATTAGAATATTGCAGGTATCATCCGCAGGGTTTTGCCCAAAATTATTATAATTATTAATTTGATCCGTAAGACATCGGATCATTTTTTTATTATATTAATTCTTGGGTATTTTGATAGTATTTTAATTGTTAAATCATTATAATTATTAATTTGATCCATAAGACTTTGGATCGGATTTTTAATTTTTTTGAATCATTTTTTTTATATGTCATGATGTTAGGCCTAGAGTAATCGTTAATTTAGCCCGTGAGACAACATGTTATTTTTTCGATTATTTTAATCCTTTATTTGTTGAATATCTTGATTGTTTTGATCTAATGTTTATATGATAATTGCTTGTCTTGGAAAAACACTAAAAAATAAAAATAAAAAAATCAAATATTGCATAAGAATATGTTGGTTTTCATAAATTAGGATTGCATTTTTAGATAATTTTTTGGAATATGTTAGGGTTGGACCTAAATAACCTTTTTTCAAAAATAAGGTCTTAGATAAAATTTGCACATTTTAATAATCTCATTTAAAAAAAAAAATAGTTTTCTAAGATAGGATAGGATTTAAGTCAAATTAATCCCTAAAATAAATTAAATAAATTATTCATTTTAGATAGTTTACTTAGGATTTTTATTAAATTCAAATTTCAATAAAAAAATAAATATATTATATGCATGTCAAACAATTTGCATAATAGGTTCATTTAATTAGAAATAGTTTGTTAATAAAATTAGGTCATGTAGTTAAATGCATATTTTATGATAAAGTTCTAATTAAAAGAAAAACCCAAAAAATTGTTTGCTTTGTGAATTTAATTATTTTGATGCAATTTATTTGATTTGTTGAGTGTTTAATAATGATTGAGCACTCGTATGATCACCATGTTGCATGATAGTAATTTAAGTTAAAATAAATTTAAGCTGCTTGCAAAAATATTTTTGAAAATAAAAAGCATGGTAACGAAATGGCATTAAAGGAATCTAGTGTAACCAAGTCCCCGTACCCAAAGTCTCTAGTTTGTAGGAGTAAAATAATCTTCAAATTATTTTACTTAGGTGTCTAATCAACTTACTATAAACTGATTAGTGACGACTTCTAGATAAAATTAAAAACTTGAACTTAAGTCGCGAATTGGTATGGGCTTGGGAGAGCCTAGCTAAGTCTAAGATTTAGTAGTCCATTAGCCTAAACTCTAGGTGGTGCACTCGAAATTTAGGTCGCGACATCAAGGATACTACCTAGGTCTCTTCATAATTTCCTTACTTTTCTTTCTTTTCCTTTTTTTTTTTTTTTAAGTGGAAAGATCTGTTCCCCATGTAGACTGATTTCATTCGGTGGCTGTTACTGATTGGCAGATCCACACTCACATGTACTACTCCCTAGTTCAACGACTTCCTCCTCTCAATCATCAACAAGGATGCTGATGTCGTCACAATTGAGAAGCTGTTGCTCTGATGAGTCAGTTTTCGATGAGTGAGTCAACTATGGTGCTGCGATTGGCCCTAGTGTCTATGACATCCTGTCTCCTAGAATACTATCAGCTGAACAGATTGCTGACAGTATCACCAAGAAACTCGCAACAAACATAGTGTCGTTTAACCCTGACTACAAATTCAAGACTTGTGAACACATTGGGGTCAAATGTGTGCTCGAGAACATGGTCGCTGCCGTGGAGCTCCTCCGCACCGAACTTGCCCATGCCATGAAAGAAAAGTTTGAGTAACTCCCGGTCAGAGGGAGAGTTTCGTGGGGTTGGGCTTCAATGACCCAATCCGCTACTTGATCTACACCATCTATGCTCATTGATAAGCATTTTTGCTTTCCCATATTCTAGCTGCAATTTGAGTGATGTTTTGGCAAACCTTTGTTTTGTTCATAATGATTATAGTCTCTGAATTTGTAATTGTATTGTAGATAATCACTAGTGGATGATAGAGAATTGCAGCTGGAATATGGGAAAGCAGAACTGCTTATCAACGAGCATAAATGGTGCAGATCAAGTAGCAGATTGGGTCATTGAAGCCCAACCCCATGAAACTCTCCCTTTGAGCCGGGAGTTACTCAAACTTTTCTTTTATAGCATGGGCAAGTTCGGTGCAGAGGAGCTCCACAACAGCAACCATGTTCTCGAGCACACGTTTGACCCCAACTTGTTCACGAGTCTTGAATTTGTAGTTAGGGTTAAACGACACTATGTTTGTTGCGAGCTTCTTGGTAAAACTGTCAGCAATCTATTCAGCTGATAGTATTCTAGGAGACATGATGTCACAGACATCGGGGCCAATCACAGCACTATAGTTGACTCCCTCACTGAAAACTGGCTCATCAGAGCAACGGTTCTCAATTGTGACGACATCAGCATTCTTGTTGATGATTGAGAGGGGGAAGTCGCTGAATTGGGAGTAGTATGTGTGAGTGTGGAGCACCAATCAGTAACAGCCACCGAATGAAATCGGTCTACGTGGGGAATGGATCTTTCCACTTAAAAAAAAGGAAAAGAAAGAAAAGTAAGGGAATTATGAAGGGACTTGGGTAGTATCCTTGACAACACTATTAGTGATTTTAAAAGAGTGGACATCCCAGTCCAAGTAGGAAGCTTGCTCAGACTTTCTCAATGGTAGACCATCCCTCAAAGCTAGCTCATCAATCTGAAAAACATTGATCCCCGCCTTCTCAAGATCTTCAACTTCTTCCTTGATGGCCAAGGCAATTTTAGTAGCAAGTTTCGAACCTGTGAACTAAATCTTTATTATTCTAGTCCTGAAAGGAGAAATAAAGTTTATGTTCTTTGATCAATCCCATGTACACATGAAGTTCTCATTCTTCTGTACTTGGGTTGGTTATTTTGGACAAAGGACCAGTTGAGAATGGTGACAGGCCTTGGAAGCATTCCCTTCATTAGGCTAGTTCCCATGATCTGGACTGCGGTGGACCAGAAGACATAGGGTAGCTTGGGGTGGCTCACATCACCATAGATGATGGGTGGTTTTACACAACGAGATCCATGAGATTGCACCCACCCATTAATGGTGAACGTAAAACCTAACAGTTGCTCCCCAAAGTATTCAACCATATTGTTCCTCTGTTTTGGATACATCCAGATCTAGATGTTCAAGAAAGAAAACATAGCTCATAAGATGCTATCTATCTATTCGACATAATCTGTCTTAATTACAGTACCAGATTCAAAGACTATCTTACCTCAGGCTCCCCATAAACCAGGACATCTATTTAGCTTGACAACTTTGACAATTTCCTCCTTGATGGCCTTAATGTATTCTTCCTGAGAGATCCTATAATGAAGTGTAGTCAGGAGAATGATGAGGTTCATAAGAAAAAAAAAAAAACAGCCCACGTCATATCCAACATTGTTTAATTAGAAAAGGAAGATCTAATTTACTCACTTTTTGGCCTTGTACCAAGAGTGTGGAATTCTGAGTTCCTTGGCGATGGAGTCAATGGTGGCTGCTGGCATGACCAAATTAAGCTTCTTTTGCTGAGCATCAAATCTAGTACTCATAGTAGCGGCATAGTGATGATTAGAGCCCCTCATGTCCGAGTAGCCAGTAGCCATGCTCTGGACCAATAGCCATGAAGGGAATTCTTTCGAGGAACAAAAAAGAACATAAACGTGTTTGGTAAAACTTTTGTTCTCGGGAACAAATTTATAACAGAAAGAAAGAAGTAGAAAAAAGTAACTTCTTGTTCTTGGGAACAATTCCGAGAAACAATTTTCTCTCTCTTCTTTTTCTTTTGCTCTTTTCTTTCCTTATTCTTCCTTTTGGTTGGTTGCCGGCCTCAGTCATGGCCGGGGACTGGCTGATGAGGGTTGGCGACCTCGCTGGAGCGTCGCCGGCCCCAGGCGACGCCGAGCCTCGTTGTGGCTGGGCGAGGCTTAGCCTTGCCAGGCTAGGGTGAGGCCGACCTCACGCCGCTGGGCGAGGTTGAGCCTTGCGGTGGCCTAGCGAGGCTCCGGCGAGCTTGTCGGACCTCGCCCAACTGTTCGCCGGCCGCCGCCGTGGCTAGCAACCAACTACAAAGGAGGAAGAAGGAAAAAAAAAAAGAGAAAAAGGAAAAATATAATAAAATATTGAAAAATTAAAAGAAACAACAAAATTATACAAGTTTACCAAACGCATTTCTATTTCTAAAATAGAAATTTTTTGCAATTATCAAGCGCTTTCTTATACTTAGAAATTGTTTCCAGGATCATAAATAGAAAAAATTAATTATGTTCAAAAATTGTTTCTCGGAATAGGATGATTACCAAACGCACTTTGAAGATCCGTTAGGGCCTTATCAAATGAACAAGACAAACGGCATCGTTTGGGCAGTTTGAGGAGGGCCTTTTGTCTATGTTATTGTCTCCTCTCGAAGTCTACCACGAACGCCAGATGCTTTCGGTTATTCCCCTTCCATATGTTGTTAGCATCGAACCTGGTGACCATTTCCCCTAGTAAATAAAAAAAGCAATCTAATGGCCAACAATAATAATAAATATAAAGGGAATTGTGTGCGTGGAGGAGTAATTTCCAAGTGTATTTACAGTTAAATAATTGTTAAGAAACTTTGTTTAACACCTAGGCCCCACCTTTGTTTTGTCCTCGGTCTCTCTTGTGATCGTTGCCCAATGACTTCATACGGTGATTCTCAAACGTCCTGCACTTTTTTGCCAGTGAAATGCAAAAACAAAATGAAGAAAAAGAGAGAAGAAAGTATTAACTTTATCCCAAAATAATAGTACACGCGGTTTTCAAAGGATTTTGCAAAATTGATTTAGTTGTTGGGTAGTATCCGGATCAATTTTGCGCATTCAACACATTTACTTAGTTGAGCTATTCTAAGGACATGCTCTCACTGTTTCAACTTGATGTGTTTAAGATTTTACTTTTGAGTGCTCCTAATAATACTTAAATCTAAGTTCAGAAGGAGAAGAGTAAACTTTCTTACTATCTAAGCTACACATGTTGTTGGTAAATGCGATTGTTACTTCTTCTTTTTTTGGTTGATACGCGATTATTACTTGATGGACAAAAATATATACTATTAAGTTTTCCCATAAGACCGAACTAAATCATTTTTAAGCATAGATGGCCAAATGTAATTTCTAAGCATAGATGGTCAAATGTAATTTCTTCTGAAATACCGAAGGTGTAGCATAAATTACTTCCCCCATTGATAGCTAGCCATGAGATTTTTGTTTTTTGTTTTTTGTTTTTTGTTTTTTTGTTTAGAGTATGTTTAATTCACATTAACTTAATATATGAAAGAGTACATTTTTATATGATAATAACACTCGTCATTTTCTTCGTAGACTTGGCCATTCTAGGGCAAATTCTATTGTACATGGTGTATTAGGTAAAGCTAAAAGAAAGGTACCCTCTAAAGTGATATCATTCTTGCATCATTGAAAGAAAAACCGCTTCACAAACAAATAAAAAGGTTCATTCCTATCACATTTCAAATAATTGAATGAGTCAACTCCTAGCGCATGTTTGATCTTCAGTGTTCAATCCTCTTGATTCATTGACATGTAAGAAACTTTGGAGTTAACCAATCCTCAGTCCTCCATGTACTTAGACTATGAAAATGAAACTAGCTCTAATCGTGGCCAAAAGGGGAGGGGAAAAACCTAAAAATTTATGGCCCCCACACAAGAATGTTCAACATAGACAAGACCATCGTTATGCTAACCTCTTGTTCTTTGCGGAATTGGTTTGCTAACAAGAAACCCATTATTGTACTAAAAACAAATTAAGAGAATCTAACCCCTATATGGACGCCCACATCATAGTATATCTAAAAGAGAGAGAGAGAGAGAACCCATTACTTTACTATTAAATGCAATTTTCAATTGATGGTGAAAATGACCCCTCATGGGACGCCCAGTGGCCACCCTTCCAGTATATGGAAGGAGGTGAGGAGTTCAAATCCCCACTTTTCTCATTGGGGAACAGTTGCAATTTTCAATTGCTATGGGGAAAAGTGAGTGAGTGTTCTCAATTTTCTGACCAAAAAAAAAAAAAAAAACTACGGTTTTCTCCCTTCTTTAACTTTTTCTCAGCTCTGTCTTTAGGGAGTCGAGACGCCGGATGGAACCAGCCCGCATCGAATTCTACACCACCACGTGGCGCTCTCCCGTTCGCGCCGACCTCCCCTCCCCCCGTCGCTCGCATTAAACCACCCTCCCCTCCCCATAATTCGACACTTCCTTAATTAATCCTCTCTTTCCCCTCCTTAATCCCCTAATTAAAAGAGAAGAGAGAGAAAAACACGCTCAAAAAGCGAAGGCATTCGGACGTAAAGATTCGACCATGGACCGACTCATAGGCTTGGAGCCGTCGAACGTCGTGGCGGTCTGGATCGAGCCGAGCCAGAAATGCTTCGGCCACCTCACCCTCTACAACGTCATGTACACCATGCCGGTCGCCTTCCGGCTCCAGCCCCTGAGCAAGCCGCGCTACACCGTCCGACTGCAATCCGGCATCATCCCCCCTCTCTAGACCCTCACCATCGAGGTCACCTACCACCTCCCGCCCGGCTCGGCGCTCCCCCCCTCGTTCCTGGGCTGCGAGGATTCATTCCAACTCCACAGTAGCGTCGTCCTTGGTGCCGCCGTCAAGGACCCGAGCTCCACCCTCGACTCCGTCCCGAGCGACTGGTTCACCACCGGAAGAAGCAGGTCTTCATCGACAGCGGGGTGAAGGTGATGTTCGTGGGTTCGCCGGTGTTGGTGCGGCTCGTGAAGGAAGGATCGATGGATGAGGTGAGTGATGATAGAATGCGTAGAGGAAGCAAGATCAAGAGGCGAAGGAATTGAGAGAAGTTTCTCTGTTACTTCAATTGTACTAATTCAATATACAATGTTCTGTAATTATAATACATAGTGTACATGAAGAAAGGAAATAAAATATACTTCAAATATTCTACAAATCAAATCTATATTTCTGTCTAATATTAATTGATCCAATTAGATCAATTTAGATCAAATCCAGCGGATGATCAATTTAGATCAAATCCAAATCCGCAGATCTTCGGGCATATCTTCCAACACCCCTAAAGCTGGTGGTTTGTAGATATCTAAGACGCCTAGCTTGCTTAGTAGATATGGAACATAGAGGTTTGGTGAAAATGTTTGCCGGTTGTTCAGCTATTCCAATCCCTCTTGTTTCGATTATCCCTTCTTGGATTTTCTCTCGAGTGAAGTGACAATCCACTTCTATATGCTTGGTTCTTTCATGCATTATTGGATTGGCTGCAAGTTTCAGTGCTGACTCATTGTCACAGAATAGTTTTGTTGGCCCTTTAACTTGTATTCCAAGATCTCCAAGTAGACCTCGTATCCATACAATCTCACATGTGGTTTTTGCCATGGCTCGATATTCTGCTTCTGTTGAAGATAAGGAAACCGTTGCCTATTTCTTGGTTTTCCATGAAAGTAATGATTCTCCCAGTTTAATGCAAAAACCAGTGACAGATCTTCGACTCATAAGGCAAGTCGCATAATCTGCATCACAATATGCTGTCATTTCCATGTTGCATTTTTTGGCCAAAAGTATTCCCAGCCTTAGACATTTCTTCAAATATTTTACAACCTTCAGAGCAGCATTCATGTGGGATTCTTTCGGTTTATGCATAAATTGGCTGAGATTTTGCATTGCATATGATATATCAGGCCTGGTCATAGTCAGATATATGAGTTTTCCAATTAGCTTTTGATAACTCGTTGGATCTTTAAGAAGAGGATCATCCCGAGATGTTTCTTTGGCATGATCCACTGCAATTAATCTAGTATTTTGCTCGATTGGAATAACTACTAGTTTGCATCCTAATAAACCTGCTTCTGATACAATTTCTAATACAAACTTCCTTTGATTGAGAGAAATTCCCTAGTGAGATCGGCAATCTCAATTCCAAGAAAAAATCTTTTATATGGAATTTTGCAAATATTTCTTAAGATTCTTTATTGCTTCATCATTTCCCATAATGAGAATGTCATCTACATATATCATCAAGTAAATAGATGACGTACCTTTAGTCCATGTGAATAAGGCATAATCATATTTGGATTGTTTGAAGTCCGCGGTGGTGAGAGCCTTAGCAAATTTTGCATACCATTGCCTGAAAGCTTGCTTCAGTCCATAAAGGGATTTGCGGAGACGACATACCTTATTCTCCCCCTGTCTCCGTAAGCCCTGAGGAATATCCATATAGATTTCTTCATCCAAGTCGCCATGGAGAAAAGCATTGCGGACATCCATTTGATGTAAGGACCAATCATGGATTGCTGCAACTGATAAGAAAGATCAAACGGTGACATCTTTAGTAATGGGGGAGAAGGTTTCATGATAATCAAAACCTTCTTTCTGAGTATATGTTCGTAAAATTCTAAACGCAAGTGAACGTGTCGTACAAGTAATGTAATGATGAAAAAGAATATCGTCCCACGAAGATCGATGATTAATAAACTAATTAAATACTAAAATAGATTAACTCTAAAATTGTGAATACAAGAACGATATCAAACATGTGATAGCGGAATTTCCTAACCTATTTACTATCCTATCTCTAGGTATAGCAAACCTACTCAGTTTATTAATCCACTATATCTCTATGTGAATTAAAATAAACACGAGTGCATTAAGAACTATGAATATTCCCGGCTTACAATGAGTCTTTTGGATCACCTTATCACCGAAAGCTACACAAATAACGCGGTATATCTCTATCCACGTTTAATTCATGGTTATATATTATAATGAGCAATTGCATATTATCACTTCTCAGTCTCAAACATGCACATCAGATCATTCAAGTGGTGGCCGAGTCACTCAAAAGCATTAAGCACAATAATATATAACTCACATGAATGAAATCAATTATAAAACATAAAAATCATGAAATTCACATCATCATGGTTAGGCTACATCGTAGCCCTAACAAAAGAAAATTAGAACATAGTAGATGAAGAAATATAAATATAAATTAAACTTAGCATCTTGAATCAAAGAATAAGAATTCTGTCACCACTTTTGTCTTCTCTTCAAAATACTTGAAAATCTCTCGAACAATGAAAAACGATCTAAACGGAAAAACTAAAAACTAAAACCTAGCTGCTCTTCTCTCTCTTTTTCTCCTCTTCATAAGATATATCCAAGATTCTTATCTCTAAGCAATTGCGCACAAAATCAGGGAGTAAATCAGAAGATTTTGATTTGATATCTATCTCATCTTTGCTGCTTGATTTAAATTCCTCGATTTTGCCATCTTTTTCCTTATCTTCTCCATATATCATTATTCTGCATAAATAAGGAAAATTCAAATAATCAGAAGGAAATCCAAATATTTTCTCATAGATATTGCATTAATTGTTGCCTAAAATAGGTAAATAACTCTATTTTTATAGAGTTATCAAACCCCCAAACTTAACCTTTTGCTAGTCCTCGAGCAAAATCAAGACATAACACATACTCAAGCTAACAACCTCCTCCATGACATCTTTCCATAATTGCTCAAATTCACAATTCAAAGAAAAACACAAATTTCATCTAAACATTGAAATTGATTTATAAGTTAAAACCAATTCTAACTATGTGATCCAAGTGGGTGTGTGAGAGTCCTCATCTTTTTCAAATTATATGCAATCTAGATAAATTCACATTGATATGCAACCTCTCAAAAATTCTCAATAATTATGACCAAATCTCATAAGTTTGCTTTTCATTCCTCTCTCCACTAATGTAAGCTAATTATCCAACCAAAAATCAATAGGACTTTTCTCGGGTTGTAATGTAAGGCTGGGCTAAAGGTGAGATAATGAGAATTTTAAGCTCAAATCACCCATCAACACGTTGATTTCTAGGATCTAATTAGAGCCAATGTCACCGTCCAATTTCACTCCTTCAAAATAATTTCTTTGCCACCAAATATCATCATTCCTTTTTTTTTTTCCTTTTTCTTTTTTATTTTTTTTTTTGAATTGCTTTATGGTGGAGTTTCTCCCAAAGTCCTTCCTAATATAACATGAAAACTTCCAACCCATTGAGTATCCAAAGGCTCACTCAATTGAAAGTTGGATAGGGAACCATAAAAGCAATTTTTTTTTTGACAATACACCCCAAACAACCATATCAATCACTTCCTTTTTTTTTTTCGTACTCCATCATTCCTCCCAAATTTCTATCAAGCTCAAATAATTTTTTATCCCAAAAGAAAATCAACGTGTTCATAGGGCATGGGACAATGATATAATTTGATAACGGCTAGGCTAAATATATATAGGTGCCAATGAAAAATTGGGTAATAATTAAGGCTCAAAGGGGTGACTAGGGATAAATAAACAGGGTTAGCTTGAAAGGCTCAATCGATCCAAAAACTGCCTAAATCATTTTCTCGGTTAGATTTAGCTTAGGATTTCGCCTCAAGAGAAAATCAAACAAATTCTAAGATTTGGGTGAAATTTAAGAAAATCACATACTTCACATGAATGTTCTCTAGATTTACACACAATTCAAAAATTAAGGACTTTTAGTGCTCGGTAAGTGGATCAACATAATCAGAATTAAGATTAACTCACACATCAATTGCAAGTTTAAATAAAATTTAAATTTTCCTAAGAATCGCAAAAATTCACAACCAAGAATGCAATCATGATAAAAAAAAAAATTTAGCCAAAAATTTTGTCTCCCCCAAACGTGAATGAAGCGGTGTCCTCAATGCGAATAATAGAAATAGGAAGAAGAAAACTCCTGGTTTGTAGGATAAGTTCATTGATGACCTTGATGATTAAACTCTTGAAAGATGCTCCCTAAAAAATTAACCTGGATAAAACAGAGAAAAGTTAATTTTTTTTTTTTTTTGCAAAACATAAAAAACTTAACGAAAATAATAAAAAAAAAAACATAATTAAAATGCTTGGGTTGCCTCCCAAGAAGCGCTTGCTTTATAGTTTTCAGCCAAACTATCTCGAGATGTCGCTAATCGGAGGATGAAGTTCAAAGGTGGTCTTCCGCTTGTTGTAACCACATTCAAAGTAGGGCTTCAAATGTTGATCATTCACTACTTCTTGCATATTTAGGTTCAAACGCCTCTGAGGTTGGATAGTGGGTTTATATTGTTCCTCCATCAAATCTGTCAAAGAAGAAGATATAATTCTTGGTAAAGAAGAAACTCCATTTAAATAAGCATATTTCAAATGAGAAGGTAAGGGTTTGAGTTCAAGAATTGGAGGCTCTTCAATTGATGGTTTAGGCTTTGTAATGTGTTGTCCCAACTCCTCAAATTTAATTGCCTTTTGCCTTGAATATGGTGGAATTGCTTCCATGAAATTTGCGTATTCCTTTATCTCCTCATTCGAATATCTTTGTCCCTTGGTTGAATCGGACATGCTTCAAGTGGATCTTTAAAAATATTTTCCTGAAAAACATTATCCACCAACTTGTCAACTGTCTCAATTCTAAAACAAGAATTATCATCAGATGGAAAAACATTAAATGAAACAATATCATCTTGAACTCTAAGGATCAACTTCCCTTGTTGCACATCAATAAGAGCTCTTCCTGTTGCTAGAAAAGGTCGACCTAAGATAAGTGGTACCTCAAAATCTTCCTCCATGTCAAGAACTATGAAATCTGCAGGAAAGATAAATTTGTCAACTTTTACCAAAACATCTTCCACAATACCTCTCGGATATTTAATTGATCGATCAGCCGGTTAGTGACACTTTGTTGTTGCTTTTACCTCGCCCAATCCTAATTTCTTGAAAATTGAATAAGGCATCAAATTAATACTTGCACCTAAATCACATAATGCCTTTTCAAAGTAAGAATCTCCAATAGTGCAAGAAATAGTAAAACTCTCTGGATCTTTTAATTTCGGAGGCAATTTGTTTTGTAGAATGGCTGAACACTCCTCATTTAACTTCATAGTTTCATAATCCTCCAATTTCCTTTTGTTTGCCAAAATCTCCTTCAAAAATTTTGCATAACTAGGCATTTGCGCTAAAGCATCTACAAAATGAATGTTAATGTGCAATTTTTAAATACATCAAGAAATTTAGAAAATTGCTTATCTATTTTGTACTGGTGGAGTCGCTGAGGGAATGGAATTGGTGGCATATATGGCTTGGGATTATCTGGAAAAAGTTTACTCTTGCTTGTCTCCTTTGATTGTTTATTGATCACATCTTCCTTGTCTCTGACAATCTCTTCTTCTCCCACTTGTTTACCACTTCTCGGGGTAATAGCCTTTATGTTTTCAATTGAATTTTTTTCTGTGTTGCTTGGCAAAGAACCTTGTTGTCTCCCACGACATCATGCTTGCTAAGCTGACCCACTTGCATCTCAAATTTCTGATTGAAGCCTCTTGGTTTTGAAATCTCACATCCGTGCTTTTGATGAAGTCATGAGTTGTATTAGCAAGTTTGGTGACTATATCTTCCAAATTTGACTTTGTCTCTTTTGATTGTTTGAATCCCGATGGTCTCGTCACATTCTGATTATTCCATGAAAAATTTGGATGATTGCGCCATCCCGGATTGTACGTGTTGGAGTAGGGATTATTCTGTGACCTGTTAAAATTCCCAACGAAGTTAGAATTTTCACTAGATTGTTTAAAAGTATTACCTACCTGACATGCTGTGCTAACATGTCCTCCACCACAGAAATCACATGTTAAATTCTGAATTTTCATGACCGAAACACTCATATTATCAAGCTTTTTGTTGAGTGTTTCAAATTGTGCAGCAATTGCAGCAAAAGCATCCACTTCGTGAACTCCGCTAACTTTTCGCATTGATAGTCTCTCAGTAGGCCAATGATAACTATTGGACGCCATCTCCTCTAATAAATTGTAGGCTTCTTCTGGTGTTTTATTATTTAGAGTTCCTCCTGCAGTTGCATCAATCATAGAACGAAGATTTGTACTAGAGCCATTATAAAAAGTTTGTACCTGCATCCATACGGGTAGTCCATGATGTGGACATCTCCTAAGAAATTCTTTGAATCTTTCCCATGCTTCATATAATGATTCATTGTCCATTTGCATAAAATTAGTAATATCGTTACGCATCTTCGCGAGACTTTGCGGGTGGAAAGAATTTACCAAGAAATTTCTGAGCCATATCATTCCATGTAGTGATTGATCTGCGGGAAGAGAAGAAAGCCAACTTTTAGCTTTGTCTCTAAGAGAGAATGGAAATAATCTCAATCTAATAGCATCATCTGTAACTCCATTATATTTAATGGTGTCACAAATTTCAAGAAAAGCATCGATGTGAGCGTTTGGATCATCGCTTGGTAGCCCAGAATTGCACTTGATTGTTGAAGCATTTGAATGAGTGACGGCTTGATCTCAAAATTGTTTGCTTGAATTGCGGGTCTTCGATACTTGATATGGTGCCTTGAACTGTTGGCGCAGCATAATCTCTTAAGAGTCTACGTGGATTTTCATTCTCACCATCGCCATCTTAGCGTGATTTCTCTATTCTCTCAGTCGCCTTTTGAATGTACGCTCGATTTCTGGATCAAGCTCAACAAGTTTCCCTTGTTGGCTACGTGTCATAAACCGATGTACACCCTGAAAAATAAAACAAAAAAAAAAAAAGCTAGATTAAACTTAGAATTATCTGGTATCAATATTAATTAGTATTAAACAAACGATCCCCGGCAACGGCGCCAAAAACTTGTTCGTAAAATTCTAAACGCAAGTGAACGTGTCGAACAAGTAATATAATGATGAAAAAGAATATCGTCCCACGAAGATCGATGATTAATAAACTAATTAAATACTAAAATAGATTAACTCTAAAATTTATCTAACAGATCAAAATATAATTGAGAATAAATTAAAAACGAAATTTGTAGACTAAATGCAGTAAATCGATCAGATAAATATGTTAGAGCATCCGATTTCACCATAACCACTAGATATGAATTTCAGATTATTGTGAATACAAGAACGATATCAAACATGTGATAGCGGAATTTCCTAACCTATTTACTATCCTATCTCTAGGTATAGCAAACCTACTCAGTTTATTAATCCACTATATCTCTATGTGAATTAAAATAAACACGAGTGCATTAAGAACTATGAATATTCCCGGCTTACAATGAGTCTTTTGGATCACCTTATCACCGAAAGCTACACAAATAACGCGGTATATCTCTATCCACGTTTAATTCATGGTTATATATTATAATGAGCAATTGCATATTATCACTTCTCAGTCTCAAACATGCACATCGAGATCATTCAAGTGGTGGCCGAGTCACTCAAAAGCATTAAGCACAATAATATATAACTCACATGAATGAAATCAATTATAAAACATAAAAATCATGAAATTCACATCATCATGGTTAGGCTACATCGTAGCCTAACAAAAGAAAATTAGAACATAGTAGATGAAGAAATATAAATATAAATTAAACTTAGCATCTTGAATCAAAGAATAAGAATTCTGTCACCACTTTTGTCTTCTCTTCAAAATACTTGAAAATCTCTCAGAACAATGAAAAAACGATCTAAACAGAAAAACTAAAAACTAAAACCTAGCTGCTCTTCTCTCTTTTTTCTCCTCTTCATAAGATATATCCAAGATTCTTATCTCCAAGCAATTGCGCACAAAATCAGGGAGTAAATTAGAAGATTTTGATTTGATATCTATCTCATCTTTCTTTGCTTGATTTAAATTCCTCGATTTTGCCATCTTTTTCCTTATCTTCTCCATATATCATTATTCTGCATAAATAAGGAAAATTCAAATAATCAGAAGGAAATCCAAATATTTTCTCATAGATATTGCATTAATTGTTGCCTAAAATAGGTAAATAACTCTATTTTTATAGAGTTATCGGTATAACCCTTGGCCACTAATCGAGCCTTGTAATGCTCAATGGATCCATCAGCTCTATACTTGATCTTATAAACCCATTTGCATCCTATAGACTTTTTGTTGGAGGGAAGGTGGACTAGTTCCCAAGTTTGATTATCATTCAATGCCTGTAATTTTGCTGCCATGGCCTGTTGCCATCGGGGATCACTAGAAGCCTCATTATAACTAGATGGTTCCCTCTCATCGGAAATCCGACTAATGAAACATTGATGTTCGGACGAGAGTCTATCAAAGGAGACATATGAGGATATTGGATAGTGAATACCTAGCGAATTAAGAGAGGCACAAATATAATCCTTGGTCCATGTTGGTGGTCTGGTGGCTCGTCCCGTACGACGTGGAGGATGCTCTGGAGGTGAAGGAGATGGTTCTCCTATGGTTGTTTCTACTGAAAGATCAGAAAGATTGTCCACATTAGACGGAGTTGTAGGTATACCTTCCATCTCTTCCTCATGATCTGACTGATGAGGTGAATTAGATGATGGTTGTGAAGGAATTGCTTGAGTTGGAGATCCTGTGAGAAAATATTTAGGAGAGATATCTTCCTGTTGGGGAGAACTACGAGGAGTATCTGAAACAGTCAAATTTTCCTTGATTTCCTAGAAAGGGAAAATATTTTCATGAAAAATGACGTCTCTGCTTACGAAAAAATCCCCTGTGCCTGGATCAAGAACACGATATCCTTTTTGTAGATTGGGGTAACCCATAAAGATGCATCGTCTGGCTCGAGGACTCATTTTGTCCCGAGGTCCCACAGTTGCAGTATAGCATAAACAATCGAAAACTCGTAAATGATCAAGTGATGGTTTTTTTCCATATAGTATTTCAAAAGGTGATTTACCAACCATTATTCGAGTTGGCATCCGGTTGATGAGATATGCTGCAGTGAGAATACAATCTCCCCAATAAATATCTAGAATGGATCCCTGAAACTTCAGTGCTCTGGCGACCTCCAATAGATGACGGTGCTTACGTTCCACTACTCCATTTTGTTGTGGAGTGTAGACGCAAGAGCTTTCATGGAGAATCCCATGAGATAGGAAAAGAGAGCTGCATTCATGGTTAAAAAATTCTTTCCCATTATCAGTGCGAATCCTTCTGATTGTCTTCCCAAACTGATTTTTGGTTAGAATGATAAAGGATTTCAGATCAGAAGACACTTGAGCTTTAGACTGCATTAGAAATATCCAGGTGGCACGAGTGTGATCATCCACAATAGTAAGAAAAAAACGCGAACCATCACGATGTGCCGTGTGATAAGGTCCCCAAACATCCACGCGGAGTAGTGAAAAGACAGTAGTGGAATGACTCTTACTGGTGGGAAAAGGGTGTGTGAGATTGTTTTGCCATAGGACATATATGACATTTAGAGTAAGGAAAAAAAGCACCATGACCCATTCTTGAATGTAAAAGAAAGCTCTTATCATCGGTAGTAGCATTACACAATGATATTTTATTCAAGACAATTGATGAAAAATCAAAATGATTTGGAAGGTCATTCCAAAAAAACAATCCTTTTGAGAGATTACCCAAGCCCATCAGTTTGCCAGTTGAAAGGGCATGGAAAAAACAAGCATTAAAATCAAAGAAGACTCTATAGGAATTTTCCTTGCAGACTTTGGACACTGAGATAAGATTGAATTGAAATTCAGGAAGATAAAGGACATTTCGAAGGGTAATTTGAGGACTCAGACGAACAATGCCTGTCAAGGTGACATTAGTGATGTTGCCATTTGGCAATTGCATAGAAATAGGAATATTCAGCTCCTTATGCATATCAGGAAAAAAAAAAAAACTTTTATCACAAATAATGTGATCACTTGTTCTTGAGTCCACTATCCAGGCTTTCCTTGAAATAGAATTTATCAGGCAATGAGATATACCTGAAAAACTGCCTCCTTTATTTGCGATGTCTACCTTTTGTAGAGCCTGCATTAATTGCTCATATTGTCCATAGGTAAATGGCCGGTCATTACTGAGTCCAGTAACTTGGTAAGCCGCAGAATATTCTTTCTTTTTTTCTTTTTCTCCTGGCTTTCTATGCAATTTCCAGCAATTATCTATAGTATGATGCGGGCGTTTGCAGTATTTGCAATATAATTTACCTCTCCCTTTCGAATTTTGGCTAAAATTCCTTGAACATGTAGAAATGATATGGCCATCCGATGTTGAAAAAATCTGACCGTCCGATCCTCTCTTCGCGGGATTATATGCGCCATTGGATTCTGCGAAAGGATTAGCCTCCTGGATGCCATTGGATCGGCGAGAGAAATCTGGACCGTTGGTCCCTCCCCTTTTAAAGGCCTTCTCGCTGTTCCCGTGAAACCCTAGGGTTTCTCGATTCCCTTTCTCTCATGTTAGGGTTTTGAAACCCGATTGCTCGCCGCCAAGCGCAAGAGCGACACTGTCGCTTCCTCCCTTGTGCTCCGGCGCCACGAGTCGTTGGTTCTCTTCCTAGACCGCGAGTTGAAAAATCCTTCCGAGAGGAGGAACGGGATCCATCGTCAGGATCTGTGATTGGAATGTCAGGTAATTTTCGTTTAAGATCAAAAGGAAACGAATGGTTTTCTCCCTCTCCTTTATAGATCTATATGCTCTAGGGTTTCCGTCGGTCCCTTGAGTTTTTCTTCTGTGGCCTCGAGCTCGTTCCAAAGCGATGATAGCTTGTTGGAACAAGCCGTCACCGTCATATTTCCTTGCTTGAATTCGCTGAGTTCCTGCATGAGTGAAAAAATCTTTGTTCGATCTAATTTTCCATACATTTCTTTGATATTGTCCCACATTTTCTTCGAGTCTTCTGTCGGTGGGAGGCCGGCCGCGCCATCTAGAGAGACGCAATTGCCAATCCATGTTCGGATTAGGTGGTTGCATTTTCTCCAGTGTCGAGCCAGTCGCTCATCCGAAGGAACAGGCATGGTTCCGTTGAGGAATCCGTCCTTGTCCTTTGTCACGAGGGCTCATCGGAAATCCTGTGACCATCTGGAATAAGTTTCTGGTCCGCTCAGCTGCAAGGTGATTAATCGCAGTTTTGGACCATCGGCTGTTGATACGTAAAGGGGATCTCTAGATTCCGGTCGGCCAGTGACAGCCGCGATAAAAAAAGGTAGAAAATTGGGCGAGAAACTCGGGTAGGGATTCGTCCCTAAGCCCGACCCGCCATATCCGATTCCATGTCCTGCATGTGAGAAATTCGGGTAGGGATTTGATCCCAGACCCACTTCGTCCGACCCACCAACTTGTTATGCTCCGGCAGTCTGGCTTGCCCCATTCGTGGCTGGTGGGCCTCCGTCGGACTGAACGCTACTTTGGTAGCCTGTAATCCCTGGCGATGATGCATTTGGCCCAACATACCATGGATATGGTACCCATTGGTAAGGATGGCCCGCAATGGGCAACCCCATATTTGACTGAGCCGGGAAGAGTGGCCATTGCACGCCTTGAGTATGAGATTGTTGTTGGGTTGTGGGAATCGGCACGAGATGGCTTTGTGTCTCTGAGATTTGTGGTGTGGTTTCTTCTATAGATGAGACATCAAGAGCTGATGATGAATTTGTTAGGTGAGCCATGATAATCGTCTGTGCCTGCGTCTTCTTCCTTTTAGCGAAAAAATGATTTCTTCGTAAATCTCTTTTTGCATATCAGAGAGTTCGAAGAACAACTGGTGCGGAAGCGAGTTCAGGAGCTTAAAGCTCTGATACCATGTCAGAATGCGTAAAGGAAGCAAGATCAAGAGGCAAAGGAATTGAGAGAAGTTTTTATGTTACTTCAATTGTACTAATTCAATATACAATGTTCTGTAATTATAATACAGAGTGTACATGAAGAAAGGAAATAAAAATACTTCAAATATTCTACAAATCAAATCTATATTTCTATCTAATATTAATTGATCCAATTAGATCAATTTAGATCAAATCCAGCGGATGATCAATTTAGATCAAATCAAAATCTGGCAGAACTTTAGGCATATCTTCCAACAAGGGAGGTGCTCGAGCGGAGCGACCCGTCGTGGGAAGCGGCGGACGGGCAAGGGCAGATGCTGCTCCACCTCACCATCGCCCAGGCGAGGCCCGACCTCGTGCAGCTGCTGCTCGAGTTCGGGGCGGACGTCGAGGCCCGCAGCGGCTCTGGATCGTCACTGCTCAAGGCGGCGGCGGCGGCGGGGGAGGCACGGATCGCGGAGCTGCTGCTGACGCAGCGGGCGAGGACGGAGCGATCAGAGACCTCCACATACAACGCAATCCACCTCGCTGCCGGGGGTGGCCACATGGATGTCCAACGGCTACTGTTGTTGAAAGGGGCTGACCTAGACTCCCTGGCGAGAGATGGCAGCACGGCGCACCACCACGCGGTCGAGGAGCGGCAGAGGGACTGCACGAGGTTGCTGCTCGCAAACGGCGGGAGGACTGACGTGTGGAGTGTTAAGATATGAAATCTTTTCTGATGGTGAAGCTCCTCCTGCAGAAGGGGGCGAACAAGGACGTCTGAAGCCGGTACGGCAAGATGGCCTATGACGTGGCGGTGGAGCATGGCCACGCGTGGCTCTTCGACGTGCTCTAGCTCCGCGATAGGCTCTGCGCTGCGGCCCGGGAGGGCGAAGTCCGGGCGATCAATCGGCTCCTGGAGAGCGGGGCCACCGTGAACGACCGAGACCAGCACGGTTGGACCGCGCTGCACCGAGCCGCGTTCAAGGGCCTGGCCGACGCCGTGAGGACGCTCCTAGACAACGGCGTGGACGTGGATGCGAGGGACGAGGACGGCTACATGGCGCTGCACTGCGCGGCAGAGTCGGGGCAGTTCGACGTGGTGGAGCTGCTGGTGAAGAAGGGGGCCAACATGGAGGCGAGGACGAACAAGGGCGTGACGGCACTGTAGGTAGCGGAGTCCCTGCAGTACGCCGCGATCATGACGATCCTCGTCTACGGCGGCGCGCTTAAGGACGGGGCCAGGCAGGTGGGAGGGGTCGCTCGGTTCGCGAAAACGATGGAGTTGAGGGACAAAGAGATCAGCAACGGAGGGTTGAAGATGAAGACGGCGATGAAGAAGAAGAAGCAGGCGAGGGAGAGACCGATGAGGAGCAGCTTCGGCCGGTCGTCCATGGCCGCGATGGTCGTGTCGGGAGCCTGAACCGGCTCGAGCCACGCGCGTCCATCGACTATAAAATCGTTTTCCTCTTTTTTCTTGGGTCGGATAACGGTGCGACGCGAGGATTGGTAGGATTTTTGTAAAAATTGATGAATGTTCATCATCCCCGTCCTGCATAGAGACCCGACGAAAGCTTCATTTTGTATGCTCTCGATGGACATCACATAACGTATCAGAGATTTATGGAAAATCATACGATTTAGCGGTCAATCAATTTCCGAGAAATATTCATGTTGTTAGTTTATATATACACACACAAATATATACATGCTCCTTTATTTTATAAATTGCGTTCATTTCGTGTTGTGCCACGAAAGAAAAAAGATTAAAAAAAAAAAAAAAAAAAAAGAACCATCAGGAGTTTGATTAGAGGATCTTCAAGCAGAATCCAGCCTCGCAGTTGCAATTAAGCTGTGAAACGCCTTAATAATCTTTTGTTGTTCCTTGTCCCAATTAATGGGTTACATTTCTCTTCTAGCTAACTCTTTTTTTTGGCCACATCAATTTACAATCACCACATGTGCTACAGTATCTCGCTACATCATGTTTGCATCGTGTCGTTTGATGTTTTATACACGTTTGATATGTATGTTCCACAGTATGATCATCATCACTCTTCAAATATATTGAGTGGATGCGTTGTTAAATTTATTGATTACATCACTACGGAAAATAAAAGACTTTGATCCAATCTATGATGACATGTAATTGACAAGGGTACTTCGTAATTTTAATTGTTAACATTATGTATCCATGCATTCCGCAATTTATAAAAAAAAAAGAAAAACAAAAACAAAAATACTGACACACACCAAAAGGCCAACCCATTTTGCAGATCAATTTTTGCTACTTTGTGAATATTCACTGAATAAAAATAAAAATAACAAGTAATATGATTCTAAAATGAATGTCTTTATGATTTATGTAAAGAATGTTGCATTGAAAAGTCGAAACTATAAGTATTATACTTCTAAAATGAATGCCTTAGGATTCATTTAAGCATGTCGCGTCCGAATCTTATTGTGGGACGGGGTAACCACGATAGATGTAAAAACTTTTACCGGGGTCGCGATAAAAGAATTTTACAAAATATTAGTTATTGGGTGAAATGAAGAAATTTACCCAATTTCTCATACTCCAGTATAGAATTTCCGATCTTACATGGCGGCACATGAACAAAAACTAGAAATATGAGCAAATGTTGATTCATTTGAGGCCAGACTTGTGTTTCTAAGTGAAACCCAAGCCCACAACAACAAGAAGAGCTAGAGTGCGGTAATCTTTCATATTTGAAATCAATCCACTAGTTTCGATCTCCCACATGGATCATAGTGCTAGTTTTAAAGGGATAAAGCAAATTCAACCTCACTCTTGCTTTTCCTATTTTGCGTGAACTATTGTTTCTAGCTTCAATTCTAACTTCCTCTATCTCTCCCAGTTTTGTAGCAATTAGCCGAATACAATCCTCCGCCAGAGCACCATGTGGAAGCCCCACAAGATGCACCCAAAAGGAGCAATATATGAATTCGTAACAGTGTTCAGGAACGGTAGGGTCACATTCTTGTAAAACTAATAAATTGCTTGCAAACGACTAGGGCCTGTTTGTAGTACTATTTTCTGCTCTTCCTCCGATTTAAATATGAAAACAAAGAAACCCAGTTCTATCACCTCACATTTGACATCTTCTAATTTCCAAGCCTTCTTCATCGTAGCCCAGAAAGCTTGAAAATTGACATTGGGTTTTGAGAATAATTTCCCATACAATAGAAACTCATCAGCCTGTTTTTGTAACGTAGGGAGATTGGCGTTCAGCTTGTGACATCATCCGCGGTCCATAAGTCCCCCATTCGTTTGCAGAGCGCCAGCAATCTGAGTTGGTTTTCGTGGCTGCCCTCCATGGATGAAGAGAGGCTTGCGCGAGTTCAAAATTTTACTCGGTGAAACTGAGGTTGGGTTGTCGGGGAAAATTGGGGGTTAGGTGGGGAGGATGGGTTGTGTAAGGAATGAAGGGAGCTCTGTACATTGCAGGAAACTATTTCTAAAGTAGTGGGACTCAATGGATTTCCTCCATTTAGGGTTTCAGCACTAACTTTCAGTTTGTGGAAACAGCCATAATAGGGTTTCAGAAAATCAATTTGTTCATTGTTAGGCCTCAAGGAGAGAAAATGGGTTCTGGTTAATCAGGTGGAAAGGCTATGTAAATAGCCATTTTCGTACAAGCTATGTAAATAGCCATTTTCGTACAAGCAAGAAAGGCCGTCTGGGGAATTAGACAGGGAAGCTATCACCGGAAGGGATAGGGAAGAAACTCACCTTCGACGAGAGAAGAAGCCCACCGGCGGGCAGAGGAAGCGTCAGAACCGACCTTGATCGCAATATCGTGAAGCATGTGACAAGATGTAACCATAGTTTGTCTAAGCATTGGCTATAGAGTTTTATGATATTCTTTGTGGTTAAGTATTTATAATGGAATCTTGCCTTTGGTTTGTTACACAGAGAGTGGGGGGGAGATGAATGTTGCTGAGACAAGTGATCAAACATTAAAATAGACAGAATAAGAAAATAAATTGGACATTAAATTTACATAGTTCGGTTGAGCTGACTTATAACTACGGGAAGACTAGTAAAGAATTTTACTATAGATATACAACAAAAATAACAACCATACTTGAATCACTTAAACAATTTTAATGTTTCTTAGCCCCCAATTGCATTAGTTCCACAATTTTTTATGAAATAATGTCTTGATCTCATGAAGAATTACACAATCTCAATACAAAATATATTTTCGCTAGAACACGGTGTAATTGAAGAGAAGCCTTGCCACTTTGCCCTCGCAGCACGGCACACCCCTACGCACGTCAACAACAGCCCGCACCCACGAATGAAGATTGTACTATAATATACAAAAACGCAAAATGGAGTAACTGACTTCAATCATGGGAACTTATATTCCATGTGCAGAAGCCAAGTCCGGTCAATCCTGGAAACGTATATTCCATTACACTAATTGTTCTTTTGAATAAAAGCTCCTTTTCCGGAAACACGGAAGGAAAAGGAAGCTTTTGGCAAGAAAAAGAAAGTCTCGTTCCTTTTGGTAAGAAAAATCCAGAAAAAACTGATATAAATAATTCATGTATTTTGGCCTAATATGAAATATCTTTTTCAGATTTTTAATTTGTTTAATATAGACTTTGAACTATTAGTGAATATTCAATTTAGTCCCTAAACTATAAAGGTGGGCATTGTATCAAGTAGAATCAGGAACTAGTCCAGTTCGAGGTTCCAATACATCTCAATCCGCTTGGCGATTCTATTTTTTAGGAACCGAAAATCAGATCGAGAATCAAGAAACCATGACTCGTGAGTGAGGTGGTGGTTCGCTTACTCTCCTTTTAGGCTATTCTTCTTTTTTGAAATATCCTCTTTAGCCCGTGCTTTTAAAAAATCACCGCTTGAAGAGATCAATAGTGTTTCAAAGCTTGTTCGGATGCATTTATTGAGCATTTCCAGAAAGAAAGTTTTCATTTTCGATGCTCGATCATATAGTGTTATACATCACAAGCCAAGTTTGATGTACCGAAGTTCGCAATGCTTTCTCTATTTAAAACCCTTTTTGTATCATACCAAAAAAAAAAAAAAAACCTTAGGTACATTAATAAGCGACAATCTCGCGACATTCAAATAATTCATGTTTAATATGGTGTTTTAAATTAAGGGTTCGTTTGTTTGAAGGGAAATTGTTTTTCGACATTTGGATGTTTGAATGACGGAAAGCGAATTGTTCTACCAAAAATGTTTTTCATGAATTGAAAAATATAAGTTTAGATTTTATGTTACGTGTTTTGAAATTTTTATTATTTATTTTATTTTGTTCATCTTTTACAAATTATTGCTATTGAAAAATGAGAAATTTTCATTTTTGTTGTTGCATTTACTTTCATTTTGATTAACTAAAAGAAAAAAGAAAAAACTTGTTAGATCACGAAACCAACCCTAAAACCCGTGATAGGGTTAGATTTTTAGGTTCTAAGGCATATATGATAAGTTCTAAGTTCCACAAAATGAGAAAATTATAAGGAATATGGAACCGCTTACCCTTACTAGACTATATGAAGATATTAACTATTATCCTTCCATTAATTAAAGTTAACAAAATCATGGATCACTGGAGTAAGATATTTATAGTGGACATGTTAATGCCCTAATTTTTTTTTTTTTCGTTTTTTAAACTAGTAAATAAAAAAAAGACATACTGACTCATCTTTTTTTAAAAATAAAACTCAGCATATGATAAATCATGTTATCAAATAAGGTTTGACTTGTCGTCTAAGTAAGCCAAATGACTATTTTGAATATTTATCGATAATTCATTGACTACATTGAATAAATTTAAAATTTAAAGATGATATTATATATTGAGTAAAACTTTAGAAATTATTAGCGTCATTCTCTCCAAAAATTGGGAAGGTTTCTCTAGGTCCCAACTTTCTTGCTGCAGCATCGACGCACGATCTTGAGGATCGACGGGACATAATCTGTGAATGAGACAAAAGGCATGGCTTGGCAAATCGAGAAGGCCAATGTCTACCTTATGGTCGCCTCTCACTGGCCAGCACAATGGAAGATGCTGGGGACACCGATCTGGTGACCTATCTCCCCCACTCAATGAGGGCAATGAAATGGGCAAAAGAATTTCTAAACAACGATAATAATGACAGTAATAATGGTAACCTAGTGCATGAAGGAACACATTTAAAGTGGGCCCCCTCATTATTAATTCTCGATCTCTCTTGCGATTGCAATCTAGCGCGTGAGCATGCGTTCGGGTGTGGGTCCCACTCCCTTATTCGCCAGCGACGTGCCGTTAATCGGAGGGCAATTTGGGTAATTCACATGGGAGCGGCTTACGAGAACCACATGCACGTAATCTCTACAAGCATAGTGCAGTAATCCTTGGAGTGTGAACCCGCCACGCCACCAACTCCAGCCAACTTTCTATCTTTCATTTCCCCTCTTCTTTTTCTTAACCGGCACGTCTAACTGGTACCCAATTCAAAATACTGTACGAAGATTCTTTTTTATTATTATTTTTCTCTTTCTTTTCCTTAAATATTTATTTACTCTTCTATCATTTTGTCTTTGAAGATTCTTAAAGCAAGGCTACGGATAAAAAAAACGGCAATACTTTTTCCAAGGGCTAAAGGGCACCGCTTTAAGCAATGACATGTATAAATACAATCAATGGGATCTTTATCAGATAGGAAAGGGAAAAAGAAATGGTGGGTGCAATGTTTGAGAAGGAACATGTGTCTTCACATGATATCATATTTGTTAAATTTGGTTGTTGGAGGTGGATGTTGTTGTAATAGTGATTGTTCTTGTAGATGGAGGTGCTGTGATTTTCGACGCTGGTATATACGGTCCATTCTCGATGACTTCCATAGATTATAATCCATGCATGGATTGTACGAAGATTTTCATCCTATATTTTTAGTAGATATAGTTAGATCCAACATGCATTTGTAGTCTAGAAATGGATTGTCTTCACTTAAGGATGCTCCTATGATGTGAGCCATAATGATTTTTTTTTCTCTTGAAAAATAACACTTCAAAAATTTCGAGTAACATGCTCTCGTACCAATTGAAATGGCTAAAGCAACAATCAACAGAGAAAGGGAAGTTGGTTGTTTTAAGAAAACTAAAACTCTTTAATGAAATATATGGAAATGTGCTTTTGTTGAAGGAGATTAATTATGCAGATGTAGTATCTTCTATTAGACATTTATTAAAAGAATTAAAGAGATGAAAGACATTACGAGACAAATTCCTAGTGGTTTAATGTTCCACTTGGCACACTTTACTCTCTCAAATCTAATAGCCATGAACAAGACTCGAATCCATTAAATAATCGCAGAGATTTTATGATTTGTAGATGGTGCTTCCAATACAAGAAACTCATAAGACAATTCTACGATCGCAAGCACCCATACAACCCTACAATCCCCTCTCCTCTGGCATAGAATTACAATCTGAAGACAAACGTTGCACAATCGAAGGCTAAAGTGTATGTTGCGACCAGCGAGAATGCAAGTTCGGAATTTCCAAACATCTTCAAAGTTACCTTTGATCCGTTTATAAAGGCCTTTTGTTTGAGGTGAAATAAGCATATTTTTCAACGTGCTGGAGGGGTGCACGTTTTCCTGTTGATAGAAAGCCGGATTAGTCAAATGTTCTGGTGACGTGGTGGGTCCCCCGCCCGACACGTTTGTCGATTATGGACTGTCTAACTAAGCAATTCAATCATCTAGAAAAAGTAGCGGGAGCTCGCTCGTAAGCTTGTCCACTTTTCCAAATACGTACATTATATATTTCCCCTTCTTTGTTCGCATTTTCTTCATCATTTTGCAAAGGGGCAAGCCGATGATGTCACTGTTTATAATAGCATCACTTCGTTTATGTGTGCGTGCGCACACACATTGAGCGAGAGAGGGCAATGGCGATTCGGTAACGAGGGGGACCACGACGCGATTTCGAGAAGCATATGGACTAGGGTGAGTGGGGAAAGAGAGAGAAGGTCCCTTTCAATCGAATCATGCCATATGACTAGTATTTTGAATGAAAAAACTATCGAAATTTGAATGGATTTTGATTTATCTCTAACTTGTTTGTTTGGAGGAAAATACTAACTTATTAAGATTGATATATAAAAATTGATTTATTGATCAATATGTTTTGTTCATTAAATTACTATACATCTCATGATTAAATCAATTGTGTAAAAATAATCGCAACAAGTCCACGAGCGTGCTTAGTTTAATGAATATCCGGAAATCTAGCCATCTGTTTGACAAAATAACAACTCGCCAATCGGGGAGGCCGACGCGGGGTACCCCACCGCCGAAACCCTGGAGCAGCCACCGGTTTTAAAATAAATTTGATCGTGAGGATATGAAAGAACTTTTCTTTCTTTTCTTTTCTCTTTTGGTTTGGCGGGGTCCACAAACCGTCAGCGATCCAACGTCACATCATTCTACGTTTATGCCCCCCTTCTTCGGTAGAAATAAACGCGCGGGAAAGGACAGAAAAGGAGGGAACATCCGAATATCCGACATATGGGGGCCGCGCGGGACACGTGGGCGTAGCGAGTGGATGAGACCTCGGCCCAACCGATAATTTTCTACCGAATGAAATGACACGGGACGTCCCTTCCGATCGTGATCTTAGTTCCCTTCCTCCCCCCTCCTCTCTTTTTCCCTTGTCAAAGATCCTTTCGAGTTGGACACGTCGGGGTAGCGAGTTGGACGTCCCTTTCAATCGTTATCGTTCTTCGAATTTACTTTGAAGGTGGTTTATTCATCCTCTTACCGAGAGCCGAATGACCAGTCCGAAGCCCCGCTCGCCCGCCCGTCACATCGTCGTTGGCGGAATGCCAGATAAGTCAATTTGATGGTGGATTTTTCCGCCTCGCCTCGCTTATCAAGGAGAGTCTTCTCAAACGGTCTGCACGTGACTTTCTTTACTTTTCCAAAATATTATTTTTATTTTTATTATTATATATAAATTATATATACATATGTATTTTCCTACGATGCAGACAGGGGGTTGGGGGTGCGACATGATTTCGCAATGCATATAGGCTCTCTAGAACTTAGAGGAATTTTGATTAATCTCCAACTCATTTGTTTAAAGGAAAATGCTAAAACTTATTAAGATTGATTCGTAATAATTAATTTATTGAGCAATACCTTCCGTTCGTTAAGGGAGGATATTAAAATACCATTGTCACTTCAAAACATCCAGCCATTTTGTTTGGCGAATGGAAATACGGACAAAAATAGCTTCGGCTTGTGGGGGCCAAATTGGGGTTTAATAATTCTTCGAGGAGAAGATTCCCAGAGAAATAGCTTCTGTTTGTGGGCAAAATCAGCATGCTTCTCAGCGCGCTGGTGGGTCACCTTGCTTCGAAGTTCAAACCCACGCTCCTCCGCCCATTCACATTTCTCGTCAATCGGGAATCCCGGAAAGATAGCATTCTGTGGCCTCAGTTTATCCCCCATTAAAGTAAGGAGATTAAAATATTAACGTTGCTCAGCTGCTTCTTCGACAAGACGACATCCTTTGACATTCCCTGTGGGTGGGTCCCTCCTAAACCCACCTGCATGCGGTCCGATCAACACTGCGACTCCCATCGCTTTTCGCCTCCACGAACCGAGCCCGACTTCCTATCATTCTACGTTTATGACCACATTCTGCTTTGTGGATATATTTCTTCCACCAAATTTAAGTTTTCCATATAAAGCATAGGAAGTTCCTCGAGGAAATCAATTACTACCGTGCATCTTGGCCATCCTCCAATGGAGAAAAATCATATTCACATAAACTAATGGGAAACATTCAACTTACGAGATCCGTCAGGTACCAATCAATAATCACCGACCTTGACCCGGCTTCAAAAGCCAGCCCAAGCTCTCTTTTCCTCACCGCGTTTTGTCTCTTCGTTTACATTTACGGACCAACTTCTCTCTCTGCTGATCCTCGACCTATCTCCATTCCTCAAACAAATAATTTTTTTAATGCCCTTCCTGAAAGTGGAGTGTTCCAGAGAAAAGCGTAGGAACTAAGAGCGGTCATCACGCCTCTTCTCCTTGTCCTGAACTTTTCTCTGCTGATCCTCAACTTTATCTCCATTCGTCAAACAAATGGTATTTTAATGCCCTTCCTTTAAATTAAGTATTTTCAAAAGGGAACGAAAGCAGTCATCGTACCTCCTCTCCTAACTTTTGTCCTCTGCCGACCTCAAACCCATCTCCATTAATCAAGCAAAATAGTATTTTAATGCCTTTCCTCAAAATTAAATGTTTTTAAAAGGGAACAAAAGCAGTCATCATACCTCCTATCCTCCTAAACTTTTCTCCTCTGCTGATCCTCAATCCATTTCCATCAATCAAAAAAATAGTATTTTAATGCCCTTCCTCAAAATTAACTGTTTTTAAAAAGGAACAAAAGCAGTCATCATACCTCCTATCCTCCTAAACTTTTCTCCTCTGCTGATCCTCAACCTCATCTCCTCACCACTTCACCTTTATCATTTTACAATATTTGAAGCGAATTGATCTTTCCACCCACCTCCGGCTCTTTAAATACCAATACTCCATACTTCCTTTTCGTCGTTCTCTCCTTCTTTGTCTCTCTATCCCGCGCACTCTCCTCCCTGCAATAGACAACAGTTGTGTCTCATTCTCCAGTTCAATCTCCACGAAGGTAGGATCCTTGCGTCGCTCGCATTCCTCCATTTTTTTCAGACTATGTAGCTGGGTGAGTTACACTGGGTTACTTACCTGTAGTCGATTTTTTTTCCGATGATCCAGAGAAATGGCGTCCCACGTCGTCGGATATCCTCGCATGGGCTCCAGGAAGGAGCTCAAGTTCGCCCTGGAATTGTTCTGGGACGGAAAAAGCAGTGCGGAGGACCTGCAGCAAGTCGCGGCTGATCTCAGGTCATCCACCTGGAAGCAGATGGACGCTGCCGGCATCAAGTACATTCCCAGCAACACCTTCTCACACTATGATCAGGTGCTCGACACCACCACGATGCTCGGTGCTGTTCCCGCCAGGTATGGCTGGGCTGGCAGTGAGATCGGATTCGATGTTTACTTCTTGATGGCCAGAGGAAACGCCTCCGTCCCTGCGATGGAAATGGCCAAGTGGTTTGACACCAGCTAGTAAGTTATGGTGGTTCTCAGTAAAGTACCATTAAATCATTTCGTTTTTTTATGCTTAACTAACCCATCCATCTTATTTTTGATCCAGCCACTACGTTGTGCCTGAATTGGGTCCTGATGTCAACTTCTCTTATGCTTCTCGCAAGGCTGTCAGCGAGTACAAGGAGGCCAAGAAGGTCGACGCTAGTCTTATTGTTTCTTCATTCATGCCGTCTGTTGAGATTTGTGTTTAAAAAAAAAAAAAAAAAAAAAAAAAGAAAAGGAAATGAAAAGAAAAATTTTGGGACTAATAATAAATAAAGAAAGAAAAATAAGGTTACTCTATTGATATTGATAAATGCATTGAATTAGTATTCATGAGAGTAGTGATAACCGTATTGTGTACAGCACGTATTTTTCCAAGGAAATCGGGTGACTTGTTTACTCAGTTCCTGGGAAAATCATGAATCCCACTTGGTGGATTTGCTAGCCAACCAAGTGAGATTTCTTATACTGAAAATAAAAATATCCAAAATAAAAATAAGGGAATAAAAATAAACTTACTAACATCATCAGTATTAGAATCTTTTACATTAAGTGCAAAAAAGAACAATTTAAACATCTTTATTTCAAGAGAAAATTAATGTAGATTTACTATTAGCAACAATATTGGTGCAAAACATCTTTCACGCTTGAAATGTTTTCAATCAAGAACTTGTTTGTTTTAATGAGAAAATAGAACAAAAAAAATTAACAGCCCCGAATGGAAAGACTTAGAGTTAGTGAATCAAGTCCTTTCACCCGCAAATCAAAAGTTAGCGTTCCAAATCGATGATTTCTAGCGAACTCATCAATAGGGATGAAAAATTTAATAGTGAGTTATTTTATCCATTGATAAGTGATTCATGCGTTTTTTGTACAATTTAGAAGTGAGGATAGTTTTGTTCTGTATGTAATCCATGTTTTATTTTTTTTAAGGGGGCTTGGATGGGTGGGCGGAGATTTGGTTGGAAGCATTATAAGGGGAAACATTTTTAATGCCATTAAATAGAACTATGGAAAAAAAAAAATTCAATTTTCCAAAATCTTGTCATTTCATAATAAAATAACAATACCGCATGAATTTGCTTTTCAATATTGCCGTAGTTACGGTCTTCAAAATCTCTCCAACTTTCCCAAGCTCCAGTCTCCAAATCCTCAGAAATGGGATTGTGGCCACTGTGGCGACGGTCACTTATTGTCAGGGTCCTCTGAAAAAGTTGGGAAATCAACCGTTGGTTCGGTGGAATACCCTGACATGATCCGAAATTAGAATCGCATGGGGTCCGGGGCGGCAAATAAATCAGTGGGCTCTCGTCAGACTACCAGGTTTAGGGCTCAGCATTTAATAAAAAAATCCGACAGTCTTGTTCCGTGCTCCCCCATGCACCTCTCTCTCCTCCTTTCCCTTTCCCGTCTCACTCCTTTGCCGGCAGCCGCCCTCGCGACGCTGCCGCCTCCGCCGCCCCTCGGCTGCGACGCCGCCGGCACCCACCGAGAGCCTCGGATCTCCCGATCATTCACCTGAATCTCCCCTGTTCCAACTCCCAGCCACTGCAACGCTCGGCCCGGGGCCAACGGCGGTCGTCGGCGCTCCTGCAGACCAGCTAAGGCCCCCGCTTGCCTCGCTAGACCTCGATCGTAGCCCAGCCCAGCCCTAGATCTTGTCGAGCTCCCCCCGCCCCTGTCCTCATCGTCGACAGCGACGAGAAATTCTCCCTTTTTGTTGGTTGTAGTTGACTCTTTATTGCTTGTATATCTTTATCAGCTCATCCATTTTTGTTTCCCTTGCGCCTTTGCGTGATCTTAGCTTTACTTAAAGCTATCCGTTTTTGAATCTATTCGCTAATTTCCAGCTTGGAGTAGACACTGTTCCGGTCCTTATAGGCCCAGTGTCCTATCTGCTGCTATCCAAGCCTGCAAAGGGTGTTGAGAAGACCTTTTCTCCTCTCTCCCTCCTCGGAAAATTACTTCCCATCTACAAGTAAGAATTTACAACTCTTCTCTAGCAGTCTTCACTTGCTCAAGTTTTTGCTCAAGTTTTGAATACTCTTCCTGACCAATGATAAAACCATTCAGGGAAGTCGTGTCCGAACTAAAGGCAGCCGGTGCTTCATGGATTCAGTTTGATGAGCCCACCCTTGTGTTGGATCTTGATTCGCACCAACTGCAAGCATTCACTGAAGCATACTCGGAACTAGAATCATGCCTTTCTGGCCTGAAAGTTCTCGTCCAAACCTATTTTGCTGATGTTCTTGCTGAGGCATATAAAGTTCTTACCTCCTTGAAGGGTGTCACAGGACTTGGATTTGATTTGGTCCGTGGAACCAAGACCCTTGATCTGATCAAGGGTGGATTCCCCACGGGCAAGTATCTCTTTGCTGGAGTTGTTGATGGGAGGAACATCTGGGCCAATGATCTTGCTGGATCGCTCAGCACGCTCCTTGCCCTCGAGAGCATTGTGGGAAAAGGTATTCCTTTCTGCATATGTTTCTTTTCCAAGTAGAGTGTTTTGATGATCTGTTTGTCATTTATCCTTAAGTTGATATCTGAAATTCCTCATTTATCTGCAGACAAACTTGTGGTCTCCACCTCCTGCTCTCTTTTGCACGTTCCTGTTGACCTCTTCAATGAGACCAAGTTGGATGATGAAATCAAGTCATGGCTTGCATTTGCAGCTCAGAAGGTCATAGAAGTCAATGCCTTGGCCAAGGCATTGGCTGGACAAAAGGATGAGGTACGGTTTGTTCTGTTAGGTAGTCTTAACAGTGGTGTTAATCCATATTGTTAGCTTATTTTCTAGAATTAGTTGCTTCTACTCTATTCCGAATTGTCATCGGCAGAAACCGATGTGGTTAACTTGCGGTGGGTCTCTTTAATTACTGGCTGTACAATGGTACATACATATTGCAACGACTGGGAAAATACAATCACTAGGATGCAAGGTTCTTAATTTAAACTAGGCCTGTTAACTAGCACCTTTAGGGTGTTTGTCAAGCATGATTTTCAACTTCCAAATATTGATTACTAATGTCGTGAGAGGGTATTTCAATGTTGACTGCCAATGGCTCTCTTTTCAGGCATTCTTCTCAGCTAATGCTGCTGCTCAGGCCTCAAGAAAGTCCTCTCCAAGAGTCACAAACGAAGCTGTCCAAAAGGCTGTATGTTCCTCTGCTTAGTTACCCTTCATATTTTATGCATTCCAAAATATTGATTAAAATTATATTATTGGTGTCTTGAAATCTCGATATTCTCGTCTCTCTCAGGCTGCTGCTTTGAGGGGCTCTGATCATCGCCGTGTCACAACTGTGAGTGCTAGATTTGATGCTCACCAAAAGAAGCTTAATTTGGTCATGCCAGCAGCTACCATTGACTCCATCGCCAAGGAACTCAGAAGTCCACACTCTCAGTACAAGGCCAAAAAGTGAGTAAATTAGATCTTCCTTTTCTAATTAAACGATGTTGGATATGACATGGGCTGTTATGTTTTTTGTTATGAACCTCGTCATTCTCCTGACTGCACTTCATTATAGGATCTCTGAGGAAGAATACATTAAGGCCATCAAGGAGGAAATTGACAAAGTTGTCAAGCTTCAAGAGGAGCTTGACATAGATGTCTTGGTTTATGGGGAGCCTGAGGTAAGTCTTTGAATCTGGTACCATAATTAAGACAGATTATGTCGGATAGATAGATAGCATCTTATGAGCTATGTTTTCTTTCTTGAACATCTTGATCTAGATGTGTCCAATGCAGAGGAATGATATGGTTGAATACTTTGGGGAGCAGTTGTCAGGTTTTGCCCTCACCGTTAATGGGTGGGTGCAATCTTATGGATCTCGTTACGTGAAACCACTCATCATCTATGGTGATGTGAGCCGCCCCAAGCTACCGTATGTCTTCTGGTCCACCGCGGTCCAGAGCATGGCTACTGGCCCTATGAAGGGAATGCTTCCAGGGCCTGTCACCATTCTCAACTGGTCCTTTGTCTGAAATAACCAACCCAAGTACAGAAGAACGGAAACTTCATGTGTACATGGGATTGATCAAAGAACATAAACTTTATTTCTCATTTCAGGACTAGAATAATGAATATTTGTTTCACAACTCCGATACTTGCTATTAAATTGCCTTGGCCATCAAGGATGAAGTTGAAGATCTCGAGAAGGCGGGGATCGATGTTTTTCAGATCGATGAGCTAGCTCTGAGAGATGGTTTGCCACTGAGAAAGTGTGAGCAAGCTTCCTACTTGGATTGGGCCGTCCACTCTTTTAGAATCACTAGCTGTGGTGTCCAGGATACTACCCAGGTCCCTTCATAGTTCTCTTGTCTTTCTTTCTTTTCCTTTTTTATGTGGGAAGATCCGTTTCCCACGTATGCGATCTCACTCGGTAGCTATTGTTGATTGGCAGATCCACACTCACACGTACTACTCCCAGTTCAACAGCTTCCCCCTCTCTATTATTAACACGGATGCTGATGTCATCACAATTGAGAACTGTCGCTCCGATGAGTCAGTTTTCCGTGAGGGAATCAATTATGGTGCTGGGATTGGCCGCGGTGTCTATGACTTCCACTCTCCCAGTGTACCATCAGCTGAACAAATTGTTGACAGTATCACCAAGAAGCTCGCAAGAAACATAGTGTCGTTTAACCCCGACTACAAATTCAAGACTCGTGAACACGCTGGGGTCAAACGGGCGCTCAAGAACATGGTTGCTGCTGTGGAGCTCCTTCGCACCGAACTTGCCCATGCTATGAAAGAAAAGTCTGAGTAACTCCCGGCTCAGAGGGAGAGTTTCGTGGGGTTGGGCTTCAATGACCCAATCTGCTACTTGATCTGCACCATCTATGCTCGTTGATAAGCAGTTATGCTTTCCCGTAGTCTAGCTGCAATTCTCTATTATCCACTAGTGATTATCTACAATACGTTTACAAATTCCAAGACTATAGACATTACTAGCTGGCAATTTTATGCTCATGTCAATCGACAATCTTTGTGTTTGAGTGATGTTTTGGCAAACCTTTGTTTTGTTCATGAATGACCCTAGTTCAATACTTAGCAAAATCTGCAATTATAATGCTACTGATGACTTTATCTATCGATTGTTGACCAGCAAAGGCTCTCGTCGATAATCTCTAGCACTATTTGCCATCGATGACTTCATTGACACATTATTGATTTTCTTCAAGTTATCAATGGTAATGTTCATTGATGACATCCATTTTGACCAAATTTTACCTTCATCGACTGAGCTTGCTGCTCATCGATTATAACCAAAACTCAGTCATTAGTGTTGACAAACGCTTACAAATATTTCTAAAGATTTATCGGTCCAGAAAAGAAATTTCTGTCCTTTGGCATGGAAAAGCAGAATCCTACTTCAAGAAACTCTTACGCCATGAAGCCACTGTTGAACTAGGAACTCTTACTGGCTTTAAACTAAATTGTTGCGTAATATATGCATCGGACGACGCCAACCCATCTTGTAAGAGCCAAATAACTTTGTGCACGTCCTCGTTTTGATCTCCCACTTTAGCTTGAAAATTAAAAATTCATATCGTTTTAGACTTCGTAAACGTCGAAGCTATCGCTTTTTATAAATATTTAACTACATAGTAGTACTAGAAATTAATCAAACATTGATGGTTTTAACTCTTTGTAAAGCATGGTGGGCCTGATTCCATTCGTCTCCTCCGCAACAAATCCTGCTCGAATCGTTTGTACATCGATTGGATGGCTCAACATGTTGGGGCCTGCAAAAGCAAAGACAAGTGATGAATTGAAAAAACTCCTCTTTATCTATCAAAGTAGAACTAGTTCATCTCTTCGTGTGATTTAAAGGTGCGGCACCCAATCTGTCCAGTGTATTTAGAATTTAGTTCGACAAATGATGAACGTAAAACTGTGTTATATCATATTGTTGTCGTAAATATAAATTAAAAGGAAAATTAGGTCTTGAAGAAACGGTATTATTCACATGGGATCTCGTGGATGGAGATTATTCACACATACGAAACACAATTTTTGTCTCCTGTGTTAAGCTTAGAATATTTAAAATAAGCTTCCAATTAGTCATATTTTAAACTCTCTTATTAAAAACAAGTTCGAATGTTGGGTTGAGAATTCCATCGTACATTATTGCGTATTAATTTACTCTTTTGCAACTATTTGTTTCTTTCTTTTTCTTGAAAGACTCCATTATTTTATAATAAATCGTAGAATATTGATATGATTTTCATTATATTTTAAAGGGAAAATTTCTAAATAACAACCTAAAGAGGTATTCGTTTTCTCAAATAAGGGTCCCAAGTAGACATGATTTCGAAAAATGGTTTGAAGTGGTCAAATTGTTTCAAATAAGGGCATTTGCTGGCCGGTGACTATTTCAGCCATTGGAGAAAGGGTATCTTGATCTAAATATATTTTTTAAAAAAATTTTGAATTTTTTTCCTTTTCTATTTTTTATTCTTTTTTATATTTTTATTTTTTCCTGTTCCATCTCCCGACCATCACCATAGATGGTGGTCACTCGCCCATGCAAGGGCGAGGGTTGCCCTCGCCAAATCTGGCGAGGCACGCCCTTGATCATTAAATGAAGAATCTTTCATTTTTTCTGGTCATCAGGCATTTAGCATGCGGCTGAGAACATGGGATTTAATAAGGCTCTAGGAGTTTCGTCTATTATATTACAGCTTTTGAAACGACGGTCTAGTGGGTGATAAATTTCCTTTCAGTGGGACCGCCCAAGAATTTAATTTCATGGGCCTAACTTTTATGTAGCCCAAGCCCAATAGCTTTTGGCAGTTTTTTGTTCCTAATTCTGTAAGTCACATCACTTCCCATGATTTCTTGTACAACACGATTTTAGGCATATGCCACGCAATTGTAAATCGCCGACGAGTGTATTGCTGGGGGTCAAATATTCCCAACTCAAATTTGACACGTGATATTATAGCATAGTATAGAAAATCTAAACTTTTGCCTTGTTGCACTCAATTCGATCGTGAATAAAAGTAGGTTGTATTTGGCAATTATGATAAACACCTTAAATTGACTATGTTTGACCGTCTTGATTTCTATTCATGATAGGATTTGATATAATATGATACAAAATTTAAGGATTCTGCTATATCCAATACATGCATAATGAATTGTAATAATAAACTAAGATATTTTTACATCATATTATGTTTATTGTTTGGTATAAACAACATATCAATGTAAACAAACCAAAAGAATTTTTCTCACTTTTGTAAATCTTTTCTTTCTTTTTTTCTTTTTTATTTATTTCTCTACCTTTCCATCACACTAATAAAATTTGATTAAATAGTAAATTATACTAATATACTGAAATTGTTATACCTAAAATATATCATAAACATAAATAGTATATATACTGAATTTATATTATAAGATAGAAAGAAATTTGAATCTATAAATAAAAAGAATTGTTGTTATTTTTTTGTTATTAAGAATTTTTTTATATTAGAACTCAAATATTATTAATATTCAAATACTAATTTAATTTTAGTAATTTAAGAAATTTGTTATTCGACAAAAATAACTTTTATATTAGGGATATTAAAAATCCCGTACAACTTTATTCCACATCTTCCATAGGATAATTCTATCCAGATTATATCCTTCTTATATCAATTTTATTCTATTTTTAGTAGGTACCAAGTATAGGATTTTGAATTATATAAATTTTCCTTCTCATCAATAATGTAAAGATATATTTTCACAATTAACTTTATCATGGCATTGATAAGTGTGGAATTATTTAAAATATAATGGTCAATCTTAAATTTTGTCGGCATACATTGCTATTGAAGTCATGAAACTTTTCAAATTGATGAAGCAGCTTTGCGAGAGGGTCTGCCACTGAGAAAGTCTGAATAATCTTTCTACTTGAATTGGGTTGTCCACTCTTTTAGGATCACCAGCTGTGGTGTCAAGGATACTACCTAGGTTCCTTCATAAGCTCCATTCCTTCTTTTTCTCTCTTTTCCTTTTCCTATCTGTGAAGATCCATTTCCCACGGATACTGATTTCACTTGGTGGCTGTTATTGATTGGCAGATCCACACTCACCTGTACTCCCACTTCAACGACATCATACACTCAATCATCAACATGGATGCCAGCATCATCACAATTGAGAACTCTCGCTCTGATGAGAAGCTTCTCTCTGTTTTATGCAAGGGAGTTGAGTTTGGTATTGGGATTGGCCCCAGTGTCTATGACATCCACTCTCATAATGCCATCAGCTGAAGAGATTGCTGACAAAACTACCAAGATGCTAGCAACAAACATGTTGTGGTTTAACCCTGAGTTTTTGCTCAAGACTCGTAAACACACCGGGGTCAAGCTTGCACTCAAGATCTTCGTTGCTGTTGCTGAGCTCCTCCACACTGAACTTGCCCATGCTAAAAAAGAAAAGTATGAGTAACCTCCCTTGTCAATTGATCCTTCCTACACGAGGGAATATTCCGTCTTTTATCACTGATCCAATAATCGAGTTTCTCTATGGAATGTTAGAGTCATACTCTTTGGAGTATATTAGTTTTGTCCTTGTACCCTCTCCCCCAGAATTTGTGGTGCGAATATAAGGATATAGATAATGAATAAATTATTATTACCTTCTTGTGCATGGACGTCCTGCTTTCAATTTCTCTTTTTGTGGGTACCGTCCCTTCAAAAGGAACTTTCCTGCTGTTTCATTTGTGTTGGGATCAATTGATCCCCGAAAACCGGATTCGGCACCTAAACCGAACCCCTAAATCATATGCGGAAGATAAGCCCGGGAATGTCACGTATCACCGATCAAAAGCACACCACGGATTCGAGCGTACCTTGTTGGCCACAGATTAGACACCGACGCCGCAAAGAGGAAGAGAATTTTGGTCCCGTTCGATCCGATGTCGAAGATTCGCCGTTTAGGGATGACGGAGTCGCTTCTTCGTCTTGGAGAGAGAGAGCTTCTTGGGAGAGAAATATGAACGTACTAAATGCGAAAAGGTGCGTTCATTCTCTTTCTCATCCCTTTTATAGGTTCCCTTTTCCACGGGCCTAATTCCCGTGGGCCGGGCCTTAGGCCCATCGTGGCGGGCCGACTTAGGCCCATGATTAAATCCTTCATCTCCCACTCGCACATGGTGGTTCAAAAAAACCAGCATGGGCGGATAGCCCAACTTAGGCCCATCAACTGAAAATCCCTCTATTCCTCTTTCAACATTCATACCGATGAATAATTCGTGCGACCAGCATACTTTGAGAGCTCGTTGCTATACATACATTAGTAATATATAGCAGCTCATAATGGGCATCATTTTCCGAGTAAAAAATAGTATGCAGTACCCTAGATCGATCGATCACATTTATATCTCTCTTAATCTCATTTACACAATGATATATATATTTTTTGTATTCACAATTATGATTATCCCAAAGACAGTCATAATTGGTCGACCTGTGAATACAAAACCACAATGTGATTCTACAAATCCGATCTTCCTCTTTCCTTCAAACTCTCAATTTCAGTTCAACTTGCTTTTCTAGAAATGTCCCATTAGATCGAATCATCTCATGACCATTGGCAACATTCTAAGATAGCAAACACTAAATAGAAATCTTGAGAATAAGTAAGAGTCATGAGGGCACTAAAAAATGAGGAACTCTATTCCTCAAGAGTCTCACACGTCATAAAAGTTGAGATCATAACTTTTACCACTCTTATAGGTCGTCTCATGCATACGTAGTATGAAATACGTATTACGGTATTAACTCCTTTCCCATAGAGCGTATGTCTACACAATCAATACCGTACAGATGATAGTTCAAACATATCCAATGTCTAACTTGAGTTCACGTATTTACTCATTCATAAAATTCATCAGAACTCACATCTAGCATCTTAGACAGATAAAGTAAAATGTGTGGGTTATTTTACTTTCAAACATTGTAAGTATTATGTTCTCATCTTAACACTCAATTAAGGCGACATACGTATTTTAAGCTTGAGCTCTCGATTATCACCTAGATAATAAGCTTAAAAATCATCTTATCTCTATTTATCATATAGTAAATAGAGGCGATTACCCGTGTGAGAGGGCTAATCTGTTATCTGTCCGACATACTTCCTCAACATAATATAATGCACTAAGCATTAAGATGCATAAAGATCAAACAAAAGATTCATAGGCATTAATAATGAAACAACACTAGTTCATACATGTGAACAACTCGGGAAATTACAATCCAGTACATCAGACTCTACGCAATCCTAGAGATTTTACATGACCACAAAACACATCTCTAGGTATTGGCTTTGTCATAGGATCTGCTACCATTCTATGCGTAGATATGTACTGCAAGTTCACATTCTTTCGTGCAACCATATCTTTTTGACAAATTTATACTTTGTATCTATATGTTTGGTCTTGCCATGATATTTTGGATCTTTAGTGTACGCTATAGCTGCTTGGCTATCACAATTAACTAATAATTGATTTGCAGCTTTCTCAATAACACCTAAGTGATCCAAAAAATCTCTTAAGCCAAACTCATTCTTATATTACTGCTGATAATGCCACGAACTCATCTTCCATCGTGGACAAGGCTATACACGTTTGTTTGTTCTTGCTCCAACATATGGTGCCATTATTCAATAAGGAAACAAACCTAGAGGTAGATTTCCTTTCGTCTAAACCTCCTCCCTAAACAGTTTCAGGATAGCCTTTGAGTCGCAGATCCTTTCCTTGATAACTCATTGTATAATCAGCAGTTCCCTTTAGATACCTCAGTATTCTCTTAACGGCTTTCCAATGTCTTGGACTGGATTGGATTGGTATCTACTCACCATTCCAACTGCAAAACATATGTCGGGTCTTGTACATCATAGCGTACATCAAGCTCCCAATTGCACTAGCATAAGGAACATGTTTCATTTGTTCCTTTTCTTGTGGAGTCCTCGGACACAGTCTATAGCTCAATCCTTCACCTTTTGCAATAGGAGTGTCTATGGGTTTACTATATTGCATACGAAAATCGTTCAAGAACTTTATTTATATATGTTTCTTGCGAAAGAGACAACGATCTCTTCGAATGATCTCTTGAAATCTTAACTCCAAGAATGTATGCAGCCTCACCCATATCTTTCATCTCAAAGTTGGAAGACAACCAACCCTTGACAGTATGAACAAACTCCATATTGCTTCCGGCAATCAGTATATCATCAGCATATAATGATATGATCACAAATTGATCCTTGGATCTTTTGATATATCCATAATGATCCTCATCAATCATTGTAAAATCATATGCCATTATGGCATTATGAAAACGTATATACCATTGTCTCGATGACTGCTTAAGGCCGTATATTGACCTCAAAAGTCGACACACCTTTTCTTCTTGGCCTTTTACCATGAAACCAGTGGGTTGTTCCATGTATATTTCTTCATCTAATTCTCCATTGAGGAAAGCGGTCTTTACATCCATCGATGTAACTCAAGATCCATGCTAGATACTATTGCCGAATAATGCGAATCGAGGTAAATCTCACTATAGGAGAAAACGTATCTTCATAATCAATTCCTTCTGTTGATTATACCCCTTCGCCACAAGGCGAGCCTTATGCCTTTCTATCGAGCCATCAGCCTTTCGCTTTACTTTGAGAACCCATTTGTTCCCAATAGCTTTGCGTCCTTTTGGAAGATCAACCGGTTCCCGAGACTTGGTTTGATTTCATTGACTCCATTTCCTCTTCCATTGCATGAATCCATTTTTCCTTACTAGGGCAATTCAAAGCCTCATTAATATTTCTAGGCTCATCCTCATCTTGTGGAGCAACCATAAAAGTTTCCCCTTCAATGTCAAAACGTCGACGGGGAATACTTTGGCGACTTGTTCGCCGTATGGGAGTTTGTGTTCTTTGCACATCATTCCCCATAATGCTCCCCTTTGGGATTAGATAATGATGTCGTCTCATCATGTGGTTGCAATTGAGAATGAGTTGAATTCAATTCATCACTTCTCATATTACTCCCACTTGGACGAACTCCACTAAGATCATTATCTTGATCCGAGGTTTCAAATAGGGTGTTGTCTTCCCTATTTGGCCCTTCTTAGGAAATTCATCCTCTAAGAATGTGACATCCCGTGATTCAAATTCAGTTATACTCCCACTTTCCTGCTCACATATGAACACATACCCTTTTGAGTGTTCCGAGTATCTTATGAAGATACTCTTCTTTCCTTTGGGACCTAATTTCCCAAACTTGTGAGAGGACTCATGTGTATAGGCAGCACATCCCCATGGCTTAAGAAAACTTAAGTCTGGTTTTCTACCTGTCCATAACTCATATGGAGTGGAAGCAACTGATTTGGAAGGCACACGGTTAAGTATATAGGCAGCAGATAACAATGCATCACTCCAAAAGGTGATAGGCAAGTTAGCATGCGCCATCATGGACCTAACAATTTCCAGTAGGGTTCTGTTTCTTCTCTCTGCAACACCATTTTGTTGAGGAGTATATGGAATAGATAACTGTCTTTCTATTCCTTTTTCATCACATAATTTTCTGAACTCATCAGATAAATATTCTCGACCTCGATCGGATCTCAATGCTTTTATTTTCTTGTTTAATTGATTCTCTACCAGGTTCATAAACCTTTTGAAACAACTTATTGCTTTAGATTTGTGAGAAATCAAATAGACATATCCGAATCGAGTATAATCATCTATAAAAGTGATGAAATAAACAGCCCCATGCCTTCCTTTCACATTCATTGGACCACAGACATCAGAATGGATTAAATGCAGAGGAAATTCAGCTCTTTTACCTTTTCCAAATGGTTTCCTTGTCGTTTTCCCTTCTAGGCAATGCTTTATAGATGGGCAAATCGATTTTTCAATATTGCCCAACAAGCCCTCTTTGGCTAGTCTATTCATACGTTGTTGGCCAATATGACCAAGTCTAACATGCCACACATTCACATCATTATCATATGAATTAGGAGATGTGAGAAGGGAATAACAAATATTTGCATTAACATAGTCAATATCTAATACAATGAAACCATCCAGAAAGTAACCATGACCAAAGTAGTTTGTACCCAAATACAAATCTACATCTCTATTATGGAAGTTCACATTAAAACCTAATTTAACCAACACTAAAACAGACACTAAATTCCGACGAATCTCGGAGCATACAACACATCATGAAGGAACAAAGTGCGTCCATCACGCATATTCAATTGGCATGTGCCAATTCCTTTCACTTCAGCTCTGGAGTTGTTTCCACATAGATCCACTTAGTTCCGGTAGGTACTCGTCGGAATTCCACGAAGGATCCTCTATCCTTCGCTACATGGTCTGTCGCTCCCGAATCCACAGTCCACGAGAGGATTAGATTCAGTCAAGAATACAGAACTTGACACATATGCAAAGTTCCCAATTGTACCAAGGGTGTGTACCTTTTTTGACTCGCGACAATCGCGGGCATAGTGACCCTTCTAGTCACAGTTGTAACATTTCACCCTTGAGATATTCTTCACATGAGGACGTTTTCCTCTCTTTTGTTGGTTAATTCTTGGTTTCTTGCAAGAAGGACTTGATCCCTTGCATTTCCACATATTGAACGAATAAATGCGCTTGCGCTTAGAGCATGAAACCCCTTCTGAGCTTAAAGCAACACAGAAAATATATGTTTCCTGCTCTAATGCCTTGAGGCGATGATCAGCTAACTCAAGGTGGCGCACAGCATTATCTAGATCTTCCATAACATGGTCAAGAGCTTTTAGTGCTTTTTGCTTTTCCAGCACACATTGAATTTTCATTTGCCAAATTTCATAATTGTCACATTTGAGCTTTTCACCTTTGTTCAGCTCGACAACTATGCTCTTTGTGGTTGAAACCATTGATCTGAACACATCAGACATACATGCACGAGTTATTAATGCCTATCACTTATGCATCTATTTGCACAAAACCCATCATATTAATTAATAATTTTAAGTAAGGTTTCAGAATCAAAAGGTCACTATGTTTCCAATCATCCTCCAAAATTCTTAACTTAAAACTATCATTAATATGATTGTCATATGCAAAATCAATTCTATGAAGCTACAAAAACTTCTATTACTACCCTAACTGACAACCAGCAATCACGAAAGCGACGAGATAATTGACATACAATAAAATAATAATGCTTTCACTTAATATTGCTAACAAATATGTTGTTATATCAACAACAATCAGGTAGTTAACATTACATAAGATGTTCACAAAGAACACAAATAAAAAAAAAAAAGCCATAACATTTAAAAACAAAGCATATTACAACTAATAGGGAAAGCTGCTACATGGTCCAATTTCTTTTTCTTTTTCTCTGTAAAATTCTCAGGCATTCTTGACAGCCACGGAAAAAACAGACGGATATCCCTTAGGATTTCTCCTACGCACATTCGATCTGGCCCAATCGAAGTCATTCCTTGGGTCGCAATCTTTGTGGCTCCTACCCGATGATATTCATCTACGAATGCCATTACTAGCTCCTTATAGCTAGTAAATCCTTTGACCTCCCGTAGGCGATTCAACATTCCTTGCCATTCTAGTGGAAGAGTGTTCATAAAGAATCGCATCATCGAATATCGGCATGGGACAACCGTTCCAAATGACTTCCTGAATTTTGTTGTTGACCTCTATGACATGATCAATTATGTCGTCACTCTCCCATCGATAACCATTCAAATCGGCTATCAACCTTGTAAGCCTTTCCTTGTTCATCGCATTGTGCGCACGGATGCGCGTGGCTTACGGGGAGGCATTGTTCCTGCAACAAATGCAGAATAGAAAATGGATTACATATAATCCACATAGACATAATTGAAAAAAGGAACAAATTCCTTTTTTTTTTTTTTGGGTCAACGGTCAACGGTCAACCTTCGAAGTCAACGGTCAACTGAAGTCAACGGTCAACGGTCGTCGGTCAACGGTCAACTGGCAGGGTCGTCGGACCGGTCGCCGGGTCGGACCGACCGACCGCACGTGCGGCGCGCGTGCATGGGATGACGTCATCACACGTGCGTGCCGCGTGCGTGGGCGGGTCGGGCGGTCGGAGTCGGGTCGCCGGCCGGTGACCGTCCGGCCAAAACGAACCCATGTGCGGCGTCGCGATGGCGTCACCCCGTCGGTCCGTGGACCGGCGTCATGTTCGCCCGGCCGGCGGTTGCGGCGCGGTTCATCACCGGCGCGTGTGCGCACTGTGGCCCAGGCGAACCGGCGCGTGTGGGCGCGTGCGGCGTCCCCGGCGGTGCACGACATCTCGGACTCGTCTCGACGTCGCCTTCCTCCCTATGCCATCAGATTTTGGTTTCGACTTACGAAAATCGAAAAAATAGGCAAACAACTCTCGGGTGTCGGGATTCCTTGCCCCGATCCGTACGGCCGAATTTCATTTGTGAAAAATCAATCATAAAACATCATATAAGTCGGGAAAACGCTAACACGGGCTCTGATACCAATGTTGGGATGGATTGATCCCCGAAAACCGGATTCGGCACCTAAACCGAATCCCTAAATCATATGCGGAAGATAAGCCCGGGAATGTCACGTATCACCGATCAAAAAAGCACGCCACGAATCGAGCGTACCTTGTTAGCCACAGATTAGACACCGATGCCGTATTGAGGAAGAGATTTCAGTCCCGTTCGATCCGATGTCGAAGATTCGCCGTTTAAGGGATGACGGAGTCGCTTCTTCGTCTTGGAGAGAGAGAGAGCTTCTTGGGAGAGAAATATGAACGTACTAAATGCGAAAATGTACGTTCATTCTCTTTCTCATCCCTTTTATAGGTTCCCTTTTCCACGGGCCGGGCCCTTAGGCCCATCGTGGCCGGGCCGACTTAGGCCCATGATTAAATCCTTCAATTTGAAGACACGATATCTGCTGCCGAATGCATTGGCTGCTAAATGATATGGCGATCTTAAAACTAGCTCGTCCATGTATGAACATATCATCTATAAAATCTATTGGTTGTGGTTCCAAGTGCCGAGCTCGAGGGCAGCGCAAGATACTTGACTTGATGTGCTGCAGCGCAAAACTGTAATATTTGAATTGCTGTATAGGCTCTGTCGAGACTCAGGATAACGAATTGGCCATCGCAAAGGTTAAGGTTGTGCTGAGTTATGCTTGTACTCATGTCATGGACTAATCATACGTTATATTCCCATCAAATTCAAAATAGCTGTTATATTCTTATGGTTTCTATGGTTTCTTTCCAAACGGTCAAAAGCAATAAGTGCAATAAGTCAAGCTAATGTTAGTATCCATAAAATTTGATCTGCTTGACCTCCTCTTAAAACTTCTGCCAGGAAGGAACAGAAAAAACCTAATCTGCATACAAAGAGTGGATTTTAATTCATTCATCCGAGCTTTACTTGCTTCTAAGTGCATCCTTGTTTGGACCACTCCACTAATCCATAGTAGTCACACATAGGTGGTGATTATAAACTAGCATTATTTGTAAAAACTTGGTCCAAATAGACAAATATACATTCAGAGTCTTACAAAATCTCACTATTCAAAACTTAATCAGCCTGACGTAAAAGAGTTATCAGGAGGGAAAACAACATTTTTCCCATTCTAAGTTGAATAGTGATACGTTCTCCGAATAATTGCATCGGAGACACAAGCCGACTGACGTGGCTATTGTCCATATACAGTTTTGCCATTTTCTGATAAATAGGTAAGACATGGAAACTTAAAAAAATGGAACAATCTGTCAATTTAATTTCTTGTTTCTTGAAAAATTTAAGGAGCCTAATGATTCATTGGCGATGGAACGACTGTTTCAATGCCAAAAAAATTGTTATCATTTTTTTTTTGGGAGTTGACAGGTAAAATTTAGAATTTCACATCAAGTATTCAAATCAGACCTTCTTCCTTTCATAGTAACATTCAGAAAATCTTTCACTTTTATGAGTAGAGTCTTATCCAGTACACGATGAGGGAAATTTATTTGTAAACCGCTTCATTGCAGAAGGCAAGTTGGGCGCGGACGTGCTTAGCGGCAGCAATCGTGTTCGTGAGCGCCGGCTCGACCTCGGTGTATTAACAAGTCTTGAGTAAACAGTCAGGATAACCCACACTCCTTTTGGTTCGAGCCAATCAAAAGTCTCCGTGATTCTGTCCAAAATCTCTTCAGTTGATGTCATTCTCGGAGAGGAGGGGCCAATCCCGGCAACATACTCGACTCCCTCGCAGGAAACCATCAGAGTGAGTGCTCTCGATTGTGATGACGTCAGCATCCATGTCAATGACTGAGCGGATGATGTTGTTTAAGTGGGAGTAGCACACCTGAGTGGATTTGCCATAAATTCCACCAAGTGGAATCAGTATATGTAGAAAATGGAACAGTCCACATAGAAAAAAGGATCAAAAGGAATGGAACCTTGAAGGGGACCTGACTCGTATCCTGGACAGCATAGTTAGTGATTCTAAAAGAGTGGACAGCCCAATCCAAGTAGAAAGCTTGCTCAGACTTTCTTAGTGCAAACCCTCTCTCAAAACTGCCCCATCAATTTGAATTACATTGATCCCCGCCTTCTCAAGATCCTCGACTTCGTCCTTGATGGCCAAGGCAACTTGATAGCAAGTTTCGGACCCGTGAAATAAATATACATTATTCTAGTCCCAAAAGGAGAAATAAAAATTATGCTCTCTCATTGATCCCATGTACACATGAAGTTCATGTTCTTTCGTACTTGGATTGGTCATTTCGGACAAAGAACTAGTTAAGAATGGTTACGGGACCTGTGAAGGTTCCCTTCATCGGGCATGCGGTCATAAATCTAATTTTCCTAATACATGAGATTGAGAGTGCATTCTTGTCTTCAATTGTTAGTTCAATACTCAAGTATTTTTTTAGGGATTGTTAGGAGTCATACTGTTTGGGGTATTTTATATTTATCCTTGCACACTCTCTCTCCCTTAGAACTTGTTTCGCATACTTTTTTTTTTTTTTTGGTCGGGATGTTTTGTGGATTTAATATGATAGAAAATGTGAAATTTTTTTTACCTCCTGTGCATCAACATCGTTATTTGGACTTCTTTTTTATGGGTTCTGTCCCTTGGGAAGAAACTTTCCTGCCGTTTCTTTTGAAGGAACCTTTTGTATCCCCTGCCAAACGCATTAGCTGCTTATGATAGGCCGAGCTTAAAACAAGCTTGTCCATGGACGAACGATTCATCTATCAAATATATCGGGTTGCTGCACTGAGTGCTTATGATACCCGGAGCTTAAAACAAGCTTGACGGCCCAGGCATAATACGGCCCGATACAATCGACGCCAGTGCAGGGTTGGGCCTTTTAGGAAAATGGGGCTCTTAGAAATGTGGTCCGTCGGCCTTTGCATTTTATTGTATCGCGAGAGATCTTTGATGAAACCCTCAACACAACACATGCTTGCAATGCTCTCTGTGATTGCCTATATTCTCGGTGATTCAACTACAGGGTTTTGAATCTTGCACCAGTTTGTTAAATGACGCAGAGCAAGACGGAGAGAGAAATCTGCACTCTGTTTGATTAGCGCCATGACTGAAGAAATCAATCTCCTCTGATACTTGATAGTAATGCTTCGGATGTCTTTACTGAAGATAACTGCGCGACTTGACGAAGGGCCACGACAAATGCTCTTGTAGCCAGACATTAAAATGAAAAATAACGAGATTAAGAACCACCTTCATTGCGGAAACGTATGATGTAGCATGACTTATTACCAATAGTTACGTACTTTGCCTAAGCGTGATTCTACTATAGTTACATCAAATTTTCACTGCCTCCGTCCCAGATCTCGTACCGCCATTGTCCATGTTGGTTCGGCTTGATCGCAACAACTTAAGTGCCATAACTTGGCACGGAGGGACACTTAAGTGCCATAACTTTAAACGGTACATTAAGTGCCACTATCGGAGTAAAATAGAACACTTAAGTGTCGGCGAAAATCCGGCCAAATGGCTGACGTGGCAATTTTCTGGCGAGTTTGGTCCAAAACAGCGTCGTTCGTGGCGGAGAAAATGCAAAAACAACACCGTTTCGTGTCTACGTGTAAATAATAATATAAAATTAATTAAATTAGATTTAAAATTAATTTTATTTAAAATATTCAAAAAATTAAAAAAAAAATAAGAAAAATAAAAAAAATAAAAAAAGGGGAGTTCGAACGGGGCGGGAGGGGGGCGAGCCCTCGCCGGAAGGGCCGGCGACGGAGGGGGAGGGTCGGCCGGGGTCGCCGGCCCCCGGCCAACCAACGGCGAGGGCTGCGAGCCCTCGCCGGATCGCGGCGTAACCCTCGCCCTAGATCGGGCGAGGGCTCACGGCCCTCGCCCGGTCACCAGCCTCGCCGGCCCCTCGGGCTAGGGCTCGGCGACCCCCGGTCGACCCTCCCACTCCGTCGCCGGCCCTCGCCGTGATCCGGCGAGGGCTCGCGGCCCCGCCGTCGGTCGGCGGGGGCGGCGACCCCGCCGACCCTCCCCCTCCGTCGTCGGCCCTTCCCGGCGACGGCGGGGAGGCGGCGACGGCGAGGGCTCAACCCTCGGCCGCCCCGTTCGACCTTCACCCCCTTTTTTTTCTTAATTTTTAAAATTTTCTTAATTTTTTTTTGAATATTTTAATTAAAATTAAGTTTAAATCTAATTTAATTAATTTTTATATTATTATTTACACGAAACGGCGTCGTTTTTGTATTCTCTGCCACGTCGGCGTGCAAAATGACGCCGTTTGGACCAAACTCGCCGGAAAGTTGCCACGTCGGCCATTTGGCCGGATTTTCGCCGGAGTGGCACTTAAGTGTTCCATTTAACCGAAAGTGGCACTCAAGTGTACAATTTTAAAGTTATGGCACTTAAGTGTCCCTCCTGAAATATCTTGGCAGGGTTAACGTTTCTTCTGCCGAAGCACGTGACAAAATGCAACTATAGTTGGTCTTACCACTGGCTATGGAGTTTCATGACATTCTTCGCCATGAAGCATTCATGAGGTAATTTTGCCGTTGGTTTCACGCACTTTGACTAGTTCACCTCATGGTCAATTTTAAGAGCGCACCTCTCCCATTGACTTGGTGCATTTGGAATTTGATCGACATTAAAATGATGTTATATAATATTATAGTCTTACATTTAAATTAAGAAAACTACACTTTTTAATAAACAGTACAATTCCCATGGAATCTCGTAGATGGGAATTCTTCACATATACGAGCAACATTTAGTGTCACGCGTTATTCAAAAAACGTTGCTTCAAATTAGATATTATGAGCAAGTATTGATTCGTTTTGAGGCCCAAACTTATGCTTTTTAGTGTGCAAACCATAGCCCCACAACCTTTCTTGTTGAGATTGGGATTTCAAAGTGAGGACCGAGTCCTCAAGAAATGGATACAAAGGGCGGTGAGAGGAAAATGAAGTATATAGGAGGTCGGTCATTTATGAAACGAATCTCGCGGAGGAAAAGGAAGTATATAGGAGGTCGGTCATATACGAAACGAATCTCGTGGAGAGAAAAGAGAGAGAGAGAGAGCGGTGACAATGATGAGTTCGTGATAGAAGTGCGACACGTAGAGAGAGGAGGCTTTCCCTTTCTATCAAGTCATTATTGTGACGTGACTGATTCTTACCAGAAAAACCATCTAAAAGTGAATACATTTTGACTTATCTCTAACTTGTTTGTTTGAAGGAAGATACATTTCGACTCATCTCTAACTTGCAACACAAACAATTCATTCTAGCCGTGGTAATGGTCGCTAGTTCTTCTGGTTTTTACTCGTTTCGGTCTTTACCTTTTTGTTTGCATCGGGTCTTCTTGCACCTTTTTATAAAGCTCCGCGATATACCGCTAGCCCTGAAGAACACCCTTGGATTTATGGGGGTTGGGTGCTTCTGGCATCTATCTCGATTTTTGAACATGGTGGATTCCATGTGTTAAAGGCCCGTACTTTGTCAAGCTCTTTTGAAAATGGCTTCATCGTCGATCCAATCCGGTAGTCCTACGCTTCTCGCAAGGCTGTCACCGAGTATAGGGAGGCCAAGGAGGTAAACGCTGGTCTTATTATTTCCTCGTTCTTGCTGTCACAGCTGCCTGTTCGATTGGGTTATATTCGGCCTGGCCCAGAAATGAATTGGTTGTGTTTTAGTGTCCCGATCCGCATGCAAGCGGAACCGAATACGAATCGAGTCGGGCTATCGGATTTTTCTTTTTTGGTCGGAAGCTTTTTCCTTCCTTTTAGCGTGTGCATGATAACGCTTCTTGGCTGGGACCAGTTTCTTTTCAGAAATAGTTTTTTTCTATTTCTACTCCAGAGAACAATTTCTAAGTAAAATAAGATGTTTGGTAACTACACAAAATTTATACTCTTGAAATAAAAAAAAGAATAGAAATGTGTTTGATACGAAACAGTTTTTTTTTGTATTTATTCGTTTTTATTCTTGCTCACGGATCGCCGACCGCCGATCGCCGCCCGTTGGCGGGCGGCGGCGCGTGCGATGGGCGGGCGGCGGGTGGGCGGCGGGGAGCGGCGGGCGGCAGGCGGTCGGCGGTGGCTCCGGGCGGTTGGAGGTGGCCACGGCAAGAGAGGAACAAAAGAAAAATAAAAAAGAAAATTGGCTTATTTCTATAAATTATTCTTAAGAAGAAGCAACTTTTTTTGTTTTCGTTTCTACTCCAAATCTATTCCCGAGAACAAAAAAATAGGGAAATTGTTTCCGGGAATAAAAGTTTTACCAAACGGATTTCTGTTCTTTTTTTGTTCAGGGAACAAAAAAATAGAATTCCAGAAGAACAGAAATGTTACCATGCAGACCCTTAGCATCCTTTGCATTCTCTTAGATCGACAAAACATCATTCGACTGAGTCAGAGAGAGATGGTGATAGAATAGGAAGGAAAGTGGGGCCCCAAAAGAAGAGAAACAAAAGAAGTACGTCTCATTGGCAAATAAGAAAGGCCTCGAGAATGCGACACATGTCGCGTGTGCCCCAAATTATCAGGCTAACTTCTCTCGCTCTTATGTCCTCTCTCTCTCTCTTTTCTCTCTCCCCTGCACACTCTCTTGCCCGACTCTCTCTCTTCGCCGTAGTCGAAGCTGTATATACATCCTAAGTAGCAGACACGTGACACGACACGACACGACACGACACGTCATTTCTAAAAAATAGAGAATTTCGATACGTTCCAACACGTTGTATATTAAATAAATATTTTTATTTTAAATTAATTTGATTCAAATTCATAAATAAATAAATAAATAAATAAGAGCCTATAATAAATTTACACTAATAATATTAATAAATCAATTCATTATTCGAAAGATATATTCATAGTTAATGTGAAACATGTTTTTAACTTTAACAAAAGTTATTGATGAAACTAATAATTAATAAGAAATTAGAATCAATTTATTTAAATAAATCCATGATTTTCTACTATGACCAAAATTTATCATTATTCAAAATTCAATACTTTTATTTTGGTGTGAAGTTTTTATTTAAGTAACTAAATTGAGTTAAATATAAATGTGTTTCAATAATATGGGTCGGGTATGGGTCGGGGAGTATGGGTCATAAGATTTATACTACAAGAATATGGGTCAAAACAAGTTAAATTGGTCAAATATGGGTTGACTCAATTTCGACCCGACCCAACCCGACCCACCTATTTGCCACCTCTACTCTACGCATAGCAACAACAACCCGCACCCATGAATGAAGAATGAACCATAATATATAAAGATGCAAAATGGAGTAATCGACTTCAATCACGGGAACTAAGGGGGTGCATGACAACTGCCTATTTCTATTCCAGAAACAATTTTTCTATTCCAAACCTGTTTCTTGAATAGAAATCCGTTTGATAAACCTATTCCATTTTTCTATTTCTGAAATAGATTCTTGTTCCAGAAATAGGTTTGGAATAGAAATCAGAAGTAGAAATTTTCTACTTTTCTATTTCTGGAATAGAAATGAGAAATAAAAATTCTTTTCATTGTTCGTCAACAAGTCCTTCATTCGTCGCTGTTGACCACCGTCCAGCGGCCGCCGCCACTGGTCGCCGGTTGCCAGACCCCACTAGTCGTCGGCCGTCGCCGGTCGCCGGCCGCCGCCGCCGCCGGTCCACCGTCATTTGAAAAGAAAAAAACTTGTGTCGTTACCAAACGAATTTCTATTTTTAGAGTATAAATTTTGTGTTATTATTAAACGGTTATTTTTACTTAGAAACTCTTCTAGAAATATAAATAGAAAATTCTATTTCTTTTTCAGAATCTATTTCTGGAACATAATGGTTATCATTCACCCCCAATGTTCCACGTGCAGAAGCCAAATTCCGTCGGTCATGAAAACGCATATTCCATTACATTAACTGTTCTTTTGAGTAAAATTTACAATATTTGGGTGCCCATGGTTTTCTAATTAAAAGTTCTTTTTTCTGGAAACACTAAAGGAAGAAGAAGTTTTTGGCAAGAAAAGAAAGTCTCGTTCCTTCTGGCAAGAAAAATCCAGAGAAAATGACAAATGATACATGAACTTTGGTCTAACGTGTAATATCTTCTTTAAATTTTTAATTTATTTAATATGGACATTAAACTATTAGTGAATGTTTGACTTAGTCACTAAATTATAAGAGTGAATATGGTTTCGGGTAGAATCAGGAATTGGTCTGATTCTAGGTTTTAATGCATCCCAATCTGGTTTGTGGTTTTTCTATTTTTTTAGGAACTAGGAATTGGATCGAATATTAGGGAACTGTGACTTGTGAGTAAGGTGGTCGATCGCCCTCGCTCCTATTTAGGCTGGTCTTCCCTTTTTCAATATCCTCTTTAGATCGTGCTTTAAACAAATCACAACTTAACTTGATTATGAAGAGATCAATAGTGTTTCAAAGCTTCTTTGAATGCATTTATCAAGCATTTCCAAGGAGAAAGTTTTCATTTTCGATGCTCGATCTTAAAGTGTTATACATACATCACAAGCTTGATATACTGAAGTTCACAATGCTTTCTCTATCAAATCCTAAAACTTATGACATGGTAGATTTTGATCCCAGGATATACATGACAGGTTCTAGATTCAAAAAATGAGAAACATATTCCAACATATAGGTTGTAGGCACTAAAAAATGAGGAAATGGTATAAATCTAGAACCACTCACCTCTATTAAATTGTATGAAGATATTTACTGTTGTTATTCCATTAATTAAAGTTTTCAAAATCGTGAATCATCGAAGTAAGATATTCATTTCAGATCAATGATATAATAATCCACTTTATCAAGTAAAAATGGACATGTTATCGCCCTAATTCTTTTTCCTTTTCGAACTAGTAAAATAAAAGAAAATGTACATATTGGCTCAATTTTTATTAAAAAAACAAACTCAATATATAAGATTTGACTTGTTGTTTGAGTAAACTAGATGATTATATTGAATATTTAGCAATAATTCAAGAATCATGGAAGGGCGAGCCCTACCAATGCCGAGAAGGTCAACCTTCACCATGGTTGGGTGAGGCCGTTGTCACCAGATCTAGCAAGGCTCAGCCTTGCCTAGCCATGGCAAGGTCAACCCTCGCCTTGGCTAGGCTTGGCCCCGCCGGATCTAGCTAGGCTAGGCCTCACTCAACCATGGCGAGGGCGAGCCTTGCCAGTGTTGGCGAGGTCTACCCTCGCCATTGGCCGACGAGGCTGAACTCACCAGCCCTCGCCTCTAGAGCCAGTTCGAGGAAGAAGAAGAATGGGAAAAAAAAGAATTCAAAAATTCAAAAAAATATTTAAAAGTGCAAAAAATATTTAAAAAAAAAAAAATTTAAAAATGCTACGTCAGCATTTACCGACCAGCCAAATTTGGCCGGATGATCTGAATTGACACAATTATAGAAGATTTATGACTAAATTAACAAAAAAAAAAGTTTAGAATATGATTTTTTTTGTAATTCTCCCTCCCCACAAGTGTTGCCCTTTGTCACTTGTAATTTTCCAACATGAAATGCCGAGTCAGCGATGAGTTGGTCAAAAATTGATGGAGCTAGCCACGTCCTTTTTAGTTTTCAAGTCAGCATCTTTTCCTTTTCTTTTTGTTCCTTTTCTAGCATTTTTTCTTCCTTTCTCCTTCTTCCCCTCCTAGTCAGTTGGCATCGCCAATCATCACCACCATCATCGCAGCGTCTATCACCGTGCGCAATCATCGTCTTCACCCTCTCCCTCCATCATCGTTGTTCTGCATCACATCAGGACCACTGCGGCTTTGTCTCCCTCGAGCTTTGACCATTAAAAATGCTCCCTCTATATACCCTTCTCCCTCAAATTTAAGATTGAGGCTAGCGCCACCTCAAATTTGAGACCGCAGCCTTTAATCCGAGGTCATAGATGATCCCTGGTCGAACGCTGCCACCTCGGATATGAGGAGCGCACCCCTAGATCTAGGGGAGAGAGAGAAGGTCAACGACCGATTCGTCCAAATGCCACTTTGCTGGAGGTATTAGATTTGTGATCACTAAAAAATAAAAAAGTAGCATCAATAATTTTAGGACATGATGTGATATTGCATTCAAGGGTTTTAATTTAAAATGGTGGTATCAAAAGGGCGTTGTAGAGACTCTTAGGGCACGTTTGGTAACGATTTTATTCTTGGAAACTGATTCTGATAAAAAATGATTCATTTTGATTTTGTTCCCGAGAACAATTTCTAAGCATTTTAAGTCGTTTGGTAACTGTCCGAAATTTCTAATTTTGGAATAGAATTGTGTTTGGTATTGTGCTCATTGATTATGTTCCAAATCAATTTCTTTTAATTTTTAAATATTTTTTATCTTTTTATCTTTTCTTTTTCCTTTCTCTCTCCCGTTCTTCTTCTTCAAGTGGCCGGTCGCTAGTCCGGCGATCAGCTAGACGAGGGCCGGCGACCTCATCGGAGAGTCGTCGGCCCTCGGCGAGGCCGGCCCTCGTCAATCGAGCCTCGCTGGTGGCCAAGTAGGCCTCGCCGAGGTTGGGCAAGGCCCGCTTGGCCACCGGCAAGGCTTGGCCTCGCCAGATAGCGAGGCTCGCCCAGCCTCGCCAAGGCTCGGCCTCACTAGATTTGGCGAGGCCGAGCCTTGCCAATGGCTAGGCTTGCCTCCGGCGAGCTCGCCGAATCTCGTCCTGGTGTGGCGAGTTTGTCGGACCAATTGCCGGCGACCGGCGGCGGGCGGCGGTAGATAGCAATCGCGGGATGGCGGTAGATGAAGAAGAAGAAAAGGGAAGAAGAAGAGAAATATGATTTTGATTCTTAGATTTGTTCCTAGGAACAAGAATCAAATTTTTTTATTCTTGATTTTGTTCCAAATTTACTTCCGGGAACAAAAAAAATAGAAATTTGTTCCAAGGAACAAAATTTTTACCAAATGTGATTTTGTTCCCAAACTGCTCTTGGGAACAAAAAATCAGAATCATGCATTGTTTGGATGGTTACCAAACAGACCCTCAATGCAAATGAACACTTGAACCGCAAGTTTCTCTGATTTTCCTATGTGACGAATGTTTTCACACACATATTTCTAGGTGCCCAATCAGCTCCGTTTTCTTAAATTTGATTGGCTCCTACTTCATTTTTTTATTTTTATATTTACAAAAACCAAGTTTTCTTAAAAATTTTGAAGCTCTTTTCCTATCACATCTCTCTCCTTGCCAAAGGGGACCCTGATCCCAGGGACAGACGTGGCCCTACAATGAGTAAATTAGAGAATTTCTTTTTCTATTTCTTTTTCTTTTATCTTCCATTATAGGACAAGAAGGACAAAAAGAAGAAGAAAGAGAAGAGGAAGCACAAGCACGGCAGTAACAACGGCTGAAGCCCGATTTATAGTCAGGTGACATTATGTGTTCGTTCCATTTATCCGAGACATAGATTGAGGAAAACATGTTTTTGCTGGATGGATAGCTGTTTTTGTTACTCCCTTTAAATTTTTCATATTTGAGGGTTTGTTCGGTGTTGCTGGCAATCAACATCAGATCGAAGGGAGGGTGTGCCGGCTGACTTCGTCCTTCTTGTCTACTCATATCATATTAGCGGAAAAAAAAAATACAATAAGAGTGCTTTATTTGCTGCTTTGCTTTTAGTCCGATGACATGCTGAACGTGCAACTAATGTAACTATTAATGTGTTTTGCGAATTGAATTTTTTTCCATTAATGTTCTTGTTCTGGTTAAGTTCCGACCCTCTGCCATGCGAGAGAATTCTATATCGGATGACTTCTACATCGTACGGACCAAGTTTGTCTAGATTGTTGATAGCAATGATTTCCACGATGAGTTCTACATGATTAATGATTGTGATATATGAATTATACTCTCAGTCTTTTGAGATCATGTACAACTTAGCAATGGCCCATGGGCTGTGTCGGCCCAAGCACGGTAGGGCCATGCTGGGCTGGGCCTGTTAGGAAAAAGGGGGCCTTGTGTGTGTGTGAGAGAGAGAGAGATAGATAGATGTACTCTATTTGATTAGCATGGTGACTGAAGAAAGAAATAGATGTCCTCTAATAAATCCAGTAAGGCTTCGCCTGTCCCCTGCTGAAGAAGATCATGCGACTTGACAAAGGGCCATGACAAATGCTCTTGTAGCCATAATAATAATAATAAAGAACCAACTTCATTGCCAAAATGTTGATTAAGCACGATTTGTCTTACCAATGGTTACATACTCCGCCTAAGCATGATTCTATTATTGTCCCAAGTTAGGGACTTTCATAGCTTCTGTTGATCAATTGGGACTTTTGGTTGCTGGAGGTAGAAATTGCTGTTGTAGAAGAAGTAGTTGTTTCTGCGGGCAAAGGCATTGGGATTCTCGGTGCTGGTATGTATGGTCTATTCTCGATGACATTCCACAGATTGCAATCCATGAAGTGCATGAAGATTTTCATCCTCCATTTCTGATAGATGCAGTTAAATTCATCGAACTTTTGTTATCCAGAAAGATGGACTGTCTTCACTCAAGGATGCTCTTATGACGTGAGTCATAATGATTTTTTGCTCTTGAAATATAGCACTTCAAGAACTTGAGCAACATACTTTAATACCAATCAAAATGGCCAAAACAACAATTGCGACAACTCTACGATCCCCTCTCTCCTGTGATTTCAAGAATTTAGCCCTCGTATAGAATTACAATATGGAGACAGACATTGCACAAGTGAAAGCTAGAGTGTATGTTGCGACGCAGGAAGAATATACTCTAAGCCACCGGATCTACTCTTAGGCTACTTTATCTGGGGTTCCAGAGCCTTGAGGATATTCTCTTGGCTCTTTCCCCATTTCAAGCGCAAGTGGACAAGGGTGGTGAGCATATGATTTTCTATGCGTTGTGGGGGTACCGAAAGCACCTTCAATGTAATTATAGGTCCCATAATTTAATCCCGTTTGTCCATTGATAGAGTTGTCGATTAAACAACTCGAGGAGGAAAATTTCCTCCAACATCGGGCACGGAACCTCCTTTACTTCTCGAAATCTCGCCCAACAGTAGTGCTGGGTGACAAAAGACTCTGACATAATTCGAGACGTGAATGAACTTTCCTATTTGCTTGAGTCATGCCCCCATCACTTGTTCTTAATTTAAAGCCGCTATCCAAAATCTGCATGGATTTCATTTTATCTCTGTCTTGTTTGTTTGGAGGAAATTACTAAAACTCATTGAGCTTGGTCCGTAAAGATTGATTCATCGAGCAATACATTTTGTTTATCAACGTTACGATATATCACCTAATTAAGTCAATCGTGCAGAAGAAACAATACAGCGAGCGTACAAGAACGTTGGCCTAAATTTCTTCTTGGCCAAGGGAAGGAGATCAAAGTACAGACCGTCACTTGAAAAAGAAACGATTAAAAAACATTATACGGAGCATGGCTATTCCGATGCATGCCATCCGGTCACTTAACCCCCTTTCTGGGCCCACCGCCGAAACCCCACTCCACAACTCCAGATTCTCCGATTTTCTTTCAATATAAATGTCAGTGTCGCCATCTGTACAATTCGTGTTGACATGGCTTTACTGGCACCGTGACAAGTTTCCTATAAAATCTCTTTCTAGCTAGGTGAACGAAACTCATCTGGAAATCTTGGCTCAGTCTCGGGAAGGAGATTAAAATGTTGTCTTTGGTACTTTGAGAAATCCAGCCTTTTTTGTTTGACAAAACGACGAACAACCCCACACGCCCTCCAATCAGGAGTGCAATGCAGCGAACCCCTCTCCCCCTAAACCCTCAGCATCCCCGGCCACCGCACATTTTTTTCGATTTCTATTCTTTTTTCTTATATATGTATATATTACGATGGGGTGAGAAGATTGTCGACCACAATCACTATATATATATTTATTCATATAACGGGGTGACAAAACACTAAAAAAAAAAAAAAAAACAGACGGATTCGTAAAACCAGGTTTTGACCTCAAAGCCTGGTTTTGCCAAACCCTCTCTTTTTGGAGTGTTTTGTCACCCCCATTATATAATGGAAGGGTAATAATGATCATTCTTTAAAACCTGATTTTGCCAAATCCTCCTCTTTTTTTTTTATAAAAGTGTTTTGTCACTCCCATTATATATATATATGGAAAAGTAATCATGATTATTCTTCAAAAAGGAGTAATCATAATCATTTTCAAATCCCGATTTTGCCAGGTGTTTTGTCACTCCCATTTTATATATATATGAAGATAGGGTTGAAGATCTCGTCACCCCATCATATACACCTTCGGCTCCACAAACACCCATCGTCCCCCGTTCTCTCTCTTCTCTCTCTCCCTCTCTCCTTTTGTCCCTTGCAATCTCGTCCCTGTGCTAGGAGAAAATAGCTAGACAACAGCTGGTCTCGTTCCCGAGAAAATATTGGCTGAGTTTAACCCTCCACGTAGGCGTAGGGTAACACCATTCAGAAGGTGACACGTGGCTCCACGTGTAAATGGCGTCAGAGGTTTAAAATTTGCGCGGGCCGCTCCTGGGGCCCACCACTCTGACGCTCTCTTTCCTCTGCTCTCCTCTGCGACGCCTGCGACCTGTCGACTCCTCTCTCTCCTCTCTCTCTCCCCGTTCTCCGTTCCGTTCCGTTGCGGGGAGAACAAAAACGAACCTTCGCCTTCCATTTGCTCTTCCCCTCCTCTGCTCTCTCTCCCCGTTCTCGCCGACGCTCCTCCACACGACGCCGATGCCCCTCCACCTCCGCCTCCGCCTCCGCCTCCACAGGTTGCCCGCGACGCCGACGCCGACGCCGACGCCCCTCCTCTGCTCTCTCTCCTCCGCTGGTTGCTTCCATCTCCCCCCACCCTGACGCCGACGCCGCCTCCGCCTCCGCCTCCGCCTCCACAGGTTGCCCGCGACGCCGACGCCGACGCCGACGCCGACGCCGACGCCCCTCCTCTGCTCTCTCTCCTCCGCTGGTTGCTTCCATCTCCCCCACCCTGACGCCGACGCTGCCGACGCTCCTCCACACGACGCCGACGCCCCTCAAGCCGGTTACCTCCGCCTTCGCGGTTTGGTGAGGTCTCGGGTATGCCCTCGTGCTGCGTCTCTTCTTCATTGCTCAGCAACACCGTACTGCTCTCTCTCTGAGTGTCTCTTTCTGTGCATTCTTTCATCCATGAGGCAAGCATTTCGACTAGAGTTCAGGGGTTTCGCCACCCCTTCTTTGAGGTTCTTCCGGGTACCTGTCATTTTTTGCGTGAACCCAACGTGGATTTTATAGTCTTTCTTTTCGGATGACTACCCTTTTCACTTCGATCGGTCCTTCAGCAAAAGTGACTGCTAAGCGACAATGGGACGGCAGTTTCGAATCCTGGTTTCGCTCTATGATACTAAGCCTTGCTTTGGTTCCTTAAAAAGTTGCTGACTTTTTCGCACGTTGTAGCTTCACGGCTGCTCCGAGATTCTGGGTTGGTCGTTCTATCGCCTTGCTCGGAGCGAGCGAAATGGTGTCCAAAAGGGGTGTGTCGAATTCGTCGACACCTGAGTCGGCGGCGACTTCTGCGGACAAAAAAGGGAAGAAATCGAAAGGATTGGTGGCTTCAGTTCCTAGTTCTACCAAAAGTCATGTCAAGGTATTGTCTTTTAATCGAACCTATCGTTCCACCCCTGTTTTGGGACTTGACCATTTAGCATTCATTTTTTCTGCAGAAAAATTCTGGTGCAAGCATTGGTGAAGTCGTGTTGCCTAATAATGACCTGGCCAAAATTAAGGCAATGAAATTTCACGAATTGAGAGCTACATTGAGGTGGGGATGAATTGTTTTAGTTGCAAGCGTGTGATAGTCGTTATAGTGTTTCCCGCGTAACCTTTACAGTAAGTAAAAATCAAGTTTTTCTATTTGATGCTTGCGAGGGAGATTATTGAGCAGGGAAGTGAATATTACTGATGGAAAACCATGAGTTCTTGAGAATTTGCCTTCAACAAAGAGCAATTTGTTTATGAAAATGAAATTTTTTGCATCACGCTTTTTCTCAAAATGATAATGAAACCTGTAAGTCCTTTTTTGTCTTTCTATGGTTGTTTCTGAGGCTTGTAAGTTGTTATTGTAAAGCATGTGGGAAGAGTACACGGAACGACTGGGTTGAAGGACTGGCTCCCTACCTACTGTTGCAGTTCAGAGGCATTCTGATTTGTTACAGCGAGTGCATTTGACCCCAATGAATTGTCATATTTTGACCGAGAATGTCGGAGTTTGTATAGACATTCTGATGTTTTAATCTAGTTAATTGATATAATAATATGCTTGTAGTAGGGTTAGTCCATTTGCTTTGTGTCTATTCGAATGAAATGCTTCTCATCTTAAATAAAGATCACAGCCAATGATCAGTTAAGTTGCTTATGAGATATAATTAGCATCTCAAGTCATGTTGGATGAATAATAAAATCGACATGAGTTGCACTTTGTATGCTGTGAGTTCCACCTGAATCTCTGCAGAAGCATAGTCACAAAAACCAGGAGAGAATTAAGTCTTGATCTCTATTCGATAGATAAATAGCTGCTCCAAGCAAAGAGAGAAATTATGTTACTTAGTTGAATATATTTAAGATAGCATGGTCCATAGACTCTGTGTTTTGAAATGGCCTAGCTAAAATGTGACGAAAGATGATCAAATTGTGATATACTTTAAGCCCAAGTATAATAGTTTATATTATTGGGCAATTAGAGTTTTCTTTCATTATTGCGAGTGCTTTTTCTCACATCTATCTTCCTGGTACTTAGGACCTTGCAGGGGAAGTCGCTCAGAATCTGCACGGGTATTTTAGAGCTGTATACAAGGTTGATCATATTCTACCTGGAATGACATCTTTCTGATGTGAATGACATTCTCTTGCATGAATATCTCTAGGTTTGAAGTTATCTGACATGGCTTCATCCAGGTGGTTACTGAAGCAGACATTGAAGAGTTTGAGCCAAACTATAGAGGTTCTGATTCTGAAAAGAATGATCTTAGCTGGAAACTACATGAGAAATTCAAGGGTAACATGAACAGGTGGGGTTGATATGTCCTTTTTCCTCTCTTTTTTCCTTTCTTATAGATGCCTATCTGACATTAAAGTATTTGAAATCTTTTGTACCTTTTCCTTCACAGGTTTTTCTGTTCGATGCTCTGCTCAGATCCCAAGCTTGATTACCACCGCTTTAAGGATATCATTGATGATGCAATAGCAGCAGGTTGGTTTTTTGACAATTTGATCTCTTCTTGACCGTTAGATTTACTCTTAAACCTCAGTCAGAATTTGAGACTTCAAGCAGGGCTGGGCTTCATCGTGTTTTATAGAGTTTAATAACAGTGAGGTCAATATGTAAAAAATAATTTTCTTTCACAATGATAAAATTTAGCACAGGTTGCTCATTGACTTTTATGGAGAGCATCCTTTTGTCTTTTTATGTTTCTAAATAATGCTGGTCTGAGGATACTAGTGTTTAGTAGCCTAGATCTTATGCGTGCTTGATAATGTAGTGTACACTATCCTGTTATAGTGCTTAATGCATGCTCTGTTTCTCTGTGTCCTACAGGAACGTTGAAGACAACCAAGGCATACGAGAAGTGGGCAAAGCAAATTTCCAAAACTGAACCACCTACATATCCTCTTAGATAGAGGGGGAAGTGAGTGACACAGCTGCACTGCTTTCTATTCTACATAATTTTTGCTTCAATTTCTTGACTGTACTGTTAGTAGTATGTAATTTTGAATTGGAATGCTAACCTTTGTTTCCCATTTATGATAGAGCGAAGAAGAAGTTTCTTGCAATTATATCTTAGCGCCGTAGCGAGCGAAAGGAGCATTTTGATTCCATGTTTTCATCTCTGGTGAATAAATATGGTGGTGTTTATGTAATAGTCAGTTACCGTAATGATGTTTATGTAATAGTTAGTTACCGTATCAAAAGAAAAGCCACACATATGCAATGTTGTACAGAAAGAGGAACCCCTTCTAGTATGTTGGTCATTACTTGTCATATGGAGATTGCGTGACGTTCAATTTGTTATTTGTTGCTATTTCATTGATGTAGTCATCTTCCAAAGGTTTCAATCTTTTTGAAGAGTTGTGCTGACTGTTAAGGATATGTGAGCTTTGTGGAGAAAACTTTGGCATGTACTGATATCCTGTATTTTTCTATTGCAGTCTGAGGAACGAATGAGGAAAGAGATGGAAAGATTTGATCGTGAAAGAAGGAAGGAAGAAGAAAGGTTGATGTGTGAACAGTAGAGAGAGGAGGAGAGATTGCTACGTGAGCAAAGGCGAGAATCAGAGCGACGAGAGAAGTATTTACAGAAAGAATCTATTAAGGTAAGTATTTGAGCTTGATATTGCATTTTCACTAGTTAGTTTCTTTTGCTTTATTTGATTGGTTAAGCAGCATCTCTTCTTTTCTCTTTTCTTTACCAACTTCTCTGGTTTTTTGTTTGGAAGGCGGAGAAAAAGAGACAAAAAGAAGAGTTTCATCGAGAAAAAGAAACAGAGAGACGAAAAGCTGCAGTGGAGAAGGCCACTGCTCGCAGAATTGCCAAGGAGTCCATGGAGCTTATGGAGGATGAACAGCTGGAGCTGATAGAATTGGCTGCTGCAAGCAAGGGGTTGCCTTCAATTGTTAATCTGAAACGTTTAGAAGTGAGGATCTGGTTTATATTTCCTTACACTTGAATTTGCTTCATGCTGTCATTTTGTAGTAAAGGAGCTGATTTTGACATCTTGAAATTATAGCCAATAGATGCATAGATATGTATCTCTTGTTACCGTTTCTTGTTTCTGTAGTTACACGGGAAAAAAAAGAGTTTCTGGTTTGTTGTATGGTGCTATTCTGGTAATTGAGTATCCATGCGTATGTACATAAGCAGGCGCATGCCTCCATGTGTATGCGTGCACCGCGTGAAAAGCCTTATATTACCTTGGCATACAACTCTACATAAGAGCGAAATGCAGGATCTTCCAACAATGCCTCGTCAGTTGGCAGTTTCAGCAGCCCCTCTTATTCCCATTCAACAATTACCTTTGACTAAAGCCAAACTAGGGCGTTCCTTCTTTTTCCCAGATGTGTTGAACCAGATAGTGCGTGCTTTTCATTTCGGTTTGACAATTCATTATCCCTTTTTCATGTTAATCTCCACAGTTCACTTGCAGAATAATTAGTTTTCAAATCAGAAGCAATGTCCAAATTACCAGAGTCATTGTGTCAATGAGAGGCGCACGCGTCCCATACGACATCACAAGAGGTCGAAACCTCGCCTGTGACTTGATTTCCCGTTAAGCAGACGAAACAATGCAACCATCTACAAGCTGAGAGGAGAAAGATGAAGAAATGGCGAGACTGGATCTTCAACCAAAGTTAGGACCCTAGCGTGCGATGAGGAGGCTCCTCTTGCTCGAAGACTGGCTTTTAACCCAGAGGAATCCTAGCGCGCTCCTCCTTCCCCAGATGTGTTGAACCGGATAGCGTATGCTTTTCATTTTAATTTGAAAGTTTGTTATTCTTTTTTCATGTTAATCTCCTTAATTCACTCACAGAATTATTTGTTTTCAAATCAGAAGCGATGTCCAAATTACCAGAGCCATCGTGTCAATTAAGAGGTGCGCGCGTCCCATACTTCTTCACGAGAGGTCGAAACCACGTCTCTGACTTGATTCCCCGTTGAAGCAGACGAAACAATACAGCCATCCACAAGTTGAGGGGAGAAATCGAAAAAGATGGAGAAAGGGCTAGAGTGGTTCTTCAACCAAAGTTAAGACACTAACGTGCGTTGAAGAACAAATCCACCAATGAAAGATTCCAAGTGGTGAAAATGTTCGCCGTTCAATGACGGAAAAGGTGCATCAGACGTCCCAGATTCTTAATAATCATCTCTTGCACATGGGAAGAAATCTTGATCTAGCTAAACATTTTTCTTAGGTTGGAGAAATTTGCTCGAAGGATTGGTAGTTTGGCAAGCATCGCATAAATGCATATTACCAGGCGTCATACGCATAATGCAACTCACTCAAAGCAGCATGTTTAACTACTAACCAACTGGAAAAGGTAGTATCACGCAACAAAAGATGTGTTGAAAATGGGCATAGATTTTTCTTGTGACTTTCAAAGAGTTTGCTGGCTTGTTCCATCCAAGCACCGGCAATGCTTTGACTATTATTGTGGATGAAGATATATGGTGCAGGCAGCACTAAGTGCTAAAATATATGCTAGGTACAAAGGGAAATCGGAGAACAGCATTCACTTCATTTTCTTGCGCACTTCATAGAAGTAGCTCAAGATCACCACAGCCACAGCCACTGCCACTCCAACAGCACCTTGTGCCAATACGGCACCATTCGCTACTGTCTTGCTGCCTGAAGAACTTGGCGTGAACCCCAGTTCAGAGAGCTTCTTATGCAAGATTGCATAATCTCTGAAAAATGCATCCTCATCCTGCCACATGCTTGACAACATTAGGGAAAGAAGAGCATATAGCAAAAGAAAACGAGGAGGAAAAGAAGCACGGTATCAAATTGTCCATTTGTCTCTTCTCAAGGTCGTGCCAACCACCATGGAGAGTTGCGGGAACAACAACCAATTCAGATATCAAATCAGGTGTTCCCAGTAGCACAAAGATGATGCTCTAGCCTAGAGGTTTCAGGGAACCACATAATATATCCATCCCAACACATGTATGTATCTACCCAACATTTGATGTGCGATCTCATTATGAATATTTCATGGTCTCTACATAGAAGATAGCGATGGAACAGACTGAATGCTTACTTTTAAGCATCACAAGCCTACACAGCATAAATTCCATGAAAAACACTTTCCATCTCTTTTCATTCTCGGCAAAACCAAGGACAGTACCATCAAAGGGTTATAGACCGTGTGCATAAGGAAACGAAATAGTGGTGTGGGTGGGGTAGTTTCATCAAAAAGAAATTTACAAAAGGAAACCATGCAACTGCAATTCGATTTTATAGATTTATTGATGGAGTCACCAGACCACGCAAAAAGCTTATTTACCTTCGCATACAACTCAACATAAGGGCGAAATGCAGGATCTTCCAGCAATGCCTTGTCAGTTGGCAGTTTCAGCAGCCCCTCTGCTTCCCCTTTCAACAGCTCGCTGTGTCAAAAATGATCAATTAGTATCTGGCTCTATAATGCTCCAACCGAAACTTAGAAAATGCATCCAGTGAAAAGATGAAATCTTACACAAAATATGAATTATCAAACTTAAGGGGTTCCTGAGTCCAAGGACCATCAAATCCAGATCTTTCCAGGTGTGCCCTTCCCTAGACACAAGAATAAAAAAATAACAAGTGTGGTTGCACATCCCCAGCTGACCTTGAATGTAAATCCAAGCAGAAATAGAAATTACCAGTGTATGAGCCCCTGATAAGGCCACTATGTCCTTGTCCGAGAGACCCATCCTGTAAAGGATGTCCCTTAGATGTGGAGGACCTACATCCAGCAATGACAAGTTTAGAACAAATTTCAAATACCCTTTAAGCAAAATGTACATGTATTTCACCAATAAGAGAATTATAACGCATGGAAGATCTCCTATGGATTTAGAGCTATGATAAGTTATGGATAGGCAGTCGATTGTTAAACGTGAATATCACAAATCGATAAGCTTAACCAAGCTGCGGTTGAAGGCCTCCTTTCATTTGAGCCTCCTTTCGATCAGCTACAGTGAGTTGCAGATGTAAAATATCATGTGAAATATCAAACTGGGTTTGCATGAGTAGTAATATTCTTTTAAATATAATCAAACATCCCCTGAAAACATGGTCATAATGAGTCTCATACACATAGTCTCTCTCACCTAATGGCTCAGTTTTCTTATATACATGTCGTCTCTCTCCACATGACAGCTTAAACTTTTAGGTTGGATATTCTAGCACTGTTTCATATGACAGATCAAGAGTTCAAATCCCAGCACTTCTCTCTCAAGTCATTCTTCGTAGTGAGTTCACAACAGCTAACTCATATGAAATAGGCACTGTGCCCATTTTGCTTGTGCAGTTCTTAATCTGGAAACTTACTGACATTTAGATGGGATGTACAACATCTGAATGTCAGTTAGCTCCGATACCTCTTTTTCCACTGCGCTTCTTATCTCATTCAAATCATTCCTCTGGAAACTTACTAATTGATATTCAGATGAGATGGACATACATTTCAATACTAACAGGCCACAACCATAAGAAAAACAATAAATAGTTATTTAACTTTTCGCCTGGAGCAACAAGAAGCACGGTAGGCCATAATATTTAGAGGGAGGGATGGAGGGAAATAAAGGGAGGCCAAACAACAAAGGGAAAGTTGACACAACAAAATACCTTGATTAGCATCTGGAAGTCTTCCTTCATTTGGAGAAACTCTTGAATCCTGCGGATAGAAAAAAACTTAATAAGGCACTCGTTGGAATTATCTTGCTCACATACACAGCTAAAACAGAGTACCTTTCTTCCAGGAACAAAGTCGATTGTGGGACCTCCAGTGACTTCTACTGCAACAACTCCTGCTAGCTGAAACAGGCATTTCGCTCATAATGATCAATACTCACAATTGATAGACCATTTTTTATAGTAACCACTAAAATTGATCAGCTAAAATATAACATTATTCAACCGCTAAACAACCAAGAAAAATACCAGTTGAACTAGACAGAGGAGATTTCCTATAAGCAACTGAGAACTAAATTCCCAGAGGACTAAAAATAAGATAGATAAAGATTTGCTCCTAAAGCATATGAAAGTAGAGAATTTGTGGGTTATGCCAATTAAGGGCTTCACTACGTGCATGCATATTAGTTTTGAAGATGTTGCATACTGGAGGGCAGAAAACATCAAAGTTACATGGCAAGAATTCGAAGTCTTTTTCAAACTAAGCTTGTTATATCAACAATGATTTTGTCCGCCTATTTGGGAGCCAACTCGTGATATGTAAGACAGAAGAACCAATCCTTTACACAGTCTTTTCACCTGGTATAGATCTGCATGTGTAATCCTCGGACATTTGGACTTCACCTCCTCTGTATCCAACAGAAAAGCAAATGTAAATATACTGACTGAAGTTATATCTCAACTCACATTTGTAAAAAACTCTACTCATCAAACCTATGACCTTATCCATGATGGGTTCCTAAACTTGTATGGTTGAAACTATCAGAAACATAACATATCTACAGGTTGACTCATGTAAAACATATGCAACAGTCTTAGGATTTCCTTGGTCAACAATCATGGAAGCATTAGACAGAATACTAAACCACCCATGTTAAGTGTGCTCTCGTAAACTGAACATAGGATAATACATATACTTCAACTTTATAAGAACTGTAGGGATTTCTTTAAAAGAAGGAACAAAAAGGAAAGACGAGTCAAATTGAATGAACCTAAACATATTTGGTTGCTGCAGGTACAATGTTCACATTCTTTGCCCCCGCAAAAGCTGAAAGTATACAAGTTCGGCCTCATCAGTTCACTGCCTTACCCAGTTTCCTGAAGACTGAATTTCTTGTCTTAGCAACAAAATTACGCGTAAAGAAAGCGGCTGATTGTTCCTTAGTTCTTATGGATGATATGCCAAAGTTTGCTATAGATTTTTAACAAGGAAGAAGAGAAAAATGCTGCACCAGCTTATTTACCAGTGAGTGCTTGTGATCCGAGGAATTGGGTGAACAAAAGCATCAGCGTCCCACATGTCAATCCGATGAACAACAAGACGGAGATTTGGTGCTGAACATCTTTTTTGTTCTGCGATGAATTTATCCAGTTAACTCGGAGGAGCAAATTCAGTACCAGATGAACACCTCAAACATATGATTACATCCATTGCAAAGAGATGCGCCAAAGGTAAAGGGACAGATGACTTAACACTCAGTCACAAACACTTCTCATCAGCATCTCGTTGAACGAAACCATTAATCACATGCCTTAAACATCAACCAAGCGTGAACAACAGATAGGTTCCTCACAATCTCACGCGAACATTTTGGCAGCAACTACAATAGACAAGGTCATATACGATTTCAGTCACTGCCCGATGCTAACATAGGCATCATACATTACAGCTGCCATCACGGATTCAAATTTCACAAGCATTCCTAAGTCCACACTAAATTTTCAAAAAACAAAATGCATATCGCGGCATAGTCTGAACCTAAAGCTGCCGCCGCTCTTTCAAACATTGCGCACCGACCAGCACAAACCTCCGCCGACACCTCGAGGTACGTTCAGTCGATAGAGAGAATCTCCCAGGAAAGCACATTCACTTTCAAGCTGGTCGTTCGTGAGCGAGCGAGCGGAGAAAGGAATCGAAAGCGGCGCTCACCTGGAATAGCAAGACGCGACGGAGTTGGCGACGGGGGAGAGGAAGGGGAGAGGCCCGAGGGCGGAGGCGGAGGCGGAGGGGCGTTGGCGTCTGACTAGGGTTCAGGGGCGGAGGCTGCGTCTGCGTTGGCGTCGGCGTCGGAGTCGGGGGCGATGGAGGCAACCGGCGGAGAGGCGTCGGCGTCGCGGGCAACCTGTGGAGGCGGAGGAGGAGGGGTGTCGGTGTCGTGCGGAGGAGCGTTGGCGGGGCGTCGGCGTCGACTAGGGTTCGGGGCGGAGGCTGCGTCGGCGTCGGCGTCGGCGTCGGAGTCGGGGCGACGGAGGCAACCGGCGGAGGGGCGTCGGCGTCGCCGGCAACCCGTGGAGGCGGAGGAGGAGGGGCGTCGGCGTCATGCGGAGGAGCGTCGGCGAGAACGAGGAGAGAGAGCGGGGAGAGAGAGAGGAGTCGTGTCTTTGGGAGAGAGCGTCGGCGAGAACGAAGGTTCGTTTTTGTTCTCCCGCAACGGAACGGAACGGAGAACGGGGGAGAGAGATATGAGTCGACAGGTCGCGGGCGTCGCAGAGGAGAGAGAGTGTCGGTGGTGGGCCCGGGAGCGGCGCGCGCAGATTTTGAATCTCGACGCCATCTCCACGTGGAGCCACGTGTCGGATTCTGAATGGTGTTACCCTACGCCTACGTGGAGGGTTAAACTCAGCCAATATTTTCTCCTCGTTCCCCGGTTCGGCCTCCACGAAGGTAGGACCCTTGCATCGCTCGCATTCCTCCGTTTTCTTAGACTAGGTAACTAGGTGAGTTACGCTGGGTTACTTACCTAGAGTTGATGTTTGTACGCTAATCCAGAGAAATGGCGTCCCACGTCGTCGGATATCCTCGCATGGGGCCCCAGAGGGAGCTCAAGTTCGCCCTTGAATCGTTCTGGGATGGAAAGAGCAGCACGGAGGACTTGCAGAAAGTCGCGGCTGATCTCAGGTCATCCACTTGGAAGCAGATGGCTCGTGCCGGCATCAAGTACGTTCCCAGTAACACCTTCTCATACTACGACCAGGTGCTCGACACCACCGCGATGCTTGGTGCTGTTCCCACCAGATATGGCTGGGAAGGTGGAGAGATAGGACTCGACGTTTACTTCTTGATGGCTAGAGGAAACGCCTCCCTCCCTGCCATGGAGATGGCCAAGTGGTTTGACAGTAGCTAGTAAGTGATGGTATTCGGACAAGTACCAGTAAATCGTTTTGTTTTCAATGTTTAGCTAACCCATCCATCTTCTCTTTGATCCAGCCACTACATCGTGCCTGAATTGGCTCCCGACTTCGAGTTCTCTTACGCTTCTGCCAAGGCCGTCAACGAGTACAAGGAGGTCAAGAAGGTCAACGCTGGTCTTATTATTATTATCTTCATTCATGCTCTCGTGAGATTTGAAATTACTCACCAGGGGAGTAACGGTATCGTGCAGACCGTAAGGAAATCGGGTGACTTGTTTACCCCGTTCCCTGATGAAAATCACGAATCCCTCTTGGTATGCTAGCCAACCGAGTGGGATTTCTGATACTATATATATATATAAATCAGCCAAAATAAAAATAAGAGAATAAAAGAGAAATTTGTTAACATTGTAAGTGTTAGATTTGTTTTTACATAAATTGCCAAAAAGAATGATTTCAAATCTTTATATCAAGAGAACATATATGCAGAATTACTGATAACAACAACATCGGTGCAAAATATGTTTCGCACTTGTAGTTTTTCCAATCAAGAACTTATTTGTTTTAATGACAAAATAGAACCAAAAAAATTAGTGGCCCCAAATTGAAGACCTAGGTTTGTTGAATCAAGTTCTGTCACCCCCAAACCAAAAGTTACTATTCCAAATCGATGATTTTAAACGAATTCATCAATTTGTGGGAATGGAAAATTTAATAGTGGGTTATTTTATCCCTTAAGTGATTCATGCATTTTTTGGATCATTTAAAAGTGAGGATATTTTTATCATGTGGTAATCCTTTTTCTTTTTTTTTTGGTGGGGGAGGGGGGATTTCGTTGGCAGCATTACAATAGAAAACATTTTTAACGCCATTAAATAGAACTATAAAAAAAAATTCCAAATTCAATTTTCCAAATCCGCTCCTTCCATAATAAAAAAAACAATACTGCTTTTCAATATTGCCATAGTTATGGTCTTCAAAATCTTTGTAAATTTTCCCAAGCTCTAGTTGCCAAATTCTCACAAATGAGATTGTTTTGTGCAACTGTTACTCATGATAAGTGTCCTTAAAAAGTAGAGATATCAACCGCCGATTCAATGGTCACCCTTCCCTCATAAAAGGGACGAGATGGAGAGTTTAAATCCCCACTTTCTAAGGGGTCGAGGTGAGGACAATTTATCTCTAGACGTGAATTTCTATTTTTATATCTATGAAGAGGTAAAGTAAAAATTTGAAAGTGAATGTTAGAGTAGCACGGACAAAAAAAAAAATCACCTGTCCAGTGCGTGCGGGAATACCGGGACATGAAAAGTTCCCTTTTTGTGACCTAGTATTTAATGAAAAAATCGGTCCGTGTCGGACTATCAGGTTTAGGCCTAGTATTTAATGAAAAAATCCGACGGTCTTTATTCCATGCTCCCCAATGCTCTCCTCTCTCCTCCCTTCCCTTTCCCGTCTCACTCCTTTGCCGGCAGGCGCCCTCGCGACGCTGCTGCCTCCGCCGGCAACCCCACAACCCACCTCCGATCTAGATGGCAACCGCCGGAAGCCTCGGATCTACACGACCATCCCCTGACTCTCCCCTCCGCCGACTCCCAGCCTCTGCAACGCTCGACCCAGGGCCAACGACAATCGTCGACGCTCCTGCAGACCGGCTAAGGCCCCGCTTGCCTCGCTAGACCTCGATCGAGCTCCCCCGCCCTCGGCGCTCGTCCTCGTCGACAGCGACGACAAATTCTGACTCTTTTTTTGGTTGTAGTTTCTTGTTTAATTTTCATGTCTTTATCAGCTCATACATTTTTGTCTTCCTTGTGCCGTCGCAAGATCTTAGCATTATTTAAAGCTATCTGTTCTTGAATTCATATGCTAATTTCCAGCTTGGAGTAGACACTGTTCCAGTCCTTCTTGGCCCAGTCTCCTATCTGCTGCTATCCAAGCCTGCAAAGGGTGTTGAGAAGACCTTTGTATCTCTGTCCCTTCTCCATAAAATACTTCCCATCTACAGGTAAGAATTTAAACTCTTCTCTAGCAGTCTTCACTTGCTCAAGTTTTGAATACTCATCCTGACCAATGATAAACCATTCAGGGAAGTCGTGTCCGAACTTAAGGCAGCTGGCGCTTCATGGATTCAGTTTGATGAGCCCACCCTTGTGTTGGATCTTGATTCTCACCAACTACAAGCATTCACTGAAGCATACTCGGAACTAGAATCATGTCTTTCCGGCGTGAATGTTCTCGTCCAAACCTATTTTGCTGATGTTCCTGCTGAGGCATATAGAGTTCTTACTTCCTTGAAGGGTGTCGCTGGATTTGGATTTGATTTGGTCCGTGGAACCAAGACCCTTGATTTAATCAAGGGCGGGTTCCCTAAAGAAAAGTATCTCTTTGCTGGAGTTGTTGATGGGAGGAACATCTGGGCCAATGATCTTGCTCAATCACTTGGTACCCTCCGTGCTCTCGAGAGCATTGTGGGAAAAGGTAATACTTTCTGCATATGTTTTTCAATATAGTGTGATCTGCATGTTATGTATCCTTAAGTTGATATCTGTAATTCCTTATTTATCTGTAGACAAACTTGTGGTCTCCACCTCCTGCTCTCTTTTGCACACTCCTGTTGACCTGGTTAACGAGACTGAGTTGGATGAGGAAATCAAGTCATGGCTTGCATTTGCTGCTCAGAAGGTCGCTGAGGTCAATGCCTTGGCCAAGGCATTGGCTGGGAAAAAGGATGAGGTGTGGTTCGTTATCTTTTTGTTAAAGATTATGCTAAAAAGCAGCATAGTATGCACGCACTGTCATTGTTGCTACTAGGTAGTCTTAACAGTGGTGGTAATGCATATTGTTAGCTTATTTTCTAGAATTCTACTCTATTCCGATTAGTCATCGGCAGAAACCAATGCAGTTACCTTGTGGTGGGTTTCTTTAATTAGTGGCTATACAGAGCTACATGCATATGGCAACAACTGGGTAAATACAGTCACTAGGATGCAAACTTCTTTACTTAATCTAGGCCTGTTAACTAGCACTTTCAGGGCGAATGTCAAGCATAAAGTTAAATTTCCAAAGTATTGATTACTAATGTCGTGAGAGGGTACTTCAATGCTTATTGCTGATGGCTTTGTTTTCAGGCATTCTTCTCAGCTAATGCTGCTGCTCAGGCCTCAAGAAAGTCCTCTCCAAGAGTCACGAATGAAGCTGTCCAAAAGGCTGTATGTTCCTCTGCTTAGTTACCCTTAATCTTTTATGCATTCCGAAAATACCAATGAAAATGATATTACTGGTGTCTTGAACTCTTGATATTCTTGTCTCTCTCAGACTGCTGCTTCGAGGGGCTATGATCATCGCCGTGCCACAACCGTGAGTGCTAGACTTGATGCTCAGCAAAAGAAACTTAATTTGCCAGTCATCCCAACAACCACCATCGGCTCCTTCCCTCAGAGCGAGGAACTCAGAAGAGTGCACCGTGGGTACAAGGACAAAAAGTGAGTAAACTAGATCTCTCTTTTCTAAGTAAACGTTGATAGATATGACACGGGGCTTTTATCCATTTTGTTATGACCCTCATTGGTCCTCTGACCGCACTTCATTATAGGATGTCTTGGGAAGAATATGTTAAGGCCATCAAGGTGGAAATTAAGAAAGTTGTCAAGCTTCAAGAGGAGCTCAACATAGATGTCTTGGTTCATGGGGAGCCTGAGGTAAGACAGTGTTTTAATCTGGTATTGTAATTTGGACAGATTATGTAGAATTGATAGATAGATATCTTATGAGCTACGTTTTCTTTCTTAAACATCTTGATCCTCATGTGTCCAATGCAGAGGAACAATATGGTGGAATACTTCGGGGAGCAGCTGTCTGGTTTGGTTTTCACCGTTAACGGGTGGGTGCAATCTTATGGATCACATTGTGTGAAACCACCCATCATCTATGGTGATGTGAGCCGACCCAAGCCAATGACTGTCTTCTGGTCCACCATGGCCCAGAGCATGACTGCTCGCCCAATGAAAGGAATGCTTACAGGCCCTGTCACCATTCTCAACTGGTCCTTTGTCCGAAACGACCAACCCAGGTACAAAAGAACGTGAACTTCATGTGTACACAAGATTGATCAAAGAACATAATCTTCATTTCTCCTTTCAGCACTAGAATAATAAAAATTTAGTTGACAGGTTCGAAACTTGCTATCAAATTGCCTTGGCTATCAAGGATGAAGTTGAAGATCTTGAGAAGGCAGGGATTAATGTTATCCAAATTGACGAGGAAGCTTTGAGAGAGGGTTTGCCACTGAGAAAGTCTGAACAATCTTTCTACTTGGAATGGGCTGTCCACTCTTTTAGAATCACTAACTGCGGTGTTAAGGATACTACCCAGGTTCCTTCATAGCTCCCTTCCTTATTTTATGTGGGAAGATCCATTTTTTACGTATATTGATTTCACTTGGTGGCTATTATTGATTGGCAGATCCACACCCACGTGTACTACTACCACATCGACGACATCATCCCCTCAATCTTGGACGTGGATGCCGATGTCATCACAATCGAAAACTCTTGCTTTGATGAGAAGCTTCTCTCAGTTTCCCACGAGGGAGTCAAGTATGGTGCTGGGATTGTCCCTAGTGTCTATGATATCCACTCTCTCATAATACCATCAGCTGAAGAGATTGCTGACAGAACCATCAAGATGCTCACATCAAACATATTGTGGTTTAACCCTAACTTTATACTCAAGACTCGTAAACACACTGGGATCAAGCATGCGCTCAAGATCATGGTTGTTGCTGCCAAGCTCCTCCGCACCGAACTTGCCCATACTAGGAAGGAAAAGTATGAGTAACTTCCCTGTATTCCTGTCTTTTTATGTTTATATGATTACTGAGTTTCTCTATGGAATGTTAGGAGTCGTACTCTTTAATGGAGAGGCTATTTGAATGGATTTTGATTTATCTTTTTAACTTGTTTATTTGGAGGAAAATAGTAAACTTATTAAGATTGGTCTGTAAAAGTTGATATATTGAGCAACACGTCTTGTTCATTAACATTACAATACATCACTAAATTAAATCAATTTTGTAAAATAATCGCAACGAGTCTGTGAAGATGCTCGCTTAAATTACTTCTTAGCTAAGTGAAACTTGTCTCGGAATCTATTGAACAATCACCTCCGCTCAACTATCAGACCCCACCATTTCCCACCAGATCGTGAAGGCATCGGCTTCTTTAGTTAAATGAGAGATTAAAAGTAGCAGTGTGCTCGATTAAGAGATTAAAAGTAGCATCGGCTTCAATCAGGTGGACAAAATAAAACGAGAATTTTTAGGCATGGAACAGACGTCTACTTTTTCTAGCTTTTGTGAAGCATGGTGGGCTGATTATTTTCGTCTTCTTTGCAAGAAATCCTACTGCTGTTATTTTATGTCGATTTGATGATTTAAATGTCCGATCATACAAAAGCAAAGACTAGTGATAAATTAGAGAGTTAATATCACAAAAAATCTTGAATTGATACACATTTGGCAAATTTACCCCAAACTTACTCCAAGTTGGTTGTGACAAATTTACACTCCGTTGGTTTTTGTTAAATCTTATCATCAAATTACCAAATTGCATGACACATGATAATTGACAAATATACCAGTTTTGGATTTTACTCTTTGTCTATTAGGGATATATCAATTTATTGTTTTTGGTGCTATTAATCCATTTTAACTGATTCACTATTTTTGTCCCATGCATTAAAAATAGAATAAGTCCGATTATGTATAATGGGATCATTAACATATATAATATGATTCAATATTTTTACCGGAGAGATCATCTAAAATTGAATATATTTTGACTTATTTCTAGCTTGTTTGTCCGAAGGAAAATATTAAATTTATTAAATACTGACTTGTTCGCTAACTGATACGTTTTCTTTCTATAACATTATAATATATCTCCTACGAATGAATACCAGTCTCGGGATCCATTCAGCAATCACGTCTAGTATAATTTCATATACTAAATAAGAAAGCCCGACGTATCCAATCGTATCGGGTACGGGCAGGGCTCGCGGTCATTAATCATTAGACATGGTACTTCCCACAGGACATCTGACAAACTCTCCTTCGTCTTTGTTCCAGCAGAGACATCGGGAGAAGAAATAGGAAATTAACGACTGTTTCTTATTAGGGAAAAGGGAAGACATGCGGGCGTGCCGTTAAAAAATTAAAGACGAAGACGACAAATGGGGTTTGTGGCGGGGCATGTGCGTGTGCGTTGGTGTGTGGGTGGGGCGACCAAGGGGAGGACGCGGGAAAAAGTGCCGGACCAACTTTTTCTTTATCTTTTTTATCTTTTTTTGGTCGGAAAACCACTTTCAAAACAGCTCGCCGCCAAATAGCTAAAACCGCTTAAAATGGTGGGCCTAATTAAAAAGAGCTTAGCTGAAGACCTACGTTTTTCCATTTTTGCAACCTTTCCACTCATTCTTTCCACTCATTCTTCCCCTATTCGGCTTTGCCCTTGTCTTTTCCATCAACCTACAAACTTCAGCTTTGTAACTGCCATAGTAACCGACCAATATGGAAAAAAAAAAATAAAATGCGATGGACAGCAGTTTGTCTCTTTCCTCGATTCAGTCTCCACAAAAGTAGGACCCTTGCGGCGCTCTCATTCCTCCAATTTTAGACAGAATAACTGAGTTGCGCTAGGTTACTCACCCGTAGTTGATGTTTGTTCGATGATCCAGAGAAATGGCGTCCCATTCCTACACTTATACATTAGTATAGTCTAATTTTAAATGATAAACAACTACTAAAAACTCCAAATATGTCCACCATGATACATTTACAATAAATTCTTTTTGGTAACCAAAAAAATCCAAAACTTATGAGCACTGTTAAAAATTTATTTATACTTGAAAAACAATGTTATTTTGGCTAAAAAAATCATTTGATAGAACATTGACAGATAAGGGTAGATGCTTAACTTAGGCACAAGTTTGGATTTTTTTTTTTTTTTTTTTTTTATAGTAATTGTGTTACGGTGGATATAATTTGAGGATGTTGATGTCACAAAAAGAAAAATTCAAAATAGATGTGTCGTCGTGGATATAATTGGGGTTTTTGGTGATTTTTTCTCAATTTAAATTGAGGTAATTAGAATTTACGAAACAATAGGATTTACATGGGATCTCATAGACGGAGATTCTTCACATATGTGAACGTCATTTTAGTCTCATAGATGGGGATTCTTTGCATATATGAGCATTATTTGAAGAACGTGATTCGAAATAGCGTTGTGAGAATGATTACCTTGCGGATGTGGTAGAAACCTTTACTAAGGTACGGAAAAGAGAATTTAACAGAGGAGTAGTAATTGGGTGAGATAAAAGAGACTTAACCAATTTCTGATACTATATTGCAAATTTGACAAACTAAACATCGTACATCAGCTCAATCCCATAAAAAAACTAGATATAATGAGCAAATGTTGATTCGTTTTGAGGCCCAAACTTATATGCTTTAAGCCCCACAACCTTTCTCGTTGACATTGGGATTTCATAGAGTGAGGATCGGTGGTCAATAATATTGTGGAGAGAGAGAGAAAAGAGAGAGAAGACCGGACCGATTTCGTCATAGAACCTCCCAAACGCTATTTTGTGAAATTGAACACATGTTAAAGGGTATCCGCTTAAAGCCATGCTTTATCACCCTCTAATCATTCCAGAATCCATTGCTTGCACTCTCCAACAGACAAATGTTTGTTCTGTTCCCCATTTTTATGTGAATTTTTTCCACTTTCGTTTTAAAGGCACTGGAAAAAGGTCGGGTGATCCTAATCAAGAATCTTGAAAATTTCTCCCAAAACCTCTACAGGCCCTGCAGCCTACGTCTTCATTTTTCTAACCTTTTCACTCATTCTGTACCCATTCAGTTTTACCCATTTCTTTTCCATCAACCTACAAAATGCGGATGTGTAAATAACCAGCCTACCACTCCCTTCTCCTCGCCCCGTTCACTCTTCTTTCCCTCGCACTCTCGTTACTGCAAAGAATACGGTTCTGTCTAGTTCCCCGGTACGGTCTCCTCCAAGGTAGGATCCTTGCATCGCTCGAATTCCTCCACTTTTTAGACTAAGTAACTGAGTGAGTTGTGCGAGGTTACTTAACTGTTGTTGATGTTTGCTCGATGATCCAGAGAGATGGCGTCCCACATCGTTGGATATCCTCGCATGGGCCCCAAGAGGAGCTCAAGTTTGCCCTCGAATCGTTCTGGGATGGAAAGAGCAGTTTGGAGTATTTGCAGAGAGTTGCAGCTGATCTTAGGTCATCTATGTGGCAGCAGATGGCCGCTGCCGGCATCACGTACATTCCCAGCAACACCTTCTCATGCTATGATCATGTGCTTGACAGCACCGCAATGCTCGGTGCTATTCCTGTAAGAGTTTTCTTAATTGTGGACTACATTAATTGATATTGTAATTTACCGTTTAACGTTTACCGTTTTACGGGGATTGATCTAAGGTGAGATAGAAGGTTTCTTTATTAGTCTAATATGGGCTGGCTAGTGTGGGCCGAGTTGAGCCTGCCCGTAATGAGGGTCCTTCTTTGGAAACTCTATAAATAGCGCTAAGTCTCTCCTCTAACCCTAATTCTCACATGTATCCTCACCTAAGGGCGTTTACCTAACGCTAAACGTGAGGGGGCCGCCTCATTGAGCCGGTGATACGGAGGGCAATAGAGGAGAAGGACTTGCGCGTGGAACATTGTGTTTCCACTTCCGCTTCAAGATCGATGGATTCCAAAACAGGTGCGTTAATTCTTCTGCTTAATTATGCATGTTCTTGTTCTGGTTATGGAGATCTTGGGGTTACGCAATTTGCGTCCAACACGTGGTATCAGAGCCTCCATAACCCTAGAACTTGAACGCATAAGTTTTTTTTGCCCTAATTTGTGATTTTCGAGATTTTTTGTTCAATAAAAATAAAATTAAATCACAAATTCGGATTGGGCTCGACGAGGCGAGGAAAACCGTGGGTGGCGCGTTGCCGGGGGAGGCCCCACGCGCCCCCACGCACCGCCGGGCGTCGAAGACGCGCGCTCACGCGCGTTCACGCGCCCTTCCACGCGCGGGCGCCGGACGTGCGTGTGGCGCACGCGGGAGTGATGTCACTTGACGTCGGCGACTCGGACCGGACCGGACTCGGATTCGGATTCGGATTCGATCGCTGATGTCGACGTCATGCTAGGTTCCGACCCGGCGACGTCATGCGTCCGTCGGCCGACCCGACCGAACCGACCGACCCGGCCCGGATGGCGACCGACCCGACCCGTGACCACACCCGGTCAACCGTTGACCCGACCAACCCGGTCAACCGTTGACCGAACCGGTCAACCGGTCGGACCGGGCGGCTGGACGGAAGGTCGGACCGGGGAACCGTCGAACCGCCACCGGTCGGACCGGTTTGACCGGCCCTTTGACGCCCGCGCGTGGGCTCCACGCGCCGCGCACTCAAGTGGCGTGTGCGGGCACGTGGAGGCTCCGTTTCGCGCGTGGCTGGCGGCGTTGAACTCGTATGGCCGTATTCTATCTTGTGGTGAATTTATTTTATTTATTTGATGATTTTATGAATGTGAAAATACATACAAAGCCCTAAATACGCGTATTTTAGTGTATTTTGCGTATTTTTCTGTGATTTTCGAAATACAAGTGCTGGGTTACTAGTATGTTATGTCATGATCTTTGTGAGTGTTGTTCATCAATATTTTACAATAAAGTTTATTTTTATGAAGCAATGTAATTAGCATGATATGTGATTTTGGTGATATGTTGCCCCTATCACTAAAGCTAAAATCACATGTATATGGTGTATGTGAGGAGTAAAATTTATATCCCCGGTATGAGAGAGTTTCAAGGATTCAATTGAGTAGTGACCGCCAAAGTGGCACGCTTGATTGGGTTTGAGAAATTTCGGTCTCGTATATTGATTGTGATGTCTCCTGCTCTTTTGTGTAGTCATACTCCCAAAGGGGTGATTATATATTAGTTCATGGAGGGATACATGATTATGTGGTGGAAGAGTGACTGATCCTAGTGGTTCGTCTGCTCAAAAGTGATGAATTCACAAAGATTGGAATATATTCTCATAACCGCTATCATGTGGGGAGTTTACAACAGCTTATCATGTATTATGCCCAAAGGTGATTATGTGATTTTGCATGTAACTCTCTAGATGTGTACTTGTGTGTCAAGTTACACATTGCTCACATGATGCTAATTATATATACATTGCTTGATTTTTCAATCACCTTTTCTGTAATTAATAACTCTATTATTATTGAGGTTTTTACTGCTTCAAATTTTAAGTTGTGGACATATGATTTGTTGCTTGAGAATGCAATAAAATTTGCTTACTGTCCATGAAGCGTTTCATTCTAGAGCACTTGAAAAGAGGTTTGTCTGCGGACTGCACTGCTATAATATGATGGAAGCCTTAGTTGCTTAAAATTATGTTTTGTATGATATTGAAATTAGGACATATCTGTAAAGATTGTGTTTAAGTCTTAATGATATATACATCTCATATAAGGATGAAAAAGTTGTTTCCAAATTTTTTTCTATTTACTCTTAACGGTTATCTAAAAACTTCTATAGATTATTGTGGAAGTAAAATTGATCGAGATAAAGAATAAATTGGTTAAAATTAGTCTTGAAGGTTGTCAGGCCTAATAGCAGTGGTAAGTATTTTGGCAAGTATGACAATGCGAAATTGCTTAAAGGGTCATTTGTCAAATACTTGGTATATTATGGGTGGTAATTTAATTACTATACCTAAAAATCCTGACAAGAAGATTTGGCTAAAATGCATGAATCATCATAATGAACATAGTGATGAGTATGATGAGTAAAACTAATTTATCCAGTCTTACGTGGGTTGATATTATGAAAGCAACTTTTTCACATACAAAAAGTGTCCTTATCAAAGTTGTTTTATAAACTTCTTTTGAGTTATAGACTGGGCATAGATTACTTGAATCATATTAAATTTAGGGGTGTCATGCAGAAGTGAGATTATCTAATCCAATTTTAAGTGTATTGCAATTCATATCAACTCGGAATTATTTTGTATCTTATTTAGATTGTTAAAGGGGTATTAATTTTATGATCCTAAAGAAGATACAAGACTTATAGAATCATATACTCTAAAGTTTCTTAAGATCGACGTAATTGTAGAGGATAGCTGCTCTCAGACTATTAAAGATAATATTATGATGGGGGTTACTGTGTTTTTTGTCTTTATCTATACAGATAATTATTGAATCTCCTGTACCATAGACTAAACTTGTTGAGGTTTAAGGTACTATTCTTGATATAGTTTATAATGAAATTTCTTAAACCTCTCAAGTGTAGAATGAAGTGGTTGCAGTTTTATTAAGGAGATTTATCAGAGAAAGACAATTACTTATACCATCAGACTATATAATCTATTTGTGAGAGCATGATTACAATATCCATTACATGGTTCTTTTAGCAACTTATATAAATGTCGTTTCTTGTTCTTAATTAAGTATGTGATTAAACGCCATAAAAAAAAGAGGACAATAATATTTTTACTCTGAAAGAGGGGTGGATAGTTACTACTAATTCTTTCAGAGTGAACGTGGCATTGATAGTTTTATATTGAGTTACATCAAAGAGATATAAAATCTATACAAGTGCAACTTGAGAATTTTGCAGCAGATTCAAGTAATCTTGTGTGTAAACTGAAAAGTCTTAATTCATGGTCTTAAGCAAGTTTCCAGGCAATATTATTAAAGTTTCATAGTGTTGTTATTTTGTTCAATTGGGAACAAAGTAATTTAATATACTGCAAGGTCAGTGGGAGGAAATTTATTTTTTCTTATACTCTATTACATGATACTTTGCTTACAAGTTGTGACCTTGAGACATCTTATATCTTTTATACTAAGGTCTGTAAGAATTGTTTTTGCCATATTATATTAGATTTTCTCGGAGGACATTTGCTGATTGTATATTGAAAATATTCAATATACATTATTGCAAGCCAGGAATTGCTCCTGTTGTTAAGGGTGATGGGTTGAATCTGTCACATTGTCCTTATTTAGATATTGAGAAAATCTAATTAAATGGTGTACCTTGTGTCAGTGCATTTAAAAGTATATTATATTCCAACAGATGATATGGTTGCAGATCCACTAACTAAAGGCCTACGTCCATGTATATTTGAGCGACATGTCATTAGCATGGGCTTATGAACATCTTGGGATGCTGTTATTTAGTGGGAGTTGTTTTATTTTTCTTTGAATAATGTTTACATCTGTTTTTTGTTACAATTTAGTAACATTTTGATATATATATATATATATATATATATATATATATATATATATATATATATATATATGTATCAACTTTTGCATTCAATAAAATGTTTTTGAATGGTTTGTTATTATGTTGAAAATATATTTATTGTTAAAGTCTCAAGGTATTGTATAAACCTTGAGTGAAGGCTAAGGGCATCCGGTTATTAGCCTTGTCCATATGTCTTGTTATACATAAAGAATGGTTAACCGTAAGGACAAGACATATGTGGGTTCATGGAACCATAAATGCATTCTCTAGTGGCACAAGTTTTTTATGACGCTTAAGGTAAGAGAATGGACATTCTCTAGTGGCACAAGTTTTTGTGACGCTTAAGGTAAGAGAATGGTGTCGACAAATGAGATCTCTCTATGAGAGATGTTATCCATTTGACACACTACCATATTAGATCCATATCAATAGAGTTGAGAACACTCGTGACCATGGAAGGCTCTGTGTGTATACATGCGAGTTACCGCCATGATTCGGTGTTTGAGACTTTATGGGATAGGATTGACTATTAAGAATTATCTTTAGACCAATGTGCGCACATACAGTACGATTTCAATTAATATAGTCCAAGTGGGAGAATGTAAGAGTTTTCTTAATTGTGGTCTACATTAATTGATATTGTAATTTACCGTTTAACGTTTACCGTTTTACGGGGATTGGTCTAAGGTGAGATAGAAGGTTTCTTAATTAGTTTAATATGGGCTGGCTAGTGTGGGCCGAGTTGAGCCCGGCTCGTAATGAGGGGGCCTTGCTGGAAACTCTATAAATAGCGCTAAGTCTATCCTCTAACCCTAATTCTCACATGTATCCTCACCTAAGGGGGTTTACCTAACGTTAAACGTGAGGGGGGCCGCCTCATTGAGCCAGTGATACGGAGGGCAATAGAGGAGAAGGACTTGCGCGTGGAACATTGTGTTTCCACTTCCGCTTCAAGATCGATGGATTCCTGCTTAATTATGCATGTTCTTGTTCTGGTTATGGAGATCTTGGGGTTACGCAATTTGCGTCCAACAGTTCCCCCCAGATATGGTTGGGATGGTGGCGAGATCCCATTCGATGTATACTCCTCCATGGCCAGAGGAAACGGCTCCGTCCCTGCTATGGAAATGACCAGGTGGTTTGACACCAACTAGTAAGCGAGATCTCAGTGAAGTACGAGTGAATCATTTTGTTTTTTCTTCTTCTTTGTAACTAATCCATCCATCTCATTTGGTCCAGCCACTACACGGTGCCTGAATTGGGTCCCGATGTCAACTTCTCTTTTGCATCTCCGAAGGCCGTCAACGAGTACAAGGACGCCAAGAGGGTAAGAGCTGGCCTTATTCCGCAAATTCAGTGCCGGAATTCCCCGACATGAAAAACTTGTTTTCTGTGACCTTATCCAAAACCAGAATCGCATAGAGTGCAAACCGGTGAACAAATCAGGCCGCCGGGGGTTGTTTCTCATCCGACTACCGGGTTTAGGGTTTCTCTCTCCTCCCTCCCTTTCCTGTCTCACTCCTTCACCAGTCACCGCCCTCACGATGCTGCCGCCTCCGCTGTCCTTTTGATGAAACATGTCTGGCGACCCAAAGACCCACCTCCAAACTCGATGGCAACGACCGATAGCCTCGGTCTGCCCGACCACTCCCCGACGGACTACCAGGTTTAGGGTTAGCACTTAAGAAAATATATTATTAAACTCTTCTCTCGCATTTTTCATTTGCTCATGTTTGGAATGCATTTCCTGACCAATGATAAACCATTCAGGAAAGTTGTGTCCGAACTTAAGGCAGCTGGTGCTGCATGGGTTCAGTTTGATGAGCCCACCCTTGTGTTGGATCTTGATTCTGACCAACTGCAAGCACTCACTAAAGCATACTCGGAACTAGAATCATGTCTTTCTGGCGTGAATGTTCTCGTCCAAACCTATTTTGCTGATTTTCCTGCTGAGGCATATAAAGTTCTTACTTCCTTGAAGGGCGTCACTGGATTTGGATCGGATATCATCGATGGAGACAAGACTCTTGATTTAATCAAGGGTGGTTTCCCCACTGGCAAGTATCTCTTTGCTGGAGTTGTCGATGGAAGGAACATCTGGGCCAATGATATTGCTGAAACACTCAGCACCCTCCATGCTCTCGAGAGCATCGCGGGAAAAGGTAATACTTTTGTTAAAAAGTGATCCATTTTTGGAAAGCTCTAGACTAGTCATGCTTAATGGAGAAAGAAAAAAGTTGGCGGCAACAACTTGTTCTAAGTAAGTACACGTGCATGCAAGAAAAGGCAAGAAGACTCTCAAATGTTGAAGAACTTTCTGGTACGTGGGCAGCAAGAAGGCAAAAGAAAATGTAAACAAGAGTCAACAAAAGCTGTTAAGTAGCAGAGAAAAGAAAAATACAGAAAAATGGAGAAGCAACTAGAAGTACTCAATGTTGGTGGAGATAGGCGGTGACTCACGCCTATAAATAGGAGTTGTGGTGTATGTTCTATGTAGCAGAAAAACCAAAAAAAAACTCATTCCTTTGTAATACAAACCTTCATAATAAAAGTCCTGTTTTTTACTCATACTCCCTTGCGTTGTAGTCCACTTTTATTCACACATACACACTTGCACACACACGCTTCTGTAAAAACATCCAACAACTTTCTGCATATGTTTTTCAATATAGTGTGATCTGCATATTATGTATCCTTAAGTTGATATCTGATCCTTATTTATCTGCAGACAAAGTTGTGGTCTCCACCTCTTGCTCTCTTTTGCACACTCCTGTCGACCTAGTTAACGAGACTGAGTTAAATGAGGAAATGAAGCCATGGCTTGCATTTGCTACTCTGAAGGTTGTTGAAGTCGATGCCTTGGCCAAGGCATTGGCTGGACAAAAGGATGATGTACGGTTTGTTATCTTTTTGTTAAAGATGATGCTGAAAAGCAGCATAGTATGCCCATACTGACATTGTTGCTACTAGGGAGTTTTAACAATGGTGGTAATACATATTGTTAGCTTATTTTCTAGAATGAATACAGTCACTAGGATGCAAAGTTCTTAATTTAAATTAGGCCTGTTAGCTAGCAACTTTAGGGTGTATGTCAAGCATAATGTTCAATTTCCAAAGTATTGATTACTAATGTTGTGAGATGGTATTTCAATGCTTATTGCTGATGGCTCTGTTTTCAGGCATTCTTCTTAGCTAATGCTGCTGCTCAAGCCTCAAGAAAGTCCTCTTGAAGAGTAAAAAACGAAGCTGTCCAAAAGGCTGTATGTTTTTCTGCTTAGTTACCCTTCATCTTTTATGCGTTCCAAATATACCAATGAAAATGATATTACTGGTGTCTTGAACTCTTGATATTCTCATCTCTCTCAGGCTGCTGCTTTGGAGGGCTATGATCATCGCCGTGCCACAGCTGTGAGTGCTATACTTGATGCTCAGCAAAAGAAACTTAATTTGCCTGTCATCCCAACAACCACCATTGGCTCCTTCCCTCAGAGCGAGGAACTCTGAAGAGTGCACCGTGAGTTTGAGGACAAAAGGTGAGTAAACTAGATCTTTCTTTTCTAATAAGCGATGATAGATATGGCACGGGCTTTTATCCATTTCGTTATGACCTCATTAATCCTCTGACTGCACTTCATCATAGGATGTCTTGGGAAGAATATGTTAAGGTCATCGAGGTAAAAATTAAGAAAGTTGTCAAGCTTCAAGAAGAGCTTGACATAGATGTCTTGATTCATGGGGAGCCTGAGTTAAGACAGTGTTTTAATCTGGTATTGTAATTAGGACAGATTATGTAGAATTGATAGATAGATAGATATGTTAGGAGCTATGTTTTCTTTTTGTTGGTATTTGTGGAAGCGTGTATTTGATGTGAGTGTGTGCAAGTGAGTGTTTTGTGTGTGAACTATCAAGAGAGCAAAATAACTAAGAACAATGCAGGTGAGAAATGATTGGGCAAAGTGACAACAAGAATGTGTAAAAGAGAGTGGCGGCAAGGGAACACAAAGGAACAAAAGGAAAGCTGTTATTATTTAGTTGTAGTACAAAGGGATGAGAAAGGAGCTGACCTTGCTGGTCTGCCCTCAAATGGACAACCACAAGCCTATTTATAGGCCTACATCACCGACTTCTTCATGCAAAAATATCTGCTCAAGTCACAGATTTTCTTGTCCTTAGTCAGCTCTATTAATGAGCTTGTAAACCAACTTTCAAGGGGAAATATCTTTGCAAATTGCAGAGATAGTGTTGTGGCCTACTCTACGTAAATCTAGTGTACTCTAGAGATTTCCTTTGCTGCCAAAGTGAAGATTTTTCTTATAGTATCCTTTAGTTGATTCTAGAAATTGGATCAGAATTTAACGGATCAGGAGTTTAACACTCCTTTTTATCCAATTTCATGTTACTCCAGCATATCCCACAATATCTCAAACTTGGCTTCAGTTCGATCTCTCTGTTATTTTGCACCTCTTGTATGAAGCGATATTTGACGTCCATATATTTGGTTCTTTCATGGAATATTGGATTCTTTGATATAGCAATTGTGGACTTAATATCACAAAGTATCGGGATTGATTCTGCCTGTGCTTCTCCAATGTCTTCTAGAATTCTTCGAAGCCATATTGCTTGATTGGTGGTCGTAGCAACTGCAATGTATTCAGCTTCTACAGTAGACTGTGCCATTGAGTCTTGTTTTTTGGATTCCCATGAGAATATTCTAGAACCCAGTGTGAATGCATGGCCACTAGTACTTCTCCTGTCATTAGCCGAGCCTGTCCAGTCACTGTTAGTGTAGCTAATGAGCTTTGCATTTGCATTTGGCCGATACGAAATGCCATAATCTGTAGTTCCTCGTAAATATCTGAGAATTCTCTTGGCAGCTCCAAAGTGAATTTGACTTGGACTTCGCATAAATCGTGATGGTAGACTTGTTGCATACATAATATTCGGTCGTGTGTAGTGGTGAGACATAGCAAACTGCCAATTAGACTTCTGTAGAGGGAGGCATAAGCTTTTTCTACTCCATCTTCCTTCAATAGTTTCTCATTTGTCATGAGTGGAGTTGAAACTGATTTGCAATAGTTCATCATGAATTTCTTCAAGAGGTTTTGTGGCACCCCTCGAACGGCCCCTGATCCGTTGGGGTCGTCACAGTGCGCTTACCTTTCTTTTTACCTTAAAGTCTATTACTCCGATACCATAAAAAAATTGATAAATCCATAAATCCCGAGGGTTTATATTATTTAAATCGGTCTCTGGGCAATTTATATGACAGAAGCGTATCCAACAACTCCATTCCCTATATTCAGAAAACGATGCACACCAACTAAACATTTTATAAGTTGAAAGCCGAACACTTTTATTTACTTAAACCAGATGGACATCATTAGTCGGTACATCAAAATGCCAAGGCTTTCTATACTCGGCTATATTTCAAAAGATGGACCGACATCTCTTCCAACAGTCATATACTTAAAGTCTATCGATCAGTGTCGGCGTCCAAAAATTCCTTCCTTTGTTGTCCTCCTCCTCACAGCCATATCCAACCACTCGGTCCATCTGCTAGTGGCAATGGCGGCAGATGTATCTTGTCTAGTCTGAAATGTTACTCCCCAAACGGGGTGAGTACAACCACTCAGCAGTAAAAGATTCATTAAGCTATATCGTGCAGTACCATCAATATCTAGATTCATGCAAGATAGACAAAAACAGTTCATCAATGAATGAGTATGCATCGGAACCATAAAACTTTTAGTGCAATGACCAGTGCAGTTCCAACAAACAAGATGCATCATGTCTAGTCACACAAGTCTCGATCATAGGGCCAAACTGTTATGACACGTCCCATTCCATGCCATACAATTTAGTCCTATAACCAGACCACACTCACACTTAGTAGAATCATCCATTTTATCATTCAATCGGTTTTATCCCCCCAGATGACCAATGTTTGCGTCCTTCTGGGATTTCGCACCCAACCTGGCATCACAAAAGCCTCCGGGCATGTATTCAAAATACAACCGGGCATCCGGCACACACCTCCGAGCATCTCGCACCCCACGGCATCACGAGGAATCACTTTGGGGACCATAGACATGGTTACCCCTAACCTCCAGGCATGCATCATAATACAACCCTCACCCTCCGGGCATGTATCATAATACAACCGGGCATCCCGACACTCCCGGGGTAAACCTCTGGGCATGTATTCATAATAAAACCAGGCATCCAAAGGGCATCGACTCATTCGAACCTTTGGGCATCCCGACTCCCGGGGCATTGTTGACCCGAGGGTCCAATGGCAACAATTAACATCTTAATTTCCAAAAAAAACACTTTTCAATGCAATGACAAAATGTCTCTGGAGTCTCATCACATCTCAATATTGCATGATATGCCAATGCCAGTATCATCATGTCACATAACAACCCAAGATGCATTCACTTTTGAAATTAGTTGAGCAAAATAGGAGTAACATAGCTTAAAAACCAAAATGTGCAGTTTTAATGAAAATTTGGGAATAACCCCTAAATGAACTCAGAAAATTATGAAATTTTGACACGTTATCCACGAGACCTAAAGGAACAAGTTTCATGAAGAACACCAAGTCAGATTCCTTACGTACCGAGAAAAAAAAATTTCGATATTCCTAGCTAGCATTCTGTAAAATTTCCAGATTTGGTGTTTTCATAGAAAAATCGTTTCGGCGGTCATTCCTTGTTCATTTATTCTGAATTTTTGATATGTTATAAATAAGATCTAAAGGAAGAAATTTCATGAAGGATACTAAACCTAATTAGTCACGTTCAGAGAGCATTAAGTTGCATAACTCGACCACAGATTTATTCCATTAACCAGAATTTCACAATAACAAAATAAAACTTTTCGACCTCCTCAACAAAACTAATAAATCCAAATGTTGTCCGTACAATGATATATCACGAGTTTGTCGAAGAAGTATTGCCTGAATCAACTCCGAAATTTTATAAAAGTTTAATATGCACTTAGGTTTTTTTCTGGTTTTACACACTAACAGAAAACATCGCACAACCAAAATCGGTTTTGTGCCCACTATACTAATACAGAAAATCTGACCTAAATACATGTCATAATTTAATCCATTCCTCACAACTTCCATTCAGAAATTGAAACCAAATTCTAATTAGAAACCTCGGTAGAAAATTGACTAAGTTACTGACTACATCTGGACAGCATAGATTTAGTGAAATCTCACGCCTATACCTTGTCTAATTTGCTTCCAAAGTCTCTAAAAATCTATATTTATGATTCTAGGTCAAAGGACTTTAAAAGAACATATGCAAAACCAAAGTATTTCCTCAATCCCTTAATTCCAGTCCACTTCAATTACCCACAATTCCAGAATTCTTGTACGAAACTGTTCGTCGGTGGTGCATCAAATTTTGACCTCAAAGCCAAACACGTACATCTCTCCCTTTTTAAGTCCAGGATCACCTAAAACGATTTCCAAATTTACTAAACACACGAGTATCGAAGACTAAATTGTAGCTTGTAAAATTCTGATGGAACACGTCTCGCCAAGCAACGACGAAATTCAAATAGCATAGGTTAATCAAAATCCACTTGCACTACACTAGAAATCATAGCAATGCACCACATAGATTGATGAACTTCTACTTGCCTCACTCCTAAGCTCAATCGACAACAAAATAGGAAGCTCGTGGGTCCTTAAACGCGGCTCAACGGCGGCGAAGACCGGTGGCGTCGAGGGCGGCAACGCACACGCACGGCAGAGGGCAGCCTCCTTCCTTCCCTCGCCGTTCACTCCCTCACGAATCTCTCTCTCGCTCGTTCTCTCTTTCGCTCGCTCGCTGCGCTTTTTTCTCTCACCCGCTCAAACCCAAGACCACCTTGCTCCTTCTATTTAATTAAATTAATTAATTGCATGTAGGTTGTGGTGGCAGCAAACAGCGAAGACAACGGAGGGGATGCGTGGCTGGGTGTTCGACAACTCACACGCCCCAAGCTACGGACGAGTCTTCATTTGTTTAAATCTTTCCCATGCGCTGGCCATTGATGATAGCCTCACGTGGCTGCTCGGTCAACATCTTCTTCCCATAGTTGACCGGCTATATGGACTCTTTACGAATGTGTATGGATGCGGCTTCACTTTAATAAAAATCTTCAAGCTTTGTTGATCCAAATTGTCGGCAAATAAGGAGAAGGCTCGGGGTTGCTCGGCCCAATTTCTCCAGTTGCTGACCTTAAATTTCTACATGGGCATAGGTTGTAATATGGTTACTTGCGTGGCCACATGGTTGCACGGTCCATTTCCTCTCAAAATTGACCCTTAATTTCAGCACGTGTAAGTGCTGAAAAATAATTACTTGCATGGCTGCATGGGGTCACAACAATGTACGTGGAAGGTTCGGTTCATAGGGTACACATGAGTGTAGGAAAGGGTCTCAACCGTGGCATTATGTAAAGAAAATTTTGACAAAATGATATGTCATGCGATGATCAAATTGTCTTGGCGCGACCAAGGCGCAACTATGAAGGTATATTATAGGATCATCGCGTAATGTGACATCGGGGTCGAATGTGATGCCGACGATAATGAATTCCAATAACAATTTCGTCAGTCCGCGACGTATCGTTATATTTTTTTTCAAGGTCGGCAAAATGCGGATGAGGTCAGTCTCACTTGAACATATAAAAGATTTTCCGGTAAGACTATAATTTACTCGACGATCGGGCCATTTCTGAACGTAACATATCGGTCCAACGATAATATGAATCAATGTTAGTAAATGGTACCAATGACATAGTCCGACGATACTTCCGTCGACTAGTCACGAACCGTCGCATATTCGAGGGTCGTCAAAAATTCCGGATGCCACAGGTTCTCGGTATATTTCTTCCATGAGATAAAAACTCCTTCATTTTGGTCAATCTCGATGCCAAGGAAGTAATGCATCAAGCCCAAGTTCATCATATCTAATGTCTTAATCATTTCTTCTTTGAATTCTTGGATCATTGTTTCATTGTTTCTTGTATATATGAGATCATCTACATATAGAGAGACAATGAGAGTGTCAGACTTACCTTGGGTCTTGATGTAGAGTGTTGGCTCACTCATACCCCTCTTGAATCCTTGCTTGATGAAGTATTCGTCAATTCTACTATACCATGCTCGTGGTGCTTGGTTTAACCCATATAGGGCTTTCTTTAGTTTGAGTACTTTTTCTTCTTGGCCTTTTACTATAAAGTCTTATGGTTGTTCCACATATATTTCTTCTTGAAGATATCCATTGAAGAATGCTGACTTCACATCTAGTTGATAGATCTTCCATTCTTTTTGTGCTACTAGGGCTATGAGTGCCCGAATAGTATCAAGGCAAGCAACATGAGCGAAAGTTTTAGATACCTGGTTGTTGCAAATATCCTTTCACCACAAGCCTTGCTTTATGCTTTTGGATTGATCCATCCACATTGAGCTTTGTCTTGTAAACCCACTTGACGCAAATGATCTCTTTGTCTTCGGGTTGATTGATGAGTTCCCAAGTTTTATTTTTCTCAATCATTTTGATCTCTTCCTCCATGGCTTTTATCCAAACTTCTTCTCTAGATGCTCGTTCATAGTTTTTTGGTTTTAAAGTAGCGAAGTTGCATGTGTCGTAAATTCTTCTATGGGTTTTTACCCTTAGTACTAGAGACTTTGGAGTAGATTCTTCTTGCGTCACTCTTGGAGAGATTGGTGGAGTTACGTCGTGAGTGGTGGAATCCGACACTTCTCCTTCTTCTTGTGACGTTGACTCCTCTTGAGCAGGTGGTGTGTTTGGCAAGGTGACGTACTTCTTCTAGATCTTCTTGTCCTCCCAATTCCAGGCAGCATTCTCGTCAAACTCGACGTTTCGATTGATCATGAGCTTCTTCGGTCTTAGGTTGTAAACCTGATAGCCTTTTGATTGGTCATTGTAGCCGAGGAATATTCCCTTTTCTATCTTTTCATCTTACTCCTTTTTTGAGCAAGGATGTGGATGTAGCATATGCATCCAAATACCTTGAGGTGTTGTGCTGAAGGCTTCCGTCCACTCCATGCTTCGACTAGAGTTTTATTTTGGATTGCTTTAATTGGACACCTATTTAAGATGTATACAACCATGTAGACTACTTCTGCCCATAACGAGTTAGGAATGCCTTTCTCTTTTAGCATAGACCTGGCCATCTCCATAACAGTTTTATTCTTTCTTTCTGCTACACCATTTTGCTTCGGGGCATAGCCAACAGTGAGTTGATGATGGACTCCTTCATCTTCACAAAATTTATTAAACTCCTTTGAATTGTATTTCGTGCCTCTGTCACTCCTTAGAACTTTGATTCTTCGGCTACTTTGATTCTCGACGTCGTTCTTGAATTTTCTAAAGATAGAGAAAACTTCTAATCTTTCCCAAAGAAAGTATACCCACATCATTCTTGTGTAATCATCAATGAATAGAATGAATTATTTATTCTGATTGAGTGTGGGGATTCTCATTGGACCACACATGTCCATATGAATTAGCTCCAATGGCTTCTTAGCCCTCCATGTACCTCCAAATGGGAAGGACCGCCTTTGTTGCTTTCAAGGAGGCAACCTTCGCAAACATCTGAAATTTCTGAAATAGTTGGAAAGTCTCTCATCGTATTTTTCTGATGAAGAGTTTTTAGCCTAGCAAAGTTTTTTTTTTTTTTTTTTTTGGTCAGTCCTACCCTAATCCTATTCTACACTCACTCTCAGACTTTTGCCCTGCCTCTTGCAGGGCGTGGGAGTCGAAACCCACTCTTGAAACTTACGCATCCCCACCCCATCCCCCTGAGAAGGTAGGGATTTGAACCCCTCACCTCCCCCTTCCATGTTGGAAGGGTGGCCACTAGGGCGAATCCCAGTGGTTGCCTAGCAAAGTTGAAGTGGCCAAATTTTCGATGCCATAGCCATGAGCCATCAAGTTGAGCTTTCATGGCTAAATCTTTGACATAATTCCATTGAATAGGAAAATTATTATTCTCCATCTTAACAGAGGCAATGATATTTTTATATTTATCATAGATAATGCAGGCATCTCCTCTAAAGTATAAAGAATACCCACTTTGTATCATTTGGCTCACACTTGGTAGATTTTATGCAAGACCGGGGACAAGATATATATTATGTATATATTTTGGGCCTTTATTCATTTCCACGATGATGGTGCATATTCCTTTGACATCTACTAATGCACCATTGCCCAATTTTACTTGGGATTTAACCGACTTTTCAATATCAGTGAATATAGACTTATCTCCTATCATATGATTGCTACACCCACTATTAATATCGGTAAATTTTCTTGAAAAATTTAGAGATAAATGCACTTAACATTCTAAAACTTGTCAAAAAAATTGTAATTGAGTATTAAAACTAACATAAGGTACAATTAAGTTCTAAAATTTGTCAAATTTGTGCAACTCAATCCTAAAAAATGCCGACGCGGTTTTTTTAAAATTTTTATCAGGAGAGAGAGAGAGAGAGAGAGAGAGAGAGAGAGAGAGAGAGAGAGAGAGAGAGAGAGAGAGAGAGAGAGAGAGAGAGAGAGAGAGAGAGAGAGAGAGAGAGAGAGAGAGGTTCCCTTTTTATTGAGTCATTCCATTACTAAGTGCATCGCCACGTGACCAATTTCTTGCTGGAGAGACCATTTAAATTTGAATACATTTCGACTCATGTCTAACTTGTTTGTCTAAAGGATGATACTAAACTTATTAAAGACTGATCCGTAAAAATTGATTTTACTAAGTACTATGTATTTTTTTTCCTTCTCATTAACATCATAATATATCACCTAACAAACAAACCGCGCAAAATAATCTCAGCGAATTTATGAAGACTCTCGCTTAGATTACGTTTTAAGCAAGTGAAAAGCCCACCCGTGAATCTTGGCCCCGTCTCAGGATCTAGTCAATAACATTCACACCTCTACTCAGAATTTCAAAGCCGGGCGGTAGGTGTGTCAATATTTTAAGGTTGTGTTTGGAGGAAATTGGACTCCTAGACAAACAAGGTGTGTTATCGGACTCCAAGCACACCTAGTGTCCTCCAAATAATGCCTTGTAGGTCGAGGGGTCGGCTCTTCCTTATCATTTTCCCAGAGGAAAGAAAGGGCGTAAAAGGAGATGCTTTGCTTTAAGCAAGGAGACAAAGATGCCAGAGGTGCTTGAGATGGAGATCGGATGCTGGGAGGAACGGTGGATGAGAGAGCACGCCCTAAGCTGATACCCATTAAAGCTCTCGATCCCCACAAAGTTACCACCCCACTCGGCTTAAGGCGATGTATTATCATGGAGATGCGAGTGGAGGGAATTGCCGGGTCAGACTCTGGGTCTGACTCTCAGACAATCAAACAAATCAAAGTATATGCTAGAATTCTCATCCTAGCTTAAGGCCTAAGGGCTAGCGGGTTCACTCGCTACAGCCAGGGAACTACAAGTCAGATAAATTCGATAGCAAAGCTAACCTACAGAATAAATATGTTAGCTTATGTTCTATAATGTAAAGGGGTATGTACTTTTCCACCCCTGACTCTCAGACAAGTTTCCTCACGCCTTAAAATATTATTCCCTACCCTGACTCTCACACAAATAAGCCGCAAAACCAACATCAATTTCCTCCAAACACTCCTTAAGATATTCCCAAACACACCCTTATAATATGTGTTTGGAGGAATTTGAATTTTAGTCCATAAAATGATCAACTTTAAAGCTATTATTATACTCTTAAATTTAAATTATAGGAAACTAGATTTTAAGGAACAATATGATTCACATGCGACCTCATAGATGGGGATTTTTCCCAAATATGAGCACCATTTAGCCTCATGCATTATTTAAAGAGCGTTGCTTTAAAAAGCAGTTGTGAGAGTGGTAACCGCTACTTGGATGCAGAAAAAAGAAATTTAATAGAACATTAGTAATTGGGCGAGACGAAGAGATTTACCCAATTTCTGATATTATTAGGGGTGAGCAGTGGTCTAGGGTCGACCTTGGACCGACCCTGGACCGGCCCAATCCTGCCGGTCCTAGTCCGGTTCCCAAGGGGACTGGGTCGGTCCTCGGTCCTAAAATTTCAGGGCCCGACCTTTGTGCGGGTTGGTTATTGGTCCTAAGAGTTTTGGGTCGGTCCAACCCTAGACCAACCTTGTATATATATATTATATTATATTACATTATATTATTTATAATTCTTTTATATATTCAAACATAAGTAAAATGTCTGTTATAAAACCTAAGAGTTATGGTGAGATGTTCTATCAATAGCACTAATAGTAATTTTAATTTAAAACTTTGTTGAGTAAAAATTATGTGTCGTTTGTTTTTGTTTTTAGATGTTTAGAAGTTCAAGTGAATTAACAAGATGTGAAGTTATATATTCATGGTTTATATTAAGTATTTTGAACTTTTATAGTTTAATTGTATTTTACTAATGAATTTCAGCTGCACTTTACTTTTCAATTTGTGTCAAATGGTAGAAGTTTTTGAAGAATAGAGTAGTACTTGCAGTTGCTAAGGTGATTTGCTAGTCAAGTGGTGTGAAGCTCATTTTTTGGTTGAGTGGACTCTACATGATCAAATGCAGAAAAACGTTTTGCATATGGTGTTATGAATATTAAAGATAGATGATTACAAGTACTTTCCATTTTGTCCCATATCTCGATGAGCGGTTAGCAGGTAAGAAATTCCTATTATTGTGTCATCTTAAATTTGCTGAATATGTATTGTTATTTATAGTTTAGTTGCACAATGCCGCATTGTCGATGGATGTGTAATTTGAATTTGTAAGTTTGCTTTTTTAGGGAGTATAAAAAACAAGACAAAAAAATTTATCGATCGGTCCGGGTTGACCCTAGAACCGGACCAAACCCATTGGGTCGGTCCGGTCCTTAGTCCCGAGCTCAATAGGGTCGGTCCTCGGTCCCTGAAAATTGAGGACCGACCTTTGTACGGGTTGGTCCTAGGGTTAGGGGGTGGCCCGGCCCAACCCGGACCATGCTCACCCCCAGATACTATATTATAAATTTACCAAACCCAACATCGTACATCAGCTCAAGCCCAACAAAACTAAACATTATTAGCAAATGTTGATTCGTTTGAGGCTCAAACTTATATTCTTCAAGCCACACACCCTTTCTTGTTGAGATTGGGTTTTCAAAGAGTGAGGACCGATTGGGGTACAAGGGTGAGGAGGGGAAGGAAGCATATACAACGTTCAGCATATACTAAACAAATCAAGTGGAGAGAGAGATATTGCGAGTGTGCAGTAGAAGTTTGACACCTTCACCTGCACCCTTGGGGTTTTCAAGAGGGAGGACAGAGTAGGATACAAGAGTGAGGAGGGGAAGGAAGCATATACGGCGTCCATCATATATTAAACAAATCAAGTGGAGAGAGAGGTAGTGTTTGTTTGTGTTCTATTTTTTTGTTTATGAACACATTTTGTGTTCTTTTGTTCCCGGAAACAAAGAAGAACAAAACGTGTTTGTTTGCATTTTTATTTCAAATCCGTTTCTTTGTTCCCGGGAACAAAATAAGAACAGAAATAAGAAACAAAAATTTTTGTTTCTTGTTTAGAACAACTTTAAGAACAAATTTTCTCTCTCCACTATTTTCTTTTCTTTTTCTTCTTCTTTTCTCTTTGACGGCGACCGGCCATCGAGGGCTGGTGACCTCGCCGGAGCGTCGTCGACCCCTAGCGAGGCTCGGCCTCGCCTTGGCTAAGCGAGCTTGAGCTCGCCCGGATTCGGCGAGGCCAAGCTCACCCAACCACCGGCGAGGCTAAGCCTCGCCAAGCCACCGTCGGGTCCTCACGTCGGCCGGCGGCTCGGCCTCGCCTTGCCAGGTAGGCGAGCTTGAGCTCGCCCTGATTCGGTGCCGGCGGGCTCACCCAACCACCAACGAGGCCAAGCCTCGCCATGGCTGGGCGAGGCTGCCGACCCTTGGCCGGTCGCCCGACCATGGCCGAGGCGACGATCGGCCACAAGGAAGAAAAATGAAAATGAAAAATGAAAAAATGAAAAAAAAAAATAAAATATTTAAAAATTATAGGAAACAAAAAAAAATACAAATTTACCAAACGTGTTTATGTTCTTTTTTATTCTTGGAACAAGTTTATCAAACGTGTTTTTCTTGTCAAACATTGTTTCCCCGGAACATAAATAGTTTTTCTATTTATGTTCCCAGAACAAAAAAAAAAAAAAAAAAAACACAAACACAAACAAATGCACCTAGAGATGTTGGGAGCGTGCAGTAGAAGTCTGAGAATGATCAATGTTATTCAAATTAATGAGGTAGCTTTGAGAGAGGGTCTACCACTGAGAAAGTCTGAACAATCTTTCTACTTGGATTGGGTTGTCTACTCTTTTAGAATCACTAACTGTTGTGTCAAGGATACTACCCAGGTCCCTTTATAGCTCCAATCCTTTTATGCTGTTTTGTTTTGTTTTTTTTCCCAATGTGGGAAGCTCCATTTCCTCCATATACTGATTTTTTTTTTGTTTTTTTTAGGGGTGCGGTCTATTCCATATACTAATTTCACTTGGCGGCTTTTATTGACTGGCAGATCCACACTCACATGTGCTACTCCCACTTCAATGACATCATCTGCTCAATCATTGACATGGATACTAATGTCTTCACAATCAAGAACACTCGCTCTGATGGGAAGCTTCTTTCAGTTTTCTGCGAGGGAGTCAAGTGTGTTGCTGGGATTGGCCCTGGTGTCTATGACATTCACTCTCCAAGATTGTTTCTGATAGCGTAGGGTCGAAGGTCTTGTCAATACGAGAAAAACAAGTGGCGGTTCGCCGCCAGACGCGCCGCCACGCGTGGCCAGTAGGAATCGGCATCATCGGCGCCTGCAACGCACGTGCCAATTTGATCCTTGGGCGCGTGCGACGCACGTGCGCAGCACGCGCGCAAATGCTGGGGAGTGCATGTGCCAGATGACGTCATTGTGACGTTAGCTCGCGGTGCCGTGCACGCGCGTGGCACGTGCCGAGTCGGTCTGTCGACCCAACCCGACCCAACCCGGTTGACTCGACCCATTGACCCGTTGGCCTCGATCGTTGACCGTTGACCTCGACTATTGATCGTTGAACGTTGACTTTGACCGTTAACCGTTGACCCAAAAAAAGAAGAAGAAAAGAATGTGTTTCTTTTTTCCCAATTAAGTCAATGTGGATTATATGTAATCTCTTATTTGTTCTGCATTTGTTGCAAGAACAATGCCTCCCCGTAAGGCGCGCACACCTAAACGTGCAATTACCGATGAACAAAAGAAAATGCTTTCTAGGTTGATAGCTAAGCTGACTGATTATCGATGGGAGAGTAGCGACTTAATTGATCATATTCTCGAGGTCAATAGGAAAATACAAGAGGTCATATGGAATGGCCGTTCCATGCAACATTCTGAGATAGTGCGATTCTTTATGAACACTCTTCCACCGATATGGCAAGGAGTGTTGAATCGCCTATGGGAGGTCAATAGAGCTACTACGTATAAGAGCCTAGTAATGGCTTTTATAGATGAACATTATCGGATTGAAGCCACAAGGATGCGACCCATGGAATGACTTCAATCCGGCGAGGGATGAATGTGCGAAGGAGATATCCTAAGGGATACCCGTTTGTTTTACCGTGGCTGCCTAGAATGTCTGAGGAATTTAAAGAAGAAAAGATCAAGAAATCGAACAAAAAATAATCTTTCCCAGTTCATGTGTTGTCTTGGCGTTATGGACATTTTACTAATCTTTGTTTGGTATACATTATGGACATCTTATGTAAATGTTTTCTACCTAGTTGTTGTTGGTGTAGCAACTGATATGTTAGTTGCATTATGTGAAAGCATTATTATTCTATCATTATTGGATGTCAAATATTATTTGCTTCTGTTAATTGTTAGCTGTTACGGATAGTTCATAGAAGTTTTTGTAGCTTCAAAGAATATATTTTGCATAAAAGATTATATTAAGAATAATTCCAAGTTAGGATTTTTGGATGATGATTGGAAACATAGTGACATTTTGATTCTAAAACCTTACTTGAAATTATTCATTAATATGATGAGTTTGTGCAAAATGGATGCATAAATGATAGGTATTAATAATTCGTGCATATGTGTCTAATATATTTAGATCGATGGCTTCAGCCACAAAGAGCATAGTCGCTGAGCTAAACAAAGGTGAGAAGCTCAATGGCGATAACTATGAAATATGGCACATGAAAATCCAATATGTGCTGGAAGAGCAAGAGGCACTAGAAGCTCTTAACATGACCATGGAAGCACCTAAAGATGGAAACACTACACAACATGAGAGATAATGATGCATTTGTTGCATGGAAAAGAAAGAACTCTCTTACTCGCATTACGTTGCTGAGTAGCATGGAAAATGACGTCATGCGAGAGTTTAGGCATTTTAAAAATGCCAAGGAAATGTGGGAAGCGTTGGCAGCAAGATTTAGTCATATTTCAGTGACTAGACTAAGACAGCTTACTATTAGGTTTGACTCTTACAAGAAGCCTCATGGTTAGACCATGAAGCAACACCTTAGAAAGGTGTCAAACATGATTAATGAGCTGAAAGATGCTGGTCATGTCCCGATTGATGAGCAGCAAGTGCAAGCAGTGATTCGTTCCTTACCTCAAAGTTGGGGCATATGAAGGTGCACCTGACTCATAATGAAAATATAAAAACCTTTGAGGATACAATGCGTCATTTTGAGCTAGAAGAGGACCACCTCTTAGCGGCTAAGCCAAAAACTGAAATTTATCATACTGGTTCTAGCTCACATGGAGCTTTGAGCTCCAAGCGCAAACGTCCTAACTAGTTCAATAAAAGAAAAGGTAAGGGAGCAAGTGCTTTAAGGAAGAAACTAAAGGTTGACCAACATGAAAGAGGAAAGCATCCTCGAATGAAGAAGCTGACAAAGGTGAAGTGTTACAATTGTGACAAGAATGGTCACTATGCTCGCGATTGTCGCGAGCCAAAGAAGATACACACCCCTGTACATTTCAAAACTTTGCTTATGTGTCAAGTTCTGTATTCTTAACTGAATCTAATCCTTTGTGAACTGTAGATTCATGGTGACAGACCATGTGAAGGATAGAGAATCCTTCGTGGAATTCCGATGAGTACCAATTGGAACTAAGTGGATATATGTAGGAAACAACTCCAAAGCAAAAGTAAAAATAATTGGCATCTGTCAATTGAACATGCATGGTAGATGCACTTTGTTCCTACATGATGTGTTGTATGCTCCGGAGACTCGTCGGAATTTAGTGTATGTTTTAGTGTTGGTTAAGCTTGGTTTTAATATGAACTTTCATAATGGTGGTGTGGATTTGTATTTGGATACAAATTACTATAGTTGTAGTTATTTTCTAGATGGTTTCATTATATTGAATGTTGACTATGGTAATGCCAATGTATGATATTCCCTTTTCATATCTCCTAATTCATATAATAATTATGTGAATGTGTGGCATGCTAGACTTGATCATATTGGCCAATAACGTATGAATAAGCTAGCCAAAGAGGGCTTGTTGGGCAACATTGAAAAAGTCGATTTGCCTTTATGTGAGCATTGCCTAGTAGGAAAAACGACAAGGAAACCATTTGGAAAATGTAAAAGAGCTAAATTTCCTTTGCATTTAATCCAATTTGACGTCTGTGGTCCAATGAATGTGAGAGGAAGGCATGGGCTGTTTATTTCATCACATTTATAGATGATTATACTCAATTCAGATATGTCTATTTGATTTCTCATAAATCTGAAGCATTAAGTTGTTTCAAAAGGTTTATGAACTTGGTAGAAAATCAATTAGACAAGAAAATAAAAGTATTGAGATCCGATCGAGGTCATGAATATTTATTTGATGAGTTAGAAATTTATGTGATGAAAATGAATAGAAAGACAGTCGTTTCTTTCATATACTCCTCAACAAAATGGTGTTGCGGAGAGAATGAACAGAATCTTACTGGAAAATGTTAGGTCCATGATGGCGCATGCTAACTTACCTATCACCTTTTGAGTATGCGTTATTAATGTGCTGCTTATATACTTAACTAGGTGCCTTCTACATCAGTTACTTCCACTTCATATGAGTTATGGACAGTAGAAACTGGACTTAAGTTTTCTTAAACCGATGGGATTGTCTTTGTCTATACTCATGAACCCTCTCACAAGTTTGAGAAATTGAGTCTCGGAAAGAAGAAGAGAGTATTTTCATAAGATACTCCGAACATAAAATGGTATGTGTTTATAGGTGAGCAAGAAAGTAAGTATAACTAAATTCGAATCACGGGATATCACATTCTTAGAGAATGAATTTCTTAAGAAGAGCGAAATAGGAGGATTACTCCTATTTGAAACCTTGGATCCAAATAATGAACTTAGTGGAGTTCGTCCAAGTGGGAGTAACATGAGAAGTGACGAATTTAATTCGACTCACTCTCAATTACAATCACATGATGAGATAATATCGTCATTATCTAATCCGAATGGGAGCATGATGAGGAATGATGTACAAAGTGTACAATCTCCCATACGGCGAACAAATCGCAAAAAGTATTCCAGTTGACGCTTTGACATTGAAGGGGAAACTTTTTATGTTTTGCTCCACAAGATGAAAATAAGTTAAGAAATGTACATTAGGCTTTAAATTGCCCAAGTAAGGAAAAATGAATGCATGTAATAGAAGATGAAATGGAGTCAATGAAGTCAAACCATGTTTGAGAATTTGTTGATCTTCCAAAAGAACGCAAAGCCATTGGGAACAAGTGGGTTCTCAAAG